>CM060706.1:61905177-63267850 GCA_030686995.1 Artemisia argyi
CATGTTGATTGTAGTTGTATATTACATGAGTTCCTTCTTCCCTATAGTTGTATCTTCCTCTTTCATGAGTTCCTTCTTCCCTGTTGTAGTTGTTTTAGTTGTAGTTGTATTTTCCTCTTCCATGAGTTTCTTCTTCCCTGTTGTAGTTGTTGTAGTTTTTGTAGTTGTAGTTGTATCTTCCTCTTCCATGAGTTCCTTCTTCCCTGTTGTAGTTATTGATGTTGTAATTGTTGATAAAGAACCGGACATATATATAACAGGAGGCGTTTGACCAATTAACGCCAAGTAAGCACGGTGTTTGACCAATTAACGCCAAATAATCACAATCAATGCCCAGTCATCACTTTTCGGATGTCATGTCATCAGTAGTGTTAGTTATGATGTCTACCTAAGCAATGTTTGACCAAATAAAATTCGGAAGTTTGACCTCTAAATTCGGTTTTTAAAAAAGTTGTAGAAGGATTCGAACTCATGACCATGTTGATATTATGTCATGTGTTTACCACTGAACCATCTAATTTTTTGGGTTATTTACTATATGGCATAATCTATAATCTCGATTTATACATGATATATTTTATTCATAACCCAAGAAAAGCTAATTTTTACTTTAATGAGAAAACCAAGCCCGACTCATCCCATATCATTCTACGTACCCTAAACAAATTCCTGCAACCCTAAAACACCACACACAGAGTTTGCTGCTGAAGGACCAACCAGTGGAAGGTATTTTCGCCCATGTTTTATTCACGTTTGTAATTTGTATGGCTACTTTTTAGGTTTATTTTCATGGCTTCCATAATTTATGGATGTGCTTATTAGAAGCCTAAAATTGCCCACTGATCCTCTTAAGCGTTACGTACCCATGGTGATATTCTATCAAACTCATCTTCCACAGGCATTGCAACGTAACGGTGAAAAGATGGGCAAAAAGTCCAGTCATAATATCGGTAGTTGAGGCAGCGTGCAAAATCCCAATGTACCTGCTCATTCAGAAAGTACCCTCTCATGCTACTGAAGAGGATGTATGTTTATTATCAATTTAAAATAATTATATATTATTCATATTAGTCTATTTGCTAACATGGAATCAATGTTTGAATTTCAGTTCGATGATCACTTCATTCCTTTTGTTGCGAACCACTTTGTGGCGTTTCATCCCATTGATGATGAGGAACAAAGTAAGGGTTTCTCATTCATTTTTGTGACTTCAGTTGCTGATTATTCAGTATGCCTAGCCCTCAACAATTCTGAGCTTCTCAACAGTGTAATCTCAGTTCAGCCGGGATTATACATGGGGGGACGGGGTCGCCACCGCTGTTATTGAGGGTAAAATTCTTTTACTTTTACTTTGACATTCTGTTTTTAACCGGGAATTACCTGATTAGTAATCATATATGCATCCATATATGTTTCAAATATTTTTTAAATTCGCCAATGCAATTTACCATAGACTACATTTCCTACTATTCTATAACCTGTGCATTCAAAAATGTAGCTGCCACCTCACATTAGTGAACAAACAGGCAAGAAAAATAGGCATCATCTATGATACATCACCACTGATTAGACTAGGAATGAAGGTTACATTTCCTTCTACTGAATAATATATTGACATATAGCAAATTTTCCTCCCCTACTTAACATACTATAGCAATACATACAACATTAGGCGTCACCATTCATCATAGAGTAGTGTTATTTTCCATTCTATCCTCCTGTGGTAAATCAAATATAGAATCATTTTAAACCCATCCTGTTAAGTGAGAATTTGACAAAGACTTTTGTAGTGAATAAGCCAGTCACTAACAGCAGGGATACTCAAGAGGTATTTTCTTAATAACATACAGTTTCTATGTTTAATCTTATTTTGTTATGTTTACTACGACTAATGTTTCATCTATGTCCAGGTGAAGTTAGACCAAGCATTGCAGGTGATCAAATGTTAGTGATCTGTAAGTAAACTTCTGTTAATATATTTATATATGGGTTACGTTAGTAGCAATTGTGCCATCAAAACACTGCACTCTGTACCAAACTGCCTTGGTGCAGCATTAAACTCGGTTCTAAGCTACTCTTGCTGCAACTCAAAACTCAATGCCGAACTGTCCTTGCTGCAACACGAAACTCAGTACCAAACAGCTGAGCTTATATAAAATTGGGAAAGCTCATAAGCTCATTTTTTGGTCCACTACCGAACTGTATCCATTTCATGTTTCATCCAACAAATATGTTCTACGATGCTGGAAAAAAAACCTAATCCAAACAGTATGCTTATGAACTTATGAGACAAGATCCTTTTAAGGTACAAGGAGTGTTTGGATTAGCTTCTTTTACGCGCTATATCGGACCATTATTTTGACCAAATAGTGTGCTTGAAAAAAAGGAAGGATACAGAACTATATTGACCCAAAGGTATCCACTATTGATATTATAACGTCAATTTTTGTATGCAACTATTGGTTCTGACTTTTGTATTGCTGCTTACTTGATGCTTATTGGAAGGGTCATGACTGATGGGAATGTTATTGCTATAGGCAGGTGTGAGTTAACAGAGAATCTTAGTTTGAAAGCCAATGCTCAGTTATAATAATGCATGTTGTAAGGTATCGTGACCCTTTTTCTTGAAAAGCAATATATTCTCTAAATATATTAGTTTACATATTACAATTACATAAAGTGTCATAATAATATAACAATCTGAATGCATAATTCTCTGAATATAATAATAACCCATACATGTTGTAAGGTATAATAACGGGGTACTATCATGGTTTGCAGATATTAGAAAGAACGTTTATTTGTTACATCAGTTAATGGTTTTACATTAACCATTTGTCATGCTACAGGTTTTATGCAGCCGCCTCAGCGGCCCGTTGGTCCATTAAGCCGAGATGGCATTCATAACCAACAAGTTACCTGAGGTCGGTAGCACTCTCATATATTTACTTCCTCATGTATCATGCTTAGCTACTAAATTTTTTGAATTTTTCATGTAAGCCTCATACTTTAATGTATTTTCACAGGCCCTCCATCAGATTATAGGTTTTTTGGTAACTGTGACTGCATTTGCCCTCACTGTCATGCGCTGTTTTGATTTGAAGAAAGAATCGTCTGCGGTTCCAGCAATTCTAGACCACAATATCACCAATGTTGTCTAGGAGGAAGGGTGGTTTTACGTATGCATTAGCAATATCCAGCCTATATTCAGAATTTGTTTTCTACTCGACACTTTATGGATAACATTAGGGCGTATAACCAGATGTTCACTATGACATCGTTGGGTGCTAAAGTAGATGAATCTGTTAACAACGATTGAGGCCCGTACATACTTAAAGTCTCGGGTCAGATATACCACTAGATAGGGAGTTTATGTTCACTCCTGGGGAAAGCACCTTGCTTCTTTCAGTTGTATATTCATGATACACAATGAAACAGAAAATTGGTTATTGGCGTGGCTTGGATATAGAAATTGTTCGAGGGCTTATAGAATTTCTAGACGCGAATAATACTTTAGTGCAGTTATTCAGAACAACTCAGGATAAATTGGAAGCAGGTAACATTCCTGAGTTTAAAATTTATGTGTTTGGTGTTGTCCACGCGAGGCAGTATGAACTACCAACATCCGATTCAATTGGAGCAATTGTTTATGATACTGGACCAGAAACAGAAACGGACTTTGACGTTATTATTGAACATCATTCGGGTGGTCCTCAACGGGTAAATAAATTACATCCATGTTATATGGCTTTCCAATTCGCGTTGTTGGTGTTGTTGTTTTTTTTTTTTTTTTTTTTTTTTTTTTTTTTTTTTTTTTTTTGAGAAGAATGTTACCATCTGCAATTCAAGTTAACTAATGCTCCGGGTGTTGATTCAGGATGTGAAAAAAAATTGTCAATGAATGTGTATTATGCTTATCAGTTACACTACCGGTTTAACCGCTAAAACTTATTAACTCGAGGGGGTCGTCTATTTCAACAGTATGTTGTTACTGCATACTGTAGCATCGAGCAAAGCAAAACGGACTTCATTTGGGAAGTACACACATTAGATTTTATACAACTAATTCAGCCTTGAGTGCATGGCAGCTTTAGACAATGTTATGCGTGCTGGTCTTACTCCAAAGTACATGGATGTTAAGATCCTTTGTTCCATGCTCACATACAAACAGGTAAGATAGAAAAACCGAAGTATTATACTATATTCAAAATACTGCAATTATTAACGGGAGATTATGTTTTGATGTTACAATATCGTACTAAACTACACACTTATTGCCCATAAGAAACATTTAAACACCCAAAATCAATTGTACTATCTAAACTCACCCTGACATGTCTTGACCTGAAACAAATAATACACATTTTGACCGTAACATATGCTGACCTGTTACCCATCTTGCCACCTTTAATTTGTTTACAAATTTATGTAGTTACTTTTACAGACTGCTATCAGGTCCAGAATCTTTATCGAACTTTGAGAAAGATCGGCATGGCATGTACCTGAGGAACTTGATCTTCCAGCAATGCAGGTTGGATAAGTACTATTTAAGTGAAGAATGTGTTATTGGTTCACATTATATTTTGGAAATTACCTAACTATCTTCTTTTTAATCTAGAAAGCTTACAAGGTTCTTGAGGGACTTCCTGATTTCAGTTATTTTCGGACTTCTGGTTTTCAGGTTCTCATCTCCTCCAAATCTATATAACATTAATTTTATTATTGTAGCGCTTTATAACTTTTCTCTTTGCTTTAAGATTATGCCAATATTATAGCTCTTTCACAAACATGTATTTGTATAGGATCAATTATTTGATTTAGAAAATTTAATAGATTGGATAGTTTTTGCAACTAGAAGTGGCAACATTAGTAATGTAATCCCCTTTCCCAGGTTTCAGGAAGAGCGGATCTTTAAGATGGTACATGAGACGATACAACTACATAGATTATATAATTCCTTTTGCGTTTTCTTGATGAGTGTTGCAACAAACTCAAACCATGAGGATGAAAAAGAAGCTTGCAAAAGTCCTAGGTGTTGGTAGCTATAAAAAGAATGCTCAAAATTTGGATTAATTATGTTTATTATCAGTTTTGCTACTAAAAAGTTTAGTTCTTGATTCCCGCTGCAATATCAACATTATATTTAAGATAACATTTAGATTAATACTTTTATTCTTATTCTTTGAAATTGCAGTATATTTTAACTGGATCAAATTGTTTAAGTTTCTGATACTTTGTTGTAGTGTTGTAACTGGACACTACTTTTGTCTAGCAGCATTTCTAACCCACTAAACATGTTTATTTAATGTTGTGGTACTGCAAATGTGTTGTCCACTTCTTTTATCGAGCCACTACTTGTGATCGACTTTGTAACTTGGCTATTAAACACGGATGTTACGGCAAGACCATTACCTGTTCAAGCCATTATGTTCTGCAATGCATCATGACACATCCCCGTCTGTTGGTCTAACTGAGAAATACTAATAAACATATCAGGTGCATCAGAAGAGAACATACGCGAGCTATTCACCAAAGCTTCTAGAGATCGCTTTAGGTGTTCCAGATGAAATTACAAGAATAAAGATTCTTATTGTTCTCACACGAAACTTGAAACTCGAAAGTGCTTTCGATCTGATGAAAATTTCTAGGTCAATTCCAGGTTTTGTTTGAGCTGATTTAGCAGCATTGGTGAAAAAAGCTAGTAACCTTGGTATGAAGAGAATTTTAGATGGAAGACAGTCTGAACTTTCTAAAGAAAATTTTGAGACTGAAGAATACGAAGACTGGTGGAGGAAAACATGGACTCCTGAAGAGATGGAAAAACTTAGAATCACAATGTCTGATTTTGAGGTATTAGAAGACAGTTACAATTCAACTACTATCAATTTTGTTTAATTCCTATCAAATTTGATCAATTTATTGGTGTCAGTGATCTATTTTTATAACTATTTACAGGTTGCAGGCAAACTGGTTCAACCCTCGTCTAGAAGAGAAGGCTTCTCGAGCATTCCAAATGTTAAATGACAAGATGTTGGAGGCCTTAATCAGTTGAGAAGGGAGTTTGACCATTACATAGTTCGACGCATAAAACATCCAGGGGGAAAGTTAGAGTACTTCTTCTCAATCTTGGAAGCCCGGATACGCTTAATGATCTTCATCTCTTTTTGTATAATCTATTTGTTGTCCCGGTATGTTTTTTTTATTACAAGTAATTTCGTGTCTGTAATGTAAAGTATTGACACTGTATTATTGATGCAGGATATCATTCGTCTCCCAAGGTTGTTTCGGCTCCCTCAACGACCCTTAGCAAAACTCATTTCGACACTCAGGGCACCCAAGAGCAACGAAGGGTATGCTTCCATTGGACGTGGTTCACCTCTGCGAAAGATAACATATCAGCAGGTACAATATATGACTAATAATCAGGGTGTTAAATATTAGTACATAAAATTAAAACGCTATTAGAACAATAACAATCCGAGTCTTTAACTAAAGCAATTCAGATGTGTGCAATAAAATTAGACTTACGGGTTAACAATTAACCTGTTTGACCCAATTCATTTTACCTAGCAGAATTATATGACCCACTTGGGTTAAAATACACCCAAACAGGCTCATACGCATATAAACGACTCAATATCCTTAAAAGAGACGCAAGTAAACTTGAATACTTATAATAACAGTCTTTGGCCACAAGATAGTTGAATAGAGAATGTAGGTCCAAAGTTCTGGATCTAAGTAGCCTTTGTAAGACAATAATCACCTTGAATAAATCCAAAGTATTTATATGAGAAACTCTTAAGAACAATGTATACTTGATGTTAACGCGGAATATTAACACAAGCAGTAAGAACAACACAGGGATTTACTAACTTTATATTATATTGAACTTGGAAAACTTGGCATAGAACTCTATGCCGTAGGGTTCCTTTTATACTACAAGGAAACCCTAATTTTACAAAACGTGTGAAAGTATGTATGCATATCTTCTCCTAAGATATCTAACCGTGTGCATATCCTTTCCTATAATATAATATCTCCTAAGATATATAACTTGTTAAGCAAAACAGACTTAACAGTCTAAACATAAACAAACTTAACTAGTGTCTACCAGACTTAACTTAGTAATGGCAAACTTAACTATCTACCCGACTTAACTAACTATTCCAGACTTAAGTCTGGTTACAAATAATTCCTAACAATCCTCCCCTAACTTGATCTTTATGCTCCATGATCTTCAAGTTCCTTTCTTCAGAAATGCTTTGAGGATTTTGAAAGTGATTCTTCTTAGGAATTATTGTAAAGCTGCAATCTTTTGTTGAGTCTTCACATTTGCCGCAAACCATATCAGCAACCACTTGATCTTATCAGCAACATTGAAAACCTGTACATCAAATCAAAAAGTTTCATACTATTCTCATCACATCCAGGTGTGTTAACACCTGTGAGAGGTGAATCATTGAAAATTTAATGGATTTGATGTCTCTTTACCAGTTAGCCATTAACTCTGGAGTAGCCAATGTTTTAGTACAAGACTATGGTACATTGATAACCATATAATTTTTAGCAAACCATCAGCTATCAACGGATTTGATTTGTCTTTACCAAAAGCCGTTTGCTTTTGTACTAGCCAACTCTTTGAAGGAAAGCAGTCATCATCTTGGTAAGTTGATTACCAATTATGGTTTTCCACAACCTTTACCACAAGCCATACTGTTGGGAATTATTTGTAACCAGACTTAAATCTGATATAATTAGTTAAGTCGGGAAGATAGTTAAGTCTGCCAGTACTAAGTTAAGTCTGGCAGACACTAGTTAAGTCTGTTTATGTTTAGACTGTTAAGTCTGTTTTGCTTAACAAGTTAGAGATATTATAGGAAAGGGTATGCACACGGTTAGATATCTTAGGAGAAGATATGCATACATCCTTTCACACGTTTTGTAGAATTAGGGTTTCCTTGTAGTATAAAAGGAACCCTACGGCATAGAGTCTCATGCCAAGTTTTCATAGATTAATAAAATACAAAGTTAGCAAATCCCTGTGTTATTCTTACTGCTTATGTTAATATTCCACGTTAACATCAAGTATACATTGTTCTAAAAGAGTTTCTCATATAAATACTTTGGATTTATTCAAGGTGTTTATTGTCTTACAAAGGCTACTTAGATCCAGAACCTTGGACCTACAAGTGGTATCAGAGCCTATAGAGGGACTCTGAGTAAGATGAAACACATAAATCATAACCCCAAACACTCACCAATTAAAAGATGTCTGCCAATGCTGATGAATACTCTTCACACAATGATTCTGAAGAATCACAACATACTGAGTCTGTGTCAGAAAATAACAAACCCAAGCAACAGCAACAAGTGGTGTCAACATCCACCACCATATCCAATGTCAAACTCCCAATTCTGAAGAAGGAGGAGTATGACATCTGGGCTATGGAGATGGAACATTACTTACAATATGTTGACAATGATGTATGGAAGGTGATCCAGAATGGAAACTCAAAGAAGAGGATCTCTGTAGGCAAGGATGGTACTGTCAGGGTACTTCCAGCTGTCTCTGCTGCAGAGATCCATGCTGTGGAAAAGGAGAGGAAAGCAAGGACCATCCTTCTGATAGCCATACCAAAGGAACACCTACGAAGATTCCATGGTATGGATGATGCTAAAGAGATCTGGGAAGCCATCAAAACCCGTTTTGGAGGGAATGCAAACTCCAAAAAGATGCAGAAGGCTGTCCTCAAACAGCAATTTGAAGCATTCAGTGTTTCCAGTTCTGAAGGTTTGGAGAAAGGCTATGATAAGTTCCAGCATTTGCTTTCTCAATTGGAAGCATATGGTTCTCCTGTATCTGCTAAAGATGCAAACCATAAGTTTCTTAGATCTTTGCCTGCTGAATGGTCAACTATGGCCATGTCTATGAGACTTAAAGAAGATGTGGACACTTGGTCAATTGATGATCTATTCAATAAACTTAAGGTGTTTGAACATGACATTAAAGGAGGTTTAAAGGCATCTTCTAGTGCAAACAATGTTGCATTCGTTGGACAAGGCAAGACCAGTACTAACAAAGTTAATACTGGTAGTTTTAATTCTGGCAGTTATGTCTCCTCTTCAAGGGATTCAAGAGAAAGAGAAGTTCCTAGTGGCTTTGCTGATGAAGTCATCTACTCTCTATTTGCAAAAAGGTCTGAAGATAGAGATCTGATCCATGATGACCTTGATCAGATCAATGACATTGATACTGAAGAGATGGATATAAATTGGCAGCTAGCTATGATTGCTCTAAGGATGAAACAATTTTTTAAGAAGACTGGAAGAAACCTCAGATATAATGGAAACAAGCCAGTTGGTTTTGATAAATCAAAACTTCTATGCTACAAATGCAACAACACTGGTCACTTTGCTAAAGAGTGTACAACCAAGGTGACATCTGAAGAAAAGAAGAAGGGGAACTCCATGTATCCAGAAGAAGGGCAAAAGAAAGAGAAAACTCAAGTTGGCTTGCTAACAATGGATGATGGTGTGGTTAACTGGGTGGAACATGCTGATATGGAGGATACTACCAACCATGCTCTCATGGCCATAAGCTCCAATTCTGAGGTACTATTACGTTCTAAGCTTTGTCTAGATTCTTACAACAGTATTAAAGCAAGATGTGATGAACAAATGAATCAAATAGAAGAGTTAGATGTCAAAATACTTGCTTATGAAAATGTTGTTAAAAATTTAGAAGCTCAGGTTAAAAATTATCAAAAGAAACAAGATGTTTTAAATCAGAAACTTACCTTTCAAGCTAATAAGATTTATGAGAAGGATGAAAAACTAAAAAGGTATAGGAGAATTGGTAAGAAAGCTGCAAAAGATAAAGAAAACCTATAGAGTATAGTTGATAAATGGGAGAACTCAAATAAAAACTTATTTAGACTTATTGATTCTGGAATGAGTTCAACCAGCAAAATAGGTTTGGGGTATGAAATAAAGTCAAACAATTAAGTATTAAGTTATGAGGAAGAAATAAATAACACTGTTTTCATTAGTAAAGAAGAAGACTTTGTGGATAAACCAGCATACAATAGATTTGTTTAGACTGATAACTATAAAGGAGTCCCACCACCTCTGAGTGGGGATTATACTCCTAATCCAGGGCCTGAAATTGATGACTCTTTATATGTGTATGGTAGAAAAGGACCACAGGTGCCTCAAGCAAGTGTTTCAGAGGACAAAGTCAGTGAACACTCTACATGTCAATCCAATGACAGTGAAGGGTCCATTGCTAAAATCTCTGAACACTCTGACTCAGAACCAGAAAGTAACACTAGTACAGAGTCAAAATCAGTTAAAAGTGATAAGTCTATTGTATCTGAAGTCAAATCAGTTGAATCTAGCAGTAAAACTCCTTTAGAATCTCCTATGCAACAGGAAAATAAACAAGAAACACCTAAAAAGGAAAAGAATGTGAAAAAGGATAGGGTGTTAGGAGGAGGTTATGTTTTTACTCAAAAGAAATGTTTTGTTTGCTATAGTCCTAACCATCTAATAAAAGACTGTGACTTTCATGAAAAAAGGATGGCTAAAGAAAATGAGATAAAGAAACAAAAAATGGCAACAAATAAGGTTGAGACAAGACCTGTATGGAATGCTATAAATAGGATTAACAATGCTAATCTGTTTGTACCAAGACAAGTGCAACATAATGCTAGAAATGTTAATTCTGTTGGGCTAAGGGTTAATATTGGTCACGCCAAAGTTAATTCTGGTAGACCAAATTTTAATACTGGTAAAAGCAATGTTAAACCTGCTGGGCAAAAGGTCAATTTTGTTCAACCCATAGGTACTTCTTGGTATTACAGACCAAAACAACCAGTAAAACCACATGTGAATCAAGCTAATTTTAGAAGTCACTTTTCTAAATCTCATTCACCTGTGAGAAGAACTATTCCACAGGTGAACCATTTTAAGCAAAGAAGAAACTTCTCAAAATCAAAATCACCTGTGAGAAGACGCACTATAAAAATGTAGCAAAGACCTCAAATGCTTATGCTACAAAGGGTAAAGGGGGGTCTCCTGTTAGGGATGTGGACTATTGGAAATGGGAACCATTCAAAAATGAACTTACTTACAAGTCCCAAAGTAGTATAAGTGGATCATGTTCCTACAAGACATACAAGTATGTGAATCCACAAAATGGACCCAAGCCTAACCAGGCATGGGTCATCAAGAGAAACTAATCTCTTAATTTTCTGTGCAGGATCATCCACTCAAAAACATGAGTAATAGAAGTATATTTGACAGTGGATGCTCAAGGGATATGTATGGCAACAAGGAGCACATACAAGATTTTGAGGAATTCAAAGGAGGTTATGTTACCTTTGGAGGAAGTAAAGGTTACATCACTGGTAAAGGAAGAATTGTTGTAGGCAAGTTGGAATTTGACAATGTATCTTTTGTGAAAGAACTTGGGCACTTTAATCTTTTTTCTATATCACAAATTTGTGATAAGCAGCATAAGGTACTTTTTACTGAAACTGAATGTTTTGTGTTGACTTCTGACTTTAAGATGCCTGATGAAAATCATATACTCTTGAAAGTCCCTAGACAATACAATATGTACAGTTTTGATATGAAGATACCTTCTCCTGCAAAAGGTTTTGCCTGTTTAATTGCAAAAGCTGCATTAGATGAATCTAAATTGTGGCACAGAAGATTGGGTCATATAAACTTCAAAAATCTCAACAAACTTGTGATTGGAGATCTGGTAAGAGGACTGTCTTCCAAGGTTTTCAGGAATGACCATACATGTGTGGCTTGTCATAAAGGAAAACAACATAGGGCCTCATGTAAAGCCAAGAAAGAAAGATCCATTACTGCACCTCTGCATACTCTGCATATGGATCTATTTGGACCTACTTCTGTCAGGAGCATTAATTATGCTCAATATTGTCTTGCTATCACTGATGACTGCACCAGGTTCTGTTGGGTGTTCTTTTTATCTTCCAAAGATGAAACTCCTAACATAATCTAGACCTTTATCTGGCAGATTGAGAATCAAGTTGATCAGAAGGTTAAGATCATCAGATCAGACAATGGAACTGAATTCAAGAACATAAGCATGCTTGAATTCTATGGAATCAAGGGCATAAAGCAAGAGTACAACAATGCTAGAACTCCACAACAAAATGGAGTTGCTGAAAGAATGAACAGGACACTCATTGAGGTTGTTAGGACCATGCTTGCAGATTCACTCTTACCTACCCCTTTTTAGGCTGAAGCAGTCAATACAGCTTGCTATGTTTTTAACAGGGTCAGAGTTACTAAGCCTCAAACAAAACTCCATATGAGCTTTTATTTGGTCAGAAACCTGTTATTCGCTATCTCAGACCATTTGGGTGTCATGTCACAATTCTTGATACCCTCAATCCTCTTGGAAAATTTGATGGCAAGTCGGATGAAGGTTTCTTTGTTGGATAATCTCTCAATAGCAAAGCCTTCAGGGTATATAACTTGGCAACAAAAAAGGTTATGGAAAATCTTCATGTTGACTTTCTTGAAGAAAAACCTAATGTGAAAGGAGCTGGTTATAGATGGATGTATGATCTTGATTATCTGACTGACTCTATGAACTATATTCATGTCTCTTTGGAAAATCAGGCTAACCCTAATGCAGGTACCTATGAAGATCCTATCAATACAGATACCAATGAGGAAGCTGACCCACCAGAGAACCTTATCATACCTACAACTGTTAGGTTAACTTCAGATGCTAATGGAACAAAACAACCCTCCACACCAGACAAAGTGCCAAAATCTGAGGGACAAACTAAAGGGCCTACTCTTCAAGAAACTTCTGGTGTTTCTCCAAGCTTTAGCAAAGAAGTGGTGTCTCCTGATAAAACAAATGCTACCAGAACTAACCCTGTTAATTCTGGCAGTGAAGTCGAAAAAGGTGACTCTATCTCACAAGATACTCTTTCTGAACCAGTCACTCCTGAACCTCATATTGGTGATGTACCAGAAGATGGGCTTTTTACTGAAGCTTCTTATGATGAAGAAGGGGTGATTTCTGACTTCAACAACATGCCTACTGAAGTAGATGTAAGTCCAGTTCCTACTCTCAGGATTCACAATGCTCATCATAAGAACCAAATCCTTGGTAATCCTAGTTCAGCTGTTTAGACAAGAAGACAAATACAGCAGCAACTTGGATCTCATGCTCTCATCAGCTTTGTTCAAAAACAGCAAAGCAACAATCACAAAGACCAACAACACTGTCTCTTTACATGTTTTCTATCTCAAAAGGAACCTGCCAAAGTCTCTGATGGTTTGGATGATGAAAGTTGGGTTGAGGCTATGCAAGAAGAGTTATTACAGTTTCAATTGCAAATGGTTTGGGTTCTTGTGGATCTTCCACATGGGGCCAAAGTCATTGGAACTAAATGGGTCTTCAGGAACAAGAGAGATGAAAGAGGTGTGGTTGTCAGAAACTGATGCGTGGGAATTGCACCAGGCTTTACCTCTCGAGGGATCTCGAGAAGCTTACAACCCCCACCAGGCAGTGTACCTGATCGTTGTAGTATAGTATAGTGACAAGTACCGGGGGATTAATCGTTCAACTCAGGAATAGTGTCGCTAGGATTAGAAAGTCTAAAAAACTAAGTCTAGAGGTGAGAGATGATTCTTTTTGTATTTTTATGTTTTATAAAAGCAAATAAAATATCGGGTTTTGAGAGAGTAGGCGGAATTAGTTGTTAAGCAACTAACCCAATGACTAAGATGCAATCAAAATAAAATAACAGAAATGTAAATAAAACTAAATTAAACTATTGGTGTGAGTAATATGTTGGAGAATTGTATTTACTTAGATTTTCACTACTCCCTAGATATCTTTTACATGTTAATTACTTGTTATAGTTGCGTGGATGACGGATTGTATTCCTTAATACCATTCATGGGGTGGCGTACTTACTTCCCCAATCCTATGAGTGCCTACTTCACTCCTATGTCGAGCCGGCTAAGAAGCTCCTAACATGGGATCACTAGAATTTGCTCATGCATTAAATACAACCAATAAAACCTAGTACACATCGGTTCATGTTTCCTAAGACGTTCAAGCATGTTACACAATGGAGATCTTCCAGTTTTCTTAAGCCTAACATTGAAATCATTCATCCAATACAACCATAAACAAGTAATCAACACATAATTAACATCTAGGTTTCATTAGGTCTAGGCAAACACAAGATAGATCTAGCCTAGCATGTTGAAATCAAGACAAGCAAAAGATATACTCAACCAACTCATAGACATATTGATTGAATTAAGAGAAGACTTATCTCAATTGAACATGAAAGGATTCAAGGGGTGAAAACCCTTGAAAATACTGTAAAATACGACCTAGGGTTTACAAAGTTCGGCCCTAGTTTTCTCCACACAAGTTCCTCTCTAATGAATGAAAAATAGAAAAGTATATATAGACTCTAGGAGGTGACGGCGTCAAGAGTAAATGTCTGACGCCGTCATCTCGCCGCCAAATAAATTCTCGGATTGCCTAGATCTGGGTTTGACGCCGTCACGTGTAATGCTTCTCCAGGCCGTCACATAATTAACTATTGACGCCCTTCTTCTGACGCCGTCAGGATTCCACTGGGTCGTCATGGATTTTACTCCTGACGCCGTCACAGATTACTTCTTGACGCCGTCAGGTACTGTTCTCAGCATGGAAAATTAAGTCTTTGCCGTTTTCTTCACTTTTATGCTCCAAAAACGTCCAAAATGCTTCCTTTTCCAGAATTCACTCCAAAAGTACCTAAAATCACAAAAGGAACGATTTAGGGCAATAATTGATAAGATAAATTCAAATTCTGACTTAAATGACCCCTTAAAAGTGGTTCATTTTTTGCCTCATCATATACCCTTACACTTGAGATTTGCTTGTCCTCAAGCAAATATGCTTTTATTCTAATCAAAAGACAAGTTAGAGGTCATTTAACACTAATATAAAAGTAATTACAACAAATAATCGCTCCACTAAAGACCAAAGACAAGCACGGAGGTCATACACTAGCACCTCACAAATAGTGTTTAGATACTCACATCTCTCGGGTGTAATAAAGTAATATCACAATATGGAAACGGAAAATATCTCTCACTACCTGTCATAGCAAATTAGATTACCATAGGCTTGGGAAACGATCAAACCTCCACCACATGGCGTAAGCACCTAGGATAAACTATTAAAGAGGTCTTTCAAAGGGTTGTAATGTTAGGTATAAGGATATGAATACACGGTTTTGTTGGATATAGGCAATCTTTACTGGTGGCGAGTTAACAATCTTGGTTAATTACATGTACAATATGACGTTGATAAGCCAAGACTAGACTCAACTTAAGCTAATAAATGAAAAATAACAAAAACATAAAATAAACATAGAATGAAACGGGATGGTAGTCCGTATGTTTTTCTCTTTTCTTTTTTTTTTTAATATTTTTTCTTTTCTTTTCTTCTTTTTTCTATTTTTTTTTTCATACACTTTTACCCTACCATCCAAAATAATACATCATTAGGGAATGAATTTTTACATACTTTACAATAAACTAATCTAATGACTCGAATTAAGAAAATTAAAACACTTGGAGTACTTTTAAGATTAACGTACATGTGGGGGTAATATATGATGTTCTTCCCCGTTACTCCATAACATTAGTACTTTACCCATGAGTCCCGATTGTCCCAAAACAATATGTACAAGGATATGACTCGACTTAGCAACCATGTAATCAATTAGATAATTAACTTAGGGTTTAACAAATAACAATAATGCACTAAAGATGAGTGCATACACGGAAGGCTAAGGCGATTTGGTTGTACATTTAAGTGGGGTGTAACAAATTCTTCCTTTAAGTAAAATGCTTAAAGTTAGAAACGAAAAGATAGGCTCGGAGGGGTGTACTAGGGGTTTCGTGTACTAAAAATGAGTACAACGCTAAGGTGTGGGAAAAATTAATTGACTTAACTAGCCAAGTAATATGACTTAAATGGTCAAGTAATTATGATACGGGTTTAACACAAGGGTGATCCTAATGCCTCTTATCATGTAGTAAATCCTACTACACGAATGTAGTCTCACTAGCGGTCTCGGGATGCATCACTAACGCAAGTTCTAGAATCTAAATGATACCGGTACACTCATAAGCACTAATAGTAAATGCTTTTCCTATCAAATCTAAAGGCGAACCTCACATATTTGGGTGGAAAATTTTTCTGAATAGTACGGTTTTGTGTTAGTTATACAACTCCTATCCATGAGACGCTTGCTAAGGCTAAAGCTTCACTCCTAAATGTTGTAAAAAAATTTAAATTTGGCGCTAAAATTACACTAACAAGTATTTCTCATAGTTTTATTACACATCTACTATCAAACAAAACAAACTCAAGTGAAAGTGTATCCTATATGGTATCATCATTTACCCTCCCCTTACACTTAGGATGAACATTGTCCCTAATGTTCAAGTAAAGAATGTAAAAGTGAAATAAGTAAAACGAATGAAATCAAATACTCCCCCGATTCGCTCGGTATGGATAATAAGGTAACCAGGTTAGATCTTCCTCCAAGAAAATGAACAATCAAAGCTTCCCTTCCAGAATATAAATCATCTTCTTGTCATACCTAACCTGTTAAATCTGAGAAAACAAACAAGCAACCTCGCATAAAATCGGCGGCAAACTATATATGCTAACAAATCCTAGAAAACAAAGTAAGATATAATGCTTGTGGAATGATGTTTGCAGATTTCCTGGAGATTATAAAACTGAAGATTTAACAAAAACTTAGAGACTCCGTTAGAGAAATAAATTTAGCAAAATTTCCATAATTTTACACGTGACGCCTTCAAGAGTAAACTCGTGACACCGTCAGAAGTGATCTGCAGAAATCCTTATGTTAAGTTTCCGGAAAATTTCTGGAAAAACTTTGTCCTACTTCCTGGAAAATCCTGCAAAACATCATTATGACTCGATATAAGCATTTGACTCTAACAAATACGAATATACATGTTCATTTATTATTGTGGAGAATCATGATCGAGTTTGTTCCTTAGTAAACATATTTGGGGTTTCCCCTTACACTTAGCTTTTGAAATATACCTTTGTATGAAGTTAAGACTAAGCCAAACAACAAAAATAAAGTATTTTCACCATTTTAGTATGAAACATGATCTACCAACAATAAAAATTAAAGCATGCATACGGAAGCAAATAACAATCAAACAATAAAAATCACACAAATCATGGGTTGCCTCCCAATAAGCGCTTGTTTTTGTTCGAGTCACGAGCCTGACTCTACCCTTATTTAACGGAAATAGGGGAGGCTTTCCCAACACTTAGGATTAAGTGCGGGGGGAAGTAGCGATACACACCCTTAGGGTGGAAGTATGCCACGTGAGAAAAGAGTGGTGGATGAATTATATGCTCAAAGGGGTGTGATCCTATCATCATAACCTTACCTAGTTCACTTTGGTCAATGGGTGAGTTGAAGTTTTCTCCTAAAAAGGGACCATCTTCTATCAACTTTGAGAGACTCCTAGTAGGGAATCCATCTTGACCTAATAAACCTGGTTTAAACCCATAATGTTTCTTATGATCAATCATGAATGGGTGATGTAAGTATGTAAGGTCATGGTTCACTCCTATATTGGCTTCCATTCCACATGGTTTAGAGTCTACTACCTTTATCCCAAGACTACCCAGACTATATGGTTTGATGGGTGGATCGGGACCTTTTTCAATTCCTAAATTCACATCTAAAGATGGAAGATTAGGTAACGGCTTTGGTTGAGGCTCCGGTTCATCAAAACTAGGAAATTCCCTAGAACTAGGAGTAAGGTTATCACTACAAGTATTCAAACCTATATCCTCAAGTGGTGCTTGGTCCAAGGGTTCTACCTCAATTGGGATTCCTAAAGTCTCATCTACATCATCCGAATAAGTCACGGGCGGTGTGTATGCCTCAAATGATGGTAGGACTTGTGAGGTACTTGGTGGGCTTAGATTTTCAACTCTATCCTCCATCTTATCAAGATTACCAATGTGCTCAGCTTGTATTATGGTGAAATCAAACCACTCTGTGCTCCCAGTTATCTCATCTATAGTCTTATCCCCAAACAAACTTCTTGCTTGTTCCCTCAAACTTGCTATCAATTGATCCGTAACAACATTTTTTGGGTTGTCCATTTTTTTGGCAAGTATGGCACAATTCTCAATGGTTTCCCATGCTTCATCAGCACTTAATCCCCAAAGGTCCCCATCTGCGGCATGGTCAATGTCCATTTTGGTATAGTGGTCGACACGATGGTAAAATATTTCAATTTGGGACCACAGATCGAAATTATGATGACGGACTTTTCGGAGTAAATATTTAAAACGAGCCCATGCATCATAGATAGGTTCATCTTCATATTGTTTAAACATCAAGATGTCATTAGGAGTGGGTGAATTTTGTGGTCGGTAGTATGGTGGATTCGCGTTCTCCATAATGGCGAATGGAATAGTCAATGAAAATTACGAACAAACACACAAAGAAAAAGATAGACTCAAGAAAACCTAGAAATAAAAATAAAATCTTACTAGAAACGAATCTAGCAAGTAGACCTAATTAAAAGAAATTCTAACCTAGACAATAACTATTCCCCGGGCTGCGGCGCCAAAAACTTGATGCGTGGGAATTGCACCAGGCTTTACCTCTCGAGGGATCTCGAGAAGCGTACAACCCCACCAGGCAGTGTACCTGATCGTTGTAGTATAGTATAGTGACAAGTACCGGGGGATTGATCGTTCAACTCAGGAATAGTGTCGCTAGGATTAGAAAGTCTAAAAAACTAAGTCTAGAGGTGAGAGATGATTCTTTTTGTATTTTTATGTTTTATAAAAGCAAATAAAATATCGGGTTTTGAGAGAGTAGGCGGAATTAGTTGTTAAGCAACTAACCCAATGACTAAGATGCAATCAAAATAAAATAACAGAAATGTAAATAAAACTAAATTAAACTATTGGTGTGAGTAATATGTTGGAGAATTGTGTTTACTTAGATTTTCACTACTCCCTAGATATCTTTTACAGGTTAATTACTTGTTATAGTTGCGTGGATGATGGATTGTATTCCTTAATACCATTCATGGGGTGGCGTACTTACTTCCCCAATCCTATGAGCGCCTACTTCACTCCTATGTCGAGCCGGCTAAGAAGCTCCTAACATGGGATCACTAGAATTTGCTCATGCATTAAATACAACCAATAAAACCTAGTACACATCGGTTCATGTTTCCTAAGACGTTCAAGCATGTTACACAATGGAGATCTGCCAGTTTTCTTAAGCCTAACATTGAAATCATTCATCCAATACAACCATAAACAAGTAATCAACACATAATTAACATCTAGGTTTCATTAGGTCTAGGCAAACACAAGATAGATCTAGCCTAGCATGTTGAAATCAAGACAAGCAAAAGATATACTCAACCAACTCATAGACATATTGATTGAATTAAGAGAAGACTTATCTCAATTGAACATGAAAGGATTCAAGGGGTGAAAACCCTTGAAAATACTGTAAAATACGACCTAGGGTTTACAAAGTTCGGCCCTAGTTTTCTCCACACAAGTTCCTCTCTAATGAATGAAAAATAGAAAAGTATATATAGACTCTAGGAGGTGATGGCGTCAAGAGTAAATGTCTGACGCCGTCATCTTGCCGCCAAATAAATTCTCGGATTGCCTAGATCTGGGTTTGACGCCGTCACGTGTAATGCTTCTCCAGGCCGTCACATAATTAACTCTTGACGCCCTTCTTCTGACGCCGTCAGGATTCCACTGGGTCGTCATGGATTTTACTCCTGACGCCGTCACAGATTCCTTCTTGACGCCGTCAGGTACTGTTCTCAGCATGGAAAATTAAGTCTTTGCCGTTTTCTTCACTTTTATGCTCCAAAAACGTCCAAAATGCTTCCTTTTCCATAATTCACTCCAAAAGTACCTAAAATCACAAAAGGAACAATTTAGGGCAATATTTGATAAGATAAATTCAAATTCCGGCTTAAATGACCCCTTAAAAGTGGTTCATTTTTCGCCTCATCAGAAACAAAGCAAGATTGGTGGCTCAAGGATATAGGCAAGAAGAAGGCATTGACTATGATGAGGTTTTTGCTCCTGTGGCCAGAATTGAAGCCATTAGATTGTTTTTGGCCTATGCATCCTACATGGGATTCACTGTATACCAGATGGATGTCAAGAGTGCCTTTCTATATGGCACAATTACTGAAGATGTATATGTTCACCAGCCTCCTGGTTTTGTTGATCCTGCTCATGCTAAGAAAGTGTACAAAGTGATAAAAGCACTCTATGGTTTGCATCAAGCTCCTAGAGCCTGGCATGAAACATTCTCCTCATTCCTTGAAGAACATGGGTACAAACGGGGAGTTATTGACAAAACTCTGTTTATCAAGAAGGACAAAAAGGATATTATGATTGTGAAAATATATGTTGATGATATCATTTTTGGCTCAACAAAACGGCTTGGTGTGAAGAATTTGAAGCTTTAATGAAAGGGAAGTTTCAAATGAGCTCAATGGGATAAATTACTTTCTTTCTTGGATTAAAAGTCAAACAACAACCAGATGGTCTGTTTATATCTCAAGAGAAGTATGTAGCTGACATGCTCAAGAAGTTTGACCTTGCCAGTATCAAGACTGCTGTCACACCAATGGAAAACAGAATGCCTCTGATGAGACGAAAAGTGTACCGCTTTTAGGGGGTCATTTAAGCCCAAAGTCAAGATTATTTGATCAAATATTGCCCTAAATCGTTCCTTTTGTCATTTTAGGTACTTTTGAGAAGAAATCTGGAAAAGGAAACATTTTGGACGTTTTTGGAGGGAAAAGGTGAAGAAAACGACTAAGTCTCCAATTCATGCTGAGAAGAGTACCTGACGGCGTCAGGATTTGCTTGTGACACCGTCATTCATTGACCAAGAGGTGGATAATCAAGTTACACGTGATGCGCCAGAATGTTTTTGGAGGATTTACACGTGACGGCGTCACCAAGGCCGTCACGTACAAAATGCAAGAGACGACCAAGAAATAGTTTACACATGACAGCGTCAGAATTGGATCTAGGCAATACGTGAGTTCTTATGGCGGCGAGTTGACGGCGTAAGAATTTACTCTTGACACCGTCAGACTCAAAACTCTATATATAGTTTTTGACTTTTCATTCATGGGGTGCAACTTTAAGAGGAGAACTTTGGAGAAACTCAAGACGAATTTTACCTTATTATTAAGGGTTCCAAACCCTTGTTTCATCCATGTTTAAATAAAGATAAGTTTTCCAATAATCATTCAATATGTCTATGTGTTGTTTGATTCCATCTTATGCTTATCTTTACTTTAACATGCTAGGCTAGGTTTTCTTTGTGTTTGCTTAGATGTAATGAAACTTAGTTATTGATTATTGGTTGGTTGTTTGTTTATAATTGTTGTGGATGAATGATTTCGATGTTAGGCTTAAGAAAACTGGTAGACTTCCAATTGGTAACATCCTTGAACGTCTTAAGAAGCATGATCGGATGTGTACTACGATAAATTGGTTATATTTAATGCATAAGTAACTACTAAGGAGGCCATGTTAGGAGCTAGTAGTCAGCTCGACATAGGAAGAGGTAGAAGCTTATAGAGTTAGGGAAGATCGTACACGGCCCTACGAATGGTATTAAGGAATATAACCCGTCATCCATGCAATTGTAACAAACTAATCAACCAGTAAAACATAGCTAGGAAGTAGTGAAATCGAAGTAAACACATTTTCTATTATTATTGTTTTTCTCCACATTCACTTTAGTGTAATTTTATTTTATTTGCATTTGTAGTTATTTGGGTTAGTTGACTAGCAACTAATTTCGCCCATTCTTCCAAAACCCGAGATTTTTACTTGCTTTCCATAAAATATAAAAATATAAAAAGAATCAGCCCTCACCTCTAGACCTAGTTTAATTAAGTTTTAACCCTAGCGAACACTATTCTTTGAGTTGAACGATCAATCCCCCGGTACTTGCCACTACACTATACTACATCGGTCAGGTACACTGCTTGGTGGGGATTGCAAGCTTCTCGAGATCCCTTAAGAGGTAAAACCTTTTGCAAGGTTGCAAAACCACGCATCAAGTTTTTGGCGTCGCAGCCCGGGGAATAGTTATTGTCTAGGTTGAAATTTCTTTTTATTAGGTCTACTTGCTAGATTCCTTTCTAGTAAGATTTTTATTTTTATTTTTATAGGTCTTCTTTAGTCTATCTTTTTCTTTGTTTCCTTTGTTCGTAACTATTACCATCCACCATCATGGAAGGTGGTAATCTCTTCGACCCCATCAACCTACCACAACAAAACCATCCACAAAACCCACCACAACCAAACCAACCTCCTAGACCCCGAACTTTAGGAGAGTACTCCCGTCCTATCTACCAAGGCTATCGAAACACCATTGAGCTCACTCAAGGAGCCAATGTGTCTCCCTTGCGATCCGACACCATCCGGTTGGTGCAAAGCGGATGTGCATTCCATGGACTTCGTTCCGAAGATCCTAATCAACATCTCAATGATTTCCTAAAAATCGTTGATTCCATAGACCTTGATGTTGAAACTCGAGAGACGACCCGATTGTGTCTCTTCCAATTCTCTCTACTTGACCAAGCTAGTCAATGGCTTGAGCGTTTACCCGTGGGATCCATCACCTCTTGGGATGATCTCACCACTCGTTTCCTTGCTCAATTTTTCCCACCGGGGAGAACTACCAAGCTTAGAAATGACATCTTGATGTTCCAACAACGTCAAGGTGAGACTCTCTATGAAGCATGGACTCGTTTCAAGGACTTACTCCAAAAAGTCCCTCATCACGGCATAGATCTTTGGCTCCAAGTCCAAATTTTCTATGACCATATCGATCTCTCCACAAGGCGAACCATTGACCAAGCGGCCGGTGGCAAGCTATGTGATCTAAGTGCGGAAGAATCATGGGAACTCATAGAAGATCTTGCTCTCTATGACAACGAAAGTTGGAATGATCCCCGTGATTTGAACAAAACGGTCAAGGCAATATCTTTGCCTTCGAACAATTCAAGCACTCCCGACCGTAGGATCATGGAACTTGAAGACCAAGTCAAGTTTCTTATGAAATCCTACGAAACCTTCAAGCCAAGTGAACAAAATCACTTCTTCATGCGAATTATGTAGTGGTCCCCACGACACTCGTGATTGCATGGAACTCCCCGAACAAGCTTTTGTGGATTACGCATCCTCGCGTACCGACGGAGCGGGAGACAAGTGGTACACTTTGAAACCCGAGCCAAACCCTTACGGTGATTCATACAACTCATCTTGGAAAATCACCCGAACCTTAGGTGGAAACAAAACCAAAACATGCCCCAAAACAATTCTCCCACCCCACCTAATCGTTATCAACCAAACAGTCCACCCCCTAATCGTACTTTCAACAACAATCCTTCCAACAACTATGGTAGTACTAATAATCTTGAAGGATTGATGTCCTCAAGAAGCTCGTATAGCTAAGTTTGAATCCGAATTCAATCAACAACAAGCGGAGATGACCAATAAAATCGAGTATTTGTTGAAAGCCCTCAACAACCAAGTGCTAACTACACCAAGGAAGGACAGTAGGGACACTAGTAGCGGAACCCAAATTAAGGACCCCTCATCGTCTAAACACGTCCACTTTGTCAACGTATTCACTATTAAGCCAGTCGATAATAATAGGGAAGAAAGTTTTTGTTGGATTTAAGTTCTTTGAAATGTTTTCCCAATTTATGTTAAAAATATGTTTATTCGAGGCAAAGCACATGAGAATCATGAGAGATATCTTAAAAGTTACATGGACAATGCATAAGAGTAAGACATGATGGTAGATCATGTTAACTAGTTGATACGTGGGAATTGCGCCCTCGCAACAGGTTTTACCTCTCAAGGGATCTTGAGAAGCTTACAACCCCCACCAGGCAGTGTACCTGATCGTTGTAGTATAGTATAGTGACAAGTACCGGGGGATTGATCGTTCAACTCAGCAATAGTGTCGCTAGGATTAGAAAGCCTACTAAACTAGGTCTAGAGGTGAGGGATGATTCTTTTTGTATTTTTTATATTTTATGAAAGCAAGTAAAATCTCGGGTTTTGAAGGAGTGGGCGGAATTAGTTGCTAGCCAACTAACCCAATTAACTAAGATGCAATCAAAATAAAATAAAATAAATGAAAATTAAACTAATATGCTAATGTGGTGGAAACAATAATGAGAAAAGTTGTGTTTACTTAGATTTCATTACTCCCTAGATATCTTTTACCGGTTGATTAGCTTGTTACAATTGCATGGATGACGGGTTTTATTCCTTAATACTCGTCGTAGGGCCGTGTACAATATTCCCTAACTCTATAAGATCCTACTTCACTCCTATGTCGAGCCGTTAAAAGCTCCTAACATGGGATCATTAGAATTCACTTATGCATTAAATACAACCAAAAATCGTAGTACACCTCCGATCATGTTTCTTAAGACGTTCAAGCAAGTTACCAATGGAAGTCTGCCAGTTTTCTTAAGCCTAACATCGAATACAATCATCCGTAACAATTATAGACAAACAATCAACCAATAATCAACATCTAGGTGTCACTACATCTAAGCGAACACAATAAAAGCCTAGCCTAACATGTTAAAAGAAAGATAAACATAAGATAGAATCAAACAATACATAGACATATTGAATGATTATTGAAGTACTTATCTTTATTCAAATATGGAAGAAAGAAGGGTTTGAAACCCCTTCAATACGCAGGAAATTCGACCTAGGGTTTTTACACAACTTGTTCCACAAAAGTTCCACACATTACAATGAAAAATTGGAAAATATATATAGACTAAGCATCCTGACGGCGTCATGTGTTAACCTCTGACGCCGTCAACTCGCCGCCAAGTTGAAATTCGTATTGCCTAGATCCACTTTTGACGCCGTCATGTAGAAATAAGCTCTGGGCCGTCACTAGTATTTGGACCCTGACGGCCTTGGTGACGCCGTCAGGCCAATAACAAAGAAAACACTCTGGGTCGTCACGTTATAATTTCCACATCCACCTCTTTTGCCACTCTTGACGCCGTCATGTGTTGTAGCTTGACGTCATCAGGTACTGTTCCAGCAAGGAATTTTGAGACTTTGCCGTTTTCTTCACTTTTATGCTCCAAAAACGTCCAAAATGCTTCCTTTTCCAGATTTCTCCTCAAAAGTACCTAAAATAACAAAAGGAACGATTTAGGGCAATAATTGATCAAATAATCTCGAATTCGGGCTTAAATGACCCCTTAAAAGCGGTACACTTTTCGCCTCATCAAATACCCTTACACTTGAGATTTGCTTGTCCTCAAGCAAATGCGCTTTTATTCTAATCAAAATACAAGTTAGGGGTCATTTAACACTAATATAAAAGTAATTACAACAAATAATCGTTCCACTAAAAATAAAAAACAAGCACGGAGGTCATACACTAGCACCTCACAAATAGTGTTTAGATACTCACATCTCTCGGGTGTAATAAAGTATATATCACAATATGGAAATGGAAAACATCTCTCACTACCTGTCATAGCAAATAGATTACCATAGGCTTGGGAAAGGATCAAACCTCCACCACTTGGCGTAAGCACCTAGGATAAACTATCAAAGAGGTCTTTTAAAGGGTTATAACGTTAGGTGTAGGGATATGGAAAACACGGTTTTGTTGGATAAAGGCAATATTTATTGGTGGCGAGTTAATCATCTTGGTTAATTACATGTACAATATGGCGTTGCTAAGCCAAGACTAGACTCGACTTAAGCTAATAAATCAAAAATAACAAAAACATAAAACAAACATAGAATGAAACGGGATGGTATTCCGTATGTTTTTCTCTTTTTCTTTTTCTATTTTTTTTCTTTTTCTAAATTTTTCGATTTTTTTATTTATTTTTTTTTAATTTTTTTTTTGCATACACTTTTACCCTACCATTCAAAATAATACATCATAGGGAATGTACATTCCCCTTACACTTGAATTTTTACATACTTTACAATAAGCTACTCTAATGACTCGAATCGAGATAATCAAAACAATTGGAGTACTTTTTAAGATTAATGCACATATGGGGGTAATAATTTGATGTTCTTCCCCATTACTCCAAAACACTAGTACTTTACCCATGAGTCCCAATCGTCCCAAAACAATATGTACAAGATATGACTCGACTTAGCAACCATGTAATCAATTAGATAATTAACTAAGGGTTTAAACATGTAACAATAATGCACTAAAGATGAGTGCATACAAGGAAGGCTAAGGCGATTTGGTTGCACATTTGGGTGGGTTGTAACAAATTTTTCCTTTAAGTAAAATGCTTAAAGTTAGAAACGAAAGGATAGGCTCGGAGGGGTGTACTAGGGGTATCGTGTACTAAAAATGAGTACAACGCTAAGGTGTGGGAAAATTAATTGACTTTACTAGTCAAGTAATATGATTTAAATGGTCAAGTAATTATGATACGGGTTTAAACACAAGGGTGATCCTAATGCCTCTTATCATGTAGTAAATCCTACTACACGAATGTAGTCTCACTAGCGGTCTCGAGATGCATCACTAACGCAAGTTCTAGAATCGAAATGCTACCGGTACACTCATAAGCACTAATAATAAATGCTTTTCCTATCAAATCTAAAGGCGAACCTCACATATTTGGGTGGAAAATGTTTCTGAATGGTACGGTTTTTTGCTAGTCATACAACTCCTATCCATGAAACGCTTGTTAAGGCTAAAGTTTCACTCCTAAATGTTGTAAAAATTTTTAAATTTGGCGCTAAAATTATACTAACAAGTATTTCTCTTAGTTTTATTACACACCTACTATCGAACAAACAAACTCAAGTGCAATTGTATCCTATAAGGTATCATCATTTACCCTCCCCTTACATTTAGGATGAACATTGTCCCCAATGTTCAATTAAAGAATGTAAAAGTAAAATAGGTAAAAGAATGAAAACAAATACTCCCCTGATTCGTTCGATGTGGATAGTGTGTCAACAAGGTTAGATCTTCCTCCAAGAAAATGAACGTTGAAAGCTTCCCTTCCACAAATATAAATCATCTTCTTGTCATATATAACCTGTTAAACCTGAGAAAACAATCAAGGCAACCTCGCGTAAAATCGGCGGCAATATATATATACTAACAAATCCTAGAAAGCAATTTAAGATATAATGCTTGTGGAATGAATGTTTGCAGATTTCCTAGAGTTTATAAAACTAAAGAATCAACAAAAATTTTAAGATTCCGGTTTAAATAAAATCCGCAAAATTTTTCAGAATTTTTGGCACTTGACGCCGTCAGGTTTTAACTCCTGACGCCGTCAGAATGTTCCTGGAAAAATCTTATGTTAAGTTTCCGGAAAATTTCTGGAAAAACTCATGCCTTATTTCCTGGAAAATCCTGCAAAATATCATTATGACTCGATACAAGCATTTGACTCAAACAATTACTAATATACATGCTCATTTAATATTGTAGTGAATCATGCTCATTTTTGTTCTTATAAACAAATTTAGATTTCCCTTACACTTAGCTTTTGCAAAATACCTTTATATGTAATTAAGACGAAGTTAAAAACAAAATAAAGCATTTTCACAATTTAGTTTGAAACATGATTTACCAACAATAAAAATAAAACACGCATACGGAAACAAATAAAATCAAACAAATAAAAACACACAAAACATGGGTTGCCTCCCAAGAAGCGCTTTTCTTTATTTACGAGTCTTGTAGCTAGACTCAAGGTCATGGGCTATCCTATATGTGTGAGCTCCTCGTCGAGGACATCCTTGGGATCAAACTTAGGTTTCAATTTCCTATCGGTTTTCTTGGCACGGTATGACTTCTCAAACTTTTCTCCATCCGGATCATATAAAATCATCTTCATATGCCATGATCCGTCACCCTCCTTAGGTGGCTTATCCCAATTCCATTTACACTTATCCCCTTCCCTTTTCCACTTGTTCATCTCTAGGTTGATAGGCATTACGCTTAAGAACCCAATCATTTTCCTAAAGACTAGGGGATCCTCAAAAGGGTTTAGTTCCTCATCTCTAGCTATGAGTTGTTCCACCGAATGTGTCTTATCAATGAAATCTTTTTCTAGATAGAATGGGCGTTGAGGTCCTATAAAGTTCCTTTCTATCCAAGGTCCATATCTAGATGGTCTCCTATTCATCTCTACCCAATGTGGTGTCGGTTCGTCCTCATAATCGTAGTTATGCTTCTTAACATCATAAACCGACCAAGTCTCACCATCTCCTACCGCTATCTTAGACTCCTTACAATCTATCATGGCACTAGCGGTTGCTAAAAATCCTCTTCCTACTAACAATGGGCATGTAGTATCACTAACCATATCTAGGACGTGAAAATCCGCTAAGATAGTCAATCTTCCTACGTGAACTACTACATCCTTGATCATTCAAACCGAGTGGGCAACACTTCCATCCGCTAGACCAATTATTACTTCCGTCTCCTCTAACTTTCCTAGCTTAAGAGTGGTGAAAAGGGATAAGGGAATCAAGTTGAGGCTTGATCCTAAGTCGGCTAGTGTGTCGAAAGCTTCGGATTTTCCTATCTTACAAGGCAAAACAAATATACCCGGATCATCAAGCTTCTTAGGCAACTTGTTTTGAACGAAAGCGGTCCCATTTTTACCCAATTTAAGTTTCTCATATTTTTCTAGGAGGGCACTATAGTAGGGGGCACGGGCTAAGACATCAATGACGGGGCGTTCAAGGTGGAGCTCCTTGAATTCATCGTCAAGGTCTTTTGTAGGAGGTGTTTCAACTATGTTATTGACCGGTTTAATGTCGGATGTTTAATTCAATTGGTCCTTTTGAAGAATTTGGGTTTGCTTGAAACACGTGTTCAAAGCTTTAACCGAATAGTATTGCGGACAAGAAGTAGGTGACGAAACCGATGATATGGCATTAACGTTTAGTTTCGGGTTCTTGACCGTGTTCCTTGGGAGTGCTCCCATTTCTCGGTCATTTAGAACATTCAACAATGTGTCAATTTTATTGGTCATCTCACTCTGCTTTTGTTTGAAATCGGCTTCAAACTTAGATATGCGAGCTTCTTGAGATGCCATAAACTTGGACATCAATCCTTCAAGATTATTGGTACTACCATAGTTATTGGAAGGATTGTTGTTGAAAGTACGGTTAGAGGGTGGACCGTTTGGTTGGTAACGATTAGGTGGATTGGAAGAATTGTTTTGGGGCATGTTTTGGTTTTGTTTCCACCTAAGGTTCGGGTGATTTTTCCAAGAAGGGTTGTAGAAATAACCGTAAGGGTTTGGCTCGGGTTTGGAAGTGTACCACTTGTCTCCCGCTTCGTCGGTACGCAAAGATGCGTAATCTGCAAAAGCTTGTCCGGGGAGTTCCACGCAATCACGAGTGTCATGGGGACCACTACACAATTCGCATAAAGAAGTGATTTTGTTCACTTGGCTTGAAGGCTTAGGAGCTTCGTAGGATTTCATGAGAAACTTGACTTGGTCCTCAAGTTCCATGATCCTACGGTCGGGAGTGCTAGAATTGTTCGAAGGCAAAGATATTGCCTTGACCGTTTTTTTTCAAATCACGGGGATCATTCCAACTTTCGTTGTCATAGAGAGCAAGATCTTCTATGAGTTACCATGATTCTTCCACACTTAGATCACGTAGCTTGCCACCGGCCGATTGGTCAATGGTTCGCCTTGTGGAGAGATCGTTATGGTCATAGAAGATTTGGACTTGGAGCCAAAGATCTATGCCATGATGAGGGACTTTTTGGAGTAAGTCCTTGAAACGAGTCCATGCTTCATATAGAGTTTCACCTTGACGTTGTTGGAACATCAAGATATCATTTCTAAGCTTGGTAATTCTCCCCGGTGGGAAAAATTGAGAAAGGAAATGAGAAGTGAGATCATCCCATGAGGTGATGGATCCCGCAGGTAAATGTTCAAGCCATTGACTAGCTTGATCACGTAGAGAGAATTGGAATAGACGTAATCGGGTCGACTCTCTAGTTGCAACATCAAGGTCTATGGAATCTACGATTTTAAGGAAATCCTTGAGATGTTGATTAGGATCTTTGGAACGAAGTCCATGGAATGCACATCCGCTTTGCACCAACCGGATGGTGTCGGATCGCAAGGGGGACACATTGGCTCCTTGAGTGAGCTCAATGGTGTTTCGATATCCTTGGTGGCTAGGACGGGAATACTCTCCTAAAGTTCGGGGCCTAGGAGGTTGGTTTGCTAGTGGTGGGTTTTGTGGGTGGTTTTGTTGTGGTGGGTTGATGGGTTCAAAGATATTACTACCTTCCATGATGTCGGATGGTAATGGTTACAAACACAGAAACGAAGAAATAAGATAGACTAAAGAAAACCTAAAAATAAAAATAAAAATCTTACTAGAAAGGAATCTAGCAAGTAGACCTAATAAAAAGAAATTCTAACCTAGACAATAACTATTCCCCGGACTGCGGCGCCAAAAACTTGATACGTGGGAATTGCGCCCTCGCAACAGGTTTTTCCTCTCAAGGGATCTTAAGAAGCTTACAACCCCCACCAGGCAGTGTACCTGATTGTTGTAGTATAGTATAGTGACAAGTACTGGGGGATTGATCGTTCAACTCAGGAATAGTGTCGCTAGGATTAGAAAGCCTACTAAACTAGGTCTAGAGGTGAGGGATGATTCTTTTTGTATTTTTTATATTTTATGAAAGCAAGTAAAATCTCGGGTTTTGAAGGAGTGGGCGGAATTAGTTTCTAGCCAACTAACCCAATTAACTAAGATGCAATCAAAATAAAATAAAATAAATAAAAATTAAACTAATATGCTAATGTGGTGGAAACAATAATGAGAAAAGTTGTGTTTACTTAGATTTCATTACTCCCTAGATATCTTTTACCGGTTGATTAGCTTGTTACAATTGCATGGATGACGGGTTATATTCCTTTATACTAGTCGTAGGGCCGTGTACAATATTCCCTAACTCTATAAGATCCTACTTCACTCCTATGTAGAGCCGTTAAAAGCTCCTAACACGGGATCATTAGAATTCACTTATGCATTAAATACAACCAAAAATCGTAGTACACCTCTGATCATGTTTCTTAAGACGTTCAAGCAAGTTACCAATGGAAGTCTGCCAGTTTTCTTAAGCCTAACATCGAATACAATCATCTGTAACAATTATAGACAAACAATCAACCAATAATCAACATCTAGGTTTCACTACATCTAAGCAAACACAATAAAAGCCTAGCCTAACATGTTAAAAGAAAGATAAACATAAGATAGAATCAAACAATACATAGACATATTGAATGATTATTGAAGTACTTATCTTTATTCAAACATGGAAGAAAGAAGGGCTTAAACCCCTTCAATATGCAGGAAATTCGACCTAGGGTTTTTACACAACTTGTTCCACAAAAGTTCCACACATTACAATGAAAAATTGGAAAAATATATATAGACTAAGCATCCTGACGGCGTCATGTGTGAACCTCTGACGCCGTCAACTCTCCGCCAAGTTGAAATTCGTATTGCCTAGATCCACTTCTGACGCCGTCATGTAGAAATAAGCTCTGGGCCGTCACTAGTATTTGGACCCTGACGGCCTTGGTGATGCCGTCAGGCCAATAACAAAGAAAACACTCTGGGCCGTCACGTTATAATTTCCACATCCACCTCTTTTGCCACTCTTGATGCCGTCATGTGTTGTAGCTTGACGTCGTCAGGTACTGTTCCAGCAAGGAATTTTGAGACTTTTCCGTTTTCTTCTCTTTTATGCTCCAAAAACGTCCAAAATGCTTCCTTTTCCAGATTTCTCCTCAAAAGTGTTTAAAATGACAAAAGGAACGATTTAGGGCAATAATTGATCAAATAATCTCGAATTCGGGCTTAAATGACCCCTTAAAAGCGGTACACTTTTCGCCTCATCACTAGTATATCTATCCTATGTAAAAGAATCTCCTTTCGTCCTTTGATTCTAGATACACAGAATGCATAAAGTGTTGTCCAAGTATGAAGTATATAACATGCATTTCCTCTAGTCAAGCCGTTAGACATTAGATTAGCCATTAAACGTGTCATAGTCAAGGTTATCATTTGTTTTACTAAGCAATTCTCACAAGCATAGCAATGAGTTGTTATAGACAGACAATTCATAATATAACCAACATGATTGAATCTTTTGACCTTTAAGCAATCACTATGATCAATAAAGACAAACGATAAGATACTAAACAATGACATATCAAATGCAAGTAACATAGATTCAATATTCATGATATTAATCTCATAACAAACATGGCTCAAATGCCTCAAACAAACATAAGGTTACTACTCCATATTATTCATAAAGTTAAACAAGTACACAAGTATTTCTAACATTATAACTAATTATACCGAAAGTATTCGAGTTCCAAGTAGTTCTCCACGTGTGGTTCTTACTACTTAGCTAGTGGTTTTGGTTCAAACCACTACTAACTGCTTCTATGATGATGATTATTTGTTGTTGTTGTGTTGTGTCTAAAACCTCCGTTTTGAGCTCCTATTTATAGCGTGAAATGTTGCCCTAGCACGTCCAAATGAGTTATGATAGGCAAGTGATCGGCCTCAAAACATAACTGCCATGTGAAGTACGCCGCGCATTTGGTGTAAAACCGGCGAGCTTAATTTCGCGTAACCGACGCTTATGTTGAATATAACCGGCGTACTTTACGTTTGACTTGTGAATATATAGTTGACCAAAGATGCCCGTAAGTAGCGCTCTTCCTTCATATAAGCAGCGTACTTTTAGTCCAAACTAAGTCTTTTTCCTTTTATGTTTTACAAAGTCATCCAACTCGTGCTTTTCTCGTTACTTTTACCAGACCTATATCCTGCAAATATATTCTCATATTAAGTATCAAAAGTCCTAATAATGTGGTTATATTATCCTATAGTTCGTATAATATCGGGGGTATAAACATGTATAATACGAGACTCATCAATCTCCCATAAACATTATGATTAGGACCCATTACAATTGGGTAATGAAGAAGCAACTAGGACCTAGGATGATTCCCAACACGGGTTGGATGAGTAACTTTGTGGGAAGAGTAAAAGGATTGCACGTCTTTGTAGGAAACTTCACTTACGTTACCGAATTTGTGATTGTAGAGGATATTCGTCCGGTAATAGATGGTTGCCTAAGTCAAGTAGTATTCGGAAAGCCGTTTGTTGAGACCTCTAAGATGAATTATGACCCATCTCTGGGGGTAGTTAGGTTCAAGGATGAGAATGATGAGATAGCTTACCAAATGCCCTATAAGATTGAACAGTTCCGTCTTTTATCAAACATCAAAAAGGAACACAAGCAAGCGGTCTACTATAGGAATGATGAGGATAGACGTAGAGGAGTAGACTATGTTATGAATAGAATATTTGGTTTCTACAAGGAATGCTTGCAACTAGGTCTGGAATACAAAACCAAGATTGAAGATGACCTAGAGAATGTGACTAATGACGAGGTCACATAATACCCCGTGACCTTGAGTCTAGCTACAAGACTCGTAAATAAAGAAAAGCGCTTCTTGGGAGGCAACCCAAGCTTTATTTGTTTGATTGTTTGTTTGTTTGATTTTATTCATTTCAGTATGCATGTTTTATTGTTTGTGGCTCATGTTTCAAAATAAATTGTGAAAATGCTTTACCTTGTTGTTTAACCTCGTCTTTGTAACACCCCCAATTCATGGATGCAGCGGAATTCGAACTGGGTGTTACTTGACGGCACAATAGTCACAATAATAGAAAACGAACTCCAATTGAGTCGTTTTAAAAGATTTATCATTCAAATTGTATAAATATCAGAGATTACAAAATGAGGTCCCAGATGGTTCCATGTTTACAAATTAAATGAGTTTTGAATGATAATAAAATTTATAGCCCTCTTGAGTATCCGTGTCCTTCCGTGCCATCCTTGATCGTCATGAACCTGAAATACATGCTTGAGAGGTCAACACAAAGGTTGAGTGGAATTCGTAGAGTTTAGTTAAATCGTTTGAACACAATAATCGTAATGTGAGGTAATTAATCACACATTCATAGTTAGAAAACAAAATCGTTATTTATTTCACTAAGCTCATACAACCAAAGCGTTAACATCGAACCAACAAAATTGGCATTATAGAAGCCCTATCAAGGTACTTTTGCCGTTATACCGCTAAATCTCAAATATAGTGCATTTGTGTGAACTCATCGTTGTTCAACACAAATGGGATTCGTCAATCCCAATAGATCTATTCACAATATTCGCGCTCACTAAAGGTAGTGACTAATGGTTTATGATATAGGGACTTCGAACATGGCAATCGTTACTTAGTGATAATAAAACATCGTCGTGAAGCATACATTAGAAAGCATCGTGTTCGAGTAGAAAAATAATAGCATGTATTCCCCCCATGGGTTTGTAAAATAGTTAAACAATAGAAAGTGGGGCTACGAACTCACCTTAAGTACGATAGCAAGTAATGAAGGTGATGGTTTGATCGTGTAGGTTTCTACGAGCAACCTATAATAGAATGTCGCGACTTAGGATCGGAGTAAAGAATATGAAGTAGTGCCTATATATATATCTTGCATTTAGTCCATGATGTGGTATGATGTATATTGTATGTCCTTGAAAGAAAAGAGTCATGAACATGTATGTTTTGTATATCGTTTACTACCGTTCGGGCTGACATATTTCAGAAGTCATGTTAGTAAGCGTTCGAGGAGCCAGGACACTTTAACTCGTAAATCCACAACTCAACTCGACGGCTTACATAATGAACTCCTCACATGAGGCTCCCTACTATTGTAGTAGTTGATAACATATATAGATATAAGTTTTGATTTGAAAAGTTACATGTCCGATATTTGAATAAACTTAGGAAAGTTTATTAGTACATGAAGATTGTTATTAGGGGTAGTTTCATAAGTCTTGAATGACCATTTTCTCTTGGTAATATCTCATGGTTTCCTTTTAGGTGAAGTAGATCCAAATTGCTTGTTCAAGTTATCGCCTAATTCATTGTTTCATGTTTACGCCTATGTAAGTTGGTATGGTCATTTCGTCATGGCCTAGCCATGACCTTTGGTTCTTGTTCCAAGGTCATGAGACACAACCTTGGCTCTAGCCATGGTGGTGGTCTTGATTATAGGTCATAAGACCCCTTTGGTCTTCATAAACCATAACCTATATGTAATGACTTTGTCTAAAAATGGGCTGTTTAGAATTTGAAGAAATTTATCACTCGGAAAGCGTTTTCATGGCTCGAGCTTCTTTGTTCCTGAACGAAAACGTCGTTCCGGACAACTTTCGTGTTTTAACTTTTTGATGAATCGGACCAGAAGTGGGACTTTCAAAACCCAAATTTGATCAGAATGGTATTTGGCAGTTTTGCCGGAAACTTTGGTAATTTCAAATGGGCGTAACTTTTGACTCGTATACTCGTTTTGGGTGGTTCAAATTGCTATGGTTTCCTTGTTAGGTCCTCTACCACGATATGTAATAATCAAATATCATATTTTTACCATTTTGGTCGTGGTTTTCCAAGAAAGTCACTAGTTTGCTTGTTTTAGTAACTTGTTGTAACAATCAATAACAATAACTTGTTTTGTTCACTTTTATACATCATGGACATAACTACAAGACATAATATAGCAAGAATAACATGTAAATAACATGAACATGATTATTTAACAAGAAGCATGTTAGGTTTAGGCTTACAACTTTTGGCTTTCTAATTAAAGAAAGGAGTAACAAGTAAGGAAATGGACTTTGATAGACTTGCTTCAACCCACTTCTTCATGCAATCTTTCTACTCTTGTAATCTTGAAAGATGGATGATGAAGGTCGAGGTGAATTGAGTGGATTTAAACTCAAGAGAAATCACCAAGTATATTAGGGATTGGAAGAGTTTTGGTGAATGATATTCTAACTAGGGTTTCTACCTTGAACTTGCACTTGATCCTTGCTAGAACTTTGAAGGAAATAAGCTAAGTGTGAAGTGGTTATGGTGTGTGTTGTGGCCGGCCATAAGGAGAGGGGAGGGAGTATTTATAGTCCAAATGAGGAGGTTAGGAAGCTTACTAGGAAAGTGTTACAACTTGGTGACCAAGTTGTAATTAACTAATGATCTAAGGGTAGTTTCATGAGATGAAGCCACATGGGTGTGACTCCCCCCTCCTAGGGCGGTTTGGTAACCTTGGGGAGCAAGGGTGTGGACTTTTCTTGGTATTATCCAAGATACTTGGTTAGTTTTGACTCCGGGAAATGCCAATCGTAAATGATTAAGCCTCAAAACGTAAAACCGGGTGTCGTAAAATTATGGAACTTGAAAGTATTGTTAAATATGTCCATATAGTCCATAATAAGATATAAAATGAGTGGTAGGTTCTATCGGGTGCTAAAACCCTGCTAAAAGCTGGAAACACGGGTCTAAAACGCGTAATTCGCGTAAAACGCTGAATATTGCGTAAAATTGAGAAAAGTAAATTGTTACTTTTCTAATGTGATAAAAATGATTTAAAATGACTTATAATGTCTAGACTGGGCTCAGTCTAGTGTCGGTTGGTATTAAATGTCTTTTAGACATCAAACCGTAAGCCTAAAAATCACGAAATGACTTATAACATCAAGGGATGATTTTTGGTCAATGGAGGAGGGAAAAATATGTTGACTTTTTCTAATAAGTTTGAAAACTCAAAACGTCTTAGAAACTCGTTTCGTGGTCTAACGGTTAATCGCCCATTCGGTTAAGCGTGCTTATGTGAGAGTAGTACCGACATGGGTGACCTGCCGGGAAGTCATATTTTTCTCAGTCACGATTAATTCTCAAATAAATCATGAGTGTGTCAAACATTTTTCTGATGTGGGGTCACCTGACGGGGTTGAATTTCGTTGTGCGTAGAATTTCTGATTGACGTTTTACCCTAAAACGTGTAATTCCATGTAATTCCTTAATAACTTTCACGAAAATGATCTGACGGTTGTCAAACATTTAATTTGCCATGGAAATGATTTATCATTCGAGAATATCAAATAAAAATCAACTTTCGGGAAAATTTCGGAAAGAAATGAATAGTAAAAGTGAATAGTGAATTTTCCGGGAATAGTAATTAACCAGAAAATGTGAATTGTTACAGTCTCTACCCCTTACGGGGAACTTCGTCCCGAAGTTCTTTGTGTGTCATATGTTGGAGTGGTGTCGATAAAGATGTGTGGTTACTTATGAGGACTATAGTCTGGGATTACCAGTGGTGTAGTTTGATTTGTCGTTTCAGTGTATGGTGTAGGACGAGGTTTACTTTTATGTAGGAAAGGTATGGTAATAGTCGAATATCAAAGGAAATTGATATAGCAGTCGAATATTAATAGGAATTGAGATCGTAGTTGCAATCATAGCTTAGTAGGTAATCGGTTGTTGTACCTAGTGTTTATTGACTTCATACTTATGTTATTTCGGATACAAATAAGCCCACTTGTTTATAATTCTTTATTTACATAGAGAGGCATCCCAAACAATGTAGATAAGGAAATATAAACTTATGGTTTAGTGATTTACAATGTCTTTATTTAAATGAAAAGGCATCCCAATCCATTCAAATAATTACAAATCATCCTACACAACATTCATACTTAGTCGGTGAGTTACAAGGTAGGGTATTACGAGATGATACTGGTGTTGCAAAAGTACAAGATGAATATTCAAACTTGTAAAGCTGATTAGGGTACTTGTGGTGTAGCTAAGGATGATTTGAGCTTTAAAAGTGCATCAACATCTGTTAATGAGCTTGTGGTTCCAACGATTGTAAAGATAATGATGTGATATGTTGACGAACAAAAGTGTGTAGTGTATGCTTAACATTAATACTCTTAGGTATAGATGTTGAGTTTGCTTTAAAAATCTTAAGAGATTTTAAAAGTTTATGATGGAATGGTATCCTTAGAACCTAAACAGGATAGTACTTCTACAGGATGAAGAGAAGAATTGATAACTATCCCAAGATAGTAGTTCGGATTATCTCATAAATGAAAACTTTCAAGAATGAAATTTGGTAGTACAAATAAGGTATTAAGATTTCGCTGAGTGGTAAGGCACTATCGTGTCTCTAGATCGTTTTAATGTATTCTGGTGGTTTATCGAGTTCAAGTAGGAAATCAACCTAAACATAACCCTAGTACAACTACTCTCAGTATTTGAAAATTTTAAGTCGAATATAGTTAGTCAGACTATATTCCACTGTCCCTAGGTTAAATATAGGTGACTAGTCTATATTTAGCCGAGGTTCGATAAAATTTTCAAATACCTAAATTAGGTATACTTGTGATACGTCCGTTGCTTTCGGGAAACTGTCCACTAAACAAAGGCGATGTCAAACCATTCAGTTGCAAGTCCCGCCATGAGAGACTTGTAACGTATGTTTTCACATTCCATTGCATAGAAGATAGTACGGGTAGATATGTGTGGAAAGGAAGTTGAAGTAATTCTAAAACAGTCTATACTGGGCTAGAATTACAAACTTTTAACAATGAAGGTTTCAGAAGAAAACTTTGATGGATGTAGAGAAAGTTCAACTTTTGTCGATGATGGATTAGTTTGTCCTTTAGAAATCTCATATTTCTTGTTTGGAAATCGATAGATTGTGATGGGTTTTTGATATCATATGAAATGATATTGATGAGGTGGTGGAATAATTCGAGAGACCATTGCACAAATCACAATGTCTCAGAAGTAGATTAGACCATTGTGTGACTCAAAACATTTGAGAAATGATTAAGACCATTGTGTCATACAATGTTCGGGAAATAGAAAAGACCATCGTAATTCGTTACAATATCTTGGATATAAAATGTTGGAGTAGGAACATGGTTGGGAGAATGTGGTTGTGTCGAAATGCCATAGAATAGGCATGTGTAGATATGTTTAGATAAAATGATTGAAAATAACTCGAATGTATATATAAATATACTAGTATGTTCATGTAGCATAAAATGCTTAATAAGTCCATAATCGTCTTGAGGATGGAAGACACGGAGAGCGGAAGGCTATAAAAATGGTTTTGCTTGTAGTGTGGTTATAGTTTAGGTCTCAATTAGACCCGTTTCTCTATAACCATGGCTCTGGTACCAATCTGTAACACCCCCAATTCATGGATACAGCGGAATTCGAACTGGGTGTTACTTGACGGCACAATAGTCACAATAATAGAAAACGAACTCCAATTGAGTCGTTTTAAAAGATTTATCATTCAAATTGTATAAATATCAGAGATTACAAAATGAGGTCCCAGATGGTTCCATGTTTACAAATTAAATGAGTTTTGAATGATAATAAAATTTATAGCCCTCTTGAGTATCCGTGTCCTTCCGTGCCATCCTTGATCGTCATGAACCTGAAATACATGCTTGAGAGGTCAACACAAAGGTTGAGTGGAATTCGTAGAGTTTAGTTAAATCGTTTGAACACAATAATCGTAATGTGAGGTAATTAATCACACATTCATAGTTAGAAAACAAAATCGTTATTTATTTCACTAAGCTCATACAACCAAAGCGTTAACATCGAACCAACAAAATTGGCATTATAGAAGCCCTATCAAGGTACTTTTGCCGTTATACCGCTAAATCTCAAATATAGTGCATTTGTGTGAACTCATCGTTGTTCAACACAAATGGGATTCGTCAATCCCAATAGATCTATTCACAATATTCGCGCTCACTAAAGGTAGTGACTAATGGTTTATGATATAGGGACTTCGAACATGGCAATCGTTACTTAGTGATAATAAAACATCGTCGTGAAGCATACATTAGAAAGCATCGTGTTCGAGTAGAAAAATAATAGCATGTATTCCCCCCATGGGTTTGTAAAATAGTTAAACAATAGAAAGTGGGGCTACGAACTCACCTTAAGTACGATAGCAAGTAATGAAGGTGATGGTTTGATCGTGTAGGTTTCTACGAGCAACCTATAATAGAATGTCGCGACTTAGGATCGGAGTAAAGAATATGAAGTAGTGCCTATATATATATCTTGCATTTAGTCCATGATGTGGTATGATGTATATTGTATGTCCTTGAAAGAAAAGAGTCATGAACATGTATGTTTTGTATATCGTTTACTACCGTTCGGGCTGACATATTTCAGAAGTCATGTTAGTAAGCGTTCGAGGAGCCAGGACACTTTAACTCGTAAATCCACAACTCAACTCGACGGCTTACATAATGAACTCCTCACATGAGGCTCCCTACTATTGTAGTAGTTGATAACATATATAGATATAAGTTTTGATTTGAAAAGTTACATGTCCGATATTTGAATAAACTTAGGAAAGTTTATTAGTACATGAAGATTGTTATTAGGGGTAGTTTCATAAGTCTTGAATGACCATTTTCTCTTGGTAATATCTCATGGTTTCCTTTTAGGTGAAGTAGATCCAAATTGCTTGTTCAAGTTATCGCCTAATTCATTGTTTCATGTTTACGCCTATGTAAGTTGGTATGGTCATTTCGTCATGGCCTAGCCATGACCTTTGGTTCTTGTTCCAAGGTCATGAGACACAACCTTGGCTCTAGCCATGGTGGTGGTCTTGATTATAGGTCATAAGACCCCTTTGGTCTTCATAAACCATAACCTATATGTAATGACTTTGTCTAAAAATGGGCTGTTTAGAATTTGAAGAAATTTATCACTCGGAAAGCGTTTTCATGGCTCGAGCTTCTTTGTTCCTGAACGAAAACGTCGTTCCGGACAACTTTCGTGTTTTAACTTTTTGATGAATCGGACCAGAAGTGGGACTTTCAAAACCCAAATTTGATCAGAATGGTATTTGGCAGTTTTGCCGGAAACTTTGGTAATTTCAAATGGGCGTAACTTTTGACTCGTATACTCGTTTTGGGTGGTTCAAATTGCTATGGTTTCCTTGTTAGGTCCTCTACCACGATATGTAATAATCAAATATCATATTTTTACCATTTTGGTCGTGGTTTTCCAAGAAAGTCACTAGTTTGCTTGTTTTAGTAACTTGTTGTAACAATCAATAACAATAACTTGTTTTGTTCACTTTTATACATCATGGACATAACTACAAGACATAATATAGCAAGAATAACATGTAAATAACATGAACATGATTATTTAACAAGAAGCATGTTAGGTTTAGGCTTACAACTTTTGGCTTTCTAATTAAAGAAAGGAGTAACAAGTAAGGAAATGGACTTTGATAGACTTGCTTCAACCCACTTCTTCATGCAATCTTTCTACTCTTGTAATCTTGAAAGATGGATGATGAAGGTCGAGGTGAATTGAGTGGATTTAAACTCAAGAGAAATCACCAAGTATATTAGGGATTGGAAGAGTTTTGGTGAATGATATTCTAACTAGGGTTTCTACCTTGAACTTGCACTTGATCCTTGCTAGAACTTTGAAGGAAATAAGCTAAGTGTGAAGTGGTTATGGTGTGTGTTGTGGCCGGCCATAAGGAGAGGGGAGGGAGTATTTATAGTCCAAATGAGGAGGTTAGGAAGCTTACTAGGAAAGTGTTACAACTTGGTGACCAAGTTGTAATTAACTAATGATCTAAGGGTAGTTTCATGAGATGAAGCCACATGGGTGTGACTCCCCCCTCCTAGGGCAGTTTGGTAACCTTGGGGAGCAAGGGTGTGAACTTTTCTTGGTATTATCCAAGATACTTGGTTAGTTTTGACTCCGGGAAATGCCAATCGTAAATGATTAAGCCTCAAAACGTAAAACCGGGTGTCGTAAAATTATGGAACTTGAAAGTATTGTTAAATATGTCCATATAGTCCATAATAAGATATAAAATGAGTGGTAGGTTCTATCGGGTGCTAAAACCCTGCTAAAAGCTGGAAACACGGGTCTAAAACGCGTAATTCGCGTAAAACGCTGAATATTGCGTAAAATTGAGAAAAGTAAATTGTTACTTTTCTAATGTGATAAAAATGATTTAAAATGACTTATAATGTCTAGACTGGGCTCAGTCTAGTGTCGGTTGGTATTAAATGTCTTTTAGACATCAAACCGTAAGCCTAAAAATCACGAAATGACTTATAACATCAAGGGATGATTTTTGGTCAATGGAGGAGGGAAAAATATGTTGACTTTTTCTAATAAGTTTAAAAACTCAAAACGTCTTAGAAACTCGTTTCGTGGTCTAACGGTTAATCGCCCATTCGGTTAAGCGTGCTTATGTGAGAGTAGTACCGACATGGGTGACCTGCTGGGAAGTCATATTTTTCTCAGTCACGATTAATTCTCAAATAAATCATGAGTGTGTCAAACATTTTTCTGATGTGGGGTCACCTGACGGGGTTGAATTTCGTTGTGCGTAGAATTTCTGATTGACGTTTTACCCTAAAACGTGTAATTCCATGTAATTCCTTAATAACTTTCACGAAAATGATCTGACGGTTGTCAAACATTTAATTTGCCATGGAAATGATTTATCATTCGAGAATATCAAATAAAAATCAACTTTCGGGAAAATTTCGGAAAGAAATGAATAGTAAAAGTGAATAGTGAATTTTCCGGGAATAGTAATTAACCAGAAAATGTGAATTGTTACAGTCTTAAATTCATATAAAGGTATTTCGCAAAAGATAAGTGTAAGGGAAATCTAAATTTGTTTCTAAGAACGGAATTGAACATGAACCACAACAATATTAAATGAACATGCATATTAGTATTTGTTTGAGTCAAATGCTTGTATCGAGTCATGATGATGTTTTGCAGGAATTCTAGGAATTAAGGCATAAGTTTTTCCAGAAATTTTCTGGAAACTTAACATAAGATTTCTGTCAGAACACTCTGACGGCGTCAGGGTTATAACCTGACGGCGTCAAGTGTAAAATTCTGGAAATTCTGCGAGTTTTGTTTTTCTGCCGGTGTCTTAAAGTTTTTGTTAATTCTTTAGTTTTATAAACTCCCGAAAATCTGCAAACATTCATTCCACAAGCATTATATCTTAATTTGCTTTCTAGGATTTTAATATATATAGATTGCCGCTGATTTTACGCGAGGTTTGCCATGATTGTTTTCTCAGTTTTAACAGGTTATATTGGACAAGAAGATGATTTATATTTCTGGAGGGAAGCTTTCAACGTTCATTTTCTTGGAGGAGGATCTAACCTTGTTACCACATTATCCACACCGAACGAATCAGGGGAGCATTTGTTTCATTCTTTTACCTTCATTACTTTTACATCATTTTTATTGAACATTGGGGACAATGTTCAGCCTAAGTGTAAGGAGAGGGTAAATTATGATACCTTAGAGAATGCAATTGCACTTGAGTTTGTTTGTTCAATAGTAGGTGTGTAATAAAACTAAGAGAAATACTTGTTAGGGCAATTTTAGCGCCAAATTTAATTTTTTTACAACAGTTAGGAGTGAAACTTTAATCTTAATGAGCGTCTCATGGATAGGAGTTGTATAACTAGCACAAAAAACCGTACCACTCAAAATTTTCCACCCCAAATATGCGAGGTTCGCCCCTATATTTGTTAGGAAAAGATGCTTATGAGTGTACCGGTAGTACTTAGATTCTAGAACTTGCGTTAGTGATGCATCCCGAGACCGCTAGTGAGACTACATTCGTGTAGTAGGATTTACTACATGATAAGAGGCATTAGGATAACCCTTGTGTTAAACCCGTATCATAATTACTTGACCAATGAAGTCATAATTACTTGACTAGTAAAGTCAATTAATTTTTCCCGCACCTTTGCGTTGTACTCATTTTTAGTACACGATACCCCTAGTACAACCCTCCCCGCATATCTTTTTCGTTTCTAACTTTAAGCATTTTACTTAAAGGAAGAATTTATTTACAATCCACCCCAAATGTACACCCAAATCGCCTTAGCCGTCCTTGTATGAAGTCGTATTTGTTTGAGTCAAATGCTTGTATCGAGTCATGATGATGTTTTGCAGGAATTCTAGGAATGAAGGCATAAGTTTTTCCAGAAATTTTCTGGAAACTTAACATAAGATTTCTGTCAGAACACTCTGACGGCGTCAGGGTTATAACCTGACGGCGTCAAGTGTAAAATTCTGGAAATTTTGCGAGTTTTGTTTTTCTGCCGGTGTCTTAAAGTTTTTGTTAATTTTTTAGTTTTATAAACTCCCGAAAATCTGCAAACATTCATTCCACAAACATTATATCTTAATTTGCTTTCTAGGATTTTAATATATATAGATTGCCGCTGATTTTACGCGAGGTTTGCCATGATTGTTTTCTCAGTTTTAACAGGTTATATTGGACAAGAAGATGATTTATATTTCTGGAGGGAAGCTTTCAACGTTCATTTTCTTGGAGGAGGATCTAACCTTGTTACCACATTATCCACACCGAACGAATCAGGGGAGCATTTGTTTCATTCTTTTACCTTCATTACTTTTACATCATTTTTATTGAACATTGGGGACAATGTTCAGCCTAAGTGTAAGGAGAGGGTAAATTATGATACCTTAGAGAATGCAATTGCACTTGAGTTTGTTTGTTCAATAGTAGGTGTGTAATAAAACTAAGAGAAATACTTGTTAGGGCAATTTTAGCGCCAAATTTAATTTTTTTACAACAGTTAGGAGTGAAACTTTAATCTTAATGAGCGTCTCATGGATAGGAGTTGTATAACTAGCACAAAAAACCGTACCACTCAAAATTTTCCACCCCAAATATGCGAGGTTCGCCCCTATATTTGTTAGGAAAAGATGCTTATGAGTGTACCGGTAGTACTTAGATTCTAGAACTTGCGTTAGTGATGCATCCCGAGACCGCTAGTGAGACTACATTCGTGTAGTAGGATTTACTACATGATAAGAGGCATTAGGATAACCCTTGTGTTAAACCCGTATCATAATTACTTGACCAATGAAGTCATAATTACTTGACTAGTAAAGTCAATTAATTTTTCCCGCACCTTTGCGTTTTACTCATTTTTAGTACACGATACCCCTAGTACAACCCTCCCCGCCTATCTTTTTCGTTTCTAACTTTAAGCATTTTACTTAAAGGAAGAATTTGTTTACAATCCACCCCAAATGTACACCCAAATCGCCTTAGCCGTCCTTGTATGAAGTCGTATTTGTTTGAGTCAAATGCTTGTATCGAGTCATGATGATGTTTTGCAGGAATTCTAGGAATGAAGGCATAAGTTTTTCCAGAAATTTTCTGGAAACTTAACATAAGATTTCTGTCAGAACACTCTGACGGCGTCAGGGTTATAACCTGACGGCGTCAAGTGTAAAATTCTGGAAATTTTGCGAGTTTTGTTTTTCTGCCGGTGTCTTAAAGTTTTTGTTAATTTTTTAGTTTTATAAACTCCCGAAAATCTGCAAACATTCATTCCACAAACATTATATCTTAATTTGCTTTCTAGGATTTTAATATATATAGATTGCCGCTGATTTTACGCGAGGTTTGCCATGATTGTTTTCTCAGTTTTAACAGGTTATATTGGACAAGAAGATGATTTATATTTCTGGAGGGAAGCTTTCAACGTTCATTTTCTTGGAGGAGGATCTAACCTTGTTACCACATTATCCACACCGAACGAATCAGGGGAGCATTTGTTTCATTCTTTTACCTTCATTACTTTTACATCCTTTTTATTGAACATTGGGGACAATGTTCAGCCTAAGTGTAAGGAGAGGGTAAATTATGATACCTTAGAGAATGCAATTGCACTTGAGTTTGTTTGTTCAATAGTAGGTATGTAATAAAACTAAGAGAAATACTTGTTAGGGCAATTTTAGCGCCAAATTTAATTTTTTTTACAACATTTAGGAGTGAAACTTTAATCTTAATGAGCGTCTCATGGATAGGAGTTGTATAACTAGCACAAAAAACCGTACCACTCAAAAATTTTCACCCCAAATATGCGAGGTTCGCCCCTATATTTGTTAGGAAAAGATGCTTATGAGTGTACCGGTAGTACTTAGATTCTAGAACTTGCGTTAGTGATGCATCCCGAGACCGCTAGTGAGACTACATTCGTGTAGTAGGATTTACTACATGATAAGAGGCATTAGGATAACCCTTGTGTTAAACCCGTATCATAATTACTTGACCAATGAAGTCATAATTACTTGACTAGTAAAGTCAATTAATTTTTCCCGCACCTTTGCGTTGTACTCATTTTTAGTACACGATACCCCTAGTACAACCCTCCCCGCCTATCTTTTTCGTTTCTAACTTTAAGCATTTTACTTAAAGGAAGAATTTGTTTACAATCCACCCCAAATGTACACCCAAATCGCCTTAGCCTTCCTTGTATGAAGTCATATTTAGTGCATTATTGTTACATGTTTAAACCCTTAGTTAATTGTCTAATTGATTACATGGTTGCTAAGTCGAGTCATATCTTGTACATATTGTTTTGGGACGATTGAGACTCATGGGTAAAGTACTAGTGTTATGGAGTATTGGGGAAGAACATCATATATTACCCCCATATGTGCGTTAATCTTAAAAAGTACTCCAAGTGTTTTGATTATCTTAATTCGAGTCATTAGAATAGTTGATTGTAAAGTATGTAAAAGTTCAAGTGCAAGAGGAATGCAAATTCCCTATGATGTATTATTTTGGATGGTAGGGCAAGAGTGTATGCAAAAAAAAAAAAAAAAAAAAAAAAATCGAATAAAAATCAAGAAAAAGAAGAAAAAAACATACGGATTACCATCCAATTTCCTTTTATGTTTATTTTATGTTTTTGTTAGTTTATGATTAGCTTAAGTCGAGTCGAGTCTTGGATTAGCAACGCCACATTGTACATGTAATTGACCAAGATGATTAACTCGCCACCAGTAAAGATTGCCTTTATCCAACAAAACCGTGTTTATCAAATCCCTACACCTCACGTTATAACCCTTTTAAAAGACCTCTTTGATAGTTTATCCTAGGTGCTTACGCCAAGTGGTGGAGGTTTGATCCTTTCCTAAGCCTATGGTAATCTATTTGCTATGACAGGTAGTGAGAGATATTTTCCATTTTCATATTGTGATATATACTTTATTACACCCGAGAGATGTGAGTATCTAAACAGTATTTGTGAGGTGCTAGTGTATAATTTCCGTGCTTGTTTTGGTTGAAATGGAATGATTATTTGTTGTAATTACTTTTATATTAGTGTTAAATGACCCCTAGCTTGTATTTTGATTAGAATAAAAGCGCATTTGCTTGAGGACAAGCAAATCTTAAGTGTAAGGGTATTTGATGAGACGAAAAGTGTACCGCTTTTAGGGGGTCATTTAAGCCCAAAGTCGAGATTATTTGATCAAATATTGCCCTAAATCGTTCCTTTTGTCATTTTATGTACTTTTGAGAAGAAATCTAGAAAAGGAAGCATTTTGGACGTTTTTGGAGTGAAAAAGTGAAGAAAACGACAAAGTCTCAAATTCATGCTGAGAATAGTACCTGACGGCGTCAGGATTTGCTTGTGACGCCGTCATTCATTGACCAAGAGGTGGATAATCAAGTTACACATGACGCGCCAGAATGCTTTTGGAGGATTTACACGTGACGGCGTCACCAAGGCCGTCACGTGCAAAATGCAAGAGACGGCCAAGAAATAGTTTACACATGACGGCGTCAGAATTGGATCTAGGCAATACGAGAGTTCTTATGGCGGCGAGTTAACGGCGTCAGAATTTACTCTTGACGCCGTCAGACTCAAAACTCTATATATAGTTTTTGACTTTTCATTCATGGGGTGCAACTTTGAGAGGAGAACTTTGGAGAAACCCTAGACGAATTTTACCTTATTTTTAAGGGTTCCAAACCCTTGTTCCATCCATGTTTAATAAAAGATAAGTTTTCCAATAATCATTCGATATGTCTATGTGTTGTTTGATTCCATCTTATGCTTGTCTTTACTTTAACATGCTAGGCTAGGTTTTCTTTGTGTTTGCTTAGATGTAATGAAACTTAGTTATTGATTATTGGTTGGTTGTTTGTTTATAATTGTTGTGGATGAATGATTTCGATGTTAGGCTTAAGAAAACTGGCAGACTTCCAATTGGTAACATGCTTGATCGTCTTAAGAAACATGATCGGATGTGTACTACGATAAATTGGTTATATTTAATGCATAAGTAACTACTAAGGAGGCCATGTTAGGAGCTAGTAGTCGGCTCGACATAGGAAGAGGTAGAAACTTATAGAGTTAGCGAAGATCGTACACGGCCCTACGAATGGTTTTTAAGGAATATAACCCGTCATCCATGCAATTGTAACAAACTAATCAACCAGTAAAAGATAGCTAGGGAGTAGTGAAATCTAAGTAAACACATTTTCTCTTATTATTGTTTTTCTCCACATTCACTTTAGTGTCATTTTATTTTATTTGCATTTGTAGTTATTTAGGTTAGTTGACTAGCAACTAATTCTGCCCATTCTTCCAAAACGCGAGATTTTTACTTGCTTTCCATAAAATATAAAAATACAAAAAGAATCATCTCTCACCTCTAGACCTAGTTTAATTAAGTTTTAACCCTAGCGAACACTATTCTTTGAGTTGAACGATCAATCCCCCGGTACTTGCCACTACACTATACTACATCGGTCAGGTACACTGCCTGGTGGGGATTGCAAGCTTCTCGAGATCCCTTGAGAGGTAAAACCTTTTGCAAGGTTGCAAAACCACGCATCAGCCTCTGACAAAGGATGAACATGTTGAAGATGTGGATGTACATCTCTACAGATCCATGATTGGATCTCTAATGTATCTAACAGCCTCTAGGCCAGATATTATGTTTGCTGTCTGTGCTTGTTCTAGGTTTCAGATTACTCCCAAGACTTCACATCTTCATGTTGTGAAAAGAATCTTTAAGTACTTAAAAGGCAAACCAAATTTGGGTCTTTGGTATCCTAAAGAATCATCTTTCAACTTGGAAGCATACTCATATAGCGACTATGCTAGAGCTAGTTTGGATAGGAAGTCCACAACTGGAGGTTGTCAATTTCTAGGAAGAAGGTTGATTTCATGGCAGTGTAAGAAGCAGACCATATTGGCTACCTCTACAACCGAAGCTGAGTATGTAGCTGCTGCAAATTGCTGTGGTCAGGTATTATGGATTCAAAATCAAATGTTGGACTATGGTTTGAATTTCATGAATACTAAGATATTTATTGATAATGAAAGCACCATTTGCATTGTCAAAAATACGGTTTATCACTCTAAGACCAAACATATTGAAATCAGACATCATTTTATAAGAGATTGTTTTGAAAAGAAACTCATTAATGTGAAAAAGATTCACACTGATTTCAATGTGGCTGATTTATTAACTAAAGCTTTTGATGGACCAAGGTTTAATTAATTGGTAGTCAATATTGGTATGGTAAACCCATAGCTACATTTAAGGGGAGGTTAAATGTATAGTTTGTATATGGTTAAATCTGGTCATCTAAAGTTAATACGGGCATTAACCAATAGTTTAGTCTGGCCACATATGTTTGTATCTTGTTGTTTCACTAATCATTTCAGGATAAGCATGAATTCAAGTTTCAAATACAAGTGTCAAACAACAAAGATTGTAAGTCTGATATCATGTGTCTTTTGTTAAGTCTGGTGGAATTTTCTTTTAGTACTGGTTGACTATTTTAAGTCTGGTAGTGTAAATCTGTCATTAATATTTTACCGTTAAGTCTGATCCCTCGCATAATGACTTTTATTGATTAAATCGAACCGTTACTATTCGACGGCGCCGAAAAATCATATATATGAATACAATTTGACTAATTTTTCATCTTTATTCATATTTTTCTAAAGTCAAGTAAAAGTTTATCTTTTGATCACACTTACTCTGTTTCTCCCAACACAAGTACAAACATCTTTAAACCACCAGTACTTACATGGCTCAGCTTTCTTATTGTGTTCAACACAATAAATTGGGTTACTTAAAGAGGTCATCAAAAAGTCAAGGTTTTGAGGAGATTTTAAACTTTCTAAATAACTCCTACATAAGGTATGCATTGACTTGTAATCCCAAGATCTATGATTCCTTGGTAAAGCAGTTTTGGTACACTGCTAGTTCCAAAACTTTACCAAATGGAACTAAACAAATTAAGGAAACTGTAGATAATGTTGAGTACATTGTCACTGAAGCATCAATTAGAGACTCTATTCGTTTAAATGATGCTTCAGGTGATTATAAGTTGTCAAAAGGGTTTATCATTGAGGGTATGGAATATATTGGGTATCCTAAAAATCAAGATCTCCCTTTCTTAAAAAGTAAGCTTTCACCTCAATGGAGATTCTTAGCACACCATTTACTTCAATGCTTAAGCTCCAAGAGTGGGGGATGGGATCAAATGGATGCCAAACTGGCCTCTGCCATGGTCTGTCTCTCACTTGGAAGAACTTATAATTTTTCTAAACTCATTTTCAATGGTATGGTGGCTAATTTGAAAAGTGCACACAAGTTTCTGATGTACCCTCGGTTTTTACAAGTAATCTTGAATGTTGAACCTGTAAATAAAGAGATTTATAATATTAAGCCCCTCAAAGAACAAGTTTTTAATCATATGAGGAGTGGCTTTACAGGCAGGGAAAACCAATTATCTACTGATGTGTTGTTTGCTTCTAACATTTATGCAGGTCAATCAGTCCAACCTGATACTCAATTTGCTCCAGTGCACACACTTGATCTGAGTTCCTCTGCATCTCCACCACCTACCCATGAAGCTTCTTTCACAATGAATGTGGATGATCTGTTGATCATAGTTCCTTCCCTTCTCACAAGAGTAGTTGGATTGGAGCTTCAATTGACTAAAACAAATAAAAAGGTTAAGAAGCTTGAACACATTATAAAAGAGCTTGGAGTGCACATTACTGACTCTGATGAGGCTGACTCAGAGAATTCATTCAAACAAGGGGGTATTTGGCTCAAACAACAAAAAGCAAATCCTCAGAGGCTACAGCTGTTAGTCCACCAAGACTTGAAGATGCAGAGCTGTTAAGTCTGCTCAAACTAAGGACAGATGTTGATGAAACTGTTAAGTCTGCTCAGAGAGAAGGAAAACAAATTGCTCAGACAACTTCTCCTTCTAAGAAATCAAAGAGGCAGATCAGAGAGGAAGAAGCAAATTTAAGGGAAATTGAAAGGATCCAAAATCAAGAAGCAGAAATGATAAATCAGCCCAAAAGGCATAGGAGGATTTAATATCAACACTTTCTATTGTTATGAATCCTTAGCTATGTTTGAACGAATAAATGGATCTTTTAAGTAACACTTGGTGTTGGTACCTTGTACTAACACAACAAATGGTTATCAGTCTACCATGTCTAACCCACATAAGGACTGGTTAATCCAAGAGCAAACGGCTCTAGGTAAAGATATCTCAAATCCGTTTATGGCTGACAATTTGCCAAAAATTGTATGGTTTTTAACTCACCATATCTGTGATAGTGAAGAGTTGACTAGCCCACAAGGATTATGGCTTGTGGTAAAGGCTGTGGAAAAACCATAATTGGTAATTAACTCACCAAGATGATGTCTGCTTCCATCAAAGAGTTGGCAAGTCCAAAAGCAAACGGCTTTTGGTAAAGACAAATCAAATCCGTTGATAGCTTATGGTTTGCTAAAAATCATATGGTTATCAATGTACCATGGTCTTATAATGAAACATTGGCTACTCCAGAGTTAATGGCTAACTGGTAAAGAGACATCAAATCCGTTAAATTTTCAATGATTCACCTCTCACAGGTGTTAACACACCCGGATGTGATGAGAATAGTATGAAACTTTTGTTTTTGATGTACAGATTGCCAATGTTGCTGAAAAGATCAAAAAGGATGATGCTCTTGGTTGCTGCAAATGTGAAGTTCAAAGAATTGCAGCCTTAAAATAATTCCTATGAAGATCAGGCTTTCAAAATCCTCAAAGCATTTATGAAGAAAGGAACTTGAAGATCATGGAGCATGAAGATCAAGTTAGGGGAGGATTGTTGGGAATTATTTGTAACCAGACTTAAGTTTGATATAGTTAGTTAAGTCGGGTAGATAGTTAAGTCTGCCAGTACTAAGTTAAGTCTGGCAGACACTAGTTAAATCTGTTTATGTTTAGACTGTTAAGTCTGTTTTGCTTAACAAGTTAGAGATATTATAGGAAAGGATATGCACACACTTAGATATCTTAGGAGAAGATATGCATACATACTTTCACACGTTTTGTAGAATTAGGGTTTCCTTGTAGTATAAAAGGAACCCTACGACATAGAGTCTCATGCCAAGTTTTCATAGATTAATAAAATACAAAGTTAGCAAATCCCTGTGTTATTCTTACTGCTTGTGTTAATATTCCGCGTTAACATCAAGTATACATTGTTCTAAAAGAGTTTCTCATATAAATACTTTGGATTTATTCAAGGTGTTTATTGTCTTACAAAGGCTACTTAGATCCAGAACCTTGGACCTACACATAATCTTGTGGGCTAGCCAACTCTTCACTATCATAGATATGGTGAGTTAAATACCATACAATTTTTGGCAAATTGTCAGCCATAAACGGATTTGAGATATCTTTACCTAGAGCCATTTGCTCTTAGATTAGCCAGTCCTTATGTGGGTTAGACATGGTGGACTGATAACCATTTGTTGTGTTAGTACAAGGTACCTTCACCAATTAAGCTCCAAGTAAACCTATCTCAAGTCCATTTCTCCTTAGCTTTTGAAAATTCTTTCAAACACCCCAAACAGCTTCCTGCTTGGACTGTCTCTTTATTAGCTCAAAAAGCTGACTGCTTGAATCATCCTCCTTATTTCCTAGCAGCTTCTTTTCTAACATAATTTTACAAACTCTAGGAGGGATTGGATATTCTACCTCTGTAAGCATGTAGAGACGTGCAGTCTCCAAGGTTAGACAACGAACTGCACAGCTGACTCCTCCCAAACTAACCAGTCAACCAAGAGGGGTCAACAAGTCAAAGTTGGGAGTAGTAGTGATCAATTTATGATCCGGTGTAAGCACAGTGTTTTCCCGGGTCGTTATGTCCCGACGAGGTTGAAATTGTATTGGAAAACGTTCAAAGGATTCAGTGATTAGGGAAAGTAACCAGATAAAGATTTGAATTTGATTTATACTACTGGAATTGATTAAGATTAAGTTAAATTAACAGTATTAACAATTACAATAATTCAGATACGTAATTAAACCTAAAACGTAAATCAAATTTAAAACAAAACGTAACTGCGTACAGAAAAAGTGGGATTTAAGCAAAAATAAACTAGAGGGGGTGAAAATGATTTTTTTTAAAACTTAATTTTAAAAGAAAATTTTACAAAAAAGAAAATTATTTTTTAATTATTTTATTATTTAATATTAAAAACTATTTAATAATTAATTTATACTAATTTAAATTACTAAAAATACTAAATTAACTTATAAAATTATGAAATTTTTTCGAAAACTAATTAACCATCACAGGAATCCTATAAAATTATAAAAATATTATAAAAATTATAATTAAGCTAATTTAATTATTATTTACTTACTTATTAATTAAAACCTAATTAAACTAATTTAATTATAATAAATAGCAAATGAACAGTAAAAATTATGAAACTTTTTCTAAAAATACTTTATAATTATAGAAAACTATAAAAAAATATAAAAAGATACTAATGCTTATAAATAAGCAGAAAAATGATTTTATTTTTGGTTTTTTAATTAAAACTAAATTAAATAAAATTAATTATTAAAAAAACTAAATCAAAACAGGAAATTATGAAAACTTTTATAAAAATACTTTATGATTTATAAAACCTTGGACAAATATAAAAAGGTACTATTGGTTATGAATAAACAGAAAGGAAATTTATTTTTGATTTTTCAATTAAAACTAAATAAACTAGAATTAATTATTTTAAATACTAAATCTAATCAGAAAAGTATGAAAATTTTTACACAACTATTTCAATATGACAGGAAATTAATAAAAATCTAAAATTGGAAAACTCTTTTTGAAAAAGCAGAAAAATAAGCCAAATGGCTTAAATAGAAGCTATCACTTTTTTATATTTTTGGTTTTTCTTATTTTTCTTTTACAAATCTATTTTAATACTAAAAATTAGCAACTTTTACAAAGGCAACCTTTTTGAAGCTTAAAAACAAGCTGTGCACAAACTAAAAAGCAAGACAGACGGTCTAATAAACTTTAAATATGAAATTCTGATTCAATAAGCTATTGATAAGCTACCACAAAACACAATAAGCTATAATCATATGAGATGTTCACAAAATGAGCTGAATACACTGAATAAGCACTTAGAATAAGCCAGGAGACACAAATAAGCACTTATGCATATCACACAGGCAAAATAGACAAAATTGGGCAAACTGCAGGCCTATGCGGGGCCCACAGAAGTGACCAAGGGTCCAAACTAAAGGTTGATCTAAAAAGGTGGCCTGATGAGCTTTCCAAAAAGCCAATAAGCAGACCCTGGGGTCCACTAATAAGCCAAGTAGAAGCTTATAAAGTTGGGTGAGTTGCACTGGGTGCACAGGTTGTTGGTTTGGTCAGGGTGATTAGAAAAGGTAAATAAGCTAGGGGCAAGGGGTCTTAAAGCCAAAATAAGCACTAATCTATTGAAATGAACCAATAAACTATCTAAAAAGCTAAGGGTTAGGGGCTGGGGTCCACAGGTAAGCTCAGGGTGAGCTTATGAAAAGTGGGTAGATACCCTGGTGCAGGGTAGGTCTTATCCCTGCACCCCTAAATAAGCAGTTGAATAAGCGAGTAGAAAAAATCCTAAAAATAATCCAAAGTGTTGATTTCCTAGTTTAGCTGACAAAGTTTATCCTCCAAAAAGCTCAAAGTCTAATTTTGAAAACTAAAATCAGGAAAATTCTTGGAAAAATTGAGATTTTATGAAAACTATGCAATTTGACTTTTTAGATAACACACATAAGTTGACTATTATGAACTTAGATCCTAATTTACTGAGTTGTTATATTATATTTGGCTAATGAGAGGTGATATTAAGCTAAGTATCCAACTAATGAGCTAAAATGATGAAAATGGTACTTAAATTCCTAACATTGAACAAATGAGATGTGATTAAGGCTTATTTTGACTTTATTACAAGTAGCTACTGAATTTTATGTTAGCACTGAGCTAGTATGAACTAAAGTGACATGTAACAACAATAAACAACAACTCAAACAACACTGATTACTACTAACACAGCAAATCCAAACAGTCCTTAATAAATACTTATTTTTTATTATCAAAGCAAATGATTGAATTAGACCTCAATACTGATTCCAAAATTTATATTATGATGTAATAAACCAAATTAAGCATAGGAACAACAATCTAAACACCAAATACTTAGGATTCCATGTAATGCTATTATGACAGTAAACCTAGAAGTTATGAGTACAATACAATCCAGTGAACAAGCAAGTTATTTTAAGCACTAATTTTATTCTAACATACCAAATAAACATAGAGAACCAGAGATAAACATAAAATAAACACTACAACAGTGAATAGCAAAAATCAAGAACTATGCTTACAAGTTGTAATCTAAGCTGAGACAGAGAACCAAGACCATAGAACATTCCTATAGGCTTTCCACAAAGCCTCTAACCCAGGGCAATCCATAATAAACCCTGCTCCATTGCTTTCTTCACAATCTTCACTGATTTTTTTTATTTTTGATCTATTTTCTTGATTTTTTATGTATTTTTGAGTTTAACAACTACAACTGATTTTAATGTTTCTAATAGCTTTCAAAAGCTATATAAGGAGCTTATATGAGCTTATGAGTCCATAATAACAACTATTAACATTATTCAAGCTAACATAAGATTTTGAGTAAATAATTGCATAAACTGAAAATAGAACTTAGCACTGAAATTTTAGATTGAAACAAGTTTATCGTACACTGAAAACCTTAGAGATACAATTTAATAGCTAAAAGATACACTGGAAAAGTAAAATTTAACTAGTCGACATGTAAAACTACTAAATTACACTACACACCCTCTTCTCTTGCTTTTTCTTCCTTTTATAGGCCACATTAGGGTTCCTTGGAGTGGTCTGAGCAAATCCCATCATAAACCTTTAACCTTGGATCCTTTAATCAAATCCTAGCCCTCCACGTGTATTTGGCAGGAAAAATGGTTTGTTGCAATTTGGACTGTTAACTTGCAAGAGGGGGTGGCATTAATTGTGGTTGTCCTGTTAGGTGGATAGTGGGATGGGCGGTGGAAGTGACAAGGATGGTGGGGGGAGGTGGATTTGATGTGTTGCAGGCAAGTTGGGGACGATGGGAGGGAAAAGGGGTGGTCAAAGGTGGGTTTGACCTTGGTTTTATTATTAAAAGGGAGAATGGGCCAAGGTTGTTGGGCTTGGGGGTTTTGTGGATCAGGACTAGGCCAAGGGTTTGGATTTGGTTTGTGTTTGGATTTTGGATTAATAATAAAATGGGTCCGTTTGCTGTAGTAAGTATCACAAGAACCATAGTGTAATTTTCTGAAAAAGTTAGGGGCCTGATTTGGCAACCGTCCAAAGTTATTCCAAGAGTGAGACTTGCCAAAGCTGAATAATACAAGGACCACATTTGATATTTTCCTTATTTGAAATTCCCAGGGACTAATTATGTCAAATCTGAAACTTCAGGGACTAAACTTGTAATTTCTTCAAACTTTTCACCCAGGGACCAATTGTGACAACTTGTGAATTCTGAAGGACCATTGTTGACTTTTCTTCCAAATCTAATGCACAGGGACTAATTATGCAATTTTCTGAACTAGAGGGACCATTTCTGACAATTCTTGAAAGTTGAGGGATTGATTTTTGCCATTCTTGCAAACTTTGCTCGTTTTTCATCTGTTTTCAATCCTTTTGTACCTGAAACACATAAAAACACAATCCAAGGATATTTGCAGTATTATATGGTATATCTGTGTGTTTTCAGTTGTTTTTGCAGTTTAAACAGGACAAAATGATGAGTATTTACACACTCATCAACAACTAGAGAAATATCTCCAATATCTCACTTCTTGTTGGTGAGGCAATTTCCATACCTCATCAGTCTTGCTTGGAGGATTAAACATAATCTTTAAATCACCCTATAAAACTCTCTCAAAATCATCTTCTGGTGTAACATTACCATGCTTTATCACCATAAGTTTATACAACTCTTTAAGATTATTTCTTGTTAAATCTAGCAACATAGCTGGAAAATTCAAGTAAAGATTTTCTGTGTAATCTTTCCTTATTATTTTATGTTGCTCTGTTATTCCATTGTTTAATGATCTACCAGTTTACAAGTTTGGCAGATGTCCTTAAACTTTGTGTCATGGTCTCAATGGTTGGAGAATCAGATGAGAGTTCTTCTTCATTATCTTCCACATCAGCCTTCTTTGATCCCTTTTTACCAATATGCTTTCTTCTTATTCGTCTCAAAATTGGCTCCTTTACTTCGACCTCGGTTTTCTCAGGGAGATCTTTTGTAGATTCTGCAACAACTTTCTCAGAGGTAGCCACTTCTGAAGATTCTTCAACCTTTCTCCTTTTAGTATCCTCCTTTTGAAGTCTTACTCCAGGCCTTTTAGGTCCAGGTAGTTGTGCTTCTTCCTCTAAGTTCTTATTCAAGAAATTTTGAATCCTTCTATAGCCATTATAATAAGCCAATTCTATCTATCCTGCAGACATGCCTTTGAATTGAGACATCTTCCAGCTGCACTGGTTGCACAAGTACTTTTTCATCCCATACAGAAGTTCAATCTGTGAACAGCCTTTTCTCTTATTTTTAGAATTTCTTAATGAGTTTATCATTGCATCCAAAGCTTGTTCATTTTTCATGGTGATAAAATGAGCTATCTGTGCTGATCTTTGTTCTGCATTCAAGCTTTGATCTGCAATCAGTTCAATAGCCTTCCTTTTAACTTTTGGATCTGTTTCAATCATTTGCTTGATTTCTTTTTCACTTGGCTTATAGACTAAGTCTGAATCACTCTTAGTTTTGTGCTGCTTTGAGACATCAAGCTCTTTCTGCAATTCTTTAGCCAATTCTGCATCTTTGGCTTGTAATGCATCAATTCTTGCTTGCTCAGCTTTCTCTGTTGCTTGAATTCTTTCAATCTCAGCCAAGCTTGCTGCCTCTTCTCTTTGTTGTTTCTTAGTTTTCTTGGACTGAGGAGCTTCTTCCACCATAACTTCCTTTCCTTTATCTGCTCTTCTAGTGGTAGTCGTAGTTTCACTAACAGACTTAACCTCTGCAACAGGATCACTAATAGACTTAACCTCTGCAGCAGACTTAACTGCAGCAGACTTAACCAGATCATTACCAGTCTTAATCACTTCAACCTCTTCAGTCAACACTTTCTTCTTCAATAACTTCTTTTGCTGACTAAGATTGTGGATCAAAATATCAGCTGTTTCCATTCCTTCAGGACTAACTTCTGAATTTTGAGGAAGGTTTTCCTTTATGGGAGTTTGAAACTCTTGTTCATTTTGTTCATCCAGATTCCTCCTCTGTTTGGAAGGATTTTCAACTGCATCACCTTCTGTATCACTGAATACCACCCCAGTAGCTTTCATGACATCTTCCATCTTCCGTACCCTTTTGAGCAACTTATCAATGGTAGTGCCCATAGTTTGCTTAGTTTCATTCAACTCTTTTTCCAATAATTCTATTCTGGTTTGAAGTTGAGGAACAAGCTGTGTAAGGGCTGCCAAGTTGGTAGATGGTTGTTCCTCCATATGAGTTGAGGTAGGAATTTTGGTCTGTTGGGATAGGTGTGGTGGTGTAGATGGAAGTTGCAGGTGTTCAGGAGAGCTAGAAGAACCAGGTTCAGGAACATATTATGCAGAGTCATCTCTTGGTTGGGATGAAGCATCACTTTCAGAGGATGATGATGAGGTACCTGCAGTGTTAGTACCACCAGGCAGCATAGCAGGGAGCAAAGGCTTAAAAGTCCCCTTAAAACCTTTTTTCATATTTGCAAAAATTTTCTTTTTGAAAGGGATGGTCATATAAGGAATTTGATTAACTGTTTCAACATCTAACACCATTTGCAAAAACCTTGGATACATTAAAAACTTCTTGGTACTTTGGAATTAGTTACCATTGCATCAAAAATCATTTTTGAAAAATCAAAAGTTTTATTTTTAAAGAGACAAATCAAAGCAGAAGCAAGATTGCTACCGAATTGATCCCACCCACCACTCTTAGAACTTAGGCATTGAAGCAAATGATGAATTAAGAATCGCCAATTTGGAGTAAATTGACCCTTCCAAAAAGTAAGAGTACCATCAGGAAGATATCCTATTTTCTTTAAACCTTTGAAAATCTTTTTGTTTGACAACATAGTAATACCTGAGGCATCATTTAGTTGAAGACTACTTTGAATTGAAGCCTCAGTAACAGAATATGCAGTATTATCTATAGTTGCTCTTAACTCTTGAGACCCATCAGCAAGAGTTTCAGCAGTAGCAGTCTGCCAAAACTGTTTGACCAGGGAGTCATAGATGGTAGGGTTACATGTCAAAGCATACCTGATGTAGGAACCCTTCATAAAGTCTACGATCTCATGGAAATCATCACTGCCCACTAGTTTCTTCAAGAACCCCACTTGATTGTGTTTGTCACAGTACTTCATTCTCGTAAAGTTTCGTTTTTGAAATTGGTTGTAGAAGGTACTATGAGAAAAAGGTTTGGTAGGGTTTAAATAGCAGAGATGAAAAAACAGAGTATGCAATTTTCTTGCCCAAATTAGATGATTTGTTTGTTACCATAAGGTTGGAGACTAAATAAAAGATAAGTATGAAAGTAAGTTTAAAATATTATCTTTATATACTCTAGAATGTATTTAATGCAGTAACGATACTATTGAAATAGTAAAAAACATTTGACGATGACCAGTACTAACGGTCACAAAACATACGCTACCAGACTTAATGTTGGTCAACCAGTATTAAAGCCAAATCACCAGAATTAACTAGTGGTCAACTTCAATCTTGATTTACATAAACCAACATGATCAGCAAAAATCCCATGCATCTTCAATCCACATGCTTCCTGGAAAGATTAGTCCAAAACAAAGAAAAGATATCTATATATAGATGCAACCAGACTTAATGCATATCTATCACCTGAATTATTTTAAAAACTTCCCAGTTTTGATAAACTATACATTTAACCTCCCTTTAAATGTAGCTATGGTTTACTTATGCGGAAGTATACTTTAAGTAACCAAAAGACCTTGAGTGAAAGCTTTCTCAATTACTTAATGTTTTATTTTTTTCTCTGCATGAGATTCATCATCCAGCTCTTGACAGATCTTATTGAGTAATTGACCACCTATACTGAGGATGAGATTGTCAACTGCATCAGTTTGTTCTTCATACTGAAGCGAGGAAGACATCATACCAATGAACACTCCAGTACTTAGAGGATATTATTGACTTGGGAAATTCTAATATACATCTACAGAGTCTGGTTCATACATTCTTTGGAGTTCCACAAAGAGCTCTTGTGCCTTCACATCAATTTCCCTTGTAGTCTTGAAGTCCAACTGAACCAGTTTCCATAGTGTGTCTAAGTCTTCTCTATCGCAAGACTGTACCATGTCTTTCATGTTCTTGTAATATTTAGATGTACCATCAGCTCTTGTTAATTTCCAGACTTTTCCTCTTTTATCTCTGCAAACCTTCCATTCCTCAATCCTTGCTGGAAATAGATTGATGTACCCTTTCTTTTCAGCCATAGTCAAGGGTTCTTTAGAACCCAGCTTGTGTTCTGAACATCCACTATCAAATTGATCAATGCAACATAAGTTCAGAAGTGAATGATCCTGCACACAAGAGTAAGAGATTAGTTTCTCTTAATGACCCAGGCCTGTGCAGGCTTGGGTCCATTTTGTGGATTCACATACTTGTATGTCTTATAAGAACATGATCCACTTATACTGCTTTGGGACTTATAGGTGAGTACATTTTTGAATGGTTCCCATTCCCAATAGTCCAAATCCTTAGCAGGAGACCCCCTTTTCCCTTTGTAGCATAAGCATTTGAAGTCTTTGCTACATTTTGTATAATGGGTCTTCTCACAGGTGATTTTGATTTTGAGAAGTTTCTTCTTTGATTAAATTGGTTCACCTGTGGAATAGATCTCCTCACAGGTGAATGAGATTTAGCAAAATGACTTCTGAAATTAGCTTGATTCACATGTGGTTTCACTGGTTGTTTAGGTCTATAATACCAATAAGTACCCATGGGTTGAGCAGAAATAACCTTTTGCCCAATAGGTTTAACATTGCTTTTACCAATATAAATATTTGGTCTACCAAAATTAACTTTGGGATTACCCGTATTAACCCATGACCCAGCAGAATTAACATTTTGTTTTCTAGCATTGAGTTGCACTTGTCTAGGTACAAACTGATTAGCATAGTTAACCCTATTTACAGCAATCCATACAGGTTTTATCTCAGCTTTATTAGTTTCCATTCTTTGTTTCTTTAACTCAATTTCTTTAGCCATCCTTTTTTCATGAAAATCACAGTCTTTTATTAGATGGTTAGGGCTGTAACAAACAAAGCATTTCTTTTGAGTAAAAACATAACCTCCTCCTAACACCCTATCCATTTTCACATTCCTTTCCTTTTTAGGTGTTTTAGGTTTGTTTTCTTGTTGCTTAGGAGATTCATACCTAGGCTCAACAGGTTTGACTTCAAATACAATAGACTTATCATTTTTTACTGATTTTGACTCTATGCTAGGGTTACTTTCTGGTTCTGAGTCAGAGTGCTCAGAGATGTTAGCAGTGGACCTTGCACTATCATTAGATTGACAGGTAGAGTATTCACTAACTTTGTCATCTGAAACACCTGTCTCAGGCACCTGTGGCCCTCTTTTTCCATATACAAATAAAGAGTCATCAATTTCAGGCCCTGGATTAGGAGTATAATCCCCACTCAGAGGTGGTGGGACTCCTTTAAAGTTATCAGTCTTAACAAATCTATTATCTACTGGTTTATCCACAGAGTCCTCTTCTTTACTCATAAAAATAGTGTTATTCATTTCCTCTTCATAACTTAAGACTTCACTGTTTGAATTTATTTCATACTCCAAACCTATTTTGCTGGTTGAACTCATTCCAGAGTCAATATGTCTAAATAAGTTTTTATTAGAGTTCTCCCATTTATCAACTATACTCTGTAGGTTTTCTTTATCTTTTACAGCTTTCACACCAATTCTTCTATACCTTTTTAGTTTCCCATCCTTCTCATAAATCTTATTAGCTTGAAAGGTAAGTTTTTGATTCAAATCAGCTTGCTGGTTTTGATAGTTTTTAACCTGAGCCTCTAAGGTTTTAACTGCATGTTCATAAGAAAGAATTTTAACATCTAACTCTTCTATTTGATTCATTTGTTCATCACACCTAGATTTAACACTATTGTAAGAATCAATACAAAACTTAAGTACCTCAGAATTGGAGCTTATGGCCATGAGAGCATGATTTGTAGTGTCCTCGTCATTAGCATGCTCCACCCAGTTAACCACACCATCATCCATGGTTAGCAAACCAACTTGACTTTTCTCTTTCTTTTGCCCTTCTTCTGGATACATGGATTTCCCCTTCTTCTTTAGTTCAGGTGTCACTTTGCTGTACACTCCCTAGCAAAGTGACCAGTGTTGTTGCATTTGTAGCATAGAAGCTTTGATTTATCAAATCCAACTGGCTTGTTTCCATTATATCTGAGGTTTCTTCCAGTCTTCTTTAAAAATCTCTTCATTCTTAGTGCAATCATAGCTAGCTGCCAATTTATGCCCATCTCTTCAATATCAATATCATTTATCTGATCAAGATCATCATGGATCAGATCTCTGTCTTTAGACCTTTTTGCAAAGAGAGAGTAAAGGACTTCATCAGCAAAACCATTAGGAACATCTCTTTCTCTTGAATCCCTTGAAAAAGAAGCATAACTTCCAGAATTAAAACTACCAGTATTAACTTTGTTAGTACTGGTCTTGCCTTGTCCAACAAATGCAACATTGGTTACACTAGAAGATGCCTTTAAACCCCCTTTAATGTCCTGTTCAAAAACCTTAAGGTTATTGAATAGGTCATCAATTGACCAAGTATCCACATCTTCTTTAAGTCTCATAGACATGGCCACAGTTGACCATTCAGCAGGCAAAGATCTAAGAAACTTGTGATTTGCATCTTCAGTAGATACATGAGAACCATGTGCTTCCAATTGAGAGAGCAGATGTTGGAATTTATCATAGCCTTTCTCCAAGCCTTAAGAATTAGAAACACTGAATGCTTCAAATTGCTGCTTGAGGACAGCCTTCTGCATCTTTTTAGAGTTTGCATTCCCTCCAAAGCGAGTTTTAATGGCTTCCCAGATACCTTTAGCATCATCCATACCATGGATCCTTCATAGGTGTTCCTTTGGTATGGCATCAGAAGGATGGTCCTTGCTTTTCTCTCCTTCTCTACAACATGGATCTCTACAGCAGAGACAGCTGGAAGTACCCTGACAATACCATCCTTGCCTACAGAGATCCTCTTCCTTGAATTTCCATTCTGAATCACCTTCCATACATCATTGTCAACATATTGTAAGTAATGTTCCATCTCCATAGCCCAGATGTCATACTCCTCCTTCTTGAGAATTGGGAGTTTGACATTGGATATGGTGGTGGATGTTGACACCACTTGTTGTTGCTGCTTAGGTTTGTTATTTTTTGATACAGCCTCAGTATGTTGTGATTCTTCAGAATCACTGTGTGAAGAGTATTCATCAGCATTAGCAGACATCTTATGTGATTGGTGAGTGTTTGAGTGTTTGTGGTTATGGTTTATGTGTTCCTTCTTACTCAGAGTCCCTCTACAGGCTCTGATACCACTTGTAGGTCCAAAGTTCTGGATATAAGTAGCCTTGTAAGACAATAAACACCTTGAATAAATCCAAAGTATTTATATGAGAAACTCTTAAGAACAATGTATACTTGATGTTAACGCGAAATATTAACACAAGCAGTAAGAACGACACAGGGATTTACTAACTTTATATTATATTGAACTTAGAAAACTTGGCATAGAACTCTATGTCGTATGGTTCCCTTTATACTACAAGGAAACCCTAATTCTACAAAATGTGTGAAAGGATGTATGCATATCTTCTCCTAAGATATCTAACCGTGTGCATATCCTTTCCTATAATATCTCCTAAGATATCTAACTTGTTAAGCAAAACAGACTTAACAGTCTAAACATAAACAGACTTAACTAGTGTCTACCAGACTTAACTTATTACTGGCAGACTTAACTATCTACCCGACTTAACTAACTATTCCAGACTTAAGTCTGGTTACAAATAATTCCCAACAGAGAATCTTAGGACCAAAACACACCGGAATTTTGAAACTTTAAAATAAAAATTATGTTACTAATATACAAGGGGGTGTTTGGTTTTACATAATGAAGAGAACAAACATCCCTATGGTAATAACCTTCGATTTAAGACACTTTCTATGTCGTAAAAGTATAAAATTTGTGTTCGGAAAAACTATCCCAAACACTATTTATGGCCTTATCGCTACTATTAAAGTTCAAGGAGCATTACAGAGAGGATTTTCACATGTAAATATCAACACATGGAAAGATCTAAATTTATGTATACAGTGTGATGATTTTGAACCAAGAAAGAAAATCATAGTTATTGGAGCAGGCCTCGGTGGATTAACCGCTGCTCGACACTTGCAGCGTCAGGGTTTCCATGTAACTGTGCTAGAGGGTCGGGATAGAATAGGGGTCGTGTTTTTATAGATCGGTCGTCTTTTTTAGTACCGGTGGATCTGGGTACAAGCATTATCACAGGTGTGGCGGTTGATGTCACCTCCCAACGACGACCTGACCCATCTTCGTTAATTAGTGCATAATTGGCCCTCGAGTTGACCTTTTTGAACAGTGATTGTCCTCTTTTCGATACTGTCATGGGTCAAAAAGTTCCTCCGGAATTGGATGAAACTCTTGAGGCTGAATACAATAGCCTACTTGATGAAACTTAAAGAAACATAGGTTCTTAGTTTTCCCGGTCTTCCGTTGTTTATCTAACACTTAAGAGTTCCAGGTTCGCTTGATTGCTGATAAAGACACAAACAAAACGAGAGGATATGCTTTCATAGAGTACATGCATACACTTGATATGAATTTAAAGGTTTCTATTTTTTTTAATTTTTACTCAACTCTTACTTCTATTATATATTCTTATGTCACTCTTATATTTGCATATCTGATGGTTGATTTGTTCAATGGCCAGATACATGTGAACAAGCTGATGGGAGGAAGCTTGATAACAGAAGGGTGCTTGTAGATGTTGAACGTGGTAGAACTGTTCCTAATTGGTGACCCCGTAGACTTGGTGGTGGCCTTGGAACAACCAGGGTTGGAGGTGAAGAAGTTAACCAGATGAACTCTGCGGGGTAAACTTTCTTATTTCTATGAATTCACTGCAGCTCATGCTTGCAAATTATGGACTAAATCCTGCCTATATATTCTACGGTAAATAGAAGTTAGCGTGAGATTTTTTCAATGAAGCGTGGGAGATCTTTTGTGTATTATCTGATATACGTAAAAGGTATATAACACATATCAAGTCTATATTCTTATGTTACTATGCAAGTATCCAGAATTTCAAATTCGACTGAAAGGGAATGGTTACCAGTTTGTTACTTATATGGAGTGGGTTCTTATCCACATATATCATTAGTCAGTGTTATGCTTAATTTTGGCATTTTATCTTAGCCTTGGCACAAAGTCTGTAATTTTATATTTAGATGTTGGCATTTTATCTTAGCCTTGGCACAAAGTCTGTAATTTTATATTTAGATGTTTATACCACATTTGTTTATATTTTGTTCTACACTCCAAACTGTTGCATAAGCTTGCTCAAGATGTTTGTACGTATAAGTAAATGAGCTGAAATTGACAATCCGTTTATGATGCGTGGGAATTGCACCAGGCTTTACCTCTCGAGGGATCTCGAGAAGCTTACAACCCCCACCAGGCAGTGTACCTGATCGTTGTAGTATAGTATAGTGACAAGTACCGGGTGATTGATCGTTCAGCAAGGAATAGTGTCGCTAGGATTAGAAAACCTAAATACTAGTTCTAAAGATGAAAGAAGATTATTTTTGTATTTTTATATTTTTTAGAAAGCAAGTAAAATCTCGGGTTTGAAGGATTTGGGCGGAATTAGTTGCTAGTCAACTAACCCAATACTAAAGATGCAATCAAATTAAAATACTAAAAATGAAAATAAACTAAATTATACTAAGGTTGAGATCAATAAGTGGAGAAAATGTGTTTACTTAGATTTCACTACTCCCTAGATATCTTTTACATGTTAATTACTTGTTATAGTTGCATGGATGACGGGTTGTATTCCTTAATACCATTCATGGGGTGATGCACGTAACTCCCCAGTTCTATGAGCTCTTATCTACTCCTATGCCATGCACAACACAACCATAGGGATCCAAAACAGTGGCTCATGCATTAGATACTACCAATAAAGACCTAGTGCATATCGGTTCATGTTTCCTAAGACGTTCAAGCATGTTACCATTTGGAGATCTGCCAGTTTTCTTAAGCCTAACATAAAATCATTCATCCAAAACAACTACAAACAAGTAATCAACACATAATCAACATCTAGGTTTCATTAGATCCAAGCAAACACAAAGAAATTCTAGCCTAACATAGTGGAATCAAGACAAGAACAAGATATAGACAACCAACACATAGACATATTGATTGAATTAAAAGAGTACTTATCTCAATTACACTTGAAAGGTATCAAGGGTTTAGAACCCTTGAAAAACCTGTAAAATTCGTACCAAAATCGTGGCTAGGGTTTCTCCAAAACTTCTCTCCCTAAATGTGAAAAACTAGAAAACTATATATAGGAAATTAGGGATGACGGTGTCAAGAACAAATGTGTGACGCCGTCATCTCGCCGCCAAATACTTCCTCGGATGCCCTTGATCTACTTCTGACGCCGTCAAGCCCTAGGCCGTCACACAAAATACTCTTGACGCCCTGTGTGTGACGCTGTCAACAACTCTTGGATTTTAATTCTTTATGTCTGACGCCGTCATGAATTAGCTTTTGACGCCGTCACCAACTACGGATTTTAATTCTTGATGTCTGACGCCGTCATGAATTGACTCTTGACGCCGTCACCTACTGTTCCCAGCATGGAAAATTGAGACTTTGCCGTTTTCTTCACTTTTATGCTCCAAAAACGTCCAAAATGGCTTCTTTTCCAGAATTCACTCTCCAAGTACCTAAAATCACAAAAGGAACGATTTAGGGCAATATTTGATCAAATAAATTCGATTCCGGGCTTAAATGACCCCCTAAAAGTGGTTCATTTTTTCGCCTTATCAGTTTACTCAATGTACTAATCAGCAAAAAACTCTGATGGTCAGAGAACAACCGCAATCAGGGGGACAACTCGATCTGTAGAGCCAAGAGCTACCGAAGAACGAGAGAGGTAATACTTCAATATTATCTTCTTTCGTAAACCTCTTTATGTTGTTAATATCAGATATTGATCATTATAATAATACAAAGACATGGAGAATTCTCGTGAAAGGGTAAAGGACAGAGAATGGGAAAAGTCTTGTGAGCGGTCTCATGACAATCTAAGGGATTGGGAACACAAAGTCGATAGGCACCGCAATTGTGACCGTGACATATGAGACCATAGGAATGTTTAATAAAAATGTTCAATTTTAATTTTGACAAATGAAAATCATGGTATGTTTTCTTCTCATGTTGATTAATTGATAAACGGATATTGCTGGGCATCTGGATGTACCAGGTAACCATTTGATTGTTTGATCATATCTAATGTACAAGTGTTGTCATCAACTTCAGGAAGTCCTAAACAAGTACTGCCAAGTTATATTGATTTAAATGTGAATGCTAGACGCCAATGTGCAAGAATTCATGGTCATTATCTTTTCATCTGTTATAGTACCAAATGTGTATTCTCATGCACGTTAATACAAAGAACGGACAGTAGCATGCAAGAGGAAGTGGATGCTAGTGGGTATGATGTTGTTGCAGGTATTATAAGATTATATGCAAAGCATCTTGGAGCTTTTATTAATCATTTTTTTAAATAGAGGTGGTGAGATAGGCGGGTTAGGAAATGGGTCACTGGTGAGAACGGGTCTGAAGCAAGCCATTTTTATTGGGTTTAGGTTGACCCGCTAACACTTAGTCGCCCAAATTTTAAATTATTATGATCAAAAGTTAATATGATGATTATGATCACAAATATAGTAACCAAAGCTTAGTAAACGAATTTAAGAGGTTTAATATGCATCAAATATAGACTTTGGTTGTTTTCAGCCTGTTTGATCCATGCAACTGATTTTACCCATTTGAGATAGAAGACAAGCCAAATTTACCCCTTCATAAGTTAGTGGCCTGAAATTGGCACCTCTACTACTGAGTGAAAACTCTAACCATGTGACCTTTGAATCACAAGATCATATGCTTGAAGATAACAAAGGAGAAACAAGTACAAATGTTTCAGTTCCACAAAACGTGTGCGAACTGCTACGAGACCAAGGTTTACTGGAACTTCTGGTGTTATTCATGCACATAATAGAGCATGCTGTGAATATTTCTAAAGTTGGTATTCGTGTGATCTAAGCATTGTTACATTTTTAGTATCAACCTCAAGGTAGTTTACATAAGCGATACCAAGCCGAGTACGTGTATTATCTGCTCATTATCATTTCATTTATATTTTATGGTTATGCAAGTTCAGTTATTGGAGTCTTACTTGGAAAAACGTGTTTAGTTTTCTCCTGTTAAGGTAGATATGCCTAGCAGTGTTTTTTTGTTTTGATTGTCCTAGAGTTGATGGTGGGCAGAGTCGCATAATGGCTCTTCACTAGTGTTTGTTGATTCTTTATCAGTTTTTGACCAAAACACCCTCATCTGACATAAAAAGGGTGGTAGGAGAGATATATAAAAAGATAATAACTTGATTCTGCAGATGTGATTCCAATGGAAATATTTGATATGAGCTAAGAAGAATGAAGAAGAAGTACTCGTCAAACGAAGACGATTATACTCCAAAGAAGCTGGTTCATCTGTTCAATCATGGATTGAATCAGACGATGATGATGATGATGAGTTTATTCTGTTACAACAAAATGATTCAATACTAGAGGATGAAGACGTGTTTCGGGCCGAGGTTGAGGTGGTAGATAATGGTGGAGAAATAGAGGTGCACAATTAGATGACTATTTTTTCGTCTAAAGATGAGGAGGAATTTGACAATGAGGCTGCAATTGTTCATACTGTGCTTACTAATAGTGAAGTATCAGATTTTCCGATTTGTCCCAATCAATTATTTACACCTCTTCTCCAGGTATCCATAGACTGCCTTTAGGTACATCTCTATATATTTTATGACGGGAGTGACTGATTGAGTTACATCAGAAGACCCGAATAAATTATTTTTGTTTTGACGAGGCATCACCTATTCACCTGAATAATATAAAGTGTGTGTAAACGATTTTCTCCCCTTCATAGTTGTTCGGGGTAATCGGGTATTTTAGGTTGTTTACTGGAACCGATTATGTATGGGGTGGAGAGCCTGAGCTATTAATGGCTTCTCATATTCTTAAGTAAGTTCTGCAGCATATCTGTCATCATTGTTCTTCCTCAATATTTTGGTCATTTTTAGAAGATGTGTATGTATAACTTAACATATGGTTTTTTGGATGTAAAGAATATTGAATATTATTGTACATGGTTACTCTATAAATATTATTTTTTAATTCATTATGTATGAATTTTTAATATTTGGTTATATAAACAATGAATATTTATAACCAATTATCAAATTAGATAATTGGTGGTTATCCTGTGAAAATACACTCTACTATAGGTTCTCCGTTAACCATTTGAAGGTTGCTGAATTTTGAAGTGAATCCATCAACTAATTGGTATTGACCATCAATGCGACATGACATACCATTTGATCCCACAACGTCTGCAACCATTAGGGTATATTACTATAGGTTATTGTTACAACAAATCTACTCCAAATCTATTCGAGAGGCAATAAATTTAGTGCGTAAACCCAACTATTCTTTGTGACGTGAGCTATTTTGATTTCAAATGTTTGTATAACCAATAGATTATGAAGCTCTTTTTTTTTTTTTTTATCAAACTCAGTTTTCTTGTTGTGCAGGTTAGGTACTACCGTGTTTTTACAAATTCCCGTCATTAACAAAGTGACATTCTGATACGTGGGAATTGCACCCTCGCAACAGGTTTTACCTCTCAAGGGATCTCGAGAAGCTTACAACCCCCACCAGGCAGTGTACCTGATCGTTGTAGTATAGTATAGTGACAAGTACCGGGGGATTGATCGTTCAACTCAGGAATAGTGTCGCTAGGATTAGAATGCCTACTAAACTAGGTCTAGAGGTGAGGGATGATTCTTTTTGTATTTTTATATTTTATAGAAAGCAAGTAAAATCTCGGGTTTTGAAGGAGTGGGCGGAATTAGTTGCTAGCCAACTAACCCAATTACCCAAGATGCAATCAAAATAAAATAAAAGAAATGAAAATTAAAACTACTATACTAACGTGGTGGAAACAATAATGAGGAAAGTTGTGTTTACTTAGATTTCATTACTCCCTAGATATCTTTTACAGGTTGATTAGCATGTTACAAATGCATGGATGACGGGTCATATTCCTTAATACTAGTCGTATGGCCGTGTACAATATTCCCTAACTCTATAAGATCCTACTTAACTCCTATGTCGAACCGTTAGAAGCTCCTAACATGGGATCATTAGAATTCTCTTACGCATTAAATACAACCAAAAATCGAAGTAAACCTCCGATCATGTTTCTTAAGACGTTCAAGCAAGTTACCAATGGAAGTCTGCCAGTTTTCTTAAGCCTAACATTGAATACAATCATCCGTAACAATTATAAACAAACAATCAACCCATAATCAACATCTAGGTTTTACTACATCTAAGCAAACACAATGAAAATCTAGCCTAGCATGTTAAAGAGAAGACAAGCGTAAGATATAATCACACAACACATAGACATATTGAATGATTTGAATGAATACTTATCTTCAATTGAACATGGAAGAATCAAGGGGTTGAAACCCTTGAAAAAAGCTGTAAATTCGTTTTAGGGTTTATTCCCTCAAAGTTGCACACTAAAGAATGAAATTTGGAAAACTATATATAGAGTTTACATCTTGACGGCGTCATGTATTAGCTCGTGACTCCGTCAACTCGCCGCCATGATAAAAATCGTATTGCCTAGATCCAATTGTGACGCCGTCATGTAGGTAATTACTCTGGGCCGTCATGTTTAAATGGACCCTGACGGCCTTAGTGACGCCATCAGGCCAATAAGCTTGAAAACTCTCTGGGCCGTCACGTTATAAGTTCCACATCCACCTCTTTTGTAACTCTTGACGCCGTCACGTGTAGAAGCTTGACGCCGTCAGGTACTGTTCCAGCAAGGAAATTTGAGACTTTGCCGTTTTCTTCACTTTTATGCTCCAAAAACGTCCAAAATGCTTCCTTTTCCAGATTTCTCTCCAAAAGTACCTAAAATGACAAAAGGAACGATTTAGGGCAATATTTGATCAAATAATCTCGAATTCGGGCTTAAATGACCCCTTAAAAGCGGTACACTTTTCGCCTCATCACATTCAAAATGACTTTGGCGACTCTCGTGATCCCGAACATGCCAAAGATGTCTGAACAATTTAGTTACGGGGATATGCTGATAACATTGATCATTTATTCGTTATGTTTAACTGTAAACATTAGTCCGTGCTATGATATAACCACATATTTGACATTTTCAAGAATTTGAATTGCGTTTTCTAGAATCCATGTACCCATTCCTAAAATTGGAACCGACCCCAGTACAAGAATTTAGTGACCCAAAGGTGAAGGCGTGGTGTTAAAACTGATATACTCTTAACAATTTTTTTAGTGATACCTTTGTTCTTAGATACATGTGATGTGTTAATAGTAAAAGTTTCACAGTTGACATAGATTTCCAAGCTACAAGAACTACCAGATAAATAACCTTAAAATAATTTATATTGTGGGATATATAAAATGGTGAAATGTTATGGCAATAAATCAAGGTTTGCTTCTACAGCAACCATACCTAGCAAAACTCATGAACTCATCTAGGCATCAAAAAGTAAAGAAGTGCATGACCATTTATTTGATAAGGGGGAGGAAAATACATGGAGTTGACTTCTATAATGGTTGAGAAAGAGACTGATAAGGGGAAGGAAAATACATGGAGTTGACTACTATAATGGTTGAGAAAGAGACTGACAACTATTTCAAGTGTATAGGTTCGGCTTGAGGGCTTGAGTTGCAGGTGTTTTGTATCAGGTAGTTGTTGACATAGTCATTGTTATCGAAAAACGTAAAGAATAAGACAGAGTGTCCATCCAATGTAGCCAAGTATTATAAACGACATTAGCTTTTATTCTAATCAAAATACAAGTTAGGGGTCATTTAACACTAATATAAAAGTAATTACAACAAATAATCGTTCCACTAAAAACCAAAAACAAGCACGGAGGTCATACACTAGCACCTCACAAATAGTGTTTAGATACTCACATCTCTCGGGTGTAATAAAGTATATATCACAATATGGAAATGGAAAACATCTCTCACTACCTGTCATAGCAAATAGATTACCATAGGCTTGGGAAAGGATCAAACCTCCACCACTTGGCGTAAGCACCTAGGATAAACTATCAAAGAGGTCTTTTGAAGGGTTATAACGTTAGGTGTAGGGATATGGAAAACACGGTTTTGTTGGATAAAGGCAATATTTACTCGTGGCGAGTTAATCATCTTAGTTAATTACATGTACAATATGACGTTGCTAAGCCAAGACTCGACTCGACTTAAGCTAATAAATAAAAAATAACAAAAACATAAAATAAACATAGAATGAAACGGGATGGTAGTCCGTATGTTTTTCTCTTTTTTGTTTTCTATTTTTTCTTCTTTTTCTTGATTTTTTTGATTTTTTTTTAATACACTCTTGCCCTTCCATCCAAAATAATACATCATAGGGAATGTACATTCCCCTTACACTTGAATTTTTACATACTTTACAATAAGCTACTCTAATGACTCGAATCAAGATAATCAAAACAATTGGAGTACTTTTTAAGATTAATGCACATATGGGGGTAATAATATGATGTTCTTCCCCATTACTCCAAAACACTAGTACTTTACCCATGAGTCCCAATCGTCCCAAAACAATAGGTACAAGATATGACTCGACTTAGCAACCATGTAATCAATTAGATAATTAACTAAGGGTTTAAACATGTAACAATAATGCACTAAAGATGAGTGCATACACGGAAGGCTAAGGCGATTTGGTTGCACATTTGGGGTGGGTTGTAACAAATTCTTCCTTTAAGTAACATGCTTAAAGTTAGAAACGAAAAGATAGGCTCGGAGGGGTGTACTAGGGGTTTGGTGTACTAAAAATGAGTACAACGCTAAGGTGTGGGAAAAATTAATTGACTTTACTAGTCAAGTAATATGACTTAAATGGTCAAGTAATTATGATACGGGTTTAACACAAGGGTGATCCTAATGCCTCTCATCATGTAGTAAATCCTACTACACGAATGTAGTCTCACTAGCGGTCTTGGGATGCATCACTAACGTAAGTTCTAGAATCTAAATGCTACCAGTACACTCATAAGCACTAATAATGAATGCTTTTCCTATCAAATCTAAAGGCGAACCTCACATATTTGGGTGGAAAATTTTTCTGAATGGTACGGTTTTGTGCTAGTCATACAACTCCTATCCATGAGACGCTTGCTAAGGCTAAAGTTTCACTCCTAAATGTTGTAAAAAAATTTAAATTTGGCGCTAAAATTAAACTAACAAGTATTTCTCTTAGTTTTATTACACACCTACCATCAAACAAACAAACTCAAGTGCAATTGTATCCTATAAGGTATCATCATTTACCCTCCCCTTACACTTAGGATGAACATTGTCCCCAATGTTCAATTAAAGGATGTAAAAGTAAAATAGGTAAAAGAATGAAAACAAATACTCTCCTGATTCGTTTGGTGTGGATAGTGTGTTAACAAGGTTAGATCTTCCTCCAAAAAAATGAACGTTCAAAGCTTCCCTTCCAGAAATATAAATCATCTTCTTATCATATATAACCTGTTAAACCTGAGAAAACAAACAAGGCAACCTCACGTAAAATCGGCGGCAATCTATATATACTAATAAATCCTAGAAAGCAATTTAAGATATAATGCTTGTGGAATTAATATTTGCAGAATTCCTGGAGTTTATAAAACTAAAGAATCAATAAAAACTTTTAAGACTCCGTTAGAAAAACAAAACTCGCAAAATTTCCAGAATTTTACACGTGACGCCGTTAAGGGTTAAATCCTGACGCCGTCAGAAGTGACCTGCAGAAATCTTTATGTTAATTTTTCTGAAAATTTCTGGAAAAACTTATATCCTACTTCCTGGAAAATCCTGCAAAACATCATAATGACTCGATACAAGCATTTGACTCTAACAATTACTAATATACATGTTCATTTAATATTGTGGCGAATCATGATCATTTTCGTTCTTATAAACATATTTGAGGTTTCCCCTTACACTTATCTTTTGCAAAATACCTTTATATGAAGTTAAGACGAAGTTAAACAACAAAATAAAGCATTTTCACAATTTTAGTTTGAAACATGATCTACCAACAATAAAAATAAAGCATGCATACGGAAGCAAATAACAATCAAACAAATAAAAACTGAAAGATAAACAACCATGAAATTAAAAATCCTACATGCATAAAAGCAAAAATAAATAAAAAGTATCCAAGGCCAACAGAGGCCAAATCCTAAATTATTACAGGATAAATTGTTTTAGAGCGTACAACCACAAATAAATTGTCCAAAGATCATAACATAACATGAAAAATCACTGGGGAGGGGGACCATAACGGTAATCATAGCCAGGAGGGAGGTGCCCGGTGTACCCGTAGGGAGGATAGTCCTGCTCGCGCCTAAGGAATGGGTCGATCTGCAACTAAGGCTCGATGTGATCACGGGTCGATAGATGCTGCATCTGGCGGATGGTGTGATCATACATCCAATCAAACCTCTAGTCAGTGGTGGTTCTCCATGCATCCACCTGACCCATCCAAGCCCCCTGATGCGCCTGCCAATCTCCCCGACCCATGTACCGGTAGTAGTCTGCAGAGCCAACCTCATAGTCCCCATACTACTGCTGCTGGGGTGCACCCTCATCATCATCCTCATCATCATCAGCAACAGCCGCTCCCCCTACAACATACCAAGCAAAGGACCCATCCCCCAACTCCATCACGATACTCATCTGCTTGAGGGACTTGGCCCTCACCACCCTACATGTACCACAATCACTCAAGTATCCCATGATCTTCGCCACAAGGATCCCATAAGAACGAGCCAAGCGGGTCACAAACATCCCTCCATAGATCTTATCACCATCCCTCTCCCCTACACTTGTCTTCAGATAACTCGCCACTCAGAATGGGATGTTACAATACACATCCTCAGAAAACATGGTGTATAGGTAGAAAAGGTCAGAAGCAGTGACGCGGTGAGTGGAGCCATGACGTCCTGCCAAACTGTAGGTGATGCATCTATGGGCTAACCAGATCCTAGGATCCCTAATGGAGGCCGCCCCAGTGGTCGAGGTATATACCCCATTCCCAATAGTCGGCCAGAACATAGCACACCTCAACTCACTCCTCATCGTCTCTCCACCCATCAGTCTCTGCATAAACCCACCCTGAGTAGCTTCATTGTGACTATACAAACCCAATCTCCACCCAAACTCTGTAACTGAGCAAGTCCTAAGCTCTCCCCCAAGCCTAAAGTAAATGGTAGTACCACCCATATCAGTCCTAGCCTCAGCCAAATCAAAATGAAAGGTAGCAAAGAACTCTCGCACCAACTCACTATAAACCGTTTCCCTTATCTTAAACAACCTTTCCCATTGAGGACCCGTAAATGCATCAGTTTGGATCCTTTCAAGGAAAACATTCTCAAGGCCCGGGGCCCTCAAAAAGTCCCAATCAATCACTGCCCCCGCGTCGATATGGTGGTAGAGTAGTTCCGCATATTTGGTTGTAGAGGCATTATCCTCAAACACACCCCAACTATGAACCATGTCACCAAAGTTCACACGTTGGGACCTTGATGAACTCCCTCGGTGTTGTCGAGTGCGCTTGCTCATTTTCCTGGAAAAAGATGGAACAGAATGGAAGTGATTAGAATAAGAGTTCTATGGAGTTAAGCTGTCAGACCCGTCTGACGCCGTCAAACCATAAAGCCTGACGCCGTCAGACCCAGCAAATATTGAACCATGCAATTACGAGGGAAAAATCAATTTTCAAACTCTAAATTCATGAGCCAAACACCCCTTTTTACAGAAAACATGGGTGGGGGATCAAAAATTCGTGGTGTGAAATTTTTTTCCGCAATTGACTCATGATTCCTATCAATCATTACTTCCCAATGCCTTAATTATGGTTACACAATACCTATAGAAGGGCATTACGAGTTCTAAGAATGAATCAATGTTAGGGTTTCAGATGATGGGGGTTTTCAAAATTGGTGGGTCCTAAGGATAATTGAACGAATAAGGGTGAAGAAAAGTTACTTACCACGTGGAGATCGGTCACAGAAGATGTTGGATTTGACCTTGAAGACTCGGAGGTGAAGTAGCAATTGGATATGGTTTGTGGGGTATGTGTTGAAAGTGATGGAAATGAGGTTAATATTGCTGAGAATGCGAGGTGACGGCGTCAAGAGTAAATTCTGACGCCATCAGATGCCCGTATTATGGACACTTTGTGACAATTTCAAATTTAGTCCCTGCACTATTGTTAATAGCTAATCAAGGGTATAAACAATGAATATCCATTCCCGTTAGTGGATTCCACCAGGGTCAAACATTTTGTTACTGTCACAAAGTGAGGTGTGGTTATGAATAGGGCTGGTCACAATCCCACTTAGGTCGTAATCCTCATATTGGTAAATAGTGGGTAAGGGAAGGAGTTGTTCCATAGAGGTTTCTGAAGCTGAAGTGTTTTTGAGGTGCACCCTTTTCACACCAGGTTTAAAACCAAAGGAACGTTTCTTATGCAAATTAGGGAGCGTGACTTGCAAACTTCCCACGAAAATGTTGTGAAATTGCAAGTTCTTTTCTTCTTGAGGACGCTCATAGAAGTAAGGGGTAATTGAAGGTGAAGCACTGGGAGAGGGTTTTTTATTTTCCTCTCCATCACACACCAAAGGGGTTGGGAGTTCAAAGATTTTTTCGATTTTCCTCGGTGTGGATTTTTCCCTAATCTTCTCCTTAATTCTTGATATAAATTCATCAGCCAAGTCCATAAAAGCATTCCTAGTGCTTTCCATGCGAGTTTCTAAGCGCTGAATCTGTTTCTCCTGATTATTCATGAAGGTTATCATTATCCCTTCGAACTCCTCTTGTTGTGAACGTTCAAGAAAAGTGTACTTGCGAATTGCACTTACATGTCTATCAGGACTCATTGCGGCTTCAGCTGCATGCATTCCAGCCCTCATCAATTCCTTAACCTGCTTCTCGATATTTTCCAACAATTGTTCATGGGTAGCGTTTACGTAATCTAGATTCCCTTCTTTTGAAAACATCGGATCCTCCCATCCTTCTTCTTTGTATTGTGCTAACCCCTTAAGAACTTCCCAGCATTTATCAATGCTAAGTCTGTTTAGTCTACCATTGGCAGCGTAATCTATGGCCCTTCTCGTTTGATAATTAACTTTATCGTAAAAGATTTGAATTTGGAGCCACGGTTCTATGCTATGATGAGGGACTTTTTGGAGTAAGTCCTTGTATCGAGTCCATGCTTCATAGAAGGTTTCACCTTGATGCTGTTGGAACATCAAGATATCATTTCTAAGCATCGTAGTTCTCCTCGGTGGGAAAAATTGAGCAAGGAAACGAGTGGTGAGATCATCCCAAGAGGTGATGGATCCCGTGGGAAAACGTTCAAGCCATTGACTAGCTTGATCACGTAGAGAGAATTGGAATAGACGTAATCGGGTCGACTCTCTAGTTACAAAATCAAGGTCTATGGAATCTACGATTTTAAGGAAATCCTTGAGATGTTGATTAGGATCTTCGGAACGAAGTCCATAGAATGCACATCCGCTTTGCACCAACCGGATGGTGTCGGATCGCAAGGGGGACACATTGGCTCCTTGAGTGAGCTCAATAGTGTTTCGATAGCCTTGGTGGCTAGGACGGGAATACTCTCCTAAAGTTCGGGGCCTAGGAGGTTGGTTTGCAAGTGGTGGGTTTTGTGGGTGGTTTTGTTGTGGTGGGTTGATGGGTTCAAAGATGTTACCACCTTCCATGATGTCGGTTGGTAAAGGTTACGAACAAAGGAACGAAGAAATAAGATAGACTAAAGAAAACCTAAAAATAAAAATAAAACCTTACTAGAAAGGAATCTAGCAAGTAGACCTAATAAAAAGAAATCCTAACCTAGACAATAACTATTCCCTGGGCAGCGGCGCCAAAAACTTGATACGTGGGAATTGCACCCTCGCAACAGGTTTTACCTCTCAAGGGATCTCGAGAAGCTTACAACCCCCACCAGGCAGTGTACCTGATCGTTGTAGTATAGTATAGTGACAAGTACCGGGGGATTGATCTTTCAACTCAGGAATAGTGTCGCTAGGATTAGAAAGCCTACTAAACTAGGTCTAGAGGTGAGGGATGATTCTTTTTGTATTTTTATATTTTATAGAAAGCAAGTAAAATCTCGGGTTTTGAAGGAGTGGGCGGAATTAGTTGCTAGCCAACTAACCCAATTACCCAAGATGCAATCAAAATAAAATAAAAGAAATGAAAATTAAAACTATTATACTAATGTGGTGGAAACAAAAATGAGGAAAGTTGTGTTTACTTAGATTTCATTACTCCCTAGATATCTTTTACAGGTTGATTAGCTTGTTACAATTGCATGGAGGACGAGTCATATTCCTTAATACTAGTCGTAGGGCCGTGTACAATATTCCCTAACTCTATAAGATCCTACTTCACTCCTATGTCGATCCCTTAGAAGCTCCTAACATGGGATCATTAGAATTCTCTTACGCATTAAATACAACCAAAAATCGTAGTACACCTCCGATCATGTTTCTTAAGACGTTCAAGCAAGTTATCAATGGAAGTCTGCCAGTTTTCTTATGCCTAACATCGGATACAATCATCCGTAACAATTATAAACAAACAATCAACCCATAATCAACATCTAGGTTTCACTACATCTAAGCAAACACAATGAAAATCTAGCCTAGCATGTTAAAGAGAAGACAAGCGTAAGATATAATCACACAACACATAGACATATTGAATGATTTGAATGAATACTTATCTTCAATTGAACATGGAAGAATCAAGGGGTTGAAACCCTTGAAAAAAGCTGTAAATTCGTTTTAGGGTTTATTCCCTCAAAGTTGCACACTAAAGAATGAAATTTGGAAAACTAAATATAGAGTTTACATCTTGACGGCGTCATGTATTAGATCGTGACGCCATCAACTCGCCGCCATGATAAAAATCATATTGCCTAGATCCAATTGTGACGCCGTCATGTAGGAAATTACTCTGGGCCGTCATGTGTAAATGGACCCTGACGGCCTTGGTGACGCCGTCAGGCCAATAAGCTTGAAAACTCTCTGGGCCGTCACGTTATAAGTTCCACATCCACCTCTTTTGTAACTCTTGACGCCGTCACGTGTAGAAGCTTGACGCCGTCAGGTACTGTTCCAGCAAGGAAATTTGAGATTTTGCCGTTTTCTTCACTTTTATGCTACAAAAATGTCCAAAATGCTTCCTTTTCCAGATTTCTCTCCAAAAGTACCTAAAATGACAAAAGGAACGATTTAGGGCAATATTTGATCAAATAATATCGAATTCAGGCTTATATGACCCCTTAAAAGCGGTACACGTTTCACCTCATCACATTCAAAATGACTTTGGCGACTCTCGTGATCCCGGACTTGCCAAAGATGTCTGAAAAATTTAGTTACGGGGATAGGCTGATAACATTGATCATTTATTCGTTATGTTGAACTGTAAACATTAGTCCGTGCTATGATATAACCACATATTTGACATTTTCAAGAATTTGAATCGCGTTTTCTAGAATCCATGTACCCATTCCTAAAATTGGAACCGACCCCAGTACAAGAATTTGGTGACCCAAAGGTGAAGGCGTGGTGTCAAAACTGATATACTCTTAACAATTTTTTTAGCGATACCTTCGTTCTTAGATACATGTGATGTGTTAATGGTAAAAGTTTCACAGTTGACATAGATTTCCAAGCTACAAGAACTACCAGATAAATAACCTTAAAATAATTTATATTGTGGGATATATAAAATGGTGAAATTTTATGGCAATATATCAAGGTTAGTTTGCTTCTACAGCAACCATACCTAGAAAAACTCATGAACTCATCTAGGCAGCAAAAAGTAAAGAAGTGCATGACCATTTATTTGATAAGGGGGAGGAAAATACATGGAGTTGACTACTATAATGGTTGAGAAAGAGACTGATAAGGGGAAGGAAAATACATGGAGTTGACTACTATAATGGTTGAGAAAGAGACTGACAACTGTTTCAAGTGTATAGGTTCGGCTTGAGGGCTTGAGTCGCAGGTGTTTTGTATCAGGTAGTTGTTGACATAGTCATTGTTATCGGAAAATGTAAAGAATAAGACAGAGTGTCCATCCAATGTAACCAAGTATTAAAAACGACATTAGCTTTATTTATTTTTACGATGTTCGTAATTCATTAACCGTTACTTAATTTATTCATTGGGCATTTTTTTACCCGCCTTCTTTCGCTATAGTTAAATATGACAACGCTAATTATAAATCATGTCAAATTAAAATTAAAAGTATTATAATTAAATTAAAATATAAAATTACAAGTCATGCCCGCCCATTGGGTGGGCTTTGAGACTAGTGTGTGTGTGTGTGTATATATATATATATATATATATATATGTGTGTGTGTGTGTGTGTGTGTGTGTGTGTGTGTGTGTGTGTGTGTATGTGTGTGTGTGTGCGCGCGCACGCGCTTTACTAATCTTTGCTATGTTGTGTACTAACGGGGTGATTAAGGTGTTTTACGTTTTTGCTTAACATGTTGGCATCCACGCTTGCCCTTTTTTGGCGCAAAAATCAGTTACGGGAGAAAAAAGAATAGAGATTGGAAAGTTCCTAGCTATGTACTCAAGAGAGTTGCCTTCTACATAAGGGACAACTCATGTTGACTTTCAACCACGCATTCTAAATGAAAGAGATGTCAACAATTTGGTAACGCTCTCATCATTTCCCCTTGTTTGTATTGAGACAAACAAATCGAACTCTCATCAACTCCATTTTCAACATCATACTGAACCTCTGGATAAGAACGAACAACACTATCATGAAGACCTAAATTAAAGTTACTCTCGGTAACACCTCCAAAGATTTGACGGTTATGACGATTATGGAGATAGTAGCAGAGCTTGAGGAAGCAATATATGAGGAAGATGGAGCCGGAAAAAGTGAAAACATAAATGAAAACTTGGTAGTCAATGGTTGTGGTTTGCGGTGGTGGTGGTGGTATTAAGTTTGTGATCTGATTTGATTTCGGATTATATTATGTCGGCTTGCGATCTGATTTGATTTCGGGTTTCGGGTTTAACCGACATAATTCTTAAACTTTTTTTAACGGGTTTGCTCCCTGTGGTTGTGATCCGTAACAGGTTTGGTCCTTGCGACAACTTTTCCGTTAGCTAACGAACGTTTGCAACGATTGAATTTTGTACTGATTTGATTCTCATAGATAATAATATAAAACAAGTCAAATAAATAGGATAAATGATGGCAATAATACGTACTTATTTGATGTCATTAATACCCAAATCTAGGAAAGAGTACCCTATTTTGTGGAAGCTTAAATGAGGATGAAAAAGTTGTAATTCAAACTATATTACCATTTAAGATAGGGAAACTTCCAGTGAGATACCTTGAAGTGCTTTTAATGGACAAGAAGATTGGAATTAAAGGTTACAAAAGCCTGGTGGACAAAGTTAGATAGAAGCTTGGATTTTTGGGATCAATATTCAAGCTTCCAATAATTGTGATAAAGGAAATTGAGTCCCTTTTTAAAGGATTCTTATGGTGTAATGGGGATTAAGCTCAAGGGAAAGCAAGAGTTGCATGGAAGGATATCTGCAAGCCTAAGGATCAAAGGGGTCTTGGTCTTAAGCCATTGGATCTATGGAATAAAACTCTTTCGATAAAGCACCTTTGGAATGCTACCTTAAAGAAAGATTCTATGTGGGTAAAATAGATTAACACTGTCAAGCTTAAGGGGAGAAATGTGTGGGATGTTCAGGCCTCTAGTAGTGATAGTTGGTGTTGGAAAAGAAAATTTCAGATCTCAGAATTTTAACTGAAATGCATATGAGTTTTAAAGTTGGAAATGGGATGAACATATCCATATGGCATGATAGATGGGATGGTAATCAAGCTATTGGTAAAACTATCAGCAAAAGGGCAATTTATGCTGCTGGTTTTAATGACAGTAACAAGCTAAGTTATTTTATTGATGAGAATGGATGGAAATGGCCTAGTAAATGGTATCGTAAATATGTTTTCTTGCAAATTCTACCTCTTCCTAACCTAACTGATGAATCTGATAGGCTTGTATGGATTACTAATAAGGGGAAAGAGGTCAAATTCTCTACAAGTTAAGTATGGGAAGACTTAAGAGGTGAGGATAATAAAGTTACATGGTCAAAATTGGTACGGTTTTCACAATGTGTTCCTATACATACTTTCATCTTGTGCTTAGTAGTAAGGAAGAAATTGATTACACAAGACAGACTACTAAATTGGTATCCTCTGCTGGCTATGGAGTGCCCATTCTGTAAGACCGTGCCTGATTCTCATGGCCATTTGTTCTTCCAATGTGAGTTTTCTCATAAAGTATGGGCGGAAATAAAGAACAAGGCAAGGATCTTAACAAATGATGCAACATGGGATGAAAACTGTTAGTAGCCTTTCTAAATCCAAGAATCAGAATCAGATATGGAGTATAATTCGAAAGTTATGCCTTGCAACGACTGTATACTTCATATGGCAAGAGAGGAATTGTAGGATTTTCAAGAAAGAGGAAAGAGATAAGAAGGTTCTAATTAAGATCATTTGTGATGAAGTTATAGCAAAACTAATGTCCTTGAAAACCAAGAAGTCAAATTTTGTTATGACTGCACAAAAGAGTTGGGAATTCTAATACATGGGAGATTAGAGAGTGTTGGTATAAGAATGTTTAGTGAAGAGCAAATGGCTAAGTACATTACTTGCTTGAAATTTGAACTAGTCTGATGAACTACACTATGTCTCAGGATGTGGTGGAAGGATAGTTGTGCATAGTCCTAGTCTCACTCACACTAGTTCAGGGAGTAAGCATCATAAGGTTAGTTTCGTGTTGAATATATTGGCTCATGTTTAATTTTTGCAATGGACTGGCCATGAGGTTGGTCTAGTATTTGATATTCAGGATTGAATGTCATAAATCTATATGTAGATTCAGAATGAAAATTCATGAATTCACTAATGCAGTGTTGAATTTCATGATAAACTGCTGACTACGAATGTTCCAGAAGTGTGTTTTTATGATTCTGTAACTGAAGGGAAGGACTGCACTTCACAATTTCATCCTATGATGAGACGAAAAGTGTACCGCTTTTAGGGGGTCATTTAAGCCCTAAGTCGCGATTATTTGATCAAATATTGCCCTAAATTATTCCTTTTGTCATTTTAGGTACTTTGGAGAAGAAATCTCGAAAAGGAAGCATTTTGGACGTTTTTGGAGCGAAAAGTGAAGAAAACGGCAAAGTCTCCAAAATATGCTGGAAACAGTACCTGACGGCATCAAGAATTGCTCTTGACGGCGTCACGACTTGGAAAAGGGTTGGATAAATAAAATACATGTGACGATCCAGAAGGTTTTTGAATGAGTTCATGACGGCGTCACCAAGGCCATCAAGAGGAAATTGCACATGACGCCCAAGACCAAGTTTGTTCATGACGACGTCAGAAGTGGATCTAGGCAATACGAGTATTATTTTGGCGGCGAGTTGACGGCGTCAGACCCTACTATTGACGCCGTCAGAATGTAAAATCTATATATACTTTTCTAGTTTCATTCATTGTGTGCAACTTTTGGTGTGCAACTTTGAAGGGAGAAAACCCTAGACAAATTTTACTGCTATTTTGAGGGTTTCAAACCCTTGTTTCATCCATGTTTAATTGAAGATAAGTATTTCAACAAATCATTCAATATGTCTATGTATTGTTTGATTATATCTTACGCTTGTCTTCTCTTTAACATGCTAGGCTAGGTTTTCTTTGTGTTTGCTTAGATGTAATGAAACTTAGGTATTGATTATTGGTTGGTTGTTTGTTTATAATTGTTGTGGATGAATGAATTCGATGTTAGGCTTAACAAAACTGGCAGACTTTCAATTGGTAACTTGCTTGAACGTCTTAAGAAACATGATCGGAGGTGTACTACGATATATTGGTTATATTTAATGCATAGGTAACTACTAATGAGGCCATGTTAGGAGCTAGTAGTCGGCTCGACATAAGAAGAGGTAGAAGCTTATAGAGTTAGGGAAGATCGTACACGGCCCTACGAATGGTATTAAGGAATATAACCCGTCATCCATGCAATTGTAACAAACTAATCAACCGGTAAAAGATAGCTAGGGAGTAATGAAATCTAAGTAAACACATTTTCTCTCATTATTGTTTTCGCCATAATTAGTTTAAGTTTATTTTATTTTATTTTGATTGCATCTTTAGTTATATAGGTTAGTTGATTAGCAACTAATTCCGCCCACTCCTTCAAAAACCGAGATTTTTACTTGCTTTCCATAAAATATAAAAATACAAAAAGAATCATCTCTCATCTCTAGACCTAGTTTAAGTGAGTTTTAACCCTAGCGAACACTATTCTTTGAGTTGAACGATCAATCCCCCGGTACTTGTCACTATACTATACCACAACGGTTAGGTACACTGCCTGGTGGGGATTGCAAGCTTCTCAAGATCCCATGAGAGGTAAAACCTTTTGCGAGGGTGCAATTCCACGCATCAAGTTTTTGGCGCCGCTGTCGGGGGAATAGTTATTGTCTAGGTTGAAATTTCTTTTTATTAGGTCTACTTGATATATTCCTTTCTAGTAAGATTTTTATTTTGTTTTTATAGGTTTCTTTAGTCTATCTTATTTCTTTGTTTCCTTTGTTTGTAAACTATTTCGATGGATAACAATAGCATTGATCGTTTGATTCCTGTTATTCGTGTTTTTCATCGTAGGATTTTCCAACTACCCGTTCCAATCCCTTTAGTGGAAAATGAGAACCCACCTAACCTCTCGCCTGACCATCACTATAATATAATTCTGAGATGGAGGAGTCTGACCATGATAATGACCATATGGCTAGTCCTTTTTACTATTCAGACTCCGATGGGGACCTAGATGATGGTGATGTAATTAATGAGGATAAGATGGAAGATGAGATGAACGCTCTTAGGTATGTCGACCCTAGGACAAGGATTGAGAATGACAACTCATTTAATATGTAGTTTCCTTGTAAGATTGGATTTAGGAGCTTTGATGCGTACCTTAACTCATCTTTACCAATGAACATAATCTCGCGTAGTGAATACAATAAAATTATGGTAAATGAGTTAGAATACAATGGAGATAATATTGTTGCTAGGGCAAAGACATTGCATGTGTTTGTAGGAAGATTTGTTTATTTGGTTAAGTTCATGGTTATAGAAAATCTAGGAGAATTTACCGATAGTAACTTAACCCAAGTTGTGTTTGGGAAACCCTTCAAAAGGTTAACCAAACTAGATGAAAAACTTATAGAAGGGTTGATTACATTCTCGGACGGGGATGAAGATTTTGTTTACCAAATGCCCCGTGCACACCCTAGGTTCAAGGATTTTTCTATTGAGAAATGTAATAGATATCCACCTCTTGATATGCTAAGTGAGAATGATAAAAGGAAAGGGCTTAAATATCCTCATGAAAAGAATAAAAGGTATTATCGCGGATGTTTAGAGCTAAGTGATGACTATAAGAAAGATGAGGCAACTATTAGATGGCTCACACTTGGGTATGTGAGCATAAGTGACACACGGTAGCCTATGACCTTGAGTCTAGCTACAAGACTCGTAAATAAAGAAAAGCGCTTCTTGGGAGGCAACCCAAGTTTTGTTTGTTTTATTTGTTTGATTGTTTGTTTGTTTGTTTGTTTGATTTTATTTGTTTCCGTATGCATGCTTTATTTTTATTGTTTGTGGATCATGTTTCATAATAAATTGTGAAAATGCTTTACCTTGTTCTTTGTCTTAACTTCATAAAAAGGTATTTCGCAAAAGATAAGTGTAAGGGAAATCTAAATTTGTTTTTAAGAAAGGAATTGGACATGAACCACAACAATATTAAATGAACATGTATATTAGTATTTGTTTGAGTCAAATGCTTGTATCGAGTCATAATGATGTTTTGCAGGATTTCCAGGAATTAAGGCGTGAGTTTTTCCAGAAATTTTCCGGAAACTTAACATAAGATTTCTGTCAGAACACTTTGACGACGTCAGGATTAAGACTTGACGGCGTCATGTGTAAAATTCTGGAAATTTTGCAAGTTTTGTTTTTCTGCCGGAGTCGTAAAAGTTTTTGTTAAATCTTTAGTTTTATAAACTCCAGGAAATCTGCAAATATTCATTCCACAAGCATTATATCTTTAATTGTTTTGTTTTTATTTCTAAGTATGGAATTACATCTAGTTGTGAGTTTTCTTTGTTCGGTTTGATGCTTCGGGTTTTTGTGTTTGTTTTCTCAGGTTTAACATGTTATATTGGACAAGAATATGATTTATATTTCGGAAGGGAAGCTTTCAAAGTTCATTTTCTTGGAGGAGGATTTAACCAAGTTAACAATTTATCCACATCGAACGAATCAGGGGAGTATTTGTTTTCATTCTTTTACCTTATTTGCTTTTACATCCTTTAAATGAACATTGGGGACAATGTTCAGCCTGAGTGTAAGGGGAGGGTAAATGATGATACCTAAGAGAATACAATTGCACTTGAGTTTGTTTGTGCAATAGTAGGTGTGTAATAAAACTAAGAGAAATATTTGTTAGGGCAATTTTAGCGCCAAATTTAAAATTTTTTACAACATTTAGGAGTGACACTTTAGTCTTAATAAGCGTCTCATGGATAGGAGATTGTATGACTAGCACAAAAAAACCGTACCACTCAAAAAAAATTATCAAAAAAGGTAGTGACCATCCGAGTATTAGATTAATTGGCTAACGCGCCAGCGCTAATGTATGACTTGGTGACCATCCGTTATGCAAGTAACGCGCCAGCGATCCAAGAAGTGCACTAGTTATCATCCGTTTGTTGAGGCGTCAAAAACTCATACCGGCTTTCTACTAAGTGAGATTCGCCCCTAGACTTGTTAGAAGAAGCCTTAGAGCTTATGAGTGTATCGGTAGTACTTAGATTCCATAACTTGCGTTAGTGATGCATCCCGAGACTGCTAATGAGACTACATTCGTGTAGTAGGATTTACTACATGATAATAGGCATTAGGATCACCCTTTTTTTAAACCCGTATCATAATTACTTGACTAATGAAGTCATAATTACTTGACTAGTAAAGTCAATTAATTTTCCCACACCTTTGCGTTGTACTCATTTTTAGTACACGATACCCCTAGTACACCCCTCCGAGCCTATCTTTTCGTTTCTAACTTTAAGCATTTTACTTAAAGGAAGAATTTGTTTACAATCCACCCCAAATGTGCAACCAAATCGCCTTAGCCTTCCGTGTATGCACTCATCTTTAGTGCATTATTGTTACATGTTTAAACCCTTAGTTAATTGTCTAATTGATTACATGGTTGTTAAGTCGAGTCATATCTTGTACATATTGTTTTGGGACGATTGGGACTCATGGGTAAAGTACTATTGTTATGGAGTATTGGGGAAGAACATCATATATTACCCCCATATGTGCGTTAATCTTAAAAAAGTACTCCAAGTGTTTTGATTATCTTGATTCGAGTCATTAGAATAGTTGATTGTAAAGTATGTAAAAGTTTAAGTGTAAGGGGAATGCAAATTCCCTATGATGTATTATTTTGGATGGTAGGGTAAGAGTGTATGCAAAAAAAAAAAAAAAAAAAAAAAAAATCGAAATACCAAGAAAAAGAAAAAAAATAGAAAAAGAAAAAGAGAAAAAACATATGGACTACCATCCCGTTTCCTTCTATATTTATTTTATGTTTTTGTGAATTTTTGATTAGCTTAAGTCGAGTCGAGTCTTGGCTTAGCAATGCCACATTGTACATGTAATTAACCAAGATGATTAACTCGCCACCAGTAAATATTGCCTTTATCCAACAAAACCGTGTTTATCATATCCCTACACCTCACGTTACAACCCGTGTAAAAGACCTCTTTGATAGTTTATCCTAGGTGCTTACGCCAAAGGGTTGAGGTTTGATCTTTTCCCAAGCCTATGGTAATTTATGTGCTATGACAGGTAGTGAGAGATATTTTCCGTTTCCATATAGTTATATAGGTTTATAACACCCGAGAAATGTGAGTATCCAAACACTATTTGTGAGGTGCTAGTATATATTTTCCGTGCTTGTTTTGGTTAAAGTGGAACGATAATTTGTTGTAATTACTTTTATCTTAGTGTTAAATGACCCCTAACTTGTATTTTGATTGGAATAAAAGCGCATTTGCTTGAGGACAAGCAAATCTCAAGTGTAAGGGTATTTGATGAGACGAAAAGTGTACCGCTTTTAAGGGGTCATTTAAGCCCTAAGTCGCGATTATTTGATCAAATATTTGATCAAAGTCTCCAAAATATGCTGGAAACAGTACCTGACGGCGTCAAGAATTGCTCTTGACGGCGTCACGACTTGGAAAAGGGTTGGATAAATAAAATACACGTGACGATCCATAAGGTTTTTGAAGGAGTTCATGACGGCGTCACCAAGGCCATCAAGAGGAAATTGCACATGACGGCCAAGACCAAGTTTGTTCATGACGACGTCAGAAGTGGATCTAGGCAATACGAGTATTATTTTGGCGGCGAGTTGACGGCGTCAGACCCTACTCTTGACGCCGTCAGAATGTAAAATCTATATATACTTTTCTAGTTTTCATTCATTGTGTGCAACTTTTGGTGTGCAACTTTGAAGGGAGAAAACCCTAGACAAATTTTACTGCTATTTTGAGGGTTTCAAACCCTTGTTTCATCCATGTTTAATTGAAGATAAGTATTTCAACAAATCATTCAATATGTCTATGTGTTGTTTGATTATATCCTACGCTTGTCTTCTCTTTAACATGCTAGGTTAGGTTTTCTTTGTGTTTGCTTAGATGTAATGAAACTTAGGTATTGATTATTGGTTGGTTGTTTGTTTATAATTGTTGTGGATGAATGAATTCGATGTTAGGCTTAACAAAACTGGCAGACTTTCAATTGGTAACTTGTTTGAACGTCTTAAGAAACATGATCGGAGGTGTACTACGACATATTGGTTATATTTAATGCATAGGTAACTACTAATGAGGCCATGTTAGGAGCTAGTAGTCGGCTCGACATAAGAAGAGGTAGAAGCTTATAGAGTTAGGGAAGATCGTACACGGCGCTACGAATGGTATTAAGGAATATAACCCGTCATCCATGCAATTGTAACAAACGAATCAACCGGTAAAAGATAGCTAGGGAGTAATGAAATCTAAGTAAACACATTTTCTCTCATTATTGTTTTCACCATAATTAGTTTAAGTTTATTTTATTTTATTTTGATTGCATCTTTAGTTATTTGGGTTAGTTGATTAGCAACTAATTCCGCCCACTCCTTCAAAAACCGAGATTTTTACTTGCTTTCCATAAAATATAAAAATATAAAAAGAATAATCTCTCATCTTTAGACCTAGTTTAAGTGAGTTTTAACCCTAGCGAACACTATTCTTTGAGTTGAACGATCAATCCCTCGGTACTTGTCACTATACTATACTACAACGGTCAGGTACACTGCCTGGTGGGGATTGCAAGCTTCTCAAGATCCCTTGAGAGGTAAAACCTTTTGCGAGAGTGCAATTCCACGCATCATCCAACATTTGAAACTTGAAGTTCTCTTAAGCATGCTATAGAAGTACAGATGATGGCCTTGTAACTTGGTGGCTTGTACCATATACGTAGTACTGTTTATCGCCATTTTAAGCTCTCAGTTGGCCTTTATTAGGTAATGTGAATTTTAAAGTGCTCTTATATCAGTTATGGGTTACTATACTGTTTATCACCATTTTAAGCTCTCAGTTTATCTCCATTTTAAGCTATAATGTTTATATGCCTTGTAACTTGGTGGCTTATAACCTATACTGTTTATCGACATTTTAAGCTCTCAGTTGGCCTTTGTTAAGACTACACTTCACAATTTCAGCCTACATTGATGATGGACTTGTAACTTGGTGGCTTATAACCTATACTGTTTATCGGCATTTTAAGCTATCAGTTGGCCTTTGTTAGGTACTGTGAATTTTGAAGTGCTCTTATATCAATTATGGGTTACTAGGCTTACCATAAAGTAGGTTTCCATTTTGTGAAGGGAAAGTATGCTTGGTGAGACAGTGTATGATGATAAGAATAGTGAGAAGTGAAAGATGAACCTACTTGGTCCTAGCAATACACTGTCTAAAGGAGGTTAGGTTGGTTTCTAAGTGAAGGTATGTGTTCCCTGGCTAGTGATGCCTTAATCTCTTTGCTTTCTATGATTACATAGTGAGGTGAGCTGCTATTTGATCTTAGGGGGTGAAAGTTAAGGAAATGTAGCTAGTTGGGTACAACCTTTCATTTTGGAGTATAGGAGCTATAACTTGCATGATGATGCCTAGTACATGACATTATAAGTCTATTGTGGATGATGGTTGAATGGATTATGATGTTCATGATTCGGGAAATGTATATCATGGAGTTATGGTATTGGTGCACAAAAGGTGAATGTTTAGTGGGACTTGCTGCTGTCTGTGTTCAAGTCTGCATAAGTGAATGACGTATCCGAGAAAGGCTACGTAGTATTGTCTAATATGTGTCAATGTAGTATCTGATATCTGACATATCCTAGAATTGGTAGTTGTATCTCTGTTTGAGAATGTTCAAACAATTTTATGTTTTATTACATTGTAAAGCTGTTGATTGAAAATTAATATATTTCACCTTTGCAAAAAAAAAAAATAAAAAAATAAAATAAAAAAAAAAAAAAAAAAATTGCAGCACAACATTTTTGGACATGTTCTATTTCAGAAATTTACTCTACGAGAAAAAAATTCATGTGGTTCAGGGGCACCCAACACTAGGGTTGAGCACCGAAGGTTCAAAACCGAATCGGACCGACGAAACTGATGGAACCGACAAAAACCAAACCGGACTAACGGCCCGTCGGTTCGGTTTCGGTTACAGGTTTTACATGATTTCGGTTTCGTTTTGGGTCGGTTCGGTTCGGCCCAAAACCGACAAAAACATACCAAAATACACTTAGACCGACAAACCTGAACCGACCCGACGGCCAATCGGTTCGGTTTTGGTTCCGGTTTTTCATGAATTTCGGTCCTTGACTTTTTCGGTTCGGGTCAGTTTGGGTCGGTTTTGACCCGATGCTCAGCCCTACCCAACACTTAGTATAAAAGTGCATGGAAACAAAATGCAAACCCTTAATAGACAAGGGACTTGACAAAACATCTTGGTAAGAAACAGATACCCACTAGATAAGATTTTATGATTTGCTAATAATACGATATCTGGTTCCATTTCCCAACCAAAAAAAAACAAACACCAAAAAGAAACATGAGTCTAATGAAATCACTGGGTGCTTCTGCGGTGGTTAATGTCCCAACAGCCACTATTGCCACTGCTGTCACCACAACAACACATGCATTCCCATTAACGTCATTGCCACATCATTTGCCAAAACTAACTACTACTAATGTCAATGGTGTCAGCTGGAGAACGAGTACATGTGTCAGGACAGGTGTTGCTACTGTTGATTCTTCTGGTACTGTTGAAAAGGTTTGTTTTTATTATTGATTTTGAAACATTTTTTGTGTTTGATTGAATATACTTGAGGGCTGGGATAAAATTGAGCTATTTGTAATTATGGGATTTTGGTTAGATTAGTACTATGTAGTTTGTAATTTCATGAATTTTGTTGATGATAATGTTCCAACGGATTAAGAATGGTCACTTTAGTGTGGCGTTCAGGTAAAATAATATCAATATGTTCTGTTTGTGATTATATGCATTAGTTAATTTTGCAATGGTAATGAGGTGTAGATGTTCTAAGTAGAGCATAGGTGGGGATTTCGACTTGTTCATATGAATATATTTTTGGGTTGTATTTCATTAGTTACTTGTCACGCGGGTAAATGAATGAAACAATTAGCTTTAAAGGAAACGGATCAAATGAATTGATATTTCAGTGGTTCATAAACTCCTAAACCGGTTTATTCAAAAAGTTAAGATTATTATTTTGGTACTATAATTTTGCAATCACTTTTCAAAACATTGATTAATCATAAAGTTCAAAGAAAATGCCTTAAAAAGAATTCAAAATTCACAGTCAAACCATACTCTCACAAAAGACCTGTTTTTACTCGCACTTGAAAGCTGTCGTCCTTGACTTGTTACCTGTTAAGGTGTTACCCAACCCACCTGAACTCTTGATTTTGCCCCATCCAGTTCTAACTTTAAATGTAGTAACTCGAGTTAATGATTTTGATAAGAAAGCTGTTTTAGATATCTATGGAAGCCTGAGAAACCATCCATCAAACAATGCCAGTTTGTTTTGTTAGTCAAATTTGTGAGAAATGTATGTCAAATTGGTCTACCCACCCGCATGGATGTTTGTCAAATTTGTCTGCTTATAAATGTTACATTCTACAAAGTTGCTGCTATAGCGTATATGATATGCCTCTCAAATAGGGATGAGCATTTCGAACCGAATCCCGGAACCGTACCGGTACCGTACCGAAACGATACCGATTCCCGATATACGGTACGAGATCGGTACGGGACCGGTACCGTGCTCATCCCTACTCTCAAATCATGCTGCAAACTCATCTTTTTGCACAATACATCTTAAATTTCCATCATGTTGTGCAGGAAACAGAAAGTACCAAGAAATACCATTTTGTGGTTGCAAATGCGAAATTCATGTTGGATGATGAAGAACACTTTCAAGTGCAGTTGTTCGAAAGGGTCCGTCTTTTCAAAGAACGAAACATGGAGCAGGATTTTTGGCTTGTGATTGAACCCAAGTTTTTAGACAAGTTCCCCAACATCACCAAGAGGCTCAAGAGACCTGCCGTTGCTTTGGTGTCCACCAATGGTACATGGATCAAGTAAGTCCACTAACACATCTTTATCTTGCTCCTTATGAGTAACATATGATGTACTGCATCTTAACCTTTGTCTAAATCACGAACAGGTTTATGAAGTTGAGACTAGATCGGGTTTTGGAAGAAAGCTTTGAAGCCGATAGTCTTGAAGAAGCATTGGCCTCAAATCCTGCTAATCTAGAGTTCGAGAAACCTGCTAATTGGGTTGCACCATACCCCAAATATGAGTACGGTTGGTGGGAGTCTTTCTTGCCACCAACCGCTCAAAACTAAAATAGCACCGTAAGCTTGTGATGATGCTCTGTTATTTTATGTCAAAGTCTAGTGCTCGCATGATGCCTTAAGGTGTCAAAATTTGTATGACGGCCATTGTAGAATTGTAGGAAGGTGTGTATGATTGAGGTTATAAGAATATTAAGTTCTTGTTGTGTAACACCCCAACCCGACAAGGGTAAAGATATCACAACAATGGTTTCACATCAGATCATAATAAAGCATACAATTACAGTAATACAAAAGTTTCAATTAAGATTTAGGATCTACCAGGTTATCAAGTCCAGATTTGCTATCAAGTCTTCTAATCCAAGGGTACACTCTCTCCATAACCCAGCTTCCTACTAAAACCTGCCGCAGGAAAAGGAAATGCGGCTGAGCTTAAAAAGCCCAGTGAACAGATACATATACAAAGCAATGATAATAAAACAGAACTGAAATATAGTGCATTGGAGAAATAGAATAAGGAATAGATAAAAGAGTAATAGAATAGAAAGAAGAAAGGATAGTCATCTACCACGAGCCCAGAAACTCAAAGTCAATCTCAACATCATAATCTCAAAGTCATAATCACACAATCAGAGGGGATACCTCTCAGGCAACCAGATAATATGAGGGGTGTCCTCATGTATCAAAAGGGTGGAGTAGCTAGCTCCCATAAATTGTGAAAGGCGTGTATTGCACACAGCACCAGTCACCTCAAAGTCAACTCAAAGTCATAGTTAAATCCACTAAACAGAACAGATCTAGGATTGCAATCCATACGCCCCTTACTCAAAGTCAATCTCAAAGTCATATACTCAAAGTCATAATAGCCGGCAGATAATCATAAAAGGGACGGCGTGAGAAATCACTCACCCACACATGAGTCATGCTAGTGGTGCATCACAGACATGCCTATGGTACCTCCATAGGTAGGGAAACATAAATGGCTCGGGTATCAAACTAAGAGTCGGGTCTCAAAGTCATACAAAAGGTCATATAGCAAAAGTGCATCTCAAGGTCATATCTCAAAGTCATCTCAAAGTCATAGCAAAGATTCGGAATATCAAAGGTCATAATATCAAAAGTCATATCAATGGTTCAGAATATCCAAGGTTCACTCCCAAAGGTTCATTTCCAAAAGATTCGTTATTAAGTTTCGTAAGTTCAAAATAAAATGTGAAAGAGTTAAGAGAAAACAGATTTAAAAACTTTAATAATCATTTACCCATTTCATCTCAAAGATCTCCCTTTTTAAACATTCTTCATAAAAGCCAATTAATCCTTCCTTTAAAATGGTTTCGTTTCAAAATCATAGAGTGTCATTTCAAAACAGTTTCCTTCCATAACATCAAGTTATATTTTCAAAATGTTTTCATACCAAATTATCATAACAGATGAACCAGAGATATCGGATATTCAACGGTCAGAAGTCATAGCAACGAAATCAAATCAGAAGCTAACATATCAAAGCTTAACAGAAATCAGAGGAAGTTCACAACAGAAGGAAACATAGTAATGGCTTGGGGAATCTTAACTGAATCATAGCTCAAAGTCATAAGAAGAATATAGGAGCCTTTACTGAAAAGGCAGAGTATCCGTACCTTATTACGAAAGCACAAATAGAAACAAGCACAGAATAAGGAATAGCTCAAGATCTTTTCTTCTTCACACCTAGAGGAGAAGAGGGGGAATCATAATTCATTCTCAAATTCATGCCTTTCCATTTTAAGTAACTTTCCCTTTTTAGCAGGTTTCTATAAATAGTAGTTTCCACTTTTAGAAAGTTTCCATATTTAGAAAGTTAAATCATTATTATTGGTAATAAGATATCTTTTAACATAATTACACCTTTGGTCCTTGGGGTTTCATAAGTTTGCATTTTATACCTTTTACTTTCCAAAATTACACTTTAAACCTTTTAGTATTCAAAGTTACACATTATACCCTTAACTTATCCATTTTACATAATGAGCACTTATTTTAAGATGTTATACAAATGGATACTCAAACTTTCATAATTTACACCTTAAGTCCCTCAAGTTATAAAAGTTACATTTTTAACCCTTTCATTTACAATTTCAACTTTTAATTATCAATAATTACATATTAAGCCATTAAATGGTCAAAATGACGCATAAACCCCTGAATATATTAATTTACTCAAAACAGCTCCAAGTTTCCAGAAATTACATGTTTAGTCCCTCTCTTTTAATTATTTTCAAAACAAACCCTAATTAGGTTTAAAATACATTTTAATCCATTAAAATGTAAAACTTACACTTAACACCCTCATCTTATATTTTATTCGAACAGTATACAGCCCAGAATAAGTTTCAAAAATAACCCTTTAGTTTTAAAAGTTACAAAACTCTCCCAAAACCTTTATCACAAATCGTATAATACAAAAATAAAGGGATTAGAAACCCTAATCCTTCTAATCAATTCCCAATCATTAACTCATCATTACATATCATTAATTATCACCTTTTTCCAGCCCTACACCAAAACCCTAGATCCCACGATTTTATTTTCTTCTTTTTCTTTCATTATAGCCGATTAATTACATGGTTCCAAAATAATTGTTTTAGGCCTTAACAATTCGAACCAACATTTTTCCCAGGTTATTATGATCGTATAGAGTCTAAATAAAATAGGTTTCAAGCCTCAAAAATTCGGATTCATTTATTTAGGTTTTGTATACGTTTTTAGGGTTTTATTTACGAATATGATATAGAGCATGCATGGATAGATTCAATCATTTTATTTGATGTTTATAGGATGTAAGGGACCTGAGAAAAATACCAAACCAAGGCTTGAACGTGTGGAGAGGGCTGTATGATTTGTTGTGTACGCGTATGGACAAAAACGAACCCAAAATGCTCACGACTTCACCAACGATCTTCCAACCTTGTAACCATTTTTCGTGGGTGGTATATGATGTAAGAATCACCAGAAAAATAAGAAATAATTTTTGTGGAGGTCGAATGAATCAAAACGAATTTACCTTGTTTATAGGGCTCGACAAAAGGAAAATTGTGCCACGATCGAACCAAGCTTCAACAATTCAAAAGGGTATTTTTCTTGGCTTCTTAGGATGATGATAGATCACAGAAAATTGCTTAGGAGTGTTGTGAATGTCGAATGGAGGCCAAGGAATTCTTTGTGTGTTTATTGGAAATTGGCAAAATTAGGGTTTGGGAGAAAATGATATGGGTTGACTTTTAAATGATGAATGCCGATCCTAGGGGAGGGCTTGGGCCAGGAATTTCGTGATTTTAGCTTGGGTAATTATCTCTTAATAATTATCTTCTCAATTTACCATATATATATCATTTAAATCAAAATAAAACTAATTAAAATACATTTTTACCTTAATCGGCCATATAGGGGCATTTTGGTAATTTAGCCACTTGTGTAAATGTTAAATGTAATAGTTAAAATTATTTGGATACATAACTTGTGCATTGTTTGAAGTCTGGGATTTATTTGGATATTTTATAAGCTTTTATATAAATTTTAACTTGTAGGGGCATTTTGGTCTTTTCACATGGTCTCAGATTTTAGGTGTTACATGTTGAGTCGAGTTATAGTTCATTTAAAGGCTACTAGATTTGTTAAGCATCTATATCTAAGTTTGCAATGTCCCTTACATAAAGCATATATTCGACAAACAATTATCTCAATGTCCCTTATATTAAGCTATTTTCTATGAAAAGAATTGATAAACAATGCAAATGATGAAAACAGCAAAAGGTGGCAAAAAAAAGTTTTAGTACATTTGTTTTTTCAATCAGGAAAAAAAAGTTAGAACTTTTTTTCAGCCATTTTCAATCATTGTGTATCCACTTTGTTGTGAAGAATCATCAGATCCTTTGAATGACATTTTGTGTGTGTTCATTAAGAACATGTGCCCCCTGTTTACTTTGTGGACTTCATAGAAATTTGATTATTTTTAGTATACAAATTACTTGCTATGATGAAATTTGTGTTGAACCTAGCTAGGTCCAGCAAGCCTTTTGCCACATGTATCAGACTGACGTGCATACTAACATGTACCTATAAGAGAAATAATACTGGGACGAGTTGCTGCACAAAGAGGACAGCCAATCGGTAGTATACGGGTAACTAAAGTGAAAATAATGTTAGAGCATTAGGTATGGCGACGTCCTCCTCCGCCACTTCCTACGTGGCCAAAGAAGTGGCGCCACCGGACCTCCGCCACCACACTGTTGCAGCCCGCCAATTCCAACTTCGCCACTTAAGTGGCATGCAAAACGCGTTTTTTTTTATTTTTTTTTTTCCAATTATTATTATAATAATAATTAGGTTTTGTGTGTGAGTGTTGTGTTTTAATTGGGTATGTTGGGGCTCAAATGGGGGAAAGTGAGGATGCTGAGATGGCGCTGAGTTGACACTGAAAAAGTGAAAGTGGGATTTTGCCACACCCGATGCTCTTAGCATTCAAGTGAAACTACTAAAAACAACCTGGTTATATATCAAAGGGTAAAAACTAAAAATACTCTATCTACTAAGCCATATAACTCATTATTCTTTCTTAATTCTTAAACCACTCATTATACACCATCTTTAAAAGTAATCCGGTTCCCTCAAACGCTTCTTCCATTTCTTGTTGTCGGAAATAGCAAAACTAATTCAAGGTTTTAAAAATTGGGTGGTGAAAACTAATATTGTCGAAGAAGAGGTTGCGAGGATAGCTGCAGAAGTTTTGTTGAAATTGGTAATAACTATTGTGATGGAGTTTGTGAAAAAGTATTTGACAAAGGGTTTTATATGGGTTTGCAAGGATGGGCGTGGTTTGTTCAAGAAAAAAATATGTGTGTATTTACTCAACCTAAACATGACCTATTTATTAAATGAGTTAGACGGGTTAATATGTTTTTGACCTAAACTTGTTTATCTTCAAACCAAACTTATTTAACTTTGTGTCATTTTTCGTGTCGTGCCGAAAGTTTCCACCTTATTAAAAACTCTAGAAACACACGCCCGCCAACAACTCATAAAATAAGCCCAATGGACTTAAAAAAACCAAATCAACCCAACATTGATTAGCCATTGACTTGACTCAATTAGAAACCAGTCAAATAAACTATGAAATGAGGTAGAAATAATTAAGGCTTGAAAAATCAAACTCAAACCATAGATTGATTAAAAATGGAAGGAGTAGCAGAAGGACTATGGGAGCTAGCAGGCTTACACGAACGGCACGGAGAAATAGCGAAATCAGTGAAATGTTTAGAAGCAATAAATAAGCTCATAAGCCCACATATAAGCTGAAACAAACACCCCCTAAGTAGGTTTGATCGCGCTGAATGTTCCGTTAGTGGTTTTGAAATGAATTGGTTTGTGTTTCTCAAGTTAAATGTAGCTAATTGGTCATGATTTTACCAACTTGACGATTATTTGTGAAATTGGTGAAGATATTTGAGGTTTTATTGGAGCGTGGTTTGAAGATTAATGATTAAAATTGATTGTCGTCTAGCCAGGATTATATGTAGGTTTTAATCTTTTGTTAGTCGATTTTTAGGTGTTTTGGTTGAAATGAATTGGGATGGATTGGTTTATATGCTGTTAAATTTGGAGGATGTTTGTTTTACCTTGAGCCTGTGAACTTATTTCTAGTTTTAAGTGTTGATAAGCTCATATATCAGAAAAAATCTGAAATAAATGGACTTCTGGCAATTAAAAGTTAAGCTCATGAATCTGAAAAAAAAGCTAAAACAAATACCCGCATAGAACCAAAGCAAAGAAAGGAAAGTGTTGATAATATCAGGCGGTATGCTGGCTTAAACAAATAAGAACGATTATCAATGGTGATTAAAGCCTTCAATATCATGGAAGCATGATAATTTATACCTGGCTGGCAGCCTCTTAACCAAATTCACTTCTACAAGTCCTAAATTTACTAGTTTAAACTTCCGCTGTGCATATATGAAGTCATACACGCTGTTTTTTTGTCTATTAAATGTAAATAAACAAGATGGAAGACCTCTCAGAAGCTTGTTAACTTCATGAAACATAGTTAGTTGTTCAATGTGATATAGAAAGAAGTAGTAGTGTATAGTTACCGGTTTACCATGGAAATGCCATATACTTGATCAGCTTGACAACACTTTAGCCTATTCTAAATCCGTAGTTATATGTACCCTTAGTTATATGTTAATTCACTTTCAAGATTGACTAACTGAGATTTAATGGTGATGCTATGTGAATTGTTGATTCACTTTCTGTTATTGTTGCATGTTAAGGAGTTTATTTCTGAAGTAAAGGGGTCCTAAGCTATATAAGCTGGTTAGACTGAACAGAGGTTTACTTGTTTTTTTTATACAGCAACTACTCTTGAAGTCAATCCCCTCATGCTTGGAGTTGAAGTGCAGAGCTTATAGCTTGCTAAGCCAATGTTACCATCTCGTTGGAGCTGTATCTTCTCAAAAACAGCTATTAAATAAGGGATTGGAACTCACTGCAACTTTCGGGGAGGGGTATGCATTCTTTGTCAGCTTAAACTAAAGTTTCTCAGTATTCACATTTTGAAACATTGAGATTCAGCTACAATTTAGTCTCTTGATAATAACCTAAATTGGCATCCTTTCATGCAACTTCTACGATTGGAATATGTACTAATTGCTATTGTTGTTTGTTGGAAGGTTTTCTGGGAAGCTGTGGTCATGCAACTTTAATTCACAGCTCGCAAATGCACTCATCATAGAAGGAGATTATCAGGGTTCAGTATCTGCTCTGGAGCAGGGTTATGTTTATGCAAGTGACATGTACTATCCGGAGTTACAGGTGAGTGAAATTCATAAGTGCAAATTTAATTGGTGAATAAATAAAGGGCATTTGGCATTTAGTCTGTGTCTTTTTCTTAGATTGGCATCCACTATTATTACACCACGTATGATGATCTAGTTGCATCCATGCTTGCCTCTTTATTTTTTTAACAGATTGATGCAGTACATTTATGCAATCTAATTGTGTTAGTGGGCTTGTGAACAGATGTTTTTTGCAACTTCGGTTCTGCATGTACACCTCATGCAATGGGAGGATGGAAGCTTAGTTGAAGGTGCTGTAAGTAGATGCAATGATGTTTGGGAATCCATTGATCCAGCCAAGGTAAGTCTATTTGTATCTTGCTGCGTAACATCTTATGGGGTATAAACTAACATGAAAATTCCAGATGGGTTGTAGCAATATTTTTATATCACAATGTAATGATACCAACATCATGAAATTAATTGCGTATCATAAGAAAAATTCTGAAAGCTTTTGGGCTAAAAAATCTCATTCTCTATGAGCTATTGCCTATCATCAGCCATGAGCTGATGTCATCAATTTATTTCCCTATTCTTTTACGTTTATGGGTTAGGGAGGTGAGGGTGATCATCCACTCCCTTGTCGTTGTCAGGTAGTCATTTCAGACACCATGAAATAACTATGATCAGAACTTAATTCAAAAATCCAATTTTAGTTGGTCTTACTCTGAGTCAAGAACTGCAGAAGTTACTTTTTTATTGGGTACTTACCTAATGTCTTTCAAATTATCACCTATGTCTTTTACCAAATGACTTTGATATGGCTTTGTTAACATTTGACCACCAATGTCTTTCGGTTTGCATTATTAGTTAGAAAAGCTACTATAGTAGTTAAAATCTTTAAACAAGATAACTAGAAAATGCTGCAATTTATAACTAGCTTGGGCCTTTCGGATGTTGTATTATAACTATATTGAGGATGGATATCCCTATATAGCCATACAAGCAATTTTCTGGTTCATTGGCTATACATGCAGTTTTGGTGATTAGTGATATCTAAGTTCATATTTTCTTATAAAGATGTTCCCCACAATTCTAATCTATTCTACTTTTTTGGCTCCTCTTGTGGAACCAGAGACAACAATGCACTGGCTTATTTTTCTACAACGAGCTGCTCCACATATTCTATCTCCTGCGTATATGTGACTACAAGAGTGCCGGTCAACATGTTGACAAACTCGAAGCTGCTATGAAGACCGACTTACAGAAGATGCAGGATGCTCGGGAGCTCACTAAAGAACTCGATATAGTCAACGAAGGCCTCTCACAAACTGATCTACCCTATAGAGATAGGGCTACACTAAGTTCAAGACGAACTCAACTTGAAGGAGAAATCAGTAATTTAATTGGCTCAAATTCTGTTGGCCAAGAAGTGTTGGAACCTGCATACTTTGGTAATGTGAAACGGGAGTTGGGGGATAAGCTTGAATTGGCACCTCCTCCTATTGATGGAGAGTGGCTACTTTAACTATATAAGCAGTATGAAATAACAAAGAAGTGTTGGAACCTGCATACTTTTTTTAATTATTTGCCCTACTTGGTCCTAGCAATACACTGTCTAAAGGAGGTTAGGTTGGTTTCTAAGTGAAGGTATGTGTTCCCTGGCTAGTGATGCCTTAATCTCTTTGCTTTCTATGATTAGATAGTGAGGTGAGCTGCTATTTGATCTTAGGGGGTGAAAGTTAAGGAAATGTAGCTAGTTGGGTACAACCTTTCATTTTGGAGTATAGGAGCTATAACTTGCATGATGATGCCTAGTACATGACATTATAAGTCTATTGTGGATGATGGTTGAATGGATTATGATGTTCATGATTCGGGAAATGTATATCATGGAGTTATGGTATTGGTGCACAAAAGGTGAATGTTTGGTGGGACTTGCTGCTGTCTGTGTTCAAGTCTGCATAAGTGAATGCCGTATCCGAGAAAGGCTATGTAGTATTGTCTAATATGTGTCAATGTAGTATCTGATATCTGACATATCCTAGAATTGGTAGTTGTATCTCTGTTTGAGAATGTTCAAACAATTTTCTGTTTTATTACATTGTAAAGCTGTTGGTTGAAAATTAATATATTTCACCTTTGCAAAAAAAAAAAAAAAAAAAAAAAAAAAAAAAAAAGATTTGCAGCACAACATTTTTGGACATGTTCTATTTCAGAAATTTACACTACTAGAAAAAAATTCATGTGGTTCAGGGGCACCCAACACTAGGGTTGAGCACCGAAGGTTCAAAACCGAATCAGACCGACGAAACTGACCGAACCGACAAAAACCAAACCGGACTGATGGCCCGTCGGTTCGGTTTCAGGTTTTACATGATTTCGATTTCGTTTTGGGTCGGTTCGGTTCGGCCCAAAACCGACAAGAACATACCAAAATACACTTAGACCGACAAACCTAAACCGACCTGACGGCCCGTCGATTCGGTTTTGGTTCCGGTTTTTCATGAATTTCGGTCCTCGACTTTTTCAGTTCGGGTCAGTTCCGACCCGATGCTCAGCCCTACCCAACACTTAGTATAAAAGTGCATGGAAACAAAATGCAAACCATTAATAGACGAGGGACTTGACAAAACATCTTGGTAAGAAACAGATACCCACTAGATAAGATTTTATGATTGCTAAATAATACGATATCTGGTTCCATTTTCCAACCAAATAAACAAACACCAAAAAAAAACATGAGTCTAATGAAATCACTAGGTGCTTCTGCGGTGGTTAATGTCCCAACAGCCACCATTGCCACTGCTGTCACCACAACCACACATGCATTCCCAATTATGTCATTACCACGTCATTTGCCAAAACTAACTACTACTAGTGTCAATGGTGTCAGCTGGAGAACGAGTACATGTGTCAGGACAGGTGTTGCTGCTGTTGATTCTTCTGGTACTGTTGAAAAGGTTTGTTTTTCTTATTGAGTCCGAGTGATTTTATTGCTTTTGAAACAATTTCTGTGTTTGATTGAATATACTTGGGTTGGGATTAAAATTGAGTAGGATGTAATGTAATGAGTTATTTGTAATTATTAGATTTTGGTTAGATTAGTATTATGTCGTTTGTAATTTCATGAATTTTGTTGATAATAATGTTCCAATTGATTATGAATGGAACCCGAGTGTGTGTGATTTGACAATGGTATGGAGGTGGAGATGTTCTAAGTAAGCATAGGCGGGAATTTTGATCTGTTTATATCAATGGAATTTGGATTCTAATATACTGATGACCGGTCAAAGGTAAAATAAAACCGTAAACAGATGAGATCTTCCCACTTCTGGTTACCGGGTGGGCAAATAATTAACTTAGATGTACACACACGGCCAGTGACCGTTTCTGACCCTTTCCCTGACGACCCCAAAATGTGTATGTTTGAACCCGGGACCTCTTGTGAGGACATATGTGTTACCACTAGGCCATTTGGTGGTGGTTGGTCGAAGGTTATGCCCCCCGACCAAGTGGTTGTGAGTTCAAATCGCGTCTAGGACATGTGTGATATATTTGTGGTGTAGGTAATGTGAGATAGCTAGTTTGCCTTTCAAAAGTAAACTAAAATATGCACCTGTTTTGACTCACACTTGTAAGTTGTCCATCTTGACTGTTACGTTTTCACCTAACCCACCTGACGTGCAGTTTTGCCTCTTTAGTTCTAACTTAGAATACATTCAGTGAGTTGATGATTTAAATAACAAAGTTGTTTTAGAAATTTATGGAAACTTGAGAAAGCATCCATCAAATGACACCAGTTTGTTTTTGTTAGTCAGATTTGAAAGAAATGTTTGTCTAATTGGTCTACCCTCATTGATGTTTGTCGAATTAACTGATTATATGACATGCCTCTTTTTTTGGGTAAAGATTATATGACATGCCTCTTAAATCATGCTGCAAACCTATCTTTGAGCACACTACATCTTAAGTTTCTGACTTGTTGTGCAGGAAACAGAAAGTAACAAGAAATACCATTTTGTGGTTGCAAATGCGAAATTCATGTTAGATGAAGAAGAACACTTTCAAGAACAGCTGTTCGAAAGGGTCCGTCTTTTCAAAGAACGAAACATGGAGCAGGATTTTTGGCTTGTGATTGAACCCAAGTTTTTAGACAAGTTCCCCAACATCACCAAGAGGCTCAAGAGACCTGCAGTTGCTTTGGTGTCCACCAATGGTACATGGATCAAGTAAGACCACTAACACATTTTTTTTTATCTTGCTCTTTATGAGTAACATATGATTTATTGCATCTTAACCTTTGTCTAAATCACAAACAGGTTTATGAAGTTGAGACTAGATCGGGTTTTGGAAGAAAGCTTTGAAGCCGATAGTCTTGAAGAAGCATTGGCCTCAAATCCTGTTAATCTAGAGTTTGAGAAACCTGCTAATTGGGTTGCACCATACCCCAAATATGAGTATGGTTGGTGGGAGTCTTTCTTGCCACCAACCTCTCAAAACTAAAATAGCACCGTAAGCTTGTGAGGATGCTCTGTTATTTTATGTCAAAGTCTAGTGCTTGTGAGGATGCTCTGTTATTTTATGTCAAAGTCTAGTGCTCGCATGATGCCTTAAGGTGTCAAAATTTGTATGACGGCCATTGTAGAATTATAGGAAGGTGTGTATGATTGAGGTTATAAGAATCTTAAGTTCTTGTTGAGTTGAGTTTGTTGTTTTTGATTATAGTTCATTTAAAGGCTACTAGATTTGTTATAGCTTAGAGCAAGCATCTATGTCTAAGTTTGCAATGTCCCTTACATAAAGCGTAACTTAGACAATTTTCTCAATGTCCCTTATTATTAAGCTATTCTATGAAAAAAAGAAAAAAAAAAAAAAGAAAAAAAAAAGTGATAAACAATGCAAATGATGAAAACAAAGAGTGATGAAAAAAAGATTTAGTACATTTTCTTTTTCAATCAAAAAAAAAAAAAAAAAAAAAAGGAAAGAAAACAGCGCTTTTCAATCATTGTGTTTCTGCTTTGTTGTGAAGAATCATCACTCAGATCCTTTGAATGACATTTTTTGTGTGTGTTCATTAAGAAATAATACTTGCTATGATTGTAGAAATTTGATTATTTCTAGTATACAAATTACTTGCTATGATGAAATCTATGTTGACTGTAGCTAGGTGCACTAAGCCCTTTGCCACATGTATCATACTGACGTGCATACTAACCTGTACGTATAAGAGAAATAATACTGGTAAGAGTTGCTACACAAAGAGGACTCAGCCAATTGGTAGTATACGGGTAACTAAAGTGAAAACAATGTTAGAGCATTAGGTATAGTGACGTCCCCCTCCGCCACCACACTACTGCAGCCCGCCAATTCCAATTTCGCCACTTAAGTGGCGTGCAAAACACCTTTATTTATTTATTTTTTATTTTATTTTTAAATAAATAGGTTTTGTGTGTGAGTGTTGTGTTTTAATTGAGTATGGTGTGGATCAAATGGGGAAAGTGGGAATGCTGAGATAGCGCTGAGTTGACACTCAAAAAGTGAAAGTGGCATGTTGCCACACCCGATGCTCTTAGCATTCAAGTGAAGCTACTAAAAACAATCTGGTTCATTGTAGAGCAGAAAGCTATATATCAAAGGGTAAAACCTAAAAATACTCTATGTACTAAGCCATATAACTCATTATTCTTTCTTAATTCTTAAACCACTCATTATGCATCTTTAAGAGTAAACCAGTTCCCTCAAACGCTTCTTCCGTTTCTTATTGTCAGAAATAGCAAAACTAATTCAAGGTTTTAAAAATTGGGTGGTGAAAACTAATATTGTCGAAGAAGAGGCTACGAGGATAGCTGCAAAAGTTTTGTAACGAGGTATGGAGGTTTTACCCTCCTAGGCAAGGTCTCAAGTTCGAGTCTTGTCTAGGGCGATAGGGGTTTCCTCCCGCGTGTGTAAAGGGAAGGGTGTCATTGCTTTCTGGGCTGGACCCAACCTGGTTGTGTGGGCTCGCTACGCCTTCTGGGCTAGGAGCCATGTAGCCACAATTGCCGTTAAAAAAAAGTTTTGTTGAAAGAGGTAATAACTATTGTGATGGAGTTTGTGAAAAAGTATTTGACAGAGGATTTTATATGGGTTTGCAAGGATGGGCGTGGTTTGTTCAAGAAAAAGGTATGCGTGTGTAACGTTTCAGGCATGGAATAAAGCATTAAAGTAAGCCACACACGTTATTTGGATTTTAGGAGGATTTCTTCTATTTGTCATTTTCTATTGTTTGTTAATAGTCATGTTAATAAGAGTTTTCTACTTGTACGACAATATTTAATTGCAGTGTTGTAAAAATCGGCCATGGCGGCCAATATGGCGGCGTCATGGCGGTTGGCGGTGGTCCACCGCCACGATATTTCCCATATCGGTCTAACTTATCGGTTTTGGTCAACAACGGTCAAAATTGGTCAAAATCGGAGCTTGGCAGTCAAAATCGGGCTAGGCGACGGGCTGGTCAACGACAGTCAACGCCGGTCAATGTCAAATCACCGTCGGTCAACGCCGTAAATAAAAAAATCGGAGATGAAGAGATGGCTTATTTTCAAAAGTACATACATTTTTTTAGATGAAAAGATGAGGAAATAACTTAATTTTAAATTTTTTATAAAGCTATGTAGCTTCTTGAAGAAGAGAAAATAAAACATTGAAACTGTAAATTGTAAATCTTGAAACTCTAAGTTGTCTTTATCTTAAAATTGTATTTCTACTTGAGCCCTCCCACCTCTATTAATGTCACTTGAGTCCTTGAACTTTATAATCTTTCAACTATCTACAACTTCAGTCCCTTAACTTTTTTATACTATTAATATTAATAATCATTATTGTAGTTTTTAAACAAACACTAAACTTTTTAATAGTATAGATCAAGGCTATCAAGATCGCGATCCCACGTGAGATCGTTTTTGTCTTTGCAAGATCGAGATCGTAGGATCGGATCGAGATCCTACGATCCTACTTAAATGTCTAAAAATCTTATTTTTCTAATATAATTCGTATTTAAAGATGATTGTATAACAAATTAGAGAAGAAAAAAGAGTTCTGGAAGTTATAGTAATATGAGAATGTGAAGCCTAATACTCTAAAATACAAAAATATCTCATTGCTAATTATGGACGCTGAATCTTTTAATCAAAAAATCTATATATCTTGATCTTATTAGACATTTACAATAATTAACACTTGCTATATTGTTTTAATTTAACAAAATTCATTCATTTATAGTTTATTAGTTAGTTAAATTAAGGGAAGTAGAATCGAATCGGATCGAGATATTACGATCTTATGCTAAGATCGAGATCATACTTAAGATTCTATGCTATTTAAGATCCTACGAAGGATCGACTCGTTTTTTCTTAACGAGATCGTAAGATCGGAAGATCTTAAGAGCTAGATCGGGATCTTAACAGCTATGGTATAGATAGTTAAACTTCTTAATTTTTTTGTGGTTATTAACTTATTTTATTAGAATATTGCTAATATTATTATTATTTTTTAAATAAATTCCTTTATAATTTAGGGTCTCTGTCGAGAAATCGATATATCACGCTAAGTCGCATCTCGAACGCTCCGTAAGCTCTTTACTTTTTCTTAATTTGAGAGTTTATGTTTAATTTGTTGTGTTTATGTTGTTGAATTATGCGAAATGTACTGCATTCGATTTAGAACGCATTATTTAATGTTTAGTTGGGTGAGGTTATTATGCGAGATGTTGCGTTACTTGTGATTAAGGGGGTGTTTGTTTAAGCTTATATGTGGGCTTATGAGCTTATTTGGTTTCGGCTTATGTTTCATAAGCCTCAATTTTGTACCCCTATCATATCATAATAAACTTATATAAGCCCACAAATCTCAAAATAAGCCTGAAAATTAGGGCTTATGAAATATAAGCCGAAACACAAATAAGCTCATAAGCCACATATAAGCTTAAACAAACACCCCCTAAATTGAATGTTTTATAAGTAGGTTTGGTTGAGGTGTTTATGTGATATGTTCCGCTGAATGTTCCATTAGTCGTTTTGAATTGAATTGGTTTGTATTTAGGTTGTTGTGTTCCTGAAGTGAAATGTAGCTAATTGGTCATGATTTTACCAACTTGATGATTATTTGTGAAATTGGTGAAGATATTTGAGGTTTTATTGGAGCGTGGTTTGAAGATTAATGATTAAAATTGATTGTCGTCTAGCCAGGATTATGTGTAGGTTTTAATCTTTTGTTAGTCGATTTTTAGGTGTTTTGGTTGAAATGAATTGGGATGGATTGGTTTATATGCTGTTAAATTTGGAGGATGTTTGTTTTACCTTGAGCCTGTGAACTTATTTCTAGTTTTAAGTGTTGATAAGCTCATATATCAGAAAAAATCTGAAATAAATGGACTTCTGGCAATTAAAAGTTAAGCTCATGAATCTGAAAAAAAAGCTAAAACAAATACCCGCATAGAACCAAAGCAAAGAAAGGAAAGTGTTGATAATATCAGGCGGTATGCTGGCTTAAACAAATAAGAACGATTATCAATGGTGATTAAAGCCTTCAATATCATGGAAGCATGATAATTTATACCTGGCTGGCAGCCTCTTAACCAAACTCACTTCTACAAGTCCTAAATTTACTAGTTTAAACTTCCGCTGTGCATATATGAAGTCATACACGCTGTTTTTTTGTCTATTAAATGTAAATAAACAAGATGGAAGACCTCTCAGAAGCTTGTTAACTTCATGAAACATAGTTAGTTGTTCAATGTGATATAGAAAGAAGTAGTAGTGTATAGTTACCGGTTTACCATGGAAATGCCATATACTTGATCAGCTTGACAACACTTTAGCCTATTCTAAATCCGTAGTTATATGTACCCTTAGTTATATGTTAATTCACTTTCAAGATTGACTAACTGAGATTTAATGGTGATGCTATGTGAATTGTTGATTCACTTTCTGTTATTGTTGCATGTTAAGGAGTTTATTTCTGAAGTAAAGGGGTCTTAAGCTATATAAGCTGGTTAGACTGAACAGAGGTTTACTTGTTTTTTTTATACAGCAACTACTCTTGAAGTCAATCCCCTCATGCTTGGAGTTGAAGTGCAGAGCTTATAGCTTGCTAAGCCAATGTTACCATCTCGTTGGAGCTGTATCTTCTCAAAAACAGCTATTAAATAAGGGATTGGAACTCACTGCAACTTTCGGGGAGGGGTATGCATTCTTTGTCAGCTTAAACTAAAGTTTCTCAGTATTCACATTTTGAAACATTGAGATTCAGCTACAATTTAGTCTCTTGATAATAACCTAAATTGGCATCCTTTCATGCAACTTCTACGATTGGAATATGTACTAATTGCTATTGTTGTTTGTTGGAAGGTTTTCTGGGAAGCTGTGGTCATGCAACTTTAATTCACAGCTCGCAAATGCACTCATCATAGAAGGAGATTATCAGGGTTCAGTATCTGCTCTGGAGCAGGGTTATGTTTATGCAAGTGACATGTACTATCCGGAGTTACAGGTGAGTGAAATTCATAAGTGCAAATTTAATTGGTGAATAAATAAAGGGCATTTGGCATTTAGTCTGTGTCTTTTTCTTAGATTGGCATCCACTATTATTACACCACGTATGATGATCTAGTTGCATCCATGCTTGCCTCTTTATTTTTTTAACAGATTGATGCAGTACATTTATGCAATCTAATTGTGTTAGTGGTGCTTGTGAACAGATGTTTTTTGCAACTTCGGTTCTGCATGTACACCTCATGCAATGGGAGGATGGAAGCTTAGTTGAAGGTGCTGTAAGTAGATGCAATGATGTTTGGGAATCCATTGATCCAGCCAAGGTAAGTCTATTTGTATCTTGCTGCGTAACATCTTATGGGGTATAAACTAACATGAAAATTCCAGATGGGTTGTAGCAATATTTTTATATCACAATGTAATGATACCAACATCATGAAATTAATTGCGTATCATAAGAAAAATTCTGAAAGCTTTTGGGCTAAAAAATCTCATTCTCTATGAGCTATTGCCTATCATCAGCCATGAGCTGATGTCATCAATTTATTTCCCTATTCTTTTACGTTTATGGGTTAGGGAGGTGAGGGTGATCATCCACTCCCTTGTCGTTGTCAGGTAGTCATTTCAGACACCATGAAATAACTATGATCAGAACTTAATTCAAAAATCCAATTTTAGTTGGTCTTACTCTGAGTCAAGAACTGCAGAAGTTACTTTTTTATTGGGTACTTACCGAATGTCTTTCAATTTATCACCTATGTCTTTTACCAAATGACTTTGATATGGCTTTGTTAACATTTTACCACCAATGTCTTTAGGTTTGCATTATTAGTTAGAAAAGCTACTATAGTAGTTAAAATCTTTAAACAAGATAACTAGAAAATGCTGCAAGTTATAACTAGCTTGGGCCTTTCGGATGTTGTATTATACCTATATTGAGGATTGATATCCCTATATAGCCTTACAAGCAATTTTCTAGTTCATTGGCTATACATGCAGTTTTGGTGATTAGTGACATCTAAGTTCATATTTTCTTATAAAGATGTTCCCCACAATTCTAATCTATTCTACTTTTTTGACTCCTCTTGTGGAACCAGAGGCAACAATGCACTGGCTTATTTTTCTACAAAGAGCTGCTCCACATTCTATCTCCTGCGTATATGTGACTACAAGAGTGCCGGTCAACATGTTGACAAGCTCGAAGCTGCTATGAAGACCGACTTACAGAAGATGCAGGATGCTCGGGAGCTCACTAAAGAACTTGATATTGTCAACGAAGGCCTCTCACAAACTGATCTACCCTATAGAGATAGGGCTACACTAAGTTCAAGACGAACTCAACTTGAAGGAGAAATCAGTAATTTAATTGGCTCAAATTCTGTTGGCCAAGAAGTGTTGGAACCTGCATACTTTGGTAATGTGAAACGGGAATTGGGGGATAAGCTTGAATTGGCACCTCCTCCTATTGATGGAGAGTGGCTACCAAAGAGTGTATACTCATGCATTAAGTATAACCAATTTATCGTAGTACACATCCGATCATGTTTCTTAAGACGTTCAAGCATGTTATCAATCGGAAGTCTGCCAGTTTTCTTAAGCCTAACATCGATGTCAATCATCCATTACAATTAATAACAAACAACCAACAAATAATCAATAGCTAGGTTTCATTACATCTAAGCAAACACAAAGAAAACCTAGCTGTAACACTCCCAAAATATCATAGCGGAAGCTAGTGTCACTGGGGTGTTACTTCATAGCACAAAGTACAAGTTATAGAAAACGTACTCTAAATGAGACGTTTTAAAAAATTTCCATTCGATAAGTAATATTAGAGTTATAACATTTGGTCCTAAAATATAATATTACAAAATTGTTTTACAAAAGTTTTATCGAATGGTGAATACAATGCATCCCCGTCTTCAAAACAAGCCATGCGACTCTAATGCTCCAATCCAAAGTTATGTCTTACGAAACCTGAGAATAAACATGCTAAAAGTGTCAACACAAAGGTTGAGTGAGTTCATAGGTTTTAGTAAAAGTAACAACAGCGTGGACCACAAGATTTCAATAATTGTAATTCAAATATGTTCATGTATACCTATTGCACTAAGCTCATGAAACCAAAGCCTTGACAGTTAGTTATGTATCACCCCAACCAAGTGCTTTGCCCTACACCTGTACGACATCAAATGAAATGCGTCTGTTTTCTTGTTGGAGCGACCAACACAGACGGAGGAGTTTACCCCCCAATAGATCTATTCACGGCATTCGCGCTTACTCTCATAAGAGTAATTAACGGTTCATGATTGTGGGGATTTTATGGCAAATAAGGCAACTAGGCAATCAACAAATGTCCAATGTACTTGTGTCCATATGTATACAACAACGAATTTAAGTATAAATAAGCATGTATTCTCTCCCAAAGAAATTCAAAACAAGTAAAAGTGGGGCCATGAACTCACCGTAGTGATCAGTAGTGAATTATAACGATAGATAGTGTATTGCAAGATCAGAGTCTTTAACGATGACCTACGAAATTATAGTGATTTGTCTTAGAATACGATATGATAATATGAAAGTGTACAAGTCTATATGAAGTTATTGACTTGATCATAATGTTGTACATAGGATTTAAGTTGTTATTTTATGAAAACAATGTTTATAAAGTGTTTATGAAGATGTATATTATGTTAATGATTATGGTCTTAAATGTAATACTTAGTTAATAAGGTCCATTTGTCAACAAGAATGGGTTAAAATTGGTTACACATCATGAAAGTGGATAAAAATGGGTCAAAATGGTTTTTGGTCATAATAGTCGTCAATATTTAAAATACCATTTCCGAAGTCAAAAGGATTATGTTGCCTTATGAAAAAGACACTTATAAGTTATTTATGAAACCTGCAAATTTTGGTACAATATCAAGTTCCGGAAATAATTCTAATGCGACTACGTTTACGGAAGACAACTTTGGGTCAAAACAGTTCGAGTTGGTTTCTGTGGTTTCCAGCCCTTGTTTTACACTTTCAGGCTTAAATTCCCGCGTTGTCTTATGTAAAACATCTGTCTAAACAACTTTCGTGTTTTATACTTTCGCTGGTTCGGACCAGAAAAAGGTCGAAATCGTGATTTATGAATCAGAATCAGAAGACTATTTGTTCCAGCACCAATTTCCTTCTAGTAGTCTACTTAAGACTAACTTTTTAACCACAAGTCCCTTTTAAGTGATTCAAAAGCCTAGATTCTCATATATTTTTTTTACTTTGTCTAACTGATTCTTAAGTCTACACAAGTCTAAATCCATAGTTTGATGTTAAGGCTTAATATAATCACAAGTATCCAACTAGTTATATCAAAAAGATTTCTAAACAGATTTTATCCATCTTTTGATACGACCCGGTTAGGGGTTGTATCAGGATAAGGCACCACTTTTAGCGTGTGCGAGCTCCTTAAGAAATAGAAGAGAAGAACTATAGAATTATTGATCTTAAACTTTGATTGATTGATTATAATAAAGGTTTACAAGAGTATTTATAAGACAAAGTAGGGTAAAACCCTAAGACCTAAATAGGCCATGAGCTCGGGCCCAGGCTTATCATTCCTCACTCCTTCAAAACCACCTTGCCCTCAAGGTGTTGTCTTAAAACATTCTTAATTGATTTTCCTAAATAAACATGAAAACAGTCCTAAACAAAGACACGTAAATAAAGATAGATTATATGACATAATCTTTATGCCATACGTTTGGACTTCTTGAGTCATTTGGACAGTCCGTCCTCCTGCAACATTGGCGTAATCCGGGATCCCATAATCTTCTTTGAATTGCAGCCTTCGCCTTCTTCTTTCGTATTCCTTTGCCTTGGACATAACACAACACCATTCTTCCGTCTTCCGCTCCCCAGGCTATAACACTCTCCACTCCTTCAAAAATCACCTTGCCCTCAAGGTGATCCGAAGAATATGCAGATTGAGAGTTCGAGTCCGCTAATTTCTCGCTTAAATTCAAATTTATTTCATCCAAACGACTATGGAATTCACTACCTCCATCCTTAAGTGTCGATATCACTCTATCCAACTCATCCTTACCAATCTTAAGTGCTTCGCCACCACCCACAACCTCTTCAAGTCCAATATACTCATCAGCATTCAATGACCCTTCAGCCTTAGGTGAAGCAAATTCACCTTCTAATGGTAGAATGACATCTATTTTCTTTTCAACGATGTGCTCTTTCTCTTCCCTTGCAATTGTCTCAAAACGAACCTCGGTGATACGAGCTTTGAAGAAGTCTTCTCCCAAAGTTAAAGGATTGGACCTCAAAAATTCTCAAATATCTAGGTTCGCGAAGCGTGTTTCCGCCGCACGGGTCAATGAAAAAGCTTCGTCTAAAGTTTTGGGATTTGACCGTAAGAGAAAACATTGTAGATCCAGTTTAAGTCCGGAGATATAAAACGATATAAGTAAAGATTCAGATATCCCTGTTACTCGATTTGCAAGTACCACAAACTCACTCTGATATTCAGCCACGTTACCCATTTGCAAGAGCTTAGATAGTGCGTCCCGATCGCTGCTGCCCGATGCCATGAACAATATCTCGAAGAAGAAAAAAAAATCCCTGATGAACAGTAACTCGTGAACAGTAGCCGTGAATAGTGATCGGTGAACAGTGCTCTGAGATGAATAGTGTGGTGAACAGTATCCGGTGAACAGTGTTAGATGAACAGTTCTTTTTTTTTTTTTTTTTTTTTGGAACCCTAATCAAAAACCCTCTCAACGAGAGCTCTCGATAAAAACACCAATTGATACGACCCGGTTAGCGGTTGTATCGGGATAAGGCACCACTTTTAGCGTGTGCGAGCTCCTTAAGAAATAGAAGAGAAGAACTAGAGAATTATTGATCTTAAACTTTGATTGATTGATTATAATAAAGGTTTACAAGAGTATTTATAAGACAAAGTAGGGTAAAACCCTAAGACCTAAATAGGTAATGGGGGGCTCGGGCCCAGGCGTATCATTCATCTTTTTACTTATGTACAACATCCATCAAGTCATATTACATATATAACTTGTACAAGATATGAATTACATCAAAGTGAATGAAAAACATGAAAACTAAATATAGTCTCACAACTTTCTTGGATGAAAATCACCAAAAACACAAGAACCACTAGCCTAAGTCCTTGTATCACCAACTAATCTTTCAATCTTTTACCCAAGTTGTTGTAGCCTTATGAAACCTTGTACTTAATCTTCTACTTCAGCCCTTAGTCTTGTGTGTCTTCTAATTCACCCTTGTAATCAATAAATCAACACTTGAGCTAGGTAGACCACACTATGGTCTTCATCTCTCGTGCATATCTTGTGTCTTGAATTAAACTAATGATAGTGAGGATGACTTATATGTTGTACGGCATTAAGAAGAATAAAGACAAAATTTGAGATGAAATTTTGCATGTCCTAATGAGATAAATCTTAGTTTATTGGTTTTTATATCTTGGTTATGTACACATGTAGTTATTCTAGCTAAATGTAACAAAAATTGGGACAACTGTTGGGACACTTAGCTCATTTAGACGCCACCTTAAGTTTGAGGTGGTGAGTAGCTAGCTTGCTAGCTTATAAAAATTTACTTCATGGTGAAGTAAAGTCCAACAGGGTATAGCTTGGTCCCGGTAATTACTAACGTTATGTCCTTAAATCTCAAAACTTAAAACCGGGTAACATAAAAATGTAATACTTACAAAAATGTCAAAACTTATCAATATACTCCAACTAAGTATATTAGATGGGTGATAGTGTAACGGAGTGCGTATACATTGTTAAAACCAAATAGCATAGGTTTGAGTACGCATAATACGTAAAGAGTAAAATGTTTACGTAAAAATGACAAAATGACAATAGTTCATACCTATTTGTGAGATTTGAGTATTTTCAGCATATATACTCATCCTAGTCTTGTGTTGGTCGCGGGAAAAGTTTACACGGTTAAACTTTCGTGATTACTTATAAGAGTAATTTAAATATTAAAAGTAATATTTTATGTCATAAAAAAATAATAATCAAATCAATTTGCTTGTTGAGTTTATTGTTGTGTCGGTACGCGTTGTGTGCGATTTTTACATTTTGCGAGATATCATCTCATTAAATAGACAAAGGTGAACAAAAATGTTCAGAGAGTAATAATTAAAAGTAGATTAAATTATTTAAATTGGAAAAATTTACTGGTTAACTACCGGTTACAATAGTTGCTTTTACGTTACGATAAAAGCCAAATAGTCAAAAGTCAAAGTCAAAGGGCAAAATAGTCATTTTGCCTTATGAAAATTTACGGGTTGCTACACTAGCCTAGCATGTTAAAGTAAAGACAAGCATAAGATAGAATCAAACAACACATAGATATATTGAATGATTATTGGAAGACTTATCTTTATTAGAACATGGATGATAAAAGGGTGAAAAACCCTGTAAAATTCGACCTAGGGTTTCCCCACAAGTTCTCCCAAAAGTCTCTCTAAAATTCTCCTCCCATTACATGAAAATAAGAAAACTATATATAGATTTATGGGTTGACGGCGTCACGTGTTGAGTCTGACCCCACAAGTTCTTTTCATGGCCGTCAAGAGAAAATTACACGTGACGGCCTTGGTGACGCCGTCATGTGTTAAATTCCAAAAACATTCTGGCGCGTCTCGTTATACTTTTTTATCCACCTCGTTGCCATAACGTGACGCCGTCAGGTACAAATTCCAGCTTGATTTGGAGACTTTGCCGTTTTCTTCACTTTTCGCTCCAAAAACGTCCAAAATGCTTCCTTTTTCCAGATTTCTCCTCCAAAGTACCTAAAATGACAAAAGGAACGATTTAAGGCAATATTTGATCAAATAATCTCGACTTTGGGCTTAAATGACCCCCTAAAAGCGGTACAGATTTCGTCTTATCAGCATTAAATACAACCATTAAAATCATAGTACACATTCGATTCATGTTTCTTAAGACGTTCAACCAAGTTACCGAATAGGAGATTAGCCAGTTTTCTAGCCTAACATCGATTAACAATCACCCAACAACAGTTAATAGCAAACCATCAATCAATAATCAATAACTAGGTTTCACTACATCTAAGCAAACACAAATAAACCTAGCCTAGCATGTTAAAAGAAAGACAAGCGTAAGATAGAATCAAACAACACATAGACATATTGAATGATTGATAGATTACTTATCTTCAATTAAACATGGAAGAGACAAGGGTATGAAACCCTTAAAAACTTCTGAAATTCGACCTAGTGTTTGTGTGACAAAGTTTCTCTCCAAAGTTGCACACTAATGAATGAAAAAATCAAAAACTATATATAGATTTACAAGGGTGACGGCGTCACCTTTTGATGGTTGACTCCGTCATCTCGTCGCGGCTAGGGTTTCTTGTCGCCCAATCCAACTTCTTGACGCTGTCACTTTATAAGGGTTCTGGGCCATCACGCTTTAGAGATACACATGACGACCTACTCTTGGTAAAGGGTGACGCCGTCACTTTTAAGTGCTAATTTGTGTTCTGGCGCGTCAAGTGTAAAAGTAACTTCCACCTCTTGTCACAAAGGCTGACGCCGTCACTTTGGAATAGGTGACGCCATCAGGTGTAATTTCCAGTTTGGATTCTTGACTTTGTCGTTTTCTTCACTTTTCGCTCCAAAAACGTCCAAAATGCTTTGTTTTCCAGAATTCTTCTCAAAAGTACCTAAAATGACAAAATGAACGATTTAAGGTAATAATTGATCATATTATCACGACTTAAGGCTTAAATGAACCCTTAAAAGCGTAACAAATTTCGCCTCATCAGTCACCACTACACCCGACCTTAAGTAGCATTTGAGTAGTTGTCAAGCTGTTACATTCTGTACTTGTTAGTAGTTAATCCCATTTGTCAAATAGCAATGTGTTATTTTGTTAGTATTTAATCCCATTTGTGAAGTAGTCTGGCAAAAATATGCTCAGCAAAGCTACATTACTGGTGTAGTGGTGGTGACCAAGATGATAACCGCTAATTCAGCGCTCACATCATCTTTTCACTCCCTCACAAACAAGATGTAATGAGATCATCATCATTACCACCCAAATATACACTACTCTAAACATAAACAATCTCACACTATACACAATAAAAACAAAAGAAAAATAAGTCGGGTCGTTTAGATGATTGACTTATGCTCAAAACCTGTCCAAGACGCGTCTATTGAGAGGGGTGTTTTATCTTTGACGCATCGTCAATGGGGAACAATGCGTCTATCATGCATCTATTACACTTAGTCTTACGTGACGAAGCTAAAAACATAAAAAGTTTGAGCAACTAAGTCAACATGCCACTTTATTATGTCAAGGTATCGTGTCCACCTAATATATGCCACTTAAGCATGAAAACCGTGACAGCTCATTTAATACTTTAATTCAATTGTTTAAAACACGGGTTGATCCGACCCGTTAAACTGAAAACCGGCTTAGTCACCGAAAGCCGATTTTGAGCAAAAAATCGGTTGACCTAGAAACCAGGAGCTCGGCGGTTCGATTAAAATTTTGATTTTGAAATATTGCTTTTATCATAAAGTGAAAGTCTAAATAATAAAAAGGAACAAATAAAGTTTAATTAATAACTTGGTACATCGAACAAATGTTTGGTGAGAGAGAGAGAGAGATATATATATGCTCATCTATTGCCATTTGTGTCATTCCTTTTTGTTTTATTATTTTTTATTTGGTTTGTAAGTGTGTATAAGGTATTTAGTGAGGTGTGTTTGTATAAAGTGAGTATTTTAATAAAATGTGAAAGTAGTGGTGACCACTACAATTTGAAAGGTGAGAAGGGATGGGATGAGATGAGAGAGAAAGCTGAGAAGAAATACAGAGAAGTGAGCAACTCATCTCTATCCGCCTTTTTTTCGCCTCAGACTTGATGCATTTAATGCTTAACACATTTAGTTACTAAAGTTTTTAAAAAAGACTTGTTCGCCAAATCTTTTTAAAAAACTTTACAAAAAGTTTTTGATGTAATGCAAAAAACCATCCTAAAAGCCTTTTTATAATAGTAAAAGCTTTTACTCTGTTGTGGATGCTCAAAGTTGCACGTGATTTGTTCGTTTTTTGATTGTGATGCATGACGCCCACTACCTCCCGTCTAAGGGTGTCACATGGTAACTTCATTAAACGATAAAGGCATGTTCGTACTTCAAGACTGTCACATCGTAAAAAAAAAAAAAAAAAAAAAAAAAAAAAAAAAAAAAAAAAAAAAAAAAAATTGGTTTGGGTCTTTGGAGGGAAACACTCCCGAGCCCTGATACTCTAACACATGCTATTTCCCTCGTACAAGCAATAATAGCTATGAGAAGCTATAATAAGATTAATCTAATAGCAAACAAGCTTGTTGAAGCTTTTGTAAACTAATCTAACATATTTTTTTGATTTTTTCAATGATTGTTCTAAGAATGGAAGTAAACAAACAGGGAAAGTAAACTGAAGTATCATTAATAGAACTTGAATTAACGTTTTACATCTGATCAATAAGGAAATGAAATTGACAACATAATATTACTCTAAAAAAACTAGACTACATAAAGATCAAATAAGTCTTATACTCACTCTACTAAGTTGATATTGTGCTTATAAAAAGTAAAGATCAAATAAGTCTTATACTCATCCTACATTTCTGTGACAGAATTAGGTACTAAAATTTCCAATGCTATTCTTGCTTCAGTTTTGAACCTTCCAGCTTTGTCATTCCTGTTCGAGCCTTCTCCTTTTACTTCTCTTGTCATGTTGACTGTAGTTGTATATTACATGAGTTCCTTCTTCCATATAGTTGTATCTTCCTCTTTCATGAGTTCCTTCTTCCCTGTTGTAATTGTTTTAGTTGTAGTTGTATCTTCCTCTTCCATGAGTTTCTTCTTCCATGTTGTAGTTGTTGTAGTTCTTGTAGTTGTAGTTGTATCTTCCTCTTCCATGAGTTCCTTCTTCCCTGTTGTAGTTATTGTAGTTGTATCTTCCATCATTTATGTATTCAGTTTCTCCTAGTGCAGGTGGCCAGTAAAACAACAAAGATCCCGTCATTTCCAACATTTGATAGCTTTGTTCCATTTCACTCTCACTATCGATGTCAGGCATCACAACGTACACTCGTATTTTGAGTCTTCTTAAAAATAGCAAACCCCTTGCAAATTCTAAACTGCCACTAATAAGAACTACATTACTTGGAAGAGATGGTTTCATTGTGCAGTTCACCAAATCTGTGAAAAGCATATTTTCTAGCGAAGTTTTTTTTGTTGCTTGTGGTTCCTATGTATCTAACTCCTCACACTCCATGTTCTCTAGCAGGTACTTTTTCTGACTCCATGTAGACTCTTATTTCAATACTGCCACCACATACTTCCTGTAAAATTTTAATTTCCCGCCAGTTTACCCTTCTTACCAGCTACCACACACCAACACTATTAAAAGATATAGATAATTTTTCTCACTTTCACTTATCACTCGTCTCTCTGTTATTAACACCAACACACTACCTCCTCTCATTTATCATCTCTCAATTATCAGTCAAACCGATCCTAATAGGTAACATTCTGTTATTCTAGTTACTCTAGTTTCACTTATGATTCTTATAGAAATCACATGTGATTCCTAAGAAATCACATGTAATTCTTATAAAAATCAGATGTGATTCTGAACCTATTACATATGATTTTGTCAAAATTTAAAAACTAGAAATAACATTGATTTATTCAAAAATTACTTGTGATTCCAAAGAAATCACATGTGATTACTATAGAATTTAGATGTATGTGATTATTATAGAAATTATATGTGATTCGGAACCTATAACATGTGATTTTGTCAAAAATTTAGATACTAGAAATTACATGTGATTTATCTAAATATCACTTGTGATTTATTCAAAAAATGTTACAAAAAATACAGGAATAACATGTGATTTTTACAAAAAAATCACTTGTGATTCAATGAAATTCGGGACGAAATTCGTCTAACTAGGGATACTGTGACATCTGTCACAAAAACAGGTTGGTCAAATTTTTGACTGTTACCATCCAAAAAGTAATCGGCTAATATGAAAATTCTTGTTGAATTTCAGGACGAAATTCGTCTAACAAGGGGATTTTGTGACATAAAAGTCACTTGTGATTTATTCAAACTATGTAGAAAATAACATGTTAATTATGATATTAATAGGTACTAGTTATTGATGTTGTAATTGTTGATAAAGAACCGGACATATATATAACAGGAGGCGTTTGACCAATTAACGCCAAGTAAGCACGGTGTTTGACCAATTAACGCCAAATAATCACAACCAATGCACAGTCATCACTTTTTGGATGCCATGTCATCAGTAGTGTTAGTTATGATGTCCACCTAAGCAATGTTTGACCAAATAAAATTCGGAAGTTTGACCTCTAAATCCGGTTTTTAAAAAAGTTGTAGAAGGATTCGAACTCATGACCATTTTGATATTATGTCATGTGTTTACCACTGAACCATCTAATTTTTTTGGTTATTTACTATATGGCATAATCTATAATCTCGATTTATACATGATATATTTTATTCCTAACCCTATAAAAGCTAATTTTTACTTTAATGAGAAAACCAAGCCCAACTCATCCCATATCATTCTAAGTACCCTAAAACAAATTCCTGCAACCCTAAAATACCACACACAGAGTTTGCTGCTGAAGGACCAACCAGTGGAAGGTATTTTCGCCCATGTTTTATTCACGTTTGTAATTTGTATGGCTACTCTTTACGTTTATTTTCATGGCTTCCATAATTTATGGATGTGCTTATTAGAAGCCTAAAATTGCCCACTGATCCTCTTAAGCGTTACATACCCATGGTGATATTCTATCAAACTCATCTTCCACAGGCATTGCAACGTAATGGTGAAAAGATGGGCAAAAAGTCCAGTCATAATATCGGTTGTTGAGGCAGCGTGCAAAATCCCAATGTACCTGCTCATTCCGAAAGTACCCTCTCATGCTACTGAAGAGGATGTATGTTTATTATCAATTTAAAATAATTATATATTATTCATATTAGTTTATTTGCTAACATGGTATCAATGTTTGAATTTCAGTTCGATGATCACTTCAGTCCTTTTGTTGCGAACCACTTTGTGGTGTTTCATCCCATTGATGATGATGAACAAAGTAAGGGTTTCTCATTCATTTTTGTGACGTCAGTTGCTGATTATTCAGCATGCCTAGCCCTCAACAATTCTGAGCTTCTCAACAGTGTAATCTCAGTTCAGTCGGGATTATACATGGGGGGACGGGGTCGCCACCGCTGTTATTGAGGGTAAAATTCTTTTACTTTTACTTTGACATTCTGTTTTTAACCGGGAGTTACCTGATTAGTAATCATATATGCATCCATATATGTTTCAAATATTTTTTAAATTCGCCAATGCAATTTACCATATACTACATTTCCTACTATTCTATTACCTGTGCATTCAAAAATGTAGCTGCCACCTCACATTAGTGAACAAACAGGCAAGAAAAATAGGCATCATCTATGATACATCACTACTGATTAGACTAGGAATGAAGGTTACATTTCCTTCTACTGAATAATATATTGACATATAGCAAATTTTCCTCCCCTACTTAACATACTATAGCAATACATACAGCATTAGGCGTCACCATTCATCATAAAGTAGTGTTATTTTCCATCCTATCCTCATTTGGTAGATCAATATAGAATCATTTTAAACCCATCCTGTTAAGTGAGAATTTGACAAAGACTTTTGTAGTGAATAAGCCAGTCACTAACAGTAAGGATACTCAAGAGGTATTTTCTTCATAACATACAGTTTCTATGTTTAATCTTATTTTGTTATGTATACTACGACTAATGTTTCATCTATGTCCAGGTGAAGTTAGACCAAGCATTGCAGGTGATCAAATGTTAGTGATCTGTAAGTAAACTTCTGTTAATATATCTATATATGGGTTACGTTAGTAGCAATTGTGCCATCAAAACACTGCACTCTGTACCAAACTGCCTTGGTGCAGCATTAAACTCGGTTCTAAGCTGCTCTTGCTGCAACTCAAAACTCAATGTCGAACTGTCCTTGCTGCAACACGAAACTCAGTTCCAAACAGACCCTGGTGCAGCTGATCTTATATAAAATTGGGAAAGCTCATAAGCTCATTTTTTGGTCCACTACCGAACTGTATCCATTTCATGTTTCATCCAACAAATATGTTCTACGATGCTGGAAAAAAACCTAATCCAAACAGTATGCTTATGAGCTTATGAGACAAGATCCTTTTAAGGTACAAGGAGTGTTTGGATTATCTTCTTTTACGTGCTATATCGGACCATTATTTTGACCAAATAGTGTGCTTGAAAAAAAGGAAGGATACAGAACTATATTGACCCAAAGGTATCCATTATTGATATTATAACGTCAGTTTTTATATGCAACTATTGGTTCTGACTTTTGTATTGCTGCTTAGTTGATGCTTATTGGAAGGGTCATGACTGATGGGAATGTTATTGCTAGAGGCAGGTGTGAGTTAACAGAGAATCTTAGTTTGAAAGCCAATGCTCAGGTATAATAATGCATGTTGTAAGGTATCGTGACCCTTTTTCTTGAAAAACAATATATTATCTGAATATATTAGTTTACATATTACAATTACATAAAGTGTCATAATAATATAAAAACCTGAATGCATAATTCTCTGAATATAATAATAACCCATACATGCTGTAAGGTATAATAACGGGGTACTATCATGGTTTGCAGATATTAGAAAGACGTTTATTTGTTACATCAGTTAATGGTTTTACATTAACCATTTGTCATGCTACATGTTTTATGTAGCCGCCTCAGCGGCCCGTTGGTCCATTAAGCCGAGATGGCATTCATAACCAACAAGTTACCCGAGGTCGGTAGCACTCTCATATATTTACTCCCTCATGTATCATGCTTAGCTACTAAATTTTTTGAATTTTTCATGTAAGCCTCATACTTTAATGTATTTTCATAGGCCCTCCATCAGATTATAGGTTTTTTGGTAACTGTGACTGCATTTGCCCTCACTGTCATGCGCTGTTTTGATTTGAAGAAAGAATCGTCTGCGGTTTCAGCAATTCTAGACCACAATATCACCAATGTTGTCTAGGAGGAAGGGTGGTTTTACGTATGCATTAGCAATATCCAGCCTATATTTATAATTTGTTTTCTACTCGACACTTTATGGATAACATTAGGGGGTATAACCAGATGTTCACTATGACATCGTTGGGTGCTAAAGTAGATGAATCTGTTAACAACGATTGAGGCCCGTACATCCTTAAAGCCTCGGGTCAGATATACCACTAGATAGGGAGTTTATGTTCACTCCTGGGGAAAGCACCTTGCTTCTTTCAGTTGTATATTCATGATACACAAAATGAAACAGAAAATTGGTTATTGGCGTGGCTTGGATATAGAATTGTTCGAGGGCTTATAGAATTTCTAGACGCGAATAATGCTTTAGTGCAGTTATTCAGAACAACTCAGGATAAATTGGAAGCAAGTGACATTCCTGAGTTTAAAGTTCATGTGTTTGGTGTTGTCCATGCGAGGCAGTATGAACTACCAACATCCGATTCAATTGGAGCAATTGTTTATGATACTAGACCAAAAACAGAAACGGACTTTGACGTTATTATTGAACAGCATTCGGGTGATCCTCAACGGGTAAATAAATTACATCCATGTTATATGGCTTTCCAGTTCGCGTTGTTGTTGTTGTTGTTTTCTTTTTTTTTGGAGGAGAATTTTACCATCTGCGATTCAAGTTAACTAATGCTCCGGGTGTTGATTCAGGCTATGAAAAAAATTGTCAATGAATGTGTATTATGCTTATCAGTTACACTACCGGTTTAACCGCTAAAACTTATTAACTCGAGGGGGTCGTCTATTTCAACAGTATGTTGTTACTGCATACTGTAGCATCGAGCAAAGCAAAACGGACTTCATTTGGGAAGTACACACATTAGATTTTATACAACTAATTCAGCCTTGAGTGCATGGCAGCTTCAGACAATGTTATGCGTGCTTGTCTTACTCCAAAGTACAATGTTACACTTGTTCAGCGAGTAAGCATCATAAGGTTAGTTTTGTGTTGAATATATTGGCTCATGTTTAATTTTGCGAATGGACTGGCCATGAGGTTGGTCTAGTCTTTGATATTCAGGATTGAATGTCATAAATCTACATGTAGATTCAGAATGAAAATTCATGAATTCACTAATGCAATGTTGAATTTCATGATAAACTGCTGACTACGAATGTTGCAGAAGTGTGTTTTTATGATTCTGTAATTGAAGGGAAGGACTGCACTTCACAATTTCATCCTATGATGAGATGAAAAGTGTACCGATTTTAGGGGGTCATTTAAGCCCTAAGTCGCGATTATTTGATCAAATATTGCCCTAAATCGTTCCTTTTGTCATTTTAGGTACTTTGGAGAAGAAATCTGGAAAAGGAAGCATTTTGGACGTTTTTGGAGCGAAAAGTGAAGAAAACGGCAAAGTCTCCAAAATATGCTGGAAACAATACCTGAAGGCGTCAAGAATTGCTCTTGACGGCATCACGACTTGGAAAAGGGTTGGATAAATAAAATATATGTGACGATCCAGAAGGTTTTTGAAGGAGTTCATGACGGCGTCACCAAGGCCATCAAGAGGAAATTGCACATGACGGCCAAGACCAAGTTTGTTCATGACGACGTCAGAAGTGGATCTAGGCAATACGAGTATTATTTTGGCGGCGAGTTGACTGCGTCAGACCCTACTCTTGACGCCGTCAGAATGTAAAATCTATATATACTTTTCTAGTTTTTATTCATTATGTGCAACTTTTGGTGTGCAACTTTAAAGGGAGAAAACCCTAGACGAATTTAACTGTTATTTTGAGGGTTGCAAACCCTTGTTTCATCCATGCTTAATTGAAGATAAGTATTTCAACAAATTATTCAATATGTCTATGTGTTGTTTGATTATATCTTATGCTTGTCTTCTCTTTAACATGCTAGGCTACGTTTTCTTTGTGTTTGCTTAGATGTAATGAAACTTAAATATTGATTATTGGTTGGTTGTTTGTTTATAATTGTTGTGGATGAATGAATTCGATGTTAGACTTAAGAAAACTGGCAGACTTCCAATTGGTAACTTACTTGAACGTTTTAAGAAACATGATCGGAGGTGTACTACGATATATTGGTTATATTTAATGCATAGGTAACTATTAATGAGGCCATGTTAGGAGCTAGTAGTCGGCTCGACATATGAAGAGGTAGAAGCTTATAGAGTTAGGGAAGATCGTACACGGCCCTACGAATGGTATTAAGGAATATAACCCATCATCCATGCAGTTGTAACAAACTAATCAACCGGTAAAAGATAGCTAAGGAGTAATGAAATCTAAGTAAACACATTTTCTCTCATTATTGTTTTCGCCATAATTAGTTTAAGTTTATTTATTTTATTTTGATTGCATCTTTAGTTATTTGGGTTAGTTGATTAGCAACTAATTCTGCCCACTCCTTAAAAAACCGAGATTTTTACTTGCTTTCCATAAAATATAAAAATACAAAAAGAATCATCTCTCATCTCTAGGACTAGTTTAAGTGAGTTTTAACCCTGGCGAACACTATTCATTGAGTTGAACGATCAATCCCCCGGTACTTGTCACTATACTATACTACAACGGTCAGGTACACTGCCTGGTGGGGATTGCAAGCTTCTCAAGATCCCTTGAGAGGTAAAACCTTTTGCGAGGGTGTAATTCAACGCATCAAGTTTTTTACGCCGCTACCGGGGGAATAGTTACTGTCTAGGTTGAAATTTCTTTTTATTAGGTCTACTTGCTAGATTCCTTTCTAGTAAGACTTTTATTTTGTTTTTATAGGTTTCCTTAGTCTATTGTATTTCTTTGTTTCCTTTGTTCGTAAACTATTTTGATGGATAACAATAGCATTGATCGTTTGATTCCTGTTATTCGTGTTTTTCATCATAGGATTTTCCAACTACCCGTCCCAATCCCTTTAGTGGAAAATGAGAACCCACCTAACCTCTCGCCTGACCATCACTTTAACAATAATTCTGAGATGGAGGAGTCTGACCATGATAATGACCATAGGGCTAGTCCTTTTTACTATTCAGACTCCGATGAGGACCTAGATGATGGTGATGTAATTAATGAGGATAAGATGGAAGATGAGATGAACCCTCTTAGGTATGTCGACCCTAGGACAAGGATTGAGAATGACAGCTCATTTAATATGCAGTTTCCTTGTAAGATTGGATTTAGGAGCTTTGATGCCTACCTTAACTCATCTTTACCAATGAATATAATCTGCGTAGTGAATACAATAAAATTATGGTAAATGAGTTAGAATACAATGGAGATAATATTGTTTCTAGGGCAAAGACATTGCATGTTTTTGTAGGAAGCTTTGTTTATTTGGTTGAGTTCATGGTTATAGAAAATCTAGGAGAATTTATTGATAGTAACTTAACCCAAGTTGTGTTTGGGAAACCCTTCAAAAGGTTAAACAAACTAGATGAAAAACTTATAGAAGGGTTGATTACATTCTCGGACGGGGATGAAGATTTTGTTAACCAAATGCCCCGTGCACACCCTAGGTTAAAGGATTTTTCTATTGAGAAATGTAATAGATATCTACCTCTCGATATGCTAAGTGAGAATGATAAAAGGAAAGGGCTTAAATATCCTCATGAAAAGAATAAAAGGTATTATCGCGGATGTTTAGAGCTAAGTGATGACTATAAGAAAGATGAAGCAACTATTAGATGGCTCACACTTGGGTATGTGAGCATAAGCGACACACAGTAGCCTATGACCTTGAGTCTAGCTACAAGACTCGTAAATAAAGAAAAGCGCTTCTTGGGAGGCAACCCAAGTTTTGTTTGTTTTATTTGTTTATTTGTTTGATTGTTTGTTTGTTTGATTTTATTTGTTTCCGTATGCATGCTTTATTTTTATTGTTTGTGGATCATGTTTCATAATAAATTGTGAAAATGTTTTACCTTGTTGTTTGTCTTAACTTCATAAAAAGGTATTTCGCAAAAGATAAGTGTAAGGGAAATCTAAATTTGTTTTTAAGAATGGAATTGGACATGAACCACAACAATATTAAATGAACATGTATATTAGTATTTGTTTGAGTCAAATGCTTGTATCGAGTTATAATGATGTTTTGCAGGATTTCTAGGAATTAAGGCGTGAGTTTTTCCAGAAATTTTTCGGAAACTTAACATAAGATTTCTGTCAGAACACTCTGACGGCGTCAGGATTAACACCTGACGGCGTCATGTGTAAAATTATGGAAATTTTGCAAGTTTTGTTTTTCTGCCGGAGTCGTAAAAGTTTTTGTTAAATCTTTAGTTTTATAAACTCCAGGAAATCTGCATATTCATTCCACAAGCATTATATCTTTAATTGTTTTGTTTTTATTTCTAAGTCTGGAATTACATCTAGTTGTGAGTTTTCTTTGTTCGGTTTGATGCTTCGGGTTTTTTGGACAAGAAGATAATTTATATTTCATAAGGGAAGCTTTCAAAGTTCATTTTCTTGGAGGAGGATTTAACCATGTTAACAATTTATCCACATCGGACGAATCAGGGGAGTATTTGTTTTCATTCTTTTACCTTATTTGCTTTTACATCCTTTAAATGAACATTGGGGACAATGTTCATCCTGAGTGTAAGGGGAGGATAAATGATGATACCTAAGAGAATACAATTGCACTTGAGTTTGTTTGTGCAATAGTAGGTGTGTAATAAAAATAAGAGAAATATTTGTTAGGGCAATTTTAGCGCCAAATTATTTTTTACAACATTTAGGAGTGACACTTTAGTCTTAATAAGCGTCTCATAGATAGGAGATTGTATGACTAGCACAAAAAACCGTACCACTCAAAAATTTTATCAAAAAAGGTAGTGACCATCCGAGTATTAGATTAATTGGCTAACGCACCAGCGCTAATGTATGACTTGGTGACCATCTGTTATGCAAGTAACGCACCAGCGATCCAAGAAGTGCACTAGTTATCATCCGTTAGTTGAGGCGTCAAAGACTCGTACCGGCCTTCTACTAAGTGAGGTTCGCCCCTAGACTTGTTAGGAGAAGCCTTAGAGCTTATGAGTGTACCGGTAGTACTTAGATTCCATAACTTGCGTTAGTGATGCATCCCGAGACCGCTAGTGAGACTACATTCGTGTAGTAGGATTTACTACATGATAAGAGGCATTAGGATCACCCTTGTGTTAAACCCGTATCATAATTACTTGACCAATGAAGTCAAAATTACTTGACTAGTAAAGCCAATTAATTTTCCCACACCTTTGCGTTGTACTCATTTTTAGTACACGATACCCCTAGTACACCCCTCCGAGACTATCTTTTCGTTTCTAACTTTAAGCATTTTACTTAAAGGAAGAATTCGTTTACAATTCACCCCAAATGTGCAACTGATGCGTGGAAATCGCAACAGACTTTACCTCTCGAGGGATCTCGAGAAGCTTACAACCCCCACCAGGCAGTGTACCTGATCGTTGTAGTATAATATAGTGACAAGTACCGGGGGATTGATCGTTCAGCTTAGGAATAGTGTCGCTAGGATTAGAAAGCCTAATTACTAGTTCTAAAGGTGAGGGATGATTATTTTTGTCTTTTTATGTTTTTATGAAAGCAAGTAAAATCTCGGGTTTTGAAAGAGTGGGCGGAATTAGTTGCTATTCAACTAACCCAAAGCTAAGATGCAATCAAAATAAAATACTAAAAATGAAATTAAACTAATTTATACTAAGGTTGTGAGCAGTAATTGGAGAAAATGTGTTTACTTAGACTTCATTACTCCCTAGATATCTTTTACACGTTAATTACTTGTTATAATTGCATGGATGACGGATCGTATTCCTTAATACCATTCATGGGGTGGCATACATAACTCCCCAATTCTATGAGCTCTTATCTCCTCCTACACCATGACCCAGCACAACTATAGGGATTGTAAACAATGGCTCATGCATTAAATACAACCAATAAAGACCTAGTACGCCTCGGTTCATCTTTCTTAAGACGTTCAAGCATGTTACCATTTGGAGATCTGCCAGTTTTCTTAAGCCTAACATATAAAATCATTCATCCAAGAACAAGAATAAACAAGTAATCAACACATAATCAATATCTAGGTTTCATTAAATCTAAGCAAACACAAAGGAGATCTAGCCTAGCATAATGGAATTAAGACAAAAACAAGATATAGACAACCAACACATAGACATATTGATTGAATTAGAATAACACTTATCTCAATTACAATGCAAGGTATCAAGGGTTTGGAACCCTTGAAAAACCTGTAAAAGTTGCACCAAATTCGTCTTTAGGGTTTCTCCAAAACTTCTCCTTTTTTAAAGTAAAAAACTAGAAAACTATATATAGGAAAATCGAGGTGACGGCGTCAAGAGCAAGGGTGTGACGCCGTCATCTCGCCGCCAAATACTTCCTCGGACGGCCTTGATCTACTTATGACGGCCTATGTGACGCCGTCATCAACCACGGTATTTTATTCTTGGGACTTTGACGCCGTCAGGATGACTTTTGACGCCGTCATCAACTACGGTATTTTATTCTTGATGTTTTACGCCGTCAGGGTATAACTCTTGACGCCGTCACCTACTGTTTCCAGCATGGAAATTTGAGACTTTGCCGTTTTCTTCACTTTTATGCTCCAAAAACGTCCAAAATGGCTTCTTTTCCAGAATTCACTCTCCAAGTACCTAAAATCACAAAAGGAACGATTTAGGGCAATATTTGATCAAATAAAGTCGGATTCGGGCTTAAATGACCCCCTAAAAACGGATCATTTTTCGCCTCATCATATACCCTTACACTTGAGATTTGCTTGTCCTCAAGCAAATGCGCTTTTATTCTACTCAAAAGACAAGTTAGGGGTGATTTAATACTAATATAAAAGTAATTACAACAAATAATCGTTCCACTAAAGACCAATAGACAAGCACGGAGATCATACACAAGCACCTCACAAATAGTGTTTAGATACTCACATCTCTCGGGTGTAATAAAGTAATATAACATTATGGAAATGGAAGATATCTCTCACTACCTGTCATAGCAAAATAGATTACCATAGGCTTGGGAAAGGATCAAACCTCCACCACATGGCGTAAGCACCTAGGATAAACTATCAAAGAGGTCTTTTAAAGGGTTGTAACGTTAGGTATAGGGATATGAATTACACGGTTTTGTTGGATAAAGGAAGTTTTACTGGTGGCGAGTTAACAATCTTGGTTAATTACATGTACAAGATGGCGTTGCTAAGCCAAGACTAGACTCGACTTAAGCTAATAAATGAAAAATAACAAAAACATAAAATAAACATAGAATGAAACGGGATGGTAGTCCGTATGTTTTTTTCTCTTTTTCCTTTTTCTATTTTTTTTCTTTTTCTTGATTTTTCGATTTTTTTTTTTTTTTTTTTTTTTTTTTTTTTTTTTTTGCATACACTCTTACCCTACCATCCGAAATAATACATCACAGGGGATGAGAATTCCCCTTACACTTGAATCTTTACATACTTTACAATCAACTAATCTAATGACTCGAATTAAGAAAATCAAAACACTTGGAGCACTTTTAAGATTATCGTACATATGGGGGTAATAATATTATGTTCTTCCCCATTACTTCATAAAATAAGTACTTACCCATGAGTCCCAAAACAATATGTACAAGGATATGACTCGACTTAGCAACCATGTAATCAATTAGAAAGTTAACTTAGGGTTTAACAAATAACAATAATGCACTAAAAATGAGCGCATACACGGAAGGCTAAGGCGATTTGGGTGTACATTTAAGTGGGGTGTACAAATTTTTCCTTTAAGTAAAATGCTTAAAGTTAGAAACGAAAAGATAGGCTCGGAGGGGTGTACTAGGGGTTTCGTGTACTAAAAATGAGTACAACGCTAAGGGTGTGGGGAAAATTAGTTGACTTAACTAGCCAAGTAATATGACTTAAATGGTCAAGTAATTGTAATACGGGTTTAACACAAGGGTGATCCTAATGCCTCTTATCATGTAGTAAATCCTACCACACGAATGTAGTCTCACTAGCGGTCTCGGGATGCATCACTAACGCAAGTTCTAGAATCTAAATGCTACCGGTACACTCATAAGCACTAATAGTAAATGCTTTTCCTATCAAATCTAAAGGCGAACCTCACATTTTTGGGTGGAAAATTTTTCTGAATATACGGTTATGTGCTAGTCATACAATCTCCTATCCATGAGACGCTTGCTATGGCTAAAGTTTCACTCCTAAATGTTGTAAAAAATTTTAAATTTGGCGCTAAAATTACACTAACAAGTATTTCTCGTAGTTTTATTACACATCTACCATTAAACAAAACAAACTCAAGCGAAAGTGCATATGTAAGGTATCATCTTTTTACCCTCCCCTTACACTTAAGATGAACATTGTCCCCAATGTTCAAGTAAAGAATGTAAAAGTGAAAAAAAAAGTAAAGAGAATGAAATCAAATACTCCCCTGATTCACTCGGTATGGATTATAGGTTGGTCAGGTTAAATCTTCTTCCAAGAAAGCGAACAATCAAAGCTTCCCTTCCAGAATATAAATCATCTCCTTGTCAAACATAACCTGTAAATCCTGACAAAATAGACAAGACAACCTCGCGTAAAATCGGCGGCATCCTATATAAGTTACTAAATCCTAGAAAACAAAGTAAAATATAATGCTTGTGGAATGAAGTTTGCAGATTTCCTGGAGATTATAAAACTTAATAATTCACAAAAACCATAAGACTCCGTTAGAAAAACAAAACCGGTAAAATTTCCAGATTTTTGACTCCTGACGCCGTCAAGAGTAAAACTCTGACGCCGTCAGAATGGACCTGCAGAAATTCTTATGTTAAGTTTCCGGAAAATTTCTGGAAAAAACTTGGTCCTACTTCCTGGAAAATCCTGCAAAACTTCATTGTGACTCAATATAAGCATTTGACTCTAACAAATACGAATATACATGTTCATTTATTATTGTGGAGAATCATGATCGGTTTGTTTCTTAAAAACATATTTGGGGTTTCCCCTTACACTTATCTTTTGCAAAAATACTTTTAGGTTGGAGTTAAGACTAGGCCAAACAACATAGTAAAGTATTTCCACATTTTAGTTTAGAAACATGATCAACCAACAATAAAAATAAAACATGCATACGGAAGCAAATAACAATCAAACAAATAAAATCACACAAAACATGGGTTGCCTCCCAAGAAGCGCTTTTCTTTATTTACGAGTCTTGTAGCTAGACTCAAAGTCATGGGTTACTACGTGATCTCATCATTGGTTCCACTCTTTAGGTCGTCTTCTAAACCAGTTTTGTATTCCGGACCTAGTTGCAAGCACTCTTTGTAGAAACCAAGCATTCTATTTCTAACATACTCTACTCCCCTACGTCTATCCTCCTCATTCCTATAATAAGCCGCTTGCTTGTGTTCTTTTTCGAAATTAGAGAGAAGGCGGTATTGTTCGATCTTGTAGGGCATTTGATAAGAAACCTCATCATTCTCTTCCTTAAATCTAACTATCCCTAAAGTCGGATCATAACTCATCCTAGTGGCCTCAACAAATGGTTTTCTGAATATTATTTGACTTAGGCAAGCATCTATCACCGGACGAGTGTCTTCTACTATCATGAAATAGATTTCATAGGTAAGATTTCCTATAATCACATGCAATCCCTTCACTCTTCCTGCAAAATTACTTATCAGATTCTTACCGGGCATCATCCTAAAATTGAGTTGCTTCTTCATCACCCAATTGTAATAAGTCCTAGTCATGATGTTCACGGGTGATCTAAGGTTGATGTAAGCTTTCCATATATGCATGTGCCCAATATTGCATGGGATGTTAATGTTAGAGGGGTCTCCCATTTTGATAAGGGGGTCGCCAAAGATATATGTTTTCTCGGGACTATCGAATAAATCCTTATAGTATTCCCGTTCTTCCTTGGTTGGCAACTTATCAAAGTATTCTTCTATAGGTTCCACCTCCTCTAATTCCTCATCCTTATTAACCTCAACTTCCCTACTCTCATCCTTACTATCGGCTTCTACTCTAACTTCATTCTTGTCACTCTCCTCTATCTCCTTATCTATTGGCTTAATGGTGACAACATTGACAAAGTGGACATGTTTGGATGATGAAGGGTCCTTAATTTGGCTTCCACTATTGGTGTCCCTAGTGTCCTTCCTAGGTGTGATTAACGCTTGGTTGTTGAGGGATTTCAACAAGTTGTCAATCTTGTTGGTCATCTCCGTTTGTTGTTGGTTGAATTCGGTTTCAAACCTAGCTATGCGAGCTTCTTGAGATGCCATGAACTTTGACATCAATCCTTCAAGATTGTTGGTACTACCATAGTTGTTAGAAGGATTGTTGTTGAAAGTACGGTTGGATGGTGGACCGTTTGGTTGGTAATGATTAGGTGGGTTGGATGAATTGGGTTGATTTTGTTTCCACCTAAGGTTTGGGTGATTTTTCCATGAGGGGTTGTATGAATCACCGTAAGTGTTTGGCTCGGGCTTGAAAGTGTACCACTTATCTCCCGCTTCGTCGGTACGCGTGGATGCGTAGTCCGCAAAAGCTGTTCCGGGGAGTTCCACACAATCATGAGTGTCATGGGGACCACTACATAATTCGCATGAAGAAGTGATTTTGTTCACTTGGCTTGAAGGTTTAGGAGCATCGTAGGATTTCATGAGAAACTTGACTTGGTCCTCAAGTTCCATGATCCTACGGTCGGGAGTGCTAGAATTGTTCGAAGGCAAAGATATTGCCTTGACCGTTTTGTTCAAGTCACGGGGATCATTCCAACTTTCGTTGTCATAGAGAGCAAGATCTTCTATGAGTTCCCATGATTGTTCCGCACTAAGATCACGTAGCTTACCACCGGCCGATTGGTCAATGGCTCGCCTCGTGGAGATGTCGATATGGTCATAAAAGATTTGGACTTGGAGCCAAAGATCTATGCCATGATGAGGGACTTTTTGGAGTAAGTCCTTGAAACGAGTCCATGCTTCATAAAGAGATTCATTTTGACGTTGTTAGAACATCAAGATGTCATTCCTAAGCTTAGTAGTTCTCCCCGGTGGGAAAAATTGAGCAAGGAAACGAGTGGTGAGATCATCCCATGTGGTGATGGATCCCGCGGGTAAACGCTCAAGCCATTGACTAGCTTGATCCCGTAGAGAGAATTGGAATAGACGTAAACGGGTAGTCTCTCTAGTTTCAACATCTGGGTCTATGGAATCTACGATTTTGAGAAAGTCCTTAAGATGTTGGTTTGGATCTTCGGAACGAAGTCCATGGAATGCACATCCGCTTTGCACCAACCGGATGGTGTCGGATCGCAAGGGGGTCACATTGGCTCCGGTGAGCTCAATGGTGTTTCGGTAGCCTTGGTGGCTAGGTCGGGAATACTCTCCTAAGGTTCGGGGCCTAAGGGGTTCTAGTGGTGGGTTTTGTTGTGGTGGGATGACGGGTTCAAAGATGTTACCACCTTCCATGATGTCGGATGGTAAAGAGTTACGAACAAAGGCACGAAGAAATAAGATAGACTAAAGAAGACCTAAAAATAAAAATAAAATCTTGCTAGAAAGGAATCTAGCAAGTAGACCTAATAAAAAGAAATCCTAACCTAGACAATAACTATTCCCCGGCAACGGCGCCAAAAACTTGATGCGTGGGAATCGCAACAGGCTTTACCTCTCGAGGGATCTCGAGAAGCTTACAACCCCCACCAGGCAGTGTACCTGATCGTTGTAGTATAGTATAGTGACAAGTACCGGGGGATTGATCGTTCAGCTTAGGAATAGTGTCGCTAGGATTAGAAAGCCTAATTACTAGTTCTAAAGGTGAGGGATGATTATTTTTGTCTTTTTATGTTTTTATGAAAGCAAGTAAAATCTCGGGTTTTGAAAGAGTGGGCAGAATTAGTTGCTATTCAACTAACCCAAAGCTAAGATGCAATCAAAATAAAATACTAAAAATGAAATTAAACTAATTTATACTAAGGTTGTGAGCAGTAATTGGAAAAAATGTGTTTACTTAGACTTCATTACTCTCTAGATATCTTTTACACGTTAATTACTTGTTATAATTGCATGGATGACGGATCGTATTCCTTAATACCATTCATGGGGTGGCATACATAACTCCCCAATTCTATGAGCTCTTATCTCCTCCTACACCATGACCCAGCACAACTATAGGGATTGTAAACAGTGGCTCATGCATTAAATACAACCAATAAAGACCTAGTACGCCTCGGTTCATGTTTCTTAAGACGTTTAAGCATGTTACCATTTGGAGATCTGCCAGTTTTCTTAAGCCTAACATATAAAATCATTCATCCAAGAACAAGAATAAACAAGTAATCAACACATAATCAATATCTAGGTTTCATTAGATCTAAGCAAACACAAAGGAGATCTAGCCTAGCATAATGGAATTAAGACAAGAACAAGATATAGACAACCAACACATAGACATATTGATTGAATTAGAATAACACTTATCTCAATTACAATGCAAGGTATCAAGGGTTTGGAACCCTTGAAAAACCTGTAAAAGTTGCACCAAATTCGTCTTTAGGGTTTCTCCAAAACTTCTCCTTTTTTAAAGTAAAAAACTAGAAAACTATATATAGAAAAATCGAGGTGACGGCGTCAAGAGCAAGGGTGTGACGCCGTCATCTCGCCGCCAAATACTTCCTCGGACGGCCTTGATCTACTTATGACGGCCTATGTGACGCCGTCATCAACCACGGTATTTTATTCTTGGGACTTTGACGCCGCCAGGATGACTTTTGACGCCGTCATCAACTACGGTATTGTATTCTTGATGTTTTACGCCGTCAGGGTATAACTCTTGACGCCGTCACCTACTGTTTCCAGCATGGAAAATTGAGACTTTGCCGTTTTCTTCACTTTTATGCTCCAAAAATGTCCAAAATGGCTTCTTTTCCAGAATTCACTCTCCAAGTACCTAAAATCACAAAAGGAACGATTTAGGGCAATATTTGATCAAATAAAGTCGGATTCGGGCTTAAATGACCCCCTAAAAACGGATCATTTTTCGCCTCATCAGCAACCAAATCGCCTTAGCCTTCCGTGTATGCACTCATCTTTAGTGCATTATTGTTACATGTTTAAACCCTTAGTTAATTGCCTAATTGATTACATGGTTGCTAAGTCGAGTCATATCTTGTACATATTATTTTGGGACGATTGGGACTCATGGGTAAAGTACTATTGTTATGGAGTATTGGGGAAGAACATTATATATTACCCCCATATGTGCGTTAATCTTAAAAAAGTACTCCAAGTGTTTTGATTATCTAGATTCGAGTCATTAGAATAGTTGATTGTAAAGTATGTAAAAGTTCAAGTGTAAGGGGAATGCAAATACCATATGATGTATTATTTTGGATGGTAGGGTAAGAGTGTATGCAAAAAAAAAAAAAAAAAAAAAAAAAAAATCGAAATATCAAGAAAAAGAAAAAGAGAAAAAACATACGGACTACCATCCCGTTTCCTTCTATATTTATTTTATGTTTTTGTGAATTTTTTATTAGATTAAGTCGAGTCGAGTCTTGGCTTAGCAAAGCCACATTGTACATGTAATTAACCAAGATGATTAACTCGCCACCAGTAAATATTGCCTTTATCCAACAAAACCGTGTTTATCATATCCCTACACCTCACGTTACAACCCGTGTAAAAGACCTCTTTGATAGTTTATCATAGGTGCTTACGCCAAAGGGTTAAGGTTTGATCTTTTCCCAAGCCTATGGTAATTTATGTGCTATGACAGGTAGTGAGAGATATTTTCCGTTTCCATATAATTATATAGGTTTATAACACCCGAGAAATGTGAGTATCCAAACACTATTTGTGAGGTGCTAGTATATATTTTCCGTGCTTGTTTTGGTTAAAGTGGAACGATAATTTGTTGTAATTACTTTTATCTTAGTGTTAAATGACCTCTAACTTGTATTTTGATTGGAATAAAAGCACATTTGCTTGAGAACAAGCAAATCTCAAGTGTAAGGGTATTTGATGAGACGAAAAGTGTACCTCTTTTAGGGGGTCATTTAAGCCCTAAGTCGCGATTATTTGATCAAATATTGCCCTAAATCATTCCTTTTGTCATTTTAGGTACTTTGGAGAAGAAATCTGGAAAAGGAAGCATTCTGGACGTTTTGGAGCGAAAAGTGAAGAAAACGGCAAAGTCTCCAAAATATGTTGGAAACAGTACCTGACGGCGTCAAGAATTGCTCTTGACGGCGTCACGACTTGGAAAAGGGTTGGATAAATAAAATATATGTGACGATCCAGAAGGTTTTTGAATGAGTTCATGACGGCGTCACCAAGGCCATCAAGAGGAAATTGCACATAATGGCCAAGACCAAGTTTGTTCATGACGACGTCAGAAGTGGATCTAGGCAATACGAGTATTATTTGGCGGCGAGTTGACGGCGTCAGACCCTACTCTTGACGCCGTCAGAATGTAAAATCTATATATACTTTTCTAGTTTTCATTCATTGTGTGCAACTTTTGGTGTGCAACTTTGAAGGGAGAAAACCCTAGACGAATTTTACTGCTATTTTGAGGGTTTCAAACTCTTGTTTCATCCATGCTTAATTGAAGATAAGTATTTTAACAAATCATTCAATATGTCTATGTGTTGTTTGATTATATCTTACGCCTGTCTTCTCTTTAACATGCTAGGCTAGGTTTTTTTTTTGTGTTTGCTTAGATTTAATGAAACTTAGGTATTGATTATTGGTTGGTTGTTTATTTATAATTGTTGTGGATGAATGAATTCGATGCTAGGCTTAAGAAAACTGGCAGACTTTCAATTGATAACTTGCTTGAACATCTTAAGAAACATGATCGGAGGTGTACTACGATATATTGGTTATATTTAATGCATAGGTAACTACTAATGAGACCATGTTAGGAGCTAGTATTCGGCTCGACACAAGAAGAGGTAGAAGCTTATAGAGTTAGGGAAGATCGTACATGGCCCTACGAATGGTATTATGGAATATAACCCGTCATCCATGAAATTGTAACAAACTAATCAACTGGTAAAAGATAGCTAGGGAGTAATGAAATTTAAGTAAACACATTTTCTCTCATTATTGTTTTCACCATAATTAGTTTAAGTTTATTTTATTTTATTTTGATTGCATCTTTAGTTATTTGGGTTAGTTGATTAGCAACTAATTCCGCCCACACCTTCAAAAACCGATATTTTTACTTGCTTTCCATAAAATATAAAAATACAAAAAGAATCATCTCTCATCTTTAGACCTAGTTTAAGTGAGTTTTAACCCTAGCGAACACTATTCTTTGAGTTGAACGATCAATCCCCCGGTACTTGTCACTATACTATACTACAACGGTCAGGTACACTGCCTGGTGGGGATTGCAAGCTTCTCAAGATCCCTTGAGAGGTAAAACCTTTTGCGAGAGTGCAATTCCACGCATCATCCTACATTTGAAACTTGAAGTTCTCTTAAGCATGCTATAGAAGTACAGATTATGGCCTTGTAACTTGGTGGCTTATACCATATATTGTTTATCGCCATTTTAAGCTCTTAGTTGACCTTTATTAGGTAATGTGAATTTTAAAGTGCTCTTATATCAGTTATGGGTTACTATACTGTTTATCACAATTTTAAGCTCTCAGTTTATCTCCATTTTAAGCTATAATGTTTATATGCCTTGTAACTTGGTGGCTTATAACCTATACTGTTTTTCGCCATTTTAAGCTCTCAGTTGGCATTTGTTAAGACTAAACTTCACAATTTCAGCCTACATTTGAAACTTGAAGTTCTCTTAAGCATGCTACAGAAGTACAGATGATGGCCTTGTAACTTGGTGGCTTATAACCTATATTGTTTATCGGCATTTTAAGCTATCAGTTGGCCTTTGTTAGGTAATGTGAATTTTGAAGTGCTCTTATATCAATTATGGGTTACTAGGCTCACCATAAAGTAGGTTTCCATTTTGTGAAGGGAAAGTATGCTTGGTGAGACAGTGTATGATGATAGGAATAGTGAGAAGTGAAAGATGAACCTACTTGGTCCTAGCAATACACTGTCTAAATGAGGTTAGGTTGATTTCTAAGTGAAGGTATGTGTTCCCTGGCTAGTGATGCCTTAATCTCTTTGCTTTCTATGATTAGATAGTGAGGTGAGCTGCTTTTTGATCTTAGGGGGTGAAAGTTAAGGAAATGTAGCTAGTTGGGTACAACCTTTCATTTTGGAGTATAGGAGCTATAACTTGCATGATGATGCCTAGTACATGACATTATAAGTCTATTGTGGATGATGGTTGAATGGATTATGATGTTCATGATTCGGGAAATGTATATCATGGAGTTATGGTATTGGTGCACAAAAGGTGAATGTTTAGTGGGACTTGCTGCTGTATGTGTTCAAGTCTGCATAAGTGAATGCCGTATCCGAGAAAGGCTACGTAGTATTGTCTAATATGTGTCAATGTAGTATCTGATATCTGACATATCATAGAATTGGTAGTTGTATCTCTGTTTGAGAATGTTCAAATAAATTTCTGTTTTATTACATTGTAAAGCTATTGATTGAAAATTAATATATTTCACCTTTGAAAAAAAAAAAAAAAATTGCAGCACAACATTTTTGGACATGTTCTATTTCAGAAATTTACACTACGAGAAAAAAATTCATGTGGTTCAGGGGCACCCAACACTAGGGCTGAGCACAGAAGGTTCAAAACCGAATCGGACCAACGAAACTGATGGAACCGACAAAAACCAAACCGGACTGACGACCCGTTGGTTCGGTTTTGGTTTCAGGTTTTACATGATTTCGGTTTCGTTTTGGGTCGGTTCGGTTCGGTCCGGTTCGGCCCAAAACCGACAAAAACATACCAAAATACACTTAGACCGACAAACCTGAACTGACCCGACGGCTCGTCGGTTTGGTTTTGGTTCCAGTTTTTCATGAATTTCGGTCCTCGACTTTTTCGGTTCGGGTCAGTTCGGGTCGGTTCCGACCCGATGCTCAGCCCTACCCAACACTTAGTATAAAAGTGCATGGAAACAAAATGCAAACCATTAATAGACAAGGGACTTGACAAAACATCTAGGTAAGAAACGGATACCCACTAGATAAGATTTTATGATTTGCTAAATAATACGATATCCTGGTTCCATTTCCCAACCAAAAAAACAAACACCAAAAAGAAACATGAGTCTAATGAAATCACTGGGTGCTTCCGCGGTGGTTAATGTCCCAACAGCCACCATTGCCACTGCTGTCACAACAACAACACATGCATTCCCATTAATGTCATTGCCACATCATTTGCCAAAACTAACTACTACTAATGTCAATGGTGTCAGCTGGAGAACGAGTACATCTGTTAGGACAGGTGTTGCTGCTGTTGATTCTTCTGGTATTGTCGAAAAGGTTTGTGTTTGTTAATTTTGAAACATTTTTGGTGTTTGATTGAATATACTTGAGGAGGGATGGGATTAAAATTGAGTAGGATATTTGTAATTATGGGATTTTGGTTAGATTAGTATTATGTCTTTTGTAATTTCATGAATTGTCTGAAGATTTTTGTTGATGATAATGTTCCAATGGATTAAGAATGGTCACTTTAGTGTGGCGTTCAGGTAAAATAATATCAATATGTTCTGTTTGTCATTATATGCAATAGTTAATTTTGCAATGGTAATGAGGTGCAGATGTTCTCAGTAAAGCATAGGGATTTCGGCTTGTTCATATGAATAGAATTTGGGTTGTGTTTCATTAATTACTTGTCAAGCGGGTAAATGAATGAAACAATTAGCTATAAAGGAAACGGATCAAATGAATTGATATTTCAGTGGTTCATAAACTCCTAAACCGGTTTATTCAAAAAGTTTAGATTATTATTTTGGTACTATAATTTTGCAATCACTTTTCAAAACATTGATTAATCATAAAGTTCAAAGAAAATGCCTTAAAAAGCATTAAAAAATCACAAGTCAACCCATACTCTCATAAAGACCTGTTTTTACGCGCACTTGAAAGCTGTCCTCCTTGACTTGTTACCTGTTAAGGTGTTACCCAACCCACCTGAACTCTTGATTTTGCCCCACCTAGTTCTAACTTTAAATGTAGTAACTCGAGTTAATGATTTTGATAAGAAAGCTGTTTTAGATATCTATGGGAGCCTGAGAAACCATCCATCAAACAATGCCAGTTTGTTTTGTTAGTCAAATTTGTGAGAAATGTATGTCAAATTGGTTTACCCGCATGGATGTTTGTCAATTTTGTCTGCTTATAAATGGTACATTCTACAAAATTGCTGCTATAGCGTATATGATATGCCTCTCAAATCATGCTGCAAACTCATCTTTTAGCACAATACATCCTAAATTTCCATCATATTGTGCAGGAAACAGAAAGTAACAAGAAATACCATTTTGTGGTTGCAAATGCGAAATTCATGTTGGACGAAGAAGAACACTTTCAAGAGCAGTTATTTGAAAGGGTCCGTCTTTTCAAAGAACGAAACATGGAGCAGGATTTTTGGCTTGTGATTGAGCCCAAATTTTTAGACAAATTCCCCAACATCACCAAGAGGCTCAAGAGACCTGCAGTTGCCTTGGTGTCCACCAATGGTACATGGATCAAGTAAGTCCCTAAGACATCCTTATCTTGGCATCTTGCTCTTTGTGAGCAACCTGTGATGTACTGCATCTTAACCTTTGTCCAAATCACAAACAGGTTTATGAAGTTGAGACTAGATCGGGTTTTGGAAGAAAGCTTTGAAGAAGCGTTGGCCTCAAATCCTGTTAATCTAGAGTTTGAGAAACCTGCTAATTGGGTTGCACCATACCCCAAATATGAGTACGGTTGGTGGGAGTCTTTCTTGCCACCAACCGCTCAAAACTAAAATAGCACCGTAAGCTTGTGAGGATGCTATGTTATTTTATGTCAAAGTCTAGTGCTCGCATGATGCCTTAAGGTGTCAAAATTTGTATGACGGCCATTGTAGAATTGTAGGAAGGTGTGTATGTTTGAGGTTATAAGAATATTAAGTTCTTGTTGAGTTGAGTTTGTTGTTTTTGAATATAGTTCAGTTAAAGGCTTCTAGATTTGTTATAGTTTTGAGCAAGCATCTATATCTAAGTTTGCAGCATCCCTTACATAAAGCATAACTTAGACAGACAATTTTCTCAATGTCCCTTTATATTACACTATTTTCTATGGGGGAAAAAAAAAAAAGGTTGATAAACAATGCAAATGATGAGAACAGCAAAAAGTGATGAAAAAAAGTGAAAAAAAGTTTCAGTACCTCTTTTTTTTTTTTTTTTTTTTTTTTTTTTTTTTTTTTTTTTTTTTTCAATCATGAAAAAAGAGTTTAAATTTTTTTTTCACGATTTTCAATCATTGTGTATCCACTTTGTTGTGAAGAATCATCAGATCCTTTGAATGACATACTTTGTGTGTGTTCATTAACAACATGTGTTACTTTTTAGACTTCGTAGAAATTTGATTATTTCTAGTATACAAATTACTTGCTATGATGAAATATGTGTTGAACATAGCTAAGTCCAGTAAGCCTTTTGCCACATGTACGTATAAGAGGAATAATACTGGTAAGAGTTGTTGCACAAAGAGGACTCGGCATATTGGTAGCATGCGGGTAACTGAAGTGAAAACAATGTTAGCATTCAAGTGAAACTAATAAAAACAATCGGATCTTTGTATAGCCGAAAGTTTATCAAAGGGTAAAAGCTACTCTATGTAAGGGTAAAAGCTAAAAATACTCTTATGTACTAAGCCATATGACTCATTATTATTTCTTAATTCTTAAACCACTCATTATACAACATCTTTAAGAGTAATCCGGTTCCCTCAAACGCTTATTAAAGGCTTATATACTTATACGAGTTCACGAGTTGATTTGTTTTTTATTTACTCAACCCAAACATGACCCGTTTATTAAATAGGTTGACTTGTTTTTGACTTAAATATATTTATGATTAATCACTGCGGTCTCTGGGTTTGGAGGCCCAGTGCAGGATTCAGTTTAAAAACAAGTACGGGGCTTAAAATAGAAAGTAAATAATTTAATTAAAAGATAAAATGAGAAATAATTGTTTTCAATATGCCTGACCATCATTTTTTAATGAAACACTATAAATCAAACACATGAAGTCACTTTTATGGGATATATATACATATCATATAAAAATTTGGAGGCCCCTAAAATTTGGAGGCCATGTGCGATAGCACGCCTCGCACACCCTCATATACGCCTCTGTGATTAATCCAAACCTACTTAAGTTCATGTCGGCGAATTGCAGCCCTTACTAAAAACTCTAGAAACGCACGCCCAACTCACAAACTAAGCCCAATGGGCTTAAAAAAACCGAATAAACTCAACACTGATTAACCATTGACTTGAATCAAACAGAAACCAGTCAACCAAATAAAACAATGAAATGAACAATCAAATAGTACAGTAAAAAACTAGAAATAATTAGGGCTTGAAAAATCAAACTGATTAAAAAATGGAAGGAGTAGCAGAAGGACTATGGGAGCTAGCAGACTTACACGAACGGCATGGAGAAATAGCGAAATCAGTGAAATGTTTAGAAGCAATATGTCAAAGCACTGTTTCATTTCTACCTGTTATTGAAGTTAAAACGAGGTTACGGATCGCTACTCTGCTTCTTAAGCATTCTAATAATGTTAATCACGCCAAATCGCATCTCGAACGCTCCGTAAGCTCTTTATTTCGCTTAATTTATGAGTTTATGTTTAATTTGTTGTGTTTATGTTGTTGAATTATGCGAAATGTACTGCATTCGATTTAGAAGGCATTAGTTAATGTTTAGTTAGGTGAGGTTATTATGCGAGATGTTGCGTTAGTTTTGATTAAGGGGGTGTTTGTTTAACCTTATATGTGGGCTTATGAGCTTATTTGGTTTCGGCTTATGTTTCATAAGCCTCAATTTTCTGGCTTATTTTGAGACTTATAAACTTATATAAGCCCACAAATCTCAAAATAAGCCTGAAAATTAGGGCTTATGAAATATAGGCCGAGACACAAATAAGCTCATAAGCCACATATAAAGCTTAAACAAACACCCCCTAAATTGATTGTTTTATAAGTAGGTTTGGTTGAGGTGTTTATGCGATATGTCGCGCTGAATGTTCCGTTAGTCGTTTTGAAATGAATTGGTTTGTTTTGTATTTAGGTTGTTGTGTTCCTGAAGTTAAATGTAGCTAATTGGTCATGATTTTACCAACTTGATGATTATTTGTGAAATTGGTGAAGATATTTGAGGTTTTATTGGAGCGTGGTTTGAAGATTAATGATTAAAATTGATTGTCGTCTAGCCAGGATTATGTGTAGGTTTTAATCTTTTGTTAGTCGATTTTTAGGTGTTTTGGACCTTTTGGTTGAAATGAATTGGGATGGATTGGTTTATATGCTGTTAAATTTGGGGGATGTTTGTTTTAGCTTGAGCCTGTGAACTTATTTATAGTTTTAAGTGTTAATAAGCTCATATATCAGAAAAAATCCGAAATAAATGGACTTCTGGCAATTAAAATTTAAGCTCATGAATCTGAAAAAAAAGCTAAAACAAATACCCCCTGAGAACCAAAGCAAAGAAAGGAAAGTGTTGATAATATCAGGCGGTATGCTGGCTTAAAAAAATAAGAAAAATTATCAATGGTGATTAAAGCCTTCAATATCATGGAAGCATGATAATTTATACCTGGCTGGCAGCCTCTTAACCAAATTCACTTCTACAAGTCCTAAATTTACTAGTTTAAACTTCCGCTGTGCATATATGGAGTCATACACGCTGTTTTTTTGTCTATTAAATGTAAATAAACAAGATGGAAGACCTTTCAGAAGCTTGTTAACTTCATGAAACATAGTTAGTTGTTCAATGTGATATAGAAAGAAGTAGTAGTGTATAGTTACCGGTTTACCATGGAAATGCCATATACTTAATCAGCTTGACAACACTTTAGCCTATTCTAAATTCGTAGTTATATGTACCCTTAGTTATATATTAATTCACTTTCAAGATTGACTAACTAAGATTTAATCGTGATGCTATGTGAATTGTTAATTCACTTTCTGTTATTGTTGCATGTTAAGGCGTTTATTTCTGAAGTAAAGGGGTCTTAAGCTATATAAGCTGGTTAGACTGAACAGACGTTTATTTGTTTTTTTTTATACAGCAACTACTCTTGAAGTCAATCCCCTCATGCTTCGAGTTGAAGTGCAGAGCTTATAGCTTGCTAAGCCAATGTTACCATCTCGTTGGAGCTGTATCTTCTCAAAAACAGCTATTAAATAAGGGATTGGAACTCACTGCAACTTTCGGGGAGGGGTATGCATTCTTTGTCAGCTTAAACTAAAGTTTCTCAGTATTCACATTTTGAAACATTGAGATTCAGCTACAATTTAGTCTCTTGATAATAAGCTAAATTGACATCCTTTCATGCAACTTCTACGATTGGAATCTGTACTAATTGCTATTGTTGTTTGTTGGAAGGTTTTCTGGGAAGCTGTGGTCATGCAACTTTAATTCACAGCTCGCAAATGCACTCATCATAGAAGGAGATTATCAGGGTTCGGTATCTGCTCTGGAGCAGGGTTATGTTTATGCAAGTGACATGTACTATCCGGAGTTACAGGTGAGTGAAATTCATAAGTGGAAATTTAATTGGTGAATAAATAAAGGTCATTTGGCATTTAGTCTGTGTCTTTTTCTTAGTTTGGCATCACTATTATTACACCACGTATGATCTAGTTGCATCCATGCTTGCCTCTTTATTTTTTTTAACAGATTGATGCAGTACATTTATGCAATCTAATTGTGTTAGTGGTGCTTGTGAACAGATGTTTTTTGCAACTTCGGTTCTGCATGTACACCTCATGCAATGGGAGGACGGAAGCTTAGTTGAAGGTGCTGTAAGTAGATGCAATGATGTTTGGGAATCCATTGATCCAGCCAAGGTAAGTCTATTTGTATCTTGCTGCATAACATCTTATGGGGTATAAACTAACATGAAAATTCCAGATGGGTTGTAGCAATATTTTTATATCACAATGTAATGATACCAACATCATGAAATTAATTGCGTATCATAAGAAAAATTCTGAAAGCTTTTGGGCTAAAAAATCTCATTCTCTATGAGCTATATTGCCTATCATCAGTCATGAGCTGATGTCATCAATTTATTTCCCTATTCTTTTACGTTTATGGGTTAGGGAGGCTAGGGTGATCATCCACTCCCTTGTCGTTGTCAGGTAGTCATTTCAGACACCATGAAATAACTATGATTAGAACTTAATTCAAAAATCCAATTTTAGTTGGTCTTACTCTGAGTCAAGAACTGCAGAAGTTACTTTTTTTATTGGGTACTTACCGAATGTCTTTCAATTTATCACCTATGTCTTTTACCAAATGACTTTGATATGGCTTTGTTAACATTTGACCACCAATGTCTTTTGGTTTGCATTATTAGTTAGAAAAGCTACTATAGTAGTTAAAATCTTTAAACAAGATAACTAGAAAATGCTGCAATATATAACTAGCTTGGGCCTTTCGGATGTTGTATTATAACTATATTGAGGATCAATGTTGCAAAAATCGTGAATCGGTAGCCGGGCGGTCGACCACCCTGCAGCCTGTAATCGGTCAAGGCGGTGATTAATCGGTGATTAATCGGTTTGGCATTTCCTGCATGTTTTGGGAATTTCTGGAGAGCAAACTAAAGATCTTAACTGATTCAAGCCTTCTATGTTTTCAAACCTCAATAAAAGGCTTCAATTCTGATTATGAGGCCCATTGTGCGTTATAAGTGAAATAAACGATCCCCAAATTAAGTAAAATGCCTAAATTTTTATTTTTTTAAATTTGACCGATTCGGCCGATTTTTGACCGATTCGGCCGATTTTTGACCGATTCGGCCGATTTTTGGCCGATTTTTTTCCCAGACCGATTTTTTTAGCCGATTAGCCTAAATCGCCAAGGTCTATGGCCGATTACCTTGGAATCGGCGATTAATCGGCCGATTTTTCCGATTTTTGCAACATTGTTGAGGATTGATATCCCTATATAGCCATACAAGCAATTTTCTAGTTCATTGGCTATACATGCAGTTTTGGTGATTAGTGATATCTAAGTTCATATTTTCTTATAAAGATGTTCCCCACAATTCTAATCTGTTCTACTTTTTTACTCTTGTGGAACCAGAGACAACAATGCACTGGCTTATTTTTCTACAACGAGCTGCTCCACATATTCTATCTCCTGCGTATATGTGACTACAAGAGTGCCGGTCAACATGTTGACAAACTCGATGCTGCTATGAAGACCGACTTACAGAAGATGCAGGATGCTCGGGAGCTCACTAAAGAACTCGATATAGTCAACGAAGGCCTCTCACAAACTGATCTACCCTATAGAGATAGGGCTACACTAAGTTCAAGACGAACTCAACTTGAAGGAGAAATCAGTAATTTAATTGGCTCAAATTCTGTTGGCCAAGAAGTGTTGGAACCTGCATACTTTGGTAATGTGAAACGGGAATTGGGGGATAAGCTTGAATTGGCACCTCCTCCTATTGATGGAGAGTGGCTACCAAAGAGTGCTGTATATTCACTAGTTGATCTAATGGTGGTTGTCTTTGGCCGCCCAAAGGGACTCTTTAAGGAGTGTGGAAAGAAGATTCAGTCCGGATTGAATTCTCTCAAAGGTAGATCTTTCTGCTAATATCATCACTGTGACTTGAATGTTCATTACTTATAAATAGGGGTACAAAATGGGAAGGTCAGGCGGATGGGTGAGTGGATTAGAAAATGATACGAGTAGTTTTCAGTAGAGGTTAAAATGGACTCGGGACGGGTTGATCCGCGACCGCTGTGCTATTTTTTCTTTTCCAAATCTTCTAAATGAATAATCTTTAAATGATGATTGCTAAAATATCATTAATTCCCTAAAACAACGATTTTGAAATCTTTATATATTTGAATTCGACGACATAATACAAATCGACCCTTTCTTACAAAATTAGAGCTAAAATTGTCATCTCTACCTGAAGTGATAAAAATGCTTCATTCAGCAAAGACTGATTTTGATTTCCTAATGTCTCAAAAGGTTTCTTTTTTTTTATGCGTCTAGGTTGTAAACCATGTTTATTGAAGCTTTTTACTGCCAATTCTTATAAACTATTGAGTACATATAACTACGGATTTAGAATAGGGCTAAAGTGTTGTCAAGCTGATTAAGTATATAGAGACTGTTTTACACATTTGTCTGTCCACCAGTTCTAGAAACTGAATATATTACTTTTTACATGCAGCGGAGCTTGTGAAATATGGAGTAGCTGATGGTACAACAGGTATGCCTTCTGATCACGAGTCTTAATGTAAAGTAACTAGCAAGAGGAGATTCAACAGCTTGAAATCCAATGTAGTCATTTAGATCTAATATGCCCCTTTTATTTCAATCAGAGGTGGATTTGCAGCACTCTGCCATCTGGATGGCTGGTGTGTATTTGATGATATTAATGCAGTTCCTTGAGAATAAAGTAGCCATGGAGCTCACACGTGCAGAATTTGTTGAAGCACAAGAGGTTTGTTGTCTGATTTCAGTATTGGGGGTGCCTTAGTTTCATCTTTATTTTTACTTATGGTGCCTGAACATAGAAACAAAAAGTCAAAAACATTGTCTGTATGTATGAGCCTATGAGTCTACAAATGCCACTATGTAATTTATATTAATTTTTTATTCTTCTTAAGTCGTTTGGCAATCTCTGATAATAAATCTTGATTATAATTTTATACGAGCCAGTTTGAACTGCTTCAATAGGATCATGAAGCTCTACTACTATATGTCACACTAAAACAATAATATTTTCATGTTTGCAGGCATTATTGGAAATGAGAGGATGGTTTAACCGGTTCCCCACAATTTTGCAAGCATGTGAAAGCATTATTGAGATGCTGAGAGGGCAATATGCTCATTGCGTAGCCTGTTATAATGAAGCTGCTTTTCACTTTGTTGAGGCATCAAAGGTATGTTGGCTTTGGTATATCTTTAGACGGATTATGAATTTAGGAGGGCCTTGCATATGTACTCTATAAAGTGTATACAGTCAGACAACACCTAAATGATAAAATGGGAACACAATCACTACTTAAGATGTTTGCGCTAGGTAGTTATTACGTGACAGAATATGCTAACCATCTTCAAAATAAAGTTATATGCTCGTATCTGTTAATATATCTAGTTCGAACAGTCATATGGTTATGCTAGTATTCATCTTTGTGGGCAAGATTATACCATGCCATTATATTAGAGGGTTGCTTTGCATACTGGATGACTGAACGTGTTTTGAATTTATCGTTATCTTACTCTAAAAGTAGACTTGATAAGTTAATGTGTGTTTTACTATATATGATACCCTGGAAATGCAAGCTGAATCAAAACTGCGAGCAACTTGAAATAGACTTAGATTGCCCATTTGAACCATATGTGGTTTCCGCTTATTTCGACTTTTGTCATTTTGTGTGTTTGTAATCCTGCAGCTAACTGAGAGCAAATCAGCACAAGCTCTCTGTCAGATTTATGCAGCTGTGTCTTACATATGCATTGGTGATCCAGAATCCAATGCAAAGGTGAACTTAGTGTTCTCTCATTGGCCAAGTCTTTTCGTCATCCCTTATATGTGCTTAGAAGCTTTTTTAAATGCAGGCCTTAGAGTTGACTGGACCAGTTTACAGAATAATCGATTCTTTTGTTGGAGTACGAGAGAAAACTTCAGCTCTATTAGCATATGGATTCATTCTTATGAGGCAGGAAAATCTACAAGAAGCCCGGTAAATATCCCCATTCTCAATAGTTAGCCTACTCTATACTTGTAAGTAGGGCCGAGCAAATCCACCCGAAAACCAACCAGAACCGACAAACCGACCGAAACCGGACCGAACCGAACAGAACCGACCTTTTTCGGTTCGGCTTCGGTTTTGTATATTTATTTCGGTTTTGTCGGTTTTGGTTCGGTTTCGGTTCGATTCGGTTTTTGTCGGTTTTTTTGGTTCGAAACCCAAAAACTGACCCAAACCGCGTTGTTCGGGTCGGGTCGGTTTTTGTCGGTTCGGGTCGGGTTTGACCCGATTCTCACCCATACTTGTAAGTATATTTCTCTTGACATCCTGAATATTGGGTCTTGGAGCAATCTACTGCATTTTACATCCGTAATTGACGCCCTTCCTAGTTCCTATGGATTTAATTCGAGGTGGCAACTGGTAACTCGGGCGGGTGGGGCATGTTGGAAAACAGGTCAAAACAGGTTAGGATTGAATCAGACTAGGTTGGGTTGGGTTGAGCCACAAATTCTTTTTTGTTCTTTTCAAATACTCTTATCAATAATTAATGCATTAATTATGGTTACATTGGCATACTTTGCATCACGACTAGCAGGTTTTGGCATTTTTTAATCCGTGGTAGAGGGGATTTTGACCCATTAAAAATGTGTCAATTTGGGTTATGTTTTATCTCTGACAGTTTAAGTTTAAAATATTAACCTCCTGTCATATTTTACACACTACATATCTGTGATTTATACTGCACAAGCATTACAAACAAGCCTTGAAAAATTGAATTTAAGCATAGGTCTAGGGGTATAATGAAGCCGAGTTGAGCCGAGTATTGCCAAGCTAGAGCTCGACTCGGCTACTAAAACTCGAGCTCGAAACTTGACTCGAGCTTGATCGAGCTTTAAATTTTAAGCTCGAGCTCGGAATCTGACTCGAACTCAAATGCGCCTACCTTTCAAGCCCGAGCTCGATAAATACTCGACATATTGTGCTCGACTCGTTTCCTGTTCCCTTATGTATTTTTTCAATACTCATAAATTAAAAGATGGTGGATCGTTTGGCTTGAAACATTTGGTTAATGTTTTCTAGAATTTCGTATGACATGTTTAAAACCAGGTTTGATTGCAATTAGTTATTTTGTGAGTTATAATTAATGTTTATTGAGTATATGGGCTGTTTTAGATTGCTTGTTAAAGCTCATTTGCTTTTATTTATTTTTTGATTTTGTTAAAATTTTGATTTCCTTTGGTATTAAATTCTGATTTGATTCACCGGTGGAATTAACGGTCACGTCGTCATGATTCATTGTATGCTCGAATATAAACTTATGTAATAAGGTAAAAGGGTGGTTGGCAATGTTTATGTTTATCACGAAAACAGCTTATGAGCTTATATAGTTTTTGGGTTTGTTTTCCAACTTATTTGAACTAGGTTTAATAAGCTCATCAGCAAAAGTGCTTATGGCTACTTTAACTATATAAGCAGTATGAAATAACAAAGCCAAACACCCTTTAAAACGGTGTTGTGAGTGGGAAGGTATTGGAGGTTAAATATTGTAAACGGTAACAGTAAACAAGTAGAAAAATGAAGTTTTTTATTTATTTATTTATTTATTTATTTATTTATTATTATTATTATTATTATTATTATTATAAACCGTCACTTTTCATTGAAACCAAGGAAATTACATGAAATTGGAGGGGAGTCTAGACACAATCTGTGCTCCCACTCCTTTTTGAATACACAAACTAACTCGATGAAAAATAAAGGCACCGCTCTTAACATTGTTAGAGTGGCTGCTGGCAATTGTCCCAATGCGCGAGAGTGTATTCAAAGCTTCCACATCAAGTTCTCCAAACGTGGAAAAAGCGAAAGGGATGAACTTGTATCCATTGTCTTCACACTTGGATGCATACTTCTTCCTTTTCTTTTCCACAGCATTACACAACGCAGCCCCAGGAGCCCATGTCGATATCCCAGTCCCAGCAAACGGGGAGACCCCAGTCACGTCCAGACATGCGTCCTTACCTTGGAACCAGTTAAACAATAGCACATCTGCAGGACGTAATTCTCTCCCTTCCTCCGAAAGAAATCCCATTGGAGCCTCTTTACGTACCATAATCCCGGCTTTGGAGCATATATCAACCAGGATATCACGCACCAAATTATGCCTGAACTTAACACCCACTTCGCTAGCGCAATGAACCGCGTGATCCCCCCACTGGTCCATACGGTGTACATTGCAACTCGGGCATAAGCTGCCTTCAGAGAACATAGGAACCGCAAGCCTGTAGCATAACACTGATCGAAATTGGCGAGGATTCATCCTTTGTCCGAGACCGTCAATAGGGATGGTGAAGAGGAAGTCCTGCGCATGCGGGGCGCGGATACTGCTAAGTATAGCCACCTGCCTTGGACTTAGTGCGTACTTGGAAACAAGGTCTTTCTCAATGACATCGAAATAACACTTTGCCAAGGTTTTCATCATTTGGGGGGCAGAAGCGCCCCCGATGACAGTGAGGAAGTTGATGTTACAAGTATCGTTGAATAGATCCAAAGCATGTTGGAATGAAGGGCCATGAGTAACAATACCCGTTTTGGTGAGTATCTTACCCTGTAAGTCGTTCGTTTGCATTCGAGAAGCGAGGAAAGCATATTGGACGATATCCCCCGCTGAAAGGATGCCAAGGCCACCGAGCTTTATTGGAAGAGTGGCAAGCCTCCACTGCCAATCACCAAACCCTGCCCTGAAGCAGTAACAATCTTCTCCAAAGATGCACGTAACGTCTGATCGAACTGAGCTTGGGCCTCTGATAAGTATAAGGGGGGGGGGGGGGCATGTTCTCAAAGCATAAGATAATTTCGAAACTCCCGCACAATTACGCAAGAGGAGAAGCTCACATTGCGGATCATTGAGTTTGTTAATTGCCTCGATTAAATGTATGGTTTTGGAGACCCTTTTGGAGGCCAGATCCTGACAGAAACCTTCGTCCAAACTAACCGACCCACCCAGGAGTTTGACACCATTGATCGGGCGAGCTATATTTATAGGAAACACGCCATCCACTCTGCTTCTAGGGTCTTCGGCAGGCCAGAAAAGTTCAGTCTTGTCAACATTTAAAAATAAACCATGAGTGGGGCCCTCTGTCCTAATAATGTCAAGTGCCTTGGCAACCATGAGCGTATCTCCAACAATAGTACCATCATCGAGGTACCACGCCTGAAGGGTAAGCTCACACGACTGATTGACAGCATGAATCAAAGGGTGCAAAGCTAGAGCAAACAACAAAGGGCCCAACGGATCACCTTGTTGGACACCCTGACATGACCAAGTCCTTGTCGACAGAAAGGGCGTCCTCGTCAGATGAAAAAGAGGGCAGGGTAGGCTGGGGGGCATCGGGGTGTTTGGCCTCGAGCTCCAATAGAGTGTCAGGTGTGGAAGGGGCGATGCCAGAAGACGTGAGCACCTTAATAGCAGCCGTAAAATGCCCGTCCCCAAGTTTGCGCTTGCACTGACCCAGGTTGGCCCTGTTTTGATCCTTAGGTTTCGTCACCCCTTTGGAAGATGAAGGCACTTCGGCTAACCGATCCAGCACCAGACCAAGCCTGTCTCCGGGATCCCTCCATTTGAGAATGGCACGGGAAATACAGTCGAGCTGACAACGTTCTCTCTCACTGGAACGTCGTTGAGATCTATTTGTTGGCACAAAGGCGGAGAGCACACAGGATGGCAAAATGAGGAGTTGCACCCATGCAGATAAGTCCCCTGGGCTCAATAATATTAATACCTTATCCAACGCCCCACGAAAAATCTTAGCAAATCCAAGTCGCGCCCTGGGGGGAATACATTTAACCGTACGTAGTTTCTTTGAGAAAACCCGATCAAGGAGGTTGAAGTCGTAAGTGGACTCACCAACGAGAGGGGGCATCCCAGAAGCAGTTCCCTCCAAACCCTTATCAACAGCGAGAGTGTCCTCTGATTCACCAACGACACTCTCCTCGACTATATTTAGGGCCGGCCTCAAGGGTAAAGGAATACCGTAGATCGCTACATCGTCAAAACGAGGGGCCGGAACCATATCTCCACCGGCATGCTTGCAATTCTTACTAAAGGTGTGCGTGCAAAAACACTCCCCACAGAGCCAAATGCCCGCTTGATGAAGTGCCTAGTCAAGAGTGGAGAATAAAGAGAAGTCACTCGCAATGCGTGTTTTGTGAGAAGCCTTCAAAGCATCAGTCTTAAAATGGCGGGTGCCCAGGTGATCAATGAAATATTTCCTAGTGAACCCCTTCTCATTTCCCCCGCTGCACCCCTCATGTCCGTGTAACGGGCATGATATCCGAAATGCGTTAAGGTTAGCCATGATAAGGAGCCCAAGAGGTCACGTTTCAAGAGCTCACGTATAATAGCTAATAGACCACGTTAATTAATCAAAAGAGCAGCCCACGTTTAATAACTAATAGTCCACGGTTAAGGAGCCCACAAAGTTTGATAGGCCCAAAAAGAAGCCCACGTTAAATACCATATGAGCAGCTCCACTAGGAAAATCAGCAAAAGATAGTGGGGCCCACTAAGAATAGAATACCACCACTCCTGGCAACTCGCTACAAATGAAAAAACCAAACTGTCACCCCCAACAACTCGCTATCTCTTTTCCTTGACCAAAAACACACCCAGCAACTCGCCAGCGTAACAGAGTGGGGCCCACCAAGACAACTCGCTAACCGTGTACCTAGAAACCAAACACCTCAATCAGCAGAGGAAGAACAACGCAACACCGGGGGAACAGCGAAACACCAACAACGCAACACCGGGGGAACAGCGAAACACCAACAACGTAACAAAACCCGATATACTTTAAACTTTTAAAAAAGTTTAAAGTATATCGGGTTTTGTTAAATATATCAATTTTTTAAAAATTATAGAAATTGAGGATTTTGCACTTAAGTCCATAAAATTAGATTTAAGATTAGCCTCTTATTAAAAGTTTAGGGTTTGATTGTATATTTTTTTAACCAATCAAAATATAACGTTTATTTACAGTTAAGTCCAAATTTAAAAAAAAAAGAGTTCACAAGGCCATGCTTATCTTCATTTTTTTTTTCTGCACCAAACTTTTCAAAAGTTTGACCAAATTAATTTAGTTTTGACTTTTATTAGCCAATATGAGGGCTCGATTTTGCAGTTGAGCTCTCATTGGTCAATTGAAAAATCCATTTGTCTAATTTGTATCTTCTCTTATTATATAAGAGATGAGCTGACAACCAATTGGTATCAAATTGAGATTTTTATATCTCATTTACTTAGTAATGATAACTAAGTAATTATATGCATATAAAAGGGTAAATATGTAATTTAACTAAAACTCGATAAGGCTCGCGAGCCTTACTAGCCGAGTATTCTGAAACTCGAATTCGACTTGGGTTTCTACTCCTGTAGCTCTAGCTCGATTAAAGTCGAGTCAATTCCGAGTATCTTTCGGCAGGGATGGGTCCATAGTGAGATTTTCATCTAAAAGAAGGGGATATGGTGAAATAGGTAGACGCTACGCAGTTAATTGGATTGGGCCTTGGTATGAAAATTTACCAAGTGATAACTTTCAAATTCTCACAAACCTTGGAATTAAGAAACAAAGGTTCAGAAAGAGAAAAGAAAAAAAGATAGGTGTAGAGACTTGATGGAATCTGTTCTAATGAATGGAGTTAATTCTCTTACATTAGTAGAGGAATCCATCTATAGACACTTAGGAAAAGATGAAGGATAAAGTTTATACGGTCGATCTCGAATAGCTCACGAGTTGTCTCGTCTCATTTACACCCCTACAACGTTGCATATGAAAGCAAATAATATGGAAACTGCTTAAAAATCTTTACACAATTCAGATAACATGAGAAGTCAACACTCCTTAACAAGAAATGTAGATAAACAATTACTCCACATGTGACAAGTTCAGATACATGTGAAACTCAAAACTCTTAACAAAGGAAGTTGTAAATGTTTATTTTACAACCATATATAAAAGAATTTAATGTAAGCTGAAACAATCAAGGGTTGTGGGTTCAAGTCTCGTTGGAGAAATGTGATATTATGTGTGAGATGGGTTCAAGTCTCGTTGGAGAAAATGTGATATTATGTGTGAGATAGGTGGTATAGGTATGTAAAAAGTTGCCGTTCTAAAAAGAAAATAAAAATTATAAAGGCAAATCATCATAAAAACTGATTCGAACAAAAAATGAATCTTATTAAATATTAGAGCCTTTGTCCATTTAACCTCCGGCCGTATTAACAAAAATTTAGAGTCAAACCATCATAAAAACAATCACCATAGCCTTAACTTTTCACATTTACCATTCTGATTTTCCTGCCATATTGTCAACAATACGAATTCCAAAAGCAACACAATTCATGTAAGCTGATAAATATTTATAACATATAAATCCACCTATAAATACACACCGCCACCCTGATCACTACTGATTCATGCTGCTGCCGCAATATGTACAGGCTTTTTTATATAAAAAAAATTATCGGAAAAGTGTTTTTGGTCAACCCAAATTTTTTTGACCCGGACAAAAAGTTACATTTTATTCACTAGAATCTAAGTGACCCGTTATCAACCTGCTCATCTCGCCATGATTTTAATGTGTAGCATCAGGGTTTTATTGTACATATACTTATTAGAAAGTAGCTAGGTGGCTTGCAATGCTTGATACCTTCTCGCCTCTTTATTTTTATTTTTATTATTATTTTTTTTTTATTGGAATCATTGTCTTCGCCATTAACACATTTAATGCAGGGTTCGGCTGGCAAGTGGATTGCAGACAACCCATACGACTCTGGGGAATCTTCAACTTGTGTCACAGTATCTAACGGTGCTTGGAAATCTTGCTCTAGCTCTTCATGATACTGTTCAAGCGAGAGAAATTTTGAGGTCCTCCCTTACATTGTCAAAGAAGCTTTATGATATTCCAACTCAGATCTGGGTCATATCAAACCTCACTGGTATGTGTTTCATTTCATTGTCCCAAGTCCCAACCACTCTATTGGTCTATTATATGTTTCTTTGCGTAAATACTGATTCTAGCATAATGGAATAACTAATAAAGCCAACAGTTTTGCAACTGAGACCAGGGGTTGCTGTTTTGACTCATTCGCTTATGACTGGGTTGGTTTGGGTAGTGTTTCATTTCCAATGGGTCAAATTTGTCAAATTTAAAAAGTTAGCAACAAGGGAACTGGTTAAATGGGTCGAAAGTGTACTTTAATGTATTTATGATAGGGCAATAATTAAAAAAAGTATCATACTTGCCACCATTTCCTCTTGTGGGTAGCGAACAATTTTTTTTGCTTTTGTGGGTACTTTTCTTTCAAATTCTTCCTTTTTAGGGTACTATGTGACATTTTTGCCCTTCGGGGAAAAAAAATTTCTATTAGCTAAGAGGGGCAGAAATGTCCAAAAATTTCGCAAAATACCCTAAAAAGATGAATTTGAAAGAAAAGTACCCACAAAAGCAAAAATTTTTGTCGCTACCCACAAGAGGAAATGGTGGCAAGTATGATACTTTTTTTTAATCATTTGCCCTTTATGATAATGATGAGTTTCATTTTGGAAATATTGTTAATTAAGGCATGCTTAAATAAAACCCATAGTGTTGTTGTTAGCAAAACCCTTATTTGAATACTATATTACTTTAATATTAAAGGTTTACTTTATTGGGAAAAAAAAAAAATGATTTGGGTCAACCAAACCTGACTTAACCCGGTTTGATTGGCACCAACCAAAATACTCGTTTTGTCTGTTACCTAACCTGCGTGTCTTACCTCTAATGAAGAGGTTGAGATTTATGACGAGTATAGGAAGTAGGTATTTAGCGGGACATTCTCTAAGTATGAAGTATGAATAAAAGGGAAAGCTTTGATATTTGTCTTATCATCTTACCTTTGTCTACTGTTGATAATAAGATGGTAAGACACTAACGTAGTGTTTCGTATGTCGTAATCAAAGGGGGAATGGAAAGCATTATTACAATGGAATGAGAAAATGTTGTTTGTTTATATTTATGTAATGTAATAATTAATTACATGGAATGACTCATTACACCAAAACTATTCCTTAGGGGCCCCTACTTTTTTTTCATTACATCCCGTAATGGAATCAAAATTACATAAAACTCCACCATTAACTAACCATATTAATAAAACTTCTCATTAATAATGGGCATTTTAGTCTTTTTATTATGATTCCATTACATCTTATCAAACAAACCAATCATGATAAATAATGGTAATGACTCATTACATTACACCATTTATTCCATTACATCGGTCATTCCATTCATTTAACATTTCATTTCGTCCTACCAAACGAACCCTAAGACTTCTCTTGTTATAGGAAATCTATAATAGCAACAATTTTTGGTTGCAGTTTCCATTTTTTGAAGCCTCGTGTGCATTTGAGCTAATATAGTTTACAACTTTACATACCAATATTAATCGTCACAAAGTTTTGATTGAATTGTTTATGGCCCTCAAGAGTTCGTTTATTCTGTAGTATATTTGAACACCCCCCCACACACACACACACACAAAAAAAAAAAAAAAAAAAAAAAAAACTTGGCAACTCTGTCTTTTGCATTTTTGGAATTTATTTTGGGGGGGCCGAATCGGAGATTTGTTTGTAACCTCAACTAAATTATCTCTAAAACCTATAATATTTACACTAGGTGCCGTAAATTTTGGGGGGGCCGGGACCCTCCCCTGCCCCTTCATAGGACCGCCCCTGGCTCCAGCAGCAGATCTTTTATGAATTATGATAAGAGTAAACTGTTGTGAACTATGCCCATTCGAGTGAAGATTAGTTTTGCACACTCAGGTTTTATACTTTGACCCATCTAATGTCGTGAACATCCTATACTTACCAAATAACCAGGAACGAGTTTTGTTATATTGATAAACTTTGGATAGATACCATTTTTGTTCTTTCTTTTTTTATAGCCTTGCCCTTCATTGTGCTTATATACATCTAAATGAACTAAATTACTTATGCAGCATTATATGAGCAAGTACATGAAGAGGAGAATGAGATGGAGAATCGTGAATATGAGAAGAAAAAGATAGGTGAATTACAAAAAAGACTTGCTAATGCGCTTGCATCCCCTCATCATCGTGAATTGGTAACTTTATTTATCCATTAATTCTGTATAACTTTTTTTAATTGCAGCATCTCATATAAAATGCCAACCTTGATTGTGCATATAGTTTTTTTAGTTGACCGTTGGTTAAAAGTATAAATCCAATAGCACTTTGTGAAGCTATAGGTGACGATTTTCAATCAAATGGGTTAAATATAAAAATACTTTTGCCAAATTGGAAATAGGTCAATGGGCCAAGTAGGTTAAGTGTATATGTAATGAAGTAGCTGTAATAAGTTAAATTATCGTTATAACAAGTCTTTAGAATCATATTAGACACCATCTATATTATAAAACTAAGAAGAGGCTAAAAAAGTGTTGTGTGTTAACCCTTCCCCGATCCACCCTAAAAAAGTTGACAGTTACAAGTTACTAAACCTGCACATTACTAAACCAATAGCATTGATATTTGTAATTGTTGCAAACTTACAATGGACAAATAGGTCACTCTTTTTTCTGAAGTTTCGCTAAAAAGGAAAATTTTGCGACATTCAACTGACACATTTCATGAACAGATTGAGAAAGCAAAATTTCAAGTCCAAAGACTAAATGAAATTGATATCAAGCGAGCAATTGCTGGGCCGTCCATGAATGTCAATCTCGACATTCCAGAATCCGTTGGATTGTCATCATCTGCACCCAAAACTTCATCAAGGCTCATGGACGTAAATATCAGTAGACGTGTGACAAGAAGAGGGTAGTTTTATCCATCTAAAGTATTCTTTATTCTGTTGTAGAAGCATGTTAACCATAGTGGATCAAAAGGCCACCCCACATTCACATAGTTCTTGTAGATTCCTCTTAATTATGAGGATTTAGAGAATGCATCAATGTATATGATTTTGGAAACTAGGAACAAGATGTAAACGTACAATTGTGATTGTGAGAGTTATAATTTGTATATTTATCTAGGTGCATTTACATACTTTCTGCATACATACTTTGCATCAATTTGAAATTTCAAATTAGAATTAGTTGGAAAAGCCAAAAACTCACATGACAAGCAATGTGAAATCGGATTTTCATGTCGTCTCCGGATTGTCTAGACGAAAGTGACCTGTGAGCCATGGGTTCATACTCCATACAAAGGTGATTCTGGCCCTTAAACTGATTAAGAAACTAGCGCTCGTAAATGGGTCCAGCCGTCCAGATACAAGGAGCTTGGGTTATGAAGTGCTATTATGTTCAGTTTATTTTCAATACGACACTTTATCACACTGAAAATATTTTATCAGTAGCTTTTTTTGTAGCAAAACAACATTATCCAAATTGATAATGTTTTTTTTTTTTTTTTTTTTTTTTTTTTTTTTTTTTTTTTGAAAGGCAATATATTTTTATAAAATTAAAACTAGCAAGATACTAGAAATTACAACAATCTCGATCAACAATGACCCTCACAGACTACAACAATAATAAACACAACCCTCGACAACGAACCTAAACTAAACAACATCGATCTCAAAGGCTTAAACAATTGTGGCGACTCTAGAGTGGGTATATTTATGTTTTTATTAAAAGGGCAAATTGCACAGAAAAATACCACACTCAACGTCAATTTGAATTTTAGGTACTCAACTTTATTTTCTCAATTTAAGATATCAAAGTTATTTTTTGTGCAATGTAAGATTTTTGTTTTGAATTTTCGAAATATGTTATCGGTCATTTTTTCAGTAGAAATGGTAAATCAATGTGATGTATCGTTATAATTGAGCATTTAAAAGTCATTTCGGCTAAAATTATTACTGGTAATCGCTTTCGAAAAGTCGAAAAAACCAGCTATTGCACAAAATATAATTTCAATACCCTTAAATTAAGAAAAATAAAGTTAAGTAGCTAAAATTCAAATTGACATTAAATCTGATACATTTTCATGCGATTTTGCCTTATTACTACACAGTGAGTTTGCCTTAAAATACAATTCCATATTTTTGCGTTTGATACTTATATTTTACGACCTTACACATGTTATTTGTTTTTGTCAGTCAAATTCATCTGTCCATTCAGACGGGTAATAAAGGGAATTGATTCGCACATCATTTTTTTTATAAACACACCATTTTGTACAACACTGTAATGCATAAAGAGTACACAGTACAACACTGTAATGCACTCAGTGTTGTGCAAGAATAAAAAAAATTGGTGTGCAAATCACCTCCCGGTAATAAAGCTAGTTATTAAAAATAGCATAAGAATGACGTTGAAAATTGAGTATAGTTGGGAGGCCATTATGTAATTCAAGCTAAAAAAAAAAAGAAAAAGAAAAAAAAAAAAGGCAGTGACCTTGTTGAATTTGCTACATGTATGTAGTCCATATATAGTGCGAAGTTCAAAAGATCTCAATTGACCTCCATTTCAACTAAACTGTATGATCACCAAACATTTGAGTCATAAAACTAACACGCCCTTGAAACTTAAATATGTTAAAACAAAATAATCAATTTGACTTAAATGTTTAAGTGCGCTAAATAACCTATAATAAAAGGCCATTAAGAAATACTTTTTCGGTCCTAAAATTATTGTTTGCCTTTTTATTTTAGGACGGATCAAATTATTTGTCCACTTCTTTTTTAAATCAATCAAAATAAAGTTTAGTAGTCATAAATGATATTTGATTAATTAAAGAGCATACTTTTTCTTAGACAATATGTTTTTTTGTTAAGAAAATAATTTAAAAACCTAAGAAATATTTAAAAAAATAACAACACAAACTAATTAAATAAAGGGTTTTTCTAACTTGCTCTAGGGGCACAAGTTAAACATACCATAGTACATAAAAAATACACAGGGACTCACATAAAAGTACACTTGTCTGTACTTTTATATGTTACTTTTTCGTAGGCTCTTATATACTTTTGATGTACTTAACTTGTGCCCGTAACCTACAAGTTAAAAAAACCTTTGAGTAAATGCACCAAAGTAAGTAAATAGGAAAAAGAAATGTGATTTATCTTTGAAGCAGTAACGAATCTTACAAGTAGTAGTAGTAGTAGTATATTTGAAAACGGAAAGTGATTACCGGCCAATCCACCCAACTAGAACAGAAGCTCACCTTATTATTATGATCGATCTGACATTTCAACACAACAACCGCATTTCATAATCCCCACACAATTTTGATACAATCACCAATGCAATCCATAATTGGCGCACGGGCTCGTAATCTTCTCATCCGATCAACAAAGCTATATAATTACAGATCCACTTTACGGAAATACGAGCACGTCACACCTAGTTACAGTAGTAATTTGTCTGTTAGACGCTTTTCGACTCTTCGGTGTCATGTTTCGAGAACGCGGCCTTTTAGAAATTTCAATGCCTTTCTTTCGGATTATTCGCATCATCATGTTCCAAAATCTGTAAGTGTTTATTTTTAATCATGTATTATATATAATCTAGCTAGTCAGCTAGATCATGTGTTATTATTAGTTGATTATATATCAAACTAGTAGTTATTAAGTTTCTAGTGATAGGTGTTAGTAACATTACACGAGAAACTGCGTGTTTTATCTTTATGTTCCACATTGGGCAGTCATGGTACAAAATTAGTTGTTTAGAAGTTGCGAAAATGTTTTATTAAATGTACAGTGACCAATGTGGAGCATTTGAGAAAAGTACATTGCTGTTATATAACGTAAAAATGACAAAAAAGAACACTTTTTACTAATATGTTTGATGGGCTGGAAAAATGATGATCATTGTGGAATACGGAGATAAAACCATGACATTAGCCCTTATGTTTAACATGAAAGTTATTTTTAGAACTAAGCAGGGGCGGAGCCAGAAAGTTTTGCTCGAGGGGGCACACTTCGATAAATTTTAGAAACTACACTACAAATTGGTTCTTGGGTGGGGGGAGGCCAAATATTTTAGAAAATTTACACTAAAATTTTTTTCGCTAGGGGGCACGTGCCCCTTGTGCCCCCGTACTATCTCCGCCCATGGAAGTAAGTCTCACCGAAGCAGGGAGTAACAATTTAGGATATCCCTGACTTTTTGAGTTTGGTAGTATCAAGATGTTTTCGACTCATGTTAATATATGATCGACTGTTTAGAAAGATGTTCATACACTATGTAACAAGATGCTTGCTTAGATTATTGTTCATGTTTTTCACAGGGCCCTGAATTAGTTGCTATACTTTCTTATATTCACCAGAGTTTCTTAATCATAGCATGAAAGAAAAATTTGTGAATAAGTATAGCCATATGTTAAAATCGTGACATTTTTTACTCTTGTCTCTATCAGGGTTCAATCCCTTACGGGTATGCTTCACTGTCAACATCCAGTAGCGATGATACAAAGACTACAAAGCAGACTAAAAAAGATGAGGAAACAAATCTTGTAACAAAAGGAGACAAAATCAATAATGCTAAGATTCTTAGTACACTTGCAAAGTACTTGTGGATGAAAGATAACACGGAGTTCAGACTAAGAGTGCTCATCGCTATGGGATTTTTGGTTGGAGCCAAGGTGAGTGAGGGACTATTGCTGCATCTTTTTGTATCATGTTCTATTTTGTGTGTAAAATGGCCAATGTTAGTAATACATGCTTGCTAAATTTCTTTTCAGGTAATGAATGTTCAAGTTCCGTTCTTATTTAAGCTAGCTGTTGACTGGTTAACAACAGCAACAGGAAATCCTAGCTCGCTTTCTGAGTTTGCGGCTGCTAATTCAACGGCTTTAGCTGTTTTTGTTAGTCCGGCGGCTGTGTTGATTGGTTATGGTATAGCACGAACAGGGGCCTCTGCTTTCAACGGTACATCATCATGAAGTAATTGCTGGTTCTTGTTTTTGACAACAATAAACCTAAATATGGCCTGTGATCCTTATTTTTTTTTACTACGTGGGCCATCTCTAATTCATTCTCGACTTATTCTGTGTGTTTGTCTTGTTACAGAGTTGCGAACTGCAGTGTTTTCTAAGGTTGCATTGCGGACTATTAGGTCGGTTTCTGGAAAGGTATGATCGAACTGAGCTCAAATTCTTCTTCCAGTTCTGAGATATAAAGTTTATGCTATACTTATGTGTGATACAGGTGTTTACACATTTGCATCAGCTTGATCTGCAGTATCATCTTAGGTATATCTAATGATTTCCTCTTTGATTAACTGGGTTCAACTTTTCTTTAATGTGAATATATAGGTTTTACTTCAAACCTTTTTCAGTTTACAGTAATGGAAATAAAATTTATGGTAAGTGCAGAAAAGGCTAGTTTTTTGTCGGTTATTTGGTTTCGCTATCATTCTGAGTGAACAAGGATTGTTATTGTACACTGCTAAACTATAATAATCAAACAAGTAATTGCATCTGTATGTAGTTGTCTTGATCATCTAGAGTTTTGGATTAAACAAAGTTTTTGCATTCATTATGTGGATATCCCGTGAATGCTTTTGATTTTACTTGAAGCCAATTTTTGTGTTTGTTACATATCTTCGTGTCTCTTTCCTTTTTGCAGCCGTGAAACCGGTGCTTTAAATCGAATTATTGATCGTGGTAGCCGGGCTATTAACTTCATCCTCTCAGCCATGGTATTTAATGTTGTACCAACTATATTAGAGGTGAGACAGGTTCTCTTGCTTGATTGTGGCCATTTTACAGTTTCGCTAGTTGATCTTTTATTTTCATTTTGATTGTAGTTTCACTCGTTTCTATGCTTGTGATAATTTGCAAATCTCAGTTTTGCAGCTTAACATGTGTTCTTTTAGATTTCTTTGGTATCAGGCATTCTGGCATACAATTTTGGAGCACCATTTGCATGGATTACTTCATTGTCAGTTGCTGCATACGTCGCCTTCACGTTGGCTGTGACACAAGTACTTTGTTCCCTTTAGTTCCTTTTGTATTTTTTCTCCCTAAATTATATCAAAGTATTTTATTCAACTATAGATTGCCTGCATCTTTTTTTGTTGCCTAGGAATTTATTTATTTAAACTATAAAGGAAAAAGATTAAAAAGAAAATAAAAATAAGAAGACTCCCTTTCTTCAACCAAAACTCGTACTCAAATACGTCATACATGGATATTTTGTTCGATATATCCTGACAAAAGTGATTTAATTGATGTTATTTGGCATGATCTCATAAAAATAAGAAGACTCCCTTCTTTTGACTTATATTTGTCTCCTACTTTTATCTGTTCCAGTGGAGGACTAAATTCAGGAAGGATATGAACAAAGCTGACAACGATGCAAGTACGAGGGCAATTGATTCTCTTATTAATTATGAGGTGAGAAGTCAACAAGATTCTGCCTATCTTGGTTTTGTACTTAACTATGATTTGCAAGGTCTCTCCTTTTCTCGTTTGGCCTTTTTTTAATCATCTTGTGGAATGATTTATATACTTTTTTTTGTTAGACTGTAAAGTATTTCAACAACGAGCAATATGAAGCTGAGGAGTATGATAAATACTTAAAACGTAAGTGGCTTTTCTTCACATATACTCTACATACTAAGCTGTCTGCTTTCAGTTTTGAGCTGTTTGAAGGCTTCCTCTAATCATATGTGTATTATGAACATTTTTATCTCTTAGAGGTGTTCATCCCTTTTAGTTAGGGATGGTTTTGGGTTGCCTTTTATCTCAAACAGGTCAAAATCAGCATAGTTTAGCAAGAAGGGGAATGGTTCGAACTGGTTCATAGTCGCCAAAGTCTATCTTCGCATTTTCAGATTATTATTGTGACAATATTGTTTTTCATAAATTAATTTACACATCGAATATTTACAAAATATGGGCAAAAAAGTGTGTCCGGGTCAACCCAACCAGACTTCTCTCTTTCTGCATATACTAAAAGTGTGTCCGGGTCAACACACTAGCTCCACCAATCTTCTCATATTACAACATCTGCTATTTTATTTTATGGGTGGTAGCTTGAAGGGGCATTAAGTTCGTGCAAGCTAAGTGATTAACTTTAATGGCATTTACTCTCAGGCTCTGAAGATGCTGCCTTAAAGACTCAGCATAGTCTTGCTTTTTTGAATTTCGGCCAGACTCTGATATTCAGTATAGCTCTATCAGCTGCAATGGTACTGAGTTCAAATGGTGTCATGAACGGTGTGGCGACTGTTGGTGATTTGGTACGCCTTCCTTATTTCTATACAGTAGTTTTCATTCATAAAAAGATTTGAGTTTATTGATGGTCATATTAACTATTTATGATATGTGTAGGTTATGGTAAACGGGCTCCTCTTCCAGCTGTCTCTTCCACTCAACTTCCTTGGGGGTGTTTATCGTGAAACTGTGCAGAGTCTTATTGACATGAAATCCATGTTTCAGCTACTTGAGGTAGTTTCCATTTTCTTCATATTGGGTGGCTAAATATGCGGGTGGGGTGGGTTGGATAACGGATAACGTTCGGGCGTAAACACTTTGTTGTCAACTACTCAACTTTTACTCTTTAAAAATAAATAATCAATGTTATATACGCGTATATGATTACCAAAAGTATATAATTCCAACAGTAGTCTAAATATTTGGATAAAGTGACTGTCGTTCTTGGCTTTTTATTTAAATCGTTTGAGATTTGTGATATAACATAACCCAAATCTACTCATTAGTAGGTAAATGAGTCTAAATGGCCATTTCTATCTTCCACATTCATGATATGTAGATCCACTTCCACTAAACTTCTCTTTAACGGATACTGGATTAAGGTGTTAATGTTCAATAGGAGGTATATGCATTAGACATACGCTTTAGGCGACTCTCAACACGTTAAAAGTGTTTGCCAGTTGGTCTCTTCCCTTTCTGACTAATCTAACTATAATACCAGTTTAATCTGGATATAAAATATAACCTGAGTCACCCCATTCATAACTCATAAGTTTATAGGTGAAATTGCTACCTCAGATTCTTATCTTGGTTAAGCAGTGTCATTCTCTTGTATTCTGCAGGAAAGGGCTGAGATCAGAGATGAAGAAAATGCAAAGCCTCTGAAGTTGAGTGGGGGTAGCATTGAGTTTGAAAATGTTCATTTCAGGTAAAGTTTTCTCTGAATATCCACACATTAACATATTCCTACATATTTTTTTTAGCAGCATACGCTCTGACCAGAATGTCAGCTTATGGTCGTAAGGAGTATCAAATAAGTTAAACACACATGACACAACAGTCACCAACTCACCATTCACTAACTGTTTGTTTTCAACTAATTACGTACCACGTAGTTTTTTATAGAAACATGTAAGGAGAAGGTTATATACTTATATGTGTATCTTCAATATGATTTCTCAATATCGTGTCTTTTCATATTATCTTTAAGCTTTAAGATTTACAAGAGTGTCTTAGATATTAGAAAGAAAATATGACATCCCTAGTCTAGAGTATTTCTTATAAAATGTTTATGTGTAGCCAGCATTAGAAGATATAACATATGATTACTTTGTTGATATTCTTTCTGATATGTACTCTGTTTTCACGACTTTAGTTATCTGACAGAAAGAAAGATTCTTGATGGGATATCTTTTGTTGTGCCATCTGGGAAAAGTGTGGCTATCGTCGGAACCAGTGGCAGCGGTGAGGCTTTCTTTCTGCCAAACTATTTAACTTTTTATCACTACTACCAGATTCAAAATTAAATTCGTCAATGACTTGAATCTTATGTGCAGGAAAATCAACTATCCTTAGAATGATATTTCGGTTCTTTGACACCCAATCTGGCACGGTAATGGTGAAAACTAGTTATTTAATTCTTTTATTGTATGGGTTGACTTCTCCGAAAAAATGTTTATCCAAATATATTTTTTTAAACAACTAGTGTTATATATGATTACAAAAAACTATATATTGTTAATAAAACAATCTGATTGTTTAAATTAACCTGATTGTTGCTTGACAGGTGAGGATAGATGGTCAGGATATAAGAAAGGTGAAACTTGAAAGCCTGAGGAAACATATTGGTGTTGTTCCACAAGACACAGTAAGTTTAATGAATGTTCAGCTCATTGATTATGTCTATTCGTTTACATGTTATGCATTTTGTGCTTTCTTTTCTTAAGTTGGCATTCACATGATTCTCACGAACTGTGCTTTTTGAGCAGGTATTGTTTAACAATACAATATTCCACAACATTCAGTATGGCTGTCTCTCATCTACACCTGAGGAGGTCTATTCCCTTGCAATATGTTTCTATTTACAGAAAAATCCAGCGTCGTCTTTTGCACTAATAAATAGGCTTCTTTATTTTTATAGGTATATGATGCTGCCCGAAAAGCAGCAATTCATGATACTATCATGAAGTTCCCAGACAAATATTCTACTCTTGTTGGGGAGCGCGGCCTTAAGGTACTCGTTACAGAGGGTTTAATTTTTTGGTTACGTGCACAAATAGTAATGCAGTTCCCAGATTAAGCGTATATATACCTTTCTTGTTGTACAATACATGATTTCTTTTGATCATTTTCTCACCATTTATAATAAGTTGATAACCAACCTCCATATACATGTAAAACAGTGACATGATACTAGTTCATCTGTCAATGTTAAATTTAGTTTAGGTCTAGGATTTTGCTTTAGTTTTTGCTAGATTTTCTATACAAATGTGAGAGGTTGACGAAAAATAATTTTATAGTTGTTTACATGATATTACAAAATAATTTAAAGACTAAGACAATGGAAGTTGCTATTCCATGCGCTAACCTGTAATTCTGTTGTTTATTTCACATTTACTTGTTAGTCAAACATCAGTTACTACTTACCTCTGCAAGTGTGATATATTCAACTTCTTGTGCGACTTCTAGATTGTTTTTATCTTCTCAATCTGCAATTTATTCTGTTTGTGGAAGCCCATTGGGTTTAAACAAGTTGATCTTAATTTTGATCATCCTTTTACGTACAGCTTAGCGGTGGTGAGAAACAACGAGTTGCTTTAGCTCGTGCATTCTTGAAAGCTCCTCCCATCTTGTAAGTCTTTCAACTGATGCATTCAGAAAGCACCTACCCACCCCCATTTTTCCACCCCTAGCCATAATTTTTAGATTTGGAAGAGTTTCTAGCCAGTACGAGTAATATGAAAATGTTTTTTTGGTACCAGTATTGCATAATCATTAATCAAGTTAGAAAAGCATGAGCCAGACACTGCACATGTGCATAAATTTTGATAATGAATTGCGTCAACTTCTTTCAGGTTGTGCGATGAAGCAACGAGCGCTCTGGATAGCACAACAGAAGCAGAGATACTAAGTGCATTAAGGTCCCTTGCTAATAACAGAACAGCAGTCTTTATCGCTCATAGGCTCACAACTGCAATGCAGTGTGACGAGGCAAGCCCGCTTTTCTCAAATTCTCTTTTATTTCAGAAATCCGATCTGATGCTATATGATACAAATTTCGATCCATTTATGTATAAATGGGTCAATTTGGATTATGTTCTATTTCTAACATGTCAGTTAAAAAAACAATCAGCTAAAAAGGAAACAGATCAAGACGCCACAGTGTATCTCTAATTCATACAACCTGTTAAATAGTTTTAAACATTTTTCTGTAATCTAGTATAGTACAAAGTTTCTGTGAAATTTGGATAATATATGTTCAGAGTCGGCCCAACCCATTTTATTTATATATGACTGGCCCACTTTGCCACCTCTACACAAGACATCATTTTTGTTTTTACAATCTTGAGTCTCACATTCGGCTAACTTTGTTTCTCTTGTATTGTTTTCTATCAGATTATAGTTCTTGAAAACGGTAGGGTTGTCGAACAAGGTCCTCATGAAGCTCTTTTGTTGAATGCTGGCCGATACGCACAGCTCTGGTCACAGCAAAATAGCACCATTGATGACTTAACATCGTCATCAGAAAGACTTTCACCGATACAAACCCATCAAACTTAGATGGTTCACATCCCTTTTCACCATCGTATGATAGTCATTGATCATGCTTACCATAATAACGTAATCACATATTAAACAACAACGAGCCGATAAAACTTGGCGGTCTGGTCTTTTTCCCATTGTATTATAGCCATTAATCATTTTTGCCAAAATAAAGTCTGTATTTTTGGGAAAAAGACCGTGTAATTTATTTAGAGCATTGTATCTTAGGTCTTTGCTTATTTCACACACCAAACCTCACAGACATCTATTGAAAAGCAGTCATTGTCATTTGATGATAATATTCTTCAGGAAAAAAGTGAAATTTCACTCGATTTGGATTCGTATTAATGGAATTGTTTTATTTCATTATTTTGTAGGTTAATTTTTTTCCGTCATGCAAACATTCATCCATTCTATACGTTGGGTCCTTCCGGAGTACCTTAAGATGGGACATATTGATTGCTAGGCTTCTTTAGATTCTTAGTTGACATGACAATCATGTCCCACTTAGTATAAATGAATAAACTTGTGTTGTAATTACGATCGACATATAGAAGTACACTCGATGAGTAATGGGCTTTTAGCCTAGGAGTATTTGTGGGATGCATTTCAAACAAGTTGTTGTGGAGGCTGTTTGATAAAAAAAAAAAAATATATTATTAAGCGCTAAATGAATCAAAGTTGCTGAATGATTTCAAGATGCCGAGTGAAACTAATTCTGTGTGAACATTATTGTTTGATAATTATTCTGAATAAGCAATCTAAGTTGCCTTAAATTACTAATTTAACCTTGTGTCTATAATTGTACTGACCAAAATATATAGTTTGATAAAAAAAAATTATTGACTCGAATATATATATATATATATAATACTAGCAGGGTCCCCGCGCGATGTAGCTGCGGGCACCCTGTAATTTAATTTTTTCGGCTAATAATTTATTTTATTTGTACGTTTTTTGGCAATAGTTTTACTGATTAGTTTTTTAAAGCAAAAGTTTGATGAAATTTTGCTTAGTTTGTATTATTTTATTTATTATTTATTATTATTTTTTGTTTAGTAGTTTGCTTGGTTTGTACAATATGTGAACATATTGTAGTTTATTATGTTCTTTTTGACAATAAATTTACGGATATCAAAAATTTCGTTTAGCTCGTGTTCGTTCGGGCTCAAGCTCGTTGGCTCGTGTCCGTTCGGGCTCGAGCCCATTTGACCCGTGCCCGTTCGGGCTCGAGCACATTTGGCCCATTGCCCGTTCGGGCTTGAATATTTGTATAATATGCTTTATTATTTGTATTAGTGACATTTAATGCAGGAATTGTGTTTAAGTTGGTTGTATAATATGCTTGATAATTTGTATTTCTTATGTAAGAGGTGTTTTAATAAGTGTATTAATTGTATTTATTGACTATTTAATTAATTGTATTTAATGTACATAATGATTTATTTATTGTATTAATGTTAGTATTAATTGTATGTTAGAATTAAATATGAGGAGAATTTCTATAAGTAACTTTAGAAGTTGTATTGCTTAATTTTAAGTATTTCTATTAATAGTAGGCATTCCTCCATTATAATATAGTATGATAAAGAAAACAATGTTAAAGTAAGCAATAAAATGTAAATACAGTAAAACCTCTATAAATTAATGATGTTTGAGCCAGGATATTTTATTAATTTAGCGAGATATTATTATATCGATAAATTAATAATTTATTAATTTAAAGAGATTTTACGTATGGCCTTTAAAATTTCAATTCCAATATACTATTTACAATGTATATTAGTTAGAGATGTAAAATTCGAAAAACAAGTTCTAATTAACATTTTATGCATTCAAGGCATTGGAGAAATTAATGAATGCATACTAACGAATGTTCGAGATTCAAGGAATTGAAGAAATTGTGGAATTTTTTAGTAATTATTAATTTATAGTTTCATTGGGACCAATATATATGCACCGAGGTTTAAAAAAAAATTATTATCTAATTATTTTATCGATCAGGGTCCAAATTTGTACTAGTCCCAAGTTGGGACTAGACAAATAATTAATTGTATCGAGATTATTAATTTATCAAGTATTAATTTATAGAGGTTTTACTTTATTCTTATCAAAATATCATAAAACAATATTAATTACGAACTAATTTTAAAAAGAACTCATTATCATTTAAAAAATAACTCATCAATTTGATTATGAAATCATGAGAACTAGTTTACTCTTAAAGAAATGATCAAATGCATATATAAAAGTTGGCTGTTTGACACACTCGAAGATGTCATTTATGTAATTTTTTTTGTGCTTAATCATCTTGCATGTCTTTAATGCTGGCCAATTCAGCCCTTTAGTGGAACGATTAAGAGAAGAGAAAAAGTTTATCAAACAATCATTCCCACTTAATGATTCATGATAAGGCCCATTAAGAGGCTATCACTTGCTTAAGATAAATGTGTGAGATATTTGTGAATGTTGTGAAATTGTTGGTTTGCTCATAAAAACAAAAAAGAAAAAGCAGTACACTCAATGAAGAGAAATTAGACAAGAAACAGATTAAGCAAGACAATGTTGGAATTATAATATCATGACATGCATATAAATAAACCAATAACATTAAGTAAGCATAGCGGAAACAATTACAAGATCATATAATATGTAATTAATTAATCAAATATAAAAGTAAAAATACCTTTGTGATTCTAGCCCGAACAAAAATCAAATGAATCTTCAATTCAAGAACCCTAATTAGGGTTTATGTGGATTATAAGAATTACTCCTTACCTCTTTTGTAATTCAATCCATGAATCAAACAATAGTGTGTTTGAATCGCGTTCTTGTACACACGTACTAATTCAAGTAAAAGTTTATGCAAGTAAATTAAACACAAAACCTTTTTTAGCTTTATGAAAATCGAATCCCTTAAAGGATTTGAGGATGGGTCGATTTTTGGGACAAGAAGAGAGAAAGAAAACATCAATTATGTGTGTACAAGTTATAAGAAAACAATAACCCATGAGGTGTTTATATACTTGATGAAACTTGGAGCTCAAGGCAAAGAGGAGGTGGAATCCCCCCCCCCCCTTGGCCGATCGGTTGGAACCTCCCCAAAGGGATTCCGGAACCTTCTATTGTTTCCAATTATTCACAAGTATTACTTTCCTAATCTTCGTCTAACAGTCGTTAGTCATTCTCCGTTAAATACTAACGGTCGTTACTCGTTTTGTGTTTATTAATAATTACATATAACATTTATAAATAATTATTCTTTTACTCTTCATACGTAAAGTGGGCAATCCCGCGATCTCGAGTTCGATCCTAACACACATCTATTATTTTATCGTCTATAAAACTAACAGCTCCCACTTAGACATATCATAATAGTGTGATCACATCGGTTAGCGTCTTGCAACACGCCGATGCCTCTAGTACAACTCGAGTAAGGTCCCTGGAAAACCTTTTAATGATTTCTCATTATTATTATCCCTTTGTTTCTAATACCACGTTAATAAGGATATGGATCTAGGTCATTCCTTATTTAACCATTCTGTTTCTCGTTGTTAGTGATTGACAAGATTACCAAATCGTCTGAACATTTCAGGAAAGACCTTGGGCGTGGCCACGCAAACACCTTGACAACCCTACGAGGGGCCCAACAATATTAAACTCCAAAATTAATTTGAAGGAACAAATTCTATATTGACTACAAGCAAAACACACAAACTTTGTAACACTTCCGAAAACAACCCTTATGACTACCAGTTACGTATAGCGTTAAGTTGTTCTATAAAAATGTACTACATTTATGACCGTTATCTTGTATCTCAAGTCCGAGGATAACTTCTTATGATTTACTTAATGACAAGATCCATAAAGTAACATCATATAGTCGGGATAAGTCTTATATTCAGTATCATCGAATATCATCTGAAATGGCATAACACATCAATATACTTTAAATATATTATACCAACTTTCAGATTTGTCTTAATTTAATAATATTCCCATATTATTAACTGACAACGGACAATTTAGAATAACTTTTATTCATGGATTTAAACATGCAAAAATAGGACACAATAATTAACAATAGAAATAAACATACCAAAATACTTTATTTTATTAAAATAATAATTGTTTACAATATCCTTTATCCAAATACTAATCACAGTTATGCATGAAACTACTAGCTAACTTAAGCCCAATTCCTTTGGCTAATTCATTAAGCTTTTCTTTTGCCAAAGCCTTAGTGAATGGATCAGCTAAGTTATCATCTGTGTGAACTTTCAGCAGATTTATTTCACCTTCGTTAACCTTTTCTCGAACAAAGTGATACTTCCGTAGAAAATTTCTGGTGCCTCTCATGACTCCAGGTTCATTGGCAAATATGATTGCAGCAGAATTGTCACAATACATATTAATAGGTAATTCAATTGAAGGCATAACACCAAGCCCTGAAATGAATTTCCTAATCCAAACAACCTCCATAGCAGTTTCTGAAGCAGCAATGTATTCAGCTTCTGTTGCAGACATCACAATCGTACTCTGCTTCTTGCTCTTCCAGTCTACTCCTCCTCCATTGATAACAAAGACATAACCCATCTGAGACTTCACATCATCTTTGTTACTTTGCCAGGACGCATCACAGAAACCTGTAACATCAAGTTTTGCAGCTGGTTCTCCACCATATACCAAAAACATATCTCTTGTATTTCTCAAATACTTAAGAATATGCTTAACAGCAATCCAATGTTTTTCACCTAGATTCTGTTGAAATTGACTGGTGATATTTTGAGCAAACGCCACATCTGGCCTTGTGCATTTTATCGTATACATAATAGATCCTACAGCCGAAGCATAAGAAACTTTACTCATGCGAGCCACTCAGCAGGTGTTGAAGCACAAAACTCATCACATAAGCCATGTTTCACTTCCATCGGCAAATATCCTTTCTTGGAATTTTGCTTATTGAATCTTTTCAATATTTTGTCAATGTAAGCACTTTGACTTAATCCAATTAACCGCCTTGATCTATCTCTATAGATTTTGATTCCCAGAATGTATGCAGCTTCTCCTAAATCTTTCATAGAAAATCACTTTCCAAGATATGACTTAACTTTTTGCAAACTTGGAATGTCTTTTCCCATGATCAATATGTCATCAACATATAAACTTAGGAAAATTACATTATCACTCCCACTAGCTTTGTGATACACACATGGCTCATCAAGATTCTGAGTAAATCCAAATTTTTCAGCATCAAATCTCTTGTTCCATTGTCGTGATGCTTGCTTCAATCCATAAATGGATCTTTGAAGTTTGCATACACGATTTGGAAACTTAGGATTTTCAAACCCTTCTGGTTGTGCCATATAGATGTCTTCATCTAGATGACCATTTAAGAAAGCGGTTTTCACATCCATGTGCCATATCTCATAGTCATAGTACGCTGCTATAGCTATGAGAATCCTAATAGCTCTTATGTCTGCTACAGGAGAAAAAGTCTCCTCGTAATCAATTCCAAAAGTTTGAGTAAAACCTTTAGCAACCAGACGAGCCTTATAGGTGTGTGCATTTCCATCCATGTCAGTCTTAATCTTGTAGAGCCACTTACTCCCGACTACCTTGGCACCAGGAGGAAGGTCTACTTCAATCCAGACTTCATTATCATTCATGGATTGTATTTCCCCATTCATAGCAACTTTCCATTTATCCCTTTCAGGACTGTTAATGGCAGCTCTATAACTAGTAGGTTCATTAAGATCCCTTAGTATAGTTTCCTCAACCTCTACGTTAAGATATAGACGGTCAGGCGCTTTCACATGTCTAGAAGACTTGTGAATGGGAACTACTTCAACTTCCGGTGGAGGACCCAGACTTTCAGGTTCTACAGGAAGTGTGCTAGTGTTTTCTGAAGGTAATGCATTATCTTGATCATATTCTAGATCATAGATTCTCCCACTTACTTCTTGAGATACAAGATTACTTTCAAGAAAGTCTCCATACCTAGCAACAAATACTTTGTTCTCTGGTGGGTAGTAAAAGTAGTAACCCATTGTTTCCTTTGGGTATCCTACAAAAATGCACTTTACAGATCTTTGTTGGAGTTTATTTGGTGAGTCACGTTTAACATATGCCTCACAACCCCAGACCTTTAAATAAGACAAGTTCGGAGCTTTTCCAGTCCATATCTCATATGGTGTCTTATCAACCTTCTTTGTGGGAACCATATTAAAAATACGAACAGCTGATTCAAGAGCATAATCCCAAAAAGACAAAGGAAGATTAGTAAGATTATACATTGATCGAACCATGTCCAACAATGTACGATTCCTTCTCTCAGATACACCATTTTGTTGTGGAGTATATGGAGATGTGAGATTCTGGACAATTCCATTCTTAGTTAAGAAATCTTTAAAATCTTGACTAAGGTATTCACCACCTCGATCAGAACGAAGAGCTTTAATCTTCTTTCCTAATTGCAACTCTACTTCTGTTTTGAAAACTTTGAATGTTTCAAACACCTCATGTTTATGTTTAAGTAAATAAATATAGCCATAACGGCTGAAATCATCTATGAAAGTTAAGAAGTAAACAACACCTTTCCTTGACACATGTCTAAGTGGTCCACACACATCAGTATGTATCAAACCAAGTAGATCTGAAGCTCTTTCCATATTGCTATGAAAAGGTTTCTTAGTCATCTTCCCAGGAATACAAGACTCACACTTATCAAATGACTCATCATTGATATTTTTCAAAAGCCCATCTTGTTGCAGCTTTTGCATGCGAGCCTTGCCTATATGGGCAAGTTTACAGTGCCAAAGGTAAGAAGAATTCAAGTCATACTTCATTCTCTTACTAATGCTATACATTGAATTATTATTATTGGACATACAATCATTCATATCAATTTCAAACACACCATTCACAGCAATAACATTAAAATAAAATACACCATTTAAAGAAACAAAAATTTTATTGCCATCAATAGTATGATTAAAACCATGATCCAACAAACATGAAAAGGAAACAACACTCTAACAATAGAAGGTGTATAATGACAATTGTTTAAAATCAGTACTAAACCAGAAGGTAAAACTAAATTAAACACTCCTATGACTTCAACTACTACTTGTGCTCCATTGCCCACTTGCAGAAATTGCTCCCCATAAGATAGTCTCATTTCCTCTCTAAATCCCTGCAGTGTATTACAAATACCACATCCAGTATCATATACCCATGAATTTAATTTATGAGATAAAGTAAATAATTCAATGACAAATAAGTTACCTGAAGTACTGACGCCCATGTGCCCAGTCTTCTTAACCTTATTATTTCGCAAGTCATCGAGATAAAGAGGAACATTCTCTTCCAGTGACCCATCACCTTGCAGTAATGACATCCTTGATCCTTCTTCGGATTATCCTTCTTAGGAGGGTTCTTCTTAGGTTGAGGAGGTTGATAAGCCATAACTTGATTATTCTTATTAGCCTTACCCTTACCCTTACCCTTACCCTTACCCTTACCCTTACCCTTACCCTTCTTCTTGTTCGCATTTGGCTTGTTAATTCTACTCCCTTGAATAGCAAGTACTTGGGGTGTAGGAGCCTTTAATGGTATACCTTTCTCATAATCAATGAGTAGTGCGTGCAATTCACTTACTGTCTTCCCCACGCAATGCATATTGAAGTTCCTCACAAAACCAATAAATTCCTTGTTAAGGGATCTATTGATTAAGTTCATAGCCATATCATTGTCATAGGGTTTACCAAGTGTTTGTAGTTGATCCATGAAACTCTTCATTTTCAACACATGAGCACTCACAGGTTCACCATCACCCTGCTTACAACCATGTAGAGCCTCCATCAAATCGTAAATCTCTACATTTGATGGTTTCTCATATAGTTTCTTTAGTTCATCAATCATGTTCACGGGGAAGAATTCTTCAAACTACCTTTGTAAAGCAGGTGACATCGCCCCTAACATCAAAGCGTCCACATAAATATGTTCCTTATAAACTATTTTCCATTCGGCCTTAGCTGCATCAGTAGCAGTTGGACCGGTTGGTTCAGCAGGACAAGGCGTCTTCAAGATTTCAAGTTGATCAGTCACTCGCAAGACAATCCTGAGTGAACGATACCAATCATTGAAATTCTCTGAGCCAGTCAATTTTTCTCGTTCAAATTAAGCCTTGAACGCAGAACGCAAGTTGGTGTTATCAGTTTGAGCCATTTCTACAGATAAAGAAAGTTCAAAACATTAGTATTTTTGATAATACAAGTTTTCAAGAAAATAAAATACCCAAGGAAATCATATCCATAGAATAATCTTGAAAACTAGGATCCTCCATAACCATAGTTTCATCACATCAGTTGATCTGCTAGTAATGAAAGTATAATATGAGGTAACTTGTCGTACAATAATTGGCATAACATTTTTCCAATTCCTAGATTTATGGGATTTACAATCACAAAACTTTTGTATTGTAAGCATGTTTGATCCCCATCTTAATGCCTTGAGTCCAAGATCTCACTTCTTACTCAATTTAAGTCGTCTAACTTAAAAACTGCAAACTCATAAATCCATTACATCAGTTGATCTGCTAGTAATGAAATTATGAAATTTACATCTCCATTGCAATCTAGCCAAACTCTCACATGACGTAAACTACAACTTCAAGTGTTCTTAATTAGATGGCATTTAACTTAATTTTATAAGGGTATTAATTTTGACGTTTGATCAAAATAATGTATGAAGAAGCATGCATACAACTTCATAACATTGGTTTTACAAAACAATTTTATTTACCAATTCACTAAGAGTAAAATAGCAAAGTTTTGATTGAGGTATCGGGTTCACCAATTAAAGAATTACCAACAACTATCGTCCACTATATCGTACTTTTGCATAAGCCCTAAAGCTTAGTGTTTCGGATAATCATTATGAAATTGTGGTCAATTCACCCTTAAGATGACAATGTACATGTAATGGTTGTTCGGTAAGTCTAATTTACACACAAACGAGCGGAAAGACAGAGTGTTGTCTCTCTAAGGCCACAATTTAATGCGAAACCAACCTTATACCCATCTTTTAGTGTGTAAACTTCGGTCGAGCCTAGTTAACCATTACGTACAAAAACATCAATCAATAAACCTTTGAAATTTTGAATCTTAAAACCAAAACAATTTCGCCATTTACATAGTCCATATTATTTTTCTATTCATAAAATTACCCTTTTTCGTTTATAAACATGTCTTACATAACAATAAACAAAAAACAAGTAATACAGAATAAAAAATAAAACAACCAAATAAACATATACATAACATAAAAATTAAATATGTATAAACATGTAGCCACATGCAAAATATATTCAATAATCCTATGAATAATCAAACTAGGTGTATAACGCATTTATTCAATTAGGGCTTTCTTCTTCAAAGGAAAAAGAACCACATACTGATACGTGGGAATCGCACCAGGCTTTACCTCTCAAGGGATCTCGAGAAGCTTACAACCTCCACCAGGCAGTGTACCTGATCGTTGTAGTATAGTATAGTGACAAGTACCGGGGGATTGATCGTTCAACTCAGGAATAGTGTCGCTAGGATTAGAAAGTCTCTTAAACTAAGTCTAGAGGTGAGGGATGATTCTTTTTGTATTTTAATGTTTTATAAAAGCAAGTAAAATCTCGGTTTTTGGAAGAGTGGGCGTAATTAGTTGCTAGCTGATTGGTCCCGAAACGGTCAGATATTATTGACCAAGGTCAACAAGTCAAAGACAGCTCAGTTCCAATTCTCCGTGGATAGTATAGTGTGTCCCCGGGTCGTTATGTCCCAGCGAGATTGCAATGGTGTTTTGGAAAACACTTTTGAGAATGAGTGGCACTGAGGACAGTAGCCAAGATGATTGGGAATTGATTTTGCTACTGATATTTGGTATTTGGACAATAATATTCACAATAACAGATATACAGATATATTCACAAATGCACAACTTGGAATCAGATTACAGAAAGAAAAGTGGGTTTTGAACAATTACAAACTACAGGGGGTGCAAGTGAAACTTTTTAAAACTTAAAATTTAAAAGAAAATTTAAAATGAAAATGAAAAGATAAAAATGATTATTTTAATATTTAAATATTACTTAATTAATTAAAACTATTTAAAATCTAATTTAAACCTAATTTAAATTAACTAAAATTATAAAGATTACAAATTAAACTAAAAACTTGCAAAAATAATTTCTAAAGCTTAAAAGACACTTGAAGAAAGTATAAAAATTAAAAATAGATATTTTTGTCTTTTTTTGATTTTTCTATTAATTAAAAACTAATTATCTTAATTAAACTAATTAAACTATTTTAAATTACTAATAATACCTAAATGACTTAGAAAATTATGGAAAAATTTGAAAAACTAATTAACCATCACAGGAATCCTACAAAATTATAAAAAACTTCTAAAAATTATTTTTAAACTATTTTACTAATTATTTACCTTTTAATTAATTTAAATCTATTTTAACTAATTTAAATAAGAAAATTGGAAAATGAACAGTAGAAATTAAAAATCTATTTTCTAAAAGTCTTAACTAATTTATAAAACCTAGGAAAATTATAAAAACCTACTGTTGTTAATTAAAATTTAGGAAAACTAATTAATTACTAATATTACCTATTTAATTATTTAAACTACTTTTAACTCTAATAATTAGTAAACTGTTTAGGAAAAATCTAAGAAAATTATTATAAATACTTAAAGGTAAAAGGAAATTAAGAAAATTATAAAAATGATAAAGTGCTTAATAATAAGCTGAAATGAAAAATGAAAAAGATAGAATATATTAAATAGAAGCTATTACTAATTTTATATTTGGTTTTTCTTTTTGACAGCTAAAAATAAGATTAAAATAAGAAACTTTTATGAAATGACTTTTGTTTTAGCTTAAAAATAAGCTGTGTGCACCCCCTTTATCAAAACAGTTGGCTTATTGAGCTTAATTGTGGATTTTTCAAATGAAATAAGCCAAACACTGATCATAGAAGGTACAATAAGCTATAAGCAACTTAAGTAAACCAAAAATAAGCTAGAACATGCAAAAGGTCTGAGCAATAAGCTGTAATAAGCAAATAAGCCAAAATCCACAACTTATGTGGCTTGCAGTCCCAAAAGGGCAACTTTAGGCCTATGTGGGGCCCACAAATAAGCACAAGGGTCCAAAGTGAGAATGAATCTCAGACGCTGGTCTGGTAAGCTTTAAAATAAGCCAAGAATCAGAGCTTATGGATCACTAATAAGCCTTGGGCAAGCTTGTAGATTTTGATGCTAAAACTGAGTACTGAGTGTACTCAGTAGTGGGTGGGTAACTTGTGGGTACAAGCAGCCTAGGGGAAAAGCTTCTAAAGTCCAAACTAACAACTAGAATGGTGAGATGGGTTGACAAGGTCCCTAAAATGCTAAAGTGTGAAGGCTAAGACTATCTGAGAAGCTCTTGGTGAGCTTGTGAAATCAGGGTCACACCCCTGATGCAGGGGAGGTGACTGAGAAAATAGGCAACTTTGAGAGTGCTTATTTATAAGCAGAAATCTTCCAAACCTCAATTTTCTTTTTGAAAAAGTGAAACAAGCAACAAAATAACTTAGAACAACAAAAACTTTTTATTTCCAATCTAAATCAAACACTGTGGAAGCTCAAGAAACTTTGACCATTTTTGACAGACAAGAAATTTTGACTTTTGTAAAATCACTAAGGTTTGACTTTGGTGACTTTTGATATTTTCTAACCCACTAAACTTGATATAATAAGATGTAAGAAAACTTGTTTAAGCTATTTTAACTACTTATGAGGTGATTATGAAGGTTTTGGGTTCAACTCTCTTGACAGACAATAATCTAAACCAAATCAAAGGTAATTTTGACTTTTTAACTTGTGACTACTGATTTTTATGTTTTACTTAGCCTAATAGAACCTATTGTACCATGTAAGAACAGGAAACAACAAATGAAACCACTAAATACAATCCTAACTCAGCAATCCCAAACAGTCCTTAATGTGGACTAGTATTGTGATTTGTGAAGCAAAGAAGGGCTAGGGCTTATGAATCTGATCCAATGCAACTTTTATTGATATATTAGGCCTAACTGAGTACTTAGAAACAGGAAGTAACCATAAATGCACAAGAATACCTCTTATGCAATTTTGACTGTGAAACTATGACTTTTAGTAACTACAAATTCTAATGAACAAGTTCTTTATATTAAGCTATAAAGTGCCTAAATAACACTAAATAAGCACAAACAAACCAAATAAGCAGTGATATAAGCTGAGCTACAGTAGAAAGATAGAAATGAGATTTAGAGCTTACAATGTGCACTCCTGCCAAACCATGAACCAAGAACCATAGACCAAACCTAAAGGCTTCCACAAGTCACTACACCCATGGCCATCCACAATACACCATGCTCTAGCAATCTTATACCTTTAACCTGCAATTTTTATTTTTTCTTTGTTTTTTCTGATTTTCTTTTTTATTTTTCTTGTTTATGATACTAAGCTGGTTTTAATGGTATCTAAAAGCTTTTATAAGCTTTCTGGGAGCTTATATTTGCTTAAGGAGTCTAGAATAGAAACTAGATACTATTAATAAGCTAACTTGGAATTTTGAAATAAAATTAAACTTGCATACACAGAGAATGAGAATGAAACTTGAATTATATTATTGAAAAAGTTTAAGTTACAACTGAAAACATGAAATACAACACTTGGGAACTTAATTATATTCTAAAAGCTTGAAATTTAATTAAACGACTTAAAAATCACTAAGTTATGCTACATTTTCTTCCTTGCTGCCTCTCCTTCTTTTATAGCTGACGATTAGGGTTCAGTGGGACCCTCTGAGCAAATCCCATCCAATCTTGGCCCTTGAATTACTTTGAATCATCCCTGGCCTTTGATTTTATTTTTGGCGGGAAAATTGGGTATGTGGGTTTGGACTGTTATAGGCAAGGGGGGTGGGTGGTGGCATTAAATGTGGTTGGATTATTAGGTGATAGTGGTGATGTGAGTGGTTTGGGCAGTGGAGATGGTGGGAGAGGTGAGGTGATGGCTGCAGGGTCAAGTGGGAGGGAAGGGTGAAGGGATGGTGATGGTTGTTTGACTGTTTGACCACAGGGTCAAACGTTGACCCTGTATTATATTAAAATGGGTGTGTTGGGCTGTTGTGGAGTTGGGCCAAAAGATAGGTGGGCTTGGTGTTGTGGATTGGACTTGGTTTTGGATTAATAATATAAAGGGTCCGGTTTGGTTAATACTTATCACAAGGACCATTTTTGTAATTATCTGAAAGTTTGGGGGTGGATTTGGCATTCTTCCAAAGTCTTTCCAAGGGTATTTTATGCCAAGTTTCCATAGTCCAAGGTTTTATGTTGATTTTTCACCTTTGACTTTTCCAGGGACTAAAACTGCCAAACTTTGAAACTTCAGGGACCTGTTATGTAATTTCTCCAAACTTTGCAATCAAGGATCAATCCTGCCATATATGAGAAGTAGAAGGACAAAATTTGTTTTTCTCAAAGTTTTCATATCTCAGGGACCATTTTTGACAATTTTCCAAACTTCAGGGACTAAACTTGACATTTTGTGAAACTTTGCACCAAAGGACTAATTATTTAACTTTTTGATTTAAAAGGACCTTTGGTGATTTTTTCAAGTTTTTAGATTAACCAGGGACTAGATTTGACAACTTTTGAAAGATGAGGGACTGAAACTGCAAATTTTGCAAACTTTGTACGTTTTTCATCTGTTTTTGATTATTTTGCATTTGAAACATATAAAACATATTCCTAGGATATTTTCACTATTTTGATGCAATATTGAGTGTTTTTAGATGTTTTGGCAGCTCAGAAAAGGTAAAAATGATGAGTATTTACACACTCATCAATCCCCCACACTAAAACATTGCTAGTCCCTAGCAATCTTTTGAGAAAAACTTGATGGATTTGAAAAACTCTTTACCAAAAGCCATCACTTCTGGAGTAGCCAGATGTATCGATTCAAGTAAGAACTATAGTCCACCTGATAACCATGTGATTTTGAGCAAACCACCAGCTGTCAACGGATTTGATTAGTCTTTACCAAAAGCCGTTTGCTTCTGGACTAGCCAAATCTTGATGGACTAACTCAACATCTTGGTGAGCTGATTACCAATTATGGTTTTTTCACAACCTTTACCACAAGCCATAATCTTGCGGGCTAGCCAACTCATTCACTTTATGGGATATGGCGAGTTGATTTACCATACAATTTTGGGAAAATTGCAAGCCATCAACGGTTTTGAGATATCTTTACCAAGAGCCGTTTGCTCCTAGATTAGCCAATCCTTTTGTCATTTAGACATGACAGACTGATTACCTCAAAAATTTTGAAATAAAGTGAAAATTTTTTTTTGAAAAATTTAGGCCAAAATGGGGGTACTTAGAAAGTATTTTGTGATAAAATTCGCAAGAATTCCCCCCCCCCCCCCCCACACTAGAATTGTATATTGTCCTCAATATTCAAAGTCGCGGCTATTATGCCAAATCTCTGAACGAAAAAAGCTAATATTCGAAACTAACTGTGGAAATATCGATTTTATCTTTCACTTTATTTATATGTACATATAAACATTTTCATTCATTTTTTTGACTTATATACATATTTACTTTTCAAAAGGTGGGGGACGGCCACTCCCCCACACTAGAGTGGTAGAAAGTAGAAAGAAGTCAGAGATATGGGTGAAAACCCATATTTTGCTAATTTTTGTTCACCGAGTCACTAGCTTGACTCGATCCCCGAATTCATTGGTCCATGGGGAAAGTTTGGAGATCTGGGACAACCAAGGATGGTATGTCCTCTCCAAAATAGTGTTTCAAACGATGACCATTTACTTTGAAGTTGGGACCTTCGGGTTGAGATAACTCAACAGTCCCGTATGGATATACTTTAGCAACAGTGAATGGTCCAGTCCATCGGGTTTTTAATTTCCCCGAGAAGATCTTTAACCTTGAGTTGAAAAGAAGGACTCTGTCACCGACGTTGAAAACGCGGTTCTTAATCTTAGAGTCGTGAATCTTTTTTGTCTTTTCTTTGTAGATCAAAGAGTTCTCGTAGGCTTGATCACGAGGTTCGTTTAATTCATTGAGTTGAATCTTACGGTGATCACCCGCTTTATGAAGGTCGTAGTTTGCATGTTTCAAGGCCCAGTAGGCTTTGTGCTCGAGCTCGATTGGTAAATGACACGCCTTCCCGTATACAAACTTGTAGGGAGTACACCCGATGGGTGTTTTGTAAGCTGTACGGAAGGCCCAGAGTGCATCATCTAGTTTGTCCGACCAGGAAGCACGGTTTTCACCTATGGTCCTCTCAAGAATCCGTTTAATACCACGGTTGGAAACCTCCACCTGCCCACTTGTTTGTGGGTGATACGCGGTAGAAAGACGGTGAGTAACACCGTACTTAAGCATGACTTTTGCGAATTGATCATTGCAAAAGTAAGTACCGCGATCACTAATGATGGCACGGGGAGTTCCAAAACGAGCAAAGAGGGATTTCAAAAATTTCACAACAACTCGGGCATCGTTGGTGGGTAAGGCTTTTGCCTCAACCCATTTTGACAAGTATTCAACAGCCACGAGAATGTATTTGTTTCCATGAGAAGATGGGAATGGCCCCATAAAATCAATGCCCCAGACGTCAAAGATTTCACAAACTTGAATGGCATTTTGTGGCATTTCGTTCTTTTGTGAAGTATTCCCGTGACGCTGACAAGCATCACAAGCTTTGACTAACTCGTGGGCATCCTTATAGATCGTGGGCCAATAGAAACCGGAATCAAACACCTTTTTGGCGGTGTAGTTAGGACTATGGTGGCCCCCGGTGGGTCCAGCATGGCAAGCCTTGAGAATATCAGTGGCTTCCTGTCTGTATACACATCGCCTGATGACTTGATCGGCACAGATTTTGAAGAGATAAGGGTCGTCCCAGAAGTAATGTTTAACGTCTTTAAAGAATTTGTTCTTCTGTTGGGACGTCATCCCCTTCACGATGAAGTTACCCGCATGGTAATTTGCAAAGTCGGCAAACCATGGGGTAGTAGAGTCACCACGAAAAGCAACCGCATTGAGTGTCTCGAGAGGAAATGTTTCATTTATTTCCTGTTTCTCGGACACATCCTGGTGAGGGTTTTCTAAACGTGAGAGATGATCAGCAGCAAGGTTCTCGGCTCCTTTTTTATCACGGATAATGATATCAAATTCTTGGAGGAGGAGAACCCAATGGAGTAGCCTCGGCTTTACATCTTGCTTTGCAAATAGGTACTTCAAAGCCGAGTGATCCGTATACACTACGCATTTGGTCAGGATTAAGTATGGCCGGAATTTTTCAAAGGCATACACCACAACCAATAGTTCTTTTTCAGTGGTGGTGTAATGACTTTGAGCCTCGGTCATAGTTTTGCTTGCGTAGTGTATAGGCTGAAAGTATTTTGCTTTTCGTTGCCCCAAGACCGCACCTATGGCAAAATCACTAGCATCGCACATAAGCTCAAAAGGTAGGTCCCAATCGGGGGCAACAAGAATCGGTGCCTCGGTAAGCTTTTTCTTTAATGTTTCAAAAGCTTCGATGCACTCAGGAGAGAAGATGAAAGGAGCATCCTTCTCGAGGAGATGGGTCATAGGCCGAGCAATCTTAGAGAAATCTTGGATAAACCTACGGTAGAAGCCGACATGACCCAAAAAGCTCCTGACACCTTTAACGGTGGTAGGATGAGGTAATTTAGCAATGACATCGATTTTGGCTTTGTCAACCTCAATCCCGTTTTTTGAAATTTTATGCCGAGGACAATGCCCTCTTTAACCATAAAATGGCTCTTCTCCCAGTTGAGACTTAAATTCGTTTCTTTGCAACGTTTAAGCATCTGTTCCAAGTGGGAGAGACAAGACTGGAATGAATCCTCGATGACTAAAAAGTCATCCATAAATACCTCCATGGTTTTCCCAATCATTTCGGAAAAGATAGACATCATGCACCTCTGGAACGTGCCTGGTGCATTACATAAGCCGAAAGGCATACGTCTGTAAGCAAAAGTTCCGTAGGGGCATGTGAAGGTATTTTTCTCTTGATCCTGTGGATCAATGGGGATTTGGAAGTAACCCGAGAAACCATCGAGGAAGCAGTAGTATTCATTCCCCGCTAGTCTTTCGAGCATCTGGTCCATAAAAGGGAGAGGAAAATGGTCTTTACGGGTGGCTTCATTCAACTTTCGATAGTCAATACATACTCGCCAACCCGTGACCAAACGAGTTGGAATTAACTCGTTTTCCTCGTTGGTGACAACGGTTGTGCCACCCTTTTTAGGAATACAATGAATTAGGCTAACCCAAGGACTATCAGATATAGGATAAATCAACCCCGCATCAAGAAGTTTTAGAACTTCTTGTTTGATAACTTCATGGATTTTGGGATTTACCCTTCTCTGTTGTTGCACTGCTGGCTTAAAGTCATCCTCCATTAAGATTTTGTGTGTACAAAAGTCCGGGCTTACGCCCTTAATGTCGGAGAGTTTCCAAGTAATTGCTTGCTTGTGTGACTTAAGAACCTTTAGGAGTGCTGCCTTTTCCTCATCTTTTAAATCTTTAGCAATAATGACTGGTAATTTATTTTCACCCTCCAGAAATGCATATTCTAGATGAGGAGGCAAGTCCTTGAGCTCAACCTCGAGAAAGTCTTCGGTTATTTCAACATTTTTGACTTCCTCTTTATGAAGTATTTTTGGAGACAGAGAGGGTGAAGGATCGTCATTTAACAATCTTTCAAGAAGAAGAATGTCCCCCTCCGGGTCAATATAGTTTTCATCAACCCCATGAGGGATTGAACTATCATGAGCAAGAAAAGCTTCGACCTCTTCCAGAAGGAAGCCACTTCCCTCAAACGGAGTGAGAGAAGGGGAAGAGTCGGAAATGATAGGCTCAGAAGAAGGAGCGATACTGCCACTTGCAGAGAAACCAAGGGCTTCTTGAGAATACTCCTTAGACGCAACATTGATGATGTCAATTCGGTTAACCGTTTCAGCGTCATAGTTGGAGGAGTATCTTGAAGTCTGATCAAGATTGAATGTGATGGCTTCACCACCAACACGTAGAGTGATTTCTTCTTCGAATACATCGATTAGAGCACGACCCGTTCTTAAGAATCCCCTCCCGAGAATGAGAGGAACTCTTGGGTCAGCATCGAAATCAACAATCACGAAATCTGCCAGAAAATGGAACTTTCCTACTTTCACGAAGATATCTTCGGCAATGCCGAGAGGACGAGATATAGTACGGTCTGCAAGCTCGAGAGTCATGCAGGTAGGAGTGAGAGCAGGAAGAGAGAGTCTTTTCCAGACTGTGTAAGGCATCAGGTTAATGCTTGCACCAAGATCGGCCAAGGCAAAGCATTCAACCATCCCCGGGAAAATACAAGGAATGAGAAATTTCCCGGGATCTCCAAGCTTTTCGGGAAGGTTTTTCAAGAGCACTGCTGAGCAATGCTCGTTAAGTGGAGTTTTTGCCATCTCACAGAGTTTTTCTTTGTTGCTTATCAGTTTTTTGATTGTGGAAGCAAATTTAGGCATGAGAAGAAGAGCATCCGCGAAGCTAATATCGAAGTGTAATTCTTGAAAAATTTGATAAAATTTTTCCATCAGATGGTTAGCTTTTTCGCGGTTCTTTTGATCATTCATACGTGAAGGATATGGAATTGAAGGCTTAGGATCGTTCTTTGGAATTTCATCAGAACTTTCAGGTGGATCAAATACAACTTTCGACTTACGAGTCGGGACCGGGACAACTTGAGGGTGGACGTTGTTGGTACCTCCGTTATTAGTAGGAAGTACCGTGTCCGTAGTAACCTCAGGTTCACGTTCCGCTACCTTAGTAGGAGGAGAAGAAGAGGTAGAGGGAATCGTTGGTCCATTGTATGATACCCCACTTCGGGTTGTGATCGCTTTGACATCGCCCCTCGGGTTGGCGATCATGTTGCTCGGTAGTGTACCCGAGCCTGAGGGTCGATCATTTAAAGACTTCTGAAGCTTAGAGATCTTGCTGATCAATAACCGATTCGTTTCCTCTTGTGCTTTCATGAATTGTTTTAGCACTTCATCGGAGGAAGACGAGGGTGGAACAACGTTTTGATTAGGAAGATTTTGAACACGGTTGTTTTGAAAATTCCCTTGATTTTGATTGTTGTTTCCCTGAAAATTGTTTCTCTGATTGAAATTACCCTGATTGTAATTCCCTTGATTTTGGTTTCTATGAAAATTTTCTTGAAAACCTTGATTTTGATTGCAATTTTAAAAATTGTTTTGATTAAAATGACCTTGATTTTGGTTCGGGTTTTGGAAATTTGAGTTTTGACCTTGATTAAAATCTCCTCGATTCTGATTCGAGTTACGGTTTTGATTTTGGTTAAAACCGGGAGGTCCGAGAAAATTGTTGGAACGATAGCTCAAGAAATTACGGTCCCCTTGTGGTTGGTAAGAATTACCCCCATGTTGTAGGAACCTTGAGCAGCATAAACGTTTTCTTGAGGTAAACCAGTAGTAGCTGGACACTCGGAATAAAGACGTGGGCCCCCACAAGTTTCACAACTTCGGGCCACGGCTTTCACTTGTTGATTTTGAACCTGATTTTGCATAGTTTGGTTCATTCTCAACACAACCGTAGAGATATCATCCATCTTCTTAGTGAGAGCAATTATTTCAGGAGATGATGATCAAGGAATGATTGATTTACATGACTCATCCCTCTCTGCAGAGGAATCCCAAAAGTTATGGTGGGCAGTCATGTTCTCAATCAAGTCATAGCATTCTTCGGGACGTCTTTTCATAAAGGTCCCACCAGCAGCAGCATTGAGAATATCCCGGTGCCTCAATGTTAGACCATTATAGAAGGTGTCTATGATGGTAACTTATAACATATTGTGGTTAGGGCACCGATCAATAGCTTGCTTATAACGTTCCCAAGCCTCAAAAAGAGACTCATCGGGACGTTGCCGGAAGTTGCTGATATCATTTCGTAACTTGGTAACCATGGAAGGTGGAAAATATTTTGCTAAAAACTTGGTTACCATTTCATCAAAGGTACGAATAGAATTCTTTGGGAGTCGGTCAAACCATGCAGTGGCATGATGAGTGAGAGAATACGGGAAGAGATACAGCCGGAGGGCATCATCGGTGACAACATGCTGTTTCATGCTTTGGGTGACGGTAAGGTATTTATCAAGATGCTTGTTAGCATCGTCACCCGGTAATCCGTGAAATTGACACGAATTTTGGACTTGTTGGATCATGTGGTGCTTGAGGCCAAAGTCCGTAGCCTCAATAGTGAGTGGTGCAATAGGTCCGCCCCTCCCTTGCATGGTAGGCTGGCACAACTCCTCCATCGTTCGGAGATCGGGAGCTGGCTCATCCCTGAGAGGGTCGGGGGTGGTGGTGGTGGCCCATCGGCCATTTCGGTTTTTGGTTCTTCAATAACAGCACGTAGCTCGGGTACGTTTTTTTGATTTTTACGTTTTGTTTGTGACCGAGTGCGCATGCACTGAAAACAATTTTTCAAAACAAGATCGAGGCAAAACCACAGTGAACTTAAATCCAATAATCACAAGTGAATGGCTTCTTTAAAAAAGGTACACCACTCACAGGGATATAAAGGCAAGTTTTAATCTTTTGTTTGGGAACTTATTATGTCCACACCCCCAGTTGGTTGTGTTCTGCCTTGGTTTGCGGTGGTAAGATTTTATGTAATTATTAACAAAAAAATTTGTTTTTAGGCTTATGGGTGTGTGTGCAGAAAACTTTGGGAATTATATTTTTTTGGAACTGATTCGTTAACCGAAATCGTTCTTTTAAGATTACTCGCAGGCTGGCGGGAGGAAAGAATGGATTCCTCTTTAGTTCGCAATTTAATGTCAGAACTTACCTTATACCAACTGTTTCAGGTTGTAATCTTAAAGAAAACGAAGTAATTTAACTTCACAGTTTGTTTTGTTGTTTTTGGTGTTGTTAACACTTTAGGAAAAGTGTTAATGAACTTTTTGATATGATTGGTATTTTTACAAAAACTTTTTACAAATTGTGTGAAATTTGTACAGGGAGGGTTTTGAAAACACTAAACTTAAAACGATTTTAAAAACATGCAACAACCTCCCCGGCAACGACGCCAAATTTTGATTGGTCCCGAAACGGTCAAATATTATTGACCAAGGTCAACAAGTTAAAGACAACTCAGTTCCAATTCTCCGTGGATAGTATAGTGTATCCCCGGGTCGTTATGTCCCAGCGAGATTGCAATGGTGTTTTGGAAAACGCTTTTGAGAATGAGTGGCACTGAGGACAGTAGCCAAGATGATTGGGAATTGATTTTGCTACTGATATTTGGTATTTGGAAAATAATATTCACAATAACAGATATACAGATATATTCACAAATGCACAACTTGGAATCAGATTACAGACAGAAAAGTGGATTTTGAACAATTACAAACTACAGGGGGTGCAAGTGAAACTTTTTAAAACTTAAAATTTAAAATGAAAATGAAATGATAAAAATAATTATTTTAATATTTAAATATTACTTAATTAATTAAAACTATTTAAAATCTAATTTAAACCTAATTTAAATTAACTAAAATTATAAAGATTACTAATTAAACTAAAAACTTGCAAAAATAATTTCTAAACCTTAAAAGGAACTTGAAGAAAGTATAAAAATTAAAAATAAGTATTTTTGTCTTTTTATGATTTTTCTATTAATTAAAAACTAATTATCGTAATTAAACTAATTAAAATATTTTAAATTACTAATAATACCTAAATGACTTAGAAAATTATGGAAAAATTTACAAAACGATTTAACCATCACAGGAATCCTACAAAATTATAAAAAACTTCTAAAAATTATTTTAAACTATTTTACTAATTATTTACCTTTTAATTAATTTAAATCTAGTTTAACTAATTTAAATAAGAAAATTGGAAAATGAATAGTAGAAATTAAAAATCTATTTTCTAAAAGTCTTAACTAATTTATAAAATCTAGGAAAATTATAAAAACCTACTGTTGTTAATTAAAATTTAAGAAAGCTAATTAATTACTAATATTACCTATTTAATTATTTAAACTACTTTTAACTCTAATAATTAGTAAACTGTTTAGGAAAAATCTAAGAAAATTATTATAAATACTTAAAGGTAAAAGGAAATTAAGAAAATTATAAAAATGATAAAGTGCTTAATAATAAGCTGAAATGAAAAATGAAAAAGATAGAATCTATTAAATAGAAGCTATTACTAATTTTATATTTGGTTTTTTTTTTTGTGTTTTTCTTTTTGACAGCTAAAAATAAGATGAAAATAAGAAAATTTTATGAAATGACTTTTGTTTTAGCTTAAAAATAAGCTGTGTGCACCCCATTTATCAAAACAGTTGACTTATTGAGCTTAATTGTGGATTTTTCAAATGAAATAAGCCAAACACTGATCAGAGAAGGTACAATAAGCTATAAGCAACTTAAGTAAACCAAAAATAAGCTAGAACAAGCAAAAGGTCTGAGCAATAAGCTGTCATAAGCAAATAAGCCAAAATCCACAACTTATGTGGCTTGCAGTCCCAAAAGGGCAACTTTAGGCCTATGTGGGACCCACAAATAAGCACAAGGGTCCAAAATAAGAATGAATCTCAGAAGCTGGTCTGGTAAACTTTAAAATAAGCCAAGAATCAGAGCTTATGGATCACTAATAAGCCTTGGGCAAGCTTGTAGATTTTGATGCTAAAACTGAGTACTCAGTGTACTCAGTATTGGGTGGGTAACTTGTGGGTACAAGCAGCCTAGGGGAAAAGCTTCTAAAGTCCAAACTAACAACTAGAATGGTGAAATGGGTTGACAAGGTCCCTAATATGCAAAAGTGTGAATGCTAAGACTCTCTGAGAAGCTCTTGGTGAGCTTGTGAAATCAGGGTCACACCCCTGATGCAGGGGAGGTGACTGAGCAAATAGGCAACTTTGAGAGTGCTTATTTATAAGCAGAAATCTTCAAAACCTCAATTTTCTTTTTGAAAAAGTGAAACAAGCAACAAAATAACTTAGAACAACAAAAACTTTTTATTTCCAATCTAAATCAACACTGTGGAAGCTCAAGAAACTTTGACCATTTTTGACAGACAAGAAATTTTGACTTTTGTAAAATCACTAAGGTTTGACTTTGATGACTTTTGATCTTTTCTAACCCACTAAACTTGATATAATAGGATGTAAGAAAACTTGTTTAAGCTATTTTAACTACTTATGAGGTGATTATGAAGGTTTTGGGTTTAACTCTCTTGACAGACAATAATCTAAACCAAATCAAAGGTAATTTTGACTTTTTAACTTGTGACTACTGATTTTTATGTTTTACTTAGCCTAATAGAACCTATTGTACCATGTAAGAACAGGAAACAACAAATGAAACCACCAAATACAATCCTAACTTAGCAATCCTAAACAGTCCTTAATGTGGACTAGCATTGTGATTTGTGAAGCAAAGAAGGGCTAGGGCTTATGAATCTGATCTAATGCAACTTTTATTGATATATTAGGCCTAATTGAGTACTTAGAAACAGGAAGTAACCACAAATGCACAAGAATACCTCTTATGCAATTTTGACTGTGAAACTGTGACCTTTAGTAACTACAAATTCTAATGAACAAGTTCTTTATATTAAGCTATAAAATGCCTAAATAACACTAAATAAGCACAAACAAACCAAATAAGCAGTGATATAAGCTGAGCTACAGTAGAAAGATAGAAATGAGATTTAGAGCTTACAATGTGCACTCCTGCCAAACCATGAACCAAGAACCATAGACCAAACCTAAAGGCTTCCACAAGCCACTACACCCATGGCCATCCACAATACACCATGCTCCAGCAATCTTCTACCTTTAACCTGCAATTTTTATTTTTTCTTTGTTTTTTCTAATTTTTTTTATTTTTCTTGCTTATGATACTAAGCTGGTTTTAATGGTATCTAAAAGCTTTTATAAGCTTTCTAGGAGCTTATATTTGCTTAAGGAGTCCAGAATAGAAACTAGATACTATTAATAAGCTAACTTGGAATTTTGAAATAAAATTAAACTTGCATACATAGAGAATGAGAATGAAACTTGAATTATATTATTGAAAAAGTTTAAGTTACAACTGAAAACATGAAATACAACTTGGGAACTAAATTATATTCTAAAAGCTTGAAATTTAATTAAACGACTTAAAAATTACTAAGTTATGCTACATTTTCTTCCTTGCTGCCTCTCCTTCTTTTATAGTTGACGATTAGGGTTCAGTGGGACCCTCTGAGCAAATCCCATCCAATCTTGGCCCTTGAATTACTTTGAATCATCCCTGGCCTTTGATTTTATTTTTGGCGGGAAAATTGGGTATGTAGGTTTGGATTGTTATAGGCAAGGGGGTGGTGGCATTAAATGTGGTTGGATTATTTGGTGATAGTGGTGATGTGAGTGGTTTGGGCGGTGGAGATGGTGGGAGAGGTGAGGTGATGGTTGCAGGGTCAAGTGGGAGGGAAGGGTGATGGTTGTTTGACTGTTTGACCACATGGTCAAACGTTGACCCTGTATTATACTAAAATGGGTGTGTTGGGCTGTTGTGGAGTTGGGCCAAAAGAGAGGTGGGCTTGGTGTTGTGGATTGGACTTGGTTTTGGATTAATAATATAAAGGGTCCGGTTTGGTTAATACTTATCACAAGGACCATTTTTGTAATTATCCAAAAGTTTGGGGGTGGATTTGGCATTCTTCCAAAGTCTTTCCAAGGGTATTTTCTGCCAAGTTTCCATAGTCCAAGGTTTTATGTTGACTTTTCACCTTTGACTTTTCCAGGGACTAAAACTGCCAAACTTTGAAACTTCAGGGACCTGTTATGTAATTTCACCAAACTTTGCAATCAAGGACCAATCCTGCCATATATGAGAAGTACAAGGACAAAATTTGTTTTTCTCAAAGTTTTCATATCCCAGGGACCATTTTTGACAATTTTCCAAACTTCAGGGACTAAACTTGACATTTTGTGAAACTTTGCACCAAAGGACTAATTATGTAAAATTTTGATTTAAAAGGACCTTTTGGTGATTTTTTCAAGTTTTTAGAATAACCAGGGACTAGATTTGACAACTTTTGAAAGATGAGGGACTGAAACTGCTAATTTTGCAAACTTTGTACGTTTTTTATCTGTTTTTGATTATTTTGCATTTGAAACATATAAAACACATTCCTGGGATATTTTCACTATTTTGATGCAATATTGAGTGTTTTTAGATGTTTTGGCAGCTCAGAAAAGGTAAAAATGATGAGTATTTACACACTCATCACTAGCCAACTAACCCAATAACTAAAAATGCAATCAAAATAAAATAACAAAAATGAAATAAAGCTAATTATACTAGTGTGGTGTAAAGAATGATGGGGAAAGTTGTGTTTACTTAGGTTTCATTACTCCCTAGATATCTTTTACAGGTTGATAGCTTGTTACAATTGCATGGATGACGGGTCATATTCCTTAATACTAGTCGTAGGGCCGTGTACAATATTCCCTAACTCTATAGGATCCTGCTTCATTCCTATGTCGAGCCGTTAGAAGCTCCTAACATGGGATTATTAGAATTCTCCTATGCATTTAATACAACCAAAAATCATAGTACACCTCTGATCATGTTTCTTAAGACGTTCAAGTAAGTTACGAATGGAAGTCTGCCAGTTTTCTTAAGCCTAACATCGAATACAATCATCCGTAACAACTATAAACAAACAATCAACCCATAATTAACATCTATGTTTCACTATATCTAAGCAAACACAAATGAAATCTAGCCTAGCATGTTAAATTGAAGACAAGTGTAAGATAAATTCAAGCAACACATAGACATATTGATTGAATTGAAAGAGTACTTATCTCAAATTGAACATGAAGGTTTTTAGGGGTTAAAACCCTTGAAAAAGCTGTGAAAATCGGCCTAAGGTTTTTCCCAGAAAGATGCACCATAATGAATGAAATTTGGAAAACTATATATAGATAATACAGGGTGACAGCGTCATGTGTAAACATGTGACGCCGTCAACTCGCTGCCTATAATGAAATCGGATTGCCTAGATCCACTTTTGACGCCGTCATGTGTAAATTTCTTCTGGGTCGTCACTAATACTTGGACCATGACGGCCTTGGGTGACGCCGTCATCTCCTATGTACAAAATTCTCTGGATCGTCATGTGTATTGTCCACTTCCACCTCTTGTATCACTCTTGACGCCGTCATTAAGGAGCATGTGACGCCGTCAGGTACTGTTCACAGTAAGGAAAATAAGACTTTGCCGTTTTCTTCACTTTTATGCTCCAAAAACGTCCAAAAGGCTTCATTTTCCAGATTTGACTCCAAAAGTACCTAAAATGACAAAAGGAACGATTTAGGGCAATATTTGATCAAATAAATTCGAATTCGGGCTTAAATGACCCCTTAAAAATGGTTCATTTTTTGCCTCATCAAATACCCGTACACTTGAGATTTGCTTGTACTCAAGCAAATGCGCTTTTATTATAATCAAAATACAAGTTAGGGGTCATTTAACACTAATATAAAAGTAATTACAACAAATAATCGTCCCACTAAAGACCAAAGACAAGCACAGAGGTCATATACTAGCTCCTCACAAATAGTGTTTAGATACTCACATCTCTCGGGTGTAATAAAGTATATATATCACAATATGGAAATGGAAAACATCTCTCACTACCTGTCATAGCAAAATATATTACCATAGGCTTGGGAAAGGATCAAACCTCCACCACTTGGCGTAAGCACCTAGGATAAACTATCAAAGAGGTCTTTTAAAAGAGTTATAACGTTAGGTGTAAGGATATGGAATACACGGTTTTGTTGGATAAAGGCAATATTTACTGGTGGCGAGTTAATCATCTTGGTTAATTACATGTACAATATGGCGTTGCTAAGCCAAGACTAGACTCGACTTAAGCTAATAAATCAAAAATAACAAAAACTTAAAACAAACATAAAATAAAACGGGATGGTAGTCCGTATGTTCTTTCTCTTTTCTTTTTCTATTTTTTTTTATTTTTCTTAATTTTTCGATTTTCTTTTCATACACTCTTACCCTACCATCCAAAATAATACATCATAGGAAATGTACATTCCCCTTACACTTGACTTTTTACATACTTTACATTAAACTAATCTAATGACTCGAATCAAGATAATCAAAACACTTGGAGTACTTTTTAAGATTAACGCACATATGGGGGTAATAATTGATGTCATCCGCGTTACTCCATAATACAAGTACTATACCCATGAGTCCCAATCGTCCCAAAACAATATGTACAAGATATGACTCGACTTAGCAACCATGTAATCAATTAGATAATTAACTAAGGGTTTAACATGTAACAATAATGCACTAAAAATGAGTGCATACACGGAAGGCTAAGGCGATTTGGTTGTACATTTAGGTGGGTTGTAACAAATTCTTCATTTAAGTAAGATGCTTAAAGTTAGAAACGAAAAGATAGGCTTGAAGGGGTGTACTAGGGGTATCATGTACTAAAAATGAGTACAACGCTAAGGTGTGGGAAAAATTAATTGACTTTACTAGCCAAGTAATATGACTTAAATGGCCAAGTAATTATGACGGGTTTTAACACAAGGGTGATCCTAATGCCTCTTATCATGTAGTAAATCCTACTACACGAATGTAGTCTCACTAGCGGTCTCGGGATGCATCACTAACGCAAGTTCTAGAATCTAAATGCTACCGGTCCACTCATAAGCACTAATAATAAATGCTTTTCCTATCAAATCTTAAGGCGAACCTCACATATTTGGGTGGAAAATTTTTCTGAATGGTACAGTTTTGTGCTAGTCATACAACTCCTATCCATAAGACGCTTGCTAAGGCTAAAGTTTCACTCCTAAATGTTGTAAAAAAATTTAAATTTGGCGCTAAAATTACACTAACAAGTATTTCTCTTAGTTTTATTACACACCTACCATCAAACAAATAAACTCAAGTGCAATTGTATCCTATAAGGTATCATCATTTACCCTCCCCTTACACTTAGGATGAACATTCCCCAATGTTCAATTAAAGAATGTAAAAGTGAAATAGGTAAAAGAATGAAAGCAAATACTCCCCTGATTCATTCGGTGTGGATAGTGTGGTAACAAGGTTAGATCTTCCTCCAAGAAAATGAACATACAAAGCTTCCCTTCCAGAAAAATAAATCATCTTCTTGTCATACATAACCTGTTAAACCTGAGAAAACAAACAAGGCAACCTCGCGTAAAATCGGCAGGAATCTATATATAGTAACAAGTCCTAGAAAACAAATTAAGATATAATGCTTTTGGAATGAATGTTTGCAGATTTCCCGTAGTTTATAAAACTAAAGAATTAACAAAAACTTTAAGACTCCGTTAGAAAAACAAAACTCGCAAAATTTCCAGAATTTTACACATGACGCCGCAGGAGTTAACTCATGATGCCGTTAGAAGTGACCTGCAGAAATCTTTACGTTAAGTTTCAAGAAAATTTCTGGAAAAACTTATGTCCTACTTCCTGGAAAATCCTGCAAAACATCATTATGACTCGATACAAGCATTTGACTCTAACAAGTACTAATACACATGTTCATTTAATATTGTGGAGAATCACGATCAATTTCGTTCTTAAAAACAAATTTGGGGTTTCCCCTTACACTTAACTTTTGCAAAATACCTTTATATGAAGTTAAGACGAAGTTAAACAACAAAATAAAGCATTTTCACAATTTTAGTTTGAAACATGATCTACCAACAACAAAAATAAAGCATGCATACGGAAGCAAATAACTATCAAACAAATAAAAATCACACAAAACATGGGTTGTCTCCCAAGAAGCGCTTTTCTTTATTTTACGAATCTTGTAGCTAGACTCAAGGTCATGGGCAATTACGTGACCTCATCGTTGGTCTCATTCTCTAGGTCATCTCCAATCTTAGTTTTGTATTCCGGACCTAGTTGCAAACATTCCTTGTAGAAACCAAGTATTCTATTCATGACATAATCTACTCCCCTACGTCTATCCTCATCAGTCCTATAGTAAACCGCTTGCTTGTGTTCCTTTTCTATGTTTGATAGAAGGCGGTATTGTTCAATCTTATAGGGCATTTGGTAAGCAATCTCATCATTCTCCTCCTTGAATCTAACTATCCCTAGGGTCGGGTCATAACTCATCTTAGAGGCCTCAATAAATGGTTTTCCGAACACTACTTGACCTAGGCAATCATCTATTACCGGACGAGTGTCTTCTACTATCACAAAGTCGATAACATAAGTGAAGTATCCTTCAAATACATGCAATCCTTTCCCTCTTCCTACAAAGTTGCTCATCTTACTCGTGTTGGGCATCATCCTATAACCAAGTTGCTTCTTCATCGCCCAATTATAATAGGTCCTAGTCATGATGTTTATAGGAGACCTAGGATTGATATAAGCTTTCCATACATGCATATGCCCAATGTTACATGGTATGTTAATGTTAGAGGGATCTCATACTTTAATAAGGGGTGAACCAAGGATATATGGTGTTGATTCATTGTGTTTTGGTGTGTGCAAACAACAATTTTATCAAAATATCAACAATTTGTCGTGAGACAAATAATCGTGAAGTAATACGAGTAAACCGTTTAGGAAAACGATTACCTCGCAAAACTTGTGAAAGTGATATTCAAATTGTGAGACCGGGAAGTGATTTCCCGGGTCGTACCCCAACGAGGTGTGAATGGAAAGCTTCGAATGAGATTGGGATTAAAATCTTGTATAATTGAAAAGGTTATTTGGTTTTGCGATACGTTAAATTAACGAAATTGAAAATTAACGAACGAAAGTGAAAATAAATCAACCTAAGGCAACTAACTAACTAAGAAATACCTAAAACACTACGGGAAAGCATAATTAGATAACGGGAATCCTAAAAACGTAAATTAAACTAGAAACGTGACGTTATTTCAAAAATTACGCGAATGCCCAAAATAAAACGTGAATTTTGACTTCCAAACGTCCTACGGGTTCCTAACTAATTTTCTTACGTGCTAAAAGACAAAAGAAAATTTTTGAAAAAAGAAAATTAATTTTTCAAATTAAATTCTATTTATTACAATTAAATTACTATTTAACACTAATTAAATTATAATAAATATTAGAACTAACCTAAAAATTCTGAAAATTTTTGGGTAATTAAATAAACTTAAATCTAACCTAGGAAAAATAAAATTTTGAAATAAGCTATTGGAAAAAGCAAGAAATTAAGCTAAACAGAAATTACACTTGTAATAAGCAATTCAAATCTATCATTATATTAAATAAAAAACTAAGGGAATTAATAACTAAAAGAATGAGTGGCACAGATGGGTGAGTGTGTATGTTGGGTGGTCTGTGAGAGCAGAAGGTCAGGGGTTCGAATCCCTTGGCCTTTTGTTTTTGCAATTTCCCTTTTTTTTATTTATATATATATATATATATATATATATATATATATATATATATATATATATATATATATATATATATATATTTTTTTTTTTCTTTTTACCCACTGAATCAAATACAAACAACTTTTGTGACAAAGTTTTTACTGAAAAAGCTTTAATGAAGTCTAAAAAAAACTAACAGTTGGGGGTTTGTAAGATGTAAGTGAGCTTTTGAACATGTAGTAACCAACCAAAGTAAACCAAGGAGCTCAAATGAGTTTATTCAACTTAACAACATGAAACAAGAAAGACTAATTAATACAACAACTACAGCCGGTGTTAATCAATCAACCATCAGCAAATCTGCAAGGGGGTGGTTACCTTAAACAAACAGCTATTCAAAATTACACTAAGGGGTATCAAAAACATGAGCAGATTTGAGCTTTTATAATAAAAAAAAAATAGCAGCTAGCAGTTTAATGGTCAGCGACTAAGCTCAAGTGGACAGATGAGAACTTGTGAACTTATAAAGATTAACAAACAACAACGAGACCTATGATGAACATAAACTGAAACAACCTCAACAACAATAATCAAGTAACACAATAAAACCAATCAATATCAACGCAACCTGCGATCTCAAAATTGGCTGAAAGATGGCTAAAATGAGATGTAGCTAGGGATGTAGTGAGGCTGAAAACCACATGATCACAAACAGTTTTGGCTAATCTAATACTAAGCTATTCATAAACTAAGCTAAAGGGAGCAAGCAAATTGCTTTGGCAAAATCCTAAACGCTATAATGAGGACAGAATAAGCAGTTAATGAGGGAGCTAAAAGCACTTAAACAAGCTAATCTATCATAAAGCTACTGATGCAAAGATGGGGTTGAGGGGTTGTAGCAGACCTAGGGGGCTCAATATTGAGCTGCTAAGGGACTGTTTGGGACCTGATGAGCAGCAGGCCTAGTGGAGGGTTGTTGTAAGCCGTAAACCAACTACTAATAAGAATAATGCTACTACTAAGGAACAGTTATTAAGCAAGCTTGAGTCTAGAGTAGCAGTAGAAAATGAATAATGAGTAAATGGGCTTAAGGCTTAAACATTCTCAGTTAATATGCAACATAATGAAACTTACTCGACTTACCAAAAACTAGACTAAAACTTGCAATAAGCAACAAGAAACTTGAATAAGCATGAGCAGTAATTAAATTGACATAAACCAAAGGTTGTGGGAATTTGAACTTTGATTAAATTTAAAGAAGAGAATACATAAGACTTTCTTTAACAACTGAAGATACTGATTTTTAAACTAAGAATCCCTACCTAAATTGACTTGACTAAAAAAACTAAGTTCGATTAAAAAAACTAATGCAAGACTGCAACATACTTAAAAAAAAACTTGACTATTGAAAAACTAAAACAAGACTTAAAAAAAACTAATACGAGACTGCCCTCTTTGTGCTTACAACACTTCTTCTATTTATACTAAGAAAACACTAGGGTTTCAAATCTTGAGCCTCTTGATGTTGTCCTTCTTGTCCACGAATCTCAGCCATCCCTTTCTTTTGAAATAATCTTGACCCTTCAATCAGAATTGGCGCCCAAATATTGAAGTGGATTGGTGAGGTGGAGTTGGTACGGGTTGTGAGTATTTTATGAGGGTAGTGGGATTGGAATATGGAGTGTAGGACAAGGGGGAGATGGTGATGGTTGAGATGGTGATGGGGTGTTGGAAGTATGCAGTCACGGGGGAATAAGGGGTGAAAGAGATGGTGTTTGACCTAAATTTGACTCAGGTTTAGATATTAAACGTTTAGGGTGTGGGCTGGTAAAGGTGGTAGGGTGTGGGCTGGGGTTGTAACTGGGCCAGAGATTGGGATAAATATCACAAGGTTCGTTTGGTTTAAAAATTGTCACAAGGACCATTCATGTAATTCATTGAGAGTTGAAGGGTATTTCCTGCCAATCTTCAAAACCTTCATCAAGGACCCAATTTGTCTTATCTGAATTTCCAAGGTACCTTTGTTGGAGTTTTCATCAAACTAAAATTCCCGGGGGCTAATTTTGAAAATTCTGCAAACACAAGGACTAAGTTTGCCATTTGTGAAATTTCAAAGGTTTAACTTGTAATATTTTGAAAACACTTTACCCAAAGATCATTTGTGATTCATTTTGACTTGGTTGTTGAGGGCTTTAAACAAGTTGTCAATCTTATTGGTCATCTCCGTTTGTTGTTGATTGAATTCGGTTTCAAACTTAGATATGCGAGCTTCTTGAGATGCCATGAACTTGGACATCAATCCTTCAAGATTATTTGTACTACCATAGTTATTGGAAGGATTGTTGTTGAAAGTACGGTTAGAGGGTGGACCGTTTGGTTGGTAACGATTAGGTGGATTGGAGGAATTGTTTTGGTTTTGTTTCCACCTAAGGTTCGGGTGATTTTTCCAATAAGGGTTGTAGGAATCACCGTAAGGGTTTGGCTCGGGTTTAAAAGTGTACCACTTGTCTCCCACTTCGTCGGTACGCGAGGATGCGTAGTCCGCAAAAGCTTGTCCGGGGAGTTCCACGCAATCACGAGTGTCATGGGGACCACTACATAATTCGCATGAAGAAGTGATTTTGTTCACTTGGCTTGAAGGCTTGGGAGCTTCGTAAGATTTCATGAGAAACTTGACTTGGTCCTCAAGTTCCATGATCCTACGATCGGGAGTGCTAGAATTGTTCGAAGGCAAAGATATTGCCTTGACCGTTTTGTTCAAATCACGGGGATCATTCCAACTTTCGTTGTCATAGAGAGCAAGATCTTCTATGAGTTCCCATGATTCTTCCGCACTTAGATCACGTAGCTTGCCACCGGCCGATTAGTCAATGGTTCGCCTTGTGGAGAGGTCGATATGGCCATAGAAGATTTGGACTTGGAGCCAAAGATCTATGCCATGATGAGGGACTTTTTGGAGTAAGTCCTTGAAACGAGTCCATGCTTCGTATAGAGTTTCACCTTGACGTTGTAGGAACATCAAGATATCATTTCTAAGCTTGGTAGTTCTCCCCGGTGGGAAAAATTGAGCAAGGAAATGAGTGGTGAGATCATCCCATGAGGTGATGGATCCCGCAGGTAAAGGTTCAAGCCATTGACTAGCTTGATCACGTAGAGAGAATTATAATAGGAGTAATCGGGTCGACTCTTTACTTGTAACATCAAGGTCTATAGAATCTACGATTTTAAGGAAATCCTTGAGATGTTGATTAGGATCTTTGGAACGAAGTCCATGGAATGTACATCCGCTTTGCACCAACCGGATGGTGTTGGATCGCAAGGGGGACACATTGGCTCCTTGAGTGAGTTCAATAGTGTTTCAATAGCCTTGGTGGCTAGGACGGGAATACTCTCCTAAGGTTCGGGGCCTAAGAGGTTGGTTTGCTAGTGGTGGGTTTTGTGGGTGGTTTTGTTGTGGTGGGTTGATGGGTTCAAAGATGTTACCACCTTCCATGATGTCGGATGGTAAAGGTTACGAACAAGAACACGAAGAAATGAGATAGACTAAAGAAAACCTAAAAATGAAAATAAAATCTTACTAGAAAGGAATCTAGCAAGTAGACCTAATAAAAAGAAATCCTAACCTGGACAATAACTATTCCCCGGGCTGCGGCGCCAAAAACTTGATACGTGGGAATCGCACCAGGCTTTACCTCTCGAGAGATCTCGAGAAGCTTACAACCCCCACCAGGCAGTGTACCTGATCGTTGTAGTATAGTATAGTGACAAGTGCCGGGGGATTGATCGTTCAACTCAGGAATAGTGTCGCTAGGATTAGAAAGTCTCTTAAACAAAGTCTAGAGGGGAGGGATGATTCTTTTTGTATTTTTATGTTTTATAAAAGCAAGTAAAATCTCGGTTTTTGAAAGAGTGGGCGGAATTAGTTGCTAGCCAACTAACCCAATAACTAAAAATGCAATCAAAATAAAATAACAAAAATGAAATGAAGCTAATTATACTAGTGTGGTGTAAACAATGATGGGAAAGTTGTGTTTACTTAGGTTTCATTACTCCCTAGATATCTTTTACAGGTTGATAGCTTGTTACAATTGCATGGATGACGGGTCATATTCCTTAATACTAGTCGTAGGGCCGTGTGCAATATTCCCTAACTCTATAGGATCCTACTACACTCCTATGTCGAGCCGTTAGAAGCTCCTAACATGGGATCATTAGAATTCTCCTACGCATTAAATACAACCAAAAATCATAGTACACCTCTGATCATGTTTCTTAAGACGTTTAAGCAAGTTACCATTGGAAGTCTGCTAGTTTTCTTAAGCCTAACATCGAATACAATCATCTGTAACAACTATAAACAAACAATCAACCCATAATTAACATATAGGTTTCACTACATCTAAGCAAACACAAATGAAATCTAGCCTAGCATGTTAAATTGAAGACAAGTGTAAGATAAATTCAAGCAACACATAGACATATTGATTGAATTTAAAGAGTACTTATCTCAAATTGAACATGAAGGTTTCTAAGGGTTAAAACCCTTGAAAAAGCTGTGAAAATCGGCCTAGGGTTTTTCCCTCAATGTTGCACCCTAATGAATGAAATTTGGAAAACTATATATAGATAATACAGGGTGACGGCGTCATGTGTAAACATGTGACGCCGTCAACTCGCCGCCTATAATGAAATCGGATTGCCTAGATCCACTTTTGACGCCGTCATGTGTAAATTTCTTCTGGGCCGTCACTAATACTTGGACCATGATGGCCTTGGGTGACGCCGTCATCTCCTATGTACAAAACTCTCTGGATCGTCACGTGTATTGTCCACTTCCACCTCTTGTATCACTCTTGACGCCGCCATTAAGGAGCATGTGACGCTGTCAGGTACTGTTCCCAGCAAGGAAAATTAAGACTTTGCCGTTTTCTTCACTTTTGTGCTCCAAAAACGTCCAAAATGCTTTCTTTTCCAGATTTCACTCCAAAAGTACCTAAAATGACAATAGGAACGATTTAGGGCAATATTTGATCAAATAAATTCGAATTCGGGCTTAAATGACGCCTTAAAATTGGTTCATTTTTCGCCTCATCACATACATCGATAAATCGATTGCTTAAGCAAAAACTAAACAAATACCACATAGCACGTAATTGATTACTTAATATTGGAGTCTTCCCCAGTTCGACATCTATTTATATATTTACATGTTTCGATATAACTTAACAATTAATCCATATATCCAATTTAAACCATTTAAATTACCATACAATAAATCCATGCAAATATGCACTTTTCATGGATTTTGCTTAACAATTAACATATTGCACCAAGATCGTTTACTAAAATGCATAACCAATTACATGACATCCTAGGGTTTCTAATCATATTAAAAAAAACAAAACCAAAACCCTAACAAACTTATAGGTCAATCGACCCAATTAAAAAAATAGGGTTAGGAATAAGGAAACCCTAAAAACATGTAATTAAACGAATCAAGATTCAATTTTTATGCGTTTCGATAATTAATTACACATTATAACGGCTCATGATGCCACAGTTAGAATTATAATATCATGACATGCATATAAATAAACCAATAACATCAAGTAAGCATAGCGGAAGCAATTACAAGATCATATAATATGTAATTAATTAATCAAATATAAAAGTAAACATACCTTTGTGATTCTAGCCCAAACAAGAATCAAATGAATCTTCAATTCAAGAACTCTAATTAGGGTTTATGTGGATTATAAGAATTACCCCTTACCTCTTTTGTTATTCAATCAAAGAATCAAACAATAGTGTGTTTGAATCGCGTTCTTGTACACACGTACTAATTCAAGTAAAAGTTTATGCAAGTAAATTAAACACAAAACCTTTTTTAGCTTTATGAAAATCGAATCCCTTAAAGGGTTTGAGGATGGGTCGATTTTAGGGACAAGAAGAGAGAAAGAAAACACCAATTATGTGTGTACAAGTTATAAGAAAACAATAACCCATGAGGTGTTTATATACTTGATGAAACTTGGAGCTCAAGGCAAAGAGGAGGTGGAATCCCCCCCCTTTGGCCGATCGGTTGGAACCTCCCCAAAGGGATTCTGGAACCTTCTATTGTTTCCAATTATTCACAAGTATGACTTTCCTAATCTTCGTCTAACGGTCGTTAGTCATTCTCCGTTAAATACTAACGGTCGTTACTCGTTTTGTGTTTATTAATACTTACATATAACATTTATAAATAATTATTCTTTTACTCTTCATACGTAAAGTGTGCAATCCCGCGATCTCAAGTTCTATCCTAACACACATCTATTATTTTATCATCTATAAAACTAACAGACAAGAGCCATGATAATCTTGGGACATTTGTGCAAGATATTTATAAGTATTGTGAGATCAATAGTTTTCCCTTAAATAAAAAAGAAGTACGTCCAATGAAAAGGAACTAGACAAGGAATCATGATCTTAAATATAATCATAGTGATTACCTATTTATACATAAAACAATGTTATGGTTTTAATGTGTGTGTTAAACTGTGTTTTGACATTAGCGTTGAAGTTCTTTATTGTTGAGATAACATGGTGTTTGGTTGGAATCAAATATGTTCATGTGGCTCTTGAAAAATTATCAACAATTGCAAGAAAGAGTTTGCATTTATTGACTGTACAATAGTGGTAAGGACCCCATACATCCATAATCAAAGTGAAAGCATAATCAGCATGAGACAAACTTTGAGAAAAAGGTAAAGTATGATGCTTGGCTGGTGGACATATAGTACATTTGTGATCTAAGGAAGTAGAAACTGAAATTGGTAACTGTGGTATATGTTTAAGAACTTGAGCAGACGGATGTCCCAATCTTGTGTGATTGTGAAAACTTAGTTGTAGCAGACAGAGCATTGAACCATCATGGCCCTCGAGAACATAGGCATTGTGAGTGAAGGTGATGGATTTGAAGGTGTGTTTAAGGATTTGACTGATAGAAATGACGTTGTAAGTAAACGTTGGTATGTAAAGTACATTATGAAGTGTGGTGTTTAATTGTAGTCTAACTGAACCAATTTTGGTGACTTTGGTGGTGTGGCCATTTGGTAAAGTGTACAATAATTGGTGCTATTCAAGTGATGCTGTTGTGTTTTGAGTTGATAAGTGTGTTTGTTTTGTTGTTGTGATCAGAAATCAGTTAGATTTGATCAAGATTAATGGTTGAAAGTGGTGGTTGGAGTTTGTTACGGTTGGAGTAGTTAGTTATGGTAGAATTTGGTGGTGGTGATGGTGGAGCAGGATATTGCTCTGATTCCATGATAAAGTTTGAGAGGGAAAGGATTTGTTATTATTATTATGAAATTGTTAAGTACGAATACCGAAATGAAGACTGTTTATACTACACTGATTGTCTAACTAACTTTGACTATGAGTTGACTAAACTAGCTATCTATGTGTCTGAGCTTATTAAAAAAAAAATACATCACATTGTTTTACAAAGAGTTAATGGCATGTAATAGCAACGTACTTTCTCATTTGTTCACATATCAGATACGAACAAAAAAAAGAAAAAAAGAAAAAAACATCAATACCTTTCAAACTTTCAAATTTTGTTTCATTATACGTTTTACATTTGCATCGTTAGTCCTTTTGACTAACGACCGTTTGTAATTAACTCAAAAATATGTTTTTTTCACATTATATGTTTTCGTCCGGTTTTATACATTTTTGTCTGTTTTTATACGTTTTCGTCTGTCTTATACGTTTTTTCTTACGCTTTTATACGTTTTCGCCCGTTTTCTTATGTATTCATACATTTTTTGTTCGTTTTTAAACGTTTTCGTCCGTTTTTATACATTTTCAAACATTTTCTTACGTTTTCATACGTTTTCATCCGTTTTTATGTGTTTTCATACGTTTGCGTATGTTTTTATATGTTTTTATCCATTTTTATATGTTTACGTCTATTTTTATATATATGAAAACGTATAAAAATGTGTGAAAACATATGAAAACTTATAAAACGGATAAGAACATATAAAAACGAATAAAAACGTATGAAAACATATAAAACGGATAAAAACGTAAAAAACGAATAAAAACGAATGCAAGTGTATGAAAACATAAGAATACGTATAAAAACGTAAGAAATACGTATAAAAATGCTTGAAAACGTATAAAAACGCTTGAAAACGTATAAAATGGACGAAACATTTTAAAATGAAAAAAACGTATGAAAACTTAAGAAAATGTATAAAAACGGATAAAACATATGAAAACTAATAAAAACATATGAAAACGTAAGAAAAACGTATTTTTGAGTTAATTACAAACAGTCGTTAGTCAAAAGGACTAACGGTGCAAAGAGATGACTCTAAAATGTATGATAATGAATCAAAGTTGGATGGGTATTGTGGTATTTTTTTGGGTTCGTATTTGATATTCGAACAAATAGGAAAGTAGGTTGCTATTACTTACCATTAACCCTTTTACAAAAACTCTAAGCTATCATTCATGAGGACTTGCATCTTGTGTTGGCCATGTATGCATCTGTGTAGACTTTGAACTGTATGAGCTTGTATTGGCTTGTGTAGACTTTGACTTGGAGATTGAACTTGTGTAATCTTATTATCCCTCTCACAAGTTGGCATGGAATAAAAATTGCAAATGCCCAACTTGGATAGACAATTGTAGTGAAGTCTTTTTAGGGGGTCATTTAAGCCCGAAATTGAATTTATTTGATCAAATATTGCTCTAAATCGTTCCTTCTGTGATTTTAGGTACTTTGGGAGTGAATTCTGGAAAAGGAAACATTTTGGACGTTTTTGGAGCATAAAAGTGAAGAAAACGGCAAAGACTTAATTTTCCATGCTGAGAACAGTACCTGACGGCGTCAAGAAGGAAATTGTGACGGCGTCAGGAGTAAAATCCATCACGACCCAGTGAAAACCTGAAGGCGTCAAGCGAAGGGCGTTAAGAGTTAAATTGGTGATGGCCTGAAGATGGATTACACGTGATGGCGTCAAACCTAGATCTAGGCAGTCCGAGGAGTTTATTGGCGGCGAGATGATAGCGTCAGACATTTGCTCTTGACGCCGTCACCTCACAAAATCTATATATACTTTTCTATTTTTCATTCATTAGAAGAGGAACTTGTATGGAGAATACTAGGGTCGAACCTAATAAACCCTAGGTCGTTTGTAACAGTATTTTTCAAGGGTTTTCACCCCTTGAAACCTTTCATGTTCAATTAAGATAAGTCCTCTTTCAATTCATTCAATATGTCTATGTGTTGTTTGAATATATCTTATGCTTGTCTTGATTTTAACATGCTAGGCTAGATCTATCATGTGTTTGCTTAGATGGAATGAAACCTAGATGTTGATTATAGGTTGATTGCTTGTTTATAGTTGTAATGGATGAATGATTTCAATGTTAGGCTTAAGAAAACTGGCAGATCTCCATTGTGTAACTTGCTTGAACGTCTTAAGAAACATGAACCGATGTGTACTAGGTTTTTATGATTGTATTTAATGCATGAGCGAATTCTAGTGATCCCATGTTAGGAGCTTCTTAGCCGGCTCGACATAGGAGTGAAGTAGGAGCTTATAGGATTGGGGAAGTAAGTACGCCACCCCATGAATGGTATTAAGGAATACAATCCATCATCCACGCAACTGTAACAAGTAATTAACCTATAAAAGATATCTAGGGAGTAGTGAAACCTAAGTAAACACAATTCTCCCATATATTGCTCACACCACTATCTTAATTTAGTTTAATTTTATTTTTAGTATTTTATTTTGATTGCATCTTAGTTATTGGGTTAGTTGATTAGCAACTAATTTCACCCACTCCTCTTAAAACCGAGATTTTTATTTGCTTTTATAAAAACATAAAAATACAAAAAGAATCATCCCTCGTCTCTAGACCTAGTCTTTAGGTTTTCTAATCCTAGCGAAACTATTCCCAAGTTGAACGATCAATCCCCCAGTACTTGTCACTATACTATACTACAAAGATCAGGTACACTACCTGGTGGGGGTTGTAAGCTTCTCGATATCCTTTGAGAGGTAAAGCCTGGTGCAATTCCCACGCATCAAGTTTTTGGCGCCGCAGCCTGGGGAATAGTTATTGTCTAGGTTAGAATTTCTTTTTATTAGGTCTACTTACTAGAATCCTTTCTAGTAAGATTTTTATTTTTATTTTTATAGTATTCCTTTAGTCTATCTTTTTCTTTGTGCCCTTTGTATGTAAAACCATTTTCATTTGTTTTCATGGCGGATGAGATTCCATTTAGATCATTAACAATAGAGGAACAATTAGTTTACTCAGATAGATTTGTTTCCTGTTGTTCCAATGAATTTTTAAGTGATCTTAGCTATATAAAAGAGGAGATGGGTGTAAAGTTTGAAAGGTTTGATGAGTTATGCGCATGTGTGGCCTATATTAAACAATCATTGTTAGGATCAATTCCTTTTAGTAAGACCCTTTGGAAAATTTTTGAGGAAAGCCTCCTAACCGTGAACCATGAGTTTCATGAATTGATGGGTTTGTATACATCACAACTTGAGGAAACAATTAAGGAGGATTTAGCCGAACATGATTATATTGAGCAAAAAGATGAATCCTTTAGGCAAATTGAACATTGTAATCAAGTTATTGAGGAAGGTTCTTATGAATCAGACTTAGAACTTGAAATGGCTAGAGAAGGATTTGAGATACTTAGGAACATGTTTAGGTTAGATTCTACTAAAACACGTGATGAGGATATAGGTGATGTTGAGAAAAGGAAGGATGAGGTAAATAACACAAACCTACAAAGTACCCCACAACTCCCACCATCACTTGAGGAATACACACCACCCGTGACTTACCCGGAAGAAGTAGAAGAGACTATAGGAGACCCAATAGAGGTAGAACCCTTGTACCAAACACCACTAGAGGATATAGGTTTGAATACTTGTAGTGATAACCTTACTCTTAGTTCTAGGGAATTACCAAGTGTTGATGAACCGGAACCTCAATCTTCATACAACTTTCCATCCTTAGATATACATCTAGGAGACAAAAGAGGAGCCGACCCACCGATCAACCCATGTAGTCCGGGTAGTCTTAGGATAAAGGTAGTGGACTCTAAGCCTTGTAGAGAGGATGCCAATATAGGAGTGGAAAATGACCTTACATGCTTACATCACCCATTTATGATTGATCACAAGAAACATTATGGGTTTAAACCGGGTTTATTAGGTCAAGATGGATCCCCAACTAGGAGTCTTTCGAAGCTGATAGAAAATGATCCCTTTCTAGGAGAAAATCTTAATCCACCCATTAACCCGCTTAAATTAGGTAAGGTTATGATGATAGGAGCACAACCTTTTGAGCATATAATTCATCCACCACTCTTTCCTCACGTGGCATACTTCCACCAAGATGGTGTGTATCGCAACTATCACCAGCACTTACTCCTAAGTGTAGGGAAAACCTCTCCTATTTCCGTTAAATAAGGGTAGAGTCAGGCTCGTGACTCGAACAAAAACAAGCGCTTCTTGGGAGGCAACCCATGTTTTGTGTGATTTTTATTTTGTTTGATTGTTATTTGCTTCCGTATGCATGCTTTATTTTTATTGTTGGTAGATCATGTTTCAAAACTAAAATAGTAAAAATACTTTATTTTGTTGTTTGGCTTAGTCTTAACTTCATCCAAAGGTATTTCGCAAAAGATAAGTGTAAGAGGAAACCCCAAATATGTTTTTAAGAAACAAACTTGATCATGAATCTCCACAATATTAAGTGAACATGTATATTCGTATTTGTTAGAGTCAAATGCTTCTATCGAGTCATAATGATGTTTTGCAGGATTTTCCAGGAAGTAGGACAAAGTTTTTCCAGAAATTTTCTGGAAACTTAACATAAGAATTTCTGCAGGTCACTTCTGACGGTGTCAGGAGTTAACTCCTGACGGCGTCACGTGTAAAATTCTGGAAATTTTACTAGTTTTGTTTTTCTAACGGAGTCTTAAAGTTTTTGTTGAAATTTTAGTTTTATAATCTCTAGGAGATCTGAAAACATCATTCCACAAGCATTATATCTTACTTTGCTTTTTAGGATTTTTTAGCATATATAGATTGCTGCCGATTTTACGCGAGGTTGCCTTGTCTGTTTCCTCAGGTTTAACAGGTTATGTATGACAAGAAGATGATTTATATTCTGGAAGGGAAGCTTTGATTGTTCATTTTCTTGGAGGAAGATTTAACCTGGCTACCTTATTATCCATACCGAGCGAATCAGGGGAGTATTTGATTTCATTCTTTTTAATTATTTCACTTTTACATTTTTTACTTGAACATTGGGGACAATGTTCATCCTAAGTGTAAAGGGAGGGTAAAATGATGATACCTTACAGATACACTTTCGCTTGAGTTTGTTTGTTTGATAGTAGATGTGTAATAAAACTATGAGAAATACTTGTTAGTGTAATTTTAGCGACAAATTTAAATTTTTTTACAACATTTAGGAGTGAAACTTTAGCCATAGCAAGCGTCTCATGGATAGGAGTCGTATGACTAGCACAAAACCGTACTATTCAGAAAAATTTTCCACCGAAATATGTGAGGTTCGCCTTTAGATTTGATAGGAAAAGCATTTACTATTAGTGCTTATGAGTGTACCGGTAGCATTTAGATTCTAGAACTTGCGTTAGTGATGCATCCCGAGACCGCTAGTGAGACTACATTCGTGTAGTAGGATTTACTACATGATAAGAGGCATTAGGATCACCCTTGTGTTAAACCCGTATCATAATTACTTGACCATTTAAGTCATATTACTTGGCTAGTTAAGTCAACTAATTTTTCCCACACCCTTAGTGTTGTACTCATTTTTAGTACATGAAACCCCTAGTACATCCCTCCGAGCCTATCTTTTTGTTTCTAACTTTAAGCATCTTACTTAAAGGAAGAATTTGTTACACCCCACTTAAATGTACAACCAAATCGCCTTAGCCTTCTGTGTATGCACTCATCTTTAGTGCATTATTGTTATATGTTTAAACCCTTAGTTAATTATCTAATTGATTACATGGTTGCTAAGTCGAGTCATATCCTTGTACATATTGTTGTGGGACGATTGGGACTCATGGGTAAAGTACTTATTTTATGGAGTAATGGGGAAGAACATCATATTATTACCCCCATATGTACGTTAATCTTAAAAGTACTCCTAGTGTTTTGATTTTCTTGATTCGAGTCATTAGATTAGTTAATTGTAAAGTATGTAAAAATTCAAACGTAAGGGGAATTTTCAATCCATATGATGTATTATTTTGGATGGTAGGGTAAGAGTGTATGCAAAAAAAAAATAAATAAATAAAATAAAAAAAATAAAATAAAAAAAAATTGAAAAGTCAAGAAAAAGAAAAAAAAATATAAAAAAGAAAAGAGAAAAACATACGGACTACCATCCCATTTCATTTTATGTTTATTTTATGTTTTCGTTATTTTTCATTTATTAGCTTAAGTCGAGTCTAGTCTTGGCTTAGCAACGCCATATTGTACATGTAATTGACCAAGATTATTAACTTGCCACCTGTTCTGACTGCCTATATCCAACAAACCGTGTATTCCATATCCCTACACCTAACTTTACAACCCTTTAAAAGACCTCTTTGATAGTTTATCCTAGGTGCTTACGCCATGTGGTGGAGGTTTGATCCTTTCCCAAGCCTATTAATCTATTTTGCTATGACAGGTAGTGAGAGATGTTTTCCATTTCCATATTGTGATATTACTTTATTACACCCGAGAGATGTGAGTATCTAAACACTATTTATGAGGTGCTAGTGTATGACCTCCGTGCTTGTCTTTGGTCTTTAGTAGAACGATTATTTGTTGTAATTAATTTTATATTAGTGTTAAATGACCCCTAACTTGTATTTTGATTAGAATAAAAGCGCATTTGCTTGAGAACAAACAAATCTCAAGTGTAAGGGTACATGATGAGGCGAAAAATGAACCGTTTTTAGGGGGTCATTTAAGCCCGGAATTGAATTTATTTGATCAAATATTGCCCTAAATCGTTCCTTTTATGATTTTAGGTACTTTGGGGGTGAATTCTAGAAAAGGAAGCATTTTGGACGTTTTTGAAGCATAAAAGTGAAGAAAATGGCAAAGACTTAATTTTCCATGCTGAGAACAGTACCTGACGGCGTCAAGAAGGAAATTGTGACGGCGTCAGGAGTAAAATCCATGACGACCCAGTGAAAACCTGAAGGCGTCAAGCGAAGGGCGTTAAGAGTTAAATTGGTGACGGCTTGAAGATGGATTACACGTGACAACGTCAAACCTAGATCTAGGCAGTCCGAGGAGTTTATTGGGGGCGAGATGACGGAGTCAGACATTTGCTCTTGACGACGTTACCTCACAAAATCTATATATACTTTTCTATTTTTCATTCATTAGAAGAGGAACTTGTGTGGAGAATACTAGGGTCGAACCTAATAAACCCTAGGTCGTTCGTAACAGTTTTTTTCAAGGGTTTTCACCCCTTGAAACCTTTCATGTTCAATTAAGATAAGTCCTCTTTTAATCATTCAATATGTCTATGTGTTGTTTGAATATATCTTATGTTTGTCTTGATTTTAACATGCTAGGTTAGATCTATCATGTGTTTGCTTAGATGTAATGAAACCTAGATGTTGATTATAGGTTGATTGCTTGTTTATAGTTGTAATGGATGAATGATTTCAATGTTAGGCTTAAGAAAACTGGCAGATCTCCATTGTGTAACTTGCTTGAACGTCTTAAGAAGCATGAACCGATGTGTACTAGGTTTTTATGATTGTATTTAATGCATGAGCGAATTCTAGTGATCCCATGTTAGGAGCTTCTTAGCCGGCTCGACATAGGAGTGAAGTAGGAGCTTATAGGATTGGGGAAGTAAGTACGCCACCCCATGAATGGTATTAAGGAATACAATCCGTCATCCACGCAACTGTAACAAGTAATTAACCTGTAAAAGATATCTAGGGAGTAGTGAAACCTAAGTAAACACAATTCTCCCATATATTGCTCACTTAGGTTTTCTAATCCTAGCGACACTATTCCCAAGTTGAACGATCAATCCCCCGGTACTTGTCACTATACTATACTACAATGATCAGGTACACTGCCTGGTGGGGGTTGTAAGTTTCTCGAGATCCCTTGAGATGTAAAGCCTGGTGCTATTCCCACGCATCAGTGTTTCAGGTGGATCCAAGCTGAACAAGTACTCACCCTCTGAAGGATCATCAATGCTCTTCCAGGACCTAAGAGCACAAGGTGCAACTCGTCGTTTACCCTTTCTGTTCCACGCTGGATCCTCGCCGAGCTCGTTGTTGCACCGGACCCCCTCGCCGAGCTTCGTCGTTTCCTACTTACTCGTCTGCACGACGAGCTAAGGTTTCAGACAAAAGGTATAAAGTGGAACGTTGCATTTGATGGGGTTTTTTTTTTTTTTTTTTTTTTTTAATTATTATTATTATTATTATTATTATTATTATTATTATTATTATTATTATTATTATTATTATTATTATTATTATTATTATTATTATTAGTTTTTTATAAACATCACTTTTATTAAAAACAAATAGGATTTACAAAAAATTAGTGGGGAGCCGAGAGACTAACTGGACCCCCACACCTCTAGCTATAGCAAAGCTAATCCTACTAAAAATATGCGGAGCAGCACGTGCTCCAATATCTTGAGTCATAGAGAATCGTCTGTAACACCCCCAAAATTTGGTACAGCGGAAGACTCAACAAGCTTTCGAGGTGTTACGGGGATTGGTATCCAACACAACATATAAAAGAACGAGATAAAGTAAACATAAGAAAACACAACTAAAACAGGGTTTTAAAGTTTACATTTATCCCAAATTCATTCAGAGACAGGCCTAAAAGAAATAAACGTAGGTCCAAAATTAAATATCAGAGTTTTAGAAAATAGATCCATAAACAAGGTGCCATTGCCAAGCCTTCCAATCCAAGCATCCAAATCATCACTTAATTACCTGAGAAAACGTGCTAAAAGTCAGCTTTCGCTGGTGAGATCATAGGTTTAAATTCATAATTCAATATAGTGGACATATACGCAAAACACTTGCTAGCTAGACTAGGGACTCACTAAAAACCTGCGGATACCCTCCGCTCCATCATAAATACACGGATACCCTCCGTAATAAACCTGCGGATACCCTCCGCTACAACATAGATACACGGGTACCCCCCGTAATATCATAAATACTCGGATAACCTCCGAAGTATCAATATCCTATAGGTGCACACTATAGTATCTAAATAAGCCAACCATAACTAGTTCACACGAAACTATGTGACTAAAGTTGACAATTCATCCTAGTCCATACGCATAGCAAGTTTTAAAAGAATATAAAAGAAATAATAGTCCACATAAAATAATTTGCACGTTTCTCATCCCATATATTGAAAACATAGTTCAAGAGTAAAAAGTGGGGCTATGTGTAACACCCCGTGCCCGTTGACCAAAAATTTGAAACTTTACGCGAAAATGACTCAACTGTAACAGACACTACTACCATGGGTAATAGTCTAAAATGGACCCTCTCTGGTCTTATGATAGACCTATTCATCTGAACTCTAAAAACAGAAACTATTACCACCATTATTAGTCTAAAACGGACCCTTTTTCTGCAGAATCCTTTAAAGGCTTGTATTAGTCTAAAACAGACCCATTTATAGCTTATAGTAGACCCATTTTCTGCAGAGTTTCTGCAACTTACATATTTTGACCCATGTACCGGAAAACGACTCATACCACATCCGTTTTACATCAAAACCTCCAGATTTGCTTATTACATTCATAAGCTCATTTTCATGCAATATCATTTACCATTTGACCCTCAGAATAATATTTTACAAAAAGACGGGTTTTGTGCCAAAACCCGTTTTGACCCATTTCAAGACATAATATACATACAACTTCCACAACACCTCAAACTTAACCAAAATCATTAGCTTACCATATAAAACTTGTTCCATACATACACGACCCGTTAACTACCCAAAATGGGTAGAAACACGCTTATGCCAAACACTCCCTTAATGTTTACCCTTCACATATAAAACATACTTTGACACAACGGTTGACCACCAAAACGTTAGGACAACCTTGACATACTCTTTACACATCGTAGAAAGACTCTCGGGGGTACAACCATGACTTGAGCTCGGTATTCTACCTAAGCTCCTAAATGCATACTACCTTAATCTTGCATCTCCAATTCCTTAATCGCTATATCCAAGCCATCCATACAAGCATTCCAACCTACAAAAGGGTTAGGCAACTAAACCATAAGCACAAAGGCTTAGTAAGTAAAACGATCATAACATACATCATATTTCAATCCACATAATGCATCATATACATAAAACACTTACATCATGGCTCACTACTCAAAATCTCAACTAGCACATAACATCAACATATCCATAGCTTCATCAACACATAAGCCATAAACATGGCATCACATAAGCATAACCCAAGCTCATATTCTCATCTTAAACATACATAACACATAATGATAGAAATCCATATAACTTATGCTATCATCATTTTACTTACCTTAGCTCCAAGCTAAGCACATCAAGAACATCAACAACACAATGATCCATCATCATCAACCTTCATAAATAATCACAACCTAACAACATAATAATCAAATACATAACAAGGGTTAACAAAACCCATCAAAACATAATCATCTACCTTTCTACATCATCATATGATCATATCTTGATCATATGATGATTTCCCACTTTCCTCTTAATCCAAAGCTTCAATAACAACATGAACATAAAGACTTACTTGTTATGATCATAACTAAGGGAGACTATAAACATCAAGACTTGATCATCTTCTTCATCTTAGGTCATCACCCAACTTTCCCTCTCTTTCTCCTTCTAAAACCGGACCACAAACACCCTCTACACAAATGATGAAAAGTGTGGAAGACTCTAGTATATACAAGCTAGTCACAAGTTTGGGTCCATGGCAAGAATGGCCCCTCAAGTCTCTTTCTTCTTATTTTAGCCACTACTAACTTATAACATACTTACCACAATGGCAACTTAGGCCCCTTTAGTTATGCATCATATTATATTACTATATTAGTCATACTTTGACTATTAATTGGCTATCGGGTTTGACCATTACGCAACTTTCGTTGACTGGCCAATCACATAAATCTTTATTCGCTTTCATCTAGGGTGGGGTCCCAACACCCGGGAAACGGGTCTAACAATTCTATCCCCCTTATTTAGATTTCGTCCCCGAAATCTCTCGTCTAAAACTATCCAAAACTAAAACACCACATATACATGTTCTCATTCTCATGCTTTCTAAGCCAATTCCTTGCAACGATCTACATGATCGTGCAATTTCTAAGCTTACTACACATAAACATAACTCACAATTCACTTAAAACACACTTCTCATCGCAAATTTTTCTATGATTTCCCGCAATGACTACTTGTCATCCGGGAACATCTACTACTTTGACTCAAGATAAGTCAAACTTCATCACTATAAACACGCTATCATCAATGCACTAACACGTCCTTAAGTCATATACCGGCCAAAATTACACTTTACACAATATCAACACTTATCTACTTCCAAAAACCGGTAACTTATCTCGCAATATATACATAGTGCCATATAAACGGCACTTCCAAAACCAAATCTACGCATTACTAAAGCAATCTTCTTGTTAACTCGTGGGAAATTCCACCCATCATCTTATCAACTTTAAGCGAACACTCATTCTAGGCGTCAATCTTAAGGTTCATATAGGACCTTAACGCCACTACAAGCTTTTACATCTACTCTCTTCTTATAACGTCTAACTTGTTTTAGTTTTCACTTTCTCATATCTCTACCCGTATTCATGTCATATCGGCTACACATAAGCCCACTCATTTATAACTCTTTACTTACATAAAAAGGCGTCCCAATCTATGCAAGTAAGGAATTATAAACTTATGGTTCGGTGATTTACAATTTCTTTATTTAAACGAAGAGGCGTCCCAATCCATTTAAATAAGGAGACTATAAATCATTCTACTCACGTACATCCGACACAACAATCATACATACATTAGTTTCCATCTTTTCTAGCCTTGGATCCAATCTCTCTAACTTTCCATCCATGTCATAAAGACAAACTGGCTATCCCGAAGGATGCCGTAATATCCATGCCCTCGTGGCAAGCTAGGCCATCTCGAAGGATGCCAAAATATCTATGCCCTCGTGGCAAGCTAGGACATCCCGAAGGATGCCAAAATATCTATGCCCTCGTGGCAAGCTAGGCCATCCCGAAGGATGCCAAAACTAGAGCATTGGATCCAAGCTACACTTACTATTACATCTTTACTCATTTAATCTTTCATGTACTTTTATCATTAAGTACACGCTATCACTTCAACACTTCTCATTGCCTTGAGCAATCTCAACATTCGCTACCACGTTTACTTTCATCTAGACAAGTTGCTATATTACACTTGTTAAATTATGTTTGCATTCTATCAATGCTACTCATCATTTATCCGTCAACCCCAGGTTGACTCATACATTCACTACGTGGCATCTCTATTTTAGACAAGTACTATATGATGCTTGTCCATTTACAGTTTACACATTCTCTATGTGTCCTTACCACACACTTTTACCATTATCCGTCAACCCTTGTTGACCATGTTCACAACTCATACTATCACTTCATTTAGTCTACTCAACTTTACACATATAAGCCTTACATAGGCTTATTTCATAACATTTTCATTAATCTCATCACATACTATCCAATATATAAACATGACTATACTCATGTCTTACAATTCTTCTAGCGCACTTCATATCACTTATGAATTCAAGCGCAATCTATGTCTCATTCATCACTTCTAGTTATCATGCTTAACCATTTACTTACTAACACATTTTACTTATCATGTTTTTTATTTATAAAATGTTCTCATCGCATCGTAACCATACACTTTAACTTTTTCACATATCAATGTTTTCTTTCAACTTTTTCGACCACCACTAGGTCATCACATGTATATGGTAACTAGACATTATATTGGACATAGTCCATGCTTCTTACAACTTCTATCATCAATCATATTTGCTCAATAGCATTCACACCATAGATCATATCTATTCACTTTTCCATTATCGATGCTACGACATACGTTCACATAATCACATAATATCCACCGACACTATCCGAGGTGTACCGCGATCTCAACACTTAAACACATTGAGTCCGTCGTGGACTTACATCTCATAAAACTTAGACATACAAATAACTACTACCATAGACTTAGTGTCATATAAACAAAAACATTCAACACTTATCCACAAAGTGTTCTAACATTCATACTCATAATCAACCCACGTGATCTACGATTCATACATCCCATTGCACAATCAATATATGTCTAATCATCAACATTCTAACTAGCCACAAGCACTAGTCTACCTTGTAAATAAGGCATCATAAAACTTTAATTCCATTACTAGCCCATCTCTAATACCACATAGCATTCCTAATTGCATTCCATTACCATACTCTATCATACATTCACATAGTTGCAATGCAAGCGCCGACACCAACCGAGGTGCACGGCCAACTAATCATTTAGGCATTTCAAGTCCTCAATGGACTAATACCTCATACTCATCAACACTATATCATACATCCATCACTTATCATCTATAAGCTCAACTAGCATAAAACATAATCCGTCTTATACTTGACAATTACATTTCCGCATTACTCAAACTTATGTCCATCGCAATCTACGAGTGGCTTAAGACTAGGCAACCTATAGTGGAAACCTAATTCACTTAAACCGAAGCTCTGATACCAATTTGTAACACCCCGTGCCCGTTGACCAAAAATTTGAAACTTTAAGCGAAAATGACTCAACTGTAACAGACACTACTACCATGGGTAATAGTCTAAAATGGACCCTCTCTGGTCTTATGATAGACCTATTCATCTGAACTCTAAAAACAGAAACTATTACCACCATTATTAGTCTAAAACGGACCCTTTTTCTGCAGAATCCTTTAAAGGCTTGTATTAGTCTAAAACAGACCCATTTATAGCTTATAGTAGACCCATTTTCTGCAGAGTTTCTGCAACTTACATATTTTGACCCATGTACCGGAAAACGACTCATACCACATCCGTTTTACATCAAAACCTCCAGATTTGTTTATTACATTCATAAGTTCATTTTCATGCAATATCATTTACCATTTGACCCTCAGAATAATATTTTACAAAACGACGGGTTTTGTGCCAAAACCCGTTTTGACCCATTTCAAGACATAATATACATACAACTTCCACAACACCTCAAACTTAACCAAAATCATTAGCTTACCATATAAAACTTGTTCCATACATACACGACCCGTTAACTACCCAAAATGGGTAGAAACACGCTTATGCCAAACACTCCCTTAATGTTTACCCTTCACATATAAAACATACTTTGACACAACGGTTGACCACCAAAACGTTAGGACAACCTTGACATACTCTTTACACATCGTAGAAAGACTCTCGGGGGTACAACCATGACTTGAGCTCGGTATTCTACCTAAGCTCCTAAATGCATACTACCTTAATCTTGCATCTCCAATTCCTTAATCGCTATATCCAAGCCATCCATACAAGCATTCCAACCTACAAAAGGGTTAGGCAACTAAACCATAAGCACAAAGGCTTAGTAAGTAAAACGATCATAACATACATCATATTTCAATCCACATAATGCATCATATACATAAAACACTTACATCATGGCTCACTACTCAAAATCTCAACTAGCACATAACATCAACATATCCATAGCTTCATCAACACATAAGCCATAAACATGGCATCACATAAGCATAACCCAAGCTCATCTTCTCATCTTAAACATACATAACACATAATGATAGAAATCCATATAACTTATGCTATCATCATTTTACTTACCTTAGCTCCAAGCTAAGCACATCAAGAACATCAACAACACAATGATCCATCATCATCAACCTTCATAAATAATCACAACCTAACAACATAATAATCAAATACATAACAAGGGTTAACAAAACCCATCAAAACATAATCATCTACCTTTCTACATCATCATATGATCATATCTTGATCATATGATGATTTCCCACTTTCCTCTTAATCCAAAGCTTCAATAACAACATGAACATAAAGACTTACTTGTTATGATCATAACTAAGGGAGACTATAAACATCAAGACTTGATCATCTTCTTCATCTTAGGTCATCACCCAACTTTCCCTCTCTTTCTCCTTCTAAAACCGGACCACAAACACCCTCTACACAAATGATGAAAAGTGTGGAAGACTCTAGTATATACAAGCTAGTCACAAGTTTGGGTCCATGGCAAGAATGGTCCCTCAAGTCTCTTTCTTCTTATTTTAGCCACTACTAACTTATAACATACTTACCACAATGGCAACTTAGGCCCCTTTAGTTATGCATCATATTATATTACTATATTAGTCATACTTTGACAATTAATTGGCTATCGGGTTTGACCATTACGTAACTTTCGTTGACTGGCCAATCACATAAATCTTTATTCGCTTTCATCTAGGGTGGGGTCCCAACACCCGGGAAACGGGTCTAACACTATGACTCACCTCAAGTCCAGAAATCAGCAAGAAGAAATCGGTAGAAGTAAGATGTATAGTAACTCAAAAGACGGCAACTACGGACTCGACACCTCCTAACAATATCAACTCATTCAGAAATCATTTCTTCAAAATCAAATATTCCCCAAACCCGAACGTATTCCATTTTACTTTCCGAAAATCCATTTCTCGCATTATCTCGTGTTAGTTTGGAGTTTGACGTTTGGTATCCATATGGGTGGTGGGTTGACACAACTCAAACCAAGAAGTCACAACAAAAAGGATAATAAAACAATCTATAGGTCTAATATTAGATCAATATATTATTTAAATAAATCATCGAAGTTTATCAAATCCGTCGATTTGGTAATCCCTTACATTTATTTACTTAATATATCACTCCAAGACTATACCCAAATCCTAGGTCATATTGCACATAAAGTACTATATGGTATATATCAATGTTTAATAAATTCTCTAATTATGCCGTCAAGCTTACCAAATTCGTCAATTTGGCAACCTCACGAGATACTTAGTAATTCATTATTCTCGTACACATACCACAACCTATGGGCGTCGTAGGATACGATGCCCATTAATATACTCAATTTAAATAACTAAATAGCTCTTATTTAACCTGTCGATTAAATAAGTTACGTAGTTATCGAAAGTGAATGTATTAATCATCATATATCCGTGACAACACAAACGTCACAAATAATAATCCACTTGGACTCAAGTGACCACGACCCCGTAGAACTCGATAGTTTTTCTCGTTTATTAAAAGAAATTATTTTATTTAATATTTATTCAACGTCAAGATTTCATCGTTATTTATAGTGTTTAATTATAATAACGCTCCCAATATTATTACACTACTTCCATAGCATAATATTTATAGTCACGTTATTGTTATAATATTACTCGTGATCTTTTTATTTTTAATATACGTATTTATATACTTATATATAAGTTATTCACGTCTATATCCTTATATAAACGTTTATATTACCAATAATATTATTACGAGTTTTATTATTAGTATTTGATTATAAATATTTATCGAGTCATACGAAATGGTCACATGTCCGAGTCATCACTCTCGGCTCATTGTCCAAGTCCAAAATAAAAATAACCAAGTCAAAATCAATCAATCCAACTCCGTCCAATCAATACCCATATCACGTGCTACAACAATAAGGTCCGACTACGGTACCCGACTAACCTATCTCTGTCATCTAATTTTGACCGTCTCACAATTGGTCCCCACATTTACCATTCGACAACAAATCCTCAATCATCACATTAAATCCATTGTCGAGACCACAATGGTCTCGACCCAACCAAAATATTCGGCCAATACAAAGTGTCACAACAATACTAATAACAATGTGAACCACAAAAAGGAAAAACATTAAAATAGGCTAGTTCCGGGTTGGTTTACCAAGCCAAACCCGAGCCATGTAACCCACTTGGGTCTCGGCTAAACACATGAGTCACAAAGACTCGAAACCCAGACCATGAGGTCTCGCAACATGCTCGAATGAGCAACTAAAAATCTGCCAAGAAACCCCCTCAGGCCGCGGCATACAACAACAACAACAAGGCCAAAAATACGACTCAATCGAGTCTAAACCATACACCATTGCATCCACACTCGCTAATCAAGAACACAAGGTCAATCACCAAGATAATAACGAGCCATAGGGCTCGTACCCACATCAAGCCGTGAGCCTAGGCTCACGGTTCCTTCGACCCACGCGGTAAGGTGTTAACCCGGATACCAAACGATGATTTCATTATATTTTAGTCACAAACCCACTTATATAACATGTTTTAATTCGAAATAATCAAGAAAATTCCAAAACCCATCAATATATACTCCGTATTACACGGATCAACACTCACCGAGACAAGTTTACACTTGTTTTGGCATTTGCTCACCTTCTTGGACCTTGAAACTCACGGATCTAGTGAAAACAACAAGATTAGAATTGGATTTGATAAGATTCATGGTGTTAGGATAGGTTATATGGCGCGTGTTATATATCAAATGAAAGAGAAAAAGATGATGAACAAGATGGTGGTGGTGGTTTTGTTGTGGAGTCGGCGGTGTGATGGTGGTGGCGAGCTGAGGGTGGCGGCTAGGTTAAGTAAGAGAGGGGAGACGAGATATTGAAAAGTTGTGTTTTTTTTGTATGTGGCGTGGAACCAGGCACAAGGACGATTTTTGTAGGTTTTACTCTAAAAAAATGTATTTTCTAAATAATAATAGTAGTAGTAGTATTACTAGTATTAAGGGTAAGATGGGTGGGTGTGAATTACACGGACCAAAACCCGAAACTCGTTTCAAATCTTTAATATCTTACGAGACGTTCCATAAATAAATATATATAGTCGAATCCGTAAACTCAAGACATAAAATTTTTGTTAGGTTATCTAGTGCCGGAGTCAACGTAGTGCCAAATGGGAATTTCAAATTAAATCACCACGTATATATTCATATCGAATCATTAAAGAAAATCTCAAATTTCATAAAGATTTTAAATATAATCAACCATAATATAGGTCTTACAAGTTCGTTACAAATGAAATTTCAAATATAAATTTATAAACGAACTTTAACGTAATGCGGGTTTTCAAAATGGCTCCCTAATTGGCCAGTTGTCACATCGTCGAATACACTTTAATAAGGTCACTGCATCTTTTCAAGTTCTCCAAAAGAAGAGAATGAAAAAGGGAGAAACCCATATCCGATATCAGCGCATTTAGCTTCATATTTGACACGTTTGCGTTGTGCGGCTTCAATAACCGCACGACCGGCATAAAATCAACCATATTATTATTATTATTATTATTATTATTATTATTATTATTATTATTATTATTATTATTATTATTATTATTATTATTATTATTATTATTATTATTATTTAAGTGGAACGTTGCATTTGACAAAAGGTATAAAGTAAGAATGTGTGTGTGTGCGTGTGTGTGTGTGTTTGCAGGTTTTCAAGGAAGAAGATAAGGTTTGTTGTTGTCGTTGTTGTTGTTTTTTTAAGTGGGCTGGGTAATGGATATGATATGTAAGTAGTTGAAAGTGGGCTAAGTAATGGGTTGAATTTGGGCTAAATAATTGGTAAGGTTTTTAAGTTATGTTTTTTGTATTACTTTTTTTAAAACTTTTTTTTAAATGTAATTTATAATTTTATTGAATAAAATTAATTTAGTTTAGTTGGAAATTTGAATAAAAAATAAAGTTGTAAGTGGTGGACCACAAATAAGTAAGTTGAGGTTAGTTGTTAGTGAGGGGGGGGGGGGGGGGGGTTAGTTGTGAAGAGGATGTAAGGAACAAGTTCAGCAGTTGATTTGGAACAGTTAACTTGTAAGGAACAAGTTCTTCTTGATTACAACTTCTAGATCACAAGCTCTGATACCACTTGTTGATCCCAGCTGAGCAAACGATCTTATAGAAGTTGACTTAAATTAACACTTAAGCTATAACGCGGAATATTAAAGCTTAACTTAAGAAGAACAGTTTTAATCACTATCAACACTTCAATATATTAATTATACGAACACTAAAAAATGCTAGGTTTTTACAACCTTTAAGTGAAACGAGAATAAAGTAATACGTACATACTCTAACCCTAGGCACCTCCTTTTATAGGCAAAGGAGTCCTATTAGGTTTACAATAACTTTCTACACAAGATAAGATCTTCCTTATCGTATAAGATATACACACTATCTATTCCATAATTATCTATCCATGTATACAAGTTTATCTCTTTAGCAGCAGTTTGATAACACTAGCAGCAGATTCATTATCCTTAGCAGCAGATTCTCATCAGCAGCAGTTTGACACTTAGTTAAATTATGAGCAGTAAAATCTCAAAACCCAACATATATATGAGACCATACACACACTTTACAATTATTAGGCTATTTTGAGATTTTTAGGTGGCAGGCGAGACAATAAAAAAATGCACCTTTATGTATATAGAAAAACATGTTAATTATTCGATTATATTAGGAAAGGTGTACAACATGTTTATATTTTTCACATTAATATTATTCAAAAGCTTTTAAATCATTTTATAGAATATTATTATATGAAAATAAATTGGATGAATTCTAATAATTTTTTCATAATTAGGCTGAAAGTTTGAGTTATGTAAACCTATTTGTACTTGTGAAGAAATGAAACTAAACTATTATCATGAAATTGGAAAACTTTAAAATCATCGAATGCAAATTGAAAATGACCTAAATTCCTCATCTTCTTCTAGGGATTCTTTCTTTTCGCTTGATAAATAGTTATTCATGTATATGTAAAGAGTCGTTTTTTCTTATTTCATCTTACTCTTTTGATATCATATTGAAGCTAGTTTTTATTTAGATATTTATCTGAAATCGTCAATGATTAAATTTTATTGGAAAGATTTCTAGCATTATAGATTTTTAAGTAATATTTTATCTTTTGCAAAATAAATAAAACCAAATATTATTTTAGATACTACTTATATTTAAGCAACATATAAGTATTTATTTTATAGCACAAACAGAAAGATAATAAATCCCAAACACCCCGTATGTCAAAATCAACTTATGTTAAGTTTTAGAATACTCTTAGCAAATTACGTTAGAACACAAATTAAGTCAGTTTTATGCTTAAATCCGACCTTACACAATATCAAAAGCTTATTACCCAATTTGTTTGATGCTATGAGTGTTGATCCTATTTGATTGTGCCCAAGACCATCACTAAAAAAATCAGAAAACAACCCTTTAAAAAATCAAGTTCTTGGTTGTTATCTTATAACATTTTTCTTTGGCATTTCACTAAATTTACCTTGTAAATATATTTTTATTGTCAATAACACTTATTTCAATTCTCGATCTATTACAAAATATACCCATATGAACAAAAACTATTTGTTTGGATTTTCGTAGCATTTGAAAAGTTATCAACATGAAACTATCTTACAAATATTTTATATAGGAAAGGAAAACACATTTTAGATGCTTATAAAGAGATAACCTTAAAAGTATTTATCAATCAAAGACCTTGATTTTGTCACTTAAGCAGTCTCACCAGTCAGATGTTTTAATTTTGCTTAGTCAAGAATTAGAATATTCTTGATAAAGAGAAAAACAATAAGAATTTGCCAAATTGTACTTTGTGTAATAGAAAATTCAGCATAAACTAGAAAGATTAATAGAAATGCACAAGTAAGTCAAACTTCTTTTCTAAAACATTTGGATTTTATTGTCAAGTAACTTTATATTATGAGTGATCAATAGCATTCACAATAGTGCTAACCTATAAAAGAAATGTTAAATTCAAATTTCTAGACATAAGTGTACAGTTTTTAAGTTTATAAATTTTTGGATGCATCACAGATTTCTATCAAGTTCGAGGCTCATAATCTGCATTGATTTAATAAATACCCCATAGACTTTTACTTTTTTTTAACAAGAACATCATTTACTACTATTATTTCAAAATTAAATTGATTTTAATTCCACAACTTTGTATACCCATGAGATATTGTGGAAAGTTTATTACTTATTATGTATAATACCTATAACATACATAATATTAAATTTTCATAATATGTAAGAAACAAAAAAAATAAAGTTACATTATACTTTACGCCAATACAAATGTTACACGTCAATCATGCCAGCATACTGCTTAGTTGTCTCGGCACTATAAAAGTAATGGCTTGTTCTATAGAATTTCTACCCAAACAATTATAATTAACCAAAAGTGTAGGCAATCTACTGCAGGAACGATACAATTTTTACTTTCAGCATCAAATCGTAAGAAGCCAGATCTCATAATGAATTCGAAAGCACTTGGTAAGATAAGTTTCCCTGTAACACGAATATGCAAAATTTGATTCCAAATTGAATAAGGTTTTAGCATTTCTAATTAGAAGTTTGGTTTCAATTAGGGATTTTCAAATTTAGTTTCAAAATTTAGTTTTAGCTTTCTGTTTATAACGAGGATAATCAAATCGCATTTCGCTGAAAATTTTATAGAATTAGTTATAGTTCTTTTGATTGTAAATTTTATAGGATTAATCATAGTTCTTTTGATTGCAGATTTTTTTTTTCGATAAGAAAAAAAAAATCCAATTATTTCTTAGTCTCGTGCGGTAATAAATTTAGATTAAAGGAATTTCAACATTTTGGTGAAACTAAAATGTGTAATTTTTTTGCCGTGAGGAGGAAGAAAAAGATCCAGAAAAAAAGTTGTCGAAAAATCTCAAAAGATTCCAGATAAATGGGTGGAGAATAAAAACTGTTGAAAATGTTTTTGATTGTTTTTCAGCTAATTTTGTTTACTTTTTTATTCACAAAAATGTCTGACACTTTGTTTTTCGTAACTTTATTTCTAAGAAATTCAAAGGTTTCTTGTTCTCCGACTTTGATTAGATTTTTTGTCAACTTATTTTCTAAAATTATTTCTTTATTCTTATCACATACTCTTTTATTTTGAGTCTCTCCTATATGTTCTTATGATTTTTAAGAGAGTAGTTGTTAATAATTTGTGTATATTTACATGACTTGTAAATACATTTGTAAATAAATAATACTTTAATTTTGGATTTATTCTATTTTCGATGGAAAGCATCTAAATGGTACCTCTATTACATAAAAAGTAAAACTAAATTTATTATATACTTATGGGTATGTTTTGGTGCGGAGCGGTTTGGAGTTTTTTTGAGACGGTGAACAATGAACATTTAATTTTTAGTGGTTGTTTGGTTAAAGAACGGTGAGTTGTGGCTATTTTTTAGGTATGCTCATTTTCTAACGCTCTTTGAAGTAGCATTTAAGAACATTGAGCGAGCTATTTTACATATTATTATTACATCCACAGCTACGTTATCAAACATTTTATAGAAAATAAAACTGACAATGCTCACTGCTAGTGTTATTTTGGCCAAACACACCCTACATCTTTATCGTTTTTAATGCTACTTCTATATAGAATTCACTTTATTTATAAAGTAAATACACTTTCATTCTTTTTTTTTTCAATGCAAAATCAGGCCTTTATAGTTTTTGGGTTTTTTGCCAACATCTGATTTCCCATAAACTTTTTTTTTTTTTTTTTTTTTTTTTTTTTTTTTTTTTACGAGACAACATTTTGATAAAAGTTACAACTTTATATAAAGCATAAAAAATTTCTAGTTATAGAAAGTTTTGAGAATCTTGTTATTATTGAATATAAAAAAAATTTCTAGATTATTTAATATAAAAAAATTTCACTTTTTTGACAATTCTTGTTATTATTGAGAATCTTTTTTACACGTTGTAGATGTTTAATCTTTTATATTTAAAGGAAATGTTAAGTCCTATAACTTATCATTCTACATCTTATGTATCAATTACCCGTTAATTTTTTAAAAGGGACTCACTCGTTCTCACTCACCATTAGATGATCGACACAAATAACATAGGCATATATACGAGTAGAAACTGCGTAAGAATATTCATTTAAAGTAAAATTATCTGTACACTGATTATTCATATCTCAGCTAATTATAAAACAAATTTGACTATTTTTGAAAACTTAAAATCTCTTACTCTCTCCGTCCAATATTTATAGTCCACGTTTCTTTTTTAAGATGCCTCAATTTAGTTGTCCACTATTAAAAATAGATAAAAAAGTTTGATTAAGTTTACCGTATTATCTTTCGTTGAAATTAATAAATAAACATTAAAGAAGACATTAATTAATTAGTTAAAGGGAAAACTGTCTTTCTGCAAAAAGTAATAGAGAGAAATCAATAACAATTATGCTTTTTTCTTAAACTGTATGTATTTTGTCTAGGGACAATAATTTTGGAACGAAGATAGTAAAATGAGTAAAGTTGATTCTTCAAAATACCTCTTGAAATAATAATTTTAATCGTCAAACTTTTATATTGTTTCTAACTCATAAATTTTTTTTCTCGCAATGACTACAAACTAAACTCGTAAGAGTCACACCAAAATCACAAGTTTGCAAGTATATTTATTTGCCTCTATACATCGTCGGTTTGCGCGTGTATTCGTTTAGTGGGAAATGATTAATTGGTATGCTTAAAACTTACGCTTAACTCATACCTAACAATATGATTGCAACAGATGCTAAATTAAAAGGTTGAGATAAAAAGAAATAAAATGACTATTACATTTGTCAATTTTTATATGAATTAGGCATATGACTATCTGACTATGTATGTTAGTTAATCATCTATATGATTGCTCTATCTTTATATTATTGGTCAATGATATAAATGTGTTGTTATCACTAATATATCACATATTCGAATTTGTCTAACCTTTTTCGTGATGATTGGATATATAGTCCTTTCAAAATACAAACACTTTGCTTTTTATAAAAAAATTGATTCAACTGCGGAGCTGTAAATAACAAAAAGTTATAATTTATTGACTTGGTTTTAGATTTTAATAAGAGTCTTGCTATTTTTGGTGATTTTTGCAACACAAAACAGTAATGTCGCAGAAGAAACGAAATGCCAATGCCAACAGCTTGTTAGTCGAGGGTGAACAACGTCAACGAGAAGAAAATGCTTCTCCTCGAAACAAAACTGTATCGAGACCAGCTTCAGGAAGACGTACCAAACCGCCCAGTTGGTTATCCGCTTATTACACCAAGTTAAGCAAATCGACTTTTGATAAGAGAACAATGGGAGGCGAAAACCATCAGGAGCAAGGCAATATTACTACTAAGAACAACAGTCTACAGAAGAAACGTAAGTTGATTAAATGGAAGTCATTCAATGAACTATACGATAGGGACAATAAAGTTGTTCGCATCGCCGAAGAATTGGGCATCCCGCCGAAGGTAAATGATATGTTTTCCTAGAAATAAAATCATACTGTAACTAGTAACATGAAGCTATAAAATTTTATAGTCATTATACTTGGCTTAAAAAAACTAGCTTTATAGATCAAGTGTATCTGTGCATATAGATTTGTATGTTTTCCTACACATATTTATGTGTATGAGTAATAATGAAAAATTAAGTTTTCTTAGTACTTACTGAGAAACAAATATAGTCCTTGTAACACTTCTTAATTAAATGGGAATTTTCAATTTTGACTTAAATGGTCGATTTTGTTTTGTGAATATGGCTTTCAATAATCCAAAGTCGTAGATTTACCAATTTTATCCTGATGTTTTTCATCTTCTTTTGGAAACATAAGCTCTACAAATTAGTACAAACCATATACTGATATACACACCTAATGCAGCTTGGCAATTTTAATTATGATCGACAAGTGAACTTATATTGTTTCCTTGAGAAAAAAACATAGTAGTATATAACTGTTCCATCCTCTTGGTAATTTTAATTATGATCGACAATTTTACATGTTTTTATTCTTGTCAATATGTTGCATTTTACAGGTCACCAATGCTGGGTATGATGCCAGGGTCCTTGAGCATATTCAGACGTCTGATCAAAATGAGCCAATCAATCTTTCAAATGATGAAAACGAGCCAAGAAGGCATCAAACACCCCCTTCTAACCATCCTCTTGGTAAAAAGAATTATGCTCTTTGTATCGTTTGGTTTTTTAGATTATACAAATCGGTCATTATGTTGTTTTTAAATTTAGTTTATTCTAAATAGACAATGCAGATGTTAATCAAAGTGGTCCAAGTACGGTTCCAGCTCCGTCGCAGAACTTTCGACGGGTACCACCGTTGCACTTGCAATTCGATCCTGTTGAAGTGATGCTTGCTATTGCGACAAGTTTACTAGAAAACACACAGTCGCAAACATCACTTGTCGCTCATGAAGTCACACCCACCACCACCCCTGATCACCTCCAAATTCTGCCGCCACCACCGGCATCAGAGACCACAAGTTCTCGAACAATGAGGCCCACGAGGAACAAACCTCATCCTCAACGTTATAAAGATTACTTCATGTAGTGCTTTGGGGAGTTGTGAGAACCATAGGATGCATGTTCTCTTTTTTGTTATTTCTTGGCATGGACTTTTTTAGCTTGACATAGAACTAGTTTAATAAGTCCCTTGCAACTTCACTAACTTTTTGGTCAGCGCAGATTGTTACAAGATGTGACAATTTGTGCTAACTGGTTAATTATAAGTAGTGATGAACCATTCACTGATGTAAAACATGCACTTGGATGGTCGAGTGGAATATGTTCTCTTTTAAAACAGGCATCTTTGTTTTCAGTTTTAGGACATCTACCTTTTCTTCCATGTGCTTATCTGTTGTTCCCAATCTATTGTTGTATACCTCATTGAATGCATGGATGCACATATGAAGCTATGTAGGATTAACTGGACTCTAAGCATCACGTATGAATTGCACCTCAGATAGCAAAGTAACTTGATACTTGATGAAGTTAACCATCCTGCAAAAGAATACTCCTATATATACTACGGAGTATATATATATATAGATCGAGACCAGTCACAGGGTAACTATTTAAAGCGAATCTTTTTGGGTTGGGTTGACTTGCTAACGTCGTTTAAGAACAAGTACTCATAGTAAACATCGTTTACTACTCATAGTAATTTGTCACAATTACAAATACTAACTACAAGAACATCAGGCATATATGCCATGTATGAACCTATTACCTATGCGTACCCCGACTTAGTTAACATCGTCCAAGAACAACTACTCATAGTAAAGTAGTAGGACATCACCGCTTTATTACAACTTTGCAATATACAAGATGACAAGCATGATGCATGTAACGTTTTATTACTCTTTACCATATTAATTGTTCTGTTTAATTATGGGCAAATGATATTAAAAGGTAATATACTTGCCACAAATTCATCGAATGGGTAGTGAACTATTTTTTTTTTCATTTTGAGGGTAATTTTCTTTCAAATTCATCATCTTTAGGGTAATTTTGGACAATTTTGCCCTTCGGGAAAATTTTTTTTGTATTAGCTATAAGGGGCAAAATTGTCCAAATTTTTTACAAAATACCCTAAAGATGATGATTTTGAAAGAAAATTACCCTCAAAATAAAAAAAATAGTTCACTACCCATTCGATGAAATTGTGGCAAGTATATTACTTTTTTTTATTATTATTTGCCCTTTAATTATTGAGTTTTTTTTTTTTTTTTTTTTTTTTTTAGCAAATGGTTATTGAGTTTTAAATATATCTTTTTTAGCATAATTTTCATCAAATATTATATAACACATATAAAAATATTATATGAAAGTAGGAAAAAAAAAATATTACAAAAGTCAAAACAAGACAATTAATATGAGAGTGATGAGTTAGTTATTATGATTTTGGAATGTTTTAAATTGACTTCGTCAAGATCTCACAAGGTTTAACTTCAAACAAAGAACGACAGCATCTATTCCATTGTAAAATCCACAAAATATATCCTTTACATTGAAGACTTCACCAAATCACTTCACCAAATCACAAGACAAAGTTGGCACTATTTGCACCAACAAAGTATTCCTTCAAAGGAAAGTACTCTATAAGACACAAGACACAATCTTAATTTGTCATTAACAAAGGAACACAATCCTAAGAACATCAATCATATTTCTTAGCCCCTATCGAAGCTTGTTGAGATCTTTAAATATATTATTCCAAAGATATTTGGAGTGAAAGAAAAAAACTCAAAAATGGGTAATTCAGTCTCACTCGTGTGTTGTCAAGCCGAATTGGTGAAACAAAGAGTAGAAGTTCTTGTTATCAAAGAAGATGGTGAGTCATTGAGGTTCAAAGACGGGACACTTGTGAAAGATATTTTATATGCTTATCCGTATCACAAAATAATACGTTGTTGCTCACAAAGAACGGTTTTACCAGGAGATGCTCAACTAAGTTGCAACACGCTTTACTTCTTGTTGCCAGTTGGGTTGGCAGTCAGTGAAGCTGTGTATCGTAGTCTTCTCCAGTCTGTAGCTTCACAACATCTAATTACCAAAAGGACCTTCAAGATAGACGACAGCAATAAACATGGAAACAAGGAAAATGGTAATAGAAGTGCTATACAAGATGACCGGAGGGACAATGAGTTTAGTTGTAACTACAAGTGGAAACCACATCTAAGGACGATACCTGAGATAGCCACACCTTCTGCCTAATAAGACGCTTGTAAACAAATAAGTGACACATGTATGTAAACTTTCATTTGGATTAATTGAGTGGTACAGTTTCATGCTTACACTTTTTTCTATCTTGGATACATTATTAATTTATATGCAACGGGTGGCCGGTTAAATAGGTCACTTGCCCACTTGGAACATGTTCAGTGACAGATTTTTAAGTCACTTTATGTTTAGTGAACCCATTGCATATAAATTTGTAAACTTCCCTTATCGGAAAGAAAAAAGAAGTGCAACTTGAGACTATATCTGTCTGCTAGCCCAAATTTATTTGGCTTACATTATACAATGTTTAAAGTTCTTGGAGACGGCGATGGCAAAAAAAAACCCAAACTCGACGGGAAACCCGAACTAATTGGGGCGGGGCGGGGCATGCTAGCTAATTGGGTTGCGGGGCGGGTTTGGGGGTTAAACGGGGATTTTAATCGGGTTTGGGGGCGCGGGGAGCGAGGAATCCTCGCCCCGCCCCGCCCCGCCCCGCCCGATTAATATATACACATATACAAATATATCTATACCTATATAATATTTTTTTTTTTAATATTTACGTAATAAAAAAATATTACTCTAATATTTTTAATTTTTTTTATATATGTAAAAATGCAAAATTGTGATTATACAAACTCGTTTAGTATCGTATATTTAAGTTTTAATTTTTGATTATACAAACTTGTTTGTAATTGATTATTAATAGGTTCGTTATTGCTAACGGTTTAAAAAAAACAATAAATGTGAAATGGTGCGGCTTTGTTCGAGAATTGCACCCAAATAGGACATCCCGATAAGATCCCCGATTAATACGGGGCGGGTTTGAGGGACTATCACGCCCCAACGGGACGCCCCGATTAGATCCCCGATGGGGATCGGGCGGGTTTGGGGAGAACTTTGGTAATCGGGTTTGGGATGGGGATGACCGCCCCGCCACAAACCCGCCCTGTTGCCATCCCTACTTGGAGATTAATGATCTTAATTACCGGATTTAATGTTTGTTGGATAAAAACCTCTAACAAACCTGAAAGCTTAGGGTGGAATTGATCAAAGTGTTTATAAGAAAACTAGTCGATACTTCAAAATCACAAGATAATAGACAAAAGAAAAGAACAATATGCAAATGATATATACCCTCAAACCCCCTTTATTAATACTCTCCCCGTCTTAAAATATAAGTCATATTTTAACTTTTGAAGTTTTTCTTTTTCAACTTTGACCTTAATTATTTTTTATTTTATTTTTTGTTATATAATACTAATTAATGCAAAAAATATTTAAATGGATTAGGTTTTAAATATATTTTAATTGATATATGTGTTATCAAGTATTATATAATATTAAAAAAATATATCATTTAAGGTTAAAGTTGAAAAAAAAAAAAAAAAACTTTAAAAAGTTAAACATGCTTTATATTTTTGGACGGAGGGAGTAACCAATAAATTCTTACATCAACTAAACTTTGAAGCCTTTTTACCCTTCAACTTGATCACTTCTAGAACCTAAAAAACAACACTTTGAAGCTTAAAAATTCAACCTTGTACAAACCGTTTTGAAGCTTGAACCTTGTCGAACTAAACGTTTGCAATACCATTATACCAACCTTGATAAATCTCAAGACTCTTGAAAAAACTCGACAAATGTTAAGCCTTTAAACCCTTGATGATAATCTACTTTGAAGAAATTTTGCAGATTCTAGACCAGCAACTTCAACCACCTTTATCTCTCTCTATGAACCTCTGATTGAAGATCCCTCCGGTGAGACTCTAGATCTATGTGTGTTCGACTTACAATTCGAATTTCACAAAGATCCAACGGTTAACGAACCTGTAGTGTCAAATCTACTACCGAAGTGCAGAAACTGACGAACCAAAAAGAGAAGATAATTGACAAAAGAAAAGAACAATTTGCACACGATAATTACCCTCAAACCCCCTTTATTACTAACCAATAAAGCTCACATCTAGACAAGAAAAATGAATTAACTAGTATCCCCTCACCTTTATTTAAGAATCCATTGTACTACACTAAACAATCCTAGTATAAGTCTAACCCTAACTTTATTTAACTAAGTAAAATTAAATCCTATACATATACTAATTACACTTTATCCCACTAAGAATTGCTATTATACCATAACAATGTTGTTCTTGATTGAATGAACCAGGATATCTTGAATGTAGGGTGTCCGCGTATTTCCTGTAATCAGTTAAACTATGTCTATATTGTCTTTTTTTGGGCATAAATTACTCGAGGGTTTAAGGTTTTGTGTGTAAAAATTTTGTTTATATTAGTTACATATGTTTTTTTCATCTAATTAAAAGATGGATATATTCTATGTCTACATTATCTAATTTTAAAACTCAAACTTCTAAATATATTGGAAACCAACGGTTCGTTTTGAACAGCTAATTAAAATATTTTTTTAAAACCTAGCAAGATGATACAAATTACAAACAATGAATTAACGAAAATAGAGAACTATAAAAAACATCAAACATCCTGCGCAGATGATATTACGACTGGCATCATCTCCACGGAAAACCTTTGTCTTCGGAAATATAACTGATTTTAATATTTTAACAAGTTACATGAATAATCAACAACTTTCAAATTATTTATCTATACACAAATTTTTTTTAACTGCTTTGCTGTCTATTCTACTTAATCTTGATATTAATATCAAGGCTAATTATAACATACAAATCATGCTATTGTATGGATAGCCGAATGCTGGTATATTGATGGACCGCATGGTGAAAGCATATAACAAAGCAAACACCACACGTTTCTGATTAAGAACTTAAAACTATGGTTAAAAATTCATCATTTTCTTTGAACGAAAATTGAATTAACGGCTAGCAAGTAGCTAGGAAAAAGAAATTACAAAGTTCATGAGAGGGCTTTCCGAGGTTTGGAAAACAACTCAATCAAAGTTTTTCTATATAAATTTGAGATCAAATTAGAAGAATCATTTTGAAGAAGCTCTTTCTTTGGTCTTTTGGAAGAAAAAACACTTATAGCAAAGCGCCATAAGATCCACATTGTTGATTGAATCATGGCGTCAAGGATTGGGCGGATATATAATACTGAACACATAACTTTTACATTAAGATACAAATTTTTGAATCTCATTCGTGATTCCGATCCAATGTTTGTATATACTTTGGCTTAGTGTTATAAGGGATCCCTATTGTTGTTAATCATAACAATAATAATGTACTATATAATAGTCAAGAGACATAGGCATATGCGTATATGGGGAATTCAATAAACAACACATAAACTTGTACTTTGGGATCTCGATTGGAACAAATGAACTACTTTGATTTGATCAAAAATACCTATTTTAGAATCTGCAGCTATAAAGCACAAGTACACTTCCCATGTTTAACTAATCATTTTTTATTGGCTTTGGCCAGACCAATGGAATTCAGCAAGATAGAATTATTATTACGTAGTATTATTTAACAATAAATACATAGAAATATAGAATTATATTTTGTATACGAATGCTTTTCTACATCATATGTGTTTTGAATGTAGCAACTAGCAAGAACCACTTAAAAAACCTTAATGCTGTTATTTCTTAGGATGTGTGAATTCTAACTGAAGCTAGCTAGCTAATTTTGCAATTAGGGAGATGAGTTATTATTATTATTATTATTATTATTATTATTATTATTATTATTATTATTATTATTATTATTATTATTATTATTATTATTATTATTATTATTATTATTATTATTATTATTATTATTATTATTATTATTATAAATGGCAGAAAAAACAATTTCATGTTCAAATATTTAGAATTAAAGTACAACTTGTTAAAATGTAGTTTTGGCCGGTTGAGTTAATAAAACAGAGACCAAAATGCTGTTCAGATAAAATTTAAAAAAAAAAAAAAAAAAAAACCAAGACTGTATTACTAGACCAAGTTGAGATTGAAGACTTAATTTTCAATGAAAGTCTTCATTAGGGTTTTGCTATGTTGATAAACTCTAATATCTACAAAAAGAACCTATATTAAAGACATGTATGGCATATATCAAGTGTTTTCTATCTTTATTGATCTCTTATATCCATATTTTTTGCATGTATCTTAAAGTCCTAATTGAAATCGATCCCATGAATGTACGCCAAAAGATTTGTTTAAAGTCGGTGTACGTAAACAACTGATTCGGTAATATGATTCTATCATTTTTTGATAAAATAGTATTTAATATTATTAGATTTAAATTTTGCATATAGCAAAGCAAGCTTTAGGTACATAAACAAAGCATAAACAAGAAGACTGTGGTTGAAAATTGCTGGAGGAGATTATATTTGACATGTTAGAAGCATAGAAATGAATCTTAATAATGTCTGATGGTGTAATCAGTTGGCAAATATGTTGATAACTAGTATATCTCACTGATGTTATCAACCTCTTTCTCGTTAAAATTGATCAAAGTTTTTCCAATTCAAGAGTGAGAAGATAACAAAGAAAGCTACATGATTTCTATTTATCATTGTCAAAACAAATGTCTGAACGAAATATGAGGAAATCAAATGAATCAAGTGTTCATCCATTCATAGCGCAACAACATTGTTACTAACTAACTAATTACATACACTAAAAAGCAATAATGAATCAATGCATGTTCTTTACAAGTGAAGTACATACTTAATTATATGATGACTTCTTTCGGATACATTTGACACGCCAAATGTTTAGATATAATAGAACAACAAGGGAGCTCCCTTCAGTCCAAGCATATACAGGAAAGGATGAGATCATCTCTCGTATCATTCACACAGTCACAATAGTTCTAACTACAAGGCTTCTATTGGGTTTGAATGAATGAGCCGACAGAAAATCCATACCCTCTACCTATCTAAGATTGGACTGGAGATAGCTCTCTTAAATTCATAGCGCTCTTTTTATCAATGGTACTAGTGTTCTTTGTATCAATGGTACTACTTATTAGCATACACATTGATGATAGATAATAGCATATGCAAACTATACATGAACTGAAATTTAATAACTGTATGTGTGAAGGAAGGCAAGAACAATGTCTCAATCATCTAGAGACTAAATAAAACACACAAAACACTACAAACCATCACATATGTATGGACCTTTTCACGCTTGGTGAATTAAGCATATAAAAAATTTGTAGCTTAATTACTTGCAATCTTCGCGTACTTAATTACTGAATTAAAATGTACTATTAGTATATGTATCTATGTTGCCTAGCTTATATAAAAGTTCATATCCCATCTTCCCTTTTTTCTCTAGCTTTACCTTGTTGATAAACTGACAGATTTGTTAAGCATGATCTATAAATACATTAGCTTATGTTACTTCTTAACAAGATGAAAATCATAAACTTGACACTGACTTTTACCAAAGACAGTACATATTAAAAATCTTGACAGTACTGTATATATTTAGCATATACATTCTTCAGATATGGATCAAAGATTTTATAAAAGTACATAAACTTGGTTTTTACATTTAATTAATTAAATTACAACATCTTTATGATGCAGATTGTCATAAATTATACACTGTGCTGATTATCTGTAAAAAATTTCTCTTTATTTATATAGTATAGTACTCTAGAGTGGACTGGAGGTAAATATTTGTTTATGTGTCGGCTGGATTCTTATAGTTTAGATTAAGAAACCAAAGTAGTCCAATCATGTATAAGAGGTAAGAATCTTGATAACAATATTAAAATCTGAGAAAACTTTAAACTAAACAAATAAATCAATTTCCTGAAAACCCTCATTTCCAAATCACTGCATATGTCTAATAGCAGCTTCATCGTTTTCAAATTAATGACTAAAGATTATGACAAGAATTACAGATCGATTCGGATAATTTGTTCACTTTTTTCCCATTCGTTTTCAAAACCCTAACCCTAAACCAGCAAAAAAGTTAAACAAACTGGAAAATCTAATGATTAATTTCTAGAAAATGAATAAAGAAAAAAAAATGATTGCAACCTCACTATATGTGAATCAAGGCCGGGTTTGGGGTATGCATATATATACTATAAACCGTTTCTTTTAGACAAAAATAGTAAACTAACACTATAATTAAACACTAACACATAACTGTATTATCCGATATAAGATAGTAATAAATAGCGATGCAAGTGTGAAAATCTGTAGCTTACAAAAGAGAAGGTTCCGGTTCTGATGATAAGTCGCCAAGATCCGCCATTGAGGGTCATGCTAAAGCTTTGATTTCCAAGATATCTTGAAGTGTTTGATTAAACTGATGTCGTAAGAACATATAAATAGAATTGAATATATAGTTGTTACAACTAACTTTATAGCGCCGTTCAAAATAAAACATCTAACTTTATAAAAATCATATGATATGATGAGAGTGAGAAAAAAAAAAAAAAAAAAAAAAAATCTTAGTAATATAATGAAATGGTGGGGAAGGTGAGTCGCAGAAATTAAGGAAGAGAAACTGCCTTTTATATAGAAGGAGACGAGACATGGTAGGTCACTATCCTCATGGTACTAGAAAATTAAGAAAAGAAAATTCTCCGTAAGTTTTTATAGAATTAATTGCATCATGTAACACACTTTTACATTTATGTACAGAGTAATTGCATATTCTCTTTTTGTTTTATCTATCTATCTATATTACTTATAAAACATTTAGCACCTTCTTTCTTATTAATTATTTAAGACTTCCCAAAATAGATTTTTAAGTAAATACAAATAAAGAAGCATCATTTACAAGTATTTGAAGCACAAATAGAACTAAAAAAAAATACTATTTAAAACATACAATTAATACACATTTTAATTCATCAATTCACTAAATATACAACTATTTAACCACAATGTACAATCTAATTAAGCTTATTGTACAAACTCACATGGTCTCAATGTTCATAAAAAATTTCAATCACAGGGTACCCACCGCCGCAACGTGCGGGTACCCTGCTAGTAGTATATAAAGAGAAAATAAATTTGTTTAAAATTTTAAACTTTAAATGAGTTATTAATCTTGTTATGCTAAAATACTTTTATTTATAAAAAACAATGCAGTTTATTAAATATTTAAATACATAATTATAATTTAAACCAATAATTTTATTCACGGTCAATTACTCTACACTTATATAATTACAATTTAAAATAATATACTTTTGACAAACTTTTTTTTTAAACTTTTTTTAATGTTGCAATTTATTTTTGAAAAAATAACATGTGATTTTACAAATTGTATGTGATTTCATAAATCATATGTGATTAAAATAACATATCCCATGTGATTTTCCAAAGCATAAATTCCAACTCTAAAAAAAAAAGTTGAAAAAAAAACATCAAAAATATATATAGAAGCGCCCCTGTATAGAAATATGTTTTAATTCTTGTCGTGATGGTATGATTCGTTTCTCGTAACAATTAATGGTTTGTGATATATTTAAGATACATATATTTTTTTAATTATGAAAATAAGTTTTTTTTAGTTTGATGAAAAAATTAAATGGGCAGAATTCATTTATTAGATATTTAAAGAATTTGTGTTCTATATTCAGTTGTTCTATGTAAAGTAACGATAATCTATATATATATAAAGAATGAGTTCCCCTATCGAATGTGAGCATTAATGGCACAAGCTAAGAAACTTAAATATGTAGTTTAAGCTAATGAATTTGGTACATAGAGAGCTTATTTTGAAGCCTTTTTAGAGCTTTTAAGGATAAATAAATATCCAAGGCTAATAATAATAATACAGGCCAAGCTATAAATCCTCATTTATGTCCCTTTCTTTAAGGTTCTCTCTAAAAAAACAAGTGATTGTAGTCCACCTTCCTAAAGAAGCCCAAAAATCTCCAACGCCTCTTCCTTTCATTTCCTCAGCATTAATTGTTACCAGCTATCTTTCAGTTACCTGGAGGAGTATAAATAAGCCTTATGAGGCAGCCATACTTTCCACCTACGGCTATTGTCACAATATGTCAAAGTCAAACAAGAAGCAAGTCCGCAGTTACACCCTTAATCAATTGAAGGAAGGAGGTGAGGGCCACATTGTTGTGGTCATAAAAAAACTGATTGTAGATGAAAGGATGCGGGTTAGAAGAGACATAACCACATGGGACAAGCGAAAAAGAGGAAGGTAAAATACGACCACAGTCGAACAACCAATTCGAACACCAATCCATAAACAACTCCAATCTATCCTTAAACCCATCACCATCTCTCGAACACAGTCAAACTCATATTAAAACATCTAATCTATCCCGTCTCTAACATCACAACGTCACATTCATATTAAAACAAGAATCGAACAAAATGGAAAAATACTCAAAGATCTCAGCTTTTTTCTCTTATCATTATCAAAGATTCGCTCTTAGAACAAACCGATAAGCCATAAGAGAATAATCATCATAGATCATGTTGAAGCTTAACTTCTTTTTTAATATCCCAAAATTATAAAGATAGAACAATAACAAATCTGTTATCATTCTTTCTTTTCTTTCGGATAATGAAACGAACACTAAAAAAAAAAAAAAAAAAAAAAAAAAAAAAAAAACCGCACCTACCCGAGACCATTTAAAGATCTTGAAGTCGTGAACAATAAAAGCTTTGTTTGATGATTCGTTTAAGAGTAATAGATGTATCATCTTCATTCGGTTCGAGTATTTGAGTTTTGATCTTCACTGTAAGAATATCACAGGTTATTGGTGGTAAACAGATTTGTATAGAAGTTGTGACTGCGGATAATTTTTATAAGGTAAGAATTATTTAGGTTTAGGGTAAAATTATTGTTTGGCTTATGTTGGACTATTGGTATCCGTATACTATTATTGGGACAAGCTAACTAATTTTGTGTTTCAAGAATGTAATCCAGCAAGAAGATAAAGCCCACATTTTAAAGATACAAACTCAACATATATTACATTCCCGCTTTTCAACTTTTACGTTTTTACAAAGATAATTTATATGTTTTTGCTAATTATTCCAAAACCATCTTCTGTAAGTTAAAGACAACCCTTCAGGTTAAGAGAATGCACCGACATATTTCAAAAGGGTCATGGACGTTTTCAGCTCAAGATCATGGATGACAAGTTTAAGACAGTACTTGAGACGCATTATATCTGTTATAGGAGTGTCTGGCGTAGCGTTATAAAAGTGATTACATGATATTGAAATGGTTATGGATATCCTTTTATGAGCTTTAATTGCTTTTTCTAAATGTTTTAATTTGCCCTACAATCGTATAATTGATTATCGTACTATTAATATCAATAAGTATGATAAATTACTTATTTATTCATTCATTACTTAACTATTTTGATATAATAGACCATTGTACCCTCAATAACAATCCAATATCTTTACAACTTATATAAATATAATTAATAATAAGACAATCTTTTATAAATATATCAGCTTTTTAATACTTGGTTTCGACTTTTATTTACGGGATGTGTATATCAACAGATACCTCTTAGAGATATAACGATGCAATCATTAGAATATAACGACGCATCCATTATAGGATGTGTACACAGTTTTGGTGTAAGAGAGGGAAAAAAAAGGCCTAAATTGTGTGTAGTAAAAACTATGTGTTTAAAATAACATGTTTTGCATTACGATGATGAAAGTCACTCATGTATATAATACATTTTCCTTGAAACAATTCTATTTACAAAAACTTACTTAAACAAACTTCGTTTATTCAGTCGGCTGTCGAGTACCCCTGTCGAAACTAATCATAATAACCAAATGTGCATAACTTTTGAAAAACCAATAATTATTTATGGAGAACAAAGCCTGTGCATCGCACGGGCCATGCTGTCTCGTAATATTTTAAAAAAAAACTAGTTATTTAAAAAGATCTTTCAGAAAAATGCCTTTATATATATATATAGTATATGTAATTCAGTTGAGATATAAAAAAAAATTTAACCGGGTACCCGCGTATTGCGACGGCGGGTCGTGTAACTAAATAACCCATAATAGCATACAATTGAAGCATCACAATTATCTTTATATATTATAGTAGTACATGTGTAATGCATCAAAACCATAAAGGGGAAAAGCAACAATGGTGGTGTTTTAGTACACAGTAATAAAAATGACATGTCGTAGTTGATGATAATGTGAAGACAAAAACAATGTCAATTATTAGTATTGCAAAAACGTTGTGGCTGACTTCATCATCTTAAACCAACATCTTTTCTTTCACCGTGTTAATAAATTGTACACAAGCACTTTCTAAAATGAATCTATCATCGGTCTTTTTTATACTAAAACAAATAACCTATAATTTAATATTAATTTAAAATTATGTAACCGAAAGTTAATAATAATTATTTACTTAATTGCATTTTAAATGTTTTCGGTTATAATAATTTATATTATTGTTCAGTGTTGACTTTTGAAGTCTTTATTTGCAACTTTGACCTTAAATATTTTTATTTGTATTATATAACAATTAATGAAAGTTATACAAATGAAAATATATTTAAAATTCAATTCATTTATAAATTTTATCAAGTAATATATAACACAAAAAAAAAAAAATATTTACGGTCAAAGTTGAAAACTTAATACTATAAAAGTCAATAGTTGACAATAATTATAGGATGGAGGGAGTATTCGATCAAATATTTTTATAATAGGCAAGTTTGTAATTTGAATTTTTAAGATTTTTACATCCGTCTCAAAATCTAAGTACAAATTGACCTTTTAAATCCAACTTTGACTATAAATATTAATATTTTTATTATATACTCCTAATACTTGATGAAAATTATATGAAAATACATATTAAAACTCAATTTATATATATTGCATCAAGTATTATGTAACATAAATAAAAATATTTAAAGTGAAAGTTGAATTAAAAAAGCCAAACTGTACTTAAATTTTGAAAAGGAGGAAGTATTAGATAATACTCTATAGTATAGAAGATGTAATATGTTTTTGTGCAATTATCCAAATTTGTAACTACTGTCGTTCAAAAATAAATAACTACTGTATTTATTTATTTGACCCCATTAATTATTTCATTTTTTCTATCTTAAGCTACATACAAAGAGAGTGAAGGGTGAAATTCTTAATTTTCAATTGCAAAATTCATAAAACTACATTCATGTAGAAGACAACTTCAATTTTACAATACATACAGTTTAGTGGCTTCAAGGGCCGAGGATGCCTCTTCGTATGCTTTCGTGGCTTCAAGGGCCCAATCTTGGAGTTTGCAAGACCATATACTCCGAGAATGTGGTGGGGATGTATTAGACTCAGATTACATGAGTGCGTTGGACCTTTTGCATTGTTCTCTTCCCGATCTTGACCTTGGCGGTTTCTACATTAAAGACACCGCCCCCCTTAAACCCTAGAAAATTCTGGCGAATGCCTTATATAGCGAAACTGTCAAGAGGTTTGAAGAGAAGTTTGTTTTATCCCCTTGGCAAAGAGCTGTGGTTGAGTGTCTACGTACCCCTCATGCTCAGGATTTCCTGGCTGTTGTACCTATTGATGGCTTAGGGCAACACATGTCGGCTGTGGAATACCGCACTATCCTTAAGTACCGGCTGATGATTCCTTTGTTCCCTGTTGATGAGCCATGTCCAGTATGCCGTAAAGCGTGTTTGGATTCTTTCGGTGAGCACGCGATCCACTGTAAAGAGCTACCGGGTTTTAAATATCGGCATGATTTGGTGAGAGATGTACTCTATGATGTCCTTAAGCGGGCCGGGATATCTGCTAAAAAGGAGGCCCCAATGAACTTCCTGACTGATCCCTTAGAGGGGAGATCCACCTTACGCCCGGCGGACATTCTTGTGTTTGGGTGGGAAGGGGGAAAACACGCTTGTGTAGATCTAACTAGGGTCTCCCCCCTTGTCGGGCTCAAGGACACTGGCTTTGTTGCAGGGCAGGCGGCGCTCAAAGCAGAGTCGAATAAAGTGGCAAAACACGAGAAAGCATGCCTGGAGAATCAACACGTGTGTGTCCCGTTTGCTTTTGATACCTTTGGTGTTCTCGCTCCTGAAGCTGTGCGACTTCTGAATCGGGTTCAGAAAGTCGTTAATAGCATTTCTTCGTCCCTTAAGGTTTCAAACTTTGTTTTTAGTAGAATAAGGTTCGCTATTCAAAAGGGGATAGCGGCGCAACTTGTTGCCCGACTACCTGTCATTGTATTGTAATGTCATATTTCGAAGGGTAAATATAATTAGTTTTGTCTCTAAAAAAAAAAAAAAAAAAAAAAAAAAAAGTTTTTACAGTACTTATAAAAGATTTAATTTACACTACATTGAAATGTTTTGAAGGGTAAAAACTAAAATTTTGTATATTTATAATTGGCATATTTATGTTTTCTTTATGCTATATTTCATTTCACCATATGATTTTTATTTGAATATATGTTTGTAAGATGATATTTATTCAGTTGTTATATTTTAATGGGGTAACTATTTCTCGTATAACGCTGTTGTAAATAAATTTTGTTACAAGATACCCGTCATCGCAATATGCGTATATATCCACGACTAGTATATACTCCCTCCGTCCCATAAAAACTGTCCAGTTTGACTTTTCAAAGTCAAACTGGTTCAACTTTGACCTTAAATATTTTTTATGTGTTATATAATACTTGATGAAAAATTATACCAATGAAAAACACAATTAAAACTCAATCAATTCATATATTTTTCATACAGTATTATATAATACTCACAAAAATAGATAAGGTCAAAGTTGAACCAGTTTGACTCTGAAAAGTCAAACTGGACAGTTTTTATGGAACGGAGGTAGTAATAAGTATGAAAATGCTATATATATCCTCTTATTAAACTTTAATTGTCACGTTGAAAAGATGTCGAACACCGTCCTTTTTTTGTGCCAAAATATCATATAAGGAAAAATTGATCAGTGATCACCATGATCCGTTGGTCACCGTCATCATCATGGAATACATTGGGAGCATAATCATGTATTAATGTCTCCGTGCAACCTGACCTTTGTGGATACAAAGAATGTAAAGTTAAAGAGGAATAGTCATGTGTCCTTCTCTTTATGGGACCCTACATTTGTCCAGGTTGAATGCTTTGATTTTACACATGATGATTCATCCAAATTTTTAAGAATTATTATGTACTTTAGAGTATGGATCTAGTGAGAAGAAGTAATTAAATGAGAAGAGTGAGAAAAAATTATAGTCACATATTTCAAATAAAGAAAAAGAAATAATAGGAGATGCATCTATTTTTTATGGGTGCATCTAATATTTGTAGTTGTATTTTCTTCTCATTTTTCTTATCTTAATTATGTTTCTCATTTGATCCTAAGTCATGTACTTTAATACAATAATAATAATAATAATAAAAATAAATAAATAAAATGTAATAAAAGTAAAATAAAAAAATAAATCCTTAAATAGCGAAAAAGTGAAAGGTACACAGTACATTCACTTATTTATTGTGTGAACACGTAGATCTTTTACATGTTTCACTCTTCTTGTAATTAGAACTTTGCATGTTTAGTTTATGTTCTTTTGCTTAAAACAAGAAATCGCAAATTCAGCAAAAATGCTTTAGATTCATAAACTCAAAGACAATATATATCAACTCAAAGTTGAAAAAACTAAAAGTAATTTAATAGATACTAGACGAGTACCCGCATAGCAATAGAATTTATAGCGACAGATCGTTTTAGTGATAAAAAAAAAGTTTATGGGTTATAAACGAAAAATAATAAAAGTTTGAGAATTTGGGGATTAAACATAATATTTTGAAACCCGGTTTGACCCGTGATTCAACCGGTTAAACCGTTTCGGTCGAAAAACGAGTCAATTTAAACCGAAGCGTCCCGAGTCCACCCGGTTTTCGATGTGAATAGCAAACATTTCAACACTTTTCAAATGCATGGCTTAATTTCAATACTCTCCAAATGCATGGCTTAATTTCAATATTTTCCAAATATGCTAAACGTTTGACCATTTTTCGACATTTCAAAATTGACAATTTTTACTTTATATGTATGATTTTGAGGGTTAACTTATATAATAGCGAGATGCTTTTAAAAATGTACAAATATTATACATGAATATCATACACGTACTTTCAAAATTCATTATGTTATCATCACAAACTTATTTTTAATATGCAAAAGTCCACATTATATGTACTATTCACGTGATTGTATACCACTCATTCACTCCCATGTTGAATTTTGTTTAGTGTATAATTAGTTACATCTTTTAATTCGTTTCCCGTCTATTTATGCTACTGTAACTGCTATTTTTGTATCAAGAAAATGTGTTTTATTGTAGTGGAACTTGATTTTACTACAAAGTAATAATTATTGAACAAATAAATAACATGAGAAAAAAATGTTATTAAACTTATTCAAACGAATGATAAACAATTAGAAAATCATTAAGCAAAAATATTAATTGCTTTCTTCTTCAATTTCTTTATCACGTCGATTTATGCTTATTAGGATTTATATTTGTATATATAAATTGTTTGTAACGATATAAGCGAAATATGTAAGATATGCTAAAATTTTAAAGTAATCTCTACATCATCAATAAAAATCATTAACAATGTCATGTTTAACTGATGACTAGTAATGCCACGTCAATTAAGGTATGATATCACGACAAATTTTGAAAGTGTGCGTATGATATTAGTATGTTTTATATATCGGTTATGATATTTGTATATTTTTAAAAGTGTCTTGCTATTATATCGACTTAACCGATATATTGATGTACAAACTATTTATTATTATTTTTTTTTAAAATAAGACTGCATACTATTACTTGATATGAAAACATCAAAATAATTTGTTTTATTAGGCAGGATAATATTCTTGTCGCCGCTATCTAGAGTTAGAGGGAGCTGGGTTCATGCTTATGTTTGTTTGTCCCACGAAGTGTTGCCCACCGGGCACCCACCAACCGCCCATTTCGTTTTTTTAGGTTACATTCCAAAAAATATACTCCGTATTTAATTTGCAAAAAAAAGGTAATGCTAACTCGCTTACATTCCCTGCCGGAAGGACTATGCGTTGAAGACACTTATTCAGCCGCACACTCAGAAAAAAGTATCGCCTGCTTTGAAAAATTTGAACATTTTCTTGTATGATTATCTCCTCGGAAACCAACTAACTTAACCATCTAAAAGCCAACCTCGGAATTCCTGATCGTAAGATTTGAATTTGAGTCTCCACCAAATAATTTCACGCGCTCACCACTGGCACCACTAAACTATAGACAGTTTTTAAAAGATAAAAAAAAAAATACATACTCACTAAGATTAGTGAAAAGTGCATACTTGTGATCATTGTGTTGAACAAAACCTTGTTTTATGACATACTAGCATCCCAGCTGATTAACTGATGAATTTTATGGGTTTTGCTCTATCATCTACCATCTCAATTCTTCATTTTTTTTAACTTACGTCATAGGTTTCATGTCATCGATAATACTTGATCAAGTAAAATACCCATTTATCATTTGTAATAAAGTTGTTGTATCAAACTCATCTTAGATAACGAAAGCCGATTATAATGCAATCTGTTAGGACCCAATATTTATTATCAAATCACACAAGAATAAGCTTGGTGACACAAAAGAGATGATGGTGTAAAGAGAGAAAGAGATGAAATCAAAGATGGAACTTGCAATATTTCTCACATAAGAAAATATACACTACACTCTCAAGGCACACGAACAAATGAGGTGTTATGTGTCTTATATACTTCATTACATATGCCACATAGGCTTGGCCATGGGCTTTCTATGGGCCTCGTGGATTGGGTAGGATTACAACTTAATTAAATAGATTAACTTATCATAATTTCTAATCTATTAGCTTAGCCCAATTCACGAGCCCATTGACTATTCTATTACATATTCTACGACACATTACAAAGTTCTAAATATAAGAATGACAATCACTTTTCTATACATGTCTTTAATGCTAACATAATCGTTGTGGAATAATTGCAATAATATCTCACCAACTTGGTAAAGAGTGTGAATGATTTAATATTACAACTATACCTCATACTAGCTTGATGAAAATTAGAGAGTACAAAAGTGAACAAGAGATGAAACACCATGAACTTACATATTTCTGGAACTATACACATATACTATAAAAGGAAACAAAGAGAGAAAACACAACAACAACTTGTGTGTGTTTTGGTGTGATTGCAACAACAAACTAATGTGTCTATATGAGAAGCTATCAACATTTCATTTACATATAGAAGAAGATATATGAAGGACCCATCTTGTAGAGTTTTCAAATAGACACAATAGTTGTATTTGCTTCGTGTGTATTTAAACTTCATTATAAACTTATCAAATTGTTTGTACCACTGTCTTAGAGATTGCTTCAGCACGTACAACAATTTATGAAACTTATATACTTCATTTTCTTTTCCAACAACTTTGAATCCTTCTGGAAAATATAATGAAGTTGAACCAAGTAGCGGACGATCTCAATATGCAGAGTAAGCTACTTTAGTTTAAGATTGAAGCTTTCAAGATGTATCTAAGCAATTGTACATGAAGGGTAACTTTCAGTTTTTGACTTTTATGAATTTATCTTGATGAATTTATGTAAAAGTGTTTTTATTTGTGTGTCACTAGGAGGAGATATGGACATTAATTGTACTAAAAAAGCCACTACTTTAGCACCTCTTTCGAAAATAATACAATTTGACTCTTTCTGTTTGAAATTATTTAATGGCTGCATGCTTGGCTAAGCTTAATTTGTATTTTGCAATACAAAAATTATAGTTAAGGCTCATGTGTTTAACTTAAAGACTCCATAAGTTTTGTAGTAGAGGAAATGGCCTCATTTTTATATAACAAAATATTAAGCTCATTTTTTCATTAAAATAACGTTTGTGCACATAAGGGTAGAATAGATAATCGAACATACATCATGCATTCAACATGTTAGTACTTAGTTTGGATTATGTTTTAATTCTATCGAATCAAATGGGTAAAATGTCAATAATACGCTACGATACACACTACAAGAAAAACCGCTTTTTGCGACTACAAAAGTAGTCGCTACAAGTGCCACATGTAGTCGCTAAACACCTATTGTGACTACATGTAGTCTCAAAAAACACCGTCTCTTATACCTCGTCGCTATAGGTTTGTAACAAGTACCAAATTCGTTTCTAGCAACTACACTTATTTGACTTTGACTTTTTCAGTTTTGACCAAAAAACTATATCGACACACCTTTAGCGACTACCATGTAGCCGTAAAAGGTTTGTTGGCTTTTTGACCAACCCTTTAGTGACTATTTTTTGTGACTACATGTAGTCGCAAAAGGTGCTTTGACTTTTTTGACTAACCCTTTTGTAACTACCTTTTGTGACTACAGGTAGTCGCTACAAGGTTATGCCCATGTTTAGACCACCACCTTTAGCGACTACGTGTAGTCGCTAAAAGTGCCTGATGCACCAGCCAAATTGGGCTGTTTCTAGCTGTTTTACCAGGTCATTCCGACCCATTCCGCAAGCAGTTTTTCCAGAATTTCAACACAAATCAATTCAACACAAATAATAACTTAAAACATACAAATCACATTCACTTAAAGTTCAACGACAACATAAACTTCAATTGTTCAACAAAAACATACATATACTTCAATTGGTCAACAACATAAACTTCAATTGTTCGACGAGCGACATAAGTTGTTCAAAAGCATTAAACGTTCCACAAACCAACCTAACAACAACAACAACATATCCTACTCACCTGAAGGGCCGACATCCTCGTCCGTGTTGGGAGCATCTTCATCAGCGTCTAAAAACTGACTCGGGTCGAGAACAGCAGGTCGTGGCGGCGGGGTGTTGTTGTTATTATTCATAAAATTATCATACATCTCTTGAACTTGAAGTTGACTAGCCGCAACGTACCTAGCGAATACTGACCGAGATATCGGTGGTTCGAGGACGTGGGAAGCTACGGACGCAGACGAGGATGAACAGCCCGACACCCGCCTACCTCGTCCCGGATAGAACGCTTGACTCACTCCTAGCACTTGGCTTATAATCTGTTGATCGGTCATCCTTATCTATTGTCCTTCTTGGCTCTCACGTATCCTGATCATCTCATTCTGTAAAGCCACAAACACGGAAGTTAATTTCATAAAAACGAAAAACAACTTATAGGTAACCCATTTTAGTCCAAACGTAAACTAATAAGTAACTTGTCGTTTATATCATACCCGTTTCACCCGTTTTAGCCTAAATGTGTACATGTTTGGGCTAAAATACGAAAAATAGTTCAAAACGAGTGAAATGACTCAAATAAACTACAACATTACTTATACGTACATGTTTGGGCAATAATGGGTGAAACGGGTGCAATATAAATATCTAATTTACTTATTAGTACATGTTTCACCCATTTTGACCCATTTCACCCATTTTAGCCTAAACGTGTGCATGTTTGGGCTAAAATAGGTGAAATGGGTCTGATTGGTCATTTTAGTGTGAACGGATATCAATGATACATACAAAGTATGTGAGAAAATTGACTAGTCAACCTCTGTGAAAAGACCGACATGCAAAACCCGTGAATACTATATATATATATGTGATACCGGGCAAGTGATTACCCGGGTCGTGTCCCAACGAGGCGTGAATAGGCAAATTCGTGTAAGGTTCGAGATTAAAATGCTTGTAAGGATGAGATTTTGATTATTTGGTGTTGTGGAGTTATAACGAAAAGCAATAAAAGCTAAATCGAATTTAAAACTAAAGACTAGTATTGAAAATAACGTACATGCGAAAGATAAAAAGTGAAATCTAAGCAATACTAGGGCTACGGGTATAAAAATAAATTTTCTACGTACTAGATGACAAACGTAAATTTTAGAAATAAGAAAATTAATTATTTAATAAAAATTATAATTAATTAAAAACTATTTAAGACTAATTAAATTCTAATTATTACTAAGACTTAAGAAATAAATCTAAAACTTTTTAGATAAATATTACTACTCCGTATTAACCTAAGAGAATTATTAACAAATATAAGCAGATAATAAGCTACCTACAAGCTGCTTAATTTTAAGCAAAACAAACAACAACAGATGCTAAATACTAAACTCATGCAAGGTGTAACACAATGAGTCCAAAAAGCAGGTGGATTTTGAGGTGCTATGTGTGCTGGGTGGCGTGGGATCAAATCCCACCCAAATCAGTTCGTTTTGCAAACATTTTTATTTTCAAATCTTATTTTTGCAAAATACTAAACACCAGATCTAGAGCATTTTAATGAGATTAGTATTTGTGAAAAGTTGTTAACGATTTTCTAGAAGCTTAACAAAACCAACAGTGTTATAAGTGAAATTATAAAAACAAGACTCTCATACAAATTTATCAATCAGTCAGTGAAGGTTTTTAGAACTTGGTGAGTTTTTTGTTAATCAAAAATAATGACACAAGTAAAAGTAAAGGCAAACATCAACAAACTTAACCTCAAGCACACACAATCAAGCATATAATAGTAACTACAACAATTGGATCATACACTTAAGCCAAATCAAAACGGGTCACATAGATTTGAGTCAATGCTTAAGGTGATATTAATGAACTAGCAACAATCACAGTAACTCTAAGCTAACTTAATTGGAATTTAAGCTCGATATGAGATAATACACAAACTAAGGAAATCAAAAACACAAATAAACAAGCTAGCAACAAACAGCTTAGACAAAAATCAAATAAGCCAAATGCTCGCTGATTTCTCAGCAGACACTTGCCAAAAGGAGCAACTCGGCGGGCTAAAATAAGCTAAACTAATAAGCTAACAAGGGCAAATAAGGAAATCATCTAACAACTCAGTACTGGAGGCTTTCCAAAACAACGAGAATCAAGAAAAATGTTCAAGATTTGAGCAAGATATGTACTAGTGAAAAACGGTCTGAAGTGAAAAGACCAGGTGCAGGTCTATAAAAGTTCCAAACATGCCACTTTGCTATCAATTCTACCTATGCAAATGGGCTTCAAATTTGAATTTTCTTTTTGATATTGAAAGATGAGCACCAAGTGAACACAAAACATTAACTTTTATCCCTTCCAAATCAGTATTGAATCCTGAAAGTTACCTGGAAATTTATCTATTTTCTCAACTAAGAACATTTTTGACTTTTTTAAAAATTGTTGAATGTTGACTAAAGTGAATTTCTAAATTCTCAAGATGACTACGTTTGATTTTTAAGGTTGTACTAAGATTGGATTAAGCTCAATTATTAATTTTTATAACTAACTTACAGATTATATTAAGTAGTTTCTAATAGTCATACAGGAACTAATGCTCAAGCAACTTTTGACTTTATAGTTAAATACCTACTGACTCTATGATGTAACTACACCACATTAACCTACTGAATGCCATCTAAACTATTCTTAACCATTATATCAATCTTATGCACAGATTAACAGGGTAATCCAAACACTACTACTAAAACTATTACAGCTAATTAAGACGGTAGTATGGTGAATTTAGCCATGTAACTGGGGAATAAACTAGCACTAGTCTAAATGAACATAAATAAGCTAAAACAAACAAGAAATTACGACTACAATTAACAATGATATATTATGTATGAAAAAGTTGAAAACGATTATGACACCTTCAACGTTAGCTGATCAAAGATGAGTAAAACGTCTACTAGTACCAAACTTATCAATGATAAGCTGGGTTATACCCCTCTTGCTACCCCTCAACGGCTACTTCTGGTTCGATAAGCTGGGCAAAACTTGAATAATATTAAGTAAAAACCAACAACAAGCAACAGCCAAAGCACTTATGAAAGAATATGCTGGGAAACAAGGTTTAAAACTAGAAAAACTTGAAAACTTAAATTAACTGAATAAAAACAGATTACAACATTAAAACTAAAGTTAAAACATACTTAAAAATAATAATAAAAAAAAACAGACAGATAGATGCCTTTGAGGCTTACATATGACTCCTATTTATACTAAAAACTAACTAGGGATCTTCAAGTGCTTCTTTGAACAAATCCCATCCCTTGAATTGCCATGAAACAATCTAAGCCCTCCATTGCATTTTTGGCGCCAAGATGAGGTTGTGATTTGCCAACCTGGAGATAAAATATCTTATAGAATCTCTGAGGCGGCTGGAGCAGGAGTATTGGGATAGGGGAGGAGACAAGTTACTTGGAGTATGTGGGATATGCTGGATTTATTTGGAGGATGTGAGATATGTTGGATTTATTTGGAGGATGTGAGATGGTTTGTCTGGATTTGCTTGTGTTGGGAAGGATGTAAAGGAGATGGGGGCTAGGGATAGATTTTATTAATAAAATGGGAAGTGGGTTTATGATTGGGCTTGTAAAATTGCGCCGGGTTTGAGTTAAGTTTTAATATCACAGTAGCGTTGAATGTATCCCGGGGTTGATCCATACTTTATCTTTAATATCATAATACGCGAAATTGTCAAAGAGTTGTTCAAAAGTGCTTGTTTTAGCTCAGTTTTCAACTCTTCGTACTTGAGACACATAAAAACACAAAACCAAGGATATGTGTATTGCATTTGACCGTTTTTAGCATTTTTACGTGTCAAAGTGGGCATGAAATGATGAGTATTTTCATACTCATCAATCCCCCACACTCAACTATTGCTAGTCCCTAGTAATCTAATCATATGAAGTAATGAAAGGATACCAAAAATACCAAGGATACCCCGTTTTGAAAATTTTAATGGATTTGATGTCTCTTTACCAGATAGCCATTACTTCTGGAGTAGCCAATGTTTCAGTATGATACTATGGTACATTGATAACCATATGATTTTTAGCAAACCATCAGCTATCAACGGATTTGATTTGTCTTTACCAAAAGCTGTTTGCTTTTGGACTAGCCAACTCTTTGATGGAATACAGTTATCCTCTTGGTGAGTTGATTACCAATTATGGTTCTCTACTGCCTATACCACAAGCTATAACCATGTGGGCTAGTCAACTTTTCACTATCAAAGATATGGTAAGTTGAATATCATACAATTTTTGGCAAATTGTCAGCCATAAATAGATTTGAGATATCTTTACCTAGAGCCGTTTGCTCTCGGATTAGTTAGTCCTTATGTAGGTTGGACATGGTGGACTGATAACCATTTGTTGTGTTAGTGCAAAGCACCTCCACCAAGTGAAAAAAAAATTAAAAAAAAAAGTTGGTCAAAACGGGAGTACTAGGGCACTAGAAGATACACATGTGACCAAATTCGCTAGAATCCCCCCACACTTAGAATTGAATATTGCCCTCGATATTCAAAGTACCGGCTATTATGCCGACACTTAGAACGTAAAAAGGTAATACTAAAGGCCAAGTGTGAAAAGGAAATCTATTTCATCTCGATCCAAGGGAAACCTGAAAATAAGAGCAAACAACACACAAACAAAGCACAGCAGAGGAATTCCCCCACACTTAGTTGTTAGAAAATAGAGAGAAGATAGAAACATGGGTTGTCACCCATGCAATGCTAGCGTTTTTGTTAACCAAGTCACTAGCCAGACTCGACCCCGCATTCATTGGTCCATGGGGAAAGTTTGGAGATCCAGGACAACCATGGGTGGTATGTCCCCTCCAAAATAATGCTTCAACCGATGCCCATTAACTTTGAAATTTTGACCGTCATTTTGAGATAACTCGACGGTGCCATATGGATAAACTTTGGCAATAGTGAATGGTCCAGTCCAACGGGTTTTAAGCTTCCTAGAGAATATCTTCAACCGTGAGTTGAAAAGAAGGACTCGATCACCAATGTTAAAAACGCGGTTCTTGATTTTTGAGTCATGAATTTTCTTTGTCTTCTCCTTATAGATCAAAGAATTTTCATATGCTTGATCACGCAGCTCATTTAATTCATTCAGCTGAACTTCGCGATGATCACCAGCTGTTTGGAGGTCGAAGTTTGCATGCTTAAGGGCCCAATAGGCTTTATGCTCGAGCTCAATATGTAGATGGCACGCTTTTCCGTACACAAGCTTGTAAGGTGTACACCCGATGGGTGTTTTGTATGTAGTACGAAAAGCCCAGAGTGCATTATCCAACTTATCCGACCAAGAAGCACGATTTTCACCTACGGTCCTTTCCAAGATTCTTTTAATGCCTCGATTGTAAACTTCTACTTGTCCACTTGTTTGTGGGTGGTACGCAGTAGAAAGTCGGTGAGTTACACCATACTTTTGCATGACTTTATCAAATTTTTCATTGTAGAAATGCGTACCACGATCACTGATTATAGCACGTGGAGTTCCAAATCAAGCAAAAAGAGACTTTAAAAACTTCACAACTACTCGGGCATCATTGGTGGGTAAAGCTTTCGCTTCAACCCATTTTGACAAATAGTCAACAGCCACGAGTATGTACTTGTTTCCATGAGATAACGGAAATGGCCCCATAAAATCAATGCCCCATACGTCAAAGATTTCGAAAACTTGAATTGCATTTTGTGGCATTTCATTCTTTTGTGAAAGATTCCCGTGACGTTGACAAGCGTCACAAGATTTGACTAATTCTTGGGCATCCTTATATATCGTGGGCCAATAAAACCCGGAATCAAACACCTTTTTGGTGGTGTAGTTTGGATTGTGGTGGCCCCCCCGTGGGTCCAGCATGGCAAGCCTTGAGAATGTCATTGGCTTCCTGACCATAAACACACCGCCGGATGACTTGATCCACACAGATTTTAAACAGGTAGGGGTCGTCCCAGAAATAATGTTTAACATCTTTAAAGAATTTATTTTTCTATTGGGACGACATCCCTTTCACAACAAAGTTACCCGCATGGTATTTTGCAAAATTGGCAAACCATGGGGCAGTAGAATCTCCACGAAAAGAAACCGCATTGAGTGTCTCGAGAGGAAATGTTTCATTTATTTCCTTTTTCTCGAAAACATCTTGGTGAGGGTTTTCTAGACGGGACAGATGATCAGCAGCCAGGTTCTCAGCTCCTTTTTTATCACGTATTATGATATCAAATTCTTGCAGGAGGAGAACCCAACGGAGTAATCTCGGCTTTGCATCTTGTTTTGCAAAGAGATATTTTAGAGCCGAGTGATCCGTATATACTATGCATTTCGTCAAGATTAAGTATGGCCGAAACTTTTCAAATGCATACACCACAGCCAACAATTCTTTTTCTGTTGTGGGGTAATGAGCTTGAGCCTCGGTCAATGTTTTGCTTGCATAGTGTATAGGCTGAAAATGCTTGGTTTTTCGTTGCCCCAAGACTGCACCTATTGCAAAGTCACTTGCATCACACATAAGTTCAAAGGGCAAGTCCCAATTGGGGGCAACAAGAATCGGTGCTTCAGTAAGCTTTTTCTTCAAAGTTTCAAAAGCTTCAATGCACTCGGGTGAGAAGATAAAAGGAGCATCCTTTTCGAGGAGATGGGTCGTAGGCAAAAGTTCTATAAGGGCAGGTGAAGGTAGTTTTTTCTTGATCCTGTGGATCAATGGGGATCTGAAAATAACTCGAGAAACCATCGAGGAAACAGTAGTATTCATTCCCCACTAATCTCTCGAGCATTTGGTCCATGAAGGGTAGAGGGAAATGGTCTTTACGGATGGCTTCGTTTAATTTTCTATAATCTATGCACACACGCCAACCCATAACCAATCGAGTTGGAATCAACTCGTTTTCTTCATTCGTGACAACAGTTATGCCACCCTTCTTAGGAACACAATGAATGGGACTCACCCAAGGACTATCAGAGACAGGGTAAATTAATCTAGCATCAAGAAGTTTGAGAACCTCTTGTTTAATGACCTCATAGATTTTTGGATTAACCCTTCTTTGTTGTTGAATAGCTGGTTTAAAGTCATCCTCCATTAAAATTTTGTATGTACAAAATTATGGGTTAATACCCTTAATATCGGAGAGTTTCCAAGCAATGGCTTGTTTATGTGACTTTAATACCTTTATAAGAGCATCTTTTTCCTCATCACTCAAATCTTTAGCAATTATGACGGGTAATTTATCATTACCCTCCAAAAATGCGTATTCGAGATGAGGTGGTAAGTCCTTAAGTTCGACCTCAGGAAATTCATCAGTTTTCTCAACATATTTGATTTCCTCATTATGAAGTTGTTGTGGAAGAAGAGGAGAGGGATATTCGTTTAATAATTTCTCGAGGAGAAGAATATCCCTTTCCGGGTCAGTCTCTTGGTTATCAACTCCAACGAGAATTGAATTACTTTTGAGAAAGGCCTCAATTTCTTCTAAGATAAAGTCACTTCCCTCAAACAGAGTGAGGGAAGGAGAGGAATTGGTGATTATAGGTTGAGAAGATGGAGTGAGATTTTTAGTGAAGCCAAGAACCTCTTGAGGGTACTCCTCATAAGCAACATCAATAACATCTATTCGGTTAACTGACTTAGAATCATAATTTGAGGAGTACCTCGAAGTTTGATCGAGGTTAAAGGTGATTGCTACAGTACCTACACATAAAGTGATTTCTTGTTCAAAGACATCGATAAGAGCACGACCCGTTCTAAGGAATCCTCTTCCAAGAATTAGAGGAACCCTCGAATCAGCATCGAAGTCAACAATCACAAAGTCAGCAGGGAAATGGAACTTTCCTACTTTCACGAATACGTCCTTGATGAGGCAAAAAATGATCCGTTTTTAGGGGGTCATTTAAGGCCGGAATTGAATTTATTTGATCAAATATTGCCCTAAATCGTTCCTTTTGTGATTTTAGGTACTTTTGGAGTGAATTCTGGAAAAGGAAGTATTTTGGACGTTTTTGGAGCATAAAAGTGAAGAAAACGGCAAAGTCTTAATTTTCCTTGCTGGGAACAGTACCTAACGGCGTCACCAAGTTCTACATGACGACGTCAAGATTAAAACAAGAGGTGAAGTGGATAGAGTACGTGACGGTCCAGAGAGTTTTTACACTAGGGCATGACGGCGTCACCATAGGCCGTCATGGTCCCTTTACATGTGACAGCCCAGAGGAAATTTGCTCTTGACGGCGTCAGATCTGGATCTAGGCAATCCGATATTATTATGGGCGGCGAGTTGACGGCGTCAGATTTCTATTCTTGACGCCGTCGCCATGGAAAATCTATATATAGTTTTGTAATTTTCATTCATTAAGAGAGGACAATTAGAGGGATAACTTGGAGAAACCCTAGCACGATTTTATCAGTCTTTTCAAGGGTTTTTACCCTTTGAAACCTTTCATGTTCAATTAAGATAAGTATCCTTTCAATTCATTCAATATGTCTATGTGTTGTTTGAATATATCTTACGCTTGTCTTGATTTTAACATGCTAGGCTAGATCTCTTGTGTGTTTGCTTAGATGTAGTGAAACCTAGATGTTGATTATAGGTTGATTGCTTGTTTATAGTTGTTACGGATGAATGATTTCGATGTTAGGCTTAAGAAAACTGGCAGACTTCCATAGAGTAACTTGCTTGAATGTCTTAAGAAGCATGGACCAATGCGTACTAGGTTTTTATGGTTGTATTTAATGCATGAGTGAATTCTAATGATCCCATGTTAGGAGCTTCTTGCAGGCTCGACATAGGAGTGAAGTAGGAGCTTATACTATACTATAACGATCAGGTACACTGCCTGGGGGTTGTAAGCTTCTCAAGATCCCTTGAGAGGTAAAACCTTTTGTGAGGGTGCAATTACCACGCATCAAGTTTTTGGCGCCGCAGCCCGGGGAATAGTTATTGTCTAGGTTAGGATTTCTTTTAATTTATTCTACTTGCTAGATTCCTTTCTAGTAAGATTTTATTTTTATTTTTAGTTTTTCTTTAGTCTATCTTATTTCTTCGTGCCTTTGTTCGTAATCTTTACCATCCGACATCATGGAAGGTGGTAACATCTTTGAACCCATCAACCCACCACAACAAGACCACCCACAAAACCCACCACTAGCAAACCAACCTCTTAGGCCCCGATCCCTAGGAGAGTATTCCCGACCTAGCCACCAAGGCTATCGAAACACTATTGAGCTCACTCAAGGAGCCAATGTGTCCCCCTTGCGATCCGACACCATCCGGTTGGTGCAAAGCGGATGTGCATTCCATGGACTTCGTTCCGAAGATCCTAACCAACATCTCAAGGACTTTCTTAAAATCGTAGATTCCATAGACCTTGATGTTACAACTAGAGAGTCGACCCGATTACGCCTATTCCAATTCTCTCTATGTGATCAAGCTAGTCAATGGCTTGAACGTTCACCCGCGGGATCCATCACCTCATGGGATGATCTCACCACTCGTTTCCTTGCTCAATTTTTCCCACCGGGGAGAACTACCAAGCTTAGAAATGATATCTTGATGTTTCAACAATGTCAAGGTGAAACTCTATATGAAGCATAGACTCGTTTCAATGACTTACTCCAAAAAGTCCCTCATCATGGCATAGATCTTTGGCTCCAAGTCCAAATCTTCTTTGACCATATCGATCTCTCCACAAGGCGAACCATTTACCAATCGGCCGGTGGTAAGCTACGTGATCTAAGTGCGGAAGAATCATGGGAACTCATAGAAGATCTTGCTCTCTATGACAACGAAAGTTGGAATGATCCCCGTGATTTGAACAAAACGGTCAAGGCGATATCTTTGCCTTCGAACAATTCTAGCACTCCAGACCGTAGGATCATGGAACTTGAGGACCAAGTCAAGTTTCTCATGAAATCCTACGAAGCTCCTAAGCCTTCAAGCCAAGTGAACAAAATCACTTCTTTATGCGAATTATGTAGTGGTCCCCATGACACTTGGGATTGCATGTAACTCCCCGGAACAGCTTTTGCGGACTACGCATCCTCGCTTACCGACGAAGCGGGAGATAAGTGGTACACTTTCAAACCCGAGCCAAACCCTTACGGTGATTCCTACAACCCTTCTTGGAAAAATCACCCGAACCTTAGGTGGAAACAAAACCAAAACAATTCTTCCAATCCGCCTAATCGTTACCAACCAAACGATCCACCCTCCAACTGCACTTTCAACAACAATCCTTCTAATAACTATTGTAGTACCAATAATCTTGAAGGATTGATGTCCAAGTTTATGGCATCTCAAGAAGCTTGCATAGCTAAGTTTGAAACCGAATTCAACCAACAACAAACGGAGATGACCAATAAGATTGACAACTTGTTGAAAGCCCTCAACAACCAAGCACTAACTACACCTAGGAAGGACACTAGGGATGCAAATAGTGGAATCCAAGTTAAAGACCCCTCGTCATCCAAACACGTCCACTTTGTCAATATTGTCACTATTAGGCCAAAAGATAAGGATATAGAAGAAAGTGAAAATGATGAAGTTGGAATAGAAACCGAGACTGGGGATGAAATTAAGGAAGTTGAGGTTAATAAGGGAGAAAATTTAGAGGAAGTAGAAAACATAGAAGAATACTTTGATAAGTTACCCACCAAGGAAGAATGGGAATATCACAAGGATTTATTTGATGATTCCGAGACACCATATATCCTTGGTTCACCCCTTATTAAAGTAGGTGATCCCTCTAACATCAACATACCATGCAACATTGGGCATATGCATGTATGGAAAGCTTATATCGATCCTAGGTCTCCTATAAACAGCATGACTAGGACTTATTATAATTGGGTAATGAAGAAGCAACTTGGTTATAGGATGATGCCTAACAAGAATTTGATAAGTAATTTTGTAGGAAGAGTGAAAGGATTGCATGTGATTGTTGGAAACTTCACTTATGAGACCGACTTTGTGATAGTGGAGGATACTCATCCGGTGATAGATGATTGCCTAAGTCAAGTGGTGTTCGGAAAACTGTTCGTTGAGGCCTCTAAGATGAGTTATGATCCGACTCTAGGGATAGTTAGATTCAAGGAAGAGAATGATGAGATTGCTTACCAAATGCCCTATAAGATTGAACAATACCGCCTCCTATCAAACATAGAAAAGGAACACAAACAAGCGATTTATTATAGGAATGATGAGGATGTACGTAGAGGAGTAGAGTATGTTATGAATAGAATACTTGGTTTCTACAAAGAATGTTTGCAACTAGGTCCGGAATACAAAACTAATATAGGGGATGACCTAGAAAGTGAGACCAACGATGAGGTCACGTAATTGCCCACGACCTTGAGTCTAGCTACAAGACTCGTAAATAAAGAAAAGCGCTTCTTGGGAGGCAACCCATGTTTTGTGTGATTTTTAATTGTTTGATTGTTATTTGTTTCCGTAAGCATGCTTTATTTTTATTGTTGGTAGATCATGTTTCAAAAATAAAATGGTGAAAATACTTTATTTTGTCGTTTGACTTAGTCTTTACTTCATCCAAAGGTATTTCGCAAAAAATAAGTGTAAGGGGAAACCCCAAATTTGTTTTTAAGAAACAAAATTGATCTTGATTCTCCACAATATTTAATGAACATGTATATTAGTAATAGTTTGAGTCAAATGCTTGTATCGAGTCATAACGATGTTTTGCAGGATTTTCCAGGAAGTAGGACATAAGTTTTCCAGAAATTTTTCGGAAACTTAACGTAAGGATTTCTGCAGATCACTTCTGACGGCGTCAGGAATTAATTCCTGACGGCGTCATGTGTAAATTCTGGAAATTTTGCTAGTTTTGTTTTTCTAACGGAGTCTTAAAGTTTTTGTTAATTCTTTAGTTTTATAAACTCCAGGAAATTTTCAAACATTCATTCCACAAGCATTATATCTTACATTGTTTTCTAGGATTTATTAGTATATAGATTGCCGCCGATTTTACGCGAGGTTGCCTTGTTTGTTTTCTCAGGTTTAACAGGTTATGTATGACAAGAAGATGATTTATTTTTCTGGAAGGGAAGCTTTGATTGTTCATTTTCATGGAGGAAGATCTAACCTTGTTAACACACTATCCACACCGAACGAATCAGGGGAGTATTTGATTTCATTCTTTTACCTATTTCACTTTTACATTCTTTAATTAAACATTGGGGACAATGTTCATCCTAAAAGTAAGGGGAGGGTAAATGATGATACCTTATAGGATACACTTTCACTTGAGTTTGTTTGTTTGGTGGTAGATGTGTAATAAAACTAAGAGAAATACTTGTTAGTGTAATTTTAGCGCCAAATTTAAAATATTTTACAATATTTAGGAGTGAAACTTTAGCCTTAGCAAGCGTCTCATGGATAGGAGTTGTATGACTAGCACAAAACCGTACTATTCAGAAAAATTTTCCACCCAAATATGTGAGGTTCGCCTTTATATTTGATAGGAAAAGCATTTACTATTAGTGCTTATGAGTGTACCGGTAGCATTTAGATTCTAGAACTTGCGTTAGTGATGCATCCCGAGACCGCTAGTGAGACTACATTCGTGTAGTAGGATTTACTACATGATAAGAGGCATTAGGATCACCCTTGTGTTAAACCCGTATCATAATTACTTGACCATTTAAGTCATATTACTTGGCTAGTTAAGTCAATTAATTTTTCCCACACCTTAGCGTTGTACTCATTTTTAGTACACGAAATCCCTAGTACACTCCTCCGAGCCTATCTTTTCATTTCTAATTTTAAGCATCTTACTTAAAGGAAGAATTTGTTACAACCCACTTAAATGTACACCCAAATCGCCTTAGCCTTCTGTGTATGCACTCATCTTTAATGCATTATTGTTCTATGTTTAAACCCTTAGTTAATTATCTAATTGATTACACGGTTGCTATGTCGAGTCATATCCTTGTACATATTGTTTTGGGACGATTGGGACTCATGGGTAAAGTACTTATGTTATGGATTAATGGGGAAGAACATCTATTATTACCCTCATATGTGCATTAATCTTAAAAGTACTTCAAGTGTTTTGATTATCTTAATTCGAATCATTAGATTAGTTTATTGTAAAATATGTAAAAATTCAAGTGTAAGGGGAATGTACATTCCCTATGATGTATTATTTTGGATGGTAGGGTAAGAGTGTATGCAAAAAAAAAAAAAAAAAAAAAAAAAAAAGAGAAAAAAACATACGGACTACCATCCCGTTTCATTCTATGTTTATTTTATGTTTTTGCTATTTTTCATTCATTAGCTTAAGTCGAGTCTAGTCTTGGCTTAGCAACGCCATATTGTACATGTAATTAACCAAGATGATTAACTCGCCACCAGTAAAGATTGCCTATATCCAATAAAACCGTGTATTCCATATCCCTACACCTAACGTTATAACCCTTTAAAAGACTTCTTTGATAGTTTATCCTAGGTGCTTATGCCATGTGGTGGAGGTTTGATCCTTTCCCAAGCCTATGGTAATCTATTTTGTTATGACAAGTAGTGAGAGATGTTTTCCATTTCCATATTGTGATATATACTTTATTATACCCGAGAGATGTGAGTATCTAAACACTATTTGTGAGGTGCTAGTGTATGACCTCCGTGCTTGTCTTTGGTCTTTAGTGAACCATTATTTGTTGTAATTACTTTTATATTAGTGTTAAATGACCCCTAACTTGTATTTTGACTAGAATAAAAGCGCATTGGCTTGAGGACAAGCAAATCTCAAGTGTAAGGGTATATGATGAGGCGAAAAATGATCCGTTTTTAGGGGGTCATTTAAGCCCGGAATTGAATTTATTTGATCAAATATTGCCCTAAATCGTTCCTTTTGTGATTTTAGGTACTTTTGGAGTGAATTCTGGAAAAGGAAGCATTTTGGACGTTTTTGGAGCATAAAAGTGAAGAAAAAGGTAAAGTCTTTATTTTTCTTGCTGGGAACAGTACCTGACGGCGTCACCAAGTTCTACATGACGGCGTCAAGAGTAAAACAAGAGGTGAAGTGGATAGAGTACGTGACGGTCCAGAGAGTTTTTACACTAGGGCATGACGGCGTCACCATAGGCCGTCATGGTCCCTTTACACGTGACGACCCAGAGGAAATTTGCTCTTGACGGCGTCAGATCTGGATCTAGGCAATCCGATATTATTATGGGCGGCGAGTTGACGGCGTCAGATTTCTCTTCTTGACGCCGTCACCATGGAAAATCTATATATAGTTTTGTAATTTTCATTCATTAAGAGAGGACAATTAGAGGGATAACTTGGAGAAACCCTAGCACGATTTTATCAGTCTTTTCATTTGAAACCTTTCATGTTCAATTAAGATAAGTATCCTTTCAATTCATTCAATATGTCTATGTGTTGTTTGAATATATCTTACGCTTGTCTTGATTTTAACATGCTAGGCTAGATCTCTTGTGTGTTTGCTTAGATGTAGTGAAACCTAGACGTTGATAATAGGTTGATTGCTTGTTTATAGTTGTTACGGATGAATGATTTCGATGTTAGGCTTAAGAAAACTGGCAGACTTCCATGGGGTAACTTGCTTGAACGTCTTAAGAAGCATGGACCAATGCGTACTAGGTTTTTATGGTTGTATTTAATGCATGAGCGAATTCTAATGATCTAATGTTAGGAGCTTCTTGCAGGCTCGACATAGGAGTGAAGTAGGAGCTTATAGAGTTGGGGAAGTACGTACGCCACCCCACAATTGGTATTAAGGAATATAACCCGTCATCCACGCAATTGTAACAAACTATCAACTTGTAAAAGATATCTAGGGAGTAATGAAATCTAAGTAAACACAATTTTCTCATTTATTGTTCACACCACTAGTTTAATTAGCTTTATTTACATTTTTTGTTATTTTATTTTGATTGCATCTTTAGTTATTGTTATTTTATCTAGAAAGCCTAAAAGGTATCTAGAAAGTTTCTTCCACACTGAGTATGGCATCAGGTTGATGCTTGCCTCAAGATCGGCCAAGGCAAAGCATTCAACCATACCCGGAAAGACACAAGGAATGAGAAATTTCCCGGGGTCTCGAAGCTTCTCGGGAAGCTTTTTCAAGAGAATTGCTGAGCTGTTCTCATTCAGTGGAGTTCTAGCCAATTCAAACAGCTTTTCCTTGTTGCTTAACAAATTTTTGATTGTTGATGCAAATTTGGGCATCAAGATGATAGCATCCGCGAAGCTTATGTCAAAATGAAAATCTTGAAAGATTTGAAAGAATTTATCTATTTGGTGATTAGCTTTTTCGCGGGGCTTTTGTTCATTTAAGCGTGATAGGTAAGGAATTGAAGTTTTGGATTTAGGGTTTTCAACTAGAGTTTTTGGTGGATCAAAGACAACTCCAGGTTTGCATCTAGTTTTTGGAACAACTTGAGGATGAACTTGTGCTGTACTTTGTGGGCTAGTAGATTGCACCTTGTCCTTTGTCACCTCAGGTTCACGTTCCACTACCTTTGGAGGAGAGGAAGAAGAGGTAGTAGGAATCGCGGGTTCATTATATGAAGCACCACTTCTAGTTGTGATCGCTTTAGTATCGCCCCTCGGATTAGCAATCGTGTTACTAGGTAAAGTGCCTGAGCCCGAGGGTCGATCATTTAAAGACTTCTTGATATCAGAAATTTGGCTGACCAACAACTTGTTCATTTCTTCTTGGGATTTCATGAATTGCTTTAACAACTCATCAGATGAAGGCCCAGTTGGAACAATGGCTTGAGTTTGGTTAGGAACAATTTGAGCATGATTGTTTTGGTTGGGACCTTGGTTTTGGAAATTTCCATGATTTTGGTTGTTGTTTCCATGAAAATACCCTTGGTTGAAATTACCTTGCCCTTGGTTTCGGTTAAAGTTTCCTTGATGTCGGAAACCTTGATTTTGATTTTGAAAACCGTGACCTTGATTGAAATTCCCTTGGTTTTGATAACCTTGGTTCATCCGATTTTGGTTTTGGTTTTGTTTACGGTTTCGGCCATTTTGGTTTTGATTGAATTCGGGTGGTCCAAGGTAATTGTTAGAATGATAGCTGAGAAGATTACGGTCTCCTTGCGGTTGGTAACCATTACCTCCCGAATTATAGGAACCTTGAACAGGATATACGTTCTCTTGAGTGTAGCCACAGGTGGCTGGACACTCGGAATATGAATGTGGACCACCACAAGTTTCACAACTTTGGTTAACAACTTTGACTTGAGGATTTTGGATTGTTTGGCTCATCCTCAAAATAGCCGTGGACAAATCATCAACCTTTTTGGTTAGAGACGCCATTTCATCAGATGCTGGAGTGATAGACTTACATGACTCATCCCTCTCAGCTGAGGAATCCCAAAAGTTATAGTGGGCAGTCATGTTTTCAATGAGATCATATCACTCTTCGGGATGTCTTTTCATAAAGGTCCAACCAGCAGCAGCATTGAGTATATCTCGGTGTCTCAACGTCAAACCATTATAGAAGGTATCTATTTGGGTGACAAGTAACATGTTATGGTTTGGACACCGATCGATTGAAAACTTATAGTGTTCCCATGCTTCAAATAAAGACTCTTCGGGAAGCTGACGAAAGTTACTAATGTCATTTCATAACTTAGTAACCATGGCTGGTGGAAAGTATTTGGCTAGAAATTTAGCAACCATCTCATCAAAAGTGTGAATCGAATTCTTGGGAAGTCGATCAAACCAAGCAGTAGCATGAAGAGTTAGAGAATAAGGAAAGAGGTATAGATGAAGGGCATCATCGGAGACACCATTCTGTTTCATGCTTTGAGTGACAGTAAGAAATTTATCAAGATGCTTGTTTGCATCGTCACCAGGTAAACTGTGGAATTGGCACGAATTTTGGACTTGCTGGATCATATGATGTTTGAGTCCAAAATCCGTAGCCGCAATGTTAAGGGGGGAAATGGGTCCACCCCTCCCGTGCATTGTTGGTTGGCAAAACTCCTCCATCGTTCGGAGATCGGGAGCTACGTCATCCTGGGGAGGTTGTTCGTTCATGTTTGGAATAGTACGAATCTCGGGTTCGACTATTTTTGATAATCTTCGGGTACGTCTTTGAGGAATTTTGACGAGTTCAAGTAAAGGGCTTTGACGTAGACGAACGAGAACAACTCAATTAAAACAAACCAACTCAAAAAGACAGGTTGAACTTAAACCAATAATCACAAATGAATGGCTTCTTTAAAAAAGGTACACCACTCACAAGGATACAATGGCAAGTTCTATTATTTGGTTTGGTAACTTATTAATGTTTATACCCCCAGTAGGTAGTATTCTGCCTTGGTTCTCGACAATGTATTTTATGTATTTATTAACAAGAAAAAGGAAAATGTTTTTGGGTTTTTATCTTTTATATATATATACAAAGAAAAAGGAAAATATTTTTGTGTTTTATGTTTTATGAAAGCAAAAACTTCTTGACGAAGGATCTACAAGTCACTAATCGTTAAACCCTTAACGATATTGTCGCAACACAACCTCCCCGGCAGCGACGCCAATTTGATTAGTCGTTTTTGTGTGAACGGATATCAATGATACATACAAAGTATGTGAGGAAATTAACTAGTCAACCTTTGTGAAAAGACCGACATGTAAAACCCGTGAATACTATTTATATATGTGATACCGGGCAAGTGATTAGCCGGGTCGTGTCCCAACGAGGTGTGAATGGGCAAATTTGTGTAAGGTTCGAGATTAAAATGCTTGTAAGGATGAGATTTTGATTATTTGGTGTTGTGGAATTATAACGAAAAGCAATAAAAGCTAAATCGAATTTAAAACTAAAGACTAGTATTGAAAATAACGTACATGCGAAAGATAAAAAGTGAAATCTAAGCAATACTAGGGCTACGGGCATAAAAATAAATTTCCTACGTACTAGATGACAAACGTAAATTTTAGAAATAAGAAAATTAATTATTTAATAAAAATTCTAATTAATTAAAAACTATTTAAGACTAATTAAATTCTAATTATTACTAAGATTTAAGAAATAAATCTAAAACTTTTTAAATAAATATTACTACTCCGTATTAACCTAAGAGAATTATTAGAAGATGGTGCGTAGTACAAATATCAGCAGATAATAAGCTACCTACAAGCTGCTTAATTTTAAGTAAAACAAACAACAACATATGCTAGATACTAAACTCATGCAAGGTGTAACAGAATGAGTCCGAAGAGCAGGTGGATTTTGAGGTGCTATGTGTGTTGGGTGGCGTGGGATCAAATCCCACCCAAATCAGTTCGTTTTGCAAACATTTTTATTTTCAAATCTTCTTTTTGGAAAATACTAAACACCAGATCTAGAGCACTTTAATGAGATTAGTATTTGTGAAAAGTTGTTAACAATTTTCTGGAAGCTAAACAAAAACAACAGTGTTATAAGTGAAATTATAAAAACGAGACTATCATACAAATTTATCAATCAGTCAGTGAAGGTTTTTAGAACTTGGTGAGTTTTTGGCTAATCAAAAATAATGACACAAGTAAAAGTAAAGGCAAACATCAACAAACTTAACCTCAAGCACACACAATCAAGCATATAATAGTAACTACAACAATTGGATCATACACTTAAGCCAAATCAAAACGGGTCACACAGATTTGAGTCAATGCATAAAGTGATATTAATGAACTAGCAACAATCACAGTAACTCTAAGCTAACTTAATTGGAATTTAATCTCGATATGAGATAATACAAAAACTAAGGAAATCAAAAACACAAATAAACAAGCTAGCAACAAACAGCTTAGGCAAAAATCAAATAAGCCAAATGCTCGTTGAATTCTCAGCAGGCACTTGCCAAAAGGAGCAACTCCGCGGGCTAAATAAGCTAAACTAATAAGCTAACAAGGGCAAATAAGGAAATCATCTAACAACTCAGTACTGGAGGCTTTCCAAAACAACGAGAATCAAGAAAAATGCTCAAGATTTGAGCAAGATATGTACTAGTGAAAAACGGTCAGAAGTGAAAGACCAGGTGCAGGTCTATAAAAGTTCCAAACATGCCACTTTGCTATCAATTCTACCTATGCAAATGGGCTTCAAATCTGAATTTTCTTTTTGATATTGAAAGATGAGCACCAAGTGAACACAAAACATTAACTTTTATCCCTTCCAAATCAGTATTGAATCCTGAAAGTTACATGGAAATTTATCTATTTTCTCAACTAAGAACATTTTTGTCTTTTTTAAAAATTGTTGAATGTTGACTAAAGTGAATTTCTAAATACTCAAGATGACTACATTTGATGTTTAAGGCTGTACTAAGACTGGATTAAGCCCGGTTATTAATTTTTATAACTAACTTACAAATTATACTAAGTAGTTTCTAACAGTCATACAAGAACTAATGCTCAAGCTACTTTTGCCTTTATAGTTAAATACCTACTGACTCTATGATGTAACTACACCACATTAACCTACTGAATGCCATCTAAACTATTCTTAACCATTATATCAATCTTAAGCACAGATTAACAGGGTAATCCAAACACTACTACTAAAACTATTACAGCTAATTAAGACGGTCGTATGGTGAATTTAGCCATGTAACTGAGGAATAAACTAGCACTAGTCTAAATGAACATAAATAAGCTAAAACAAACAACAAATTACGACTACAATTAACAATGATATATTATGTATGAAAAAGTTGAAAACCAGATTATGACACCTTCAACGTTAGCTGATCAAAGATGAGTAAAACGTCTACTAGTACCAAACTTATCAATGATAAGCTGGGTTTACCCCTCTTGCTACCCCTCAACGGCTACTTCTGGTTCGATAAGCTGGGTAAAACCTGAATAATATTAAGTAAAAACCAACAAGAAGCAACAGCCAAAGCACTTATGAAAGAATATGTTGGGAAACAAGGTTTAAAGGTAGAAAAAACTTGAAAACTTAAATTGACTGAATAAAAACAGATTACAACATTAAAACTAAAGTTAAAACATACTTAAAACATATTAAAAAAACAGAAAGATAGATGCCTTTGAGGCTTACATATGACTCCTATTTATACTAAAAACTAACTAGGGATCTTCAAGTGCTTCTTTGAACAAATCCCATCCCTTGAATTGCCATGAAACAATCTCAGCCCTGCATTGCATTTTTGGCGCCAAGATGAGGTTGTGATTTGCCAACCTGGAGATAAAATATCTTGTAGAATCTCTGAGGCGGCTGGAGCAGGAGTATTGGGATAGGGGAGGAGACAAGTTACTTGGAGGATGTGGGATATGCTAGATTTATTTGGAGGATGTGAGATATGCTGGATTTATTTGGAGGATGTGAGATGGTTTGTCTAGATTTGCTTGTGTTGGGAAGGATGTAAAGGAGATGGGGGCCAGGGATACGTTTTATTAATAAAACGGGAAGTGGGTTTATGATTGGGCTTGTAAGATTGGGCAGGGTTTGAGTTAAGTTTTAATATCGCAGTAGCCTTGAATGTATCCCGGGGTTGATCCAGACTTTATCTTTAATATCATAATACGCGAAATTGTCAAAGAGTCGTTCAAAAGTGCTTATTTTAGCTTAGTTTTCAACCCTTCGTACTTGAGACACATAAAAACACAAAACCAAGGATATGTGTATTGCATTTGACCGTTTTTAGCATTTTTACGTGTCAAAGTGGGCATGAAATGATGAGTATTTGCATACTCATCAGGGTCCAACCAAGTGAAATGACTAAAATTTGTACATTTTGGGCTATAAACATCTAATTTACTTACATATCGTGATTCAGCTAAAGGACTATTCCATATTCCTTTCTTCATATGAGTATCCCGAAACTGGTGGATAAGGTCTGGGTATGCATGATTTTTGACCCACTGAAAAAAATAATAAGTATAATAAAATAAGTATAATGTATAAATTCCATGTTAAGATAAGCACACAATAAAAAGATGGTGAGAAAGATATAGGGGTAACAATTTTGACATATTTACTTAAGAATTTAGGCCAAGCTGATCAAATTTATATGTTAACTAAAAACACTGATAATTTACTAATATTTAAAATGGAGAAAATAGCGTTTGCAGGTCAACCTAAATTATCCCCTCCCATTCCAACGTGTACTAAGACCGACACTTTCCAACCCAATCCCGTTATGGCACGTTACCCACCCTGCCCAACCCACCTATCTTGCAACCTTTAAATAGAAATCCACAAATTAAAGAATTAAATCACAAGTTCGTTCAGTTCCGAACCAGGCTACTCCTGAAAAAAATCATGTTAATTGACCACACTGTAGCAAATACCAGATGATCAAAAAACTAGCAAACCAAATTGTACCAAACACCAGCTTCTTAAGACAGATAACACACAAACTTTGAAGCTATGGCCTTAAGAATCAGGGATGTTTGGGATTGCTTATTTCTATGTTTATTTGCTTATTTTCTTAGCAACCAAAAAAGACCTTATAGCTGCAAATTGGATTCCTAGGTATCTTTAATGGCTAGTCCCTTAATCACAGTCACAAATTTAATAACCAACAATGAGATGCATCCAGATTGAAACTTATTTTAACCGAAAAAATACTGAAAAGCTATGAGAAACTTATTTTAACAGAAAAAATAAACACGAGATATAAATACTTACCTTCTCATGGCGGCTTGCAGCATAAGATTTTGTTCCATGATTTGACGAGTACGGAAGCTTCTCCCGGTTGACCTTGTTCTTTTAAGACCGATTCTTGAACTTCTCAAAAGAAACAAAATCAATATATTTGTGCCAATCATCCATAGCCATGCCTCTCTGAGGAGTATCCCTAAGTGACTCTGGATTTGTATTCCCAGGAAACAACCTAGCCTTGAGCTTGCTCTTTTGATCCTTGTATCGATCCTAAAACACTACTTCCACGCCTTTCTTGATCCGTTCCCAATCCTTCTCTTCTTTCAAAATGTGACTGCAATTCAAAAGAAATAGTCATGTAATGAATATTGTTTACAAATTTAACATAATAGTTTAAGAGTAAAGCTCAACATTTATTTCTTTCCACAAGGTGCCTTTATACTTCTCATCTACAGTATCCCATGACGCGAAGTGGAATGGGACTGTACGTTGGATCTCATTCCCTATCAAACTCATGAAGTCTCCCTGGTTGTCCCCTGCCGGTTTGACAGTCTCTTGATCCCAAAGATCAAAATCAATTCTGATTGGTTTGCCATCATTAGCCTTGATTTTCTTATTGAGTTTTAGGTTGCGGCTTTCCTTTCGGCCTTTAGGATCTACAAATTAAGATTTAAATGAACAAATTAACAATTAAAGTATTCAAGTAAATAAAATCAAATTACAAGTAATGAAATTCAGGTACAATATTTTAAAATTACTTACTCCTACAACCGCCAGGTGGTTGCCTTGGACGGTCGTCGCCTGGGGGACCATTGTCCCCTCCGTGTCCTCTCCCTTGAACCAATGCCATCTATCAAAACAATTCAATAACAATTTCATATAAATTGAAGTTCACAAATAAAAAAATACAAGTGCTCAAGAAAAGTAAACATAATTGTAAACACAACTCGATAACAATTTCATTCAAAATAGTGTCATCAAAAATTACTATTTCATATCAATATGATCTCAATCATCTTCCCTATTAGAATCACTACTAAGAACATGAGCAACATCATATTCATCATTATCATCATCATCAATAAAATCATCATCGTCAACGAGAGAAGTAGGAATAAAATGAACTTCTGTTGATGGACAAACTCCATTCAACTGAGTATAATCCAAATCGTCTAAATTAGCTTCTAATGCAAGATCGGATGAGACGCTATCATGAATAACATATTGAATAACATGTGTATCTTCCACGATTACGTCCTCATCCCAAAATTGGAGGGAATTCTTTAGCGACTGCAGGGTCACTTTTAGGGACTACTGTAGTGGCTAAAAGTTATTTTATATTTTCTTTTTTACAAAATTACCATAAGTTAATTAGATAAATAGGTTAATTTTTTTTAATAATTTCGTGAAATATATGTTAATTAAAAAACTACCGGAATTTTTTTTATAGTTTCGCTCAAATCCTAAACCGAAACCGAACCGAACCGAAACATAATCGGGTCGGTTTCGGTCGGTTAGGGTCGGTCGGGTTTGTCGATTTTTAGTCAGTTTTTTCGGGTTTCGAACCAAAACGGAAAAGTGAAACCCGACTAAAAACCGAGTATGGGCAGGTCGGGTTGAATCATTTCGGTCTCTATCGGTTTCTCGTGTGGGGTCGGGTCGGGTGGTCGGTCCAAATGCTCAGCCCAGGTTCAAAATGAACGTTGTTAACGCTTTTCATTTTTGGCTTAAGATTCGGTTTGAGCTAGCAATGTTATATTCTTTTTTTAGTATTTAAGAGCTGAGATGATATGTATACATAAGATATTAAAAGAATTAGTCAATATAATATGGATATACATAAGATGTTAAATGAATGAGTCGATATTATATGGTTATACATGAGATTTTAAACGAATGAATCGACATATTATCGTTATACATAAGATGTTAAACGAATTAGTCGAGATGATATGGTTATACATGAGATGTTAAACGGATGACTCGAGATGATATGATTATACATGAGATGTTAAATGGATGAGTCAAGATGATATGGTTATACATGAGATGTTAAACGAATAAGTTGAGATGATATGGTTATTGATGAGTGTGTAAATACTCATCATTTTTACCTATTCTGAGCTGCCAAAATATCTAAAAACACTCAAAATTGCATCAAAATAATGAAAATATCCCAGGATTGTGTTTTATATGTTTCAGATGCAAAATAATCAAAAACAGATGAAAAATGAACAAAGTTTGCATAATTGGCAGTTTCAGTCCCTCAACTTTCAAAAGTTGTCAAATCTAGTCCCTGGTTATTATAAAAACTTGAAAAAGTCACCAAAGGTCCTTTTAAATCACAAAGTTACATATTTAGTCCTTTGGTGCAAAGTTTCACAAAATTACAAGCTTAGTCCCTGAACTTTAAAAATTGACAAAAATGGTCCCTAGGATATTAAAACTTTGAGAAAAACAAATTTTGTCCTTGTACTTCTCATTTATGGCAGGAATGGTCCTTGGTTGCAAAGTTTGGTGAAATTACAAATTTGGTCCCTGAAGTTTGGAAATGTTGACAGAAATACTCCCTGGAAATTTAATAATGGAAAAATCATCAATGGTCGGTGTACTACTCAAGATTGGCAAGTTTTATCCCCATGGAATACTTTGGAAGAATGCCAAATCTAGTCCCTAAACTTTCGGCAAATTACACTTATGGTCCTTGTGATAACACAATACCAAACCGGACCCTTAATAATAATAAATCCCAAACGCCAAGTCCAATCCAACACCAAGCCCACTCCCCTTTTGTTTTGAGCCCAACTCCCTCAAAAGCCCACTTCCCTTTTTAATACCACCAAGGTCAACGCTTGACCCTGTGGTCAAACAGTTAAAACCAACATCACCTTCCCTCCAATACCACCCTTTCCCCTCTGCAAAACCACCATCTCCCACCACCACCACTTGCAAGTCTCATCATCACCTCCCCACACCCTCTGCACCTTATATCACCTCACAATTAATGGCACCACCCCCTTGCCTATAACAGTCCAAAACCATATACCCAATTTTCCCGCTAAAAATGAAATCGAGGGTCAGGATTGATTCAGAGTGATTCAAAGACCAAGATTGGATGGAAAATACTCAGAAGGTGATCACAAACCCTAATTGGTGCCTATAAATAGAAGAGAAGACCAAGAAGAGAAGTAGTAGCTTAATTTAGTAAAATTTAAATCGTATAAGCAAATTTCAAGTTTTTAGTTTGTAATTCAGCTCTCAAATAGTGTAATTCTTATTTCCAGTGTACTCTTAAGCTTTTCCTATAATAAAAATCAAGTTTGAATCAATATCTCAGTTGTTCAATTTTTACCTTTATTTCAAATTTCTTAATCTTCTGTATTGTTGTTATTAGTAGAACTTATGGACTCTTAGGCTCATATAAGCTCCCACAAAGCTTATTTAAGCTTTTAGAAACCCTTAAAACACAGCTTAGGTATAAAAAATCAAAAACATAAAAAAGTCAACAAAACTCAAACTTGCAGGTTTATGAAGATGAAAACTGGAGCAGGGTAAATAGTGGATGGCCCTGGGTTAGTGGTCTTGTGGAAGGCCTATAGGATTGGTTTCATGGTCCTTGGTTCATGGTGTTAGCAGGAATGCATATTGTAAGCCTTTGAAACTCATTTCTTGATTCCTACTGTAGCATTGCTTATTTCATTGCTCATTTAGCTTTTTTGTGTTTGTTTAGTGATAAGTAGTGATATTATTGCTTAAAATTAGTAGCTTGTGTATTAGAAATCATAGTTGCATTAATTTCATAAATAGACAGTCAAATTAGTATAATCAGTGATCTTGGCGATTTTTTGTTGTTTTCTGTTTCTAAGTGTTCTTTTAAGCTTATTAGATCATAATAAGTCAATTTGGGTCTGTTTCATAAGCTCTCAAAACCATTTGCTTCACAAATCACAAAACAGACAAATTTTAAGAAGTGTTTGGATCAGTGTGATCCTGGGTATTCTAGTGTATAATTGTTGTTGTTCTTTGTTTACACAAGTTACTTAGGACCATATTAGCTCAGAATAACAATAAAAGTTAGGTCTTGTTTGAGAAAAAGTCAAAATCACATACTAATTGGCCTATTTAACCCTCTGTGTTGGATCTTGTGTGGCTTATGCCCCATTTCCATTCACTTATGAGTGGTGTAGCTTAATTTAGCCTTATATTAGCTTAATTAATCAATTTCAATCAGAAAACCAAGATCAAAGTTCATCAAAGTCGATCTAAGTTGGTAATTTCAAAAAGTTAAAATACACCTTGTTTCAGAAATCCAAATCTTGGAAGAATTTTTGGGATTTTTGTGTTTGGTTTTAGACTTTGATCTTTTCAGAAGTTCAAGATTGTCACCTAGTCTACAAGATCCCATAATCAGCTTATTTTTAAGATTTTTCTATAAGCTTGTGCAAGAGCTTCTTTTGACCTGCAGGGCAAGCATATGCCCTGTGCACAGGTTTTTCACCCATTTTCCAAGTTGATTTGTGACTCAACCAGTGGGACCCACCCTTAGCTTATTGGCATTTTGGAAAGCCAAGCAACACATTTTTATAGATCAGGGCTTATTTCAGCCATTGGAGCTTATTTGATAGGGCTGCTAGCCCCATTTAGTTTGACCAATTCCTGAGCCTACACTGAGTGACTCAGTGTGTGACCCCAACTTTCATAGCCCACCTAGTGTTCATTAATAAGCCATAGGTCTATATTATTGGCTTATTTTGTAGCCACCCAGTCCCTTTTCAAGTTTCAACTTTCATTTTGGACCCCTGAGCTTATTTGTGGACCCAACAAGGGATCAAAGGTCCTTGTTTTGGCCTGTTTTGGCCTCGTGTATGCTTAAGTGCTTATTTGCTCACAAATAGCTTTTCCAGAGTACTTAATTGTTCCATTTGGCTTATTTAAAGTGTGTAATAATCTGTTTGTGCTTAATTTGCCATTTCCTAGCTTTTTCAAATATGGCATAAGTCCTAATAAGCTTATAAGCCAACTGTTTAGGAAAAGAGGGTGCACATAGCTTATTTTTAAGCTATTCAAAAAGTGTCATTGTAAAAAGTTCTTATTTTTAAGTTATTTTCATCGGTCAAAAAGAAAATCCAACAAAAAACCAAATTCAAAATTAGTGATAGCTTCTATTTAATAGATTCTATCTTTTTAATTTTCTTTTTTGCTTATTAATAAGCAATCTGTCATTTTCATAATTTTCTTAATTTCCTGTCACCTTTAAGTATTTTCAGTAATTATGTTAGATTTTTCTCTTTTAGTTTAATAATTACTAGAATTAAAAATAGTTTAATTAATTAATTAGGTAATATTAGTAATAAATAGTTTTCTTAATTTTTAATTAACAACAGTAGGTTTTTATATTTTTCCTAGGTTTGATAAATTATTTAAGACTTTTAGAAAATAGTTTCTTAAATTCTACTGTTCATTTTCTAAATTTTCTTAATTAATTTAGTTAAACTAGATTTTAATTAATTAACAAGTAAATAATTAGTAAAATAGTCTAAATATAATTTTTAGAAACTTTTTATAATTTTTTAGGATTCCTGTGATGGTTAATTAGTTTTGTAAATTTTTCTATAATTTTCTAAGTAATTTTAGTATTATTTATAATTTAAAATAATTTAAATAGTTTAATTAATATAATTAGTATTTAATTAATAGAAAACCCATAAAAAGACAAAAACACTTCTTTTTAATTTTTATACTTTCTTCAAGTTCATTTAGAAGTTTAGAAAATATTTTTGTAAGTTTTTAGTTTAATTTGTAGCCTTTGTCATTTTTAGTTTAATTTAAATTAGATTTAAATTACTTTTTAAATAGTTTTAATTAATTAAGTAATATTTAAATATTAAAATAATCAAGTAAATAATTTCATTTTCATTTTAAATTTTCTTTTTATTTTAAGTTTGAAAAAGTTTCACTTGCACCCCCTATAATTTCAAATTGTTTAAATCTCACTTTTCTCTGTCTGTATCTGATTTTCAATTTTTGCTTCTGTGATTATATCTGAATATCTGTTATTGTTAAATATCATTCCAAGTTGTTTAAATACCAAATAATCAGTAGCATAATCATTTCCCAATCATCTTGGTTACTGACCTCAGTGCCACTTATCCCCAAAAACGTTCAAGATACAATTTCAATCTCGTTGGGGCTTAACGACCCGGGGATTTCCCTGTACTTTCACGGATTTAAAAACAATTGACTTTCTCTCCCCGATGGGCCTATCAACTGCACCCGGTTGACTGGTTGGTTTGGGAGGAGTCAAAATTTGGCGCCGCTGCCGGGGAGGTTGTTGCGTATTTCAAAACGTTTTAGGTTTAGTGGTTTTCAAAACCCCTCCTGTACAAATATCACCACTTTGTAAATTTTTGTGAAAATGAAAACCAAAACTGAAAAAGCTCATTAACACTTTTCCTGAAGCGTTAGCAACACCAAAAAAAATAAAAAACAACAAAACAAACTGTGAAGTTAAATTATTTCGTTATCTTTAAGATTACAACCTGAAACAGTTGGTATAAGGTAAGTTCTGACATCAAATTGTGAACTGAAGAGGGATCCATTCATTCCCTCCCGCCAGCCTGCGAGTAATCTTAAAGGAACGATTTCTGTTAACGAATTAGTTCCAAAAATATTGTCCAAGTTTTTCACCCATACACGAAAAGTCAAAAACATTTTACTGTGAATAATTACATAAAAGATTACCACCGCAAACCAAGGCAGAACACCTACCAACTGGGGGTGTGAACATAATAGGTTCCCAAACTTAAGATAAAAACTTACCATTGTATCCCTGTGGGTGGTGTACCTTTTTCAAAGAAGCCATTCACTTGTGATTATTGGATTTAAGTTCACTGTGGTTATGCCTCAAGCTTGTTTTGAAAAAATTGTTTTTAGTGCATGCGCACTCGTTCACAATCACGACGTAATCGTCATAGAAACGTAACTGAGTTACGTACTGTTGAAGAAGAACACACATTAAAAATGAACGACGAGCCCCCAATCCCTCCCAAGGAGGATGTAGTTCCTGACACCCGAACAATGGAGGAACTATGTCAACCTACCATGCACGGGAGGGGTGGACCCATTGCACCACTGATTGGGTCTAAACCGTCAGATATTATTGACCAAGGTCAACAAGTCAAAGACAGCCTAGTCCCAATACTCCGTGGATAGTATAGTGTTTCCCCGGGTCATTAAAGTCCCAGCGAGATTGAAATGGTGCTTTGGGAATCGTTTATGAGAAAGTGGCACTGAGGACAGTAGCCAGATGATTTGGGATTGATATTGCTACTGTTATTATGGTATTGGTACACAGATATAATATTCACAAAAATCAGATATACAGATATATGCACGTATTCACAATTCAGGTTTACGCAATCGGACTGAAAAAAATGGGATTTTGGTATTTAACAAACTACAGGGGGTGCTTTTGACACTTTTAAAACTTAAAATTAAAAATGAAAATGAAATTATGAAAATGATTAAAATATTATTTAAATATTATTTAATTAATAAAACAATTTAAAATCTAAATTAAAACCTAATTTAAATTAACTAATAATTATAATTACTACAAATTAAACTAAAAATTTGCAAAAATAATTTCTAAACTTAAATTAGAACTTGAAGAAAGTACAAAAAATAAAAATAAATATTTTTGTCTTTTTATGGGTTTTTTAATAATTAAAAACTATTTAACTTAATTAAACTAATTAAACTACTTTTAATTACTATTAATACTAAATTAACTTAGAAAATTAAGAGAAAATTTATAAAATTACTTAACCATCATAGGAATCCTACAAAATTATAAAAACTCTAAAAATTATGTTTTAAGATTAATCCACTAATTATTTACTATTTACTTACTATAAATCTAATTTAAACAATTAAAAGAAGAAAAATGGCAAATGAACAGTAGAATTTCAAAATATATTTTCTAAAAGTCTATTATACTATATTAGAGCTATGAAAAATATAAAAACTAGGTTTTACTTTATAAAAACTAAATATGATATTTAATACTTAATATTAATTAATAATAAAGAAAACTAAAATTAAATCTAATTAATACTAAAAGGCAGAATAAAAATCTAGAAAAATTACTAAATTTACTTTACTATATAAGGTAATTAATAAAAATATAAAAATACTAAGTACTTAATTAAAATCTAAACATGAAAATTAAAATTAAATTGAATTAAATAGAAACTATCACTTAATTTTAAATTAACTTTTTTTGGATTTTTCTTTTACAAACTTGTTTTACACCTAAAAACAAAGACTTTTAATGAAAACAACTTTTTTGTAACTAAAAATTAAGCACTTTGCACCCCCTTATCTTAACAGATTGACTTTTGTTGACCAAGTAGACAAATAAGCTCAATTGAGCTTATGTGGGTCCCACTTTGATGAAAACAGATACAAATAAGTAACTTGAGCTTAATTAAGCTAAAAACTACAAGCTATGACCATGGATTAAGCTAAAAAGATGAATAAGCACTTTTGAAAACTAAAATTCAACACAGAATGGGACAGTCTTGAGGACTTATTCCAGGTGGGGTCCACTTATCTCTAGGTCAAACCAAGGGTCAAATGGGGAAGCCTGGTAGGAGGGGGGTTGGGAGAACCCAAATCCTAGGTGTGGGGACCACTGTGGTGGCCACAAACCACCACCAAAGGTGGTGGTGTGGCTGGGTGTCTACTGAACAGGGTAGGGGGTTGCCCTGCAGCCCTTTTTGGAGGGTTGTGGGGCCCACAAATAAAATCACAAAATTGAACCAGTAATGGGAAAATGAAGTTGAGGTGGAGGGTTACTAATCCTAGAAATTACAAGGCCTAATTCCTCACCCTAAATTCATGAAAATTCCTAGAACTTTTGAAAAAACTAACCAAGTGGAAATTTGACTTTCTAAGAAAACTTAAGACTTTGACTTAAATGGACTTATGATTGATTCTACTGACTGATGTTGATGTAATATAGTACCTAAAGGCTGAATTAAGTTAAAAATACAACTAATGAAGTGATGTGAGTAATCTTGGGAACTAACTGTTCAACAGTTATGCACAGATCCCATTTTTAAGCTACCTTTTGACTTTTTTACTAATGCTACTGTTTTTATGACCTAAATGATCTACTAATGCATAATGAAGCATGTCTCAGCCAATAGTGCAAGTAAAAACCAACAAAACCACAGCTTACAATCTTGAACCAAACACCCCTTTATTAAACAGTTGCACTACAAATATGAGTTTCAAGCTTCAATCTACCAATCTAATGACCAATTTATATTACCTACCTACATTTAAAACTAATTGAATAGTTAAAATGAACCAGGAACCTTTAAAACACAAATATGCAGAATCAACTATTAATAAAACATTATGATCAAATTAACAGCATTTAACTAAACTATATTGCAATCTACTAATATAAATCTAAAAAGTGATTAATTAACACAATTTGAACAGTAAATGACTAATCAACTCAAAATTATACTATTGTGAAACTAAAATGCAAAGTACAAATTGGAACAGGAAACTTACTTAAACAGCCTCAATATGAACAGAGGTACATAGGATCAAACACACAACCTAATTGCTCCCAAGAGCTTCTATACCAGAACCAACTTCACTGCTTCTCTTCTTCTTTTTCTTCTTTTTGCATTTTTTTTTATTTTTTTATTTTTTCTTTTATTTTTGGTTAATTTTTTATTTCTGATTCAAACTGAAAGACTTGTGTTGGAAACTTAAGTAAACTTCAAACAAAGCTTAATTGAGATTAAAGGAACATGAAACAACAACTTTTAACAATGTTTAGTGAGATTTTCAGTTTCACTTTAAATTGCCAAAAACTAAATTTAATAACCAAGCTTGAATTCAAATTAAAATTGAGTTTACAATAGATTAAGATAACTGAATACAACACGTTTTAAGGAAAGATTACAACTGAAAACCAAATTTACACTAATTCGACATTCTTAAACTACACTACAACTACATTAACTAACTCCCTTGCCTATACTGCTTCTTCTTCCATATATAGCATCCCAATGTCTTCCATGGGTCCCACTAGTCAAATCCCAGCAATAAAATATCAATTTGGATCACTTCTGATCTCTCTCCAATCTTGGCGGGAAACTCATATTTGACCAATTGGGGACTGAGGTGCAATTGGGGGGGGGGGGAATGGATGTGATTGGATGTTGGGAAGTGTGAGGGGAGAGGATAAGGGTGGTGGTGCATAGTGCAAGTGGTGCAAGAGTGGGGCAAAACCAGGGTGGTTTGGTTCAGTGGTGAGGGTGGTATTGGGAGGGAAGCTGGGATTGACCGGGGTTTGACCAATGGTGGATTGGGTTTTATTATGTGGGCTGGGAAAAATGGATTGGGCCAAGGGTGGGTAATGGTTGTGTTTTGGGTTTGGTTTTGTTATACTAAGGATCCGTTTGGTTTTTGTAGTTGTAAATCACAAGGACTCATTTTGTAATTTGCTGGAAGTTAAGGGGTCTGAATTGGCAAGTTTCCATAAATACTACAAGGACTAATCTTGCCATATGTGATAAACCAAAGGACTTTAAAATGAAATTTTTTCATTTTAAACCACCCGGGGACCTTTTCTGTCAATTCACCAAACTTAAGGGACCAATTATGCAATTTCACCAAACTTCACACCAAGGACCATTCCTGCAAAATATTATTAGTACAAGGACAAAATTTGTTTTTCTCAAAGTTTTTCATATCCCAGGGACTATTTTTGACAATTTTCAAAGTTCAGGGACTAAACTTGACATTTTATGAAAGTTTGCACCAAAGGACTATTTGTGTAACTTTTTGATTTATAAGGACCTTTGGTGACTTTTTCAAGTTTTTTTAAAATGACCAGGGACTAGATTTGACAACTTTTGAAAGTTGGGGGACTGAAACTGCCAATTATGCAAACTTTGTGCGTTTTTCATCTGTTTTTGGTATTTTTGCATTTGAAACATGTAAAACACTTTCCTGGGATATTTTCACTATTTTGATTCGTTATTGAGTGTTTTTGGGTGCTTTGGCAGCTCAGAAATGGTAAAAATGATGAGTATTTACACACTCATCAATCCCCCACACTAAAACATTGCTAGTCCCTAGCAATCTTTTGAGAAAAACCTGATGGATTTGAAATTCTCTTTACCAAAAGCCATCACATCTGGAGTAGCCAGGTGTAAGAACTGTGGCACACCTGATAACCGTGTGATTTTGAGCAAACCACCAGCTGTCAACGGATTTGATTAGTCTTTACCAAAAGCCGTTTACTTCTGGACTAGCCAGCATCTTGATGGACTAAGTCAACATCTTGGTGAGGTGATTACCAATTATGGATTTTCCACGGCCTTTACCACAAGCCATAATCTTGCGGGCTAGCCAACTCATTTGTTTTTGGGGAGTTGAGGAACCATACAATTTTTGGCAAATTGCAAGCCATCAACGGTTTTGAGATGTCTTTACCAAGAGCCGTTTGCTCCTGGACTAGCCAATCCAATTGTCATTTAGACTTTGGCGGACTGATTACCACAAAAATTTTGAACTTTAGTGAAAAAAAATTTTGAAAAATTTTGGTCAAAAACGGGGGTATAAAATAGTAAAATATGATAAAATTCGCTAGAATAGCGAATACCCCCCCCCCCCCCCCACACTTAGCATGAATATTGTCCTCAATATTCAAAGTCCCGGCTATTATGCCGACTCTTGGAACGTAAAAGGGCAATATTACAAGCTAAACGTGGAAACACAATTTTGTTTTTCACTTTTGTAATCATAGCATGGGGGACTCCCCCAAACTTAGGGTGAAAACCCTATAAGCATGCTACTGTTTTTGTTTACCGAGTCGCTAGCTTGACTCGACCCCGAATTCATTTGTCCTTGGGGAAGCATGATGTGGAAGAGACAATCTCCATCGGACTTTCATTCAAGATGTTTGGATAAACATTTGAAGCACGTGAAAGTTCCACACCGATGAGACATAATCCCGGCTCAAGATAATGGTAAATGAAAATGCCGGGATCAAAGATGGTATCTTCATTCCCGAAGGAGTGAAGAACAGGAGAAGTTATCCTGTATGTGAAGAAAAGGAAGAAAACCATGATGAAAATCATGATTAGATCTTCTTCCTCAAAGGCAGGCTCATTAGCCTGATTTTGGATTTCAAAGGTTCAGCTCAAAAATATCCCGGGAGGGTGGGTGGGAATTTGCAAATTCTCATGATTGAGTGCATCTCCCCCCGGGTCATCATACTCCGGAGGAGTCATGATATGAGTGAGTTCATAGGAGAACTCATCAAATGTGAATGAATCATATTCTGGATTGATGTACGTGAGTTCACAGGAGGACTCATCGAAGGTAAATGATTCATTATCGGGGAGAAAATTATGAGAATGAGAAGTGGTACTGCCACTAATCTTCTCTCCCATAGGATCAAAAGTAAAGGCTTCAAATTCCGGTATAGGGTCATCGGAGAGAATGTCACTATCCTTTATGGGGATAGGAGATGAAATAGGTTTCTCTTTGAAAGCCTCAATTTTAGAAATGAGGAGATTGACTTTCATTAATGTTGCACGAAGTGCTTCATCTTTGTTTTCATTGTCAATCTCATCATTCTCTTCTTCTAAGCTAACTAGCTCAGAAGGCAATCCTTCCACATGACTGATGTCTCCAGAAGATAAAGAATTTTCATCAGCATGTGAAGTATTAAGCTCGATGTTGGGATTAGAGTTTAAAAGATTTTCAGTTTCTCCCACATCGGCTTCACAATCAAGGAGACCATCATCATTTCCCAAAGGAAGTGGATTGATGTGAGTAAGTTCGTTTGTGAACTCCTCAATAAGAGGCTCAACATCCGAATGAGGCAGTGGTGCCTCTTCATACTCAACTTCTCCATAAGATGTACAATCATCATTAAAATCGGAGAAAGTCTCAAAATGATCTTTTGGATTTTCAGGGTGAGAAGGTAGATCACACATATGATCAGAAGTTCCCTATGACTCTCTTAGGATTGGGACAAGGATCTCAGCACTAGACTTTATTAATTCGTCCGATTCCTTATTAGGAACAGTGCTAAGATGCTCATCCCCCATGATTAGAGAGTGAGTGTGAACTTCGGGTGTGATAACAGCAGACTTAGGGAGTTGAGAAGGACTAGCAGTCATGGTTTCTACAAGTTCCATGATTTCTACTGCTAGTGATTCAATCGTATTCCTTTCTCCCTGTATTTCTACTGAAGCAGTTTCAACTGAAGTTGAATCAAGAGGTTTCTCAGATACCTTTAGGATTGGAACAAGGTCATCAATTTCCTCAAGAGGATTGCTTTTGACTTCCTTGTCCCCCATTGGCAAGATATCTGAAGTTTTCTTAGGTTTTACCTCTTGAAATGGCTCATCCTCATCACTTTCATCCTCAAAATAAAATGAGTTAACAGGAGGCTTTTGTTTTCTAAGAATCAAATCCTTAAGATAGTTTATACTATCTTGAATGGTCTTGTTGAATTGAGTTTGATTCATAATTATTTTAGTAATCAATTCAGCTCTAGCTAACTCGTCCTGAGGCGGTGGTTGAGGGTTTGTGTATTGTGAGGACTGGTTAAAACCAAATTCATGATTGTTACAAGGAACCTGTTCATAGACAAACTGATCCCTAATTTGACAATCAGAGCTGTAGTGAGGGCCTCCACAATACTCACAACAGTAAAACTGTTGAGTCTGGTTTGGTGTATTTGGATACGAAGCATTATTGAGATTAGGATAATATGATTTTTGCTCGTATGAATGTGATGGGTAGTTGAAAATTTTGAGGAGTTGTTGAATGAGTTCTGGTTAGGATCATAAGCAAATGAATTCCTCGAACCACAAAACAAACAACTCCCGTCTCGAATATCGTTACCACATTGTACACATGTACACCAACGACATGGAAAACCGAAAAGTGGCTCACCACAACCTACACAAGGAACAAAAACCGGAGGTGGGACAAGTGGTGTGCTCTTAGAGCTAGCAATATCCACCACTTCCGTTATGGTCTCGGGTTTTTGAATGTGAAGATTAGGTAAGCCGTTATTTTCAGTCACAGCTCTAAGCTCTTGGTTTTTGTGTATAACCGTATATCGTGAAAGGTTGGGAGCAATTGTGAGCTTAGATTTTTGGAAAACCGAAGGTTGGACGTATTTAGCACTTTCATAGTCAGAGGAAAGTACAGGGTCCTTTGTCACCACGGTTTCTCGTTCCATTTCCCTTATCGGAGAGGGAGTAGGAATCGATGGTCCTTCATAATCAACACGACATCTCGATATCTTTGACAAGGCCATAAGTTTTTCAATGTTGCTCTCATAGGCCCTTTGTTCAAAGAAATCGTTATCGAGAGATGCCATTAATTACGGGACAAGTGAAAGAAGTTAGAATCAAAAGGATAGAGGGTAAAGAGATGAAGAATCAAATAGGTGAGAGGGTAAAGGTGAATATTTTTGGTATTTTCGAGAAACATGTTTAGTGCACATGCACCAAAAACAATTTTTCAAAACAAATTTGAGGCAAAACCACAGTGAACTTAAACCAGAAATCACAAGTGAATGGCTTCTTTAAAAAAGGTACACCACTCACAGGGATATAAAGGCAAGTTTTAATCTTAAGTTTGGGAACTTATTATGGGTTTATTTATTACTTTGAAAAACTGCTTTAGGCTTATGGGTGTGTGTGCAGAAAACTTGGAAATATTTTTGGAACTGATTCGTTAACCGAAATCGTCCCTTTAAGATTACTCGCAGGCTGGCGGGAGGAAGTAAATAGGTTTCCTCTTCAGTTCGCAATTTAATGTCAGAACTTACCTTAAACCAACTGTTTCAGGTTGTAATCTTAAAGAACACGAAGTAATTTAACTTCACAGTTTGTTTTGTTGTTTTTAATTTTTTTGGTGTTTTTAACACTTCAGGAAAAGTGTTAATGAACGTTTTTGATATGATTATGTTTTTACAAAAACTTTTTACAAATTTGTGTGAAATTTGTACAGGGAGGGTTTTAAAAACTACTAAACTTAAAACGATTTTGTAAAACACGCAACAACCTCCCCGGCAGCGGCGCCAAATTTTGATTGGGTCTAAACCGTCAGATATTATTGACCAAGGTCAACAAGTCAAAGACAGCCTCGTCCCAATACTCCGTGGATAGTATAGTGTTTCCCCGGGTCGTTAAAGTCCCAGCGAGATTGAAATGGTGCTTTGGGAATCGTTTATGAGAAAGTGGCACTGAGGACAGTAGCCAGATGATTTGGGATTGATATTGCTACTGTTATTATGGTATTGGTACACAGATATAATATTCACAAAAATCAGATATACAGATATATGCACGTACTCACAATTCAGGTTTACGCAATCGGACTGAAAAAAATGGGATTTTGGTATTTAACAAACTACAGGGGGTGCTTTTGACACTTTTAAAACTTAAAATTAAAAATGAAAATGAAATTATGAAAATGATTAAAATATTATTTAAATATTATTTAATTAATAAAACTATTTAAAATCTAAATTAAAACCTAATTTAAATTAACTAATAATTATAATTACTACAAATTAAACTAAAAATTTGCAAAAATAATTTCTAAACTTAAATTAGAACTTGAAGAAAGTATAAAAAATAAAAATAAATATTTTTGTCTTTTTATGGGTTTTTTATTAATTAAAAACTATTTAACTTAATTAAACTAATTAAACTACTTTTAATTACTAATAATACTAAATTAACTTAGAAAATTAAGAGAAAATTTATAAAATTACTTAACCATCACAGGAATCCTAAAAAATTATAAAAACTCTAAAAATTATGTTTTAAGATTAATCCACTAATTATTTACTATTTACTTACTATAAATCTAATTTAAACAATTAAAAGAAGAAAAATGGAAAATGAACAGTAGAATTTCAAAATATATTTTCTAAAAGTCTATTATACTATATTAGAGCTAGGAAAAATATAAAAACTAGGTTTTACTTTATAAAAACTAAATATGATATTTAATACTTAATATTAATTAATAATAAAGAAAACTAAAATTAAATCTAATTAATACTAAAAGGCAGAATAAAAATCTAGAAAAATTACTAAATTTACTTTACTATATAAGGTAATTAATAAAAATATAAAAATACTAAGTACTTAATTAAAATCTAAAAATGAAAATTAAAATTAAATTGAATTAAATAGAAACTATCACTTAATTTTAAATTAACTTTTTTTGGATTTTTCTTTTACAAAATTGTTTTACACCTAAAAATAAAGGCTTTTAATGAAAACAACTTTTTTGTAACTAAAAATTAAGCACTTTGCACCCCCTTATCTTAACAGATTAACTTTTGTTGACCAAGTAGACAAATAAGCTCAATTGAGCTTATGTGGATCCCACTTTGATGAAAACAGATACAAATAAGTTACTTGAGCTTAATTAAGCTAAAAACTACAAGCTATGACCATGGATTAAGCTAAAAAGATGAATAAACACTTTTGAAAACTAAAATTCAACACAGAATGGGACAGTCTTGAGGACTTATTCCAGGTGGGGTCCACTTATCTCTAGGTCAAACCAAGCGTCAAATGGGGAAGCCTGGTAGGAGGGGGTTGGGAGAACCCAAATCCTAGGTGTGGGGACCACTGTGGTGGCCACAAACCACCACCAAAGGTGGTGGTGTGGCTGGGTGTCTGCTGAACAGGGTAGGGGGTTGCCCTGCAGCCCTCTTTGGAGGGTTGTGGGGCCCACAAAGAAAATCACAAAATTGAACCAGTAATGGGAAAATGAAGTTGAGGTGGGGGGTTACTAATCCTAGAAATTACAAGGCCTAATTCCTCACCCTAAATTCATGAAAATTCCTAGAACTTTTGAAAAAACTAACCAAGTGGAAATTTGACTTTCTAAGAAAACTTAAGACTTTGACTTAAATGGACTTATGATTGATTCTACTGACTGATGTTGATGTAATATAGTACCTAAAGGCTGAATTAAGTTAAAAATACAACTAATGAAGTGATGTGAGTAATCATGGGACCTAACTGTTCAACAGTTATGCACAGATCCCATTTTTAAGCTACCTTTTGACTTTTTTACTAATGCTACTGTTTTTATGACCTAAATGATCTACTAATGCATAATGAAGCATGTCTCAGCCAATAGTGCAAGTAAAAACCAACAAAACCACAACTTACAATCTTGAACCAAACACCCCTTTATTAAACAGTTGCACTACAAATATGAGTTTCAAGCTTCAATCTACCAATCTAATGACCAATTTATATTACCTACCTACATTTAAAACTAATTGAATAGTTAAAATGAACTAGGAACCTTTAAAACACAAATATGCAGAATCAACTATTAATAAAACATTATGATCAAATTAACAGCATTTAACTAAACTATATTGCAATCTACTAATATAAATCTAAAAAGTGATTAATTAACACAATTTGAACAGTAAATGACTAATAAACTCAAAATTATACTATTGTGAAACTAAAATGCAAAGTACAAATTGGAACAGGAAAATTACTTAAACAGCCTCAATATGAACAGAGGTACATAGGATCAAACACACAACCTAATTGCTCCCAAGAGCTTCTATACCAGAACCAACTTCACTGCTTCTCTTCTTTTTTTTCTTCTTTTTGCATTTTTTTTTTATTTTTTTATTTTTTCTTTTATTTTTGGTTAATTTTTTATTTCTGATTCAAACTGAAAGACTTGTGATGGAAACTTAAGTAAACTTCAAACAAAGCTTAATTGAGATTAAAGGAACATGAAACAACAACTTTTAACAACGTTTAGTGAGATTTTCAGTTTCACTTTAAATTGCCAAAAACTAAATTTAATAACCAAGCTTGAATTCAAATTAAAATTGAGTTTACAATAGATTAAGATAACTGAATACAACACGTTTTAAGGAAAGATTACAACTGAAAACCAAATTTACACTAATTCGACATTCTTAAACTACACTACAACTACATTAACTAACTCCCTTGCCTATACTGCTTCTTCTTCCATATATAGCATCCCAATGTCTTCCATGGGTCCCACTAGTCAAATCCCAGCAATAAAATATCAATTTGGATCACTTCTGATCTCTCTCCAATTTTGGCGGGAAACTCATATTTGACCAATTGGGGACTGAGGTGCAATTGGGGGGGGGGGAATGGATGTGATTGGATGTTGGGAAGTGTGAGGGGAGAGGATAAGGGTGGTGGTGCATAGTGCAAGTGGTGCAAGAGGGGGCAAAACCAGGGTGGTTTGGTTCAGTGGTGAGGGTGGTATTGGGAGGGAAGCTGGGATTGACCGGGGTTTGACCAATGGTGGATTGGGTTTTATTATGTGGGCTGGGAAAAATGGATTGGGCCAAGGGTGGGTAATGGTTGTGTTTTGGGTTTGGTTTTGTTATACTAAGGATCCGTTTGGTTTTTGTAGTTGTAAATCACAAGGACTCATTTTGTAATTTGCTGGAAGTTAAGGGGTCTGAATTGGCAAGTTTCCATAAATACTACAAGGACTAATCTTGCCATATGTGATAAACCAAAGGACTTTAAAATGAAATTTTTTCATTTTAAACCACCCGGGGACCTTTTCTGTCAATTCACCAAACTTAAAGGACCAATTATGCAATTTCACCAAACTTCACACCAAGGACCATTCCTGCAAAATATTATTAGTACAAGGACAAAATTTGTTTTTCTCAAAGTTTTTCATATCCCAGGGACTATTTTTGACAATTTTCAAAGTTCAGGGACTAAACTTGACATTTTATGAAAGTTTGCACCAAAGGACTATTTGTGTAACTTTTTGATTTATAAGGACCTTTGGTGACTTTTTCAAGTTTTTTTAAAATGACCAGGGACTAGATTTGACAACTTTTGAAAGTTAGGGGACTGAAACTGCCAATTATGCAAACTTTGTGCGTTTTTCATCTGTTTTTGGTATTTTTGCATTTGAAACATGTAAAACACTTTCCTGGGATATTTTCACTATTTTGATTTATTATTGAGTGTTTTTGGGTGTTTTGGCAGCTCAGAAATGGTAAAAATGATGAGTATTTACACACTCATCAACCACTCACAATTGGAGCCACGGATTTTGGACTAAAACACAACATGATCCAACAGGTCCAAAATTCGTGTCAGTTCCACGGTTTGCCGGGTGACGATGCTAACAAGCATCACGATAAATTTTTAACCGTCACCCAGAGCATGAACCAAAATGGCGTCACCGAAGACGGCCTGCGTTTATACCTGTTCCCCTATTCTCTCACTAATCATGCGACTGTTTGGTTCGATCAACTTCCTAAGAATTCGATCCATACCTTTGATGAGATGGTTACTAAGTTCTTGGCTAAATATTTTCCACCATCCATGGTTACAAAGCTGAGAAACGATATTAGTAACTTCAGACAGCTTCCCGAAGAGTCCTTATTTGAGGCATGGGAACGCTACAAACTTGCTATTGATCGGTGTCCTAATCATAACATGCTTTTTGTCACCATTATTGATACCTTTTATAATGGTTTGACACTTCGTCATTGTGACACCATCAATGCTGCTGCTGGGGGCACCTTTATGAAAAGGACCCCTGAAGAGTGCTATGGCTTAATTTAAAACATGACTGCCCATCATAACTTTTGGGACTCCTCTGCAGAGAGGAATGACTCATGTAAGTCAGTCACTCCGGCAAGTAATGAAATAGCTGCTCTTACCAAAAAGTTTGATGATTTGTCTACTGCGGTTCTCCGAATTCACCAGGAAAATCACAATCAGCAGATCAAAACTATCAGTTGTGAAACATGTGGTGGTCCACACCCATATCATGAGTGCCCAGCCTCCGGTGGCTTCACTCAAGAGAATGTATTCGCAGCCCAAGGTTCCTACAATACGGGAGGTAATTCCTGCCAACCGCAAGGGGACCGAAATCTATTGAGCTATCGTTCCAATAACTACATTGGACCACCAGGGTTTAATCAACCCCAGAACAAAAATGGTCAAAATAGAAACCAGAACTTTAACCAAAATCAGAACTAGAACGAATGAACCAAGGTTTTAACAACCAAGGGAATTTCAATTCTGATCAACACCAGGTTCAAAACAATCAAAACCAAGGAAATTATAACTGTAATCAAGGTCAGAACAATTACCATAAGGGTAATTTTCAACAACAAAACCACTTCCAGGGTAATAACAACCAGCAACATGGGAATTTCCAGAACAATCGGGCTCAAAATTTTCCAAATCAAAATCAAGCCATTGTTCCAACTGGACCATCATCTGATGAGTTATTAAAATAGTTTATGAAATCCCAAGATGAATTGAACAAAATGCTGGTCAGTCAGATCTCTGAATTGAAGAAGTCTTTAAATGATCGACCCTCAGGCTCAGGTACTTTACCTAGCAACACGATCGCTAATCCGAGGGGCGATGCAAAGGCGATCACCACAAGAAGTGGAGTTTCTTATAAAGGACCCACAGCTCCTTCTACCACTTCTCCTGTCCAGGTAGAGGAATGTGATACTGAGGATACTACGGATACGGTACTTCCTACTAATAACAGAGGTACCACGGACGTCCCTCCTCCAGCTGTCCCGGTCGCGACTCCCCCTAAAAGAGTCGTGTTTGAAACTCCCGAAGGTCCTGTTGAAATCCCAAAAGCCAACCCAAAACCATCGATTCCATATCCCTCACGATTGCAAGATCAGAAGCTCCGTGAAAAAGCTAATCATGAGATGGAAAAAATTTTCCAACTTTTCCAAGAGCTACACTTTGATATTAGTTTTGCTGATGCTCTTATATTAATGCCCAAATTTGCATCGACAATCAAAAACTTATTGGGAAATAAAGAGAAACTATTTGAAATGGCACGTACTCCACTCAATGAAAACTGCTCTGCAGTTCTGTTGAAACAGCTTCCCGAGAAGCTAGGAGACCCCGGGAAATTTCTAATACCATGTATTTTCCTGGGGATGGTTAAGTGCTTTGCCTTGGCCGATCTTGGTGCAAGCATCAACATAATGCCCTACTCAGTTTGGAAAAAGCTTTCTCTTCAGACACTTACTCCTACATGCATGACTCTCGAGCTTGCAGACCATTCAATTTCACGTACCCTCGGTATTGCCGAGGACGTATTTGTAAGAGTGGGAAAGTTCCATTTTCCGGCAGACTTTGTCGTTGTTGATTTCGATGCAGATCCAAGAGTTCCTCTCATTCCTGGGAGAGGATTCTTAAGGACGGGTCGTGCATTAATCGATGTTTTTGATGAGGAAATCACATTACGAGTTGGCAATGAAGCGATAACGTTCAACCTTGATCAAACCTCGAGATACTCCTCGAATTATGATGCTGAATCGGTCAACCGAATTGATGTCATTGACATTGCATCCGAGGAGTATGCTCAGGAAATCCTTGGATTCGCTGATAGTTCTCCGAGTGGAAATCCCACTCCCTCCTCTCACCCCATAATCGCTAATTCTTCTCCTTCCCTCACTCCGTTTGAGGGAAGTGATTTCGTCCTTGAGGAATTAGAGGCCTTTCTCAAAAGTGATTCAGTTCCCGAAGGAATTGATAACCAAGAGATTGACCCGGAGAGGGATATCTTTCTCCTTGAGAAATTATTGAACAAAGATCCCTCTCCCATTCCTGTTCTACCTCAACAACTTCATAATGCGGAAGTCAAATATGTTGAGAAAAATGATGATTTCCCCGAGGTCGAACTTAAAGACCTGCCTCCTCATCTAGAATATGCATTCTTGGAGGGTAATGATAAGTTACCAGTCATTATTGCAAAAGACTTAAAGGATGAGGAGAAAACTGCGCTGCTTAAGGTTTTAAAGTCCCACAAGCAAGCAATTGCTTGGAAACTCTCAGACATAAAGGGTATTAACCCGGATTTTTGTACATAAAAAATCCTAATGGAAGAGGACTTTAAGCCTGCCGTGCAGCATCAAAGAAGGGTGAATCCAAAAATCCACGAAGTTATCAAGCAAGAAGTTATCAAACTTCTCGATGCGGGATTGATTTACCCTGTATCAGACAATCCTTGGGTCAGCCCAATACATTGTGTTCCAAAAAAGGGTGGCATCACGGTTGTCACAAATGAGGATAACGAGTTGATACCAACTCGGTTGGTTACAAGGTGGCGAGTATGCATCGATTACAGAAATCTTAACAAAGCCACCCACAAGGACCATTTTCTTCTGCCCTTTATGGATCAAATGCTCGAGAGACTAGCGGGGAATGAGTATTATTGCTTCCTCGATGGCTTCTCGGGTTACTTCCAGATTCCCATTGATCCTAAGGATCAAGGGAAGACTACCTTCACATGCCCTTACGGGACGTTTGCCTATCGTCGCATGCCTTTTGGGTTATGCAACGCTCCGGGCACTTTCCAGAGGTGCATGATAGCTATTTTCCACGACATGATCCGGAAAACCATGGAGGTATTCATGGATGACTTCTCAGTCATCGGGAATTCTTTTGACTCATGCCTCTCCCATTTAGAAAAGATGCTTCAACGTTGTGAAGACACTAATCTTTGTCTAAACTGGGAGAAGAGCCATATTATGGTTAAGGAGGGCATTGTCCTCGGCCATAAAATTTCAAAAAGTGGGATTGAGGTCGATAAGGCTAAAATTGATGTTATTGCTAAACTACCTCATCCCACCACTGTTAAAGGAATAAGGAGTTTCCTTGGCCATGCCGGGTTTTATCGGAGATTCATTCAGGATTTCTCTAAAATAGCCCGACCATTGACTCATCTTCTTGAAAAGGAAGCTCCTTTCATCTTTTCCCCCGAGTGCATCGAAGCTTTTTCTACTTTAAAGAAAAGGCTCAACGAGGCACCGATCCTTGTTGCCCCTGACTGGGACTTACCCTTCGAACTTATGTGCGATGCTAGAGACTTCGCTATTGGTGCAGCTCTGGGGCAACGTAAAGAAAACATTTTCAGCCAATACACTACGCAAGTAAGACCATGAGTGAAGCTCAAACGCACTATACCACCACAGAAAAAGAATTATTAGCTGTGGTATATGCCTTTGAGAAATTTAGGTCTTATTTAATCCTAACCAAATGCGTGGTGTATACGGACCATTCGGCTTTGAAATACCTGTTCACTAAACAGGACGCAAAGCCAAGACTGCTCCGTTGGGTCCTGCTCCTTCAGGAATTCGATATACTCATACGGGACTAAAAAGGAGCAGAGAACCTTGCTGCTGATCACTTGTCCCGGTTAGAGAATCCTCATCAGGACATTCTCGAGAGAAAAGAAATTAATGAAACTTTTCCTCTGGAGACTCTCAATCTAATCTCTACCCGGGATGATACCACTACCCCATGGTTTGCCGACTTTGCAAATTACCATGCGGGAAATTTCGTTGTGAAAGGGATGTCGTCCCAACAGAAAAGAAAATTCTTTAAAGATGTGAAACATTACTTCTGGGACGACCCCTACTTGTTCAAAATCTGTGCAGATCAAGTCATCCGACAGTGTGTCCATGGCCAAGAAGCCATGAAAATTCTTAAAGCTTGTCATGATGGACCCACGGGGGGACATCATAACCCAAATTACACTACCAAAAAGGTGTTTAATTCGGGATTCTTTTGGCCCACAATCTACAAAGACGCCCATGAACTTATCAAAACCTGTGAGGCTTGCCAGCGTCACGGGAATATTTCCAAAAAGAATGAGATGCCACAAAACGCCATCCAAGTCTGTGAAATATTTGATACGTGGGGCATTGATTTTATGGGGCCGTTCCCGTCTTCACGAGGGAATAAATACATACTCGTGGCTGTCGACTATCTGTCAAAATGGGTGGAAGCAAAAGCTTTACCCACCAATGATGCCCGAGTAGTTGTTAAATTTCTAAAGTCTCTCTTTGCCAGATTCGGGACTCCTCGTGCCATTATCAGTGATCGTGGCATACACTTCTGCAATGAACAATTTGCGAAAGTGATGTTGAAATATGGTGTAACTCACCGTCATTCAACTGCATACCACCCACAAACAAGTGGACAGGTGGAGGTCTCGAATCGGGGTATTAAGAGAATTCTGGAGAGGACGGTTGGAGAAAACCGTGCCTCTTGGTCGGATAAGCTGGATGATGCATTATGGGCTTTCCGCACTGCTTACAAAACACCCATCGGGTGTACTCCATATAAGCTAGTGTACAGGAAAACATGTCATCTTCCGATCGAATTAGAACATAAGGCCTACTGGGCCATAAAACATGCAAATTTCAACCTTCACACAGCGGGTGATCACCGCAAGGTTCAACTAAATGAATTAAATGAACTTCGTGATCAAGCTTATGAGAATTCTTTGATTTACAAGGAAAAAACCAAGATACACGACTCTAAAATTAAAAACCGTGTTTTCACATCGGTGACAGAGTCCTTCTCTTCAATTCATGATTGAAGATATTCTCAGGAAAGCTTAAAACCCGTTGGTCTGGGCCATTCACTGTTACAAAAGTATTTCCATATGGAACTGTTGAATTATCTCAACCTAACGGTTCCAACTTCAAAGTGAATGGCCATCGGTTAAAGCACTACTTTGGAGGGGATGTACCACAAATGGTTGTCCCGGATCTCCAAACTTTCCCCACGAACCAATGAATTCGGGGATCGAGTCAAGCTAGCGACTCGATGAACAAAAACAGTAGCAACAACATGGGTTTTCACCCATGTCTCTGACTTCTTTCTACTTTCTAACACCCTAGTGTGGGGGAGTGGCCGTCCCCTGTAGCTATTTGAAATGTATATATCCAAAAAAAAAAATGTGATTGTATGTAAATATAAATAAAGTGAAAAATAAAAAAAAGATATTTCCACAGTTAGCTTATAAATATTATCTTTTTATGTTTAAATAGTCGGCATAATAACCGGGACTTTGAATATTGAGGACAATATTCAATTCTAAGTGTGGGAGAGAAATTCTAGCGAATTTTATCACATTATATCCTCTAGTACCCCCGTTTTTGGCCCAAAATTTTCAAAAGTTTTTCACTTTATTTCAAAAATTTTGTGGTTATCAGTCCGCCATGTCTAAACGACAAAAGGATTGGCTAATCCAAGAGCAAACGGCTCTTGGTAAAGATATATCAAATCCGTTTACGGCTTGCAATTTGCCCAAAATTGTATGGTATCCCAACTCGCCATATCCAAAAAAGTGAAAGAGTTGGCTAGCCCGCAAGATTATGGCTTGTGGTAAAGGCAGTGGAAAAACCATAATTGGTAATCAGCTCACCAAGATGTTGACTATTCCATCAAGAGTTGGCTAGTCCAAAAGCAAACGGCTTTTGGTAAAGACAAATCAAATCCGTTGACAGCTGGTGGTTTGCTCAAAATCATATGGTTATCAGGTGGACCATAGTTCTTACTTGAACTGATACATTTGGCTACTCCAGAAGAAATGGATTTTGGTAAAGAGTTTCAAAATCCATTAAGTTTTTCTCAAAAGATTGCAGGACTAGCAATGTTTTAGTGTGGGGGATTGATGAGTGTGTAAATACTCATCATTTTTACCTATTCTGAGCTGCCAAAACATATAAAAACACTGAAAATTGCATCAAAATAATGAAAATATCCCAGGAATGTGTTTTATATGTTTCAGATGCAAAATAATCAAAAACAGATGAAAAATGAACAAAATTTGCATAATTGGCAGTTTCAGTCCGTCAACTTTCAAAAGTTGTCAAATCTAGTCCCTTGTTATTCTAAAAACTTGAAAAAGTCACCAAAGGTCCTTTTAAATCACAAAGTTACATATTTAGTCCTTTGGTGCAAAGTTTCACAAAATTACAAGTTTAGTCCCTGAACTTTGAAAATTGACAAAAATGGTCCCTAGGATATTAAAACTTTGAGAAAAACAAATTTTGTACTTGTACTTCTCATTTATGGCAGGAATGGTCCTTGGTTGCAAATTTTGGTGAAATTATAGATTTGGTCCCTGAAGTTTGGAAATGTTGACAGAAATAGTCCCTGGAAATTTAATAATGGAAAAATCATCAATGGTCTGTGTACTATTCAAGATTGGCAAGTTTTATCCCCATGGAATACTTTGGAAGAATGCCAAATCTAGTCCCTAAACTTTCGGCAAATTACACTTATGGTCCTTGTGATAACACAATACCAAACCGGACCCTTAATAATAATAAATCCCAAACGCCAAGTCCAATCCAACACCAAGCCCACTCCCTTTTTGTTTTGAGCCCAACACCCTCAAAATCCCACTTCCCTTTTTAATACCACCAGGGTCAACGCTTGACCCTGTGGTCAAACAGTCAAAACCAACACCACATTCCCTCCAATACCACCCTTTCCCCTCTGCAAAACCACCATCTCCCACCACCACCACTTGCTAGTCTCATCATCACCTCCCCACACCCTCTGTACCTTATATCACCTCACAATTAATGCCACCACCCCCTTGCCTATAACAGTCCAAACCCGTATACCCAATTTTCTCGCCAAAAATGAAATCGATGGCCAGGATTGATTCAGAGTGATTCAAAGGCCAAGATTGGATGGGAAATACTCAGAAGGTGATCACAAACCCTAATTGGTGCCTATAAATAGAAGAGAAGACCAAGAAGAGAAGTTGTAGCTTAATTTAGTAAAATTTAAATCATATAAGCAAATTTCAAGTTTTTAGTTTGTAATTCAGCTCTTAAATTGTGTAATTCTTATTTCCAGTGTACTCTTAAGCTTTTCCTATAATAAAAATCAAGTTTGAATCAATATCTCAGTTGTTCAATTTTTACCTTTATTTCAAATTTCTTAATCTTCTGTATTGTTGTTATTAGTAGAACTTATGGACTCTTAGGCTCATATAAGCTCCCACAAAGCTTATTTAAGCTTTTAGAAACCCTTAAAACACAGCTTATGTATAAAAAATGAAAAACATAAAAAATAGTCAACAAAAGTCAAACTTGCAGGCTTATGAAGATGAAAACTGGAGCAGGGTAAATAGTGGATGGCCCTGGGTTAGTGGTCTTGTGGAAGGCCTATAGGATTGGTTTCATGGTCCTTGGTTCATGGTGTTAGCAGGAATGCATATTGTAAGCCTTTGAAACTCATTTCTTGATTCCTACTGTAGCATTGCTTATTTCATTGCTCATTTAGCTTTTCTGTGTTTGTTTAGTGATAAGTAGTGATATTATTTCTTAAAATTAGTAGCTTGTGTATTAGAAATCATAGTTGCATTAATTTCATAAATAGACAGTCAAATTAGTATAATCAATTATCTTGGTGATTTGTTGTTGTTTTCTGTTTCTAAGTGTTCTTTTAAGCTTATTAGATCATAATAAGTCAATTTGGGTCTGTTTCATAAGCTCTCAAAACCATCTGCTTCACAAATCACAAAACAGACAAATTTTAAGGATTGTTTGGATCAATGTGATCCTGGGTATTCTAGTGTATAATTGTTGTTGTTCTTTGTTTACACAAGTTACTTAGGACCATATTAGCTCAGAATAACAATAAAAGTTAGGTCTTGTTTGAGAAAAAGTCAAAATCACATACTAATTGGCCTATCTAACCCTCTGTGTTGGATCTTGTGTGGCTTATGCCCCATTTCCATTCACTTATGAGTGGTGTAGCTTAATTTAGTCTTATATTAGCTTAATTAATCAATTTCAATCAGAAAACCAAGATCAAAGTTCATCAAAGTCAATCTAAGTTGGTAATTTCAAAAGTCAAAATACACCTTGTTTCAGAAATCCAAATCTTGGAAGAATTTTTGTGATTTTTTGTTTGGTTTTAGACTTTGATCTTTTCAGAAGTTCAAGATTGTCACCTAGTCTACAAGATCCCATAATCAGCTTATTCTTAAGATTTTTCTATAAGCTTGTGCAAGAGCTTCTTTTGACCTGCAGGGCAAGCATATGCCCTGTGCACAGGTTTTTCACCCATTTTCCAAGTTTATTTGTGACTCAATCAGTGGGACCCACCCTTAGCTTATTGGCTTTTTGGAAAGCCAAGTAACACATTTTTATAGATCAAGGCTTATTTCACCCATTGGAGCTTATTTGATACGGCTGCTAGCCCCATTTAGTTTGACCAATTCCTGAGCCTACACTGAGTGACTCAGTGTGTGACCCCAACTTTCATAGCCCACCTAGTGCTCATTAATAAGCCATAGGTATAGCTTATTGGCTTATTTTGTAGCCACCCAGTCCCTTTTCAAGTTTCAACTTTCATTTTCGACCCCTGAGCTTATTTGTGGACCCCACAAGATATCAAAGGTCCTTGTTTTGGCCTGTTTTGGCCTTATGTATGCTTAAGTGCTTATTTGCTCACAAATAGCTTTTCCAGAGTGCTTAATTGTTCCATTTGGCTTATTTCAAGTGTGTAATCATCTGTGTGTGCTTAATTTACCATTTCCTAGCTTTTTCAAATATGGCATAAGTCCTAATAAGCTTATAAGCCAACTGTTTAGGAAAAGGGAGTGCACATAGCTTATTTTTAAGCTATTCAAAAAGTGTCTTTGTAAAAAGTTCTTATTTTAAGTTATTTTCATCTGTCAAAAAGAAAATCCAACAAAAAACCAAATTTAAAATTAGTGATAGCTTCTATTTAATAGATTCTACCTTTTAATTTTCTTTTTAGCTTATTAATAGGCAATATGTCATTTTCATAATTTTCTTAATTTCCTGTCACCTTTAAGTATTTTTAGTAATTTTCTTAGATTTTTCTCTTTTATTTTAATAATTATTAGAATTAAAAATAATTTAATTAATTAATTAGGTAATATTAGTAATAAAATAGTTTTCTTAATTTTTAATTAACAACAGTAGGTTTTTATATTTTTCCTTGGTTTCATAAATCATTTAATACTTTTAGAAAATAGTTTCTTAAATTCTACTATTCATTTTCTAAATTTTCTTAATTAATTTAGTTAAATTAGATTTTAATTAATTAACAAGTAAATAATTAGTAAAATAGTCTAAATATAATTTTTAGAAACTTTTTATAATTTTTTAGGATTCCTGTAATGGTTAATTAGTTTTATAAATTTTTCTATAATTTTCTAAGTAATTTTAGTATTATTTATAATTTAAAATAATTTAAATAGTTTAATTAATATAATTAGTATTTAATTAATAGAGAACCCATAAAAAGACAAAAACACTTATTTTTAATTTTTATACTTTCTTCAAGTTCATTTAGAAGTTTAGAAAATATTTTTGCAAGTTTTTAGTTTAATTTGTAGCCTTTGTCATTTTTAGTTTAATTTAAATTAAATTTAAATTACTTTTTAAATAGTTTTAATTAATTAAGTAATATTTAAATATTAAAATAATCAAGTAAATAATTTCATTTTCATTTTAAATTTTCTTTTTATTTTAAGTTTGAAAAAGTTTCACTTGCACCCCCTGTAGTTTCAAATTATTTAAATCTCACTTTTCTCTGTTTGTATCTGATTTTCAATTTTTGCTTCTGTGATTATATCTAAATATCTGTTATTGTTAAATATCATTCCAAGTTATTCAAATACCAAATAATCAGTAGCATAATCATTTCCCAATCATCTTGGTTACTGACCTCAGTGCCACTTATCCCCAAAAACGTTCAAGATACAATTTCAATCTCGTTGGTACTTAACAACCCAGGGATTTCCCTGTACTTCCACGGATTTAAAAACAATTGACTTTCTTTCCCAGGTGGGCCTATCAACTTCACTCGGTTGACTGGTTGGTTTGGGAGGAGTCAATACATGAGATGTTAAATGAATGAGCCGAGATGATCTGGTTTAATCTTTTGTATCTCAGGCAAATGAAACAACATGATCTCATTAAACGGATGAGTCAAGATGTTATGGATATACATAATATGTTAAACGAATGAGTCGATATGTTATAGATATATACATAACATGTTAAACGGATGAGTCGAGGTTTTATGAATATACATTTCATGCTAAACGACTAATTCAAATCCTTGTAGTTAAACAAACGAGCCGAGATGATATGGTTGTACATGAGATGTTAAACGAATGAGCCGAGATGATATGGTTATACATGAGATGTTAAACGAATGAGCTGAGATGATATGATTGTACAGGAGATGTTAAACGAACCAGCCGAGATGATATGGTTATACACGAGATGTTAAATGAACGAGCTAAGATGATATGGTTTTCCCACCAAAACACTTCCCACCCAATTTTCCCACCTAAACACTTCCCACCAAAAAATTGGCGCTAAGATTTCCCACCAAAACATTTGTATAAAATATCTGCTTATCCTTAAACCAACCTCACAACCTCTTATCCTCAAAACCTCGCAACCTCACAACGCCCGTTCTCCTCAAAACCAATCAACCTGAGATGCAGCATTATAATCCTTTTATGTGTAATTGTGCAGTAGGAAATATATAAAAAAAAGAACGAGCCATAAACCAGATACATTTGGATTGGAATATTATGCATGTCCTCTTTCGAAGGTGAACAATTATACATTTCTTACTTATGTAAATATACAAACCATCATATAATTTCATTATTTATGTAACAGGCAAGAGAAAAATATCATGGATGTTGATATTTTATGTGGAAGAGTGCATTTGATGACCAGTTACGAGTAATCTCTTCTGCTTCAACATCTCACGGTTCTGGATCTGCTCAAAGAGGGTGCTCAAATTGCCATGAAAAACATCTTAGGATAAACATGTTGGAGGCACAAAAACAGGTGTTAGAGACAAGAGTAAGGATGCTAGAGGCAAGACTTGAAATGGCAACGAATCCCGACAACCACGACCACGCATGTCAGTCGGATGCAATACTCCGTGACCTATTAGGTGACATGGAAAATCTTCGTGTGTAGTGTTGTTGTAGTTGTTGTTGTTGCTGTTATTGTTGTTGTTGTTGTTTGTTTGTTGTGTGGTTGTTATTGTTGTTTGTTGTGGTACTGTTGTTTAATAAATGTTGTTGTTGTTGTGAAAACTTCGTATGTAGTAATACTTTTTAGAAAACTTCGTATGTTGTTGTTGTTAATGATTCACTTTCAAGAATGGAACTGAAGGAACAATATCACAATTAACAAACACGAAGGCAAACCGTTTATTTAAAACACGCAAGAGTTCTCAACCACATACATTTCATACAGAATCAAAACAAAACAACTCGACAAGCAAACTAAACAACTCAAACGAAACAACTCGCGACAAGCAAATGAAACACACAAACATCGCCCATAACAAACATCGCCCATTCGAGATTTGTTATCCTATTTCCCACATCATCAAGTTTGGTGCCCAACGTGCTTTAAGCTTCATCGTCACCTCTAATAGCAGCAACTTGAGCTTCAGCAATTAACAAACACGAAAGCAAACCTTTTATGTGTGTTGTGGGAATTGACGATTTGAATTTTTATGATTAATTATTATATTATTAATCAACTAAAAAAAACACCTCTAGCGACTACATGTAGTCTCTAAAGATTGGGCGCCAAAAATTCCCGCCATAGCATAAGTAACAATTTTGGCGTTGACTAAATATTTTTCAGCACGAACCCTTTTGCGACTACATGTAGTCGCTAAAGACTGGGCGCAAAAAATTCCTCCCATAACAAAATTAACACTTTTAGCTTTGACTAAAAATTTTCCGACACGAACCCTGTTGCGACTACATGTAGTCTCTATAAGTTTTGAAAATTTTGACTTTGACAATTTTTTTGTCCCCTAATTAATAGTGACTACGTGTAGTCGCAAAAGGTGAAAGTCAATGTAATACAATTTGCGGACTGGTATTTTGTCTTTTAGTATTTCTTTAGCGACTACGGGTAGTCGCTACAGATAATAGTGTAGTCGCTACAAGTTTTGGTCAAAGAGGGGGCCAGGAATTGTTGTAGTGACAGGTTAAATTGGCTACATGTGTGACTACATGTGTAGTCGCTAAAAATTTGCCGTCTCCAAAGCCCAAAATTGTTGTAGTGACAGGTTAAATTGGCTCAACCTCCTAAATGGCGTTATTCACCAAGTTGTAGTTATTGTAATAGTATAGCCCATTAATAAAGATGGATGAAAAAAAATGTGGGTTAGCCCGACTGCCCATTTTGACCTGTACTAAAATGACCCATTCTACCCTGTTAATTAGCCAACGCACTTTGTGTTTACTAAATTCTATAGGTAGAACATTACATGGCAAGCTATAGCATAATCATTGACATTAAGGCAACGTGATGAGACGAGTATCAAATGGATGAAAGACCTAACTGAATCTTCTAATGGAAACCAAGAACTTACAGTCTTTATCTTTCTATCGGCTAACAATGTAAACAGGGCAGGTGGCTATTTCCTGCCTCCATGTTCTAGAAGATATAATGGTAAAGTAGGTTTTAACGGTTATGGAGGTTAATTATAATTAACGTAGGTTTTATGCTTTTGGAGGCTACAATGGCAACAGTTATTCCTACATGTCGGAAAACTTATAGCAGTCAAACAACTCATATCAGGAAGTTTACGATTGCTTTTGTGTAGAATGACAAAACTTATTTCTTGGTGTATATATAGATTTGCTATGTTGCTATATGATTTTCCCGCTTACATTGTTTCTTTTAACTGAAAATAGGTTCAAAGAATCCAAAGGCCAAGGTAACATCACCTTAGAAACGCACAGTAGAAGTGAAACCCAAGCCAATGAGACATCTGAAAAGTGAAGACATGGAAATTGAGGAATGTAGTTCTGAGCAACAAGTAAACCGCCATACAAATACCTTTGATGAAAATACAGGGTATGTTCAAATCAGTCGCGAAGAGAAAGAAGATATTGTTAAGGAATTGATGGGAAATTGGAGATTTCGCAGACTTCGCCTTTCCACGCCGCCGATACTAGTTATTTATGTTAAAGATGGTCCTCCGGCTCCCAGGGGTTGTAGGTTTGGGGTGGCGGTGCCCCCATGGCTAGCCGAAAAAGATAAGATTTTAGTGTAATTTATTTTTTATTTTTTTTTATTTTGACCTTTTTTCGAAAGTGCCCCCAACAAAAACTCAAAGTGACCCCACCTAAATACTAAAATCCAACATTCAAACCTTATAAATCATTTATCTCCAAGTAATAATGCTCGATTTATCATTTAGATCATACTTTTTTCTTCCACATTTTGTTGCTATTGTCGAAAAAAAAATGTTGCCCCCCCCCCACATCTTATTTTTCTGGGTCCGCCACTACTGGCTCCTAGCTCTGTGACGACTAGGGTTTTTAGGTGGAAAAATATCGAATGGGCTCCTGTTGCTACAATGCATGCCCTTTTTCATAACATAAGTACTTCAACTTTAGTATAGTGTAGTCGACATTTGTTTAGGATGTTTAGTGCACTTTCATATGAACTGATATAATTTGTTTATGCATGTTGAATGCTGCTACAATGCAGGTTTATTTCAGTGATATATATGTTTAGTACAACTTAGTGGATGTTTGTTTAAGGTCATATGAGTTGATATATGTTGTTAATATATGTTAGACTGTTTAATTAGTTTTTCCAACATCCATAAAATAACTATTGTATATGGATGTTCTGCCACAACGCACGGGCTTCAAATGTCTGTTGCGATAAATATGTGTTTGGAAGACCTTCGAAAATAATTTAGAACAAGAGTTAAATTGGCTCCGCCGCAGCAGCCAAATTTTTCATTAGTTACCATGCCATAGTTAACTAAATATTCTGTATAAAAAATGTGTTTGTAACAATCAAATTTGTATTTTGAGAAAAAAATTCTTTTTTAAGCTTGTATGTTAGATTGTTGTATTCGATCAATTAGCATATTTTTTGAATAAAAATCGAGTCTTTTTTTTTTCCCTTCTGTTAACTAAGAAATATTGATTTTATGTAATAAGGAAATTGTTATTTGAGTCGATCTATGATTTGGATTGCCTATATAAACAACAACGACCCAACAGCCTTGTTTCTTCTTATTTATTCAAATAAAATTTCAAGAAACCACTCGAATTTCTTCCTATCGATCTAATCATAAAGAATTTGTGACAGAACACTAACAGTGTTTCAGGCATGAAACTTTAATTTTTCGGATGCAAATTTTGCTATATTCAAATTGCATATTATTAGTACTAATATTATGAATAAATTTTAATAAAAATCAAGTCTTTATTTAGCTTACATGTCTACTTTAAACTAGCACGGTAATAGATATGGCCCAAGCCGTTTGGGTCCATTAGGGTTATTTGCCTCAATAAAACATATCACAGGGTTTCATTGTCTAACATGTTAATCAGAACCTAAATACCCACCACCAAAACGTTAAAATTTTTCTTTTTTCGTTCATGCCTTGCATGCATCCTTGTTGCCACTTAATAATTCTTGCATATCTAATTTAATATTGCTTATTTTTTTGCTTGTGCATACACATGCGAATCCTTTATTTACCAACCAATTGTTTGCTGCCATCGATTGCTTATTTAATCGTCCCCATTTGCGGCCAAAGATTACAATCGGGGTTCCTCTAATTCCACCAAAGAAAAAATTGGATCGTGAAAAGCTTCCTTCGGCAACATGTATGAAATGCTACGGTATGCTTAATGGGAAGGCGGCTGCGGTACGGCTGAGTAGTGACCCTTCTACGGGTCAGTGGACTCATGTGAAGTGTTTAAAATTCAGGGAGAATGGTGTTGTTAAACCAGATGATTTAGATGGGCATGATGAACTCAAGGGACTTTCGATATGGAGTTTAGAAAGAAAAAGGCAGATGAAGAGGAAAAGGATGCACAGGAAAAGGCCAAAGCAGATGAAGAGGAAAAGAATGATTCGCCTCCTGCACAACAGGAAATAGATAACATGAGGAACGAGATTTTCAATGAGTCGCGGCGTAATGCACAGGCTGATAAGGAGAGTGCCGCTGCGTTGGTGGAGCCTCATTGGTGCATTTATAGTGATCATGTTGCAAAGAACATTCATCGAATTCCAAGAATGGGATTTGAAGCTTTAGCAGAGGAATTTACTACTAGAAAAAGGTCTATCCTTGACTCGCATTTTATGACGCACGCTACAAGATGACGCGTAAATAGCAAAGTCATAAAATAAGAGTCATAACGAGTAAATTTTCTATTGGGGATGACTCGCTTTAAGAAGCGTCATGAATATGGGTCATAATCACATTTTTGGCCAACTCCCGCCCACTTTTTTTCCCCAAAATCAAATGATTTTCATTATCCCTCCATACTTATCTCCATACTTATCTAGGTCACCCATTTATCTCTCCTCTCTGTCTTTCGATACAATCAAAGAACAAGAGAAGATCATCTTCTTCTTCTCTCTCTCTCATTCTCATCAGTCGACGCCATGGCCATCACCATCAAGAGGAGCCAAGGTGGTAGCTGGGGTTTGTTTGAGTCGTATGCCGCCACCTCCACCACCTCATCTCACTTCTTTTTGATAAGTTGTAAGTCATCACACATCCATCTCGTCATTCTCTTTTTATTTTAAAACCGATTATCAAAGTTTTCGTGGAATTAAATCAATCGAAAAAAAATTTCAACAAGTTTTAGTGGCTATAAACGGGATTAAATATGTTTTGATATCAAGATTCGTGTGGTAAAACCGAGAGGGTGTTTGTTGTTCAAGCTTATTTTCAGCTTATCTTATAGACTTATTTGGTTATTTGAAACTACTTATCATTTCTTATGACATATGCTTATTGTGCTTGTTGGTTTCAGCTTACCTGTTTCAGCTTATAAGATTTATTAGGAATTGGTTTGATTGAGTTTTGGTATAGCTTATTTGAGACCCTCGACTTATTTGAATTGAGCTATATTCATTTTCAGCTTATGTAGATTATGGCTTCTTTGGCCTTATTAACTTAAAACTTGTGTTTGATTTTTGTTTCCTTCGATGTCAAAACACAACACCCAAAAGGGTGTGTTTTTGTTCGCTTCACAGCAAGGACACCACAAGAGTGGTTATGCTTGTTGTGTTCCTGTGTTCGGTTCAGAACAACACCCAAGAGGGTGTTTGGTTGCGTGTTAAAAACCCACCTGCAAGGGATGTTGGTTGGTTTGTTTGCGACCCACCAGAGCAACCCATATAGGGTGTGTGTGGCTTGGGATCTGGTCTACCAAGGCAGCCCATATAGGGTACGTTTGCTGCTGGTCTTTCTGCACAAAAAGCATGTGTTTCCTGCTGATTTTCTGCACCAAATACAGTTTTAGAACTACAGTTAGATACTATTGCTATTCTAGAATGATTAGTGATAATTCCAAACGTGTTAGATAATAATTCGTAAAATGACATTAGTGGCTCTAGTCGATCACATGGCTTGTCGAATGTCATAACTTCACAACATGCTAAAATCAAACTTGGAAAGTGACTACTAGTGGCTGTACTTTATCACTTGTCTTGTCTAAATGTTGGCTGTACTTTATCTCCAAGCTGAACTCCGTAAGGCACCAGTCTGCCATGTTGCTTTTAGTAGCTTCATTGGAGCCTGAGTCTGTAAACTAGTTCTTTTATGAACTTAATGCTATTGTGTTCCTGATTTTGTCTAGTTCATTTGCTGCACTCGAGTCGTGTCTTAAGATCCTAGAGGTGGCAGTTTTGACCATATATCTATGATTGGGTCGATCCAGACAGCCAGTTATGTTGTATCTCTAATAGGTGAAATTGGTAACATGAAAAACTATTTTAAAAGGAAATGGGTCTACAAGTTCCCATTCTTAAGTTGTCATTATATGCACTGGAAGCCAGTGTGATGCTCATTCTCTTGAACCTACCAGTCCACCAGATACTTTTACATTAATATGTATAGTTAGAGCATGCTTATGCCTTTTTATCTATGACTATTTCTTATTTTATAACACCTGAATCATCTGTCTAGGGTTTCAATGAACATCAAATGGCCAAGTTAAAGAAAAGCGAAGCTTTTACTGTGGAAAGGGAGCAAGAGATTCAACAGGTTGGTGCAAAGCAGTTGTATTTGTGTTTCTTTTCCCGTCTATATGCTAATCTGATCATCCTTTAAAGGTTGTGGAATCAGTCAACGAGCTGGCGCAGATTATGAAGGATCTTTCTGTCCTTGTGATTGACCAGGTCAGAAAGCCCGTCTGTTGTCTCTAAATGGTACATGATTTTTGTTGTATATATAACTGGATTTAGTTTTTGAAAGCAGGGAACTATTGTTGATAGAATAGACCACAATATTCAGAATGTCGCTGCATCAGTGGGTCGAGCAATACGAAAAGGAGCCAAAACCAGCAATGGTTGTATACTCAGTGGTCGATGTGGAAGCTGTCAAACTAACTTGTGAGTTACTATCGATATGTAATTTTTGTCGTTAATTAACTTGTGACTTGTCGTGAATTAGTACTTGAATTAACCTCATTGTTTTGATATATATATATATATATATATATATATATATATATATATATATATATATATATATATATATATATATATATATATATATATATATATATGAAATGCGTTATTTTGATATTTGTGTTTTTTATTTTGTATTATCAGGTTTTTAATTGTCATTTAATAGAAAATTAGGAACTGGAAAAAATTAATTTAAAAAAAAAATTAAGTTATGACTCGCAAAAAAGAGAGTCATAAAACGTGGGTCATAAATGCGCGTCATAGAGGGATGACGCACAAATGCGAGTCATGAAGCTTTATGACGGGTCTTTCCTTGACTCGTATTTGCGCGTCATAAAGCCTCTTCTTGACTCGCATTTGGAGTCAAGAATAGCCCTTTTTCTAGTAGTGATTTGGCATCACGAAAGAAACTTACGAGGCTTGCGTTGGAAAATATTTTGAGCAAGCAGTGAAAACATGTTCTTATGAAGTGTTGAAGATGTTTAAAAAACACATAGGATTCAAAGATAAAAAATTGACTGAAAAAGATGCACTTGAGAAAGAACACTATTATAATCAGTTGGAAGAAAGATTGGTTCTAGCTGTGCGGGTGATACGTTCTTCTATTGAAGAAAAATTGTTCCCAACATACGCTCCAAACATAACATCAATGAAGCAACTTTGAGATATTTGTTCCACTTATTCGTCGCTCTTCGAAAATCAGTATTAGATAGCGTAAGTATTACGGCTTATGAAGAGAGCAATCAAAATTAATTATTTACTTTAATGCTTTTGCTTTGCTATCGCTTTATTTTGGTGTTGTTGAGGAAGATTTGTCTTCGGTTACTATCGAACGTCTTCAGCAACAAAACATTTATTACTTTAGTGTGTATTTAATTTTTTCATCCAATCCGAGCTTTCGCAATTTCGCCGCTCGGGACTATTAGTGGATAGATATGGCCCAAGCCCGATTGAGGGTTTGGGTCCATTAGGGTTTCATTATGTATTTTCCTTTATATATATATATATATATATATATATATATATATATATATATATATATATATATATATATATATATATATATATATATATATCGTATCAATTAAACGTAGCACCTACCGGGTTTTTATCTAACATACCCGTGCAGCGGTCACAATTATTATTTTTTTATTTTTGTGATTTATTGTTCGTAGTTTTTTGTTACAAGGATGGTGTATGTGGTTAGCATGTGTAGAAAGAAACGATATCGATCTATTGTGGTTGTGAAGTTTACACATGGTGAACAGAATTAAGAGAGAAATGAGAAAAATGGGAAAATGATTTGTTACATTTCATGATGTTGGTTACAGTATTTAAAGAATAAGAAAAGAGAGGGAAAAGTCAAACAAACTATTTACAAGAGAAGTCCTATGACTATCTAACTATTACAAGTTAACCCCCTCGGTCTTTATACTCTCCCTCAAGTTGGCAGTATCTGGTGAAGAAACTCCCAACTTGTGAAGAAGATTATTATGTTGGTCTGAGGTAAGTATCTTTGTGAAAACATCTGCCAATTGTTGTGAAGTATGTAGATAAGTAGGCTTGACCACACCTTCTTTTACTTGATCTCTGACATAGTGGCAATCCACTTCTATATGCTTTGTTCTGGCATGGAAGACTGGATTGGTTGCAATGTGTATGGCTGCTTGATTGTCACAGTGAAGTGTCGCTGGATGTATATCTTTCAAACCAAGATCTTAAAGCAAACTTAGTAACCTGGTGATCTCACAACAAGTAACTGCCATGGCCCTATATTCTGCTTCAGCTGAGCTTCTTGACACAACTCCTTGTTGTTTTTTTTTTTTTTTTTTTTTTTTATTTCCATGAGATAGGTGAGTCTCCCAAAAGAATACAATACCCTGTGGTTGATCTCCTAGTCATGGGACAACTAGCCCAGTCTGAGTCACAGTAAGCTATTAGATGAACCTTTGAATCATTAGTAAGTAGAATACCTTGACCTGGTGAGTTTAGAAGATATCTAAGAAGATGTTTAACTGCTTGCATATGGACTGAAGTAGGATTTTGCATAAATTGACTTAGCAGCTGAACTGTATAACAAATATCAGGTCTTGTTATTGTCAGGTAAATGAGCTTTCCAATGTACTTTCTATACACTTCTGGATCCTGTAATGGAGAGCCCATATCAGCCTGCAACTTGAGATTAGGATCCATAGGAAGTTTGTAAGGTCTGCTATGTAAAATTCCAGCCTCTTGTAACAACTCAGTGGTGTACTTCTTTTGAGATACAAACAAACCTGATTCAGCTTTAGTGACTTCTAGTCACAAGAAATAATGCAACTCTCCAAGATCCTTCATATGAAATTGAGTACTTAGCTGAGCTTTAAGAGTTTCAATTTGAGCATTATCATTACTAGTTATAATAAGATCATCAACATAGACCAAAACTGTTGTGAAACCTTCTGCATTTTGTTTGGTGAACAACGAATAATTTGCCTTTGACTGTTGATAGCCAAAAGATAGCAAAACACTTGACAATTTAGCAAACCACTGTCTAGGTGCTTGTTTTAAACCATACAAAGATTTCTTCAACTTACACACTTGTGTTGCTGAGGGTGTAACATTCTGCACAGGCTCCCCCTTTCCAACATACCCCATTGGCAACTTCATATACACTTCTTCAAACAATTCACCATGAAGAAATGCATTTGATACATCCATTTGCACAATATTCCACCCTTTCATGGCTACAACAGCTAACAATGACCTTACGGTGACCATTTTAGCTACAGGAGCAAATGTTACATCATAATCCACACCTTTCATTTGCCTATTGCCTTGAACAACCAACCTTGCCTTCTTTCTATCAACTGAACCATCTGCCTTTAGTTTAGTCTTAAAAATCCAATGAGATCCAATAGCAATTTTACCATCAGGCAATGTAGTAACTTCCCATGTTCCATTATCTTCTAATGCTCTCAATTCTGCATTCATTGCATCACACCATCCTTGAACTTTAACAGCTTCTTTAAAACTTTTTGGATCTTGTTGAATCACCAATTTTGTCAAAAAAACAACAAAACTCAGGGGACAAAACAGGGGAACTTGATTAGCAGCTGGTTTCAGAGTTGGAACAACAAAATCTTTAGTCCAAGATTGTGGTTTAGAAGACCTTGTAGACCTTCTTACCTCATTTGAAGAATTAGAAGAAGTAGATGGTACATAATTGGTGGTATCAGGAACACTTTGGGTGTTTGGAACAACATTCTCAGTATCCAAAATTTTCTTCATTCACCACTGGAACATGTGGAGCAGGCAATGATTCACAATTATCATATACTCAAGGATGATTAGGCATAGAAACAGGCATTGGCTGAAAGAACTACTTTGAACTTGATTCAGCAAAAGGAAATATGTCTTCATGAAATACCACATCTCTACTAACAAAACAACTGTGAGTCATCAAATTGTAGAGCTTGTATCCTTTTTGATGAGCTGGGTAACCAAGAAAAACACAAGGTACACCTCTTGGAGAGAACTTATCTACTACTCATGAAGGGTTGGTTGCCACAGCAAAACAAGCAAAGACTCTTAAATTGCTATAATCAGGTGCTTTATTCAGTAACTTCTCATAAGGAGTTTTATTGTTAAGAACTAAAGAAGGTATTCTATTTATGAGATAAGCAGCAGTTGTAACACAATCTCCCCAACATTTCAAAGGTAAACTAGCCTGAAATCTCAAAGCTCTAGCTACCTCTAAGATATACCTATGCTTTCTTTCAACTCTGCCATTTTGTTGTGGCCTATCAACACAAGTAGTTTGGTGTTCTATACCTTTACTAGACAAGAACACTGAACAAGGACCTTTGACAAATTCTAAAGCATTATCAGATCTTACACACTTTACTTTAACATCAAACTGTAGCTCAACAAACTTTAGAAATGGTTTTAGAACTTCAAGAGCATCAGATTTATTTATCATCAAATACACCCAAGTTGCTCTACTACAATCATCAACTATTGTTAAGAAGTACCTATATTTGCCATTTGTTGGTACTTTATATGGACCCCAAGTGTCTATGTGAATCATATCAAATGGAGACTTACTACATGATTCACTATAAGCAAAAGGGTAATTTTGTGAGTTTTGCCATAAGACAGGTAAGACAAGTGGTTGAAGTGTCATTAACAACAGGAATCTTAGAACTTTGAACATTGATCGGCTCCAAACGGTCAACCTAAATTGACCAGGGAATGGTCAACAAGGTCAAACAGCCTAGAGTCAATGCTCCGCGGAATATAGTGTTTCCCCGGGTCGTTATGTCCCGACGAGGTGTGAATGGTTAACAAACGGTTATGTGATCGGGTGAATTTGGACAGGAAAAGGGGTTTGAGATTGGTTACACTAACACTGTGTTCTTTAATTTACTTTTTGAAAGAAATGGAATGGAAAGTATGTTAGAGGAAGGGAAGGGGATGAAAAGGAAAGGCAGCTGTTTCTTTAATTTGTATTCTCGAATCAAAAAGGAAACGAAAGAAAGCAAATGGGTGTTATTGACTTTCATGTCCTCGATTAAAGATCAAATAAAATAATTTATCACATTTACCATCTTGCCCTTCCTTTTATTTACATTCACTTATTTTTTGAGGTTATATTTGGCAATAGATTAGTTTTATATTTACTTGTTTCTCTTTCATCAGATTTCATCCCATAAATGAGATGGAAGATTTGAGGGAAAAATACACTAGCTTCCCCCCCACTTTCATCCGTCCCCACCCACTTTCCTTTCTCAAAAAAAACTTAAGAACACACAAAAAAGTTAGTTTGTCTCCATTCCACTCCCTTTCTTTTCTAAATTTAAGTGGAGAACACAGTGTAAGGATTTATACAATGAAATAGCTTAAAGAAGCTATATGAATAAGACGGGAAAGTAGGAAAAACTAGAAACGATTTAAACCTAAAAACGCGTACGTTACGTTTAAATAAAACGTAAACGTACGAAATAAAAAGTGAAAATTGAAATCTGAAAACCCCCAGGGGGTGAAAATGACTTTTTTACAAACTTAAAAGTAAAAGAAAATTTTTAGAAAAAGAAAATAAATTTTAACACTAATTAATTATTTAATATTAATTAAATACTAATTAATACTTATTATTAATATTTAAAACACTTAAATACAATATAATATTAATTAAATACTAAAAAGGTGAAAATAAAATTTCTAAAATTATAAAATAACTAAAAATAAGTTTTAAAATTAAAAATAAGTGTTTTTGTCTTTTTGTGATTTTTCTATTAATTAATTATTAATTAAATACTAATTACCTAATTAAACTATTTTAAATTATAAAAAATACTAAATGAACAGTAAAAATTCTAATAAAATTTCTAAAATTATTTTATAACATATAAAAGCTATAAAAAATATAAAAACTTGGTTTTGCTTAATAAAAACTAATTATGCTATTTTAAACTTAATATTAATTAGTTATTAATAAAACTAAGATTAATTCTAATAAATACTAAATGATAAAATAAAAATCTGAGAAAATTATTTAAATTACTTTAATATAAGAGGTAATTAATAAAAATATAAAAATGACAAGTACTTAATTAAAATCTAAAAATGAAAAATAAAATTAAATAGAAACTATCACTTAAAAATTAAATTGTTTTTCTGGAATTTTTCTTTTACCAACCTTTTTTATAACTAAAAATGAAAAACTTTAATGAAAACAACTTTGGTAAAAATCAAAAATAAGCTGATTACTAAACAAAAAGCCACACAGTTGACTTTGTTTGACCACAAGGGAAAATAAGCTAAATTGGGTTTGTGTGGGGCCCACTAAGATTGAATCTGCTTTAAACTAGTTATGTGAACATGTAAGAGCAAGAATCAACCCAAAAATCCCACAAAATAAGCTGAAAAGCACTTAAATAAGCATATTGAAACTAGTTGTGGAACTGAAAATGGGACAAGTTTGAGGCCTTGATTTAGGTGGGTCCCAGTGGTTCTCAGGTCAAACCCAAGGTCAAGGGTTGAAGTCTACCAGGGGGGGGGGTTGAAAGGTACAAGGCTAGTGGCTTGGGGACCACTGTGAAGGTCAAGAACCACCACCAAAGTGGTGGTGTTGGTTCTGAGTCTGCTGCACACGGGAACACAGCCCCCCTGCAAGTGTGTTTAGACTAAGCTGGGGCCCACAAATAAAATCCTAAAAATCAAATGAGGTTAGGAACTTGAAGGTGAGGTGTTAGACAACAAATGGAAACAAACTTCAAGCCATGAAAACAACCACAAAATTCTATTTAAATCTTTGAAATTTAGTAAAAAACTGGAAGCATGCACTTTGACTTTTTCACTAGAACATGGTACTTTGACTTTGGTGGATTTTGAACTCTCCTAAACTACTGATTATGGTGTGTAATGTTAAAACAAAACTATATTAAGCAATTTAAACAAGTTTCATACCCAACATGATGATTTGGCTTCTCATCATACCAACAGTTGACTGCTAGGGGACTTGAAGACCAATTTTGACTTTGGCTGCTATGACCTACTGGTTTTGTGCATTCTATAACCTATTCAGACCTAATGAAAACTATTGGTGCAGAGCTTAACTACAAATGAACCCTATAAGTACCTAAAACTAATCAATCCAAACACCCCTGATTATGGCAGAATTCAAAGATTTCAAAGCTTGAGATTAATTATGACCATAAATCTGATTGATAAGGTTTCAATATGGCAGAATGAGTTCATATGATCATTAAAACAACATTTTTAACAACTTTACACAAGTATGCTAAACTTTTGCAATTTGGCAGTCAACTCTCATTAGGCAACAATTATGATTCTAAACAATAACAGACTACTCTATAACATTAAATCTCCTCAAATACACTTGATAAACATAAAAATACAAAAGAACACTTGCACAAACACTGTGAACAGTAAATTGCTAAAAAGTGAAAATGGAGCTTACAAATGATCAACTGCTCAGAACATGTAACCAAGGTACACAAACACAACCTAATCACTCTCCATAGAGTTCTAAACCAGGGAAATCAAAATCCACCGTGCATCTTTGCTTCTTATCTGTCTCTCACTGATTTTTGAATAAAAATCTATTTATTTGGAATTTTGAGCAATGTTTGAGTTTAATGACTTAGACTATTTCAATTGTTGTGAGAACTTTAAAAAACTTATACATGAACTGGAAGAAACTTAAATAAACAATAAACAACAACTTTTAATATCTTATCAGTAATTTGGATTTTTACTTGAAAAATACAAATTTAGCACTTAGAATTGAAAGCTTGAATTTAAAGATGGAACTGAAATCAAAATACACTAGAAATACTCAATACAAGGTTTTCAAACTGGAAATTACAATAATATTGGGTAATTAAGGTAATTCGACAAGCTAAACTACACTAATACTATTCTACTCTACTACCACTTCTTTCTTCCTTTTCTTCAATTATATAGGTCCTGGAGTTAATTCTTGACTTTCCCACTTCTCTTGAGGGCCATTGGATTAGGAAAATGCATCTTGGCCGTTTAATTTTTATTGGCGGGAAAAAGTCCAAATGGCAGGAAGTGGGATTGCTTGTGAGATTGGTGTGTAATAATTTGGTTTTGGAGGGTTGTGTTTGGAGGGGGAACAAAGACTGGTGAGTGGTGAGCTGGAGGAGGGGGGAGGTGACTTGTGCAGGGGAGTAGCAAGCCAAGTTGTGGTGGAAGGGGTGAAAGTCAAAGAAGGTTTGACCGTTTTTTTATTTAAAACGGTTTGGGGTGTTTTGTTATTTTCAAGTGGGGAGTGGGCAGGGTTGTGAGATGGGCCAAGGGTGTTGGTGATTGGGCTTGGAGTGGTGGTAAGGGTGGATTGGGTTAAAAGGGTTAGTGTTGGGTTTGGTGTTTGGTTTATTTGTTTGGTTTGGTTAGTTAATAAAACCACAAGGACTATTTTTGTAATTAATGAAAAGTGAGGGGCTGATCTTGAAACTTTCCAAAATATAGCATGAGAACCAATTTTGACAACATTTGAGTATTACAAGCACAAAAAATTATATTTTCCAAAATTAAAATACCCGGGGACCAAAATTGCAAATTTCCAAACTCCGGGGACTAAACTTGTAATTTTCTCAAAATTTTCATCCAGGGATTAAAAGTGATTTTTGTGAATTCCCAAGGACCAAAATTGATTTTTCATTCAAAATTATCCCACCAGGGACCAAATCTGTCAATATCAGTAACTCTAGGGACTAAATTGTAATTTTCCAAAACTTTTGAGATTTTTCACCAAAGGACTAAATATGACATTTTATGATTTCAAAATGACCTTTGGTGATAAATTTCCATTTTTTTGAATGACCAGGGACTAGTTTTGCCAATTTTTGAAAGTTGGGGGACTGAAACTGCCAATTTTGCAAACGTTGTACGTTTTTCATCTGTTTTTGCTCATTTTGCATCTAAAACATATAAAACACAATTTTGAAATATTTTTAGTATTTTGATGCATTACTGAGTGTTTTTGTATGTTTTGCAGTTCAGATTAGACCAAAAATGACGAGTGTTTGAGCACTCATCAATCCCTCACACTAAACTATTGCTAATCCCTAGCAATACTGTTTTGAAAACTTGATGGATTTGAAAAACTCTTTACCAAAAGCCATCACTTCTGGAGTAGCCAGGTGTAGGAACTGTGGCACACCTGATAACCGTGTGATTTTGAGCAAACCACCAGCTGTCAACGGATTTGAGTAGTCTTTACCAAAAGCCGTTTGCTTCTGGACTAGCCAGCTCTTGATGGAATAGTCAACATCTTGGTGAGCTGATTACCAATTATGGATTTTCCACTGCCTTTACCACAAGCCATAATCTTGTGGGCTAGCCAACTCATTTGTTTTAGGGGAGTTGAGGAACCATACAATTTTTGGCAAATTGCAAGCCATAAACGGATTTGAGATGTCTTTACCAAGAGCCGTTTGCTCCTGGACTAGCCAATCCCTTTTGTCGTTTAGACACGGCGGACTGATTACCACAAAAAATTTTGAACTTTAGTGAAAAAAATTTGAAAATTTTTGGCCAAAAACGGGGGTATAAGATAGTAAAATGTGATAAAATTCGCTAGAATAGCAAATACCCCCCCCCCCCCCCCCCACACACACACACACACTTAGGATGAATATTGTCCTCAATATTCAAAGTCCTGGCTATTATGCCGACATTTTGAACGTAAAAGGGCAACATTACAAGCTAAGCGTGGAAAACACCATTTTGTATTTTCACTTCATAAGTAACCATAGCGTGGGGGACTCCCCCACACTTAGGGTGAAAACCCTATAAGCATGCTACTGTTTTTGTTTACCGAGTCGCTAGCCTCGACCCCGAATTCATTTGTCCTTGGGGAAGCATGATGTGGAAGAAACAATCTCCATCGGACTTTCATTCAAGATGTTTGGACAAACATTTGAAGCACGTGAAAGTTCCACACCGATGAGACAAGTATCCGGCTCAAAATAATGATACATGAAAATGTCGGGATCAAAGATGGTGTCTTCATTCCCGAAGGAGTGAAGAACAAGAGAAGTCACCCTGTAGGTGAAGAAAAGGAAGAAAACCATGATGAAAATCATGATTTGATCTTCTTCCTCAAGAGGAGGCTCATTAGCCTGAGTTTGGATTTCAAAGGGTAAGCTCGTAAACAACCCGGGAGGGTGGGTGGGAATTTGCAAATCCTCAAGATTGAGTGCATCTCCCCCCTGGTAATCAAACTCCGGAGGAGTCATGACATGATGAGTGAGTTCACCGGAGAACTCCTCATGAAGAGAATTATTCACAAGATGTGAATCTGTGAACTCGTGTTCCGGAATAGACTCATCACAATCCTCATTCTGAATATCAAAGAGTGGATTATCATAAATCAAAGTGAATTCAGAGTCGAATTCAAATAGAGGATTGGTGAGAGTAGTATTGAATGTTTCGGGAACAAAATGATTAACATTCTCTTGTGGACTGCTGGGATCAGAAGTGAGTGACGGATCATGATAAAGGAGACTTTCAATTTCTCTCAGATCGGCTTGGAAATCAAGGAGACCATCATCACTTTCCAATGAAAGTGGATTGATGTGAGCAAGTTCATCAGCGAACTCCTCAAGAAAATGATCAGCATCAGTTTGTGGAACTGATGCCTCAACATACTCAATGTCTCCATAAGATGTGCAATCATCGCTAAAATCTGAGAAAGTCTCAAATTGATCTTTAGGACACTCAATGGGTGAAGGAATATCACCTACATGATCCAAAGTTCCCTGTGACTCTCTCGGGATTGGGACAAGGATCTCAACACTAGACTTTATTAATTCGTCCGATTCCTTATTAGGAACAGTGCTGAGATGCTCATCCCCCATGTTCAAAGAGTGAGTGTGAACTTCGGGTGTGATAATGGTAGACTGAGGGAGTGGAGAAGGACTAGCAGACATGGGTTTTATAAATTTCATTTGTTCTTCTGCTAGTAATTCTATCATAGTCTTTTCTCCCTTATTTTCCGAGGAAGGAATCATAACAGATGAACTTGATGAATCCTCACAAAATTGAGAAATATCAAGGGTAACTTCATCATCATCGTCAAGAAGAGCAGCATTGCGAAATATGGCACGTGTTTTAGCTGATTGTTCTAAGACAAGTAATTCCTCCTTGCTCAATTCGTTTCTAGCATCTCGTTCTTCAGCAAGTAATTCTGCCATAGATTTCTCACGAGAGTTTTGAAACGATGTGGTAGTCAACTCCTCCTTAAGTTCTTTCAATATCTCAAGAGCCTCTAGTAAAAGGTCTTGCTCAGTATCATGAGGAGTTGTGTGAATCATATGGTACTGTGGAGGTGGGTCTGAAAACGAATAGTCGTAATTGTTACAAGGAAATTGATTCCTTGTTTGACAATCCGTGCTAGAGTGTGGACCTCCACAGTACTCACAACAGTAAAACTGATGTGGTTGTGAGTCGTATGTGCTAAAGTCATAATCGTTATCGGGAAACTGCTCATAGACAAGCGTGTTTCCCGTTTGACAATCAGAACTGTAGTGTGAACCACCACAGTACTCACAACAGTAAAACTGCTGAGACTGATGGTGTGGTAGCTGGTGGAATAAATCAATCGTGTCATGGTAGGAATAGGGATCTTGGTTATAGACAGACCCGTTTCCTGACTCTACCATGCCACAACCGGGGCAATTACCACCATTATAAGAACTACCACACCACTGGCAAACCAGAAGGTGTGGATGAGACATAGAAAGAATCAAATGTGTATAGAGGGGTAGGGATGAAGAATCAAAAGTGTGAGAGGGTTAAGGTGAATATTTTTGGGTTTTTGGAAATACATTTTGTACAAATGAGAAAGAAAATGTTTTTGTGTTTTTTGTGTTCGTTGAAAACTTGATTTAAAAAGTTTTCGTGAACGGTTTTGTTTTGAAAATAAGAAAATATGAACAAAGGATGGATAAATGTACAATGGAACGAATTCCAAAGTCACTAATCAGAAAAACCGTTTAGAATAGCGCGTACACCTCCCCGACAGCGGCGCCAAAATTTGATCGGCTCCAAACGGTCAACCTAAATTGACCAGGGAATGGTCAACAAGGTCAAACAGCCTAGAGTCAATGCTCCACGGAATATAGTGTTTCCCCGGGTCGTTATGTCCCGACGAGGTGTGAATGGTTAACAAACGGTTATGTGATCGGGTGAATTTGGACAGGAAAAGGGGTTTGAGATTGGTTACACTAAGGATTTATACAATGAAATAGCTTAAAGAAGCTATATGAATAAGACGGGAAAGTAGGAAAAACTAGAAACGATTTAAACCTAAAAACGCGTACGTTACGTTTAAATAAAACGTAAATGTACGAAATAAAAAGTGAAAATTGAAACTGAAAACCCCCAGGGGGTGAAAATGACTTTTTTACAAACTTAAAAGTAAAAGAAAATTTTTAGAAAAAGAAAATAAATTTTAACACTAATTAATTATTTAATATTAATTAAATACTAATTAATACTTATTATTAATATTTAAAACACTTAAATACAATATAATATTAATTAAATACTAAAAAGGTGAAAATAAAATTTCTAAAATTATAAAATAACTAAAAATAAGTTTTAAAATTAAAAATAAGTGTTTTTGTCTTTTTGTGATTTTTCTATTAATTAATTACTAATTAAATACTAATTACCTAATTAAACTATTTTAAATTATAAAAAATACTAAATGAACAGTAAAATTCTAATAAAATTTCTAAATTTATTTTATAACATATAAAAGCTATAAAAAATATAAAAACTTGGTTTTGCTTAATAAAAACTAATTATGCTATTTTAAACTTAATATTAATTAGTTATTAATAAAACTAAGATTAATTCTAATAAATACTAAATGATAAAATAAAAATCTGAGAAAATTATTTAAATTACTTTAATATAAGAGGTAATTAATAAAAATATAAAAATGACAAGTACTTAATTAAAATCTAAAAATGAAAAATAAAATTAAATAGAAACTATTACTTAAAAATTAAATTGTTTTCTGGAATTTTTCTTTTACCAACCTTTTTTATAACTAAAAATGAAAAACCTTAATGAAAACAACTTTGGTAAAAATCAAAAATAAGCTGATTACTAAACAAAAAGCCACACAGTTGACTTTGTTTGACCACAAGGGAAAATAAGCTAAATTGGGTTTGTGTGGGGCCCACTAAGATTGAATCTGCTTTAAACTAGTTATGTGAACATGTAAGAGCAAGAATCAACCCAAAAATCCCACAAAATAAGCTGAAAAGCACTTAAATAAGCATATTGAAACTAGTTGTGGAACTGAAAATGGGACAAGTTTGAGGCCTTGATTTAGGTGGGTCCCAGTGGTTCTCAGGTCAAACCCAAGGTCAAGGGTTGAAGTCTACCAGGGGGGGGGGGGGTTGAAAGGTACAAGGCTAGTGGCTTGGGGACCACTGTGAAGGTCAAGAACCACCACCAAAGTGGTGGTGTTGGTTCTGAGTCTGCTGCACACGGGAACACAGCCCCCCTGCAAGTGTGTTTAGACTAAGCTGGGGCCCACAAATAAAATCCTAAAAATCAAATGAGGTTAGGAACTTGAAGGTGAGGTGTTAGACAACAAATGGAAACAAACTTCAAGCCATGAAAACAACCACAAAATTCTATTTAAATCTTTGAAATTTGGTAAAAAACTGGAAGCATGCACTTTGACTTTTTCACTAGAACATGGTACTTTGACTTTGGTGGATTTTGAACTCTCCTAAACTACTGATTATGGTGTGTAATGTTAAAATAAAACTAGATTAAGCAATTTAAACAAGTTTCATACCCAACATGATGATTTGGCTTCTCATCCTACCAACAGTTGACTGCTGGGGACTTGAAGACCAATTTTGACTTTGGCTGCTATGACCTACTGGTTTTGTGCATTCTATAACCTATTCAGACCTAATGAAAACTATTGGTGCAGAGCTTAACTACAAATGAACCCTATAAGTACCTAAAACTAATCAATCCAAACACCCCTGATTATGGCAGAATTCAAAGATTTCAAAGCTTGAGATTAATTATGACCATAAATCTGATTGATAAGGTTTCAATATGGCAGAATGAGTTCATATGATCATTAAAACAACATTTTTAACAATTTTACACAAGTATGCTAAACTTTTGCAATTTGGCAGTCAACTCTCATTAGGCAACAATTATGATTCTAAACAATAACAGACTACTCTATAACATTAAATCTCCTCAAATACACTTTATAAACATAAAAATACAAAAGAACACTTGCACAAACACTGTGAACAGTAAATTTCTAAAAAGTGAAAATGGAGCTTACAAATGATCAACTGCTCAGAACATGTAACCAAGGTACACAAACACAACCTAATCACTCTCCATAGAGTTCTAAACCAGGGAAATCAAAATCCACCATGCATCTTTGCTTCTTATCTGTCTCTCACTGATTTTTGAATAAAAATCTATTTATTTGGAATTTTGAGCAATGTTTGAGTTTAATGACTTAGACTATTTCAATTGTTGTGAGAACTTTAAAAAACTTATACATGAACTGGAAGAAACTTAAATAAACAATAAACAACAACTTTTAATATCTTATCAGTAATTTGGATTTTTACTTGAAAAATACAAATTTAGCACTTAGAATTGAAAGCTTGAATTTAAAGATGGAACTGAAATCAAAATACACTAGAAATACTCAATACAAGGTTTTCAAACTGGAAATTACAATAATATTGGGTAATTAAGGTAATTCGACAAGCTAAACTACACTAATACTATTCTACTCTACTACCACTTCTTTCTTCCTTTTCTTCAATTATATAGGTCCTGGAGTTAATTCTTGACTTTCCCACTTCTCTTGAGGGCCATTGGATTAGGAAAATGCATCTTGGCCGTTTAATTTTTATTGGCGGGAAAAAGTCCAAATGGCAGGGAGTGGGATTGCTTGTGAGATTGGTGTGTAATAATTTGGTTTTGGAGGGTTGTGTTTGGAGGGGGAACAAAGACTGGTGAGTGGTGAACTGGAGGAGGGGGGAGGTGACTTGTGCAGGGGAGTAGCAGGCCAAGTTGTGGTGGAAGGGGTGAAAGTCAAAGAAGGTTTGACCGTTTTTTTATTTAAAACGGTTTGGGGTGTTTTGTTATTTTCAAGTGGGGAGTGGGCAGGGTTGTGAGATGGGCCAAGGGTGTTGGTGATTGGGCTTGGAGTGGTGGTAAGGGTGGATTGGGTTAAAAGGGTTAGTGTTGGGTTTGGTGTTTGGTTTATTTGTTTGGTTTGGTTAGTTAATAAAACCACAAGGACTATTTTTGTAATTAATGAAAAGTGAGGGGTTGATCTTGAAACTTTCCAAAATATAGCATGAGAACCAATTTTGACAACATTTGAGTATTACAAGCACAAAAATTTATATTTTCCAAAATTAAAATACCCGGGGACCAAAATTGCAAATTTCCAAACTCCGGGGACTAAACTTGTAATTTTCTCAAAATTTTCATCCAGGGATTAAAAGTGATTTTTGTGAATTCCCAAGGACCAAAATTGATTTTTCATTCAAAATTATCCCACCAGGGACCAAATCTGTCAATATCTGTAACTCCAGGGACTAAATTGTAATTTTTCAAAACTTTTGTGATTTTTCACCAAAGGACTAAATATGACATTTTATGATTTCAAAATGACCTTTGGTGATAATTTTCCATTTTTTTGAATGACCAGGGACTAGTTTTGCCAATTTTTGAAAGTTGGAGGACTGAAACTGCCAATTTTGCAAACTTTGTACGTTTTTCATCTGTTTTTGCTCATTTTGCATCTAAAACATATAAAACACAATTTTGAAATATTTTTAGTATTTTGATGCATTACTGAGTGTTTTTGTATGTTTTGCAATTCAGATTAGACCAAAAATGATGAGTGTTTGAGCACTCATCAAACATGTTTCAATTTGGAAACAAAAATATGTCCTAACCTATGATACCACAAACTATACAAGTTAGAACAAGCAGTCTTATTGTACACACCAGGAGAACAAGAAAATAAACCACTATTGAGACTATTTTCAACTGTTGACCTCAGCTTTGCATCCATTTGATCCATAGGCACGTTGAGAAGATGATACAGGCCACCAATCTTTCTACTCAGACCCTGTACCTTCCTTGTTCTCAAGTCCTGAATGACACAGAAGTTGGGAAAGAAGATAGCAACACAGTTGTTATCTTTGGTCAATTTTGGCATTGAAAGAAGACTAAACTTAAAAGATGGAACACACAGAACATCCTTAAGAAGAATTCCATTTTTAAGTTTGACTTGTCCAATTTGAGTTATGTCAGAAGAGTCACCATTTAGTAGGGTTATTTTAGGCAGACTTTCCAAAATTTTTGCATTTATCATGTTCCTACAATATGGTGTCATGTGGTCTGTTGCACCAGTATCTAGGATCCAATAAAAGAAAGCATTATTTGTTGCTGCATTTAAAGCAATCATACCTGCTACAAACTCAATTTCATCATCAGTGCAGTCACCAATACTTGCACCGGACTTCATATCCTTCATAACACTCCTCATCAAATTCTCAAATTGCTCAGAAGTAAATGTGAAACTGGTAGAACCACTACTTACACTTGCTGCAGTCCTCCTCTAACCAAAATTAAAAACATTACCTCTGCTTTTATCCACATCTCTTGATCTTGACTGAGTCTGATTTGATCTACCCTGAGACTTGTACTTATGATGCCAAACAGGATACTCCACTTTTTCCCAACACCTTTCTGGTGGATGCCACTTGAATCCACAAATTGAACACTTATCTTTACCCACATTCTTACTATACAAAGCAGTTGATTCCACAATAGGCACATTAGCATTAAACACATCCTTTTGTGACTCTTCTTGTTGAATCACAGCACATGCATTTTCCACACTTGGCAATGGATTGATTAACAACAACTGACTTCTCTGAGCACTATAACATTCATCCAAACCATTCAAAAACTGAAACAACCTCTGTTCGTCTTTTTGTCTTTGCACAACATTCAAGAAAACGATTATTTCAGGTGTGATTGTTGCCAAGTTTGGTAAAGCAGTTAAAGAATCCAACTCTTCCCAAAAACACTTCATTCTTGTGTAATACTCACTCACTGAACTTCCTTGTTGACTTATTCCAAAAGTATCTTTACACAACTTGTACTTTCTGGAACCATTACACAGTGAAAATCTAGTTTCCAATTGTGACCAAATCTCACTTGCACTACCAATGAACATAACAGATTTTGCAATAGAATCACACACAGAACTTATAATCCAACTAATCACCAAATTATTACAAGTTTCCCGCATCTCAGTGTTCACAGCATTTGCAACAGCATTAGGATCATTTCTTGGTACAACCAGTGGCTTAGGGATAGTACCTTTAACAAATCCTAACTTTCTCTCTGTGGACAAACCAATTTCCATAGCTCTCTGATACGTGGGAATCACACCAGGCTTAACCTCTCGAGGGATCTCGAGAAGCTTACAACCCCCACCAGGCAGTGTACCTGATCGTTGTAGTATAGTATAGTGACAAGTACCGGGGGATTGATCGTTCAACTCAGGAATAGTGTCGCTAGGATTAGAAAGCCTACTAAACAAGGTCTAGAGGTGAGGGATGATTCTTTTTGTATTTTTTATATTTTATGAAAGCAATTAAAATCTCGGGTTTTTGGAAGAGTGGGCAGAATTAGTTGCTAATCAACTAACCCAATAACTAAAGATGCAATCAAAATAAAATAACAGAAATGAAAATAAAGCTAATTAAACTAGTGGTGTGAACAATAATGGGGAAAATTGTGTTCACTTAGGTTTCATTACTCCCTAGATATCTTTTATAGGTTAATAGTTTGTTACAATTGCATGGATGACGGGTTATATTCCTTAATACCATTCGTGGGGTGGCGTACGTACTTCCCCAACTCTATAAGCTCCTACTTCACTCCTATGTCGAGCCTACAAGAAGCTCCTAACATGGGATCATTAGAATTCGCTCATGCATTAAATACAACCATAATAACCTAGTACGCATTGGTTCATGTTTCTTAAGACGTTCAAGCATGTTACCCTATGGAAGTCTGCCAGTTTTCTTAAGCCTAACATCGAAATCATTCATCCGTAACAACTATAAACAATCAACCAATAATCAACATCTAGGTTTCACTACATCTAAGCAAACACACAAAAGATCTAGCCTAGCATGTTAAATTCAAGACAAGCGTAAGATATATTCAAACAACACATAGACATATTGAATGAACTGAAAGGATACTTATCTCAATTGAACATGAAAGGTTTCAAAGGGTAGAAACCCTTGAAAGAACAGTAAAATTCATGCTAGGGTTTCTCCAAAGTTACCCCCTCTAATGTTACACATAATGAATGAAAATTGCAAAACTATATATAGATTTTACAGGGTGACGGCGTCAAGAAGGAATATCTGACGCCGTCAACTCGCTACCCATAATGAGATCGGATTGCCTAGATCCAGATTTGACGCCGTCATGTGTAATTTAGTTGTAGGCCGTCACCATATCTTGAACCATGACGGCCAAGCTTGACGCCGTCACGATTTCTCTGGATCGTCACCACTTCCACCTCTTGTTTACTCTTGACGCCGTCACATAAGGACTCTTGACGCCGTAAGGTACTGTTCTCAGCAAGGAAAATTAAGACTTTGCCGTTTTCTTCACTTTTATGCTCCAAAAATGTCCAAAATGCTTCCTTTTCCAGAATTCACTCCAAAAGTACCCAAAATGACAAAAGGAACGATTTAGGGCAATAATTGATCAAATAAATTCAAATCCGGGCTTAAATGACCCCCTAAAAACGGTTCATTTTTTGCCTCATCAAATACCCTTACACTTGAGATTTGCTTGTCCTCAAGCAAATGCGCTTTTATTCTAATCAAAATACAAGTTAGGGGTCATTTAACACTAATATAAAAGTAATTACAACAAATAATCATTCCACTAAAGACCAAAGACAAGCACGGAGGTCATACACTAGCACCTCACAAATAGTGTTTAGATACTCACATCTCTCGGGTGTAATAAAGTATATATCACAATATGGAAATGGGAAACATCTCTCACTACCTGTCATAGCAAAATAGATTACCATAGGCTTGGGAAAGGATCAAACCTCCACCACTTGGCATAAGCACCAAGGATAAACTATCAAAGAGGTCTTTTAAAGGGTTATAACATTAGGTGTAGGGATATGAAATACACGGTTTTTTTGGATAAAGGCAATCTTTACTGGTGGCGAGTTAATAATCTTGGTTAATTACATGTACAATATGGCGTTGCTAAGCCAAGACTAGACTCGACTTAAGCTAATAAATCAAAAATAACAAAAAACTTAAAAGAAACATAGAATGAAACGGGATAGTAGTCCGTATGTTTTTTCTCTTTTCTTTTTTTCTATTTTTTTTTAATATACACTCTTACCCTACCATCCAAAATAATACATCATAGGGAATGAATATTCCCCTTACACTTGAATTTTTACATACTACATCATAGGGAATGAATATTCCCCTTACACTTGAATTTTTACATACTTTACAATAAACTAATCTAATGACTCGAATCAAGATAATCAAAACACTTGGAGTACTTTTAAGATTAACGCACATATGGGGGTAATAATATGATGTTCTTCCCCATTACTCCATAACATAAGTACTTTACCCATGAGTCCCAATCGTCCCAAAACAATATGTACAAGGATATGACTCGACTTAGCAACCATGTAATCAATTAGATAATTAACTAAGGGTTTAAACAAATAACAATAATGCACTAAAGATGAGTGCATACATGGAAGGCTAAGGCGATTTGGGTGTACATTTAAGTGGGTTGTAATAAATTCTTCCTTTAAGTAAGATGCTTAAAGTTAGAAACGAAAAGATAGGCTCGGAGGGGTGTACTAGGGGTTTCGTGTACTAAAATGAGTACAATGCTAAGGTGTGGGAAAAATTAGTTGACTTTACTAGCCAAGTAATATGACTTAAATGGTCAAGTAATTATGATACGAGTTTAAACACAAGGGTGATCCTAATGCCTCTTATCATGTAGTAAATCCTACTACACGAATGTTGTCTCACTAGCGGTCTCGGGATGCATCACTAACGCAAGTTCTAGAATCTAAATGCTACCGGTACACTCATAAGCACTAATAGTGAATGCTTTTCCTATCAAATCTAAAGGCGAATCTCACATATTTGGGTGGAAAATTTTTCTGAATGGTACGGTTTTGTGCTAGTCATACGACTCCTATCCATGAGACGCTTGCTAAGGCTAAAGTTTCACTCCTAAATGTTGTAAAAAATTTTAAATTTGGTGCTAAAATTACACTAACAAGTATTTCTCATAGTTTTATTACACACCTACCATCAAACAAACAAACTCAAGTGAAAGTGTATCCTATAAGGTATCATCATTTACCCTCCCCTTACACTTAAGACGAACATTGTCCCCAATGTTCAATTAAAGAATTTAAAAGTAAAACAGGTAAAAGAATGAAAGCAAATACTCCCCTGATTCGTTCGATGTGGATAGTGCGGTAACAAGGTTAGATCTTCCTCCAAGAAAATGAACAATCAAAGATTCCCTTCCAGAAAAATAAATCATCTTCTTGTCATACATAACCTGTTAAACCTGAGAAAAAAAACAAGGCAACCTCGCGTAAAATCGGCGGCAATCTATATATACTAACAAATCCTAGAAAATAAATTAAGATATAATGCTTGTGGAATGAATGTTTGCAGATTTCCTGGAGTTTATAAAACTAAAGAATTAACAAAAACTTTAAGACTCTGTTAGAAAAAAACAAAACTAGCAAAATTTCCAGAATTTTACACATGACGACGTCAGGAGTTAACTCATGACGCCGTCAGAAGTGACCTGCAGAAATCTTTACGTTAAGTTTCTGGAAAATTTCTGGAAAAACTTATGTCTTACTTCCTGGAAAATCCTGCAAAACATCATAATGACTCGATACAAGCATTTGACTCTAACAAATACTAATACACATGTCCATTTATTATTGTGGAGAATCATGATCAATTTCGTTTCTTAAAAACATATTTGGGGTTTCCCCTTACACTTATCTTTTGTGAAATACCTTTGTATGAAGTTAAGACGAAGTTAAACGACAAAATAAAGCATTTTCACAATTTTAGTTTTGAAACATGATCTACCAACAATAAAAATAAAGCATGTATATGGAAGCAAATAACAATCAAACAATAAAAATCACACAAAGCATGGGTTGCCTCCCAAGAAGCGCTTTTATTTATTTTACGAGTCTTGTAGCTAGACTCAAGGTCATGGGTGATTACGTGACCTCATCGTTGGTCTCATCCACCGATTGTAAATGTTCTTTATAGAGACCAACCACCTTCTTCTTAATTGCTCCTATAATTCTATTGGCAAATTCCTTATCAACTTTATATTTTGGTCCTAAAGTCAAGCAATACTTATAGAAAAGGCTCTTCTTCTCCTATACATAGTCCATGCCCTTTTTCTTATCCTCTTCATTGATGTCTTCAAAAGAACCAATGTTATCCATGTCAAATCGAGGCACAAAACGAAATTCCTTCATTCTATTAGGCATCTTATATGTGATCCTATCGGTTTCACTAGAAAATCGGATTGTCCCTTCTATCTCATCATATTCTAACTTGGATTCTTCAACAAATGGTTTACCAAACACAACATGGGATAAGCGACAATCAATGACACTAGCTAGGTCTTCAACTACCATAAAATCAGTGATATAAGTAAAGTTCCCAACAAAGACATGTAAACCTTTAATTCTCCCAACAAAGTTACAAACTCCCCCGGGGTATTTAGTATCCTTTCTAGGTCCAAGTCTTGTTTTCACTATATCATTATAAACACTTGAGGACATAATGTTGATTGGGGATTTAAAATCAATGTAAGCATTGTCAACATGTTTATACCCAATCATACATGGTATCTTTGCACTCTTAGGATCGCCTCTCTTTATCTTAGGCTCAATTCTAGTGAAAGGAGGTCGAGGATTATCAATAAGATTATTTTAGTACGCAATCTCCTCCTTAGTGGGGTATAGATTGAAATAGTCATCTAGCTTTGGATCTATCTCCCCTTCCTCAAGTTCCTCAACAACATCCTCAAAATCTTTAGTTTCTAGGTCCTTATTTGAATACAAGGCGGTCTCTAGGTCACTAAATGCATGGTCGAGCTCAACATTAATCAACCTATTAAGCTCCCTAAGTTCCCTAATCTCATTCTCAATCTGTTCACGCAACAAAGCCACTTCTCTAGTGGAAAGGGGTGGATTCGCGTTTTCCATAATGGTCAACGGAATAGTCAATGAATTTATTTTACTAACAAAGGCACGAAGAAATAAGATAGACTAAAGAGAACCTAAAAATAAAATCTTACTAGAAAGGAATCTAGCAAGTAGACCTAATAAAAAGAAATCCTAATCTAGACAATAACTATTCCCCGGGCTGCGGAGCCAAAAACTTGATACGTGGGAATCGCACCAGGCTTTACCTCTCGAGGGATCTCGAGAAGCTTACAACCCCCACCAGGCAGTGTACCTGATCGTTGTAATATAGTATAGTTACAAGTACCTGGGGATTGATCGTTCAACTCAGGAATAGTGTCGCTAGGATTAGAAAGCCTAAAAACTAGATCTAGAGGTGAGGGATGATTCTTTTTGTATTTTTTATATTTTATGAAAGCAATTAAAATCTCGGGTTTTTTGAAGAGTGGGTGGAATTATTTGCTAATCAACTAACCCAATAACTAAAGATGCAATCAAAATAAAATAACAGAAATGAAAATAAAGCTAATTAAACTAGTGGTGTGAACAATAATGGGGAAAATTGTGTTCACTTAGGTTTCATTACTCCCTAGATATCTTTTACAGGTTAATAGTTTGTTACAATTGCATGGATGACGGGTTATATTCCTTAATACCATTCGTGGGGTGGCATACGTACTTCCCCAACTCTATAAGCCCTACTTCACTCCTATGTCGAGCCTGCAAGATGCTCCTAACATGGGATCATTAGAATTCGCTCATGCATTAAATACAACCATAATAACCTAGTACGCATTGGTTCATGTTTCTTAAGACGTTCAAGAATGTTACCCTATGGAAGTCTGCCAGTTTTCTTAAACCTAACATCGAAATCATTCATCCGTAACAACTATAAACAAACAATCAACCCATAATCAACATCTAGGTTTCACTACATCTAAGCAAACACACAAGAGATCTAGCCTAGCATGTTAAATTCAAGACAAGCGTAAGATATATTCAAACAACACATAGACATATTGAATGAATTGAAAGGATACTTATCTCAATTGAACATGAAAGGTTTCAAAGGGTAGAAACCCTTGAAAGAACAGTAAAATTCGTACTAGGGTTTCTCCAAAGTTACCCCTCTAAAGTTATACATAATGAATGAAAATTGCAAAACTATATATAGATTTTACAGGGTGACGGCGTCAAGAAGGAATATCTGACGCCGTCAACTCGCCGCCCATAATGAGATCGGATTGCCTAGATCCAGATTTGACGCCGTCATGTGTAATTTAGTTGTAGGCCGTCACCATATCTTGAACCATGACGGCCAAGCTTGACGCCGTCACGATTTCTCTGGATCGTCACCACTTCCACCTCTTGTTTACTCTTGACGCCGTCACATAAGGACTCTTGACGCCGTCAGGTACTGTTCTCAGCAAGGAAAATTAAGACTTTGCCTTTTTCTTCACTTTTATGCTCCAAAAACGTCCAAAATGCTTCCTTTTCCAGAATTCACACCAAAAGTACCTAAAATGACAAAAGGAACGATTTAGGGCAATAATTGATCAAATAAATTCAAATTCGGGCTTAATGGACCCCCTAAAAATGGTTCATTTTTCGCCTCATCACTCTCCTCCAAGATCGATAGTTAGAAGCACCTAACAACTTCTCATGAACTGGTAGAGAACCAGGTCCATCAGAAGGATGAACATACAAAGGATTACTGGAATCCATTTCAATTAACACAACGTAATGACAAGAATCACACAAATTTCCCAAATCTTGACTGAAACAACACACAACTACAAGATCACAATCAAGAACTGAATTGATGATCTTTTTCAACAAAGAAACGTAATCAGGTGATGATACACAATCAACTGATCCAAAATTCATAAAAGAATGGTGAAATTTGTGTATTACGACTGTTAGTTACGGTGGTTTTAGTGGTGGCTAACGATGGTTGTCTCTGATACCATGTGAAGTTTACACATGGTGAACAGAATTAAGAGAGAAATGAGTAAAATGGGAAAATAATTTGTTACATTTCATGATGTTGGTTGCAGTATTTAAAGAAGAAGAAAGAGGGGGAAAAGTCTAACAAACTATTTACAAGAGAAGTCCTCTGACTATCTAACTATTACAAGTTAACCTCCTCTGTCTTTATAGTGGTAGAATTATAAATTTTTGAAAGTTGAAATATAGTGGGGGTTATGTTTGGAGTGTTAAAATGAAACTTGTAGTGGGGTTTGGTATATGGTGGGAGATATGTATGATATACATCTACTTTAGTTTAGGGGCATTAATATGTACATATTTGATTTTACTTTGTACACATAAAATTAAATGAGGTATTTTTGTCCTTACTCATTATTTTATGTGTGCAAAGTAAAATGACTAGTTATAATACCCATGCACGCACGGGGCTTAGGCATTAAATTTTAAGTAGATATTAGTTTTTCAATTGTTAATTTTTCATATAAGCAAGTTTTTTCACATTGGTACATATATCGTTTCTACAGTGGCTAAGCCAGGATTTTTAATCATGATATGATTGAGCGATATAAAGTTTTTATTGTAACTTGTAAAATGACGGGCTGTGTTTAATTAAAGCCAACAAAAATGCTCTTTGATGATTAAAGTACCAAGTATAACTTTATTTTTTTACCACACTCAACATAGTCGGTCTATTCAAATACTAACATTATATGACAACTAAATATGAAACTTTTAAGGTGTGTTTAGTTGGTGAAAAATATCTCATTTTTTTAGGAAATTTTTCATGTGAAAATGAAAAAATTAAAAATCCGTTTAGTCACATTTTTTTCCAACAATTTAAAAAAAAAATGAAATTTTTATTTTCTAAATTTTAACTAAGAAATTGAAAAGCTCATTATACTATTCTTATTTTTTTTCTTTCTCATTTCTTTAGCAACCTTAATATCGTCGACCAACAAATATTTTGTTAACATAAATATTTCGTCGACTAATATTCAAAAAAAGTTTGATTTTCATGTAAAACGTAGACTTGCCTGTATTTTTTTACCAGCTTGGACATGAATTTGTCCCAACTTATCATTGTGTTAAACAAAAATATCAAAACATCCATCAACGTACAGTGTCATTATTATGTATCATGTATGGTTAGATACTTATTAACTTATACGGTATGTTCTACAGCATTCACAATAGACTTTTGATATGTTATATGAATCACCCATGGTTTATTAAGACTTTAAGAGTTACCAGAATTCAATATATATTAAAAGGGAAAAAATTACCCTTTCAAAGAACTTCAAGTAATTGTTACATGTTACCTTAAAATCGCACAATTTCCGTACAAAATACTTGTCAATGAAAAGCTAAGAACACCTACTCCATTTTACACCAACCACCTCTTGCAAACACCAAATAAGATATATCCAGACTTTATGGTATTAAATTAAATTATGTGTAAACTATTTACAGCATGACAACTAAATTGTGTTACATACACAAGTTCAAAAAGAACAACTGCTAAGAAGTAAGGCCATTGGCCACACCTTGTATAAAGAAGTCAGGTAAAATTGAGAGGAAGCAAAAGTAATCTCTCAACACAGGTGATTAAAGTTTCATCTCAAACATTCAACTGGACTGCATTCATTCTGGAAAAATAATGATTCTCTAATACAAAGTCTATTCATTTTATGGACCTGAAAAATAAAAAATAATGAGACTGATGTTATGTATGTAGTCACGTACATAGTGAGTTATTCATGCCAAGGAAGCCACTCGCCCTTTGATTGATTGTGAATAAATCTTATGGTAAAAGAAAATTATTGTTTCTATCTATGACACACACACACAGCAACTAATTGTGGATAGCTATCCCTCTGTAAAACACAAAATGTACCTTTAACTTATGTTCAGCAAAATAGTAGTTACTTATTATAGATACCAAGTTTAGTTTGGACTTTATCCCTAGTTCGTTTGAATAGCCTGAGCCCATGAGCAGAAAAAGTATGATACTTCTTAGCATTTAGTCTGACGATACTAAGGATACAATTTGTTAACTTGAGGTTTGTTTAGCATTGTGACACCCAAATATTGATAATCCCACTTGTTACTATCAAGCAACATATACCCATCCATAGAAGAAAGGTCATCAACAAAAAATACTCACTATACTGCAAACTTAAATACATAACTTAATATGGTCACTTCGTTAATCTTAATAAGTTATGTAATTTCACCATATGAAATTTCGATGTCTAGGTCAATTCAATAACAGAATTCATGAAACTGGTTTGGTATTTTCTGCCATGTGATAAAGATTTATGAATGAGTGTACTATGCATGAAGTATGTGAAAGTATCAGGGAGATTAGAGATGGCATGATGGGTAGGTGAAGAATGGATTATGGTTGAAACGGGCCAATTGGGATGAGGTTCAAATGGATCAAAATGGTTTTGGTTCAAATGGGTGGAATGGATTCAAGTTCATACAGGTGGCTAGGTAAGGATAGTCGGATATGTCAACCTAATAAAATGACCAAAAACACCCCTTTTAAACTTTTGCAACAGCCCCAAAAATTCATTAAAACCACCCAAACACCATTAAACCCACCCAAGCACCCTAGAAACTGAAAATCATCATAATCAGATATTGGACGCGATAATTTCATGACCAAACAACATGTTGGTACATGGACGAAAGACAACCAAAAGCTAGCAAAATACCTCAAGTGCCCATGGAGGATAGGTTGGTCAATGTCACTGTTTCTCGGGAGAAACATAACAATTCTTGGTGCTATTTCTTTTGCCACATTGAATAGAAATTGCCTGCATATAAGCACATATATTTAGCATAAACCCCAATAGATATTAAAGTAAATAGCCTAAAGTGCAATCATTTAGGTTAAGAAACCAAACCCGTCAAGTGGCTTGAGCATAGTATTGATGTCAAAGTTTCTTGCTTTAGTATATTCAGGTCCTCCCCACTGTGGAGACAAAAAGACCGTATCTGCCTGCACGTAATATACAATGTATTAAATAAAAAAATGGAGCATAATCTTGCATCCATCAAACATAAGTGCAATAAATTAAATACCTTCAACTTTTGGGCAAGAACGAAACAGTAGTTGTCTCCATAAACAGAGCATTAGGTTGTGCGTACTCAATCTTCTTTAGGTCAATATCAATTGCAATAATGTGGGTGCTTCTGGAGGTTATATATACAAATGTCACAATTCAACAATGGGTAAAAAGTGTTATAGAGCAACATAATTCTAAATAATACACTTCAGAAAAAAACATCACAAACGATAATGATATCTACAACATGCTCATACTTTTAGTTTGGTATGTCTGCCTAATAAATTTGGTTTCATAATCTACTAAATGCTTGACGATGCCATATAACACACCTAAATCATTAATGAAACAACAAAAACATAAACCCGAATCTCAATTACCTTAAAAAAAGGACAAAAACATAAATCAACATCTAAAAATAAAAAAATAAATAAAAAAACACCAAAACATAAACCTACATCTCAATTACCTAAGAAAACACAAACCCTAAATCTATTATCCAACTGATACGTGTAAGAATTTAACAACCAGAATTCAAGAAAGAATTGTAGCCGTTATGAATAACAAACAAGAAATCATGGAGAAGAAGAAATGATTTCGTATTTGAGATTCTTGATTCACTTTGATTAACAGAATTGAGAGAGAAAGGTTACAATCAATTATTAGTGAATGAATACAAATGAGATACTAATCACCTATTTATACAACTGGAAACAAAGACAAGCTTAGTAACTGATTTTCCCGCCAAAAGTCATAACTGACTTTTGGTTTGTTGACCCACACGTGCCAGTCACATGGTCTCTTTCTAAACTTGTTTTTGACTTGTATCAAATTCCTTCCCCTTAACATTTGACTTTCCACAGTCAAATAGAACTCGAATTGGCTTCTTCTGAATCAAAATCTGGATACTTTTTGAGCAAATCAGTGTACAATTCCCTGGTTGCTTCCGCTTCACTGCCATTTGACCATTGCACCAGTACATAGACTGCAGGCTTGTTGTTCACATTTCCCAATCTTCTATCAATGATCTTTACTGGAAACACTGTTAACAACCTTCATTGTCACACATAGGAAGAGTTCCAGGCTGATCAACTGACCCTTTGCACAATTTCAGCTGAGACACATGGAATACTGGGTGAATTTGACTACAACTGGGGAGTTGTAACTTGTAAGCCACAGTGCCAATTTTATCCACAACTTGAAAAGGACCATAATACTTTGCTGACAGCTTATTGTAAGGGCTTTGTCTGGCTGTTGTTTGCCTGTAAGGTTGTAACTTCAAGTAGACCCAAACACCAACTTCAAAAGATCTGGCAGTCCTATGCTTGTCTGCCAAACTTTTCATTCTATTTTGTGCTCTCAGCAGATGAAACTTTTGCATACTGATCACTTGTTCTCTAACCACCATTGTTCTATCCACAGCCTCCACAGAACTTTCACCAGGCAAGTAAGGCATATGGATGGGTGGTGCTTGTCCAAAAGAACTTCAAATGGTGTGGTTTGGATTGATGTGTGGAAATTGGTGTTGTACCAAAACTTTGCCATAGATATCCATTGGACCCATTCTTTTGGCTTTTCACCAGACATGCACCTCAAGTAACACTCCAAACATCTATTCACCACTTAAGTTTGGCCATCTGATTGTGGATAAGCTGTTGACATTTGCAGCTTGACTTTCAAAGCTTTGAACAATGATTGCTAAAAAGCACTTAAGAAGATCTTGTCCCTGTCACTTACAATAGTGTTTGGCAACCCATGTAACTTGTAGACGTTATCCAGGAACACTTGTGCCACTTGTGCAGCTGTAAAAGGATGTTGCAAAGGAACAAAATAAGCATACTTACTTAGCCTATCCACCACCACAAGTATAGCAGTCTTTCCATGAGATTTTGGAAGTCCTTCCACAAAATCCATGGAGATATCACTCCACACTTTAACTGGGATAGGTAGTGGTTGTAAAAGCCCTGGATAAGCACTAAGATCAGGTTTTTGTCTTTGACACACATCACATTCCCTGACCCACTGCTTGACCATTTTTCCCATTCCTTTCCAATAACAAATAGAACTCATCTTTTGCACAGTCACTTAAACACCAGAATGTCCACCAACTGGTTCATTGTGAATTTGCAAAAAGATTTGTTTCCTGAGTGATTCATTGTTTCCCACTACCAGCTTACCTTTTCTTCTCAACTGTCCATTATACCAAGTGTACTTTGATGACTGAAAGTTTGGATCTTCAAACTGTTTGATCAGCTTGGCTAACTTCTCATCTGTCAACCAACTATCTTCAATTTGTTGCAACAACCCAAAAGTCACATTAGTAGCCACCAAAGCGAACAATTGACCCTGTATTTCTTTCCTGGACAAAGCATCAGCTACAATATTCTCACTTCCTTTCCTGTACACTATTTCATAGTCATATCCAATCAATTTAGGAAGCCATTTAGCTTGGAATGGAGTTGTAAGTCTCTGGTTTAATAAGTATTTCAAGCTGAAATGATCTGTTTTGATCTTAAAGTGCATGTCCATCAAATAACCTTTCCACTTTTCTATTGCCATGATCACAGCTAGAAACTCTTTTTCATAAGTAGATAAAGCCTGATGTTTAAGAGATAGAGCCTTACTCAAATATGCCAATGGGTGACCATCTTGCATCAACACAGCACCAATTCTAGTACCACATGCATCAGTCTCCACAATAAACTTTTTGTCAAAGTTTGGCAATCCTAATACTGGTGCCTGTACCATTGCTGACTTCAACTTCTCAAATGCTTCTTGAGCTGATGGAGACCATTCAAATGAATTCTTCTTTAATAGAACAGTGAGAGGTTTACTGATTATTCCATACCCTTTTATAAACCTCCTATAATAACCTGTAAGACCCAAAAAAAACCTCTTAATTGCTTCACATTCAGAGATGTAGACCACTCTTTCATAGCTGCTATCTTAGAAGGATCTGTAGCAACTCCTTTATCAGTAATTATATGGCCTAAGTACTCCACTTGTGACACTCCAAAAGTACATTTACTCCTTTTTGCAAACAAGGTGTGAGCCTGCATAGTCTGCAAAATGAGCCTAAGGTGTTCCAAATGTTCTTCAAGTGTTTTACTGTAAACCAGTATATCATCAAAGAACACAAGTGTGAACTTTCTCAAATAGGGTTTAAAGATCTCATTCATCAATGATTGAAAAGTGGAAGGAGCATTAGTAAGACCAAATGGCATAACCAAAAACTCATAATGACCATCATGTGTTTTGAAAGCAGTTTTGTGAATGTCTTCTTCCTTCATTCTGATTTGATGATAACCAGATCTCAAATCAAGCTTTGAAAATACCACTGATCCATTCAATTCTTCAATCATGGGTGTTGGAAACTTGTCTTTGACTGTGGACTTATTCAACTGTCTATAGTCCACACACATTCTCCAACTTCCATCTTTCTTTTTGACCATAACAATGGGTGAGGAAAAAGAACTTTGACCGGATCTAATCACTCCAGCTTCCAATAATTCTTTCACCATTTGTTCAATAGCATCTTTTTGGCTTGGTGGATGTCTATAGGGTCTAATATTAACTGGAGGAGTGTTTGGCAGAAGAGGTATTTGATGGTCATGTGATCTTTTTGGTGGCAATGCTGTAGGTACCTCAAACACCTCCTTAAAATCATTCAACATTGCATCAATGTTTTGTGATTCAATCAATTCTCCTTGCATACTACACAAGTCAGCAGGACAAATACACAAGGACATGGAATTCAACATAACATTGTTTTGACCCCTAGGCTGCATCTATTGTAGTGTAGCCTGTTGTGACCCTCTTAACAACACTTTCTTGTTTCCCACAGTGAACCTCATAGTCAATTTCTCAAAATTACACATTATTTCACCCAAAGTGGACAGCCATTGTATGCCAAGCACAACTTCACAGCCTCCTAAAGGTAATACCATTGCATCAATCATATAAGTATCTTCACCCATGGTCAAAGCTAACCCACAACATATCAATGTACTAGTCATTGCTTGACCATTTGCCACTGATACTTGCAAAGTACACATAGTCTTAGTCTTACAACCCAACTTTTTGATAGTTTGCAAGTCAATAAAGTTGTGTGTGCTTCCACAATCTACAAGCACATGCACTCCTTGTCTTCTTACCAGACCTTTAACTCTCATTGTTTGGTAATTGTACACACCAGTGAGTGCATTGAGTGAAATTTGTGGGACCATTTCAGTACTGTGGTCAAACTCAGCAGCCAAACCATAATCCTCCATTTGACCCATATCATCACTAATCAAATTTGGGTCTACATCTTCATAATCTTCATCCACTATCACCTCTAGTGAATGCAACTGACCACTACACTTGTGTCCAGGCACATATTTTTTATCACGGAAAAATCAAAGATTCTTGGCCCTTTTATCTTCCAATTCTTTTTGAGTCAATCTCTTAAAACCAGTTCTATTTTCACCACCAAATGGGGTTCTTGTGGGTGCAGGCAAATTCATGGGTCTAGTAACTGGCATAGGTAAAATTCCATCATCCCTATTAGCATAACCACTTCTGACATTAGAAGGATAAGAATTATACCTTGATTTTGTAGCCAAAAGAGTAGCTTCTTGCATTCTAGCCATGGAGAACTGATGCGTGGGAATTGCACCAGGCTTTACCTCTCGAGGGATCTCGAGAAGCTTACAACCCCCACCAGGCAGTGTACCTGATCATTGTAGTATAGTATAGTGACAAGTACTGGGGGATTGATCGTTCAACTCAAGAATAGTGTCGCTAGGATTAGAAAGCCTAAAAACTAGGTCTAGAGGTGAGGGATGATTCTTTTTGTATTTTTTATATTTTTATAAAAGCAAGTAAAATCTCGGGTTTTGGAAGAGTGGGCGGAATTAGTTGCTAGTCAACTAACCCAATAACTAAGATGCAATCAAAATAAAATAATAAAAATGAAAATAAACTAAATTAAACTAGTGGTGTGAGCAATATGTGGGAAAATGGTGTTTACTTAGATTTCACTACTCCCTAGATATCTTTTACAGGTTAATTACTTGTTATAGTTGCGTGGATGACGGATTGTATTCCTTAATATCATTCATGGGGTGGCGTACTTACTTCCCCAATTCTATAAGCTCCTACTTCACTCCTATGTCGAGCCGGCTAAGAAGCTCCTAACATGGGATCACTAGAATTCGCTCATGCATTAAATACAACCATAAAAACCTAGTACACATCGGTTCATGTTTCTTAAGATGTCCAAGCAAGTTACACAATGGAGATCTGCCAGTTTTCTTAAGCCTAACATTGAAATCATTCATCCATTACAATTATAAGCAAGAAATCAACCTATAATCAACATCTAGGTTTCATTACATCTAAGCAAACACACAAAAGATCTAGCCTAGCATGTTATAATCAAGACAAGCATAAGATATATTTAAACAACACATAGACATATTGAATGAATTAAAAGGAGACTTATCTTAATTGAACATGAAAGGTTTCAAGGAGTGAAAACCCTTGAAAATACTGTTACAAACGACCTAGGGTTTATTAGGTTCGACCCTAGTATTCTCCACACAAGTTCCTCTTTTAATGAATGAAAAATAGAAAAGTATATATAGATTTTGTGAGGTGACAGCGTCAAGAGTAAATTTTTGACGCCGTCATCTCGCCGCCAATAAAGTTCTCGGACTGCCGAGATCTGGAGCTGACGCCGTCATGTGTAATCCTTCTTCAGGCCGTCACCAAAATAACTCTTGACGCCCTACTTCTGATGCCGTCACGTTTTCTCTGGGTCGTCATGCATTTTACTCCTGACGCCGTCATTTTTTCCTTCTTGACACCGTCAGATACTGTTTCCAGCATGGAAAATTAAGTCTTTGCCGTTTTCTTCACTTTTATGCTCCAAAAACGTAAAAAATGCTTCCTTTTCCAGAATTCACTCCCAAAGTACCTAAAATCACAAAAGGAATTATTTAGGGCAATATTTGATCAAATAAATTCCAATTCCGGCTTAAATGACCCCCTAAAAACGGTTCATTTTTCGCCTCATCAAGAACAGATCAGCCAAACTCAATGGTTTGAACATTCTAACAGGCATACTAATTTCATCTTTTAGACCCCCAATGAACAGACTCATGGCAAGAGACTCAGTCAAATTCATCCTATTCAACAGATCTTCAAACTTGTCTTGATAGACTTGTACTGTACTAGTATGCTTCAAGTTTTTTAGTTCCACCATAGGATCTTCAAACACATTGCCAAATCTCTTCAAAGCCTGCTCAGCATACACATCCCAATCACAACCATCTCCATAGTTTTTCCAGAACTGCTGATGCCACACCAAAGCCCTATCAGACAAATGCATGGCTGCCAATTCCACCTTCATGTTTTCTGGAACATCATCAATTCTGAAGAAATGCCTACATCTGAACAACCAACTCTTGACATCATCTCCATTGAATCTTGGAAACTTAATTTTGGACATCCTGCCATATTGGTTTCCCACTGCACCACCATTTCTTGCATTATGAACATGAGGACCATTACTTGTTCCTTCTCCAGACCTCATTCTCAACATTTCAGCCTACATTTGATCCATTCTTCTTCCCATCTCTTCCATAGTATGCAGAAGTGACTCCATTGTAAGATCTTGACTTCTTGTTGTGTTTCTTGTGTCCACCATTGTCACAGTATTATTACCACTCATCAACAATGATTTCTCACTGACCAAATGGGATAACGAATACTGGAACTGTTCTGGGTTACTCAATCCAACTGCTGCTTGCCAGCTTGTTCAGATAAGAAAATTTAACAAGAATTTCGGCTTATCTTGTGGCCGTACAGTTGATTGACACTAACCAGATGCAAACAGAATAGTAAAATCAGTGGTGGCTGATTTCTAAACCGGGGTCTTGATTTCTTGCCGGAATTTCGCCGGAGAAGATGACCGGAATATCAAGAAATGTAAGCTTAACACTTCTTGAATGAAAATGGTGCCAAGAAAGGGTTCTTGATACCAATTGATACGTGTAAGACTTTAACAACTAGAATTCAGGAAAGAATTGTAGCCGTTATGAATAACAAACAGGAAATCATGGAGAAGAAGAAATGATTTCGTATTTGAGATTCTTGATTCACTTTGATTAACAGAATTGAGAGAGAAAGGTTACAATCAATTATTAGTGAATGAATACAAATGAGATACTAATCACCTATTTATACAACTGGAAACAGAGACAAGCTTAGTAACTGATTTTCCCGCCCAAAAGTCATAACTGACTTTTGGTTTGTTGACCCACACGTGCCAGTCATGTGGTCTCTTTCTAAACTTGTTTTTTACTTGTATCACCAACTTGCTGATATAAATTGAAAAATACCTTTGATTAACCCAAAATCACCTTTTCCCATTGTGATCGCCATTTAAGCAAACATAAAACGGGTTTTTAGATCACCATATGTGTTTACGATTGGTGGTGGCTTGGTTTTCGGGACGCAAATTTTTTTTCCTGGTGACACGATTGGGGGAGGTCGGGTATTCTGATGGGTAGAAGATAGGTTTGGTATTTTTTACATTGAGGTCCTTGAAGTTTTAAATTTCGTTCCCGCTTTTTGAAGTTTGTTTCTTTACACTTTCGACACCCTATGTTTTTTTGTGTATTTTTCCAGCTACACGTTTTTATTTAATTTTGACCAAATTGGATTCAATTTTGACTTTTAATTAACCAATCACGTGGTTTGATTTTGTATACGTGGCAAAATCGAGATCTCCTATTGGTCTAATTATATTTTCAATGAGAAGGGTTTTGCAAAAATATTCCGAAATGATGTAATTCTTTTATTATATAAAAGATATGTTTAGTTAACGGTCTAACATATGGTGATCACTTTTAGCTATTAGACCATCTTATATGAGTCTATATTTACTTTTTATGAATAAAACTCAAATCTTTACTAGCATTTATGTAGATTATTGTATCTAATTTGGGTCTAACACAAACTTATTTTGATATTTTATGGTTTTTGTTTGAGTCGTTGTTATTCTTTAATTAAGGTCTAACATATAATGATTATTTTTAGCTATTTTTCTTTTAATAAATGAGCTGCAATAGGACATTCAGTAAAAAGATGGTGGGTTGTTTCTAAGGCGCCATCACAGATTGGACATCTTTTGGAGTGGAGATCCACCCCGCGAATGTCTAGATTGCAACGAGTTGGAAGGCGGTTCAAAAAAGCCTCCAAAAGTGTATATTTACCTTCATTGGAGCAATTTTATTCCAACTGATTGTGTTTGTTTGCCATGGGAGAAAAGAGCCTTCAAGAATTTTCCTCATTGAGGAGACAGAAAAGAGTTTTAAGGTGTTTGTGGTACAAACCCGTGAATCAGTTCTGAATTATGGAACATAGTCAGGTAGCAGAGCCAAAAGCCCATCACGCTGGACAGATTTGTGTCCATTCCTAATAGGCATACTCCAATTAAACGAGTATGTTTACAGCCCATTAGTCATTCCACATATATCTCTAAGAGCACAGGGTACGGTGGTGTTGTGGTTGGCGCCATCACCACCAGCCAAGAAACCCCATGGCGCACCGTACCGGTGGTAGCGCCGTGGCCATGGCTCAGCGCCATCGTGTTTTTCTTTTTTTTTTCTTTTTTTTTTTTTTTTCTTTTTTGTGAATTTGATCGTTGGAAAAGGTATAATTTTTGAATTTGAACATTAGAATTTGAGAGAAATCAGGGGTAAGGATCAAGGACAGAGGAAGAAGATGATCAATTTCAGTCATGCTGAGTTTGCACCCTACAGTTTATAGTTCTTACACTTTTGTTTTAGTTTTATAGTTTTATTTCTCAACAAGTCCAAAATATCTATAATACTATAAGATTCAGTCCCTAAATTTAATGTGGAGTTATGATGATAGAGTTGTTAGAGTTAGAAACAAGTTGGAGTCGTTTAGTAGTTGCGTAGAGTACAAGATAGCTAATGCTCGGAATTCAATGCAGCCTCATAATAACTATACAATCATGAAAGGAGATGAAGTGCAAGGGTTGCCGGAATTGATCACATGACATTTAGTATAGAATTAATAGTCAGTTAGATGAAGTGAAAGGGTTGCCCGAATTGATCACATAACATTTAGTATAGAATTAAAAGTCGGTTAGATGAAGTGCAAGGGTTGTGAAAGGTTGCAAGAATAATTAATGATTTAACCTAATCCATGCCTATATAAACCGGCAAAAATCACATTTAGTATGTACATTTGAAGATGATTCACACATCTTTTAGATCTTTGATTGTTGGTAGCGGTATGTAAATTATCTTTTGCAACATTTTGTAGATGATTCAAACATCTTTTAGATCTTTGTAATTAACTTGGTCTTCTTTTTTTTTTCTTAATTTAGTTATCATATGCAGGTACCATGAAAATCACACAAGATCATGCATGCTCAGATAAATGGAACCAAAGATTGAGATACTAACTATCTTCTTTGTTTCTTACATATTTAGGTGATTGTTTTAGATAAGCATATATATAGATATATGTATTATGTTAATGCATTTTCATATACAAGTAATTTATGTGCGTTTTCTATTGATGTAGCTCACATGTGCGAATTGATTCAAGAAAATGTGCACGAGCATGTATGTAAAGCAACATTTAAATGGTTAAATGATACTTTTTAGCTTGATTAGTTTATGTAAGTAGTTCATTTCGAATGCTTTTTGAGAAATATTAGAATGAATTTATCGTGTGCAATTGAATTATTATTGAAAAGAAGAAGGGTCGCGCATCGCAAAGTGTTTTCTATTTCTATATGTAGAATCATTAGTGAGAAACTAATATTTACGCCAATTAAATGAGTTTGCCATAATAGCAAAATACGACATATTAAAAATATCACATTGAGTAATTAATAGAAAGGAAAAAAATACATAATTTTGACTTAAATGCGTTTGTAAATTGTAATATCAAATAAAAAAGTTGAGTTTTAAACATAAGCAAAAGTTCAAACTTTTATCGAAAAACAAAACCGGTGCATTTAATGTGAAGTATATACAACATCGAGATGGAAGTGCAAGGCTTGCTGAAATTTATCACATGAAATTTAGTAATTAGTATACAATTAAAATTCGGTTATGGATCGAGATGAAGTTGAAAATGTTGCAAGAATAATTGATGATTTAACCTAATGTAATATATATAGATATATGTATTATGTTAATGCATTTTCATATACAAGTAATTTATGTGTATTTTCTATTGATGTAGCTCACATGTGTGAATTGATTAAAGAAAATGTGCACGAGCATGTATGTAAAGCAACATTTAAATGGTTAAATGATACTTTTTAGCATGATTAGTTTACGTAAGCATGCAACTTGAATAATGAATATAAAAGAAAAAGTATATAATTTTTGCTCAAACCCATTTGTAAATTAAAAAAAAATTATGTTTAAAATATGATAGTAGAGTCCAAAGGTTTTAGGAATTATTAATAATGTGTTAATTAATATTCATTTAGTTAGCTATTTAGAATTGAGTTTATTGATAAGATTTATTAATATTGGTTAGACTTTATAATGTTAATTTTCAATAAAATAAGTTGTACATTAAAATGAGATGAAGCTAAAAAGGTTTGTAACGATTTTTATATAGTTTATGTGTCATTATTATATATACATTATTACACAAACTTTAACTTACAAAATTAATAAAGAAAATATTTAACGCACATTAAACTATAACAAATTAGATAAACCCCGTGTGCTTCATATTATCATGCAAAAACCATCTAATAGACAAGTATTGTAGGGCTAAGTAAATAAGTAATAGACCAAAAGAAACAAAACCATTTTTTTATCATGCAAATAAGTAATAGGCCAAAAGAAACAAAGCCATCACAACTTAATAACCAAAAACCCATATATAGAATACAACACCACAAAACCAAAACAACATCAAACACCTTTCAATTTTTATACAAGAAAGTTAAAACATTTCATATGATATACTAAACCATAATTAAGTATACACTCGCCAATATACAGAAAGAATACACGATTAACAATTAGATTATTACGCACGGGTTCTGCATGTCTCGTAAACTATAGTTTATATTTCTCAACACTTTATAGTCCCTTTGTGTGATAAATTGTTTCAACGGTGGCCAATTAATGAGGTTGGATAATTATCGAATGTGGCTTCATTGTTTTGATATTTTTTTATAGTTGTAATACATTTTTGATATTTATATTGTGTTTGTTTTATTTTATGTAAAAAAAAATAAAAATAAATAATAATAATAAAAAATAAAAAATTGGTCGACGGCACCAGAATTTCTGGTGCCAACGGATACCCCTGAAATGTGGTGCTATGAGGTTTCTGGTGCTATGGAGTTTTTTGCTGACGTGGCAGCAAAAAACTCCCACGGCACCACGGTACCCAGTGCTCTAACCAAACAGCCTCGGTTTTCTTCGAGCGTGTATAACCTTGGAAACAAGCTTCTGAAATTACTATTGCCGAGCCAAGCATCATTCCAGAAACTTTGAGAGCCATGCATCTCCTACTTGTCTGACAAATATACCATCTATACTTGTATTAGCAGTAGCCAAATGTACGTTTTTCCAAACCAATGATATTTTTCCAAGGACTCCATGAAGCCGAGGATGTGGTAAAGAGACCGAACCCGCCAAGATCACCATGGATTGATACAATGACATGTTTCCAAAGGGAGTTAGGTTCCTTGTGAATTGGGTGCAACACATATTGATTTTGATATTATACGACTTTTGATATTAAAATTCACCACTCTTTTTTTAAGCTATTGTGTTGTACCATCCTCTAACTTCAATTTTTATGTATAGTAAGCGAGTCTTTACTAGCATCCATGTAGATTACTCTATTCAATTTAAGTCTAACTCATACTGATTTTGATATTATACGGATTTTTTTGATGATAAAAACTCGCATATCTTTTTACGCTATTGTGTTGTACCACCCTCGACCTTTATTAGATTTTATAAATAAAAATCAAGACTTTGCTAGCATCCATATCGATTACTCTATTCAATTTGGGTCTATCACATGCTTATTTAATTTTGATATTAAACTTGTTTTGATGACTAAAAATTCGCATTATTTTTAAGCTATTGTGTTGTACGAACCTACACCTTTAGTTTTTAAGAATAAAATTCAAGTCTTTACTACCATCCATGTAGATTACCCTACTTTTAGGGTGTGTTTGGCAAAAATCGCTGGTGCTGGTGCTGTTGCTGTTGCTGGTGCTGTTGCTGGTGCTAGTGTTGATGCTGATGCTGATGCTGATGCTGATGCTGATGCTGATGCTGATGCTGGTGCTGGTGCGGAAAAAGGTTTAAAATGTAGCTTTTTTTGTAGTAGTGTTTAGCAAACTAGCTGTAATTGTAGATTAAAAATGTAAAATGACGTAATTGGACAAACAAATAACAAACCCTGTATAAGTAAGAATAGTTAATAAATTATTGATATAAATTACAAATAGTAGTGTTTGATATAAGTTATACAACTATTATATGGTTCAGTGCCCCTTTAGTAGCAAATTTTTGATAATAAACATTTTGAAAATATAAGTACAAAATCTGTTAAAATGTTAACCCAAGCACTCTCGTATTGGTGAGTTTAAATTCTAGAACTAGATATGGTTAAATTCCCAAGTAAAGGCATGACTAAAGTTAACTTATAATTTTAGAGAACGTGGGTGTTTTGGAACGTGGGTTATTTTTGAAGGTTAATAAGGTAATTATACAAAAAATAATCTTAAGCCTTTTCTCAGAAGTTGGTTGGATCAACTTATAATTTTAGAGATTATTTTTTCTATAATCTTTCTTAATTTTGACAGCCAAATGATACTACATTTTGGATAATAGATTATTTTGTGGAAAAAAAAAAAAAAAAAAAAAAAAAAAAAAAAAAAAAAAAGCTCCATAATCTCCCAATAATCTATGTTACCAAACTCAGCCTAACTAAGCACTAAAATTTAATGATCTTTTTTAGCTATTGTACCATCTCATATGCGTCCATCTTTAGTTTTTACGAATAAAAATCAAGTACTAGCTTCCATGTAGATTACTTTGTGGTGATACTGATTTTGATATTATACGGTTTTTGATGATTATTTAAAATCGTATCTTTTTTTTAGTCTAGTCTTTTTTAGTTTTTTTAGTTGTCTCTACAACTACTTTTTTTTTTTTCATTGTACAATCTCATTTATGTCGATCTCTGAGTTTATAGAGGCCCAGGATGCCAAAAGTTCTTTATAGATCCAACTTTTACCATAGAACCCATCAAGCATTTTTAGCCACTCATTTTTTTTATCGAAATAAAAAATAAACTTCCACCCTTTTTTTAAAACTTAAATATTTCACAAACCGTAAATCGTCAAGCTACAAAAAAATACCATTGCGACGAGAATTAAATTATCTTTCTATAGATATGCATTGTTATATACTTTCGACGAACTTTTTTTCGCCTAGAAAAATCATATATGATTCGTAAGAATCATATATGATTCGATAAATCGAATCATATATGATTTTTTACGAATCATATATGATTTTTACGAATCATATATGATTCTTTTTGGGCGAAAAAAAAGTTCGTCGAAAGTATAAAACAATGCATATCTATAGAAAGATCATTTAATTCTCGTCGCGATGGTATGTTGTTTTGTAGCTTGAAGATTTACCGTTTGCAAGATATGTTGTTTTGAAAAAAAAAAAAAAAAAAAAATAGAAATGGGTGAATATGACATGTATGACTTCAGTTTAAAGACAAGTACGGGTCCTAAAATAGAAAGTAAATAATTTAATTAAAAGATAAAATGAGAAATAATCGTTTTCGATGTGCCTCACCATCATTTTTTTAAGCAACACTATAAATCAAATACATGAAGTCACTTTTATAGGATATATATACATATCATATAAAAATTTTGAGGTCCCTAGAGTTTGGAGGCCCTGTACGATAGCACGCCTCGCACACCCTCATATTTGTTACCTTCTATGTGAATTATTCCACTCAGTTAGGGACTAGGGTCAACAGATACTGATTTTGCTATTATAGATATGTGTCTAAAAAATCAAGTCTTCTGTTAGCTTTTTAGTAGTTTGACCTTACTTCGTAACCTTAGCCTCCCTTTCTTTATAGTTCGACTAAGTGACTTCGTAACCGAAACCTACTAGTTACTTTGACAGCTCAGTTGAGGTTAACAACTACTGTTTAATTACTATTGTAGATTCTCATCTGCGTTGATCTTGCTTTTTCATGAAACAGTTATAATGAAAATTTTGTTTTTCTTAGCTTGCAACTACTTGGCTCGTCCTAATTAAGGTTTTATGATATTAGGAGCCAACTTAAACATAGTTTAGGGACTTAAGTGTATGTTTGTAATTAGATTAGGTGTTAGACTTGAACTAGGACTTGGTTACTTGCCTTAGAAGGCAAGTAAAGGCCAGGAGTTTCCTAAACCTACTCAAACATGGTTTCTACCCCTCATCTTTATAAATAGAGGTGAAGGGATGCTAGTTCAACATTCTTATTTCTCGTTGTAATAGCTTTATTAGGTGATTTAATAAAGGTTTGGTACGTTCGAGGGTACTTAACGTGTGCGTGTGTGTGTGAATATCTAGTCGATCCTACAGGATATCAAATCCACTGTCCACATTTTTGTTGGAGTTCTTGTGTCGTTGTTCCACTCTAGAACTCCGGTTTGTTGAATTTCTTTTTACAAAGGTTAACAACTACTGTTATGTTATCATATATGTAGTGTCATATATGCGGTCAATTTGTATAAATTCATAAAAATCAAAATTAATATATATTTTTATTAAGGTTAACAATTACTGATTTTACTAGCTATTATTCAATGTCACATGCTTTATTTTGTTTAAATTTATGATCGAGTCATTTTACTAGGGGTGAGCAAAACCGACCCGATCCCGAATCCCGTTCCGATCCCGAGTCCCGATTGTTGTCCCGAAACCGAACCGACGTCAAACGGGTCGGGACTCGGTTTGAGTTTTCCGGCTAATCGGGATTCGGGATATTCGGGATCGGGTCGGGACGGGCCAAAAACTGAAAAAAAACAAACAAAACCGAGAAAACCGACCGATCCCGTCCCGTCCCGAATGTCCCGAAACCGAACCGACCTTAATCGGGTCGGGACTCGGTTTGTGTTTTCCGGCTAATCGGGATTCGGGATATTCGGGATCGGGTCGGGACGGGTCGGGAGAGGCCCGATGCTCAGCCCTAGGGCTGAGCATCGGGCCTCTCCCGACCCGTCCCGACCCGATCCCGAATATCCCGAATCCCGATTAGCCGGAAAACACAAACCGAGTCCCGACCCGATTAAGGTCGGTTCGGTTTCGGGACATTCGGGACGGGACGGGATCGGTCGGTTTTCTCGGTTTTGTTTGTTTTTTTTCGGTTTTTGGCCCGTCCCGACCCGATCCCGAATATCCCGAATCCCGATTAGCCGGAAAACTCAAACCGAGTCCCGACCCGTTTGACGTCGGTTCGGTTTCGGGACAACAATCGGGACTCGGGATCGGGACGGGATTCGGGATCGGGTCGGTTTTGCTCACCCCTACTTGATTTGTGTGTTCCTATTATGGGAATATTATCTGTACAGCAATAACAGTACATATGATGTGTGCAGCAAGGGTTCTAACTGTAATATCCTCTGCTTCTTAACTTTTCATATGCCACTCTCTCGGCCATTTTTTTAAGTATTTACACTTTCACCGACATTTTGTCTTTCAAGCAATTTTTCCATTCATCTTTTTTTACACTTTTCATGTTATCACTTGGGAATGAATCCTGTCTTTTTCAAACTTTTCATTGAATAACCCACACAACTCCTGCGGTTAGGATCTGAAGGTTGTGATTTGGGTTGTCGGAGATTCTGAAGCAGTTGGTGATGGGATAAATTGTTGAAAAACGGGAGGAAATTAAATGTAGGACCCTTGCTGTACACATCATTTGCACTGTTTGCTGTAGAGATGTTATTCCCATTCCTTTTATTATAACCATAAATGTTTACCTCAAAAAAACTTATCTTTTGCATGTTAGCAGCTGATTATGCTAAAGCTAAACAAGAAGTAGAGGACAAGGACCGTGAGATTGTGGTAAGATTAGTTAGTGATGATGATGTAGAACTTAATGAATCACAACTACTCAATCTTCCACTCGGTGTTTTGGAGATGATTATGGAGTTTTGTATTGGCTTGGAATACTTGAACTTTCGTGCTACATGCAAACTTTGTCATTTAGCAGCGCCTGTTTTACAATGGAGAGGTGAAGTAGCATTAAAGAGATTGCAGAATTATTCTTTGCTTTCACCATGGCTAATGATGGCAGACAAAAAACGAGGCATTGTCACTTTTGAAGATCCTTTCTACGGTTGCAAGTACTTTATGAAAATACTACGTGCTTCAATCCATGATGGTGAAATATGTTATTCTGGGTATGGTTGGTTGTTGTATTACAGTGAGTGTGGATCTGAGTTTTGTGGATTGGAGTTTTGTAACCCCTTCACAAATGAGGTCCATGATCTTCCCGAGATAAATGAACATTTCTATAGTTTATGCTTCTCAGCACCACCAACTTCCCCCGATTGTATGGTTGTTGGATTTGGCACCGAAGGTATTTACATCCACTTTGTAAATGGAGAACAAACCTGGCGTTTGGTTAGTCTGGAGGAGGAGGATGATGATGATGATGATGATGATGATGATGATGATGATCTTATCTTTTATTTCCCAACATTTTGTGGCCAAGATCTTTATGCTTTGTCTAACAACAGAAAACTTCATGTTTTCAAAAATTTGGGTCAAGAAGATTACTCTTGGGAGCAAGATGTAGTCGAAGCCCCGAGAAGTTGCACATATCCGACAGAATATTTCTTGACTAAATGTGATCAGCATGTGTTACTTGTCTTTGTGGACCATTTTGGAGAATCCGTAGAGGTTTTGAAGCTGAATGATTTCACGAAAGAATGGGAGAAAACAAATGGTTTAGGAAGGCACACGATTTATATCACTGATAGCGCATGCCTCTGCATTGAAGCCAAAACACCGGAAACGGAAAACAAAATCTTCTTTGCACGATTGTATAATAAGAATAGGAAGGTGGTGTTCTATTCACTCGAAACCGGCATGTATCACACTTTCAAGGCCAAAAACATAGAAGAAAGCATTGGAGATTTTGTCGGAACCAAGCATCCTTTGTACCCTCATGCGTGGATTGAACCCACTTGGAACCAGCTAACTAAATTATTACAGTAGTATTTTCTCATCAAGTCTTATGACACTAGTTTAATACACGTGTAATTTATGGGTTTTTTTTTAAATATCTTTTGTTTTAGAATTGAAATCTTCTCGTGTTCAATTTGAACATAATTGAACATGAGACGTAATGTTGAGATTTTTGCTAATGTAAAAGAAAAATGGACCCTCTACTATAAGACCTCTATTTTATTGACAATTAAATTTCTTCTCACAAAAAATCAATCATCTCTCATGTTCAAATTCATATTAATCACTCATGGTATCAATGTTTGTTATTAACGAGGATGTAAGCCGCGCGTTGCCGCGGACATTATACAATATTACATTTTGAGGACTAAATTTGCACCGAACCTCTAAGATGAAGGACGAAGCTCGTATGGAATTTTTTTTTTAAATTGTTAAAGATAACGGTCGTTAGCTACTTAACGTCAAGTTAGTGATCAAGGACTAACTTTGCAATAGATGTATAACATGAAGGACCAGTTATTTAAATTATGAGAGGAGTAAATTTGCAACGAACCTCTGAGATGAAGGACCATTTTTGTAAGGAATTTTTTTTTAAATGTTAAAAATAACGGTCGTTAGTTAACAGTTGTTAAGTAACTAACGACCGTTAGTTACTATAGCAGAAATTATTATTTTAAAGATTTACTATTCACTGTGAGTGCTTTACACTATAGCGGAAATTATTTTTTAATGAAGTGTGAATAGTAATCCACGCTAAATGTAATGTATATATAATATATACAAATTAGTATTCGAGTGACTACATTATAAGATTTGAAACAAATAAATAAGTAAATAGAACGCAATGAGTTTAGAGTGTGTAACACCCCCTAATTTGAAATGCGGCAGCGGAAAAGTAATTAGGATGTTACGGTGAGGATCGAAGTCATAATGATAGAAAACAGCTCGAAAGAGACGTTTTAAAACATAATTTCATTTAATAATATTCAAATACAAGAGGTCCTTATCAGAGTATTATAATAAAAGTCTTGATGTTTTAAACTGAATCAAACATCTTTTATTTTACACCATTTTTGAAATAAAGTAGATAAGTTTTGAAGTTTCGCCGCCCGTTCCATGCTTGCTTTCCCTGCTAAATACCTGAGATACATGCTTAAAAGTCAACAAAAATGTTGAGTGATATCATAGAGTTTGAATTTAGTAATCATTTTGATACACAAGTAAGATTGTATTGGAAATACAATCAGTTTGAAAATTGATATTGCAGTTTATATATTGCTCTAAGTCTCATGACACACAAACGTTAACAAATACCGTAAAAACGGATGTGTTTATCAAATAAATGATAATTTTGCCCTCGTGTAATAGGTGATTTGTCAGTTCCTATTTTTACTCAAATATAATTATCGCGACTAATACAACTAACCACATGCATAATGGCATTCCGTCAAGTATTAATGGGACAGGCTGTCAAACCTTAAATAGATCTATTCATTATATTCGCGTTCACATAACAGTGATTAATGGCTCATGATTAAGGGTCTTTTGGCAATATCTAACTTAGGCATATATCAAGTCAGGAAGCATACAGAAAATTACTTGTGATCTGTTTATCACATGTATTTCCCCTCACGGAGTTTGAAAATAAGTAAATGTGAGGCTATGACTCACCTTGATTGATACTGAAATGAAAAAAATAAAGTCGGACGAATTTATGATAACAGCTTCGAAACACAACCTGATAAATAAATTTATCTGAGAATTTGACCAAATACTATTTGGTAAATATGAACGAATAACGAATAATAATTATTCGTTATGACAAATAGATGATGTGCAGTAAAATTCTTGTGATATGCATGATATGACAAAATATGATTTTTAAATTATCCATCGTAGTTTTACCTTTTTAATCGTAAGTAAAAATATTAACTTTTGAAATATCGTTATATATATTATTAACGTTACGTTAAATAAGATATATAAGTAAAAATAAAAGTTTAAATGTAATACGAAATAAATTTACGAAAATAGAAAATAAATAAGAATGATAAATAGATTATGTTTAGTCTTTGTCTCTTTTTCCAATTTTACCATTTTTACTCTAACGATATTTGCGTTACACCGTTAGTCCTTTTTATAAATATGTTCAACTATAATCCTCTAATTGTCCAATAATCAATACTAGGCTTAGAATATTAACTTTCATCACATTTTACCCTTAAGTTTCTGTTTTTACAGGTTTAGTCCTTACTTTTCAATATTTACACTTTTAGTCCTTCTATGTGTCGTCGCGTTACATTTTAGTCCAAAATTACAAAAATAATTATAAAAAATTTCTAAAAATTTCTGTGGCTTATTAAGTCAATAATAAGCTTATTTTAACTGCTTATTTAATGAAAAGCTTATTTTTTTAGCTTATGGGCCCATAACGAACCATATTAAGGCCCATTAAGATTTTTGGAGGCGTGGGCATGGAAAATGTTTTGGGCCTGGCCTTGTACTATTTTTATGATTCTAAAAACATTTCATATGGGCCCAGTGGGCTTACGGATCTTAATTTCTTATTGGGCCCAGTGTAAGCCCATACGATAATATTAAGTTTTTAATATAAAGTTTGGATTTAAAAACCTTGTTTATGTCGATTCAAAATGAGTCGATTTATGTGTCAAAACGTGAGTATTTTTACAAGTCATATAAATGAAAGTGGTAGTTTTCTAGGTGGTCTATTGAGTCGTGTAATAATATTGTACTCTTGTTACGTGAAATTTAAAGTTATACGTGTGTTTTGTAGCTTGTTTGAATCGGTTATATATTTGAAAACTTGAAAATATTACTAAGTATTTTTACTAAATTTCATACGATGGAACTTGGTTTAAAATAGATGCGTGTGATGCATGTAACGTTTAAACTAACGTGAACTTGGTGTGCTACGTGACTCCTAGGCCTTCCAAGATAGAGGCTAGCCACGTTTGTCTTCTAAGTGACAATATATATGTGAAATATATGTGTAACATGTATATACATTTGAAGCAAAACGAATAAGGTGCATGAATATATTTTAACGTGAGATTTGAATGGAAACGAGTAGAAATAACTTACAAACACCCTTTAGGTGGTAGAGAGTCGAGAATGAAAGTATGGAACACAAGGAAAATCTCGTTCAATGTATAACCCAAACGTTATACGTATATATCAAACCCGATATCCCTTTTCTTGCTTCCAAACAATGTTGCAATGGACTTCTGACTTGTAAGAGTAGGTTTTAGGAAGAAATAAATATTTGAGAGAGTATGAGAATGGTGAGAAACGGATGCATGCATGTATGCTATATATGGTCTCCATATATCACACGTATGTGTGAAATAATTCAAGGAAACTTACGTACTATTGCATGTCAGTAAAACCTAGGTCTAGGGTGAGTTATATATTGTTAAATTATGAAATGTGGGTGCACAAAATGTGGAGGATGTCTTGGTGAATCATGCTCATGTCGACCAACCATTTTCATGTGTATACGATTTACTAAATCGTATACCACTTGAATATAACTGATCCTTTTTGACATTTGAACATAAAATCATCTTAGAAATATTATTAGGAACACGTAGGAACAAACGGGAATCAAAACGGTTAAGTTTTGAATAAACTATGAATTGATTGGGTCGAGTATATATCGATCACTTTGCCATTTAAAAACGTATCAAACGTCGTCCAATGAACTTGGGATTTGACACACTATTATTTGGCTAGGTGATGAACGAGATGGTGTAAAAAGATTGGTGTGTCGTGTGTAAAAATCGAGATTAAACGAGGCGTTTTGGGAGGCTTGAAGCTTAGTCGATCGGATGAAATAATAAGGATTTGGAATTTGGGCTTTTGGTTTTGAGCCTGTGAATAGTAAACAAGAACTGGGCTGGAATAATTAAGGGCCCGTTTAGTTAATTATTGTGATTAGGAATTTAATTAGGTTTAGTAATTATAATTAGGATTAAATGAAAAGTTTAGGTTTCGAGTAACGCGTCGAGGATTAATTCCGTCATTTCGTGAATTATATTATTTTGTGATTATCGTCAAAATAATATAATAAGAAAAATTTCAAATTTTTCCGAGAAAATGGGAATTAGTAACGATAACGAAAGATTATTTATTTATTAACGATATAATTACAAGAAATTTTTACAGGGTTCTACAGTACCCACTTGTCATTCTGGATTTCGTCCCGAAATTCGATTTTAAGAAATCTAACAAGTGCGTTCTATGAAAATAAATGTGGATATTTCTCACGGAATCTATCTTCTCTTTCCCATGTGTAAGTTGGTCCTCGCTTTGAGTCCCATCTAACCTTTACAATGGGGATACGATTTTGTTTGAGTTGTTTTATTTCTCTATCCATTATTTCCACAGGCTCTTCTGTGAACACTAGTTTGTCATCCAATCTAATCTCTTTTAGTGGAATGACGAGAGTTTTGTCAGAAAAACATTTCTTGAGTTGTGATACGTGAAACGTAGGATGTACCCTACTGAGTTCTTCCGGAAGTTCTAACTTATAAGCAACTGGACCAATTCTCTCCAGAATTTTGAAAGGTCCAATGTACCTCGGATTTAACTTTCCACGTCTTCCAAAACGGATCATTCCCTTCCAGGGAGAAACTTTCAACATGACTCTGTCTCCTACTTGAAATTCCATAGGCTTTCTCCTGACATCAGCATAACTCTTCTGTCTGTCACGAGCAGCTTGCAAGCGTTGCTTGATTTGGAATATTTTCTCTGTAGTGTCATGTATTAGCTCTGGTCCGTTGAGTTGCATATCACCAACTTCTGTCCAACAGACTGGTGATCTGCACTTCCTTTCGTACAGTGCCTCAAAAGGTGCTGCCTTTATGCTGGCATGGTAGCTGTTATTGTATGAGAATTCAACTAATGGCAAGTGTTTATCCCAACCATTTCCGAAATCAATCACACATGCTCGGAGCATATCTTCCAAGGTTTGGATTGTTCTTTCACTTTGTCCATCGGTTTGCGGATGATAAGCGGTGCTCATATCTAACCGAGTACCAAGAGATTTCTGTAGAGATTCCCAAAATCTTGAAGTGAATCGGCTATCTCTATCAGAAATAATGGATATTGGAACCCCATGTCTAATCACAATTTCCTTAAAATACAACTGAGCGAGTGTTTCCATCTCGTCAGTTTTCTTGATTGGTAGAAAATGTGCAGACTTGGTTAATCGATCGAAGATAACCCAGATTGTGTCTAATCCAGTTGGAGTCCTTGGTAACTTGGTAATAAAATCCATGGTGATTCATTCCCATTTCCAGACCGGAATTTCTGGTTGCATGAGTAATCCTGATGGTTTCTGAGTCTCTGCCTTTACTCTAGAACATGTTAAACATTTACCAACATACTCTGCGATATCAGCTTTCATATTTGGCCACCAATAATTCTTCTTAAGATCTTGGTACATCTTATTGGAACCGGGATGAATAGAATATTTGGATTTATGAGATTCATGCATGATAAGGTCTCGAATACCTCCAAAGAGAGGAATCCAATATCTTTCCTTAAAACATAACATTCCATCATTTCTTCTCACAAATTCTTTTTCATTATTTGGCATTCTGTCAACCTGATCTTCAGGGTTTGACCTTCTGCCAATTTTTTCATATTGCCGGTTTTCTTCTTGTAGAGCTTCTGTTTGAGCTTTGATGATTTGAGCTGGATGTGGCGAATGAATTGTCATTCCTAGAGATCGAACTCTAAGAGGTTTAATTCTGTCTTTTCTGCTCAACGCATCGGCTACTACATTCGCTTTACCAGGGTGGTAACGAATTTCACAGTCGTAGTCGTTGAGTAATTCTAACCATCTTCGTTGTCTCATGTTCAGCTCCTTCTGATCCAGTATATGTTGTAGACTCTTGTGATCGGTGAAAACCATACACTTTGTACCATATAGGTAATGTCTCCATATCTTAAGAGCAAAAACTACTGCTCCTAATTCTAGATCATGAGTGGTGTAATTTTCTTCATTCTTCTTTAGCTATCGTGAAGCATAAGCTATGACTTTGTCTCTTTGCATTAGTACCGCACCTAAACCATGATGAGATGTGTCACAATACACTACAAAGTCCTCATTTCCTTCCGGTAATGCTAATATTGGTGCTTCACAAAGCTTCTGTTTCAACAGTTGAAATGCTGACTCTTGCTTCTCTTCCCAGATATACTTCTTGTTCTTCTGGGTGAGTTCCGTCAAAGGTTTTGCAATCTTTGAGAAACCTTCTATAAATCTCCGGTAGTAACCGGCAAGACCTAAGAATTGACGAATTTCGGTTGGAGTGGTGGGTGACGTCCAACCTTTAACTGCTTCTATCTTCGCGGGATCTACATGGATACCTTGGTTGTTGATGATATGGCCTAAAAATTGAACGGTAGAAATCCAAAAATCACATTTGGAAAACTTGGCGTACAACTTTTCTTTCTTAAGTAACTCCAAAATAGTCCTTAAGTGTTCGGCATGCTCTTCTTTATTGCGCGAATAGATTAAGATGTCATCAATGAACACAATAACGAATTTATCCAAGTATGGCTTGCATACTCGGTTCATTAAATCCATGAATACTGCTGGTGCATTGGTAAGACCAAATGGCATCACTTGAAATTCATAATGTCCGTATCGTGTTCGAAAAGCTGTCTTGGGAATGTCTTCTTCCCTGACTCTTAATTGATGATATCATGATCTTAGATCAATTTTTGAGTAAACACTTGATCCTTGTAATTGGTCAAATAGATCGTCGATCCTTGGTAATGGATATCGATTCTTTACCGTGAGTTTGTTCAACTCTTTGTAATCGATACACATTTGGAACGTTCCATCTTTCTTTTTGACGAATAGGATTGGTGCTCCCCAAGGGGATGAGCTTGGTTGAATGAATCATTTATCTGATAGTTCTTTCAATTGTTCAGATAATTCTTTCATTTCGGAGGGTGCTAATCGATATGGTGCTTTTGCAACTGGTGCTGCTCCAGGCACTAAATTGATGCGAAATTCTACTTGACGAGTTGGTGGAATTCCAGGTAAGTCTTCGGGAAATACATCAGAAAATTCTTTTACAACTGGCACTTCATCAAGTTGTTTCTTCTTTTCTTTTGTTTCTCCTCCCGTTACTTGAATTTGGAATACATGGCATCCTTTGCTTATGTATTTCATCGTCTTGGCGTACGAGATAATATTAAACGAAGTTTTAGGTTTATCACCTTGGATGATTAAGGTTTCACCGTTGAGTGGAATTTGAATGACTTTCTCGTCACAAATTATTCTGGCACAGTGTTTAGATAACCAATCCATACCAATGATGACATCAAAACTTCCCAATTGGATGGGCATAAGATCAATAGGGAAAGATTTACTTAGAAGAGTTAAAGTGCAATTTTCGATTAGGGTATTGGTACTTAGGATATTTCCATCTGCTAATTCTATGTCATAGATAGTATCTAACTTTATAGGAGTAATATTTAGAATTGCGGCAAATGAAGTAGACACAAAACTTTTATCTGCTCCAGAATCAAATAATATCTTAGCATCTTGTTGATTTAATAGGAACGTACCCGTAACAACATCAGAGTTCTGAGTCGTGTTCCCATCACCAAGTACATATGCTCTTCCTCGGGCAACGTTATTGGCATTCTTCGGACAGTGAGTTTTGTAATGTCCAACCTCACCACAACCATGGCACTTTACTGCTATCGGTTGTGTGTTGGCTCCAGTTGCTCGACAGTCCTTTGTCATGTGACCAATTCTTCTGCAGTTGCCACAAGTAGCCTTACATGATCCAGTATGATGCATGTTGCACTTGTTACATAGGGGTAGAGTTCTGGCATAACCTTTACTTTCTGCAGGCACTGCTGCATAAGCTCTGGTAGCTTCTTGTCGACGATTCTGTTGCTGATGATGATTACTACGGTTCTGCTGTTGATCTCTGTTGCGGTTGCTGCTTTGATTGTTGTTGTTGTAGCTCCTGTTACCACTGTAGTTGTTGTTGTAGCTGCGGTTGTTGCTATTGTTGTTCCCACGGTTGTCAGCACTTCTATTATGCTCATTGATCGCGAAGGTAGAACCTCTTTTGATCACCCGGGTTAACAATCTCTGGGCAAGTCCCATAGCTTCTCCTACTGTCTGTGGATTCGATGCGGTAACATCCCCTTCAATAGATGGTGGCAGTCCTTCCACATATTTCTCCAATGCTTGTTCAACATCGGGTATTATTGTTGGGCATAACACCGACAACTCCAGAAACTTTATGTCGTATGTCTTCAGGTCATTGTACCTTACTACTAGCTGATGAAATTCATCCTCTAGTTTTCTGATCTCTGTCCTGGGACAATACTTCTTAAGCATTTTATTCTTCAACTCATTCCAGGAAAGTTTGAAAGCTTCATCCGGACCCATAGCATTCGCAGTAGTATTCCACCACGATAGTGCTTCTCCTTGAAGAGTTCCTGTAGCAAAGGTAACTTTTCTATTCTCAGAACAACCACTCCTCTTGAAGACTGTCTCAGTATGCTCAAACCAATGGGCCATTTCAGTAACTCCTTCTATTCCTTTGAAATTTGTTGGCTTGCAAGTCATGAAGTCCTTGTAAGTACAATTACGGGGAGTATATGTATTAGCTTCACGGTTTGCACCATTGATGTTATTCAAACGATCCGCTTCACGAGCTGCAGATATTCCCTCAGCAATCATTCTTTGAACCTCAGTAGGTGTCATGATCACTTCCGGGTTGGAATTTTCGCTACTTGCATGCTCCATTTTTCTATTAATAATACAAAAATATAGCATTTAGAATTTTAAACAAAAATTTTGTTTAAAGGATCTTGTGAAGTAGGGAAATGAATATTTATGAGTTCTAACAATAATTGGGCACCATATGTAGTTTTTATTTCGATACAACAGTCATAATTATTCCGATATGTTAGATGCATTTTTAATACACATGAACAACCATAAGCATAAATTAACATTTGTATATAGTAATATCACAACCAACAGCATAACATTAATAACTTGATCAGTTGAGTTTTCATAACAAAACGATACAAGATTCTTTATTAATTGCCACATGCGGCAGGCTTAGATGCCTTATTACTAGTACAAATACTAACTGCCTCTAATGATTAGGTATGTCCACATGTCCTCCCATCTCTAAGATCTGAGTTCGGAGCTCCTGCATCTCGGTATGATGTTTAATCTGCATATCTCCTACAAGGTTTTCCAATGTATCTGCTCTTCGGTGTGCAAGCTGGGCTTCCCAAGTACGGTTCTGTCCCTCCCTTCGCAATGATATTGCGAAAGAACGTGTCTTGGAGATATCTGAATGTATCTGAGCTAACCCCTGCTACAACTCTATCCTATTGGCTATAAGGTTATGTAAGGTATTGTGGATAGTGTCCGAATGGTCAAATGATGAATAATCAATCATCTGAAGAAGTGAGTCTATCTGTTCTTCATGATGCTCCAAACGCGTCACTACTACAGAAGGTGAAAGAGTAGAGGTAATTTCCATCCTAGCACTCTCGCCAGTTTCATTGATATGAGCTGGGGGAGTAAAACCAGGAGGATAGGGTAATGATGGTAAAAGTGGATGAGTAGAATCAGAAATACGAAGTCGGCTGGATGCGAGTATATCTTCCTCAGGAATTTGTTCTCTATGGTGAAAAGTATATGGATAGGTCTGGCTAAACAGATCGAATAGGTGATCAGGTGCATATGAATCAAATTCATGACGTGGTAATGGTATAGGTGTTGGTAAAACCAAAACATCGGGATTTTCAGGCGTTGTAACAATTTCGTCTTGCTCGAATGGTTCTGTTTCTTGGGAAACAGCGTCAGGTACAAAGGTAGAACGAAAAACAGGCGAAGTAACGGATGCGACGGAAATATCAGAGTCGGAGTCCGATATACTCATATTGAAATAATACTGTAATGATTCATAAATAGTGCAGAATAAGAATTTATTGTCGTCAAAGAATACAAAATTCTAACATATCAAGATCAAAGTATCATAGCTTAATGATTAACTTACTGAGTATGGTAGCAAGCAGGCACGGCGGGCGAAAAATAATATGATGTAAATTTAATTTATTTGAAAGTGTGGTTATAGTTCAATGTTTAAAAACATTTGGTTCTCTATAACTATGTCTCTAATGCCAATCTGTAACACCCCCTAATTTGAAATGCGGCAGCGGAAAAGTAATTAGGGTGTCACGGTGAGGATCGAAGTCATAATGATAGAAAACGGCTCGAAAGAGACATTTTAAAACATAATTTCATTTAATAATATTCAAATACAAGAGGTCCTTATTAGAGTATTATAATAAAAGTCTTGATGTTTTAAACTGAATTAAACATCTTTTATTTTACACCATTTTTGAAATAAAGTAGACAAGTTTTGAAGTTTCGCCGCCCGTTTCATGCTTGCTTCCCCTGCTAAATACCTGATATACATGCTTAAAAGTCAACAAAAATGTTGAGTGATATCATAGAGTTTGAATTTAGTAATCATTTTGATACACAAGTAAGATTGTATTGGAAATACAATCAGTTTGAAAATTGATATTGCAGTTTATATATTGCTCTAAGTCTCATGACACGCAAACGTTAACAACTACCGTAAAAACGGAGGTGTTTATCAAATCAATGATAATTTTGCCCTCGTGTAATAGGTGATTTGTCAGTTCCTATTTTTACTCAAATATAATTATCGCGACTAATACGACTAACCACATGCATAATGGCATTCCGTCAAGTATTAATGGGACAGGCTGTCAAACCTTAAATAGATCTATTCATTATATTCGCGTTCACATAACAGTGATTAATGGCTCATGATTAAGGGTCTTTTGGCAATAGCTAACTTAGGCATATATCAAGTCAGGAAGCATACAGAAAATTACTTGTGATCTGTTTATAACATGTATCCCCCTCACGGAGTTTAAAAATAAGTAAATGTGAGGCTATGACTCACCTTGATTGATACTGAAATGAAGAAAATAAAGTCAGACGAATTTATGATAACGGCTTCGAAACACAGCCTGATAAATAAATTTATATGAGAATTTGACCAAATACTATTTGGTAAATATGAACGAATAACGAATAATAATTATTCGTTATGACAAATAGATGATGTGCAATGAAATTCTTGTGATATGCATGATATGACAAAATATGATTTTTAAATTATCCATCGTAGTTTTACCTTTTTAATCGTAAGTAAAAATATTAACTTTTGAAATATCGTTATATATATTATTAACGTTACGTTAAATAATATATATAAGTAAAAATAAAAGTTTAAATGTAATACGAAATAAATTTATGAAAATAGAAAATAAATATGAATGATAAATAGATTATGTTTAGTCTTTGTCTCTTTTTCCAATTTTACCATTTTTACTCTAACGATATTTGCGTTACACCGTTAGTCCTTTTTATAAATATGTTCAACTATAGTCCTCTAATTGTCCAATAATCAATACTAGGCTTAGAATATTAACTTTCCTCACATTTTACCCTTAAGTTTTTGTTTTTACAGGTTTAGTCCTTACTTTTCAATATTTACGATAATATTAAGTTTTTAATATAAAGTTTGGATTTAAAAACCTTGTTTATGTCGATTCAAAATGAGTCGATTTATGTGTCAAAACGTGAGTATTTTTACAAGTCATATAAATGAAAGTGGTAGTTTTCTAGGTGGTCTATTGAGTCGTGTAATAATATTGTACTCTTGTTACGTGAAATTTAAAGTTATACGTGTGTTTTGTAGCTTGTTTGAATCGGTTATATATTTGAAAACTTGAAAATATTACTAAGTATTTTTACTAAATTTCATACGATGGAACTTGGTTTAAAATAGATGCGTGTGATGCATGTAACGTTTAAACTAACGTGAACTTGGTGTGCTACGTGACTCCTAGGCCTTCCAAGATAGAGGCTAGCCACGTTTGTCTTCTAAGTGACAATATATATGTGAAATATATGTGTAACATGTATATACATTTGAAGCAAAACGAATAAGGTGCATGAATATATTTTAACGTGAGATTTGAATGGAAACGAGTAGAAATAACTTACAAACACCCTTTAGGTGGTAGAGAGTCGAGAATGAAAGTATGGAACACAAGGAAAATCTCGTTCAATGTATAACCCAAACGTTATACGTATATATCAAACCCGATATCCCTTTTCTTGCTTCCAAACAATGTTGCAATGGACTTCTGACTTGTAAGAGTAGGTTTTAGGAAGAAATAAATATTTGAGAGAGTATGAGAATGGTGAGAAACGGATGCATGCATGTATGCTATATATGGTCTCCATATATCACACGTATGTGTGAAATAATTCAAGGAAACTTACGTACTATTGCATGTCAGTAAAACCTAGGTCTAGGGTGAGTTATATATTGTTAAATTATGAAATGTGAGTGCACAAAATGTGGAGGATGTCTTGGTGAATCATGCTCATGTCGACCAACCATTTTCATGTGTATACGATTTACTAAATCGTATACCACTTGAATATAACTGATCCTTTTTGACATTTGAACATAAAATCATCTTAGAAATATTATTAGAAACACGTAGGAACAAACGGGAATCAAAACGGTTAAGTTTTGAATAAACTATGAATTGATTGGGTCGAGTATATATCGATCACTTTGCCATTTAAAAACGTATCAAACGTCGTCCAATGAACTTGGGATTTGACACACTATTATTTGGCTAGGTGATGAACGAGATGGTGTAAAAAGATTGGTGTGTCGTGTGTAAAAATCGAGATTAAATGAGGCGTTTTGAGAGGCTTGAAGCTTAGTCGATCGGATGAAATAATAAGGATTTGGAATTTGAGCTTTTGGTTTTGGGCCTGTGAATTGTAAAAGAGAAATGGGCTGGAATAATTAAGGGCCCGTTTGGTTAATTATTGTGATTAGGAATTTAATTAGGTTTAGTAATTATAATTAGGATTAAATGAAAAGTTTAGGTTTCGAGTAACGTGTCGAGGATTAATTCCGTAATTTCGTGAATTATATAATAAGAAAAATTTCAAATTTTTCCGAGAAAATGGGAATTAGTAACGATAACGAAAGATTATTTATTTATTAACGATATAATTACAAGAAATTTTTACAGGGTTCTAAAGAGTGTGTGTTAGACGACGAAAAAAAAAACTTTTATAATATACATCTTCATAAATTGGGCATGTTTGGCGCACGAACTTATCAAAGCTTATCATAGCATGAGCTTATATTTTTTTTTAAAAAATAAACTATCATTAAAAATAAGTCTCGTTTGGCTGACATAGCTTGAAGGAGCATGTACAAAAAATAAGCTACTAAATGAAATGCTAGTTGAAGGAGCATGTAGAAAAAAGCTCCAGCGACATGCTCCAACAAGCATCTCCAGTAACCCGCTCCAGCTCCTACTAGTGTCAAACATACCCATTGTATTAACTAAACAGAAAACATAATAAGCTACTATGTCATTTTGACCATGTCTATGTTATATAAATTCGAAGTGTCGTAAAGAAAACCCATTTTAAATCACTCTGCATTTGTCTGTGTTATAATCAAATGTTGAGGTGCATACCGGAGTTTTTTGTTTGACTATAGTGATTTGAAGAGTGATCAAGTTTCACGTAACGATTTACGGGTTATTAGATATATAATTTTTAGAAACATGATTAAAGTATGTTTTTTAGGAAACAGTGTACACTTTTATTAATTAAATCAGATTACAATAAATAAATAACAAAAAATTAAATACAGACAGAAAGGAGTAGAAGCAAAAGACAGACACTATAAAACGATAAGTAAAAGAAAGCAGTAAAAGTTGAGGCACGAGGGTCGCGTTTAACATGATTCCATTGTTTCTCAGATACAACAGCCAAAGCTGATGTACAGTCGGATGTTTCTGATCGAAGGACTGCTGGAACTCGTATGCAATGAGTTGCGATTTTCTAGATGCCCCAACTGAATGAGATTATGGTTATATTTATAACAGAAAGCTGTCTTAGTATGAAAGATCAAATTTCGGCCATAATTAAACAAATCAGTTATTATTAAAAACTGATTTGCATATCTTTTATAACACAAAATTTATTCTGTATAACTAGTCAATAAGCTAAAATCTATTCCTAAAATAGATTTACAGAAAATGGAAATTAAGACCCGAATTTGCAGCAAAAAGATACGCACGTAGGCGAAGTTTTGGATTGTATTCGTGTTCGTAGGTTGTGCAGGCTCGCATGAGTTCACAAGCTTCAAACACTTTTTATGCATTAAAACTTGGCTTTCAATCGATTCCCACAAATCCTTGATATATCACCTTGGTATATTATTTTCGCATGTCAGATGAACATTTATCTCTGTTCTTTCTATTTAATAATATGTTGGTATTTTTATAATTGATTTAAATTATCTTTCTTTTTTTTCTATGAGATTAATAAAACTAGCTCGCCCATTCAGACGGGCCACGTAACTAGGGGTGTTTACCGGTTCGGTTATTGGTTAATCGGTTTATTCGGTTCGGGTTGTTCGGTTAAAAAAAATTTTGGGTCAAAACCGAACCGAACCGAAAATATCTATGACCGAACCGAAGTTCGGTTCGGTTATGGGTCAAAACCAAAAACCGAATTTCGTACTTGAATTACACTATTTATATTTTTTTAAAATTTAATTATATATATATATATTTGGCAAAAAAAATATTTCAAGCATAAAAAAATGTTTTTTATATTAGTATAAAATTTTAATGGACATTTTTTATATTTAAAATAATATAAATATATAAAAAACATATATATATTTATATAAATTCGGTTTTCGGTTCAGATAGCCAAACCCATATCCAAACCGAAAACCGAATTTTTAATTCGGTTCGGTTCGGTTTTAACAAGTTCGGTTCGGTTATATGTTTGGTTCAGTTTTTTTCGGTTCGGTTCGGTTCGGTTTTCGATGTATTCGGTTAATTACCCGAACCGTGAACACCCCTACACGAAACTAGTATTTCATGTTTGTATAATGGGCTATTTTCTAAAATTTTATTGGAGTATAAAACATCCCTAAGTGCATGACATATTGTAGGCCCAACATAAAAGCCCAAATACATGATGTTTCTTTTTTACTTAATAAGTTGGCTCAAATAGAGGTGCAAGTGGTGAATCGATTTTTTTTAAACCGGTATAAAAACTGGAACCTGTTTTTAAAAAAGTCAGTTTTTTTTAAACCGGTCCGGTTTTTTTAACCGAACCGGTTAGACCGGTTTTGGGTTTTAAGCCACGACCGGTTTTATCCGGTTTTTTATTTATTAAATATATAATTTTTTTTAAAGTTAAAATATGTTACCGTTAGAAAAGAAGCGGAAAAAACCGGTTTTAACCGGCTAAAAAAACCGGCCAAAGTTAAAAAAAATTGACCATTTGAAATAAAACCGGTTTTTACCCTTTTTTTTTATCGAGCAACGGCTCCAAAGGCAAAAATAGCAATTTTTTGTGTTTTTAATGATTTTAAGGCATGGATTGTTAGTATAAGTAGATGTAATGAGTTGTGGTTGAAAACACATAAAAAACAATCTCATTTTTTTTAATCTCTTAAAAACGCTCTAATCTCGCTAATTCGCTATAATGGAAAACTTGTCACAATCACAACAAGCTTCCACTACTCCCTCTATTTCTACTAGCAATGCCCTAAAAGTTTACACAAATGAAGATGTTGTGAAAGTTAGACCAACTAACCGAAAAGGTGATGTTTGGTCTAATTACGATTTGTGTGTTATGGTTGATAATTTGGATAGGGCGCGTTGCAAGAAATGTGGGAAATTTTATAACACCACGTCTAACTCTACATTTAGGAATCATGGGTAGTTGTAAGGCGGTCCGATAAAGTGATACGTCGCAAGGTACTATTGGTGCGGATGGTCAAATTTTTATATATGATAATGATGCACTTCGACTTGATTTTACGAAGTTTGTCATTCAACAAGCGATTCCATTCAACCACTTCGACAACGTCAAGCTTACGGAGATCATCAAAAGGAGGCTACAATCGTGGTATCAACATGTAAGTCGTACTACTCTTAGAAGTGATGCTTTTAATTTATGGAAAACGGCTAAAAAGATATTATTGATGGTTTTCGTGAATATAAATATGGTGTTGCTATAACTACGGATACTTGGACCGCACCACGTGGTACGACAAATTCTTTTCTCGCCGTTACGGCTCATTGGTTTAATCCCGAATCTTGGTTATTAATGAAACGGACAATTGCTTTTATACTATTTGGTTATCCTCATACGGGATCTAATTTAAGAAAATTTTTACATGACACTTTAATTGAATATAAATTAGATGATAATTTTTTTACGATTTCACTAGATAATGTATTAAATAATACTAGAGCTATGGACTTGTTAAAATTACGTGTAAAACCTATTTTAGATGGTGTTTTTTTTCATTCCCGTTGTGTTTCTTATGTTATAAATTTATCCGTACAAGCGGCATTAAAAATATGTGATAGTTTAAAGATGAAATTTAGGAATTTATTAGTAACTATATATAGTGTGAGCAACGAACGACAATTAACTATAAACGTTTTCGTGGTATGTGTAATGAAGTACCCCTAGGACCTTGCTTTGATAATAATACTAGGTGGAATTCTACTTGCATAATGTTTGAAAATATACTACGACAACAAACAACTTTACATGCTTTTAATGAAAGACTTCTTAATAAAAATAAGTCCGTTATAATACTAGACGACCAAGATTGGGATCGACTAAATGAATTAACTATGTTTTTACAAGTTTTTAAAAAGGCAACAACTATATTATCAGGTGTTTATTACCCAACTAGCTCATTAGTTTTAAACCAAATTTATGCTATGACGGAAAAATTATATGAATTAAAATACTCACCTACTCAAATGTTTAGAAAAATGGTTAAAATTATAAAAAAGAAATTTATAAAATATTTTGCTAATTTACCTTTTGTTTTTACTTGTTCCGCCGCACTTAATCCATGTTTAAATGTTGGAGGTGTAGAACTTTTAATAACAAAAATAATAGAAAATTTAGACTTATCTTTTGGGTTAAACGGTGAAGACCCCAACTATATAACATCTCAAATTTTTAAGTTTAACGATAATTTTAAAAAATATATTTGGAATTTATGCAACAAAATATGGTCACCAACAAACCCCAATTGTTGACCAAATGCGGGCCGGATCGTCGCGAATGACAAGAGATATTAATAAAAACCTTTATAATTCTTTATTTGAAAACGCTAAAAAGCATCAACGAACATCGGCCTCAACAAGCAAATTGGGACAATATATGGCTACAAACTTTTTAAGAACTTTAAGTCCCGATGAGTTTGCAAACTTTGACATTTTAGCTTGGTGGAAAGAAAGGGAAATCCAATTTCCAATTTTATCCGCTATGGCTCGTGACTTATTAGCGGTCCAAGCTTCGACGGTACCTTCCGAATCGGCCTTTTCTACTAGCGGTCGAATTATATCGGATAGAAGGTCAAGACTAACCCCCGAAGCCGTGGAAGTATGTGTATGTTTGAAAGATTATTTGGACGTAGTAGATAGGATACAACATGAATCATCGTTGGAAGGTCTAATATTAGATAAAGAAGTTGAAGAAGATATAGCTAGAGAAGAAGATGAAATGGGGCTATCACCTTCGAATACCGAAGGGGAATTAGATGAAGGTGAGTTTGAAGAATTTGAAGTTGAAGATGTAGATGTACAAGATTTTTTGGAAGAAAATGATCTTGACTACTTGAGTAGTTGAGTATAACGAGTGATGGCAATGCCGAAGCTCGATATACTTGATTACACTAATATGTTTTCGGGTGATGGCCATGCCGAAGCTCGAAATGTATTAGTATTTATATGTTTTTATGATTGTATTGTTTAAATAAAAGTTATGATTGTATTTTTTTAGTTGTATAATTGTATTGTTTAAATAAAAGTTATGATTGTATAATTGTATTGTTTAAATAAAAGTTATGAGTATATTGTTTAATTATATGTTTGATAATTAACAACTTTATTAAATAAATGTTTGAAGTTTTTAGTAAAATTCTGGAAAAAAAAACGAACCGGTAAATAACCTATAAAAAATCTGAATTCGAACACTTATAACCGAAAAAAAACGAACCGGTAAAAAACCGATTCCGAAAATTTATAACCGAAAAAAACCGATTCCGAACATTTATAATCGAAAAAAACCGATACCGAAAAAACCGAACCGAACCGAAACCGGTTATTAGAAAAACCGGTTTTAACCGGTAAATTTGCACCTCTAGGCTCAAACCATTCTTTCATTTTACTTGGAGACCCACAAAAATATTTGTCTCTTCATTAACAAGCCAAATTGTACATGTTTCAAACTACCACTTAATCAACAAAGCTAAAAAAGAAAAATAATAAATATATAATAAAAAATAATAATAACAAAATAAATCCTTAGTCTATGACGAGAAAATCTGGAAATCGCAAAACAAGCTTTATGGTCGCTATGAAATATAGGCCAGAAAGGCAGAAACCCAGAACAATTGGCAAAAATGATGTTTCATAGTAGTATTTAAAATGGCAACATGAAAATCAAATAATCAATGTCACATTTATACATATATAGCAAGGACCGTTTACGTAATAACTATTACATTTAACACGTAGTATTAAGTATTAACTATTAAGTGACAGAAAGGTCCCTCCACTATCGTAGGTCCTTCAAGTATATTATGATATTTTTGTACATGATCTTTTTCCATGACTAAACTCTACTACAAGTCAGATTCACAACAAATTACAATTGACGAGGAACAACCCCACTTGTTTTAAACTTTGTAATCACGCATCTAAATGTAAGACTTAAGAATGCATTAGCTTAACCACTTGGTGTGTGAAGGATCGATGTTCTGACACTTTCAGGGAGTGAGACTCAATAGCAATATTGAGTAGCAATGTACTGCTATTTGTGTAATTACATCATAATACCACATATATCAACCAATACTTATATTCGCGAATAATCTTAGTGAGCTCTTGACGTTGATTAATACGAGTGAGAAGGAGCGGATCTTTGTATGTATTCATGGATTGATAGAAAATGTCCATTCGTACATAAATGGGTTAATGTATCTCATTATATAACTATAAGATTACCCGTGAGGCAACGGTATATAAAAACGTTAGTTTGTGCGTGTAACTTTTTTAATATATAGTTAAAAAAAGTTAGTGATTTAAATTATAATTAGTTATTTAAATATTTTATAGATTGGTTGTTTTTTATAAGTAGAAGTATTTTAGTTTAATAATATTACACATATTTTAAGTTTTAAACAAATATGTTTCCTCTATTATATGTAGTATAAATATAAAAGAGTACATAGTTTTGTCTTAAAATGTTAAAGAGTACAACAACATGCTATGGTCATAATGAAAATTTGACTTATTTTGACCTAAAATAATCAAGATTAAAAAGAATAATATCTACTTTAATATTATTTAATACACTTAATAGAAAATTCATGTTTTGCAATCCTAATTAAGATTCGGTTATAAATTACAAAATTTATCGATAATAAAATTGTTTGTTCCATTTATCAAGTATATAAAAATAATCTTTTAGAGATGATCAAATCATTAATTTGGTAATGATGACTTGCTAATATCGTAAAAAAGGGTCATATTGGATTCGAAATGGCAAACTTGATACTATTTTACAACAAAACAATCATGTATTTTGTATCAACTAGTCGGGCACCGGACTGCCGCGTTGCGGCCAGCCATCGTAGTTTATATTAATATAGCGAGATGGGCCATGGACCGCCGCGTTACGGGTGGACGTTGTTTCACTCCGTTGATCATTGACATTTTTTTTAATGTAACGTTCCTACGTTAGCAAATTTATGTTGGCTCAGATAAAACATGTATACTTACTGAAATAGTAGGCATGTATACTTACAAAGACAGTAGCAATAAAAATGGAAAATGATACAAAAACTTACTAAAAATGTTAAGCTTGTCACTACTGTAGCATACACAAAGCCTTTAGTTCATGTAATATCGCTTGCTTGTCAGTTTCGGATAAAAGAGTAGGTATGTTAACCTTCTGTCTGCAAAATTTTAAGGCAAAACATTAGTAATGGTATAATGTGCCAAGTTTAGTAAGATTGGCTAGTGTAAGTGTTATGTATATGGTGCGTTTGTAGAATGGATGTACTGCTACTTAACTTATTCATCTTGGTCTTATGTAGGTGTTGTTGGTGCGATTGTTTTGTTGTTAATATCTATTGTTTAATTTGTAGTCCAGTAGTGGTTATGTATATTCATTAAAAGGAGCAGACACAAATTAAAAAAAGAAATTTCAAGTGGATTTAACGATCAACGATAAGACATATTGTTGAAGCAAATACCAGATCATGAATGTAGCAACACGTCAACTCACCTTGAGCTATAGAACACTGGCGATCGATATTCATGTATGAGCTGCTACTACTCATCTGTCAATTTCTGTTATGCCTAGTACAACAATAAATTATTAACAATTAGTATACCTTAAACTATTAGCTCTATAACCCAGTGACCATATCCATAGTGTGATTGTAACAACAATTAAAGTTACCTTGACCTAAAGGACGCGTATGCCCGCTATTGATATATGAACTGCTGCCACCCTTTTGTAAGTTTCTGTTAATGCCTATTACGACAGCAAAATTGTTAACAGTTAGTGTAGTTTAAACTATCGACTGTATGATGGTTTATGCAGAGCACGGATCATTCCTTTTCCATGGTTTCGATAACATGCACTACAACTATACATAGGTGTTCATCAGTGTATGAATAACCATTTATATACTGTATGCAACAACTAAACAACCGAAACATAAATGATTGTGCATACCTTTATTCATAAAAGCATTAGATCATTACTGGTAGCAATGATATCAAAAGTTGTCGCTCTTTGTTTCTGTATACCTATAGCAAAAGTGAGTTGGAGGAAGTTAGTACACTTCAGGATTCAGCTTTCTAGTTTTTTGCATAGAAGAATATGGCAATAGACAGAAGGCACTTGTCGTAAGCTGATCTTGATAAACCCATAAGCTGAGTTGTTTATTGGTATGCAAGTGATAAGGCTATGAGAATTAAGCATTGAACATTCATGTTATGCAACTGATAAGGTTGTGAAAGCTGAGCAACCCCTTCTATCAATTATGCTATAAAAAAGAAAACAATATATAAGTACCTGCAATCTTTTGCAGGACACCCTTCATCCGTAAATCTCGCTATCGATATCATTATTACTATCCTCTTGCTCAATTTCATGTTAATGATGGTAACGGGTATCAAGAAACCTGTATTCAGATTAAAAAGAACCATGTGTCATAAAAGGAACCAAAAATGCACATTTGATATCTAAGGGTCTGTTTGGGTCAAGTTTATTCAACCAACTTATGGGCTTATTTTAATCTAAAAAAGTTGATGAGCTTATAGCTCATTCAACTCCATTAGCTCAACTTGATATTCGATAAGATCATAAGGGTCGCTACCCCCGCTTTGTTATTCGAACACAAATCAACATCACTAAGCTTTCGTTTTGCAATTCTTGCTTGTAATCAATGGTACCATTATTGCAGCAAGAACCTATACAACTAAGCGTGAAAATAGAAAAATTCAGATGCTTACAGTTTAGGCTGAAGATGCTCTTGTGAGATTATTTGTACTTGCAATAAATGCTCAAATAAGGGGTAATCTGCATGATCTCAGCAACAATCTTTGCTACCTACAAAGATGTATAAATTATAACGTTCAAGTCTCTAAAGAATGAACCACTACTTATTGTAAAACGATAAATAAAAATAGGCATTTAACCTGTCGAGACAGAAAAATCTTTCAATACCTCCAATACGTTAAAAGTTGTACCAAAACCTGAAATTTACGGATAGGATAAGCAGTTTGTATAAGTGACTTGAAATCACTTATTTAAGAACATGTATTTCATCTTTATATAAGTAATACCTTGAAACGATGCCATATCCTTGTCGAATTTCAATTCAAATTCACAAACAAATCCCTTCAAACTCCTTATCATTCCTGTTACAAAAGATCATAACACAATAGTGATAAGATATTGAAACCCGCAATTAAAAGTAAAAGCATAACTTTGAAAAGAAATCTATTATTGAAAACAAAAGCTAAAATCCCACCAAACATGATAAGTGACGCTTCAAGTGACATCAGTTAGTTAAAAAGCATACCCAAAAGAGTCCTATAATTAGCAAAAAATGACTTACATCCGGTTGCCATCTTCCGAAAATGTAGCTCAAACCTTATCAAGGAAGGAACCTTTTACCAATGATATACTAATAAAAAAAATGAAAATTTAGGCCAATTCAAACTACCTGGTAACTGCAAAAATAAGCTTATGCAAACAGCAGTAAAGACACTAACATTTATTTCACAAACGACTCTATTTCGCAACAAAAGCCAAAATCAAAAATATAATACCTCAGCTGGTATTGTAAGCCATACTCGTCTTCAGATCTTCATCAATTACCTGACAACATCCTTTATTAGACACTGTGACTATTATTACAATGATTAACAAAAGCTCATGTTAGACAAAAAGTAAGATTATGAGCTTATCAAACTTTGTAATAACAAAAGTTGTGTCAATTAAAAGGGACTAAATCAACAACCATAATAACAATAAAAACCATAAAAAATTATGCCTTAGTTCGACAAAAAATACCTTTGATTATGCAGCTACCGATTTACTTCGTGTAACACTAATTAGGGTTTTGTGACCTCTGTAGAAATTCCTCCGATTATGGATTTGTGGTGGGTTTCTGTGGATCGCAAGGGAAGTAGAAGATTGTCAATGCCCCTTTGTTGAGTATGTGGTGCGACCTAGACACATGGAGAAGATGAATGAAGATAAATGTCAATGGTTCTAGAATTTCTGCCTTCTGCGTGTTATATTAACTAACAACAGGCTGAAAATGATAGTGGATCGGGCGGAGAAAAAAAAGGGACCTGGACTAATACTGGGCCAATTCATGGGCTGCGAAAAAAAGTCGAAAACCCAAAGTTATACGTTGAACGGCGTCGTATTAAACGACATATTATATATATAGTAATTACGAGTGACATCCTAGCTCATAATGGTCGAAATAACTTTAGCAAAAAATAACTGGAAAAAAGTGTTTAAATGGTGGAAGTTGGGGGTTTTTTGAAGTTGATACAATTGACGACATCCTAGCTCATAATGGTCGAAATAACTTTAGCAAAAAACAACAATTTATATGGCAAGCGGTGTGTTAGATGATGCTATATCTTGTGTGGTGTGCAAGAAACAAAAGAGCGTATGAGAATAAAGTTTCAAATCTTACGACTCTTTGTGACGAGCTACAAGTGGTTTCTTATAATTGGTTGTCAACAAGATTAAAAGGGTCAAGTGTATCGTGGCTGGATTGGTGCTCAGACCCAAGTACTGCTTGCAAAGTCTAAGTTGAGTTTGGTCAGAACAACATGTTCATCTTTTTTGTGTTGGCGTAGCGTTCTTGGTCGTTCCTATTATGTTTTAGTTAATATTATATGTTATACTTGATCCTTGCTTCCGCATACATGTACTTTGATTGTTAAATTCTAACAGGCTTAAATCCGATTAAGTTATCCGTTATAGGAAAAGAAAACTACCATCGATTACTTTTTTTTAACGGTGGCTAGTATGAATTACTCTGATTAGCAATTTTTATTTTATTTATTTATTTTTATTATTATTATTTTTAAACAACAGTTAGTATAAATTACTCATGACTAGCAGAGTATTTGTGCTATGCAATGAGATTAAGATTTAATGACGTTTAAAGAGGAAGTATCACTTTTCTTCGTTTAAATAACATGAAACCTATGGATTTATGAGACATTATCACGAAACCTCTAGAAAACTAAAGCTCACCTAATCCGTGGTGATTCTAGCCCGAACAAGAATCAAATTAGCAAATCTTGAATTAATCGATGAACCCTAATTAGGGTTTATGAATCAATGAGCAATCCCTTACCTTTTTATTGATCGATTCCTTGATAACAACTATAGTGAGTTGTTACCTCGTTCTTGTACACACAAACTACTAATACCGAATCAAATTAATTGCAAGATTAAACACAAATATTTGTTTTAATAAAACAAAAATCGAAACCCTTAGGAATTAGGGGTGTTCGATCGGCTGGAAACAAGAGAAGGAAAAACCAAAGCTTTAGGGTATTGTGTGTGCACAAAAGGTGAGAAAACAATGACCCTTGGGTTTGTATTTATACTAGATAAAACTTGGAGAGCAAGGCAAGGCAATGGGTCGACCCCCTTGGGCTTGGTTCGACCGGCCACACACACGCAAAGGGTGTTCCGGATCCTTCTTGCTACCAATTTACATTCTAGTCCTTTCCGTTTCCTTTTAATGATAGTTAGTCCATTCATTTAATAACTAACGATCATTAATCCTAGAACTTGTGTTATTAATAAATATAACTAACAATTAATATTTATTAATCTTTGACTCTCGTTTGTATTGTGTGCAATCCCGAGGTCTCGGGTTCGATACTAGTCATTTACATATTAATATTTATACGTAACTTTTAACAAAGCCTACACTAGTTTGTGATAAATATTTCTTTGCGAGTCATGCATCTTAGTTAATAAGAAAGTGTTGTTGCTTAACTCAAATCTCGTATTAAATTTAACTAGTGATCTCGCTTGAGAATATATTTGAACGTATGATCATTACATCAAATATGTGCTCTATATGAAAGCTACTGAGTGCTACTCCATATGAGGCTAGTCACAGAAGGAGTATACGTTCGATTTCATTCGATCGTCACTTATGTGGTGACTCGGTCGTGGAACGACAAAATGTGAAATAGGTCGCAGGCTCGATCGAGTTACATTTTCATTTGCTTTTCATTTTTATCCATTCGACCGTTGGCTTTGTGGACGTTTGAAGTAAAAAAAAAAAAAAAACTTTTAAATTACATAAACACACTCTAATTCACAAATCTCATTTCAAACATTCTTTATATTTTTTTCACACCATAAATTCTTTTGAGATATTTTTTGCTAATTCATCTTCGGATGATAAAAATGAAGTTAGTGCCGAGTTTTTGATGTTTGCGGAAGATTGTTGAGAGGCTTATCAAGCTTCACAACCTAAAGAAACACGAAACCAAATTAGTAGGGATCGTTTGGGTGCTCATAACAGTTTAGTGACTGCTTACTTCTGCACTCAACCAACATACGACGATGAACAATTCCATGATCGTTTTCGAATGAGCCGAAGACTATTCACACGAATTGTTCGAGAGGTAACCGATCATTCACCTTATTTCCAACAAACTCCTAGTTGTGCTGGCATACTTGGTATTTCTCCATTGATGAAGTGTACTTCGTCAATTCGTCAATTGGCATACGGAGTCAATCATGACGGTTTAGGAGCAATTGTGAGCTTAGATTTTTGGACAACCGTAGGTTGGACGTAGTTAGCACTTCCATCGTCAGAGGGAAGTACAGGGTCCTTTGTCACCCCGGTTTCTTGATCCATTTCCCTCACCGGAGAGGTAATAGGGATCGATGGTCCATCATAATCAACACGACATCTCGACATTTTTGACAAGGCCATAAGTTTTTCAATTTTGCTCTCAAAGGCCCATTGTTCAAAGAAATCGTCATCGAGAGATGCCATTAGAATCAATTACAGGACAAGTGGAAGAAGTTAGAATCAAAAGGATAGAGGGTAAAGGGATGAAGAATCAAAAAGGTAGGAGGGTAAAGATGGATATTTTTGGGATTTTTGATAAACATTTTATAAGAAAGAAAATCTTTTTGTGTTTTTGTGTTCGTTGAAAACTAATTTTAAAAAGTTTTCAGGAACAGTTTTGTTTTTATAATAAGAAAATATGAACAAAGGATGGTAAATATACAATGAGTGTATATCCAGATTCACTAATCTGTAAAACCGTTTAGAATACGCGCACGACCTCCCCGGCAGCGGCGCCAAATTTTGATTGAGGCAAAAGAAGTCAAATAAAGTCAACCACAGATGTGGTCAATATAGTCAAACTCCTTAGGCTCAATGCTCCGTGGAATATAGGGTTTCCCCGGGTCGTTATGTCCCGACGAGGTGTGATGGTATCAAAACTGGTTTGTGATCGGGTGAATTTGGATAGGAATAAGGGTTTGAGATTGATTATACTAAGGAATCTACAAAGAAATAGCTTAAATAAGCTATATGAACAAGTACTGGAAAGTTAGAAAAACCAGAAACGTTTAAAACCTAAAACGCGTACGTTTAATTTAATTCTACATTAGCGTACGAAATAAAACGCGAGTTTTAGAGAAATAAAATACCTACGAATATGAAAATTACATTTTTACAATCCTAATGATAAAAGAAAATTTTTGGAAAATTAAAATTAATTTTTACACTATTTAATTAATTACTATTAATTAATTACTATTTTCTAATTACTTATTAATTATTTAAATTAACCTAAATTATAACTAATTATGAAATTACACTAAAAATATGAAAATTAAAACTTAGAAAAATCTAAAGTAATATAAAACTAATTTTAAAACAAAAAAAATAAAATTATTACACTATTTATCTAATTATTATTAATTAATTACTATTTATTAATTACTTAAAACTAATTTGAATTATAATAAATACTAAACAAACAAGGAAAAATCTGAAATTTTTTATAAAATTATTAAATAAATACAGAACCCTAAGAAAAATATAAAAACACAAAGTGCTTAAGGAAAATAAGCAAATAAGCAATAAGCTTCTTAAATAGAAGCTATCACTTTTGGAAATTTTGTCTTTTTTGGAATTTTCTTTCACAAAACTGTTTATATACTTAAAAAATGAAACTTTAACAAAGGCACTTAGGCTGGAAGCTTATAAATAAGCAAATGGAAATCCAAATTCTTATCAGCTTGGGTTTTATAGCTTATTAGGATTTGAGAAGCTTGAATAAGCTACTCAATAAGCCATACAAAGACCCCTAAATGGAAACTAAGCTACAACAGGGAAGGACCAATAGAAATAAGCAAAAAAGAAAGGGAAAAGCAAAGGCAATAAGCTAAGGAAGGCAAATAAGCACTTGGCCTAACTGAGTATGAAACAGGTTATAAGGCCCAACTTCCAGGCCTTGTAGGGCCCACAGGAAAGTTTGAAAGCCAAAACCAAAAGCTAAACCTAAAAGCTACCAAGATAAGCTCTCTAAAAAGCTAAAATCTAACCCCTGGGTCCCACTAATGATCACTAGGGGAGGGCATGGACTTAGGGACTTCATACTGAAACCACAGCTTTCAAGCAAATGGGACAAAATAGAGGGATGGTGCAGCCCTACTTAATGGGTTCTAAACACAGAAATAAGCTAATAACCTTGAAGTTTGGCTTACTGGCTTTCCAATAAGCCAAAGTTCAAGGTGTGGGGCCCACTGATGAGATCAGGGCATGCACTTGAAATTTGGTGTTTGATCATACCCAGTGGTGCAGGGTATACCCTTGCCCTGCAGGGTACTTTAGGCTAATGGAATAAGCACAAGAAAAATTATTAAAAATAAGCTGTGGGAGGAAATCAATAGTTAAGCTGGTACACAATAACATATAGAAAGCTCAGACCATGAATCCTTACACAAAAATCACTAAAAATCCCATAGTTTTTGCATTTCTGCCCAAAAGCAATTTTTGACTTTTTATTTAAACTTGGACTTTTGACTTTGTTGAACTTTGATCTTTCCTAAGTTACTAATTATGCTATATTAGGCTACTTAATGGCTGATTTACCCTATTAGAACAACTTATAACTTGAAATGATGGATTGTGCCACTTAAAATACTAACAGTGAGACTAATAAGCGAACTTAAAAGAGATTTTGACTTTCTAGTTAACAACCTATGTATTTTCTGACTTATATAACCTAAATGGACCTGCTATGTCATACATGAACCAGAATCATCAATCAAAGCTCATAGTTCAGGGGTCAATACCACTAATCCAAACAGTCCCTTAAGGGGACTGTCTCATTGATTTTTCAAAGCTAATGCCAAATTCAGTCCATCTAATGCACACACAGATGATCACTAAGATAAACCAAATTGAGATGAGCAATAAGCAACCAGGAATAAACACTATAACAAAGCTAAATTGAGCATTAAGTACAAGACATGACATAAGCTAAATTTGGAATGAAAATTGAGAAAAAGGAAGTCTAACCTCAGGGCAATAGCATATAGGTCATTTGAACTTATTAACAACCTACTAAAACCCATTTGAACCACAAACACCCATTCTGAATTACCTTACCACCAGAATATACCCATGTTGACTTTTGTTGACTGGTGAACCTTTAGAGCTAAAATCTATTTTGAACCTTACTCAGCTTATGAAATCTTACAAATGATTCATCTGAGCTGAAATAACTATGCAACAACAAGTTTTATAACCTTACAGAAGAAAATAAAATTTCTTAAATAAAAATTGCAACTTGTAAACTAGAAAAGCTTGAATTGATTAATTTGCCTTGAAATGGATTGTTATTACATTAAAAACTTTTAAGAGTACAACTGAAAGCTTAATTCAACACTGGGAATAAAATTACATTAACTAATAACTAATACTAAACTACTACTAATAAAATTAACTAACTCCCTAACTTCTGGACTTCTTTCCTCTTTTATAGTCTTCACCATGGTCCATGGTGCTTTTCCCACTTCTTATCTGAACCTTTGGATAATTGGAATTCATCCTGGCCGTTCACTCACTTTTGGCGGGAAAGTGGGTATTTGCAACTTGGGAGTTTTCTTGTGGCAGAGAACAAAATTTGGCATGTATTGGTGGAAAGGAGTGTAGGGGTGGAGTATTAGCAGAGGATGTGATGATGGTGTTGGTATGAGTGGGTTTTGTGATGATGAAGGAGCAGAGGTCACGGGGTATTTTTGGGAGGGGTGAAGTCAAACCAAGTTTGACTGGTTTAGTATTAAAAACGGGGAGTGTATTTTTTGTGGTAGGTTTGACCAAGAAAAAGGGGGGATTGACTTGGGCTTTTGGGAGATGGGCTTTGGGAGTTATAAGGGGTTGTGTGGTCGGCTGGTAAATGGTTGTGTTTGTATTTGGATTAAGGGATTGGTTTGGGCTAATATTCTAAGCAAGGGTCCGGTTTGGTTTGTAATTGTAAAACACAAGGACCAATCTTGTAATTATGCCGAAATGTAAGGGTTGAAATGTAATTTTTCCAAGTTGTCAAAAAGGATTAAAATTGCAACATGTGAATAGTACAAGGGTATATTTTGATAAATTTCAATTTTTAAATACCCAGGGACTGATTTTGCCAATTTTGAAAACTTGGGGACCAAAAGTGTAATTTTCTCAAAATTTTCACCCAAGGATCGTTTTTTGATAATATTTGACTTTTAAAAGCCTTGAGTTGACTTTTCTTTCATAAAAATGCTCAGGGACTAGTTTTGTAAATTTTTGAAACTTGAGGGACTGAAACTGCCAATTATGCAAACTTTGTTCATTTTTCATTTGTTTTTAAACATTTTGCATCTAAAACATATAAAACACAATTCCTGGAATAATTTTTGTATTTTGATGCATTTCTAAGTGTTTTTGGATGTTTTGGCAGTTCAGATACGATAAAAATGATGAGTATTTACACACTCATCAATCCCCCACACTAAACTATTGCTAGTCCTTAGCAATCTTTTGAGAAAAATTAATGGATTTGAAACTCTTTACCAAAAGCCATCACTTCTGGAGTAGCCAGATGTATCGATTCAAGTAAGAACTATGGTCCACCTGATAACCATGTGATTTTGAGCAAACCACCAGCTGTAAACGGATTTGATTAGTCTTTACCAAAAGCCGTTTGCTTCTGGACTAGCCAACTCTTGATGGACAAAGTCAACATCTTGGTGAGCTGATTACCAATTATGGTTTTTCCACTGCCTTTCCCACAAGCCATAATCTTGCGGGCTAGCCAACTCATTCGCTTTTTAGGATATGGCGAGTTGATTTACCATACAATTTTGGGCAAATTGCAAGCCATCAACGGATTTGATATATCTTTACCAAGAGCCGTTTGCTCCTGAATTAGCCAATCCTTTTGTCGTTTAGACATGGCGGACTGATAACCATAAAAAATTTTGAACTTTAGTGAATTTTTTTTTATTTTATTTTTTTAAATTTTGGTCAAAAACGGGGGTACTAGATGGTAAAATGTGATCAAATTCGCTAGAATTTCCCCCCACACTTAGAATTGAATATTGTCCTCAATATTCAAAGTCCTGGCTATTATGCCGACTCTTTGAACGTAAAAGGGCAACATTACAAGCTAAATGTGGAAACACTAGTTTTTCACTTTATTTGTTACCACAGTAGGGGTAATTCCCCCACACTTAGGGTGAAAACCCTATAAGCATGCTATTGTTTTTGTTTACCGAGTCGCTAGCTTGACTCGACCCCGAATTCATTTGTCCTTGGGGAAGCATGATGTGGAAGAAACAATCTCAATCGGACTTTCATTCAAGATGTTTGGACAAACATTTGAAGCACGTGAAAGTTCCACACCGATGAGATAAGTATCCGGCTCAAGATAATGATACATGAAAATGTCGGGATCAAAGATGGTATCTTCATTCCCGAAGGAGTGAAGAACAAGAGAAGTCACCCTATAGGTGAAGAAAAGGAAGAAAATCATGATGAAAATCTTTATAAGATTTTCTTCCTCGAGATCAGGCTTCGTAGCTTGAATTTGGATTTCAAGGGTTAAGCTCGTAAATATCCCGGGAGGGTGGGTGGGAATTTGCAAATCCTCATGATTGAGTGCATCTCCCCCGGGCTATCAAACTCCGGAGGAGTCATGATATGATGAGTGAGTTCACCGGAGAACTCCTCATGAAGAGAATCTTTCACATGATGTAAATCTGTGAACTCTTATTCCATTATGGACTCGTCACTCTCCTCATCAAAGATTGGATTGTTAGAAATCATAGTGAACTCAGATTCGAATTCAAATAGAGGGTTGGTGAAAGTCGTATTAAATGTTTCAGGAACTAGGTGATCAATATTCTCTATTGGACTGTTAGGATCAGAACTGAGTGGTGGATCATGATATAGGAGACTTTCAATTTCTCCCAGATCGGCTTCGAAATCGAGGAGACCATCATCACTTTCCATTGAAGGAGGATTGATGTGAGTAAGTTCATCTGCGAACTCCTCAAGAAGAGGATCAACATCAGACTGTGGGAGTGATGCCTCAATATACTCAATGTCTCCATGAGATGTACAATCATCATTAAAATCTGAGAAAGTCTCAAAATGACCGTTTGAACACTCAAGAGGGGAACGAAGATCACACATATGCTCAAGAATTTCCTGTGACTCTCCTGGGATTGGGACAGGGTTCTCAACACTAGACTTTATGAATTCGTCCGATTCCTTTTTAGGAACAGTGTCAAGATGCTCGTCCCCCATGCTCAAAGAGTGAGTGGGAACCTCAGTTGTGATAACAACAAACTGAGGGAGTTTAGAAGTACTAGCAGTTATGGAATTTTCAAGTTCCATTTGATCAACGGCTAGTGACTCTCTCACATTATTTTCTCCCTGATTATCCATGGAAGGAATCACCACTGATGAATCTGATGAATCTTTTTGAATAATAACAATGTTATCTTCATCATCATCACTATCATCATCGTCATCATAAAGAGCAGCATAACGAAGATTGGCACGTATTTTAGCGGCTCTTTGCTCAGCAAGTAATTCTTCCATGCTCATTTCGTTTCTAGCATCTCGTTCTTCAGCAAGTAATTCTGCCATTGATTTCTCACTAGAATCTTGAAACGATGTAGTAGCCAACCCCTCCTTAAATTTTTTAAATGCTTCAAGAACCTCATGACAAAGGTCTTGCGGGTATTGAGGAGTTGCTTGGGTCAATTGGTACTGTGGAGGTTGGTCTTGAAACGAATGGTCGTAATTGTTACAAGGAAATGGATTCCCTGTTTGACAATCCGAGCTAAAGTGAGGACCTCCACAGTTTTCACAACAGTAAAACTGATGTGGCTGTGAGTCGTATGTGCTTGAGTCATAATTGTTATCGGGAAACTGCTCATAGACGAGCATGGTGCCCGATTGACAATCAGAACTGTAGTGTGAACCACCACAATACTCACAACAGTTAAACTGGTGAGTCTGGTTTGGTGAATTGTATGGATATTGGTCATAACCAAAATTCTGACTATTTTGACAATCAAAACCTTGGTGAGGACCTCCACAATATTCACACGAAAAGTTTGGTGTATTTTGATACGAAGCGTCATTGTGATTTGAATAATGTGATTCTTGCTCGTATGAATGTGATGGGTAATTGGAAAAATTTGGAGAGTCGTAGAATGAGTTCTGATTAGGATCATAAGCAAATGAATTTCTCGAACCACAAAACAAACAACTTCCGTCTCGAATATCATTACCACATTGTTCACATGTACACCAACGACATGGTAAACCAAAAAGCGGCTCACCACAACCAACACAAAGAATAAAATCCGGAGGTGGGACAAGTGGTGTGCTCTTAGAGCTAGGAATTTCCACCACTTCCGTTATGGTCTCGGGTTTTTGTTCCTGATAAACGTGAAGATTAGGTAAGTCGTTCTTTTCAGTCACTGCCCTAAGCTCTGTACGTTTGCTTGACAAACTTTTAACCGTAAACCGTGAAAGGTTAGGATCAATTCTTGACGGTTTAGGAGCAATTGTGAGCTTACATTTTTGGACAACCGTAGGTTGGACGTAGTTAGCACTTCCATCGTCAGAGGGAAGTACAGGGTCCTTTGTCACCACGGTTTCTTGATCCATTTCCCTCACCGGAGAGGGAATAGGGATCGATGGTCCATCATAATCAACACGACATCTCGACATTTTTGACAAGGCCATAAGTTTTTCAATTTTGCTCTCAAAGGCCCATTGTTCAAAGAAATCGTCATCGAGAGATGCCATTAGAATCAATTACAGGACAAGTGGAAGAAGTTAGAATCAAAAGGATAGAGGGTAAAGGGATGAAGAATCAAAAAGGTAGGAGGGTAAAGATTGATATTTTTGGAATTTTGATAAACATTTTATAAGAAAGAAAATCTATTTGTGTTTTTGTGTTCGTTGAAAACTAATTTTAAAAAGTTTTCAGGAACAATTTTGTTTTTATAATAAGAAAATATGAAAAAAGGATGGTAAATATACAATGAGTGTATATCCAGATTCACTAATCTGTAAAACCGTTTAGAATACGCGCACGACCTCCCCGGCAGCGGCGCCAAATTTTGATTGAGGCAAAAGCAGTCAACTAAAGTCAACCACGGATGTGGTCAATATAGTCAAACTCCTTAGGCTCAATGCTCCGTGGAATATAGGGTTTCCCCGGGTCGTTATGTCCCGACGAGGTGTGATGGTATCAAAACTGGTTTGTGATCGGGTGAATTTGGACAGGAATAAGGGTTTGAGATTGACTATACTAAGGAATCTACAAAGAAATAGCTTAAATAAGCTATATGAACGAGTACTGGAAAGTTTGAAAAACCATAAACGTTTAAAACCTAAAACGCGTACGTTTAATTTAATTCTACGTTAGCGTACGAAATAAAACGCGAGTTTTAGAGAAATAAAATACCTACGAATATGAAAATTACATTTTTACAATCCTAATGATAAAAGAAATTTTTTGGAAAATTAAAATTAATTTTTACACTATTTAATTAATTACTATTTTCTAATTACTTATTAATTATTTAAATAAACCTAAATTATAACTAATTATGAAATTACACTAAAAATATGAAAATTAAAACTTAGAAAAATCTAAAGTAATATAAAACTAATTTTAAAACAAAAAAAATAAAATTATTACACTATTTATCTAATTATTATTAATTAATTACTATTTATTAATTACTTAAAACTAATTTGAATTATAATAAATACTAAACAAACAAGGAAAAATCTGAAATTTTTTATAAAATTATTTAATAAATACAGAACCCTAAGAAAAATATAAAAACACAAAGTGCTTAAGGAAAATAAGCAAATAAGCAATAAGCTTCTTAAATAGAAGCTATCACTTTTGGAAATTTTGTCTTTTTTGGAATTTTCTTTCACAAAACTGTTTATATACTTAAAAAATGAAACTTTAACAAAGGCACTTAGGCTGGAAGCTTATAAATAAGCAAATGGAAATCCAAATTCTTATCAGCTTGGGTTTTATAGCTTATTAGGATTTGAGAAGCTTGAATAAGCTACTCAATAAGCCATACAAAGACCCCTAAATGGAAACTAAGCTACAACAGGGAAGGACCAATAGAAATAAGCAAAAAAGAAAGGGAAAAGCAAAGGCAATAAGCTAAGGAAGGCAAATAAGCACTTGGCCTAACTGAGTATGAAACAGGTTATAAGGCCCAACTTCCAGGCCTTGTAGGGCCCACAGGAAAGTTTGAAAGCCAAAACCAAAAGCTAAACCTAAAAGCTACCAAGATAAGCTCTCTAAAAAGCTAAAATCTAACCCCTGGGTCCCACTAATGATCACTAGGGGAGGGCATGGACTTAGGGACTTCATACTGAAACCTCAGCTTTCAAGCAGATGGGACAAAATAGAGGGATGGTGCAGCCCTACTTAATGGGTTCTAAATACAGAAATAAGCTAATAACCTTGAAGTTTGGCTTATTGGCTTTCCAATAAGCCAAAGTTCAAGGTGTGGGGCCCACTGATGAGGTCAGGGCATGCACTTGTGTTGGGATCATACTTTCGTATTTAGTCAAGTCTCGGTCATTACCTTTTGTAATAGGTTGCTTAGTTATTTAATCTACTTAGTTTATGTTACTAGGCTTAAGTGTTAAAGCCCTATGGGCTTGAAAGCCCACGAATTGGAAAGATAAGGGAGGAAGAGAATGTTGCCCTAACTCCTCCCTTATAAATAGTAAGCTTATGTAAACAGTATGTTTGTTGGTTATTTGATTATCTTAAGGAGACTCTTGTTCTCTCACCTTTCATATTGTCTCATAATCAACCATCTCTCATTCTCATCTTATTTCTTTCATTATCATACTTGTGTTTACATAAATAGTGACCTAACAAGTGGTATCATTCGCCAAATAGAGATTGAAGTGTTCTTTCTATAGTTAACGTGGGGTTTAGGGGCGTATTCTTCATCTTTTTGCATTTTTCTTGGTTTCTTTCACTCAAATCTTGAAGCTTGGACAAGTTTCAAGGTTGATATAGTGATTTGAAGCTTAGTTTTTGCATAAAGTTGTGATTTTTAAGGTTTTATAGCTTCTTTGATATTGGAAAAGTTGTTTTTGGTAGCAAAATCTTCTATAGTTAGTGTTTTCTAAGTATTGGTGAAGTTATTTGATCAAAAGTACCTTATTTCTAAGCATTTTTCTTCAAAAATTTGAGATTTTTTCAAGTTTCTGACCAGTTTACACGTAACTAAAGTGAACAGTACGACTCAAAAGCTGTGAACAGTAGTTTTTGTCCTTTCTACGAGTAACTTTTGGCCTAAAACCCTTTTCTTACGAGTAACTAAGGTCAAAACCCTTTTCTTACGAGTAACTAAGGTCAAAACCCTGTTCTTACGAGTAACTTTAGTTTTCTACGCCTAATTCCTACGTGTAAGTCTATTCCTACGCGTAAGTTGTGATTCCTATGCTCAAGATTCTACGAGTAAGTTGTGAGTCCTACGCAGAAGTTGCCTCTACGCATAAGTCAATCTTACGCGTAAGGTTCAGTATCTACGCTTAACTTTCAACAAAGATCTTCTCCTTGTGTTACGGTGACTCAGTACTTCCCTAGCTTGGATAAGTTAGTGGAATACTTCGACTACGGATATCTTTCAAGCTTGGATAAGTTTGGAAGATTTGTTTGGTTGTTTAACCTTACGCATAAGTCTAAACTTACGCATAAGCCAAAGCTTACGCGTAAAGAGAAAACTTAAGCATAAACTCTTTTGTTTACGCCTAAACTACTCTTTACGCTTAACCTAAAAGTTTACGCGTAAGATTATAGTTACGCGTAAGAATTCAACTTACTCCAAGGATTTTGGACTTGATCAAAGGAACGTGCATTTCAATCTTCTACAAAAGATCCATTTCTACACAAGTGTTAAAAAAATGTCTCAACCACCTAATTACTACTTCCCTCATCCTCAGCAACAGCAACATCAACAGTATCAGCAACAACAATAGCATCAGCAACAACCGTATCAACAACCTTCACAATCACACATTCAACAACAACCGTTTAATCCACTACATCATTACCTAATGATGCAACAACATCAAATCATTCCTCAACAACAACCACATCAAATGTCACAACATAACAATCAGTTTTCCTCAAAACAACCTCACTGGTTTGATAGGATGTGTGAAGTTATTACAACTCAACAATCCAGACATGAGGCAGGATCACTTGAAACACCTCCAATGCTTACACCGGGGAACTATGTTCAGTGGTCAAGTCGATTCTTACGATTTCTTGAACTTAAGAAACCTCATGGAAAATTCTTGAAACAAGTGATACTTGAAGGACCATTTGAGTGGCCAACAAGATTTGAAATTGGTGATCCAAATAATGATCCTCCACGTCCTCCTAGTGATAGACCTCTTCCAGAATCTCAACTCACAGAAGAACAGAAATTACATCGTGAAGCAGATGAGTATGCAATGGCTTATATACTTCAAGGAATACCAAATCCAATTTATCGAAGTGTCGATGCTCAGAAAACAGCCAAAGCTAAGTGGGAACATGTTCATCTCCTTATGGAAGGCACTCAATTGAACAAAGATGATATGGAATCCAAACTCTACATGGAATACACAGACATCACAATTGAACCAGGAGAGTCACTTGAATCCTACTATCATCGTTTCACAAATGTGGTCAATGATCTGGAACGTCACAAAATCACAGTACCGAGGATAGCAGTGAACTCCAAATTTGTCGGTAGTCTTGGTCCTGATTGGCATAAATATGTGACATTTGTTCGTCAAACCAAAAATCTTCATGATGCTCCATATGGTTTGTTGTATGATTTTTTGAAACATCATGAACCTGAAGTTGAAAAAGATCGAGCTCTACGAGCAGGATACACACCAACACCAACACCAACACCAAATTCTTTGGCTCTCGTACCTCAATCTCACTATGCTCCACCACCAATGTCAAATCATGCATATGTTCAAGAACAGAACTACTTCAGTTATCCACAGTCTTCTACCTCGAACCAAATGGTCCCTTACGATTCATCTCCACAGAATACTTCTACTCAACTTGTTCCAATGAACAACAATGATACAGTGTATTATTCCAACTCCAATGAAGCTGACGATGATGACTTTAATACTTTGAATCAGGGACTTGCTCTTATTGCTCGTGCTTTCAGCAAATTCTCTAACAAAACAAACAACCATCAACGTTCGTCTTCTAACACAAGGAATCAAGCTGTTGTCAATGATGGAAGAGTGGAAATTCAGAATCGTAACTATGGTAGATCTGGTTCAGGAAGCTCTTCAGGAAATTTTGGGAATGGTCAGAGGTTTAGTAACAATGGAGGGTTCAGGAACAACTCAGGGTCTTCTCATCAAAGGTCTGAACCATTTGCAACTAGGAACTCCAACTCAGGGAATGCAGTATGGTGCTACAATTGTAATGAACAAGGTCATATAGCGACAGCATGTCCCAAACCGAGAACTCAAGGTAGTAAGTTTCACAAGCAGGCATTACTCATGGCTCTTCAAGATGAAAAAGATGGACATTTCCCTGAACAAGATAACAACTTCATGGCAAATGTGTTCAATGATGATGACATGGAAGATCTGGAAGCCAATGCAGCTGTGATGCTTATGGCCAACATGCAGGAACTTCAGTTTAATGATTCAGGTCCAGTGTATGACACTGACGGCTTGTCTCAGGTACATGACCAAAAAGCATGCCTAATACATGAAATAGCCTCACCCTCTGCTTTTGAATCAGATATGGCGCAAGTTGTTCCATCTACATCATCTTCATCTTCTCAAACAGATGAACAAATAAGCACAATTGTCATATTTGATGATGACACAGTCGTTTCATTTGATGATCCTATTGAGAATGATAAACATGATCATATAGAACAACATGAACCATTATTTGATCCAGACTCTGACCTAATATTGTTATCTAAACAACTGGATGCACAACAATTGCAAATCATAAAATGCAACGAGAAAAATAAAGTTTTAAAAGAACAAAATGAGGCTCTTGTAAGAGATATTGAGTGTTATAAAATTCAGCTTTCTAATCAGGAAGACAAGATTAAACATACAAAAAGTTTTGAAAAAGCTTTTCAATATTCTTACAACAAAGAACAAGATCTTCAACGCAAAATGCAAGATTTAATTGAGTCAAACGGAAAGTTGATTTCGAAACTTGAAAGTGAAAAGTGTGAATTGAAAATGCATGTTGAACGTCTTCAAACAGAACTTTCAAAAACAGAAACAGAATTGTCAAGTTGTAAAAGGATTTTTGTGAACATAAAATATGAAAAAGGAAGTATATAGATGACTTACTCGGTGATATTGTTGATCTTGAAAAACAACTCAACGAATTTCGTAACATTGTTTACAAACACGGGAACTCTGTCATAACAATTCAGAAATTAACCGAGACCCGATAAAGGATTTGCACTTGGCGATTACAATTCAATGTTTCTTCATACGGCATTCAAAGAAATTCCGAAAATTTACAGTATGGACCATTTGCTTGATAATACGATTGTGCGTGCTGTTGTTTTTGATACTGAGGAAGAAGAAGAACTTGAAGACGAGAGTCGATCAAAAATGAGTTATGTTCAATATTGGACACCATATGATTATTCAAAAGCTCATCCTATTTCCAAATCTTTTGTTACTCAAAAAGAATTACCTGAGAAATCATGGTATGTCACTGAGTCATATGTTTCATCCTCCAATGCGGCCCCTGTCCAAACTGTAGCACAAATAAATGGTCCTTTACCATCATCCGGTGAACTTACACCTTTACCAAAAAAATGTCGTGTCTTAAATTATTTCAAAACTTTTATGGAAGACATCGAAATTTTGGAGGAAACAATTGCACGCAATTCTGAAATAAAAATTGAAACTTTCCAATCCGCTTACGAGCGAGAAAAGAGAGATATTTTTCAAAAACAAATGCTGCCAATTGTCAAACACCTCCGTCTTTGTGCTACACGTTGGGATCAGGAACTTCAAAACGAGGTCAAAAATATGATAAACGTTTTCAACTCAACTGAAAATGAGATTTTGGTTCAAAAGCAAAGAAATAGAGTTTTAAAAAATGATGCTGATTGACTCTTGGAACAAGTTCTCAATGTTGATATTTTGTCTGTTATCATGAATGATCTCTATAAATCTGGTACTTCTATGCTTATGGATGATCTTTGTGTTGATAATAACTTGTTGAATGTGGAAATTGAGACACTCAAACTGGAAAATGATAAGCTGAGAATTAATAATGATGATGTGACAAAACAATTTTCAAAAGAAATTTGTCAACTCAAACAAAGGCTTGAATGGTGTCAAGCTCAAAGTCTTGAAATGGAATTGAAGCTTCAAAGTCAAAATGTTTCAAACTCTTGTCAGATTTGCAAAAACAACGAGTCTTTAAAAAGTCTGTGTCTCAAATACGAGAAAGAAATTGCGGATTTAAAAATTATTAATGCCAACTGGCAAGAAAATCGCAATGATCTCAGTTACTGCAATGGGAAACTTGAGTCTGAAATTTAGGATAAAAATCACATCATCATTAATTTGAAAGAGAAAATTAAGCTAATTCAAAAAGGAAAGATGATTGATACCACGGTGATAGCACCAGGAATGTATCAATTAGACAAAACTGCTAAAGAAAATGTCATTCAAAACACTAATGTTGATAACTCCACTTCTACAGGACTAGTCTCCACTAATAGCGTTAGCAGACCCAAGCGTAAAAGTAAAAAGAAGAATAGGATCTTGCAACGTAAGAGAGGACAACTAGAAGCTCAAGAAGTAGAAGATCAACTTAGGATTTTGAATAAAACTCATGTTGCATCAGATTTAGATTCTAATCTAGCAAATTGTAATCCAAATCTAAATGTAACGAATGATGAACCTTTGAATGTTTTGAATATTAATGCATCTTGTGTGTTTTGTCGTAAAAGCATATCATCTGGTGATCATACAAAATGTTTAGCTAATTCTCTTCTCAATCATCATAAGAAACGTAGGACATGCATTCCTTCTAGGCCCACTACTGCCTCTAAGTCTAACTTAGGAAAGCCGCCTTCTACGGTTTCTAATGAAGTTGAAGTTACCCCCATAAGTGCCGAGAACAACTCTAGGACTGAGCCAACTACTAGTGCATTTAACATTAAGAAAGCAAGAACTAGTTGGAATTGGCAACGTTGGTTACAACACAAACCAGACTTTAAATGGATTCCTAAATTGCTGAATACATGTGTTTCTAACCAACAGGAACCCGCACTTTCTTTGGGTTCCACCCTTACTTCTGTTCCATCCGTGTCTTCGTCTTGTGATGCAGGTGGTACAGATTGTTCTCTGGATTGTTGATAGCGGATGCACCCGACATATGACAGGCAATCTCAAACTATTACACAACTTTGTCTCAAAGTTCATTGGTACTGTCAGATTTGGGAATGATCATTACGCTTTAATCATGGGATATGGTGACTATGTCAGTAGGAAAATCGAAATCAGTCGTGTTTATTATGTGGAAGGCCTTGGACACAACCTTTTCTCTGTTGGTCAATTTTGTGATAGGGATCTAGAAGTTGCATTTCGTGAGAAAACTTGCTTTGTTCGTGACTTACAAGGTAACGATCTAATGTCTGGCTCACGTGGCTCCAATCTTTATACAATATCAATGTCAGATATGATTGCAACATCTCCGATATGTCTTCTCTCCAAAGCGGAATCGACTAAATCTTGGTTATGGCACAAACGTCTTTTGTACTTGAATTTCAAAACTATGACTGACCTTGCTCGTTATAAGCTTGTTAATGGATTTCCAAGATTCCGCTTTACCAAAGATCACTTATGTCCAGCCTGTGAACAAGGAAAAATTACTCGCGCTCATTTTCCTTCAAAACCTGAGCACAGTACGAATCATGTTTTACAATTGCTACATATGGATTTGTGTGGACCGATGCGTGTTCAAAGTATCAACGGGAAACGCTACATTCTTGTAATTGTGGATGATTACTCCAGATGGACTTGGGTTTATTTTCTACGAAGTAAAGATCAGGCTCCTTCAATGATCATCACCTTTCTCACTAAAATTCAAGTTCAGTTACGCAACACGGTACGAATAGTCAGAACTGACAATGGAACTGAATTCAAGAATCAGACACTTAGGTCATATTATGAGAAAGTGGGAATTGAACATCAAACATCTATTCCTAGAAGCCCAGAACAGAATGGAGTTGTTGAAAGACGCAACAGGACATTAGTGGAAGCTGCTAGAACTATGTTGATTAATGCTCAATTACCAGATTACTTGTGGGCAGAAGCTGTTTCAACCGCATGTTATACTCAAAACCGTTGCATGATTACAAAACGCCATCGCAAAACGCCTTATCAAATTGTTCACAAAAGAAAACCGAATATCGATTACTTTCATGTATTTGGAGCACTTTGTTATCCGAAAAATGATCGTGATGATTTAGGTAAACTTAAAGCAAAGGCTGACATTGGAGTGTTCGTTGGATACTGTGAAAATTCTAAAGGTTTTCGGATATGGAATCGTCGAACAAGAGAAATTCAAGAAACCATTCACGCTAATTTTGATGAACTCACACAAATGGCTTCTGAGCAACACAGCTTAGGACCCGAATTCAACCGTCTTAATTCTCCGGCATCTTCGGCTGAATCATTGCCACTCAACCGCAAAGAATTAGAAACCTTGTTTGCTCCACTATTTGATGACACAATTAAATACCGTCCTACTGAGGTCTCACCTGATTCCGCTGCTCAACCTAAAAACATTCCAGTACCAGACTCACCTCAACAAACTACAACAAGTGTTGAGAGAGACGGTCCTCCAATTGTATCACCATCTACAGTAGAACAAACTGGTTCTAACTCCGGCCATCCAGCTGAAGATCCAACACCACAATCAGTTCCACAACCTGCAGAGCATGATCCTGATGCATTCTTTAATCCGTTTGCACCGGCTCCTACTGTTCCTGATATAGTTGAGTCATCAACACGCAATCTGGATCCTGCTAACATGCGAGATACTTATCAACTACACCCTTCAACACACAAATGGACTCGAGACCATCCACTAGTTCATATTATTGGCCATCCAGATGCACCTGTCATGATAAGACAACGACTTCACACTGATGGAGAAACTTGTATCTATGCACTCACAGTTTGTCACGAAGAACCTAAGAACATTAAAGAAGCAATGACTTATGACAACTGGATTGAATCTATGCAAGAGGAATTTCAGCAATTCATAAGATTAGAAGCCTGGGAATTAGTTGAAAGACCTGACGGAGTCTTTGTCATCGGGTTAAAATGGATCTGGAAGAATAAGCTTGATGCTGAAGGAACTGTCATACGTAACAAATCACGCCTGGTAGCGAAAGGATACTCTCAACTAGAAGGACTTGATTTTGCTGAATCCTTTGCTCCAGTGGCTAGACATGAAGCTGTTCGGATCTTTTTGGCCTATGCTGCACACAGGAACATGGTTGTTTACCAAATGGATGTGAAAACCGCATTTCTTAATGGAGAACTCCGTGAAGAGGTGTATGTGAGCCAACCTAACGGCTTCGTTGATCCTGAGCGTCCTAACCACGTTTATCGACTCAAAAAGGAACTCTACGGACTTAAGCAAGCCCCACGGGCGTGGTATGACAAACTGTCCACTTTCTTGCTGGCCAATAAATTTTCTAAAGGATCGGTGGATCCAACACTATTTACAAAAACCTACGGGGAGGACTTACTTGTTGTTCAAATATATGTCGATGACATTATTTTTGCCTCAACACAAAGAAGTTACTCTAATGCTTTTGCAAAATTAATGAAAGATAATTTTGAAATGTCCATGATGGGTGAACTTTCGTTCTTTCTAGGACTACAAGTTCATCAATCACCCCGTGGAATTTTTGTAAATCAGTCCAAATATGCTCTTGAAATTTTAAAGAAACATGGAATGATGTCTTGTGATACTTATAATACACCAATGGGCTATACCACAAAACTAGATGCTGATTTACATGGGATTCCAGTTGACCCTACCAAATACCAAAGTATGATTGGGTCCCTCATGTATCTCACAGCTAGTAGACCTGATATAGTATTTGCTGTCTACATGTGCTCTCGCTATCAGTCCAAACCAACTGAAAAACACCTCAGTGAGGTCAAAAGAATCCTTCGATACATAAAGGGAACCATTAACTTGGGAATCTGGTATCCGAAGGATTCTGGTTTTGAACTAATTACTTTTTCAGATGCTGACCATGCAGGATGTTTAGACACACGCAAAAGTACATCTGGTAGATTACAATTTCTCGGAGACAAACTTGTGTCATGGCAATCAAAGAAGCAGGACTGCACATCACTGTCGTCTATAGAATCTGAATATGTAGCCATGTCTGCTTGTTGTGCTCAAGTCATTTGGATGAGATCACAACTTAAGGATTATGGCTACCTATTCAACAAGATTCCTATCTACTGTGATTCCAAAAGTGCAATTGCTATCTCCTGCAACACAGTACATCATTGCAAATCCAAACACATCGATCTCCGATATCACTTCATCAAAGAGCATGTGGAAAAGGGTACCGTTGAACTTTATTTTGTTGGGACTGAGTACCAATTGGCGGACTTACTTACCAAATCCTTAGCACCATCAAGGTTTGCTAGTCTAGTTCACCAAATTGGTATGCGATGTTTGACTCCAGATGATCTGGAAAAGTTTTTAAAACACAATTGATCGTCAAACATCAAAACTATCTTTATAAATATTTAAAAAAAAAAAAAAAAAAAAAAAAAAAAGCAAGTATATACCTTTCTTTTCAACACTAATGTTTTAAAACGTCTTTACTTGCATTTTACCAAAAATATTACGTTTTAAAAGGATGCATCAAAAGTGTTTCGGGTTACTCTCCTTGACCTAAATAATAAATTTTTCAAAGATTTCTTTAAGACTACGGTCTAAGGTCGAGGGGGAGTGAATATCCATAAGTTGTTCTCGTCATAACATGGTGTTATTAACGAAAGTTACTTGAGTTAATGTATTTAGGCATTAGGAGTAAATGTTTCATGAGGTTAAGGGACCATTTGTGTCAAATTACCAAACTAGTTTTAACTCTTGGTCAAAACCAATTTAACCCACACGCATTTACTACCACCTGCAAAAGTAATTACACTTTCAACTACCAAGATCAACGATTCACAATCATTCATCAAATCCATTCATTAATCTTCAAATCTGTAAGTTGAAACAAGTTTTGATCATGATTTCTAACAAGGGTTTTTAATCTTAACATAATCCAACGGTTCAACATGTCACAATCGATTAATTGTTCTTAGGGTTATGCGTAGATCTTGAACCCGGATTATTGTTGATGTTATGGTTAAATTGGTTAGTGGGAAATGATCCTTAAATGATAATGTACATGATTCTTAACTCCTTTCGTACCCAGATTTACTCAATCGATTAGTTTGGAATTAGGGTTCATACGAATAATTTAGGGGTTCTTGAGTTTGTGCGTTTGGATTGAAATTGATGATAGGGATTGTGTTGTTATATGTCTAAGATCATGTTATTATGATTTAATTGTATCAGAAACTTGTCTTGTTCATCAATCAAAGATTTAGGGATCGTATGCACTTGCAGTTATGATTTTTTTTTGTGGTCAATTAGTGTTATAACTTGGACTATATGCTCCTTAGGGTGTTAGAAACACTTGCCCTATGCCTATAACAACCCAGAATCATGATTTAATGTGTTTGTGATTATGTGTTCATGCATACCTACGCGTAACTATAGATTATGGCATGTTTACGCATAAAAATGCATATTAAATGTGTGGGAATGTTTATTGATCAGTGGTTGTGTGTTTTACACTTTCAGGAATTAAAACAACTCTTATTACGCAAGGTGATTTTCTAGAAAATGGCATGTTTACGCGCAAATTGTTCATCCTACGCGTAAGATTGAATCTTACTGCGTAAGATTCGACACGTGGACAAACAGTGTCTTGGATAAGACATTGTTTACGCTTAAGAGGATTTACTTACGCATAAGTTGTTTCTTATGCTTAAGTTATGATCTTACGCGTAAAACAAAACCTACGCACAAGTTATAACTTACGCTTAAGGTTCAATCCTTTGCCTAAGCTTTAATCTTACGCATAAGATTAACTCCTACGCGTAAAATTATGCCTACGTAATAGATAGACCTTACGCGTAACTTATAAAGTTATGCGTAGAATTTGCTCCTACGCCAAATATCATTTCTTACGTGTATTAAAAGTTATGCGTAGGATTTTTCAAGTTACGCGTAAACTAGTCTAATTCATGAAATTTTTTTAAGTGTTGTAAAATTTCCAAAGTGTAACTTCTTGTAATGATAAACTCATGTTGTAACTTAATTGTCATACGTTTCTATCCTGTGATAAAACATAAGTTTGCCATATATCAAAAGTTTTCACACACACAAACACCCACTGATCAATGTATGATATGCAAATCATGTAATCTTATGTCTGAGCTAACACAGTAAACCATTGCCATGTTTGTATTTGTTTATGATCAATTCAGATGGCAGAACATAATGACGTTCCTTATGGACCAGAACCTGAACCAAAACTTTCATGGGAAGAGACCTTTCCAGCTGATTACACCAGGAAAATAGGCAAGAACAACCTTCGAATCAACTTCAACAAAATCACTTGCAACGAGTCCTCATGTATTGTTGCAGTGGATGCTCTCCTCTATCACCCCAATAAGCTGTTATTCACCAAGTCTGCCTCAGTCTCCTGCTTTTACATACACCAGTTTTGGCATACACTTCAGATAGATCTTGGGGAGGCTTCCTTCACCTGTATGCTTCATAACCGTCAGGTTACTGTGGATATAGACACACTAAGGAATGTTCTTGGGTTACCAGAACTCGGCCCAGATGAAGAATATGACCAAGTACCCACCGAAGAAGAGCTGATAGAGTGGTTACGGGATATTGGCTATGACGAATCAGAAGAAGTCGTTACAAGACATTCTAGGGTCAACATTAGATATCTTCCACAACCATGGAGAACCCTATACATTCTGATTGCCAAGTCCTTATCTGGCAGAGACACTGGGCATGAACACCCAAAGCTCCAACACCTCAAACTCTTATGGGCAGTGGCTAATGTGAAGAAAGTTGATTATGCCAGCATTATCTGGGAAGACCTTGTGTGGCACATACAACACAAGACCACCAACATTCCATTTGTCCGTTTCACAAAACTACTCATCGAAAGCTTCCTTCGTGAGTATGACGATATCCCACAGAGACTTGATGACACAGATAAGAATACTTTCAGAAATGAAGATACTCTCAAGGTCATCAAGAGACTAGACACCAGCACACGAAAGCAAGGAAAGAAATTTCCCGACTGTCTCTTGAATGACAAAGTGAAACTTTGCCCGAACTTCAAATACTACATTCAAGCTCTTGAAGCAGACAAAGTGGGTTTCCTGGACGAAGTTGTTCTACCTTCGTTCATGCAGAAGAAAGGAAAGAAAGGTAGCAAAACTGGGAGCTCCGGCAGTTCTACCAAGCCTACTCATAAGAAGAAGGGTACTCTCAAGCGAAGAACTCCTGTCAAGAAGCCCGAATCCACTCCTGAACCTACACAACCATCTGACTCAGAAACCGAATCTGACGAAGGTCCAGTTTATAAGGCAGCCTTTGCCAATATCACCGAGAATGTCAATCTTGAAGACATTGATGATAAAGTCTTGACTTTCGAAGACTGGGAGAATGACATTGATGAGTTTGCTGATAATGCTATATACCCAGCATATCTCAATCAAAGACCGTTCACTGAAGCACAGACAATCCTGGAAGAAGAAAGGATCAGGAGAGAGAAGATGAAAGAACCTATGACTGCCGAACAAGAGTCTGCTCAAACTAATGTAGGCCTTTCAGTTGAAGAAGAAAACGAAAGAGCTCTCAATCTGGGTCTCCTCCACAGCAAGATAGACGCATTCAATGCTGATCTACCTCCTCCACCTCCAGTATTCTCTCAAACTACCGAAGCTGGCGGATCAAGCAGCATTCCTGATTCTGCCACAGGGGTCAACACTGACTTAGTTGCCTACAACAATCCTTCGGTATCTCCCACAGACATTGAAATGTCTAATGCTACAGCAATGGGAGAAGAAGAAGAGGAAGATCCCATGGATACTGATGCTCCACATTTGATGACTATGGAAGAAATGGAGCTCAGAGAAAGGGCTCAAGAAGAAGAATTAAGGAAAAAGCAAGAAGCTGAGGAGGCTAGACTTGAAGAACTTGCACAAGCCAAACTGGAAGAGGCTATCCGTATGGAAGAGAGCAGGAAGGCTGAAGAGGCAGCCAAGCTGGCTGAAGAAAAGTTGAAAAGGGAAGAAGAAGCCAAGCTTGCTGAAGAACTAAGGCTTAAGGCCGAAGCTGAAAGAGTGGCTGAAGAACAAAGGTTGGAAGAGGAAGCAGCCAAAGCAAAGAAATTTGATCAACCCGAACCACAAAGAGGAGATGACAAAGACCTTACCACCATCATTGAATCCTCACAGTCATCACCTCCTGCATCCGAATCAACTCACGACAAATCAATCAAGAAACCAAGCACCAAAGCCTCTGCTGCATCAAAGTTGCTAAAGTCAGCATTCAGAAGAGTACATGAAAAGAAGAAAAACAGACTGGAAGATCAGGTTGCAACATTAGTAACCCAAGTTGCTGAATTGACGAAGCTGAATTCGAACGTCCAAGAGCTGCAAGATAAAGTTGATACTTTCTTAGCTAAAGACGTACAAGAGAACTTGGAAGCCACATTGGCTGCTCAAGCACAAGAGTACATGGCACAACACTTAGTTGCTGAGTTGAAAGATCTGCTGGCACCCATGAGAGATGAACTTACCAAGTTCGCAAAGCAAGCTGTCAAGAAAGTAATCTGATCAACCACATTTACTCTTCGAGCTGACAAGTCTACTGTTCCACTACCAGGACTATCTATGGACGAATTGGAAGCTCAACTCTTGGACAAGCTAGCAAGCAAGTTCACATTGTCTCCTGAAGAAGCCAAAATCCTGGAAGCGTTGAAAGACAAGATGAACAAAGAGACTTGCAGCACAGAGGCCGATAAACTGAAGCGTCAAAGAGATGATGAAGACAGGGATCCTAATTCTCAGGCAAAGAAACAGAAACAAGCTGAAGGACCCTCATCTCAATCAAAAACACCGGTCGTCCCTCCAACAACAACATCCTCACAACAACCAAAGGCATCAGGTTCCACTCCCAAAGCACACGACCACTTTGTATACACCGGTGGTGACGAGATTCCTCAACCCGATGAAGTTCCAGAACCGTCCTCTAAGAAGAAGAAAGAAAGGAAAGGAAAGCATCATCAACCCAAACCGGACACCTCATCAAAAGGCACAGAACCAAAGAAACCGAAAACCGTCCTCAACTGGCTAGACCAAGACGATAGTGCCGAATACTCCTGGTTTGAGAAGATGATCAATTCGCAACCACCACTTGAAGACAATCATGAACCTCAAGATGGTCGAACGGTGGAATATGCTCAATTGATTCAGCAAAAGTTTAAAATGAAAAAGATGAATAAGAAAGAGCTGCTAAGAATCAAGAATGATGCATTCAATCTTCTGAAAGATCGGTCTGCTAACTCAATCGAGCTTGAGTACCATCTGGAAAATATTGCTCGAGCTATGTCAAGCAATATTGACTGGATCAATCATGAATCTTATGTTGATCCGGTCACAAAGAAAACCGCACCTTACATTACTGACTGGTCCAAACCACTACCGATGATTGGGAAGCCTCAGGAACCGAAGATCCCGTACAAATTCTTCTTCAACACAGACTTGGAATATCTGAAACTTGGCTGCAAGATTGAGAAGAAGTACGTTACATCACTCGCCTTTCTCCCTGCAGCTCGATATCTCAACAATGTCATCGAAGAAGAAGCTTCAGCATTGTTCGTTGATAAAATTGTTGAATATGACCGGAACGCACTTTACGGTATACATCATTGGCCAGACAACCGGGCACAGTACTATCGAAGCAGCAGCCTCAATCAGACGATGGGCGATGTGACAAGTGATTTGAAGATAGTCTCGATTCAGTTCATTTCGACTGTCACTCACTTTGGGTACCCCTTCCTCAGCAAAATCACACTGAAAAGACTTGATGAAAAGGAGTATGATATTTCTGAGTCAGACTTTCCACGACTACTTCTCAATGACATCGAAGACATGTACCTGCTCAAAGTTCAAGGAAAACTATGTGGCTTGCCTAAAGAAATGCAGCTTGCCTTTATCCAAGCTCTCCTAATCTTCATCAGGCAGATAGTCATCAGAGAAAGAGTAGAAGATCTTCAATTGGGAGTGGAAAGTTATCAGAAGAAGCTCAATCTCACCAAACCCAACATGTTCAACATCCCCGACCTTCAACATCTACCTCAATACACCTTGATCAGGCATCCATCATTTGGGTTCACTTACCGCAGTGTCAACGGTCGAAACTGCTTCATGGGCTACAAAGAAATACATAAATTCTGTGATGAAACCTTGAAGTTCGTCAGAGATGGAATCAAAAGCAGCATCGATGACATAGCACTGGGGAAATCCAAAAGATGGAACACCGATGAGGCCAGGGAAGCACGCAGATTCATAACAAGAATTGAGAATAGGCTGAAGCGCAGGGATCAGTTCAGGAGATTGGAAAGCTATGTTGGAGGAAGAACAAAATTTCCGGTGTTGACATTTCAGAGACCTGATTGGTAGAAAGTTGTAAGAGTTTGATTTGATTTGTCAATTATATACTTCATAATGGCTTGTGTACGCATTACAGTGCACAACCCGTACTTGTAAAGAAAGGATATGTCTTAGTAGAAATGTACCGTCTCGAGAAACTTTCTGTGGACTTGACCAGGCCGGGTAATAACTTCAAGCTAGTCCAACTAGTGATGTAAGCGTGTCTCGAATTGGTCTTGTTCACGGAAAGTGGATCAATTCAAAAGTGCTTGCTCCTTCCGCATGTGCAAATTTATTAAATACTTATGAGCACATGTGCAGGGGGAGCCCTTCAAAAGTGTACACAAAACTCTCAAAGTGTTAACCAAAATTATTTATCACAAACACTTTGAGAGATTTTCAATCAAAGGTTTCTTGGGCTACTGTCGGAGTTATAAGGTGATTAAGATAGGAATATCCGTCCTATGATCAGTCAGAGCCGGAGGGATCTACCCAAGGACATCTCCCATAGTTAGAATTAGAAGTCCTTAGGTATGATACGAAAAAGGAGAAAAGAATGAAAGGGAAAGAAGGAGTTGAAGAATTAAAAAGAAAAGTAAAGAAAAGGGTGAAAAGAAATAGCCCTCCATATGTTCAACCTTAGGGCAGACACCGGGTTCAATACGTATGCTACTGGTTGTTGCAAAAGACAACACCGGTATTGAAGACAAAGTCGTCATGGACCCAGTGACGCAATGCACTAAACCTTCTTAACCACTCAAGTTCTCTTAAAAGGACTTGTTTCATTCTCACGGGGAACCAGCGTAACCTATCGACCTATCTCTTAGAGACGGTTGATATTGAAGCAGGAGACCCCTCCCTAGTCTCCGCATAGGAAACCTAGGTGTGCACTTATAGAGTCTAGAGCCTTGAGATACATCAAAGATCTCTTAGGAACACCTAGTATTTCTACAACTGGTGTTCTACATCAATGGACACCAGCTGTAAATTATCGAGTCCTTCGCAGATCTTAGCAATCTGCTGAGAACGTTTATGAGAGGATTACTTATGTATTTTTCAATGATTGAACGGAAATCCTGCCAGGGTCAACATCAAACAGCCCTGACAGCAGGTTACTTCGGTAACCCCACAAGGGTTACGTTTAGTGTTTACGGTGGTTCCATAACAGTCTACAGTCGTGGAGTGATCCCCAGCGACTCACCCAGTCATTGAGCTACTTAGTAGGTCTCGTAAGCTCCCTCGGGAGTATCTGATATGGGAATGGCCTGCATAAGGATTAGAGGGAGTCTTCACAATATGCTGTTGATGAACTCTAAATTCCTTATCTGTAAGTACCGGTTGTTTTATTGCTAACTGTTTACTCGCAGGTACCTCACTTCCATGATGGTAGATTCCAACATGCTCATACATACATCTTGAAGCAACTGATAGCTCCCCCAAAGATCTTAGCACCACAAAGTTCAAAGAAAGATTCTACGTCAATAAAGAAGAATCTACAAAGTATAAAGACTTAAAGATCTCAGAATATTCAAAGGAACTTCGTGCACGTGAAAGTATAAGTCCGAAGATGTATGAGTATGTCGGAATGGCGGACAACCACCACAGACGCAGGAGTGACGAACGGCAGACAACTTCATTACACAATCACTACATCATCACCAAAGAACAAAGACTCAGAGCAAAGTACATTCATTATCACTCAACCATTTTGAAGACGTCTAGAGTTTTACATGTCACAAGTCAACGACAAAGATAAAGACGTCAAGCAACCGTGATGACCGACCCTTAGGGGGAGATTGTTGGGATCATACTTTCGTATTTAGTCAAGTCTCGGTCATTACCTTTTGTAATAGGTTGCTTAGTTATTTAATCTACTTAGTTTATGTTACAAGGCTTAAGTGTTAAAGCCCTATGGGCTTGAAAGCCCACGAAATGGAAAGATAAGGGAGGAAGAGAATGTTGCCCTAACTCCTCCCTTATAAATAGTAAGCTTATGTAAACATTATGTTTGTTCGTTATTTGATTATCTTAAGGAAACTCTTGTTCTCTCACCTTTCATATTGTCTCGTAATCAACCATCTTTCATTCTCATCTTATTTCTTTCATTATCATACTTGTGTTTACATAAATGGTGACCTAACAACTTGAAATTTGGTGTCTGAACATACCCAGTGGTGCAGGGTATACCCTTGCCCTGCAGGGTACTTTAGGCTAATGGAATAAGCACAAGAAAAATTATTAAAAATAAGCTGTGGGAGGAAATCAATAGTTAAGCTGGTACACAATAACATATAGAAAGCTCAGACCACGAATCCTTACACAAAAATCACTAAAAATCCCATAGTTTTTGCATTTCTGCCCAAAAGCAATTTTTGACTTTTTATTTAAACTTGGACTTTTGACTTTGTTGAACTTTGATCTTTCCTAAGTTACTAATTATGCTATATTAGGCTACTTAATGGTTGATTTACCCTATTAGAACAACTTATGACTTGAAATGATGGATTGTGCCACTTAAAATACTAACAGTGAGACTAATAAGCAAACTTAAAAGAGATTTTGACTTTCTAGTTAACAACCTATGTATTTTCTGACTTATATAACCTAAATGGACCTGCTATGTCATACATGAACCAGAATCATCAATCAAAGCTCATAGTTTAGGGGTCAATACCACTAATCCAAACAGTCCCTTAAGGGGACTGTCTCATTGATTTTTCAAAGCTAATGCCAAATTCAGTCCATCTAATGCACACACAGATGATCACTAAGATAAACCAAATTGAGATGAGCAATAAGCAACCAGGAATAAACACTATAACAAAGCTAAATTGAGCATTAAGTACAAGACATGACATAAGCTAAATTTGGAATGAAAATTGAGAAAAAGGAAGTCTAACCTCAGGGCAATAGCATATAGGTCATTTGAACTTATTAACAACCTACTAAAATCCATTTGAACCACAAACACCCATTCTGAATTACCTTACCACCAGAATATACCCATGTTGACTTTTGTTGACTGGTGAACCTTTAGAGCTAAAATCTATTTTGAACCTTACTCAGCTTATGAAATCTTACAAATGATTCATCTGAGCTGAAATAACTATGCAACAACAAGTTTTATAACCTTACAGAAGAAAATAAAATTTCTTAAATAAAAATTGCAACTTGTAAACTAGAAAAGCTTGAATTGATTAATTTGCCTTGAAATGGATTGTTATTACATTAAAAACTTTTAAGAGTACAACTGAAAGCTTAATTCAACACTGGGAATAAAATTACATTAACTAATAACTAATACTAAACTACTACTAATAAAATTAACTAACTCCCTAACTTCTGGACTTCTTTCCTCTTTTATAGTCTTCACCATGGTCCATGGTGCTTTTCCCACTTCTTATCTGAACCTTTGGATAATTGGAATTCATCCTGGCCGTTCACTCACTTTTGGCGGGAAAGTGGGTATTTGCAACTTGGGAGTTTTCTTGTGGCAGAGAACAAAATTTGGCATGTATTGGTGGAAAGGAGTGTAGGGGTGGAGTATTAGCAGAGGATGTGATGATGGTGTTGGTATGAGTAGGTTTTGTGATGATGAAGGAGCAGAGGTCACGGGGTGTGTTTGGGAGGGGTGAAGTCAAACTAAGTTTGACTGGTTTAGTATTAAAAACGGGGAGTGTATTTTTTGTGGTGGGTTTGACCAAGAAAAAGGGGGGATTGACTTGGGCTTTTGGGAGATGGGCTTTGGGAGTTATAAGGGGTTGTGTGGTCGGCTGGTAAATGGTTGTGTTTGTATTTGGATTAAGGGATTGGTTTGGGCTAATATTCTAAGCAAGGGTCCGGTTTGGTTTGTAATTGTAAAACACAAGGACCAATCTTGTAATTATGCCGAAATGTAAGGGTTGAAATGTAATTTTTCCAAGTTGTCAAAAAGGATTAAAATTGCAACATGTGAATAGTACAAGGGTATATTTTGATAAATTTCAATTTTTAAATACCCAGGGACTGATTTTGCCAATTTTGAAAACTTGGGGACCAAAAGTGTAATTTTCTCAAACTTTTCACCCAAGGATCGTTTTTTGATAATATTTGACTTTTAAAAGCCTTGGGTTGACTTTTCTTTCATAAAAATGCTCAGGGACTAGTTTTGTAAATTTTTGAAACTTGAGGGACTGAAATTGCCAATTATGTAAACTTTGTTCGTTTTTCATTTGTTTTTAAACATTTTGCATCTAAAACATATAAAACACAATTCCTGGAATAATTTCTGTATTTTGATGCATTTCTGAGTGTTTTAGAATGTTTTGGCAGTTCAGATACGATAAAAATGATGAGTATTTACACACTCATCAACATTACTATCGAAGTCATGGGTTTCCTGGGCTGATAGGAAGCATTGATTGTACAGATTGGCTCTGGGAGAATTGCTCACATACTTTAAAAGCTCAATTTTGTAGGGGTGATCACGGGAAAACTCCTTTCATTTTATTGGAAGCGATCGCCTCCTAAAATTTATGGATTTGACATGCGTTCTTTAGTATCGCCGGGATGAATAATGACGTGAATATTTTACGTGCATCGCCTCTTTTCAATGATCTCAAAACAGGAAGAGCACCGGATGTGGAATTCTTTGCTAACGGTGTGCCTTATAAATAGGGATATTATCTTGCTGATGGGATATATCCGGAATACTCTGTTATTGTGAAGTCCATTAAAAATCCATGGACGCATGATCACAAGCGTCAATTGTATAAGAGGATGCACGAAGCAGCAAGAAAAGATGTGGAACGTGCTTGTGGTGTACTAAAGAAGAAGTTCCTAATGATTAAACATCCGACTAAAGGATTTGACAAAGAGCGTCTTGGGCATATAATGTACACATGCATCATATTACATAATATGATCATTCAAGACGAAGGGCAGGCGATATCTGTCGAATTCTTTCCAGCGGAGCAGCACCGTTCTTATGATCCCTTAAGAACGCATGAGGAATCATTGGAAATTAATAGGGAGATATGCAACAAAACAACTCATCTTAAACTCAAAGACGATTTGGTGGAAGACATTTGGCAGCATCATAATCCAAACTAGTTTAGTCGTTTTATTATCGTAATGTTTTTAATATTATTTGAATTTTATTGTAATGTTTTTATTTTATTTGAATTATTATGTAACGTTTTAATTATTAATGAAATTTGAGTTTGTGTTAAAAATGTTAAAAAAAAAAAAAAAAAAAAAAAAAAAAAAAAAAAAAAACTTGGTCGCCCTTACTGAGGCACCTAATCACCTGCAGGTCGCTTAAAAGAGAAAACTGACGTGGCACGCAAAAAGTGGGGGATTGAATCCCCTTACAGTGGGTAGCCTGATATGTAATAAACAAAACTTGGGTGAATTTATTGGAAAGACCGAGTGCTATATCAGTTAATTTGAGAGAGCCAAACTTGTATTTCGTTTAATCAAATTAAATTTATCATCACAAATAAACTACTCTTGTTTACTAGGCTACTCTTCTATGCATACTTGGATTGAACACAAACGGACTACACTACGTACACACTCGAGCATATATGATACTCCCTCCGTCCTTAAATAAATGTCCAGTTTGACTTTTCAAAGTCAAATTAGTTAACTTTGACCTTAAATATTTTTTTTTTGTTATACAATACATGATAAAAAATTATACCATTAAAAAATATACTTAAAACTAAATCTATTCGTATATTTTGCATCAAATATTATATAATACCGAAAAAAATAATCTAGATCAATGTTGAACCAGTTTGACTGTGAAAAGTCAAACTGAACATTTTTATTTAGAGACGGATGCAGTATTTATTAAGAATTTCAAACGGACTACACTACAAACTCGAGCATATGATATTATTAATCAAATTATAGCTATCAAAAGTATGGTTACAAATGAATCGTGTTCTTCGATTTGAGCCTCCAGTCGCACTTTATCATACCAATTAACTTGTAATTTATTTTTTTATTTTTTATTTTCCTAAAACATACTACGGAGTAGTATAAAACGATTCAAAAAAAATAACCAATCACAAAGAATGAACAAAACAACTAGCTCACATATTCATTTTCCAAAATTGGTTTAGTCCTAGTCTCCATTGCAACCGGCACCAAAGCACCACCGACCGCGACCACCCCCAACGGAACACCACCCTCCGCCACACATTCCATCTTCTCGATCATTCTCCGCCGTCTACACCTACTCACCACCACCAGCAAAACCGCCACCATAACCACCACCACACCACATCCAACAACGACACCACCCACCCACCACCAGTCACCACCACCCCCACCACCACCCCCGCCATCACGCCCACCACCACCAATCGCAATCGGATTCTCCGGCACGTTCTCCGGCGCCGCCACCGGAACACTATCCTCAACCACCACCCCAAAATGCCCTTGTTTTACACTCAAACAAACACTCCCATTCACCACATGATCAAACTCAACTCCACCAAATAAATCAAAATAAACACATTTTGGCACTAACCCATTTCTCAAAACCTTTAAACCACCAAACTTCACCACCATTGGCTCCTCCATCGCCCGGACCTCCAGCTCCAGCAGCCTTTCCGGCGACAAAAAAGTAGCATTGTAAGCCAATAAACCCACCACTGGTGACAAAAAAACATACCCTTTTAATCCATAATAAACACTAGACCAATTTCCCATGTTTTGATACACCAAAACCACCCTTCCAACGTACGGACTAACCACAACACCTGCCGGAATATCAAACTCTTTAAACCCAACATACCCTTTTCGTCTTAAAGCACCACTTCTTAAACGAAGTGCAGAAACTTTTATTCCAGTGAGTTCATGGCCCACATTGGCGTCGTAAACCACTCCGGTGAGCACCCGGTGTCGTAAAAATGGCGCGAAAGCGTGTTCTTGTAGGACAGAATCAAGGACTCTAGTAGTAAGTGATTGTGAGTTTATTAACGTTGATTTAAGGAGTAGGAATATGAGTAAAAATGAAAACATGGTTGGATTAAATGAATGGCTTTATGAAAGAACTTTGTTTTTAAGATCTGGAAGTGATTTAATGCGAGGGAGGGAGCATAACGGGTCCTTCATGAATCTTGGAGTAAGTGTTTTTGAATAAATTTATTTTACCTTGGTTGGGTTAGTAATTTGTTTTTAACTTGATTCTTTTATGGATGGACTTATTATATGGGTTTTTTTTTCTATTGTTGTTTTAGTTTGCATGTGTTTCACTAATTTCCATGCACGATATGTTTATTAAACTAAGTAGGTTTAATGACCAATTTTGACTAAAAAGAAAAACATTAAAGTATCTTTAGCGAAATATGTTGGAGTTGGATATACGGATGGGTTGATGATGAAGTCAGTGGCGAAGTCAGGATTGTTTAGCCGGGTATGTCAAAAAGAAAAAATAAAAAATAAAAAATAAAAAAAACTTGAAAAAATATACCGACGAAAAAGAAAACAATATAAATTTAAATAGTTGTACAATAAAAGTTTCTCGAATCGCGAACGACGCTTTTTAACATCATTAAAATCATCTAGAACACTATCTAAACTAAAGGTATCTGGGATATCCTTTTCAATATAAAGTACTAAATTATCCGAAAGAAATTCATCACCCATTTTATTACGTAATCTGTTCTTCATGATTTTCATGCCTGAAAACGCACGTTCAACACTTGCAGTAGACACCAAAAGAGTCAACACTAGTCATATCAATCTGTCAACGAGATAATAATGACTTGCCTTTCCTGTGTATGCTAAGCCTTGACATAAATCAGCTATAGATGATGACTTTCCCAACTTTGGATGATCTTTCATATCAAGTTCCAAAGTGTTTCAACTGGAATTCCAAAATATCGAGTTCTTCCTATGTGAAATCAAGATAATAGTATTTCTTTGCGAGCTTTAGAATCGAATCTGAATTGAAATATATATATATCCATCCCTAGGATCCAAAGCAGAGCTAAGTTCTAAAGTTTCACAATTTTCTGACTAAACCTTGAGTCAAGTTCTCGCAATTGAAAATCTATTGTTTCATTATATATATATATATACATATACACTAGTTTTCAAAGCCCGCCCGATGGGCGGGCATGACTTATATATATCGTTGGCATATTTTTCTATAGCGAAAGAAGGTGTTAAAAGTTTTTATTGTTGTTTGTAAGTGAATGATAAATTTGGTTTATTGACCCATGAACATTATGTGCTAAAAAAATAAATAGCGGAAATTGATCATTTGTTGAAAGATTAAAAAAAAGTAGACTAAATTTTAAAATACGTATACAACCATGAAGATGAATATCTTCTTATAAACTCCTTACAATCAACACTTGTTCAAAGATAAAAATTAAGTACAAAAATAAAGTTTTCTTAACTGATAAACAATCTTAGATATAACAAAAGTTATTTGCAAGTAAATAAATAATGAATAACGGCAAAAATGTTTTGGTCCTTAGTGTATTTCAAACTACTCTCATGAGCATCATGATAACCATAGCTTGAAAGCGGTTCAGATCTTGTCTTAGCATAGAATTCTATAGAGAAATCATGATTGGTGTCAGAAACCTTTTTTGTTACTTTGATTTCTTGTTTCTTTCCAGAACGTTTGTCAACTGTAAGTTAAAACCACATTATAATAATATATCGTTTGACTGTCATATAGTTGGCCATTTTTACAAAACACATTTGGTCTATTATATGAAATAGTTTATAAAAGCTCTTGCTATTTTTACAACAGATTAGTTGGTTGTAGGCACACAATTACATTTGATTGCTTTAACTTTTCATGTTTAAATTTGTCCTAAAGAATTAGCCATTTGACATGTTAGATATACAACCCAAATCAACCCAAACATGTTCTTTTCCAAACAGCCCTTAAAATGTTTTTATGATTATTCAAGTAGACATATAATTCTAAATATGCTTTGTCCAAAAAGCCCTAAGACATTTTTCAGTCCAAAAAACTCTTACAGTACAATTAATTCAGGAAAAAATGTAAAACAAAGTAACAAACCGAAGTGCACAAACCTGGATACCAAAAAATATATTTCCAAATATTCAAGGGCCAACTCATGAGACAGGGGCTGCAAGATTGAAGAGCAATTACATTAAGCAGGATTCAAATTATAGCAATCTCAAAGGGAGTGATATTGTGTAAATTCATACCTTGTGTGTCTGAAAACTGGATTATTTACCATCAACCCAGTTGTTTCTTCATAAACTGAAACAATACACATTTTTTTCTTAATATTATGTAACTCAAGATACGCAAGGACAACTTACAAACTTGCTGCAAACTTTTATACTAAAGTAATAAGGTTAACTATTTGGCTTTATTCTATAACTCATTTCCAATTTAGATCAATGCTAATAGGTGACTTGACAACTTAGCTTTACTTACAAATTTAAACCACTTAAAACAAAGATTGACAAAAAGTAATGTATTGTATTGAGTATCTTGGGTCTGTCTCTAGTTGGTGTGTCACTTGGGCTACTGGTTGGGGCCATATCAGTTTATTAAATGATACAATTGTAAATATGCAAATTGTTTTCTTCATTAAGAAAGCAACCTTAACTCAAAAACTTGATGGTTTCATTACATTTCTAATCCTTTAAACTCTTTTGTAGAAATGCTTAATGTGCCCGGCTACTGAATTTAAACTAAAATTTGGAACTGAACTTGACCACTTGATTGCTATTGATAAAAAAATTTCGCAATGAGTACACTAAAACACATGAACTATTTGTAACATACTTTTTGATTCTGTAATAACTGATCATTGTGAGCTCTTGAAAAGTGGGACTCCTTTAAAGTTACAGATATCTTTGTTAGTGTTAAACATAAAAAAGTTCTAAATACAACTGTAATTTTTATTTTCTTAAAGGTAAACAGCAAAATACGGAGTAATAGAAACTTGTTAACTAATTTTTATTTTATTAAAGGCAACCAGCAAAATTTATTTGTTTTGAAATGATACATGTGTTGGGAAGGTGAGAATAATCAAACCTGATTGTATTAACCAAGACGTTGAGACCTACATTGAGTGTGATTACATCATATAATCAGTATCACACTGTGACTCGAGGTGCTTATTGCTATATATAGTTTTTGTTAGAAATAGTGACTATATACCGTTGCCAAACCCACAGCGAGATCAACAATGAAGGTGTATTCTATTTCTCCACTGTGACACAATATCAGATCATTATTTATGCAAAGATGATGCAAGAACAAATATGGAGATCATATTTACGGTTAGTGACTTCATTATACCTGCGATGACTGGCCATCACACCCAAAGCATCTTCACAGCTTCAATTCTCTCAGTCACCGATCCAATTTGGTTAACCTAAGATTAAACAAACAAATGGGAATAATTTATGACTTTTTGCAATAACCTCAGATTCTGGTAGATGATCTGTGAAGTACATTGAGTAGAAGGGCGTTACATGTCTTCTCCTCTATTGCCTTCTTAACTCGCTGTAAACATAGTTGAAAGGTAGAAATAACTTACATTTTTTGATCAAACAAAGTTGGGATTGATTCAAAAGTGGAAAATCTAACGGTTGGGTTAGTGACTAAAAGATCGTCTCCAACAAGCTGTACTTTGTCACCACATTTAGCAGTCTTCTTGCCATAGTGTTCCAAATCATCTTGGTCAAAGGGGTCTTCAATGGTCACAATAGGGTACTCGCTTACAGAAGATTTGTAAAGATCTTTAAGCTATAATCCGGAAATCTTTTGAGACCCGTTGTTGTTCTGCATAAACATATTAAATAAAGAAACAACAATATGACCCAAAGCAAGAAACGACTTTTATTACCAAAATAGTAGAGGAGGAATCTTTGATCTATTTATTAACGAATGGTCAATTTGGTTGTGTCTTATCTCAAACGGGTCAAATTGGTTGAAAATCGCAAAAGGTTTATTCTAATGTATACAACTTCCAAAATCCACCCTCCTCGGTTCCAGCCACCTATTGAAAACACACCATTTTTACGGTTAAGTTGAATAGAAGATCTCAAATACATAGAAAGGAAATATAGTATTTTAAGATTCTAAAGGTTGATCAAGAATCGGTCATTTTACCCCTTCACAAGTTCTGTCATCAGGCACGCTAGAGCTTCTACCAAGACACTCTTGTATTCCAATGTCCATCATTTCATCTTGCAAAGTCTACACATAAAAGAAAATGTGTTCCACAATTAGAACCTAACCAAATTACCCAAATAAGTTGGCGTTGGAAAAATGACACAACATAAACAAAAAACTAACATTGATGTCTTGAATCTTGAGTTCTTGACAGTCTTCATCATTCACTTGAGGTTTTTTTATGTCAATTTTAGATCCGACAGCTGGAAAATACAACATTATAAGTGGCAAAATATATGAGTTATAATGCAATTTTATCTGGTTATTGCAAAGTTTTTCAAGAACATACATCTCAAATGACGGGGTGGCATATATTTAACAAAGATCATATTCAAATTCAGTTTATTAACCAAAACTGTATAATTGTAGAAACGTACTATTTTCAGAGCATATTTAATCACCTCTGAAGCAAATATAGCATTGAACACAGCAAAAAATCTCCATGTCTAATTTACTTGCATATCATGAGGCATTGATGTTTAAGATGGAAGTGACTAACTTTTGCAACCCTAAAAATTACATAAGCATCTCGCAGCTCATTAAGTGTAAGAGGGATTTTTATTCACAGTTTGGTCGTTGATCTAGTTTTGCCCAACAATCTAAAAGGAAGATACACCAATCATTATTGTAAACAAATGAAGGATAATGAATTTGTGCAAATAATCGTTAAGATTCCCAAAAAGGGCCATAAGGAATATCAAGTCGTGTTCTATCATTACCAACAACGTGAACCACGTACTACAAAAGCATAACAGAAGCATCATATTTTTCTTTTGTGAACCACTGTGTATGCAAAATGCCGAAATCGCTGTCAATGTAGACATAGTTAAAAATAGTTATATATTACCTGAAGCTTTCAGAGGTGCCAAGTACCTGATATGCTCACAACTTCCAACCTCTTATCATGTATAGATTGAGGATCAAAATTATCATTGCTTTGATTTTCATTCTGCCACAAATCTACACAACCCATATAGCTTCCAATATTGGCATTAAGAATGCCTTCTGCATCCTACATATCAAAATGATTTGCAACGTACAGACCACCAAACTCGATAAGCATATGTGAGTCCAGATTAATAAAAATAAATGAACCAACGGAAAGCGTTGGACTAACCTCAGGAACCTCAACATCAACGCCACCTACAATCACTCGATCTTGCCATGGGTCTGCTAACGTTCTATTCCAAATTGTTTTATGAAAGAACAATTATAATAGTTACTCGAGTATTTGACCCTTGACCCGATCGAGATACACCTGCAGTATTTTAATAAGTGGACTTGAGCAGATTGGACATAACTATACCTGACCTGACATGTGACCAGGCTTGAGTATTTGACCCTTGGCTCGACCCGACATACACCTGTAATAATCTCCTGCACCAAATCGAAACCATCTCAGACCTTCAAAGTGAAATACTAAATAGACCTTAAAAATGTGAAATTTGTAAATACCTTCAGCTAATAAAGTTGAATCCACCAGATGGAAACAAAGTAGTGGTGTTCTTTTACTAAGCTGGATTCCTATAGTATTTGTGCTAAACATACATTTAGAATAATCCTACAAATACTCAAAACATTAAACTTAAAATGCATGTTCAAGTGAAATGTAGCAATTTTCAATTGAATGACAGAAGTACCTGATAATTTTCATATCTTACATATAAAAAATTGGGTTCAGGAATTTCATGGGGCCCATGGTTATTGCATTTTGGTACTGGAAATTCGTTTATGACTTTTCGCCCGCAAGTTGAACATCTCTGATAATATCATGGCTTCAATGTGTTGATTTTTAATATTGTTGCTTTAGTAGTGAACCTAACACATTGTATTATACATTTTGTCAAAACAGAGTTCATAAAGGATGGATTTGTATCAAATAAAAACTCAAGCTTACAGCAGATGCACACTAAAGTATAAAATATTATTATAGATTATTTGCATCCAAATTTAAAGTATCTTCTTTGTAAAGACCAGGCAATAATGATAAACATGAAGAGAGGTAGATGAGCATAAAAATGGGTGCAAGTAACAGGTTGCATAAATGTTAATGCATTTACGGGTTCAGCTTACCATGTCCTAAATGCCTAGGGTAAGCATTCTGTGCAGCAGAGTTGCTAGGGCTGTTTTTAGGTAGATGAGCATTCTGTGCAGTAGTAGTGGTCGGGCCGTTTTCTTGTGGCTGAAACTCTTCATGTGGGAAAGAGTCATTTGCAACATGAAGCCATCTATTAATGACGTGGATAAAAAAATAGTTCAATGACTAAGACGGGTCAAAGAAAAATGAACGCATAAAATCTAGATAGTAAACAGTAATTACCTTCAGGGTATTTGTCACCACTTTCAATAACTTTAGTGTTGAGTAATAACCTTAGAACGCACTTTCCTTTTGATTGGAGCTCTGATGAAGATGGTATCAAGGTCCTAGACAAGTAAAGGCACAAAATAAGTCACATATGTTACTAATAGGTATATGCTAATAGAATAAATAGTGAAAGAAGCTTACCGAGTAACATTCATTTAAATGTCCTAGACAAGTAAAGGCTATTATCCACTCCGCTTTTTCAACATTGAGACGATACCTACAGAGTATGAGCAGACGGTTTCAGAAAATATATTGGATTTTACACTTTCTTATGGTAACCTGCAACATGATTTAAAACCTGGTTTGAATGAAATATCAAAAAGTAGACAAATATAAAAAGAACCAACCATAGGGCTGCAAGATCCGTTGAAGCATAGTTACAACCTCCATCTCTTTTAACCACAATTAGAGGATTTGGTTTACCTTCCATGAATATGACCTGTGCACATGTCTAGTGTAGAGTCTAAGGTATGTATGGATTATAAAAGCTTTCACCCTGAAACCATTAGAAAAAATAATTTTTTGAGATTTGTAATGAAAGTGGATTAACGGAATTAAATAATGGCATACAGAAAGATCTTAGAAAACCATGTCAATTTGTCATAAAAAGATGAAGTCATTAGCTCTTACCCCCTGTAGTCCTTTGGTTCAAACGCAGTACTGATATGAGAACCATATGAGCAGATAATACATGTTCTTCATGTAGTTCTTTATGGTTTTCAGAAGAAACTACGAACTTCTGATAAACATAATACCTAAAAAATAGAATTTCATCATTAGGCTTTTAAGAAAAAGATGCATACCTGCTTATGAAAATTGCAATCAAATTCTCCAGTTCCATGATGAACTTTCAGTATACATAATAACTAAAAATAAATAAACACAATTGCATCATGTCGCTACCAAGGCGCTCAGCCATGTTCATGAACTGTGGGTTTTGCATAACCTGCTGCATGGTGGAACAATACTGCTGAGTATCATATTTAGAAACACAAACGTACACCTAAAGCATCCAAAATACTTCTGCAAATACAATAAACAACATAAGATCATTAGCAACTGAAAACCATAAAAACACGTTTTAGCATAAGAATTTGTTACAAAGATAAAACATGTCTCTTGGAGCAGTGAAAACCGAGAGAGTATATGTGATTAGGGTTTTTATTTTTATGAAACAATATACGGGTGTTTTTTTTAAGAATAAATAATAGCTTTTGTAACTTAATTATGGATATAGATTTTGTTTTGGAAAACATAACTCAAAAATAAACTTAGTCCAATGGTAAACTTGACTATTGATAAACCTATAGGTCGTAGGTTCAATTCTGACGCCCAACAATTTTTTAATAAAATCCGGATTTTTAACAAAATTTTGAAATATGATTTAAAAAAAAATTATAAATATTGCTTACATGGACAAATTGTGATGACATGGCAGAAAATGAATTACATGGCAATGACTGGGCAATGAGGTGGCAATACGCGTGTAACGCCTCCTATTATATATAATATAGAGATATATATCAAAATGATAGTGATGCTCATTAGTAGCGTTATCTTGATTTCTTACGCTTCTCCCTTCGAAAAAGGAGCACCAAAATCAGGAATACGAATACCATGTTTTTTGCAAAAAGCAATGACACCGTCAAGAAAAGAACCCCATTTGTCATCTCTTAGTGTTTGAATCAACTTTCTTGTTTGTGAAACCATTTTAATTGCACTTATGACCTCTTGATCTTTCTGTTGCAAAGCCTTACAAAGAACATCAGCATGACCCAAAATTGTTTTCATCATATGTAATATGAAAACAAAATCAAAAGAAGTCAACTTCTTTAATGTTGAACTAGCATTGCCTTTTGTTTTAAAGTTGCACCCAATCTTTTTTATCTTCTCCAAAACTGTACATGTTGGATTGTACATTCGAATAAGACTAGTAATTGAAGTAAAATGTGAGCTCCAACGTGTATCGCCAGCATGTTTCACACTACCAATTTGGTTAGCTCCTTTACCGGACTCAATTTCACCTGTTAGTAACATTTCTTCAATTTGAGCAGCTTGTAACTCATCTTGTCGTTTACAAGAGGCACCAACAGATGTCACAATGTAAGATAAATCTTCAAAAAATTCATATACATAAGCTACCTCTTTAGCTATTGTAACCAACGTAAGTTGCAATCAATGAACCATATAATGTATATAATAAGCACATGGATTAACCTTGAGAAATAGTGCTTGTAATCCATTCCATTCACATCTCATATTACTAGCTCCATCATATCCTTGTCCACAAATATTTTCAATAGGAAGCAAATAAGAAGAAAGTGTTGCATAAATTGTGTTGTATAAAGTGGCAGACGATATATCATCAAGATGGATAACACCAAAAAACCGCTCTTGTATGAATCCCTTATTGTCAACAAAACGAAGAATAATTTCCATTTGTTCTGTCTTACTTTCATCACTTGCCTCGTCTACCATTATACAAAATTTAGAATTTCCAATATGTTCAAAAATCTTCTTTCGAACTTTCTCAGCAAACAAATTTAAAAGTTCTTTTTAAACATCAGGTGAAGATTATTTTGCATTACCAAGAGCGTTTTCTAAGACAATACTTGCAATTTCTTTATTATATGAGCCTACAAAATTAAGAATCTCAAGGATATTACCTCGGTTTTTAGAGCCAACTCTTTCATCACAACCTCTAAAGCTAATTCCTTGAAATGAGCACAAACGAACCAAATCGATCTTCGCTTTCACCCTTAGCCTATTCAATCTAACTTCTTCATCTGAAAGTCATTGCATAACCTGATCAAAATGCCCTTCCTGATTTAGCAAAGCATCACAAAATCTTATAGCATTATTATGTTGAGAGTTCGGTCCATCTCCTACATGTTTCATAAATGAACAATGCTTTCTTTTCACCCTATTCCACTTGTTGAAACCATTAATTGCAAACGCGTCTTGACCTTTATTAGTGCTTGGTTCTTCCAAAAACAGATAACAATAAAAACAATATGCTCTATCGGTAGTTCGAGAGTACTCTAACCAAGGATATTCAGTATACCATTTAGCTTGAAAACGACGTGGATGAGTTTTTGATCCTGTTAAAGGGTATTTGGCTAGCACTAGGCGATGAGGTCCAGATTTCAAGTAAGCTCGTCGAATCTCGTCTCTCTTATTAACAGGATAATTCCATATTGGTTGACGTAGTCCAGGGTCACGTTCAATAGACGAAAATGTAGCATTCTTGACTACTGAAATCGATGGAGGATTCTCGTCCCTTAGTTGTTCTTTACTCTCTTCTAATATCGTATCCTCTTGTACCTTTTCAATTCTCGGTGAAACAATTCGTGAAAAAAAATGAATCCAGCCTTTTTTTTTTTTTTTTTGTCGTCGATGTATATCTAATAAATTCACACAACAAAATAACAAATCACAATTATTAACTACTCTGTGTCACTGTTTTTGAATAACAAATTGCTAAATTGTAAATTGTCATTCATATATTCATAGTGTTGTTGATTGTTAAAGATTATTGTTAACAATATTTAGTATCTTGTATCCTAAATTCCTACTCAAGTTCTAATACATATTTAAAAAAGAGAAACACAATAATTAATGAAGAATGTTACAAACATGATTATTTAGAATCAAATAAATGATGGAATTAAAGTCTTGAATGGCGAATATAGAATTGTGCTTCGATATTGATTATGATTTATAAAGGTTTTTCGTCATTGATGTTTGACGATAGATATTCTCCTACTCTTCCAGTTTTCACTTATCAATAATGGAATGGAATAATTGACTAAATTTTCTAATGTATTTGACTATTTGACTAAGCTTTGTATCTTTTATTTTGGGTGGGCCTTTTGAAGTTTTTGATACAAATTGCACTTTAAAATATTCATACTACTACCATTTATTATAAATTTGGGGTTGGCCTTGGCCCATCCTAGTGACAATGTACCTCCGTCCCCAGGGGCGGAGCCACCTTGTAAGTAGTGGGGGAAAGACCCCCAATAAAGCTTCACGGGAACAACCAAATCAGTAGAAAATCTGGTTACATTAGATACAAAAACTGGTAGTGCCCTCAACATAGAGAATAGAGTGCCCTCTTTAAAAAGAAAGATCATCAATTTAATCTTCAAAGTCATATATATATATATATATATATATATATATATATATATATATACATATTTATATATATATATATACAATGTATATATATATATAAATATGTATATATATATATACATATGTATATATATATATATAAATATGTATATATATATACATATGTATATATATATATATATATATACATATAAATATGTATATATATATACATATGTATATATATATAAATATGTATATATATATATACATATGTATATACATATATACATATGTATATATACATATATACATATGTATATATATATATATATATATATATGTATATATATGTATATATATATATATATATATATATATATATATATATATATATATATATATATATATATATATATATAGTGAAGCGTTCAAATGAGAAGCCTAAATTTTGTGAGAACGCGAGAAGCAATCCTAACCACTTATTTTATCCTCCTTTAACTTTAATCTAATATCTAATATTAGTTAATCAACTTTTTGAAAATTTCTTAAAAAAATTTGAAAAATAAAAAAAAATTTCGAAAATTTTTTTTTCGAAAAAATTTTTTCGAATTTTTTTTTCAAAAATTTTTTTTTTCGAAAAAATTTTTTTCGAAAATTTTCTTTTTCAAAAATTTTTTATTCGAAAATTTTTTTTGAAAAATTTTTTGCAAAAAAAAAATTCCGAATTTTTTTTCGGCAATTTTTTTTTCGAAATTTCGGAATTTTTGTTCCGAAAAAATATTTTTCGAAATTTTTTTTCTGAAATTTTTTTCGTCACATGTGAAAAAAAATTTGAAAATTTTCACGAAATTTTTTTTGTCACGTGTGGAAAAAAAATTTCGTCGCATGTAAATTTTTTTTTCGGCACATGTGAAAAAAAAAATTCGTCACATGTGAAAAAAAATTTGGAAATTTTCACGAAATTTTTTTGTCACGTGTGAAAAAAAAATTCGTCACGTGTGAAAAAAAAAATTCCGTCACATGTGAAAAAAAAATTTCGTCACATGTGAAAAAAAATTTTGAAATTTTCACGAAATTTTTTTTGTCACGTGTGAAAAAAAATTTCGTCGCATGTAAATTTTTTTTTCGTCACATGTGAAAAAAAATTCCGTCACATGTGAAAAAAAATTTCGTCACATGCGAAAAAAAAAATCGAAAATTTTTCAAAAAAATTTCGAAAATTTTTTGAAAATTTTTCAAAAATATTTTTTAAAATTTTTTGAAAATTTTTCAAAAAAATTTTCGAAAATTTTTTGAAAATTTTTCAAAAAAATTTTCGAAATTTTTTTTAAAATTTTTCAAAAAAAATTTCGAAATTTTTTTAAAATTTTTTTGAAATTTTTTCGAATTTTTATTCAAAATTTTTTGAAAATTTTCATAAAAAATAGCTGGCTAATAATAGCTATTAGATCAAAGTTTAAGGAGGATAAAATGAGTGGCTAGGATTAGTTCTCGCGTTGTCACAAAAATTAGATTTCTCACATGAATGGCCCCCTATATATATATATATATATATATATATATATATATATATATATAGTGTAACTTTCAAACGAGAACCATTTTAACTGCGAGAACTGAGAGAACCACCAAAAACATACATGTACGCCTTCAATAATTTTATTTTTGCACATATGTTTTAAAAACAACACATATGTTTTTAAAAAAATTATAGTTGTTCTAAAGAATTTGATAAGAAATTGGAAATACAAAAATTTTCTTTGAAGGTGTGCATGTATGTTCTTATAAGACGTGCAACGACAATATTGCGGTCGTGTGTAAGTTTTTTGTGAAAAAAGAGGATAAGTTCATAATGATATTGAAGAACATAGGTGGATGCTTACGATTATTGATGATTTGCATGTATTTTTATTTTATTTTAAAAGACGTGCATGTATGTTTTTTGTGGTTCTCTCAGTTCTCGCAGATAAAATGGTTCTCGTAAGAAAGTTCCCCCATATATATATAGAGAGAGAGAGTTAGGATCAAATAGGAAGAATAATTAAAATAGGAATGATAAGAAGCAACCACAACCACACATTTCAGATGCACCTACAAAAGTGGATGCATCTTTCTTCAAAATTTCCCTCCTAATTTGAAATGTGTGGCTATAATTACTTCTTACCCTTCTTATTTTAGTTATTCTTCTTACTTGATCCCTTCTTTTATATATATATATATATATATATATATATATATATATATATATATATATATATATATATATGCCATTTATGATGTGACATTAATGAATTTTCAAAAAAAAAAAATTGTTATCTTTTAATCTTGCATGCTATTGGTTGTAGTGGGTATTTAAATTGTTAAACATGGGTGATTAGTCAAGTTTAATTGATCCACAGTAATGAGAGTTGGGCTTGGCAGCAACCCATTGGTTGCCAAACTTTTCGAGTTAGACTGTTCATGGTTTAGTGTTGTTAATACCTTCACTAATGCACCAAACATGCCATTTTTTCCAAACTCAGCAGGGTAAGCAACCTGCTGTGTTGTACTACTCATTCTAAGCCAACCATGTGGAGTGTACAGTAGCTTTGGGTATGGTTTCCAATTGACCAACTGTTAAGAACTTTCAAGATGCACTCGCCATGTGCATACATATGTTCTCTATATGATCAAAACCCAAAAATTAAAATACCTTCAGCAAAACATAGAGACACTAATTTCATCCTGAAAATTGATAACCTAAATGACAACAATACAAATCTAAACAGCTTTTGGATGGGACTCGATAATCGATTCACTCATGTCTAGAAAGAACAAGGTGATTTAACAGTAGTCTTGGTTATGTGGGGGTAAGGTGGGTGAGGATATGAAGGGGTCTAAAATCGATTCACTCATGCCCAGAAAAAAGAAGGGTGAGTTTACAGCGGTTGCTGCTACTATTGCTCAATTTGATTCTGTTATTGTTGTGTCTTTGTTTGAGAGAAAACACCAAACGAGTAATAGCTTCAAAGAAAAAGGTATACTTGAAGCGCTGAACAAGTGATCGATGAAATGCCTTAAAGAAGGTATAATTGTTCTGTTCTGTTGTTTTTTTTTTTTTTTTTTTTTTTGTAAACAATAAAGTTTCTAACAATTTTTTTTATGGGTTGAGTTTGATTATGAGTTTCACCAATCTTTTGATTTGAGTATCACTGAGTGGATTATGGTATTGATTTTTATTTTTGATTTTCTGTCCAGATGCATATTTCACTTTTCTTGCATTTTCGTAGGAAGCATTTTTGCTAATAACACCAGCCCACAATGGTCAAGAATTAGTGTGACAATGGGTAGTGGTTTCATTTGGATAATATGCTTATGAAGGTACTCGCTCTAATTTAAGATTCGCAGCTCTATTTTCATGATGGTTTTAAATGATTTGTGGTTTTCGATCAATTTTAAGTAACAATTTGTTGAATGTTTTAACTTAAATATGATGGTAAAAGAATAATTTTAACTTTATCTCAAATAAGCATTTCGAGGTAAGCAACTTCTACCAGCTTATCCGAAACTTTTACCTCAAACGAAGCAAATAAGTTTATTAAAGTTGATTAAAAGGGGTGTTTGGTTTTGCTTGATTTTCCTACTTATGGGGTTTTTTTAATTCGTAAATGCGAATAACCTCACTTTTGAGACGTTATGAGCTTATCAAGCTTTAAGCTCACCGGCTCTAAGAAAAAACTTTTATTGACTTTTCCACTTGAGGCATGTGAAGTTAGCTGGAAGCCTGCAACAACGTAAACCTCATATATTTATCTAAAACACCTCATTATTTGCAACCTAAGGCTCTTATTCTGTGTGTAAACATCTTAAATATTCTGTGTGTATACGCTAGAACCAGAAAAACAGTCTCAAACACCTCATTCTTTGCATTTGATAAGCATTTTTTTGTATTGCATGAAAGTCCTTATTTCATTTTCGTTAGAATTTGGGAATGAAAAATGGTTATTCTGTTTATATGTGTTTGGATTATGTTTTAAAGTTGATGAGGCGAAAAATGATCCGTTTTTAGGGGGTCATTTAAGCCCGAATCCGAATTTATTTGATCAAATATTGCCCTAAATCGTTCCTTTTGTGATTTTAGGTGTTTGGAGAGTGAATTCTGGAAAAGAGGCTATTTTGGACGTTTTTGGAGCATAAAGTGAAGAAAACAACAAAGTACCAAATCCAAGCTGGAATTACAAGGTGACGGCGTCAAGGATTTACTCTTGACGGCGTCAGAAAGGATGAATATTTTACCGAAGGTTGTGAAGGCGTCAGATGAAGAGATGACGGCGTCAAAGTGACCAAGATTAATTTACCGAGGGTGGTGACGGCGTCACATAGGCCGTCACGATTGGATCTAGGGCGTCCGAGGAAGTATATGGCGGCGAGTTGACGGCGTCAGATTTTACTCTTGACGCCGTCAGGACGATTTTCCTATATATAGTTTTCTAGTTTTTTCATTAAAGAGAGAGAAGTTTTGGTGAAACCCTAAAGACGATTTTGGTGCCTCTTTTACAGGTTTTTCAAGGGTTCCAAACCCTTGAGACCTTGCATTGTAATTGAGATAAGTATACTCTTAATTCAATCAATATGTCTATGTGTTGGTTGTCTATCTTTTGTTCTTATCTTAATTCTACTATGCTAGGCTAAATTTCCTTTGTGTTTGCTTAGATCTAATGAAACCTAGATGTTGATTATGTGTTGATTACTTGTCTATTCTTGTTTTGAATGAATGATATTATATGTTAGGCTTAAGAAAACTGGCAGATCTCCAAATGGTAACATGCTTGAACGTCTTAAGAAACATGAACCGAGGCGTACTAGGTCTTTATTGGTTGTATTTAATGCATGAGCCACTGTTTACAATCCCTATAGTTGTGCTGGGTCATGGTGTAGGAGGAGATAAGAGCTCATAGAGTTGGGGAGTTATGTATGCCACTCCACGAATGGTATTAAGGAATACAACCCGTCATTCATACAAGTGTAACAAGTAATTAACATGTAAAAGATATCTAGGGAGTAATGAAGTCTAAGTAAACACAATTTCTCCAACCACTGCTCACAACCTTAGTTTAATATTAGTTTAATTTCATTTTCATTAGTTAATTAGTTATAAAGTAGTTTTTGGGTTAGTTGATTAGCAACTAATTCCGCCCACTCCTTCAAAACCCGAGATTTTACTTGCTTTCATAAAATATAAAAACACAAAAAATAATCATCTTCCATCTCTAGAACTATTAATTAGGCTTTCTAATCCTAGCGACACTATTCCTAAGCTGAACGATCAATCCCCCGGTACTTGTCACTATACTATACTACAACGATCAGGTACACTGCCTGGTGGGGGTTGTAAGCCTCGCGAGATCCCTCGAGAGGTAAAGCAAGGTGCGATTCCCACGCATCAAAAGTTAATTAATTCATTTTCATGTTTCCAAGTGGAGATAGATAATCGAGTTTCAGCATGTTTATTTTTAAAATGCATCAGAAAGATGTGTGCCTGAACTTGCGGCCAGTGGAAGAGTGGGTCATGGATATATGCAACAATGATAGACATTTGGTTCTTTGTCCATTCATGGCCAGAAGTTGGAAATGCGTTTGGGAATAGTATCTAGGTTAAAGGTAAGGAATGTTGAAAATTTGTTTTGTTGTAGATATATGTACCAACATTTACGGATATTGTTCTTATTGATGAGGCGAAAAATGAACCACTTTTAGGGGTCATTTAAGCCCGGAATTGAATTTATTTGATCAAATATTACCCTAAATCGTTCCTTTTGTGATTTTAGGTACTTTGGGAGTGAAATCTGGAAAAGGAAGCAATTCGGACGTTTTTGGAGCATAAAAGTGAAGAAAACGCCAAAGACTTAATTTTCCATGCTGAGAACAGTACCTGACAGTGTCAAGAGGAAGATCCTGACGGCGTCAGGAGTAAAAGTGGTGACGACCCAGTGCAAACCTGACGGCGTCACAACAAGGGCGTCAAGAGTAAAATCTGTGACGGCCTTCATAAGGTGTATACATAACGGCGTCAGATCTAGATCTAGGCAGTCCGAGAAACTGTTTGGCGGCGAAATGACGGCGTCAGACATTTTTTCTTGACACCGTCACCTTCTAAACTCTATATATAGTTTTCTATTTTTCATTCATTAGAGAGGAACTTGTGTGGAGAAACCCTAGGGCCGAACTTTGTGAACCCTAGATCGTATTTTACAGTATTTTCAAGGGTTTTCACCCCTTGAATCCTTTCATGTGCTATTGAGATAAGTCTTCTCTTAATTCAATCAATATGTCTATGTGTTGGTTGTCTATATCTTGTGCTTGTCTTAATTTCAACATGCTAGGCTAGATTTATCTTGTGTTTGCTTAGATCTAATGAAACCTAGATGTTAATTATGTGTTGATTACTTGTTTATGGTTGTATTGGATGAATGATTTTAATGTTAGGCTTAAGAAAACTGGCAGATCTCCATTGTGTAACATGCTTGAACGTCTTAGGAAACATGAACCGATGTGTACTAGGTTTTATTGGTTGTATTTAATGCATGAGTAAATTCTAATGATCCCATGTTAGGAACTTCTTAGCCGGCTCGACATAGGAGTGAAGTAGGCACTCATAGGATTGGGGAAGTAAGTACGCCACCCCATGAATGGTATTAAGGAATACAATCCGTCATCCACGCAACTATAACAAGTAATTAACGTGTCAAAGATATCTAGGGAGTAGTGAAATCTAAGTAAACACATTTCTCCCACATATTGCTCACAACCTTAGTTTAAATTAGTTTATTTTCATTTTTAGTATTTTATTTTGATTGCATCTTAGTATTGGGTTAGTTGACTAGCAACTAATTCCGCCCAAATCCTTCAAACCCGAGATTTTTACTTGCTTTCTAAAAAATATAAAAATACAAAAAGAATCATCCCTCATCTCTAGACCTAGTCTTTAGGTTTTCTAATCCTAGCGACACTATTCCTAGCTGAACGATCAATCCCCCAGTACTTGTCACTATACTATACTACATCGATCAGGTACACTGCCTGGTGGGGGTTGTAAGCTTCTCAAGATCCCTTGAGAGGTAAAGCCTGGTGCAATTCCCACGCATCAAGTTTTTGGAGCCGCAGCCCGGGGAATAGTTATTGTCTAGGTTAGAATCTCTTTTTATTAGGTCTACTTGCTAGATTCCTTTCTAGTAAGATTTTATTTTTATTTTTTAGGTTCTCTTTAGTCTATCTTTTTCTTCGTTCCTTTGTTAGTAAATTAAATTCATTGACTATTCAGTTGACCATTATGGAAAACGCGAATCCACCCCTTTCCCCTAGAGAAGTGGCTGTGTTGCTTGAACAAATTGAGAGTGAGATTAGGGAACTTAGGGAGCTTAATAGGTTGATTAAGGTTGAGCTTGACCATGCATTTAGTGACCTAGCGACCGCCTTGTATTCAAATGAGGACCTAGGGCCTAATGATTTTGTGAATGTCGTTGAGGAACTTGAAGGGGGGGAAATAGATCCGAAGCTAAATGATTATTTTAATCTATATCCCACTAAGGAGGAGATTGCATATTATAATAATCTTATTGATAACCCTCGATCTCCTTTTACTAGAATCGAACCTAAGATAAAGAGAGGCGATCCTAAGAATGCTAAGATACCATGTATGATTGGGTATAGACACGTTGATAATGCTTACATTGACTTTAAATCCCCAATCAACATTATGTCCTCAAGTGTTTATAATGATATAGTGAAAACAAGACTTGAACCTAGAAGAGATCCCAAATACCCCGGTGGAGTTTGTAACTTTGTCGGGAGAGTTAAAGGTCTACATGTCTTTGTTGGGAATTTCACTTATATCACCGACTTTATGATTTTGGAAGATCTTGCTAATGTTATTGATTGTCAATTATCCAATGTTGTGTTTGGTAAACCGTTTGTTGAGGAGTCCAAGTTAGAATATGATAAGATAGAAGGGACAATCCGATTTTAATTAACACAGATAGGATCACCTATAGGATGCCTAATAGAATGAAAGAATTTCGCTTTATATCCCGATTTGACAAGGATAACATTGGTGCTTTTGAGGACATCAATGAAGAGGATAAGAAAAAGGGCATGGATTATGTATGGGAAAAGAGGAGTCTTTTCTACAAAGATTGCTTGACTCTAGGTCCAAAGTATAAAGTCGATAAGGAATTTGCCCATAGGGTTATAGGAGCGATTGAGAAAAAGGTGATTGGTTTCTACAAAGAACATTTACAATCAGAGAGTAAAACCAATGATGAGGTCACGTAGTAACCCATGACCTTGAGTCTAGCTACAAGACTCGTAAATAAAGAAAAGCGCTTCTTGGGAGGCAACCCATGGTTTTGTGTGATTTTATTTTGTTTGTTTGTTATTTGCTTCCGTATGCATACTTTATTTTTATTGTTGGTAGATCATGTTTCAAAACTAAATACTGGAAATACTTTACTTTGTTGTTTGGCCTAGTCTTAACTTCACCCAAAGGTATTTTTGCAAAAGATAAGTGTAAGGGGAAACCCCAAATATGTTTTTAAGAAACAAACCGATCATGATTCTCCACAATATTAAATGAACATGTATATTCGTATTTGTTAGAGTCAAATGCTTGTATCGAGTCATAATGATGTTTTGCAGAATTTTCCAGGAAGTAGGACCAAGTTTTTCCAGAAATTTTCCGGAAACTTAACATAAGAATTTCTGCAGGTCACTTCTGACGGCGTCACGAGTTTACTTTTGACGGCGTCACGTGTAAAAATCTGGAAATTTTACCAGTTTTGTTTTTCTAACGGAGTCTTAAAGTTTTTGCTGAATTATTAGTTTTATAATCTCCAGGAATTCTGCAAACATCATTCCACAAGCATTATATCTTATTTTGTTTTCTAGGATTTATTAGCATATGTAGATTGCCGCCGATTTTATGTGAGGTTGCCTTGTCTGTTTTCTCAGGTTTTTACAGGTTATGTATGACGAGAAGATGATTATTATTCTGGAAGGGAAGCCACCTTATTATCCATACCGAGCGAATCAGGGGAGTATTTGATTTCATTCTTTTTACTTATTTCACTTTTACATTCTTTACTTGAACATTGGGGACAATGTTCATCCTAAGTGTAAGGGGAGGGTAAAATGATGATACCTTACAGATACACTTTCGCTTGAGTTTGTTTGTTTGATGGTAGATGTGTAATAAAACTATGAGAAATACTTGTTAGTGTAATTTTAGCACCAAATTTAAATTTTTTTACAACATTTAGGAGTGAAACTTTAGCCATAGCAAGCGTCTCATGGATAGGAGATTGTATGACTAGCACATAACCGTACCATTCAGAAAAATTTTCCACCCAAATATGTGAGGTTCGCCTTTAGATTTGATAGGAAAAGCATTTACTATTAGTGCTTATGAGTGTACCGGTAGCATTTAGATTCTAGAACTTGCGTTAGTGATGCATCCCGAGACCGCTAGTGAGACTACATTCGCGTAGTGGGATTTACTACATGATAAGAGGCATTAGGATCACCCTTGTGTTAAACCCGTATTATAATTACTTGACCATTTAAGTCATATTACTTGGCTAGTTAAGTCAATTAATTTTTCCCACACCATTAGCGTTGTACTCATTTTTAGTACACGATACCCCTAGTACACCCCTCTGAGCCTATCTTTTCGTTTCTAACTTTAAGCATTTTACTTAAAGAAAGAATTTGTTACACCCCACTTAAATGTACAACCAAATCGCCTTAGCCTTCCGTGTATGCACTCATCTTTAGTGCATTATTGTTATTTGTTAAACCCTAAGTTAATTATCTAATTGATTACATGGTTGCTAAGTCGAGTCATATCCTTGTACATATTGTTTTGGGATGATTGGGACTCATGGGTAAAGTACTTATTTTATGGAGTAATGGGGAAGAACATCATATATTACCCCCATATTTGCGTTAATTTTAAAAGTACTCCAAGTGTTTTGATTTTCTTAATTCGAGTCATTAGATTAGTTTATTGTAAAGTATGTAAAAATTCAAGTGTAAGGGGAATGTTCATTCCCTATGATGTATTATTATGGATGGTAGGGTAAGAGTGTATGCAAAAAAAAAAAAAAAAAAAAAAAAAAAAAAAAAAAAATCGAATAAACAAGAAAAAGAAAAAAATAGAAAAAGAAAAGAGAAAAAACATACGGACTACCATCCCGTTTCATTCTATGTTTATTTTATGTTTTTGTTATTTTCATTTATTAGCTTAAGTCGAGTCTAGTCTTGGCTTAGCAACGCCATATTGTACATGTAATTAACCAAGATTATTAACTCGCCACCAGTAAAGACTGCCTATATCCAACAAAACCGTGTATTTCATATCCCAACACCTAACGTTACAACCCTTTAAAAGACCTCTTTGATAGTTTATCCTAGGTGCTTATGCCATGTGGTGGAGGTTTGATCCTTTCCCAAGCCTATGGTAATCTATTTTGCTATGACAGGTAGTGAGAGATATCTTCCGTTTCCATATTGTAATTTATACTTTATTACACCCAAGAGATTTGAGTATCTAAACACTATTTGTGAGGTGCTAGTATATGACCTCCGTGTTTGTCTTTGGTCTTTAGTGGAACGATTATTTGTTGTAATTACTTTTATATTAGTGTTAAATGACCCTTAACTTGTATTTTGATTAGAATAAAAGCGCATTTGCTTGAGAACAAGCAAATCTCAAGTGTAAGGGTATATGATGAGGCAAAAAATGAACCACTTTTAGGGGGTCATTTAAGCTCAGAATTGAATTTATTTGATCAAATATTACCCTAAATCGTTCCTTTTGTGATTTTAGGTACTTTGGGAGTGAAATCTGGAAAAGGAAGCAATTCGGACGTTTTTGGAGCATAAAAGTGAAGAAAACGCCAAAGACTTAATTTTCCATGCTGAGAACAGTACCTGACAGCGTCAAGAGGAAGATCCTGACGGCGTCAGGAGTAAAAGTGGTGACGACCCAGTGCAAACCTGACGGCGTCACAACAAGGGCGTCAAGAGTAAAATCTGTGACGGCCTGCATAAGGTGTACACATGACGGCGTCAGATCCAGGTCTAGGGAGTCCGAGGAACTATTTGGCGGCGAGATGACGGCGTCAGACATTTGTTCTTGACGCCGTCACCTTCTAAACTCTATATATAGTTTTCTATTTTTCATTTATTAGAGAGGAACTTGTGTGGAGAAACCCTAGGGCCGAACTTTGTGAACCCTAGCTCGTATTTTACAGTATTTTCAAGGGTTTTCACCCCTTGAATCCTTTCATGTGCTATTGAGATAAGTCTTCTCTTAATTCAATCAATATGTCTATGTGTTGGTTGTCTATATCTTGTGCTTGTCTTAATTTCAACATGCTAGGCTAGATTTATCTTGTGTTTGCTTAGATCTAATGAAACCTAGATGTTAATTATGTGTTGATTACTTGTTTATGGTTGTATTGGATGAATGATTTTAATGTTAGGCTTAAGAAAACTGGCAGATCTCCATTGTGTAACATGCTTGAACGTCTTAGGAAACATGAACCGATGTGTACTAGGTTTTATTGGTTGTATTTAATGCATGAGTAAATTCTAATGATCCCATGTTAGGAGCTTCTTAGCCGGCTCGACATAGGAGTGAAGTAGGCACTCATAGGATTGGGGAAGTAAGTACGCCACCCCATGAATGGTATTAAGGAATACAATCCGTCATCCACGCAACTATAACAAGTAATTAACATGTAAAAGATATCTAGGGAGTAGTGAAATCTAAGTAAACAAATTTCTCCCACATATTGCTCACAACCTTAGTTTAAATTAGTTTATTTTCATTTTTAGTATTTTATTTTGATTGCATCTTAGTATTGGGTTAGTTGACTAGCAACTAATTCCGCCCAAATCCTTCAAACCCGAGATTTTTACTTGCTTTCTAAAAAATATAAAAATACAAAAAGAATTATCCCTCATCTCTAGACCTAGTCTTTAGGTTTTCTAATCCTAGCGACACTATTCCTAGCTGAACGATCAATCCCCCGGTACTTGTCATTATACTATACTACATCGATCAGGTACACTGCCTGGTGGGGGTTGTAAGCTTCTCAAGATCCCTTAAGAGGTAAAGCCTGGTGCAATTTCCACGCATCACTTATACTTAATTGCCATTTTTTTTGGTTTCTGATTTCTAAAATGGTGTAGGAGTAAAAAAAATGCATCAGAAAGATGTTGGACTAAAAATTGCAAACTGCAAACACGCTTCTTATTAAAAGAATTACGTCACTGAGATTGTATTTTGCCTCATTTTTCTATTCCAGCTACCCAAAAAGGATGTTTGGTTTTGACATCCTGGACTACAAATCATAACGCTCGGGTTACGTTTGTGGAGTTTTGACATCCTGGACTACATGAATCAGATGTGCGCTTAGTCCCTTAATAATATGTGGAGATTGGTATTGGTACTTCAAGTGCATCTTTTCTCTAATTCACATCTTATTTACATATATGAAACTTTCTCTTGGAACTTTTATATATCGAAAGCCCTGATTTTTTTACTTTAAAATTGTTGCAGGAAGGTGGTGTGAGATCTCATGTTTCCTGCTAGAACAGTTGCACAGAAAAGGTTCCACCGAGTAACTTTTATTCACTTTGCGCCTACAATCACGATCTATTCAAGTGTTATGGTATGTCCTTTTGTCTTTTACTTTATGTTCATAAAATTAGTAAACAGTTATAACTACATTTTATGTACAACTATGCATAGAACATATTATCCAAGATTAAATTATTAGGTATATATATCCAAGCGTTTGGTAGCTAGCCATACAAATTTTGTGTCGTAATTCAGGATAGTTGCAGGGGTTTGTAGTATAAAGGCATAGTTATTAGTTACTAAAAGTCACATGCTTATTAAGGGGCGTGGGGTCTGTTAAGTGACTTGGTTGAGTATGTTCAATGTATTGTTTACCATGATATTTGTTTAAAGCTTCAATTGTTGCAAGTAAATTGTTTATAACCAAATTGTTATGCCGGATTGGGTGGTGAAACTGAACTCTACTATGTCTAGGCTTCAAGGAGACACTTTCATAGGAAATTCATGACGGGCTGTCTACTGCAAGATCTCTACCAAAAGAACAGGGAATTTTGAAAGGTGAATTTTATTTATATAAAAATTAAAAGTTTTCGAATTTTAACAGTTGAGTAACATAAGTTCCCGGTGTAAGTTAGTTTTTTGCTTGAGTTGCTAAACAATTCCTATTAGAGGTCGCTAGAGTTACTTAGGTCAGTTTTGAGACGCGCAACTGAATTGTCTTTGCATTGCCTAAAATTTGCATTAAATTAGGGGTTGTTAAGATTAGGCTGTTTGGACTAGGGGCTGTTTGGATTAGGGTGTAGTTATGGCCAGTTTTAAGAGATCTTTATTTTATTTTCATGTTCATGAAAATTTACAACTATGCGGATAAATGTGATGGAGATCAAATTAGAAATGTCGAATTTTATATGCACATTAATTGTCTACGGAATTGATTATTTGAGGAACTACATCACTTTTATAATTATATCACTCAGTCACTCACTGCATCTAATACTTTTGCAATTGTGGCCATTAAAGATTTAATATAACCCTTTAAGGTATATGATACGTGGGAATCGCACCAGGCTTTACCTCTCAAGGGATCTTGAGAAGCTTACAACCCCCACCAGGCAGTGTACCTGATCGTTGTAGTATAATATAGTTACAAGTACCGGGGGATTGATCGTTCAGCTAGGAATAGTGTCGCTAGGATTAGAAAACCTAAATACTAGTTCTAGATATGAGGGATGATTCTTTTTTGTATTTTTATATTTTTTAGAAAGCAAATTAAAATCTCGGGTTTGAAGGATTTGGGCGGAATTAGTTGCTAGTCAATTAACCCAATACTAAGATGCAATCAAAATAAAATACTAAAAATGAAAATAAACTAATTTAAACTAAGGTTGTGAGCAATAAGTGGGAGAAATGTGTTTACTTAGATTTCACTACTCCCTAGAAATTTTTTACACGTTAATTACTTGTTATAGTTGCGTGGATGACGGATTGTATTCCTTAATACCATTCATGGGGTGGCGTACTTACTTCCCCAATCCTATGAGTGCCTACTTCACTCCTATGTCGAGCCTGTAAGAAGCTCCTAACATGGGATCATTAGAATTTACTCATGCATTAAATACAACCAATAAAACCTAGTACACATCGGTTCATGTTTCCTAAGACGTTCAAACATGTTACCATTTGGAGATCTGCCAGTTTTCTTAAGCCTAACATTGAAATCATTCATTCAATACAACCATAAACAAGTAATCAACACATAATCAACATCTAGGTTTCATTAGATCTAAGCAAACACAAAATAGATCTAGCCTAGCATGGTGGAATCAAGACAAGCACAAGATATAGACAACCAACACATAGACATATTGATTGAATTAAGAAAAGACTTATCTTAATAACACATGTAAGGATTCAAGGGTTGAAAACCCTTGAAAAGCTGTAAAATTCGTATATGGTTCGACCTTAGGGTTTCTCCAAACTTGTTCCTTTTAATGAATGAAAATTAGAAAACTATATATAGATATTAGAGGCTGACGGCGTCAAGAACAAACTTGTGACGCCGTCATCTCGCCGCCAAAATAATCCTCGGACTGCTTTGATCTACATCTGACGCCGTCATGTAATCCACTTTTACAGGCCGTCACACATTTAACTCTTGACGCTCTACTTGTGACGCCTTCATTTCTGTACTGGGTCGTCATGGTCTTTACTCTTGACGCCGTTAGGAAAGTCTTCTTGACGCCGTCACACACTGTTCCCAGCATGGAAAATTAAGTCTTTGGCGTTTTCTTCACTTTTATGCTCCAAAAACGTCCGAATTGCTTCTTTTTCCAGATTTCACTCCCAAAGTACCTAAAATCACAAAAGGAACGATTTAGGGCAATATTTGATCAAATAAATTCAATTCCGGGCTTAAATGACCCCCTAAAAACGGATCATTTTTCGCCTCATCAGATACCCTTACACTTGAGATTTGCTTGTCCTCAAGCAAATGCGCTTTTATTCTAATCAAAATACAAGTTAGGGGTCATTTAACATTAATATAAAAGTAATTACAACAAATAATCGTTCCACTAAAGACCAAAGACAAGCACGGAGGTCATATACTAGCACCTCACAAATAGTGTTTAGATACTCACATCTCTCGGGTGTAATAAAGTATAAATTACAATATGGAAACGGAAGATATCTCTCACTACATGTCATAGCAAAATAGATTACCATAGGCTTGGGAAAGGATCAAACCTCCACCACATGGCGTAAGCACCTAGGATAAACTATCAAAGAGGTCTTTTAAAGGGTTGTAACGTTAGGTGTAGGGATATGAAATACACGGTTTTGTTGGATATAGGCAGTCTTTACTAGTGGCGAGTTAACAATCTTAGTTAATTACATGTACAATATGGCGTTGCTAAGCCAAGACTAGACTCGCCATAAGCTAATAAATGAAAAATAACAAAAACATAAAATGAACATAGAATAAAAAGGGATGGTAGTCCGTATGTTTTTTTTCTCTTTTCCTTTTTCTATATTTTTTTTCTTTTTCTTGATTTTTCGATTTTTTTTTTTTTTTTTTTTTTTTTTTTTTTTTTTGCATACACTCTTACCCTACCATCTAAAATAATACATCATAGGGAATGGAAATTCCCTTACACTTGAATTTTTACATACTTTACAATAAACTAATCTAATGACTCGAATTAAGAAAATCAAAACACTTGGAGTACTTTTAAGATTAACGTACATATGGGGGTAATAAAATGATGTTCTTCCCCATTACTCTATAAATAAGTACTTTACCCATGAGTCCCAATCGTCCCAAAACAATATGTACAAGGATATGACTCAACTTAGCAACCATGTAATCAATTAGATAGTTAACATAGGGTTTAACAAATAGCAATAATGCACTAAAAATGAGTGCATACACGGAAGGCTAAGGCGATTTGGGTGTACATTTAAGTGGGGTGTAACAAATTCTTCCTTTAAGTAAAATGCTTAAAGTTAGAAACAAAAAGGTAGGCTCGGAGGGGTGTACTAGGGGTTTCGTGTACTAAAAATGAGTACAACGCTAATGGTGTGGGAAAATTTAATTGACTTAACTAGCCAAGTAATATGACATAAATGGTCAAGTAATTATGATACGGGTTTAACACAAGGGTGATCCTAATGCCTCTTATCATGTAGTAAATCCTACTACACGAATGTAGTCTCACTAGTGGTCTCGGGATGCATCATTAACGCAAGTTCTAGAATCTAAATGCTACCGGTACACTCATAAGCACTAATAGTAAATGCTTTTCCTATCAAATCTAAAGGCGAACCTCACATATTTGGGTGGAAAATTTTTCTTAATAGTACGGTTATGTGCTAGTCATACAATCTCCTATCCATGAGACGCTTGCTATGGCTCAAGTTTCACTCCTAAATGTTGTAAAAAAATTTAAATTTGGCGCTAAAATTGCACTAACAAGTATTTCTCATAGTTTTATTACACATCTACTATCAAACAAACTCAAGCGAAAGTGTATCTGTAAGGTATCATCATTTTACCCTCCCCTTACACTTAGGATGAACATTGTCCCCAATGTTCAAGTAAAGAATGTAAAAGTGAAATAAGTAAAAGAATGAGATCAAATACTCCCCTGATTCGTTCGGTATAGATAATAAGGTGGCCAGGTTAGATCTTCCTCCAAGAAAATGAACAATCAAAGCTTCCCTTCCAGAAAAATAAATCATCTTCTTGTCATACATAACCTGTAAATCCTGAGAAAACGGACAAAGCAACCTCGCATAAAATCGGCGGCAATCTACATAAGTTACTAAATCCTAGAAAACAAAATAAGATATAATGCTTGTGGAATGAAGTTTGCAGATTTCCTGGAGATTATAAAACTTAATAATTCAACAAAAACTTTAAGAATCCGTTAGAAAAACAAAACTGGTAAAATTTCCAGAGTTTTACACGTGACGCCGTCAAGAGCAAGCTCATGACGCCGTCAGAAGTGACCTGAAGAAATTCTTGTGTTAAGTTTCCGGAAAATTTCTGGAAAAACTTGGTCCTACTTCCTGGAAAATCCTGCAAAACTTCATTATGACTCGATACAAGCATTTGACTCTAACAAATACGAATATACATGTTCACTTAATATCGTGGAGAATCATGATCTTGTTTCTTAAAAACATATTTGGGGTTTCCCCTTACACTTATCTTTTGCAAAAATACCTTTGGATGAAGTTAAGACTAGGCCAAACAACAAAATAAAATGTTTCCACTTTTTAGTTTTGAAACATGATCTACCAACAATAAAAATAAAGCATGCATACGGAAGCAAATAACAATCAAACAAAATAAATAAATAAATAAATAAATAAAGCTTGGGTTGCCTCCCAATAAGCGCTTGTTTTTGTTCGAGTCACGAGCCTGACTCTACCCTTATTTAACGGAAATAGGGGAGGTTTTCCCTACATTTAGGATTAAGTGCGGGTGGAAGTAGCGATACACACCCTTAGGGTGGAAATATGCCACGTGAGGAAAGAGTGTTGGATGAATTATATGCTCAAGGGGCTGTGCTCCTATCATCATAACCTTACCAAATTTAATCGGGTTAATGGGTGGATTAAGATTTTCTCCTAGAAAGGGATCATTTTTTATCAACTTCAAGAGACTACTAGTTGGGGATCCATCTTGACCTAATAAACCCGGTTTAAACCCATAATATTTCTTGTGATCAATCACAAATGGGTGATGTAAGCATGTAAGGTCATTTTCCACTCCTATATTGGCTTCCTCTCTACAAGGCTTAGAGTCCACTACCTTTTTCCTAACACAACCCGGACTATATGATTTGATGGGTGGATCGGAACCTATTTCAATTCCTAAATTTTCATCCAAGGATGGAAGATTAGGTAACGGTTTTGGTTGAGGCTCCAGTTCATCAAAACTAGGAATTTCCCTAGAACTAAGAGTAAGGTTATCATTATAAGTATTCAAACCTATATCCTCTAGTTGTGTTTGGTTCAAAGGTTCTACCTCTATCGGGGCTCCTATAGTCTCTTCTACTTCTTCCGGGTAAGTCACGGGCGGTGTGTATGCCTCAAGTGATGATGGGAGTTGTGGGGTACTTTTTAGGTTTATGTTATTTACCTCATTCTTCCTTGTGTCAAGATCACCTATATCCTCAACATGTGTTTCATTATAATCTAACCCTAACATTTTCCCAAGTATACTTCTCTAGGCATCTCAACTTCTATGTCCGAATCATACGGATCATCCTCAATATTCTGACTGCTATATACAAATTGCCCAAAAGATTCATCATGTGTTTCTTGAGATTCATCATCATAGATCATAAAACCTAGGTCTTTTCGATCAATGTGATCATGTTCGGCTACATCCTCCATCACATCAAGGTCACCTATGGGTTCATCCTGTATTATGGTAGTGCCTAACCATGACATGCAGCTAGGTGGCTCATACGAAACTATCCTAGGTGAAGGATCATATGGTGCATAGGTTTCACTAAGTGAGGCATTTTGAAGGGTTGATGGAGCTCCTAAGGTAAATTCTTTAAAAGCATTATGCACTTGGCCTCTTTTCTCAAGGTACTCAATAAAATCAATATAAGATCCTGTCCTCCTCATTTCGTTCCTCCATCTTGTAATATCCAAACTAGTGTAATTACATTTTTTCTGGTAAAACTCTAGTGTCGGACTTGGTGGATTCGCGTTCTCCATAATGGCAAATTAAATTTTTAAATATTTCAAGCTTTTGCATAATAATCCATTATATTTTTAAGAGTATACCTATAAGCCTACATAAGCCCTTTTCAATGAGCCTAGGATTGTGGAGACTTATGGCTTATAAAAACCTCCATAAGCATGTGTGACTAACACAACTTATTTTATAAACTAGCATATTAAACTTGTATAAGGTTTTATAAACCCTGCGCCAAACACAATCTTAGAATTGGATATGACAAGAGGTTATGCACATCAATCTTCACTCTTATAATTCAATTCGACTAGTAAATCCTCGTAGTAATTAATACCAAATCCACCCTACAAAGTTGACTCAATTAAACACAAACATACCTCACAACACACTTATAGACACACAAAAAAGGGATTTTCCCTCTTTTACTTATTTGGTGGCCGGGAAGACTAAACCATTGCATTAATCGACCCAGCGCATGTGGTGGTGGTGGTGGTGGTGGTGGTTGTGTATAAGTAACAACATGTGGTCGTGGTAGACCACTCTTGGTCGAGTGCCTTATAACAGATAGTCTCGTAAAGTAAACCACTCTTAGTCGAGTGCCTTATTATGGATAGTCTCGTAAAGAAAGATATTGTATCTGGAGACACAAAGGATGCGTTTAGGTAGAGAAAAAATTCTCTTGTTTTCTATCTCTAGTTTTGTAAAAATTTGTCTTCACAAAACACTTGAAAATATAGAAAACGTGTTTAGTTGACTTATGTATTTTTTATTTTAAAGAAGGGGAAGGTGGGTTGAGGGTTACAAAGGAAAACAAGGAAAACAACTAAAATTTGTTTTTTAATTTTCCTTATTAAGTTAGGAAATAGGAGATTTCGTGTTTTGCAAAGACAACACAGTAATGGCAGAGAAAAGTTAAATACATATCATAAATTCTTTAAAGATCCAATAAACATATTTTAGTCATTTATTTTTTCATCAAACTAGAAACTCACTTACATCCTTGTAGAACCGGAGAGGGTGGGGTGGGGGTGGAGGAGTGAATATGTTCTTTTCAACTTATTTCAGGTTTAAGTAAGTTAAGTGTTAAGTTTACAAACAAGTGTGTAGACAATAAAGCAATATAAATCGTATGTAAAGAGTTAAGTGAAGAGAGACAAATACAACAATTTATATTGGTCCGTGATTAGGGGTTAGATCATCCGTATGTCCAGTTTTGAATCCGCGACATCTATACTATTCACTAGCAACAAATCCTTGTGGTGGATAAGCCTTACACCTTATTTTTCACCGATCTACACCTAGATCCAAGCTAGCACCTAACGGAGTCCACAACTAGAACCACTGATTGGTTAAAATCAACTATATATATTTATAAGTCCAAGATATTTCCAAGAAATACGAATAACCCAAGTCGTTTCCCGTGAAAGAGTGAATGGAATCGTAGAATTTTCGATTCGTGAAATCGTGTTGTGAAAAATGTGGAAAAGTGATAAGGTGATTGTGAAACTAGAATAGTGATAAAAAATGAGAGAATAAGCAGAAAGTACAAGTTACTTATGCACAAGTGTTTAAAAACTAAAAACGGAAATTCAAACGTGAATTTAAAACGTATCGAACTAATTAAAAAGTAACTTTATATGAAAAATTATCCTAAAAATGTGAAATAAATTTCTAAAAATCTTAAACTACTAAAAATAATTTTGAGAAAAAGAAAAATATTTTTTTGATTTTTAATTTATTTTCTATGATTTAATTTCTATTTTTGCAATATTAAAATGAATTAAAAATAAGAGAAAATGTAGAAATAAATGGGAAAAATACAAAATTAACTTTGAAAAATCTAAAATAACAGAAAAGAATTATCTAAAATATTTTTGGAATTTTTCAGGCTTTTTCTAATTTTTATTTGATTTTTCTCTATTAAAAAGTATTTAAAAATGATTAAAAACTAAAATAAAATGAGAAAAATAGCAAACTAACTCAGAAAAATATGAAATTTTTACAAAAATTCTAGAATATTATTTGTAACCTAAGAAAAATAAGAAAAGTAGAAAAATAAGCTGAGAAGTGCTTAATGCCTTAGAAACAGCTTATTACAAGTGCTTAATAATAAGCACTTGTAACCAAATTGAATGAAACTTATAACACAGATGCAATATACTCAAATAGGCTCAAAGAAACTCAAATTAGACCACAAGAGTCACAGAATCACAAGATATGAACACCAATCATTTCACAATAAGCATTCAAATAAGCAGTAGTATACTAGAATAAGCCAGAGGTAAAAGACTTATGTAAATCACTACTATGCACTTCAATGATACTCAGAAATAAAAAATAAACTCAGGTAAAAGTCCAATTGATCACTAGCAGGCCTTAATTCAAATCAACAGAACTAGTTATAAACACCTTATTTGCAGACAATAATAAGCAGTTGAAATAAGCTCTGAAGTACAGACTAAGAGGGGCAAAAGCAACCTGATACTACTGAGATACTATAAAACCAAAAAGCCCTATCACTAACCTTCAATTGCTACTTAATTGAAACAAACATCAGCAGCCTGTAGAGGTGTTAAACCTGAAAAAGTTGACCTTTTTGATAAACAATCTTTTTGACCAATTCCAATTTCTATTACTAGATTCTACTCCTAATTGTTATGTAAAGCTGTTATAAAACTCAATTAAGCTATATCATACTAATTTGCAACAGTCATATCAATTATCCTAACTAAAATTGATTAAACTTATAGTAAACTAAGTTGAAATCTAACTTTGACTTTCTAATAACTAACCTACTGATTTTAAGCTATAATAATCCTACTCTACCCTAAAGTGGACTACTAATCCAGAAACATCATCAATCTAACAACTACAACACCAGATAAGTAGCAGATCCAAACACCCCTTACACTATCTGTCATCAATTTCTATTAAGCAACTACCACTTTTAAGTCTAAATTCAAACACCTTAGCTCTTATATGAATCAAATATACTGTAAAAGACTCCAATCCATAGAGATAACCAACTGAGTACACAGATTCAACTTAATGCTCACTATGACAGATTATGAAGATCAATCAATCTACTATAACTAACTTAACACTACAACTATGATGAAAACTTATTCAATATCACTCAAATATAAATCAAATCAACTGATAAGAATAGTAATCATACAAACTCACTCAGATCTAGATAGAAACTAATTGATGAAATCATAAAATAGGATTTAGAACCAAAACTTACAAATCAATTCCCCTCAGTTCAAATAGAGGGGATTCACTTTGCTAGCATATCTTTAGATAGGCTCAAACACTTCCACTTCTCTGTTTGGCATATCAAATTAACCACAGAATCATGAATTGCACTTATGGTTGACTTTTGTTGACTGCAGAAACAATTGAACTTTGGTACTGATTGAAACTAAATAACAAACTCACAAAAGCTACTAAGCTTAAATGAGCTGTATTATACTACTAAATAACTTTTTTGAAAGCTGAATGAAGAAAACTATTTTTATATTTTTCTTATTTTCTGATTTTTATAAAAACTTTTGGATGAAATTAAAACTAAATTTGAAATGTAAGAGTGTACAAAATGAGATTGAAATGAAAATAAGCTGATAATAAAGAGATATAAGCTAAACAATAAGAAGTAAACAACAAGCTAAATTTATAAAAGGAAAGCTGAATTTATTAAGAAATAAAAGAGTACAATTAAAAATGAATTACACTAATACAATGAGAAATATAATTGGCAGAGCTACGCTACTCCTAAACTCTACACTGAAAATAAGCTCTCTAATCCTCTATTTATAGCATGAGGAGGATGGTTCTAGTAGAAGGGGAGTCACGGATTGCCAAGCTGGCAATCTGTGTGCTTGTGCTTCTTGAGTGATCCCCTCAGCCCTTGATCATCATCTATCATTCCCCTCTTAATGTGCACCCTTGGATCACTATTCATGACGTGGTTCAACCAATCAAGTACTGCAATTTGTCCCCGTGTGTGCTTGTTTGCTCCTGACACTTCCTGACACGTCTGACAAGCTTCTAGAACCCTTTGATATGACGTTTGTACCCTTAATTGCTGTAATTTTGAAGTACGGGTATTAGGGTTCATGTAATTGTTTCCCTGGGTAAAAGAGGGGTGAAATTGGGGGGCGAGTGTAGTAAATACTATTTTATTGTGTTTGAATTTGGGGTTAAGTGGTGTTGACCGATGGGGTTTTGGGCTCGGGTTTGGATCAAATAAGTGATGGGCTTATATAAGTTTGTGAATTTGACAGAGCTTGGATTTAGACTATGAATTGGACCTGGCTCTTGTTTGTAATTTCAGAATTAGTAAGAATAGATAAGGACCAATTGAGTTAATTTCTGAAATACAAGGACCAAAACTGTAATTCTTCCAAAGTGTAATCCAAGGGTCTCTTTTGACTTTCTTTGATTTGTGAGGGACCAAAGTAAACTTTTCTTCAACAATTTCTTCAAGGGACCATTTTTGTAATTTTGTGAAAGTATAGGGACTGAAATTGTCATTTCTTCAATCTTCACAACAAGGACCAATCATGTAAATCTTTAAAACTTTAAGGACTTCTTTGGACTTTGTAAGCTCAGCTTTGACTTTCTTCGACTTTCTACACTCATTCCATTCTCGTGCTCGTCTTTGCCGGTTTTTCGTTGTTTTTCGTCTTTTTATGAGATATCCGTAGCTGCACATTCATAATCACAAAAACACACTTTCTTTGGCATTTTGGGTTAGTTTTTGGATTATTAAGTCTCATTTTGGTCAAGAAAAGGTGAGTAAATAAGTACTCACCAACCACACACAAAGACCTTGCAAACTCTCACCATGATTATAAATATTTCTACCAAATAAGTACCAAACCCCAAGCTTGACCACACCCGGTTCAAGACTTTACACCCTTGCTTCTCCGCACCCGGAGTAAGACTTTACACTTGCTTTTTCGCACCCGAAGTAACACTTGACACTTAGTTACAAATGAATGAGAGTGTTTAAATATTTGTTACAAGACAACATAACAGGAAGACTAGAAGAAGATAGAGTAAAAAGAAGAAGACTCGATCTAGATACTACACACAAGAGGGGATTAAGTTCTTGTGTGTTCTTCGCTTGCAAAGAAGTTTGGTTTCAATAGATGATAGAAGGTACGTGTTAAAACACAAGAATGATTGAAAGGTTTAGAGAGATAAGAGAGAAATAAGTAGAGGGAAATAATTTGCAAGAGGTGAAATGTAAGCATGGCAAGAGAGTGATGTTTATCGAGTCAACTTATTTTAGGTTTAAGTAAGTAAAGTGTTAAGTATGAGTGTGTAAAGAATAATGCAATATAAATCGTATGTAAAGAGTTAAGGGAAGAGAGACAAATACAACGATTTATATTGGTCCATGATTAGGGGTTAGATCATCCGTACGTCCAGTTTCGAATCCGCGATGCCTATGTTATTCACAAGCAACAAATCCTTGTGGTGGATAAACCATACACATTATTTTTCACCGATCTACACCTAGATCCAAGCTAGGACCTAACGGAGTCCACACCTGGAACCACACACAAAGACCTTGCGAACTCCCACCACGATTATAAATACTTCTACCAAATAAGTACCAAACCCCAAGCTTGGCAGCACACGGTTCAAGACTTTACCCCCTTGCTTCTCCGCACCCAAAGTAAGACTTTACACTTGCTTTTTTCACACCTGAAGTAACACTTGACACTTAGTTACAAATGAATGAGAGTTTTTAAGTATTTGTTACAAGACAACATAACTGGAAGACTAGAAGAAGAAGAAGAAGAAGAAGACTCGATCTAGACACTACACACAAGAAGGGATTAAGTTCTTGTGTGTTCTTCGCTTGCAAAGAAGTTTGGTTTTGATAGATGATAGAAGGTACGTGTTAAAACACAAGAAGGATTGAAAGATTTAGAGAGATAAGAGAGAAATAAGTAGAGGGAAATAATTTGCAAGAGGTGAAATGTAAGCATGGCAAGAGAGTGATGTTTATAGGTGAGAGGTCAAGACAGCCCACGGCGTGATGCGCTCGCACCCTGGAGCACATGACCAGCACGCCAGGGTTGTTTTTCTATTTACAGTATATTTGTAAACAATTGTTTCATTGTTACATTTATTTGACAATTAGTTACTACACATCTTTTCATATTATAAGTTACATATAAATTCTAATAACTTGTAGTGAGTGCTAAAAAGTTAACCGTGGATAAAATTTAAAACATGGAAGAAATAAGATGTTTAGCAAAAAAAATAAGTAAGTTAAGAGGGATCAAGTGAACTTGTTTACTAAAATTTCACAAAAAAAATATAATAGAGCCTAGGCGTATGGGAATGTAGGGAGGGGCCTGGCACCCCTAGTCACGATATCCCTCCGCCTCTGACTGACTTGTTGTTAAGTGATATTGACGAGACTGGCGCTGGCGCCGCGTTGCGGGCGAGCCTGTTTAAAGCATAATATTTTGCTGGCTAAAAATGTAGTACCCTTAAATTTAGGCGTTTTTGCGTTATTGTTTACAACGCATTCAATACTTAACATGTTTCGTTTCTTTTATCCATGGATTGTGTAGCTGTTATATGTTTTGTTTCTTTTATGCACGGAATATTTTTTTAAAATGCGCAAAAAATTTTAGCAAATAATTTGACCAAATGTTTTTTTCCATACATATTATGCTATATATTTCTTGCAAATAGTATAATATTTTTGTACATTAAACCATTTATGTTTTTTATGGTATACATGTATCTTTTTTTTGTGTAGTTATTTGTATAAATAAATTTTTTAAATATAGAGTTGTATGAATACGTTTTTTTTAAAAGGTTTGTAGCAATTTTTTGGGTTCCGTTTTTTTTTTGCGTTTTGTTTATGCCTATTTGCTAATAAAAAGGGGGTATTTGCTTATTTTTATTCAAAACAAAACCCTAATTACATCTGCTTCTATCTAAACTGTGTTTTTGCAATTTCTTGGTTCTACGATGGCATCACGACCTAGAATATCAGCGTATGCACTTGCACGTACTCCTAATTTCCAAAAGCTAAAGGTTGCTGCCGATTCCACTGAGGTTGATGATTGCTTGAATGCGGCGTTTATCCAGGATGATGCTGAGAATGATAAGCTGTTGATGGTTTTGGGGGAGCAGCGGGATCAACTATCTGCGAAGGTTAAATGGTTGGAGGGGTTGGTGGAAGAAGGAGAGGGCTTCTTACCTTTACATGAGAACGGTGACATAGGCTTGGAGCGTCTGAAAGTGACCTTGAAAAGAGAGAAGAAAGTATTGGCTGGGTTAATCAAGGCTATGGATGTGGCTCGTAAAGGAAGGGAGGAAAAAAAGGTCAATCTTATCTGGTTTGAGTGACAGGGCAAGCTTCCTTTGGGTGGTAATTTTTTGGTGTTCTGGGTAAATGTATAGGTCTTAGTGTCTGTGGTATGGTTTAGTTATGTTTAAGCTTAAATATGATGCAAGGGTTTGTGTTTTTTTTGTATAGCCATTAGGTAACCTTTGTACTGGCACCATATTGTCCATGTAAGAATTCACCTTGCAAGGTGTCATTTATAAAAGTATCGTTTATCATGAATCGAATGTGTTTTCCTTGATTATTAGCTATATAGTATTCAGTATGCAAAATTGAAAGGGTTAACTTGTTATCTTGCATTGCCATATAGCTTTTGTTTATTGAATGTTGGTAATGTTTTTGGTAGTTTAGACATGAGAAAGACGGTAACAATTTATGCGACACAAATAACTCAACAGCATGAAGACATGCATCTGTTAGCAATTGTTTACCATTTATTATGCATATTTTTACATTTTATTTTGGTAGTATTTGTACTTCTTGTTGAAGAACGGGAACTTGTAACTTACAGAACGCAAAAACGTCTGTAATTGCTTGAAGAAGGGCATAGTTTTAGTTTGTTGGATGTTGTTTCCAGTATTGGTTTTCAATGCATGAGAGATAAAGATAACGTACATTTGACATAAAACTAACATATATTAGTACACTTAGGTGTCTTACAAAACACAAAAGCAGCAGCCATAGATATAGACATAAGTAGTGTTTTAAAGTTGCACTTTACTAATGTGCACTGACTTAAAATATCATACATAGATGTTTTCACAGATAGGCTGCACATACACCTTGCAAGATTTCTTGTTTTGTTTTACTTTTTGGTCTTTTTTGAGCTTTCTTCTGCGGTTCCATGCTTGTCTTCTTGGAAAAGGGCTTTGCGAACAGTTTTCTTTTCTGTTTCATTTTTTGGTTTGGATGTGTTTGGCAGGACATTTGTTTCACTGGGTGTGGTAAGTGGATGTTCCTTGTTTTCAATTGTTGTAATTGGTGCAGCTGGTGTAGTGATGGTTGTTGGAACAGGTTGCATACTTTTGGCCTCTGTCTCAGGGACTGGAATGGCAGTGGTAGAAGGGCCTGCTGTGATCAATTTCATTTCATCCCAACAGGTATCCAGTATCAAAATCTGATCTGCCTTTGTACATTGTGGATCAAAGTGAAGCTGAAAAATCTTTCTTTGGCCTTCTAAACCAAGCAGTTCTGGCGGGTAGTCGTATGAACATTTGTCGGCCATGTCGTGCACTAAGTCATTACAGTCTTTGACCAGTGAATTTGCCTCTTTGCTAAAACATGTCATTGGCACAGTGGCAGTGCCATCTGATAAATGGACTCTGAAACAATAGCTGTAAAAAAAATTATGCAGTAATCATATTCAGTGAAGCTATTTGGTAAAAAAATTAGGATTTTTATATCAGCATAAAAGTGTAATAATAGATTAGGTTACTTGTAGGTGATGTCATTTTCAGGGGTTGGCGGAGTGCACATGGTATGCGGATGTCGTTCAGAGATTTTGGATTTGCAATCCGGGCATCTTTTGTAGAACCATGGCCTTTTTGTGTCGATTTTGTCAATGGTAGCGATCACAGTAAACCGCACATTCTGCAATTTCAAATTTTTGGTTGTTACTAATTTTTTTTGTTTGAGTATGGTTTTAGTGCAGCCGTTACCTACCTGCTGGTTCAGTGGATCTTCTGCAACCAAATCTGCTAAGGTAACACGGTTCCGTTCTTTTTCTTGCTCTGGATCTGAACATTTCTGTCGCTGCACATTTGTTATTGTTGGTGGCACTATGAATTGATCATACCTGTATTGTCATTTGATGGTAGTTTAGGCATTATTATTTTATGGACTATACTATTGCCATATTTGATTGTTTACTTACACGTCAAGGATCTCTCGGCATTCTGGTATGTCGGGGTTGAAATAGTAGCACGTTGCAGGTGTGCTAGAAAGTTGCAGGCCTGTAGCATTTTCTGTAATTGTTAGCAGTGAAAAGTAAGACGGCAAATGTTGAGTGTAGGAAAATGTGTATACCTCCATATTCTTTTACTAAACATGAGCTAACCGCTATAATTGTTGGCTTTGTTGCATTATCATACTCTACCCTGTTAAAAGCATTTGCTTGTTCGTTCCACAGAGTGAATCGTACTGTGCGGCCACTGTTATAAGCATAGGTTATTTGCTACAGAAGATAGAAAAAGCAAGTTTTAAAGGTAAATTGGTAAGACTCACTCTAGATTTTGAATACCAATGTCGAGCCAGATTGAAGAACCTTGTGTTGCTTTTACTGGTCGTTGTATGTCGCTTACATACTGGACGTTGCCAATATAATCTGCAAATACCAACAGAGATTTAATGTTTCATAGTTACACTTGCATTATATATGTTTTATTTTTGTTTACATACCTGTTAGAAGACCTTCTTTGACATCAATTTTTGAATACAGGTCCCTATATTGGCTGAAGTTGAAATAATGGTCTGGGAATCCTTCAGCTGGTATTTCCTTGATGTCTGTATATGTTCCAAAAACCAACGAAAGCGAGTGCGGCACTACTTGCATCCATGTTTTAGCATCTTGAAAACCAAATCCAGTTATTCTGTAAGTTTTACCGATCTGGAGCAGGCTGTTGAATTTATTTTTTTCGCGTATGTTTACATTTGCCTGTATAGCTCCCCCCTGTAGTTAAAATAACGAATAAGAAATTTAGCTTGAAAAGAGTACGGAAACTTAATTTTGCATTTGGAAACTGAAGTATCACATTATACCTGGCGGTCAATTAACAGACAACAGAATAAGACTGGTCTTCCGAGCTTGTTTGTAGGTGTCCATTTTCGGTATGCTTTTACGTATATAGCTTTATCGGTATCTGTCGCTTTTATCGTAGCAAGGGTAATATCTTCTGGATGTGTAGCGATTTCTTTTCCTGTAGATTCAGATGTTGTGACAATGCTAGAGACCTGTTCCATTTTCCTGTGCATGAAATGAAAATTGTTAATGAAGTATGTGTAAGATTGCAAGGGCAATACATCTGTAAATTTATGAGCATGAGTATCATTCAATCTAATCTACGCAAAGAAGAGGCATATAAGTCATAGCATTGCATCTTATACATATAAAAAGTAACAATAAAAATTTATGACAATAAGTAGCAGGTCATTGCCCCTGGTATTGTGCAATTGTATAAAGGTCTATGTAAATGGTAAGTGTATATGTAGAGAACCTGAGCAAGTGTAACCATGCGCAAAAAATCTTTGTAAACAATATTCTTAGTTGTATTTCTATCTTTATTCGGGTGCTGTTTGATTAGCATCTTTAAACCTCCAGGAGATGTTGCTCTCGACAATGCAACATACAATTGCCCGTGGCCAAAAACAGGTTCTGGTAAGTATACACCTATCTTGTTTAGTGATTGGCCTTGACTTTTGTTGATTGTCATTGCGTAGCAAACCTTAACAGGAAACTGTTTTCTTTTAAATATGAATGGTAGGTTTTCATCTTTGTTGATCAAAACAATGCGAGGCAGATAGACTTTCTCGGACATTCTTGTACCTGTTATTATCTGTGCCTCAATATGCATATTGTATATCTGTGTGACAATCATACGTGTTCCGTTACACAATCCACCGGCTAGGTTAAGGTTTCTTAATAGCATTACAGGTGCACCTATTTTAAGTGTAAGCTTATGAGGTGGTATTCCTGAAAAGGAAAGGGTGTTTAGGTACTCTTGAGGGTATAGTAGTTCAGTTGCGCCTCCATCGTTTGCCTTTGGTATAGCATCATCAACACTTGTAAAAGTGTATGCATCCCCCGCTAGCATATCCATAACCGTGGAATTTATAATGTCTGTGGTTTTATTTGTGGGACATACTATAGCTTTTTCTTGTAGCGACTCTGCAGTTGGCCTTTGCAATGTTTCATTGTCATATATGAAATCAATGAGCTCTTGCACTGCTGTCTCGCTATCAGGAATACAATATTTGTCTGGTATGCGGATCCAAGACGTATTTTCTGGATCACTTTCATCTGCGTCTCCAATCGTACCGTTCCCTACCTGCAGTAGCCACCTAGAAAACTCGGCTGTTGCTTGGTATTCTTCAGATGAGAGCCCTGACCGCCGTAGGCGCATGTTTTGTTTGAGGGAAATGATTTTAAAATGAGGCCATAAGTATGATAGCGTGACCGAGGAACCAATAATCTCTTGTCTTGGAGCATTTTTCTTCACAGGAAGTGTTTGCCTAAAATCTCCTCCCAAAACAACTGTTTTATTCCCAAACAAAGCGTCTGGAACATCCAATATGTCTCTTAATGTACGGTCAAGTGCTTCAAAGCATCGCCTATCGTTCATAGGAGCCTCATCCCACACTATAAGGTCAGTCTGTTTAAGCAAGTATGCCACTTGCGTACCTTTTCTGATGCTGCAGATTGACTCGTCCGTTAAATCAATGGGTACTTTGAATCTGGAATGAGCTGTTCTTCCTGCTGGTAGGAGCAACGAAGCAATACCTGAAGAAGCAACTGCCAAAACTATTTTCCCATTCGATCTTAACGTAGAAATTATAGCCTTCCAAATAAAAGTCTTGCCCGTTCCTCCATGGCCATAAACAAATAAGAGTTTTTGTCGGCGGTTATTAACAGCATTTACAACTTCTTCGAAAACCCTGCGCTGGTCTTCATTTAAATGGGGAATCAGTCTTTCGCTCTCACTTCTCAACAAATCACGGTCGTACGATCTTTCTTCCATTACTGCCCTGTTATTTAATACCCGCATCAATTCAGGCGGAGGCAAATCAAAACCAAAATCTCTAACTGATTTGCCATAGAAATTGAGGATTCCTTCTAGCTCAAACATGAGACCGCTGTGTACATCATCGGCGTTAATATGCAGGCCTGGGATCTGCAACATCTCGGCCAATATCAGTGGAATATCTTCTGACATTGAATCTACATGTGACTGAAGCAGTGTCACTGGGTTAGTAACTTCACAAAAGATTAGCATTTGACAGTAAAGATTTCTCATTTGAGATGGAGTAGCGGATGAAGATGCTTCTTGCAGAGCTATATTCCATTCTTGGTCACCTCCCAACAGCCCCATTGCTTCGCACGCAGCCCTATTTGTTTGGTAAACGACATCGGCAACTGTCCGGATATGAGGGAAGGATCGTCTACCTTTTTGATGACAGAGCAAGAGTTTGAGGTAAAAAACGTCGCCAGAGGCAGGATGGATATATGCCAAGCGACCAACGGCTGCAGTTGATGTGTGCCGTCTCCGCTGCCAATATTTACCATCTGCATGCCATGCGAACTCTTTAGGAAAGTCTAGGTACGTTAGGTGGCAGCCATCTGTATTATAAGTATTGTAGTACAACCATTCAGTTAGCGTCGTTCTCTTATTATATTCATTGTCCACAACTGCTTGCAATTGCTGCTGGCTTCTAAAAGTGATTCTTTGCATATTTTGAACGTGCACTGCAAGAAGTTGGACGGCTGGATCTCTGCTATGTATATTGAACCCAAGAATTCTCCAGCATGCCTCGTGCGGACCAACATACCTAGCATCTTGGAAATTCTGTATTTCATCAAAATGCAATGGCCGATGGTTTGTGCTTGTACTTGCATCTCCAATTGTTCTTGTAATTCGAGCAATTATACGGTCAGTGCCTTTAGCAATGTATTTAAACAGGTACTTTATCATCATTGACCACTCACAGTACTCAACGTTGATATGTGCGTAGAATCTCATGCATAGAGAACGATTATGAGGAACGACGTACCGATTGTCAAGCTCAATACCTTGCTTAACTGTTTTAATACCTTCACTCCTGCGCCGATAATGCAAGTACCCTCTGTCATCTATAAATGTTGCAGGACAAAAGGGCTTTGGAAATTTTTTCTTGCAGGTATCACTATCACGCATACATGGTGCCGCCTTATTGACCAGGCCACATGGGCCATGCATCATGAATTCAGCGATAACTCTGTGACCTTCTGGATCAGTTGCTGGGTCCGGTAATTCTGCAGACACATACCTGTCCACATCTTCGTGTGATTGAATCCGCGAGCTTTCTTTGATCCATAACAGCAAATGACAATGAGGCAAGCCTCGTTTTTGGAACTCCACTGTATACAGGACTGAATGAAAATGAAAATAAAGTAAGTGTTTAGTATATGCAGAATTTCTTATCTAAAAGATGTATTGGTATAATCTGGTAGGTACCTGCTTGAACATAGCCGAAAGGCCTCGACTCTCGTAAGAACTTGACCAAATCATGTATCTTTCTTTCAAACACACGATCAATAACATCTGGCCTGTCAGCAGCGTGGACGTCTGGAAAGGCTTCCATATACTCTTGAATTTCAGGCCAATTAACATTACATGTAAATGTAATAAAGAATGAAGGATTTCCATAAACACGACATATAGCGAGCGCATCTAAATAGTAGCTGTACATGTACCGAGGCCCGCCTACAAATGATGAAGGAAGTATGATTCGTGTGCCGACATCTGACCCCTCACGTTCACCGCGCGAAATAGCATCATGCAATCCTGCAAGAAACTCGTTCCGAATGTCATTCTGCTTTTGCCTGATATAGTCAAGCCTTGATTGCTCAATGCTACAGTAAGCGGTAACGACATATTGTTGGAATAATCTGCCACTCCTTGTTAGAAGGGTATAATGGTTACAACGATCGTGAAGCTGATAGGCATAATACATCTTCATGGTCATTCTCTTTGGTGGGTCGGATTCTGAAGTTCTCCGTGTAAAGAGGAATCGGTTCAAATGGTAACCTTCTTCGCCATAGATAAAAATCAAAGGGAACTGAAGTGACATATACGAAGCATTTAGCTTGTTGACCCTCTTTCGTTGCTGATCATGTTTTTCAATGATAACATCAAAATCGGTTCTCACTTCCGGCTGTTCCTGAAAAACAATCGCTCCAATACAATCTCCAGATGGCAGTTCATGCTGCCTTGACCCAACGACACCAAATAGCTGTATTTTAAATTCTGGTATGTCAGACTCTGCCAATTTATCACGCGCTGTCCTGAACAATTTGACCAACTCATTGTGCTCGTCCAAAAAGGCAATAAGATTTTCCACGATATCCGCCCTTAGACCGGTTCCTGTCCTCTGAAACTTTTCCAATCGATTTGCGACCTCAGTGTCTGTGTCATAGATGTAGAGCTGCAGGAACTTCGGACGTGACCCTGTTTCCGGGCACATGGATCCGATCAAATGGTACATCTGACCGGACACCTTGAAGACATAAGGACCACGGCCGTTGTTAATAGAACTGTCTATTTCAGCACCTAAAGATGTCATTGCAAACATCTGATTATAGGTCCGAATATTATCCAAAAAATGTCTGTCGGTGAACAACTGCTTTATATACTGCGGAGGCTCACGCTGACTTTCCAACCTGACCTTTCCGGCGTTGCAACATCTATGGTATTCTGGAACAGTTCCGCGGCTAGAAGTAATTCTCTCAGCATACCAGAAAACAGCGTTGCAATGCCGGCATATCTGATCACATCGACCCATATGCACATATGTGGTCGGAGGGCCTGTATATGAAACATATAGATGTAATTGTAAGGAAAAAATTGTTGAAGATGTCAGTGCATTGCGTATTGTGTACACCGAACATGATACAGGTACTTAGGAACACACCTTGCCGTGATGCTGCAACTCCATTACGCACATGACGTATGCGTTGCTGCCTTTCCCGTGAAGAACGCAGCCTAACTAAAATGGTAAAAAAACAAAGCTTATAAATTATGCTGAAAAGGTAATGGGAATAAGAAGATAGCTGGCCAAAAAAAAAACCCGTGAAGAACCTTGTGGGCGACGCCTTGAATTGGTACTTGGAGGCTGCAACTGATTATCAGATGTTGGTACTGCCTGTGCCGCACGAAAGGAAAATAGGCCTGGATTTGTAGGAGTTGGTTGGTCAACTGTACAAAAAGCAATTGCAATCGGTACGTAAATATTAAACATATAAATCGTGAACATGTGTTTGAAATCCTGAACGGATAAGCAAATAAAAAAATAAAAAAAATGACCTTCATTTGACAAAGAATTTATGCCATCTGCAGGTCCTTGAGGATTGTCTATGATGGTAAAATTTTCTGAGCCTGCAAGATGGCGAAGAAATATTAGAGAAAAGTAAAACAGAAACACGGGCAATTACAAACCAAATTAAGAAATAATTGCTAATTACATAGTAACCGAGATTCATTGGTATCAGCGACTCCATTTAACAAAAGGTCATGCATACTCTCTGAAGAAAGTGGGAAACCCGACTCTTCTAGAAATGGTGTTTCTGCATCACAAAGGCCATACATTTTCCGCTTCCCTTTATCTTTTTTAGGACATGGAATATGAGGCTCAAAAACTGAAACATAAAATAAACATTTAAAAGGCAATTAGACCACAACTGTGTTGCATTCTAACAGGGGCAAAAAAAAATGGCAGAGCTGCGCTGCAATTTAGCAAGTATAAAAAAATGGCAGAGGTGAAAGATGGTGCTAACCTGTATTGTCTGTGGACGGATGAGGCATGACGCTGAAGTTAGGACATTGACTGTCCGTAGTATGAACCGAAGCATTTCTTCCATTCAAAAGAGAAGGCATTCTTTCACATGTTTCAAAAGGCATGAGGGTTTGTGTGGAAGTGGTTTTGTCGTTTCCAAGAACAACATCCAACACTTTCTTACCTAATTTATTCCTGTGTTCTAGAAGAGGCAATATAGGCTCTGCAGTATCTACTTGTGATTCTGAATCGAAAGAGTTGTTCATAACAGGCATCGAAGAACATGCGCTTTCATCAACAGCAGCGCGTCTAATGTCATCAACAATAACATTGGCTGACAACCCTGATAGGTTCAGGTCTACAGAGGTAACCCTACGCACCGCCCTTTTTTTAACTTTCATACTAAAAGCAGGATACCAAGGTTTCGGCAAGTTTCAGAGGCAATGGTTTGCAAGAGGATGCAATGTTTGTTGTATTCTTTTAAGTATAAAGTGACATAACATAATAAGCATTAAACAAATTGCAGTGGATCTGTAGCATCATGTCTAGAAAGCTAACATGCATCTGTGAGAAGCAAATACAGACATCACCGGCCTTTTTTTTTAACTTTCACACTAAAAGCACAACACTAAGCATTCTGCAAGTCTCAGAGGCACTGGTTTGAAAGAGGATGCAATGCTTCTTGTATTGTTGCAAGTTTAAACTGAGATGAGATAATAAGCATCAAACAACTTGCAGTGCACGTGTAGCATCATGTATAGGAAGCTAACATGCATATTTGAGGAGTAATAAATATATACATGCATCATTAATGCCTACATGCAACTTGAGTGCAAGATCCAGTGTAAACTTTGAAAAAAAAATGACATTTAACACTACAAACAAACTGCAAATAAAAATGTACATAAGCATATCTGTTAAAGCACACCTTTTTTTTTTTTTGGCACGAAAGCAAGCGGTGGTTCCTGCAAGTAGGGGAAACGCATAAAAGCATGTTAATCTAGCAGGACAATTGGCGAAACATAAGCAAATCTGTTTTTATACAAACCTTGTTGCACTGATTATGATTTCTTGACAATAACAGGTTCTTTGACTAAGTAAATATGCTGTTTTTTTGGCTGTGTCTGAACCCTTTGCATAAGTCAAAACCATGCTAAGGAAGGTTCCAGGTGTACTTGGAGGTGGACCTCACGTGCAAAATTGTACCATGAATAATCTCTTCCGTAGATCTTAGATGGTTAGGTGAGAAAAGTAGCAAAGACTAAATAGATGATCGACACGTTATTTTTAAGTGCACGTGATACCAAATCACCACACATAACCTGCGGCAAAATAAAAAAGCATGACAGAAAGTGGGCCAATCAAAAGAGCAACAACACATCGCAATGGGCCAAAAAATGGGTCAAAAAAAGGGGCAAAAAAAGGGGGAAAAAAAAGGGCGGAAAAAGGGCCCAAAAAAAGGGCGGGAAAATGGAGGTGGTAAAACGGCGACGTTTTGTTTCTCCTTTATATAAATAGATAATTTACCCCTTGCGGGTTAAGTATGTGCGGTTCAATGTATGCCAAATTGGGTTACCAAAGAAAACATCAGAATAAAAAATAAAGCTTTAATCCCTCACAAGTTAAGTCTTCTAGTGAAAATATTTAATTCCACCTTAACTTTTATCATTTTACAGTATTTTCAAATACTTGAGTTAAAAAAATTTAAAAGAAAAAAATAATAATAAAAAAAAGAAGGTAAATGGATGAAGTTTTCTTTATTCAATTTAACTTAAAATGACGTGTTTTGAATCAAAACGTACACGGGTTGAACGAGGTATATCTTCTATCATTTTCGACTCTTTTTTAAATCCCAAAATGTGTGAGACATTCCCATTTTTTATGTTCTGTTCAGAGAGAAGCCCAATGGGCCAGTCTACCCAAGCTTCGACTATTGACTAATAAGGTTATTTTAGAAATTAAAGTCTCAACAGCCCAGTATACCACTTTACGTTTCCAGAAACAATCAACCCTTAAACAAAACCTTTCCGGTGTTCCGGCGATGACAAAGACATCAGCATCATCGTTTCATCAAACAGCTCCGTTAATCATCTCAATGGCACCGTCATCACCTTTCCAACGTAATTCACTACATCTTTTTTAGTGTCATTTCGCATTCATTGTATATGCTTGTGCTAAAATATGTATATTTCCTAATTGCTTACACTTCAGATTTGTTTTTTGTATCGGGTTTAGGCCGTAAAATAGACGCGTGCTTTCCATTATGTCCCACGTGAGTACCTGAACTAAAAAGTGTTCAATTAAATGTTACAAACTTTCAAAAAGTGTTCAACTATGCATATTTTGTTGACGTGTCATGTAAAACAAATGTGACTCGTGTCACATTTGGAGGTCGGACACGTCACGTAAATGTGCATATTTTGACGCCTTTTGAAAGTTTGTGACATTTAATTGGACACTTTTTAGTTCAGGTACTCACGTTGGACATTAAGGAAAGTACATGTCTATTTTATGGCCGAAACTCTTTTTTATTATGTGATATGTTTAATACGTTATATTGTTGTGGCTTTAGTTTAGTTTATGATAGTATGCGCTCTTTTTTTTGTGTGTGTTTTTTAGGATTGTACTATAATGTATATATAGGCGAGATAAGTATTCAAAGGCTATACGATGGCTAAGCTTGTATCAAAACAGCATTACACCCAGCCTAGCATCAATTTGGTTTTGCTTATCCTGATTCTTGCTGAAAACAGGACTAAGTAATAAAATGACGAAAATGTTTGTGAATATGGGCAACGTAGATTTACGGGGAATTTTTGTCATTTTATAGTTTCCGAGAAGTTTTTGGCTACCTAAGATTAATAGAATTGTATTATTGTATACGTGGCTACATAACGATTCGCAAGGTTACACTAAGGTCATCAAAATGTCGAAACAATGTTATAGGCCGTCTAAATATGAATACATTTAGTTTACGCCTATTTCGGCCTAATTATTTGTTGGAAATTATGAATGACCGAAATGCCTTCAACTTTGACTATGAACCTGTGATGGTAACTAAGCCTGAATACAATCATTAAACTAAAACACTTATCTTTTATTAGATTACCAAATTCCTAAACAGACTTAGCCTAAATACTTGAACCTTGTTTAGAGAAAACACTTCCCTAATAGTATTGAATCTCCGATGGTTAAGCCAATAGTTGAAAGCATATTTTTTTAATTTCCTATGGCAAGTATTTGAAAGGTTAAACCAAGGCCAAGCAAATAATCGAAACATCTCTACAGCCACTCTAACATTTATATGATTTTGTCTATGCTAATATGATTGAGTTATAAAATGACAAAGATGCCCGTGAATATCCTCGGATGCAGATTTAGGAGCATTTTTGTTATTTTACATTTCCAGATGTGGCAAGATTTTAAGGGTGTGTTTGGTAAAGAGAAAAGAAGGTAGAGAAATGGAATTAAACATATTTCCATTGTTTGGTATGCCAAGGAAAAAAAAAGCGGAGAATAACAATTCTTCCCAAATTCTCCATAGTGTATTTTGTTATACTGTTTTTTCCATCTCATCTTGCATGGAAATAGTTTTCTCTCTTTTTTTGTTTAGAAAGACACAAAAAAAACAAAAAATAATACTCCGTAATATGATCGGACATAAAAGAAAAGGTAGGAACAACTATTTTCTTATAACCACCTGACTTAACTATTGCTTTGTGACTTAACTATTGCTTTGTCATCAAAATTTCTATTTGTTTTCGGGTTTTTTTATTTATTGTAAAATCAATGTTTCAATATATTATTTGTTAGTTGTTATGCATTACTTCGTTTATTTATAAAAATTGCGATAACTGATAAAGAAAAAAAAAAAAAAAAAAAAAAAAAACAAAAAAACAAAAAAACAAAAAAAACTGATATTCTCTGAGATCAATTCTCTGTCATTACCAAACAATGGAATCTAAGAAATTTCTCAGCCAATTCATTTCTCTGAATTTCCATTCCCTACTTCATTTCATTTCTCTGAAATTCTCTCTACCAAACGTACCCTTAGAGTTAGGCATGTTTTGTCATTTTACTGTTTCATACAAGTTTTTGGCTATTTGAGGTCATTAGGAATTGTATTATGTATAATAGGCCAGCTTAGTATACAAAAGATTATACTAAGGTCACCTGAACGTCAAAATAACATTATACACGTCTAAGTATTAATTACGCTTCATTTAAGCCAATTTCGGCCAAAGTTATAGAATGACCAATGCCCTTTACTTTCAAGGTTTTGCCGTTATTAGAGCTGTAAAATGGAAAATAATAATAATAATAATAATAAAAATAAATAAATAAATAAATAACTAAATAAATAAATAAATCCCCGAATCTATTCAGGGCTTTGCGATCATTGTCTTTTTTTAGGATATTTGCATTTTGGGTAACGAGAGCAATTGGTAGGCTTACACATATTACTAACTACTATACTAATGAGCTATGTGATATAGAAGGGTTTTAGAGTAGTAATAGCTAATAGATAGAAGAGTTATAGAACCTTCACTTGCAAATTGCAATGAACCTGTGATGATAACTAAGCCTACAAAAAATAGTGAAATACAATCATTAAGCTAAATGATTTATCAAGATTGAAGATCAGTGAATACCTAAACATACTTAGCCTAATTATGTAAATCATGTTTTGTTAAAGAGAAGCTATACACTTTCCTAATGGTAGTGAAGCTTTAACAGTTAGCTAACTGTTAAAAACACATTTCTTTATTTCCTACCCATTAACTAAATAAATTTGTTTTTGGGAATAGTAATATGTAGTTTCTGACTCTCAGTTTTGCAACACTTTTCCGTCAATGTTTATCTTGTAATATTTCCTCCTAAGTTGGAAAAACATGCCACTGATGAATGCAAGGAAAACAAAGCCATAAGTTATTCCTTTCTTCTTTGAGCTAGAAGTATATCCATGAGAGTAATAAGTTTCCTGGAATTAGTAAGCTTGATATTGTGGTACTGTATATTTAACACCATCCATCGTTTCTCGTCTCGTGGGAAACACAGGAAGTTAGAACTTAGAACAAGTTTCTGGTTTTTTTTTTTTAAGAAAATCCAAACTTTGGATGTGGCAAACATATGTATATAGTTGTATATGTGTGCGTCAAGTCCTCAAGTGAAGCAGATGAAATAATTTAACGAATTATTATTGCTAAAGTATAAACACTCATTGTAATTTCCTATCAAAATACTTTTAGATCGTACTCATTGCTTTGTCTTGAAATAGTAAAACAGATAAAGTAACATAACCGAAAGAGTGGGAGAGGACAGGATTGTAAAGCAGAAATAAGAAGCAGAGGAGGTGTATAACGTGAACACCTAGAATTAGAATACAACATAAGTGATGAGTTGTATAAGTAAGAGCAATAGGAGAGACATACAAAACTGAACATTCAGTCTAATTTCTTAGCTTGTTGGTGTTTTGAATAGTTTTATGTTTTTTAATGCGGTATATGCAAGATTTCCTAGCATTTAAAATGTGTTGCATCTTACTAGTAACGGAAGTATTCGAAGCATAAAAGTTTAATGTAAAATGATAAAGTGAGCCGACTGTTCAATGCTAAAATGTCAAGCTGTATCTCATCTGCACTCAAGCCATTGAGCCACATTCAAATGATTAAATTTTAATATGATAGAAGTGCATATTATCTCGATTGTGCACATTCAAATATGGAACTTAACACAAGCATCGTTGTAACAGCACTTGCCGTTACAGGGATTTTTTTAATAATTGTATCAGTTATGAGTTCAATTAATGTTAGGAGTGGACAAATTATCATAATTACTGTTTTATGATGTTCAAAATCAACTACTTGTGCATAGGAACAGAAAATAACTAAATATACTTGTATTAAGTTGAATCTCTAGAGATACTTAACTGCTTAATTCTATCTTCGTGTCTAATTTCCTACTCTAGTGTTCCTACTTCCTAATCAATAAACAGATGCTTATATATATATATATATATATATATATATATATATATATATATATATATATATATATATATATATATATATATAATGCATTTCAAACTATTTCTATATACTGACTAGTGATGTTGTTATGTTTTGCTCGTGTCAGGACATTAGTTGCATAACATAATTGTAGCATAATGGTATAGTATTTCATCATCAAAGCGAAAATCTAATGCATTGGATTAAGATTGGATTTTAAAATCTTAAAATACTTTCTTCTATAGGTGTCTTGACATATATGAGTTGTGATGCTGACACAATAATTTTGTAATATTCATTATTGTAATCGTAAAAGGAAAATGTGGGTCTTTAGTAACTATCCATAGCAAAAGTGATAAGTATACAAAATAAACACGATATGGTACATTGAGGATGTTACTTGTGACATCTAAAGTTCATATGACATGCGTAAATTTCGCTAAAAGTTGAATAACCAATGCTGTAAATGCAGCCCACTTGTCATCTTCCTCTGAAGTAAGCCACTTAAATTTCCAATTTATTTCTGGTTTCGTCATCTGATTTTTTTTCTTTCTTACATCTTCTCCTCAGGGTCTACAGCTCAGATCATTGAAAGCTTATCATCTCAACTTATACCTTCCTCTCGCTCTGTCTTTTGCTTCGACCGCCAAATTCAGGCGAACAAAATAAGCCATGTCAAACCTATATGGTCCGTACTCTAAATTTTCGCCTGCTAGAGCATCTTCTTCTTCACATGCTTGGATCAATCCTGATTTTGGAAGGTATACTCGTATTATATTTCTTTCGCATTAAGGAAACAGAATTATATATATTTAATTTCTGATACCAACTACAGAGTTCTGACTATTGTTACCTTTTGTAATTCATTTTTGTTTTTCGGTTTTATAATGTGCTTGCAGTGAATACCTGGAAAAGCTTCTAGAAGAAAAGAAGAACCTTGCTTATTATGCACAAGTTTTTCCTATATGCAATGAATTACTAAATCAAGGTGTGGTCGTAGTTCTCTTTTTGGATCTATTTTTTTTAGTTATAATTTGAATTTGTTTGCTGTTTTTTAATCCATTTGGTTCATATTTCATTTAGTTGATGAATGTATATTGATTCAAACCTTTTATGCTTAGTTTGATTGATAGAATATGGTATAAGTTCAACGCCAGTTTCTGATAATGCCCTTTTCTATTTAATAATTGGTATGTATTCTCTAAATTGTAATTGTGCATGTTAAATTGACTCGGTGGTTCTGATCATGGAAGGCGAATTTGAATCTTTAAGCGGTGGTAAATTGGTACTATAATGATTTCCATGCCATACATGATATAAATTTTACGTGAGTACAATATTAATGACTATATAGCTAGCGTTTGGAAATAAAACAATCTGCTAGCGGTGGCAGTTGAAATTTTTATGTCTATAAGACACGGTAGACCTTCTGAAAGGTGTGCTATTTGCTGTAAGGACATCTGTAGATGCGATATGGATTTTCAAGTCATTCAGGCCAACGATATTTTGAAGCATCCAAATATGCTAGACTTGAGTCTCTTGTTATACAGAATTCCCAAATATTCTATATTGGGATCCAAAGGGTCCAATGCTGACCACAAACCAGTGATTAATCTTAGCATTTATCTTTGCATTTATGTTCATTTATTTTTAGGTAAGTGGTTTATAGTTAAGATAATAAGTGGTAATATTGTTTATTAGGTTGCAGTTTCACGTTGTGAATTATTTATCAATTCTGAAGAAATATGATTACGTTGTAAACTGAACCAAAAGCAGGACATGAACTTTGTATTTGGTGTTTGTATGCTAATTCAAGCCATCATGTAGATATAGATTGTTGATAAATCATTTAATTTTTATAAATAGACCGAACTACTCATGTCATAATAATCATCCTATTTAAAAGTTAAAACCTACATTGGCAGTTACATGTTGCCCCATAATCTTGCTTAAAGTTAGTTTCGTATTATGCTCTTCATGAATAACATTGCTACTATATTTCATCAACAGAAATATTTAGGGTGTCTGAGACCATACCCAATCAAGGATTCAATGAATTTGAACTTGGAAGCCTAAATCACATAAATCCCTTGGACATGATACCTGATTTTGCTGCTCTAACTTTTGGTCCTTTTGATAAAAGTCCTGACTGGAGTCCTCTTCAACAGCAGGTAAATACATTTATGCTAATGTCCTTTAAGGGAAAAAAATAATTATTTTTCCCAATTTTCTATTTTATGTTATAAACTTTTTGTACCCACTACGCCTACCTTGTGAGTTCATAACAAACATTGTTTGGAACTTTACTACCAATTTATTGCTTTGGTGGAATGAATTATTCTCCTTCGTTGTTTATGTTTGTGAATACTAGTGACTTTTCGTTCATTAACATACAAAATGGATTTATTGTATCATATGACTCGGTGGCAACAATGATGGGTGGGATGGGTTGGGTAAAGGGTCGAAGCAGATTCAGGTTGAACGGTTGAACCAAGTTAAATTTTAAGGCAGGGTCTAACAGGCAGCGCCGGGTAGCCCACAAACATGATTATGTCTACTTTAAGTTTTTCATTGAATCATCATAGCCTGCTCCCCTGGTTGTGCCAGTTGTTTTTAGAGAATAAACTAAACCGAATTACAAGATTTTTCGAATCACTATAAATTTTGATATAAGCTCGTTAAATAAGACCATATCACATATTCATTTCTTCTCACACGGTCACACCATGTAATATGGGACCCAAAGTATGAAGTGGTTATAGTAAAGATGAATTTCACCTTAAGCTGTTGATCACAAAACGGAAAAGAGGAAATAGGAATGTGTGATAAATTTGTGGACTTTACTTAGTCTTTACTTATAATTTTGGTCACAGAGATTTAGTAGGCAACAAGGACCACCGTTTGATCACAGGAATGCGGTACCAGCCAGTCTGAATTCCGTAATTACAAAGTTTTTGCGTGTGGATGTGCCTGTTGATAGGTACCCTCATGTAAGTTATACATTGATTTTTTTAATGCTAACTTCATATTCAAATAAAATATTTAGATATAATGATGAAAATTTTATTGAACTTTCTCTTTTCCTTGATTTCAGTTCAACTTTGTAGGCAGACTTTTAGGCCCCAGAGGGAATTCCTTAAAGCGAATAGAAGCTCTCACTGGATGTCGAGTCTCCATAAGAGGAAGGGGTTCTATAAAGGACCCTAACCAGGTAGAACTCCTGATATCAAAAGTAGAAGTTGAAAATGGGTGGGTCTGGTGGGTTGGCTAACGGGTCAAAACAGGTAGCCAGCCATTTGGTACAGGTCAACATGAAAACTTTTCTTTCTTCAATTAATGTGTTGAATGTGATTTACAAGAATTATTGTTATTAAAAAATGGGTTTAGGGTGTTTTAACCCGTAAAAAGACACCTTCGACTACTTTTCAAGTACCAACTTATTTAAGCAGTTCGACCCATTTGACCAGTTTCTGTTTTATTTGTTTGACCCATTGGAAATAATCATAACCTGACTTTATCCATTTATAACTGCATGGGTCAATAATGCCACCTCTAAATTCCTGACGCTCAGCACAGAATATATAAACTGACCATTGAATCTTCATGGTGATCTAAAAACCTTATGCATAACCACCCCCCTCCCCCCACCCAAACAAGGCCCAACCATTTCAATCATCACACTACTTAACATAAACTATCAGTAAATAAATATTCGGATATTAACACCCTCGTAAATTGTTGGTAATCTGATTTTGAAGTTGCTGAAATGATGTAACTGTAATAGGAAAAGCATACGATTTAGAAATATTTTTTTTTGATGAGGTATGCAATTTAGGAGACTGAAAGTTCATATGCTTCACAAAAACTAATAATTTGTTAGAATAACTTTTTTCTTTTCTGTTGCCTATTTGTATAGGAGGAGTGTTTGAGGGGAAGACCAGGCCATGGGCACCTTAATGAACAACTTCATGTGCTAATCGAGGCCGAATCACCTGCAAATTTAGTTGATGCAAAATTGGAACAGGCAAAGGAAATTATTGAAGAATTAATCATACCCGTGGTATGTTTTCTTCACACTTCGGATTATGACATGCCTACATTGCCTGCATTGCCTACATTACTTGTATTGTTCCTAGTAGAGGTCGCGAAATGGGTGGGTTGGGTAACGGGTCAAAACGAGTTCAGGTTGAAACATGTTTATTATGAGTCGGGTTGGATTGAACTTAAACATCTTTTTGTTCATTTGGTCCATTTCTCATTGATAATTGATAGCTTGATACATTAAAAAGGTGGTTTAAAATATTATTCTCATTACAACAATATACTATTATTTTTTATTTTTATTTTATTTATTTATTTTTTGCTGAAAGTAAACGATTTAGGGGACTGAAAGCATTTAACATACACTTTGGGCTAGTTTTTGTATTCCCACATCACTTTTTAGCTAAACGTTTTGATGCTAGATGCGACCCGTTCAGTTCATTAGGGACAAACCATAACCCAAATCGACCCATTCTTAAGTTAATGGGTTTAAAGTGCCACACCTAGTCTCATTTCAGGATCCCATCAAGTAATTGGGAACCACAATCCTATATAATAGTATAGGACAAATAAGACTACTGATCTATTTGGCTTTTGACAACTAAAAAACATGTGCTAACATTACTTTATTACTTCTTTTAATTGCAAGGGTAAGGCTAACGATCTATACAAAAGGCAACAGTTACGAGAACTAGGTATGTTGAAATCTCGCAGTGGAAAAGACACATCTCATGGTAGTAGCAGTAAATCTGCCTGCAGACATGGTGCATCGAAGCGTGGCGGGAGTCAAGGGGCCCTGTAGTTCCCCCTTTCTTCCAGTGTACAACCCTTAGATGCACGACAATCGTCTATTGGCCGACTAGTAAAGGGTTCAGAGTACAGAATTTGCTCAAGTTTTCTTGTCCTCTTTTTTCTTCTTTTAAATTTTACTTTATTTCGTGTGTCAGAAGTCTTGTTGTTTTCGAATTATCGTTGCTTGTGTAATTGGGTTGTGGCTATACAATATCGAACTAAAAGTGTTTTATTTAGTGTGCTAACACATAGTGTAAGTTTTGTTGTTTTCCGAAATGGGTTCTAGCTTGTACTCCTTTTTTCGGAAAAAAGGGGTTTTAGCCTGTACTTAGAGCACTTGTGTTCTTCAGCCAGCAAATAATATGTGTTCAAGAGCCTGGTTGCTTTAATAAAAAACGATTTACTAAAACATATTGAGATTTTGACAAGCACGACCATCAAGTCTATAAAACATTAAAACTACATGTTTGATTAGGTTTTGACTATTTTTTGCTGTTTGGGACTGTTAGGCCATAAAAATGTGATTGTGGTGATGTTTTCTTAAGAGCGCCAGGTATCATGACATTTGGCCGGCGTTATATAACGGTGCCATGGCACCCCAACAGCCACGTGCCATTGGCTACACAACAACCATGGCGTCCGATTACAAATGTTTTTTTTTTTTTTTTTTTTTTTTTTTTTGGTTAAATGCGGTTTGTGTTTTTATAGTGTGTGCGCGTGCGTTTGTGAAGTGTGCGTTTGTAGTTAGGAAGATGAAGTACATATTTTATTTCTTTTTTATTAGAATCGCTAGGATGATGAATTACATATTTTATTTCTTTTTTTATTAGAATCGCGAGGTGTTGAGCAGGAAACGTTTCTGGGCCTTTTAAGCGCGTTTCTAGGCCTAGTGTTGACGTATACAAGTTAAGATTATTGTTTGTCGTCATGACGGAAGAAGAGGGAAAGAAAATGTATTACCGAAAAAAAGTACAGTTGAGTTGACGGAATAGAGAAGGAAGAAGGATCAAGTCAGTGATCTACGGGTTGTCACCATTCCGTTTCTTAAATTTTAGGACATTAGCGTTTCTAAGTACCCGTTTCTGTCCCCGTGCAACATAGTCCATATTTCCCAATATATGCTTTAAAAGCATTGTACTTATGCACTAAAAACTTGTATTTTAGGTGAATATAAAATTTTAATATTTAAGTTGGGTAAATATGAAATTATCCCTCGAATCAAACACATTACTGATTTAACTTTAAAAAAAAATAGTAGTCATTAATAACTATCATTAACTTAGCCCATGAAGCCCAGCAACAAAGCCCATGTAGACACATTCCAAATTCCCCAATCTCTTCCAATCAAAAATCAAACTTGGGGTCTCATTTCCATCATCCTCAAATCCTAACTCTGACCAAACCAGATCTCATTTCATCAAATCCAATCAACAAGCATGGGTAAAGTTCCAGTTAAGATCAAGTCGGTGATCTACGGGCTGTCACCTTTCCAACAGAAAGTGATGCCTGGTTTATGGAAAGACTTCACAAACAAAATTACTCACAAAGTCACCGATAATTGGATCAACACCATCCTCCTCGTCGGTCCCGTTGTCGGCGTCTACTCGTATGTATTTTATTCATTCATTTTTATTTATTTGTAATTTATTTACTTAGTTGGTATAGAGATTATTAATTTGTACGTAATTAGATTAAATTATTAAATTTGGATTTCCAAACCTTCGAGCTAATATAGCGGGCTTACGGCTTATTTGGTTTTCGGCTTATTTTTTATAAGCTCATATTTTGTGGCTAATTTTAAAACTTTTCGGCTTATATAAGCTTATCATGTCATAATAAGCTTATATAAGCCGAAAAGTTTCAAAATAAGCTACAAAATATAAGCTTATAAAAAATAAGCCGAAAACCAAATAAGCCGTAAGCCTGCTATATAAGCCGAAACAAACACCCCCTCAGATAAAAATGTAGGACTATATAACAAAATGCCATAAAGCTATTGTCTAGAGTTTACCAATAGCTTGGTCGTTTCATTTCTGCGGAAATAGCGGATTTGATTTTTGGTTATGCTTGGTTTTGAGTTGTATCACTAATCTGTAGTTTCTCGGAGACTTAATGGCCGAGCCCTTTATGGTTTTTGACGTAGTATTATGTGATACTATATCTTCATCGGGGCCGGTTGGTTTTTGGAGGTTAAGATTTTGTGGGCTCAGGAGTGGCATATTTCTAGGATAATATCACATCTTTGCTCTAGTTTAGTTCTGTACATGTTGATATTTTGTTTCAAGTTATGCTGATGGTAGATGACTTGAATGTCTTGACTTATTTCTATAGAATACCTCGTGTACTGTTTGGTAGTTTATATTCTTGGTCTTAACAGTAACTGTTATCAGTTTTGTATATTTTTGTTTTGATGGACTTGAATAGCTAAAACTATATGTGATTTTCATTTATTTGGTTAGTTTGTGAAAAAACCAGTTGCAACGGTGAACTAACAAATTGTGAACTTGTTATTAAAATTAAAGTAAACAATATTTATCATAAAATTGAAATGAAGCGTTTAAATGTATGGAACTAAAATGGAGTTAAGAATGAAGGTATGCTTTGAACCCATTAAATTTGGATCTCCATGTCCTCGATGCCAATCGTCACTTTTGGTAATGTAGGACAATGTGACTAAATGCTATAAAGCTCTTGTTCAAAGTTTATCATGGTTCAGCTGTTCCATTTCCGGGGAAATAGCAGATTAGTGTTTATAGTTTCCTGTTTGGTTTTTCTACTATAGTTCTGATTACGAGGAAATATAGAAAAGTTATTTTTGGAAATGCTTGGTTTTGAGTGGGAGCGCTAATCTGTCATTTCTCAGGGATTGAACAGTCGAGCCCTTTGTAATCTCTTGACACCTGTTTTATAGCATTTTATTATCTTGTCCTATGTCTTCATCAGAGGAGATTGGTATTGGAGGTTTGGAGATTGAGATTTTGTAGGCTAGGGAGTAGCATATTTCTGGGATGGTATCGTGTCTTTGCTCTAGTTTGATTTTTTACACGCTGATGTTTTTTTAGTGTTTGATGATGGTTGTTGACTCGTTGTATGCCTCTATATTTATATATATGACTCCTTTATTGTTTGGTAGTTTATTCATAAGTATTAACAGAAATGTGTTAACTTTGACTGTTTTGTATATGTTTGTTTGTTTTAATGTGCTTGAATGACTTGAATTCTATGTGATAATCAAACAAACAGATGGTATCATATATTTAAATGAACTGCTTAGATGTATGTTACTTAAATATTGGTACTGTTGAACCCTTCAAATTTGGATCTCTTTCTTCAAATCGCAATTGTCACTGCTGACACATCAGGGCCAAGTGACCAAATGATATAAAGCTCTTGTTCAAAGTTTGTAATGGTTCAGCTACTCCAATTTTGGGGAAATAACCGATTAGTGTTTATAGTACCAGACTACCATATTAAGTTTTATAATATATTATTGAATATGAGGAAATAATAGAAAACTGATTATGTGGATCTGCATCGACCTAAGGTTTATGTGGATTTTACTCATTATGCAGTGTTCTTTTATTGTTAGTAGTGGATATGCATCGACCTAAGGTTTATGTGGATTTTACTCTTCTATTAAGGGGTTTTCCACGCTAAAAGTTTGGTGTCATCACTGTAACCTGGATTTATTTTTTATTTTTTTTACGAATATAAGAATTCGGTTTCACTAAACCCTTAACACAATGGTATTTTTTATTCCTTGTATTTTTTTTTTCAATATACTACTGTATTAATTAATGGAAAATTGCAAAACGTCCGATACACTGTGCCCAAATACGAAGAATTAAAAGACTCTGTTTAAGGGTTTTGATGGTGAGAAGCATAGAAAAGTAAATATAGGCTATGCCTGGCTTTTAGTAACTAAGAGCACTAATTTGCCGCTTCTCGAAGATTGGACTGTTGGATCCCTGTGGTTTTTGGGAACAGTTCTATAGTATCTTAGCATCTGGTTTGATGTCTTAAGTGGCGGCGCCGTGGCGGTCAGTCTTGTAGGTTTAGAGACCAAGAGTTTCTGTGCACGGCAATAACGAAATTTAGGATTGATATCTCATCTTTGCTCTAGTTTGATTTCATACATATTGACGTATATGATGGTTGTTGTAGGCCTCAAATTATATCTAAATTAGACTTATGTATTGCTTTTTTTTTATTGGTAGTAGTTAATTGAAGCAGCCTTAGGTCTTGTGGTTGTGGCTTTTATTCTTCTCTTGAGTGGTTCTCCATGCTAAAAGTTCGTCGTGATTGCTGTTGATTTTCATCTATGCTTATGTTTTGGGATTGACAATTGCATGTAAAATGTCCTTTTTTTGGCGGCCTCATAGAGTCATAGGTTCTTTCAAAGATTAAATAACTGCATTGGCTAGTTTATTGTCATGGTTGTTTTGCCAATCATTATATCCATGATCTTTTACATGATTTTGAGCAATATCAGTATACCTTTTTTTGTTTTTGTATATGATTAAAATATATTAATTTAGAGTATGAAGCTATTTAAGAAAGCAAAGAAAATGTTACATTACCACAAAAGTTGGAAATTTTAATAGAACAAACAGATCAAGTGTGTTTAATTTGTTAAGATAGATTAGAAAATGTGTAGGCCCTGCTAAAAGAATTGGCGGAAAATAAACCCTTGATCAAAAGCCATATGCATAGAAACGTTTCGGTACGGTGGTGCTATCATCTAACTGTCACATATTGTGCTGTATGATAAATGGCACAATTTTGTGTGCATTAGAAGGTTTCTTATATAGATATGTATCTTCCCTTCAAATGCTAGCTCACATGATGCAAGAAAAATGGCACATCTGTGTTATAGGTTTTTATATTGATTTAAGTAACTTTCTTCGGATACGTAACTTAAATCCAAGTGCATGTTAAGCATTACTCCCTACTCTAATATAGTTTGTGTATGTGAACTGGTCCAAACCTGTGGTAATTTTCTTTCATATATGAAACATCGTGTTATCTGTTTTGCATGTATAATAATCTGTTTTTCGATAGTTCATATGAAGATGCGTACCCCTTCCCCATCAGCTCCCTTTTGTTTTGTTCAAAATGGTGTAGAGTGTTCCTTTTCTCCAGATCTGGCATCTCACCGAAGTTTTGGGTAGACAAGGCTAGTTCTGAGGAAGTTGTTTTGTGGGTCGTTGAATTAGAATCTGATTGGTTACGTGTTTCTGACCAACTGCATCATGTCTGTTATGGTTGCGTTACAAAGCTATTATATAATTAATGCTAAAGTTTGTTGTATTTGATGGTGTTTATATCTCCTAAGTTTTAGTATTTGGGTATATGTTTGGCCACAACACAAGGTGTTACCGAATCTAAGGATATTCAGTTTTGTTTAGGTTTGGCGATGTATTACTCTCAACTAGCAGCTACCACATGGTTTTCAGAGTTACTGGTAATTAGGATATTTTCTGCAGTTGCTATAGGATTTTTTTTAAAGCAATTGTACAGCAGCATAGAAAGTTACAAATGTATGAGAGATTATTAAGGAGTCATACTAGAATGTAGGAGTCTGGGAAAGATGATAATCAACAGTGTCAGGAAATTTTTGGAAAGATTCTAGGAATGCTTTTCTGTGTCCTAAACCAAAAGTTATCACTAGGACGTTAATAGGGAAGTATAGTTCTATGTGCATCTATTCAAATTTTAGTTCTTTTTTTGTTGTTGATATGTGTTAACATTAGATAAGCTGTTGTTTTGTTATCTACTTCAGACACTCGTTATCCAACTTATGTTATATCTTTATTACCTTTTGGAATCACATCACATGATAAAGAGATGTCATTTGTCTAAAAGTATCACTTTGGAGTTTGGAGGTTTAGTATATTTGTGATTTGCAGGCTTACTGCACATATTGCTGTGTCAGTTGAACTCTATTATTTGATTGAATAGAGGAGGCAAAATGGGCCGGTCGGGCATATTCGTGACTTATCTTCCCTTGCTGTATTTTGTTCTCGTAAATATTAAATATGCTATTTGTGTTTGCAGGTATGTTCAGCATTACCAAGAAACTGAGAAATTGGAGCATAGGTACTAAAGAGAGCCTTGAGAATGGTGTCATTCGTCTTCAACTTGAGAGAATGATCATTGCCTCTTCCCATTAAATAAGCAAATTCTATTCTTGTTTAATAAGGATTTTATTGGTGTTCAAATGGAGCTGTACTTGTTGAGCTCCAAACAACTTTTGTCACATTTCTTGCATTTTTTGTGATCGCCTTTGTCTTTGTATTAATGCATTTTCTGTGTAGTATTATCTAAACAACAGAAAATTATCATTTGCATTGTTGTCATATTGTTGTGCCCTGACTGAAACATGAACATTCTCGAGCATTGGCATGTAGAATGAATATATTGCGTAACTTATGTTACCCTCGCACGGATAACTATGCAAGAGGCACTTTCAGTTAACCATCTTGAAAATATTTACATGAGCATGGATGAATTGGCTGAAATGTGCTCCAATCAGTTTCGTGATTTTACCCACCTGATCTATCTTCAGGTGCTATCAACTCATTTGCAAGTAGAGGTTGCACTCACTTTCAAATTTGCATTATTCCCTTGTTTATTCGTAGGTTGATTTGGGTTATTTTAGATTACTAGCATCCACAATCTAATTCTTTAAAAAAAAAATATATAATAATAAAAAATAAACAAACCACCACCTAGATCATCATTTTAAAAGGATATTAAATATCTCACAATCCATTAGTCACAATCCATTAGTCGTTACACGAAAACAATAATATCATCACGATCCGTTAGTCGTTAGTCGTTACACGAAAACAATAATACCATCACGATGAGAATTAAATCAACTTTCTATAAAAGGGCACTTCTATATATATTTGACCTTTTTTTTTTGTAAGTGTTAAAATTTACTTATAGAAAAATCATATGTGATTTTTTTTTTTAAATATCACATGTGATTTTATGAAATGACATGTGATTTATAAAATCACACGTGATTTTTAAAATAAACATTACATGTGATTTTTTTAGACACAAATATTAACGCTAAAACAAACTTGATAAAAAATTCGCCGAAAGTATATCAAAGTGCATGTCGAAAGATTAAAAAAAATCGTGGCGATTGTGTCTTTTTTTTTTTTTTTTTTTTTTTTTTTTTTATCTATCTATCTTGAACTAACTCGGTGAGATCAATCTAGAGCACAGATTCTTTAGAGAGCAGATGGGTCAATCTGACCATTAATTTATTTCTTCGAAAAAAAGAATAATAAATAAATAAAATAAAACTATTTTCCATATTTATTTTGAAAATAAAATATTTTGCAAACGGTAAATCTTCAAGCTACGAAAACTACACCTGCGCGACAGGATTTTTTTCTTCATTTGGTAGACGGATACTTCGATATACTTTCGACATTTTTTTTGACCTTTTACCCAAAAAGAAATTTTCATTAAAAAAAATCACATGCAGTTTGTAAAATCACTTATGATTTCTTACTTTAAAATCAAGTGTGATTTTACAAATTGCATGTGATTTGTAAGGTCACATGTGATTTTTTTATTTTAAAAATCACATGTGAGTTTCTGGGAGGAAATTTCTACACTAAAAAAAAAAAAAAAGAAAGTTGTTTGTCGCAAATATACATAAGTGTTCATCTATAGAAAGATAATTTAATTCTCGACGCGATAGTATAATTAGTTTTGTGTAACGATTAATGGTTTTCGAGACATTTAATTTTTAAAAGACAATATTTCACTGTTCGTCCCTAAATTTGTCGCAATTCGCGCGTTTCGTCCCTAAACTTTTTTTTTCGCATTTTCGTCCCTGAACTATGCAATGTTGGCGCAGTTGGTCCTTTTGACAAACGGACGTTTCTTAGTATTGTTATCTGACGTGTCTACCATGGGTAGTTTCGTCATTTCACACATAAACACTTCCAAAAATAGAAATCGTTCACGTATTTGGTCCCTAAAAGGTTTCTATAAAGAAACTTCCAATCACTTTTTCCTGAAGCTTTCGTTTTCCAAGATACTGCCTGCAAAAAACTTTCCCGCCCAATCACATCAACATAAAATCACAAAAGTCTCGAAAATCGTCCCAAAACTCTGCCAAGAGTGGCGTCTATAACAATGTCCGCACCAACATGGAAGATGCGCAAAAGAGGAGTCAGGGTCCCTGCAGAAGAGTTGGAAACGCAATGTGAGAATGATTATGGTAATTAGTTGAAATCCAGTTGATTTGAGTTTATTTTGCTCTTAGCTTGTGTTTATATATGTTTAGGTACTAAGTAATTGACTTTATATTGCAGAATTTGAGTGGAATTTATTCACCATACGTATACATCACGGAGGAGCCTTTATGCGTTTCCCTCATAGGGAATACGTGGGTGGTGCAGAAGACATATCTGATAGGGTGGATGTTGATGTTTTCTCTGTATTTGATCTAGACCAGATGGTTCTACAGTTGGGCTACACAGGTCAGAATGAGCCTCTGTTTTACCACTATCTAAGTCCTATGAGTACCTTAGACCACGGCCTATTTCCCCTGTCATCTGATGATGATGTGAGATGTTTGGGTTATCGAGTAACTGGTTTCAAGTTGATAGAAGTGTACATAGAGCACGGTTGTTCTAGGGTTACTGGGAAAACAAGGGTAATAATAGAGGAACTTGTGTCTAGTCCACCTAGTGCCTCTAAGGTAACTAAACCTCGTCAAATGTTGGCCCTGACATGGCCTGATAACACTGATAATTTTGCACTTCCAGCCAAGTCAACTCAAGGTACCCATTTTACACAATTGACTTTAAGTGAATGTGGTGAAAACCAAAACAATGACCTTCCCCACATTGATTCACAGTTTGGAAGTTTAAATTTAAGTTTCACCCCAGTTGTACCTGCTAGTAAGGAGGTTGTTTAAAAAAAACTTGCTGATATAGTTAGGATGATGGAGTTTGATGAGAATGAGTTAGATATGCCTCCTTCATTTAGTTATTTGGATGCCATGAATGTCGACACCACTAGTGGATGAAGTCATGATGAACATTTTGGTGTTGCTGACCTGGACTTAAATATAGGCTTGCCTGTTTTTGGCATAGATGATCCCCAAACACATACAACTGAGGGTCACCAGGATAACGGGCAAGGGGCACAAGAGGGTGAGGTTGAGCAGGGTAATGGTGTAGGGGCACAAGAGGTTGAGTAGGATGACATTCATAATGTCAATGATAGTGATTATGAAGGAGGCTCAAGTGACAATGCAGGTTCAGATGATGAAGGAGAGGCTGCAGTTATGAAGAATGAAGGACACACTGGAGTTGAGCCTCCTATGCAAGTAAACTATTTTCATCTAACAAGGGATAATCCTTCTGTCAGTATTGGCAACAACAGTGGTGATCAAGTAAATAAGTATAGACTAACTGGGAATAAAGCGTATGACAGCATTGGCAACATCAGTTTAGTTGGAAAGGTTGTAAGTGGAGTAGAAGCTGTTAGTGTTGAAGGTTTTGAGAGTTAATCAAGTTCTGAGGGTGAACCAGATTTTGCTGTTAAGAAACAGTTAAGGGAAATAAGAAGAGCAATTGGAGCTGACATGTCAGAGAATCCTATTCTGAAGTATTATTTTTTCACTGGACAAGAGTTTGCAACCCCAGAAGAGGTGAAGGAAAGAATATACATGCATGCAGTTGAGAGCAGGAGAAATTTGAAGTTGGTCAAGAATGATGGTCTTAGGATAAGAGCTGTATGTGATAACCAAATTCCTGTGTTTACAGAGTCACTCTTAAGTGGATCAACAGGCCCAAATGTAGCTACAGGTGTTGGGCTTAGTGGATCAAGTAGCCCATTAGGTAGAGGGACTAAAAGAAAGAGCAACGTTGTAGAAACTTCGGATGATGTTCAACCCGAAGGTGATCAATGCCCCTGGGTCTTGTATGTAGGCAAAGACAAACTTAGGCAAAACTGGATAGTAAAGACACACAAAGAGAAACACACTTGCGTTCAATTAAGGGAAATCAAACACTACACTTATAAATATTTGGCAAACAAGATCTATGACCTAGTTAAGGTTAATCCAGAGATCCCAGGAAAGGCAGTTCAAGACCAGCTCCAGCGTGAATTACATCTTCAGGTTTCTATGACAAAAGCATTCAGGGCCAAAGCTAAAGCAGAAAAAGATGTTGCAGGTGATCACAACCTGAAGTATATGATGCTTAGGGGCTATATTGGTGAATTGCTGTCTACAAACCCTAATACGACTGTGACGCTTGCAATTGATAGAGATTCTGCTAATCCTAGTGAGCCTAGAAGGGTGTTTAAAATAATACATGTTTGTTTGGGACCGTTGAAGGAAGGCTACAAGGCTTGCAAAAGAGAATTTTTGGGGCTAGATGGTTGTTTCATGAAAGGTCCTTATCCAGGCCAAGTGTTGGTCGTTGTTGGACTTGATCCTAACAATGGGATTTACCCATTGGCTTATGCCTTGGTGGAAGCTGAAAGTAAGAGTTCATGGTCTTGGTTCTTAATGTGCTTGGGAGATGACATAGATCTAGGCCCTAGATCTAATTTCACATTCATGAGTGATAGACAAAAGGTTAGTAACATGCTCCTCTAGTTGAATTCTTTAATACCCAACACAATATAAGTTATTATTTTGCTAACTTAGTTGGTTTATGCAGGGACTCCTTCCAGCCTTAAAATCTGTCTTCCCAAATGCAGAACACAGATTTTGCCTGAGGCACATTCATGAAAATATGAAGCAGCAATTTAGTGGATTGGAATATAAGGAAGCTTTGTGGAGATGTGCATCTGTTACAACCGTGGCTGGTTTTGAAAAGTGTATGGAACATTTGAAGGCTTTGAAGAAGGAAGCACATGAATGGTTGAGTAAGATACCAGCTGAACATTGGGCAAGATCTCATTTTTCTGGTAATTGTTTTTTTGTTTTTTAAAAGGAAAAAATGGTTCAATAGTAGACATGTATATCATTTAAGTGTTTCATATTTTTGTGTTATAGGTAGAGTAGTTACAGAATTATTGAGCAACAACATTTGTGAGGTCTTTAATGGTAAAATAGCTCCAGCAAGGGACAAGCCAGTCATTACACTTTTAGAGTACATCAGAGAATACTGCATGAAGAGAATAGTAGCTGTACAAGGTGTAATTGACAAAAATGATGGGCCTCTAACCCCAACTGCAGCTAAAATATTGGAAAAGATTAAGAGCGAGGCTGATACGTTGCGGGTGATATGGAATGAAGGAGTTACGTATCAGGTAACAGGGGCATGGGGTGATCAGTGTGTTGTGAATGTACAGGATAAGGTATCTACATGCAGGAAATAGGAATTGACAGGGATACCTTGTAAGCATGCTGTAGTAGCCTGTTGGAATATGGGACTCAATGACATTCAAGTTGGACCTCCTGAGTCTTAGGTACATAGCTGTTATTGGTTGTCCACATGGAAGGAAGTATACTCTCACTTAGTGGAACCAATTAGAGGCAGCAACTACTGGGAGAAGACCACCAATACTACAGAGCTCTTTCCACCGAAGCATCATGTCCAGGTTGGAAGACCAAAGAAGAAGAGAAGAAGGTCTAAGTATAAGGATGCACCCTGTGTAGAATATGGAAAACTGACCAAAAGAGGGAGAGTTATTACTTGCAGACTCTGCGGTAACGCTGGACACAACAAGGCTACATGCAAAGGACAAGGTTAACCTCCTAGAAAAGGTAGTTATTAGATTTTCATAGTTATTTTTTTTATTGTTTTAAATTTGGTACTTTTTTTAACCTGTTTTCTTATGTAGGTTTCAACAAAGCTGGAGCTCGGCAAGCTAAGGGTAATGGTTCTGCTCAAGCTGGTCCGAGGTCGTCTGTGCAAGGAGTATCTGGTGCCTCTCAAGCTGGTCCTAGTTCAAGTGTCCAAGGAGTATCTGCTCGTATTCCAACTCAATCCATCCAAGTCAATGACAGTGAATGGGCTTTCCTTTAGTCATCTTTTAAATTCAGGACAAATTTGTGTTTTAGTACTATGGTTGTTATCAAACGACTGTAATGAAAGTCCACATAAGCGGCAAACATCAAAGTCCACATCTGTGTCACTGATCTAAGTCCTTCTATAGGCAGAAATTCAAGTCCACATCTGTGGCAATTTTCTAAGTCCTTTTATAGGCAAACTTATATAAGTCAACTTATGTGGCTAATTTATTCGTTGTGTTGCATTTCTGTAAATTAGCCGACTTATTTTAGATGGTTTGTGACATGTTTGACTACAATTTGTCAACCAAAACTACTTATGTGCAAGATGGGTAAGAAAATGGGTAAGAATCACCATTTTTCAAAAAAAATGGTGTTTCACTTGGTAAAGTGAAATGCAACAAACAAGTGAACATTTGGTTGTATACCAACTCAATCCACCAAAGGAAAAAACAGTGATTAGCAAACAATTTTTTTGTACTTGTTTGTTACCGTTTGAAAGTAACAAAATTTTTTTAAAAAAATAGCTTGCAAACTTACCAATTTTACTTCCTATAAATACTGATGCGTTATTTTCATCCTGTTTTACATTTATAAATTTCGAATTATAAGGATTAACACATACTAACGGGCAGTGTACCCGGTCATGTGTAGTATGCCTTTAGATAAATCCGAGTGTCGTCCCAAGAGCTGTTGGTCTGGCAAACTAAGGTAAGTACTAAAAAGGGTATTAGTGAATAGAGTAAATAGTAACCAAGACATAAAATAAACAAAAGAGAAAATAAAGGTACTAAAGATAAAGATAGGTTATTAAGATATTGATTGGTCCTGAACAGTCAGACAATATTGACCAAGTTAAATGGTCAACAAGGTCAAACGGATAAGACCAACTAACCAAGGAGTATGGTGTTTCCCCGGGTCGTTTAAGTCCCAGCGAGGTGTGCAATTATATTGTGAACGTTTAAAGTGATTGAGTGATTTATCAGAGAGATCAGGATTTTGATTATTATGATTTCACTAAGAGATTATGAATGAGAGTAGCTTAAAACACTATATTAACAGTTACTGATAATCAGATAACCTAAAAACGTAGTTTAAACCTAAAAACGCGCGTTTGAATTTAAAATAAACGCAAACGCGCAAAATAAAATGTGAAACGGGAGCAAATAAAATCCTACGGTTATGAAATTTATATTTTTACAATCCTAATGACAAAAGAAAATTTTTAGAAAAAGAAAAACAATTTTTACACTATTTAATTAATTACTATTAATTAATTACTAATTATTAATTATTTGAATTATACTAAATTATAACTAATTATGAATTTCAACTAGAAAAATGAAAATTAAATTTAGAAAAATCTAAAATATTATAAAACTAATTTTAAAACAGAAAATATATTTTTCCTACTTTTTAATTAATTATTATTAATTAAAAACTAATTATTTAATTAATTTAAACTAAATTTAATTATAAAAAATACTAAGTGAAATGAGAAAAATCTGAAAAAAATTACTGAAAATACTACTGACTAACAGGAACCTAAGAAAAAATTAAAATTAGGAAATGCTTATAAATAAGCAGAAAAATAAGTCAAATTGCTTAAATAACTTTTTTAAAAGTTGGATTTTATGATATTTTCTTTTACAAAGCTAATAACCTACTGAAATGAAACAACTTTAATAAAGACATCTTGAGTAGAACTTGAAAATAAGCTCTGTGGAGCTAAATGAGCTTAATAGATGAGCCTTTTTTGCTCAAGGTGATGATTGAAGTTCAAACAAGCTCTCAAATAAGCTGTACAGAGGAAAACAAAAGTGAAATAAGATGAAACTAAGTTAAATGTACTTAAATGAAACTAGAATGACAAGAAAAAGGGACTGAATAAGCCAATAAGATGGAATAAGCAAATCCAAATCCTACTGAAAACTGAAACAGGCAGCAGGCTTATTTTTTGGGTTTCCTGAGCTTATCAAATAAGTTCACTGATCCAAAATGAGTTTGGAAACAACACACTGAGCCAGAGGGTTTCTCAAAGAACTCAATATCTCAAAATAAGCTTCACAAATAAGTTCACTAGGAGCTTATGAACTCACCTTGAGTACACTGATGAATCAGTATACAAGTATGAATCAGGCAACCATAAGGACTACAATAAGCACTCAAATAAGCATTTGGATGGAATATGTGGAAAACTAGAAGGGGGGTTGAATAGTTTTACGTCTTTTTAATTTGTTACAAAAGATTGTTTGAAAGTTTTCTTTGTTTTCAAAAATTTAGATTCGATACTATGTGATATCAAGTCATGCACAATATGAACAACAATAAATATGTACGATAAAACAATAATAATGTAAGTAAGGAAATAAATGAGAGATGGAAAGATCGAACCGCGAGACAAGAGATTTATAGTGGTTCGGCTACAAGGTCACCTTCCTTGCCCTACTCCACTCCCCGAGCACCTAACTCGAGAGTTTTCTTCACTATGTCAACAAGCTCCCTTATGGCGGAGAAAACCTTACACACCAATGTACACACCATAACTACGTCACAACTCATTCACACCTTCTACACAACTTCTTCACACCTAGTCACTACTTAATCACAACACTACTTCACACCTATCTACTTCACACCAATTTTCTTCACACCTTTCTTCTTCACACCAATCTTCTTCACATCAATTTTCTTCACCCCAATCTACTTCCTAACTCTTCTCCTTCACAACTAACTACTAACCAATCACACTATATATATATACCTAGCTAAACTATCTTCTATCAAATATTCACAACTAATTTCACAAAGAGATAGATACAATGAATAATGCTCTAACAACTTGGATGTGGAGATCACAACAAGTTGTAATACTTCTTGTCTTGAGGGATAGAAGTATTCTTCTCTTGCACTTGAGAGGATGATGTTTGAATCACTTTGAAACAAAGATTTATGAATGTATGATCAAAGGATTAAGAGAATGGAAATTGAGATCTAGAACAGAAAGTTTAGAAGTGCAAAAGATTTCTGACAACTGGAGCGTGCTGGTCCCCTTAAATCATGGCCGGTCCCCTTAATTTTAAGGGGACCGCCCCTTATAATTAAGGGGGCCGCCCAGCCGTAACGGCCAGAATCTTTGTCTTTTAGTGGGGAAAGTTTATTTGGTGAAAAACTAACTGATTTTGGTTAAAATTTTGAATTCATATATTTAGTATGAATAAAACATTTTTCTTTATTACCAAAAGTGTTTTTCAAAAATATATAATATGTTTATATAATTAAATAAACTTTGTAATGATTAATTAAATACCCCTTTGATCATAGACTGCAATAAACAATTTGTTTATTCATACCTTAAGTGATTTGGATGTAAAGAGAATATTAATCACTAAATACTTGTTTATGTCATAAATTTTAGTTCAATGAGTTTATGTTTTGTAATAATTAAAACATAGAGATATTGATAATATGTTAATAATGTTTTTAGGCATTATTTATGTCAACAGAATACAAGCACTAGAACATAAATTTGACCAGAGGGGCTATCTAAAAACACAAAAAGTAGAAGCTGATATCAAATAGGTATCAAGATACAAGCTCAAGAAATTGGGCTTGAGGCACACTGATGTACTAAACCAAGCAGTGAAGGCTTATAGGCATACAAGCTTACAAGAAACTATGAGGGGCTTTGAATGCAATGCACAAGTCCAAAAGACCCTCTAAACAGATAGGCAAGCTCAGCTTACAAGTTTCACAAGGTTATACAAGCTTATGACTATCAACAGTGAAGGTTTTGAGTGTTCCAGTGAGCTTTTGAAATAAGCTGTGAGACCAATAAGCTCATAAGCTGAAACCAACTCAAACACAAGCAAGCATGCTCAGGAAATAACAACAAGCAAATAACAACAATACTGAGAACAAGAATAAAAGGTGAACATGAAATTAACAAACTCAGTATACTGAGTTGCATACAGAGTAAATAGTAGCCAAGGGCAAGTTATAAGGTACAAAATAAGCAAGAGAATCAGCTGAAAAATGCAAACAAGCTACACAATTCACAAGGCAGTATACCAAGCTACACAAAACACCCAATATCATGAAAAACGATCAAAGTATGAACAAATTGTGGTCCAAAGAACAATTGGTCAACTGATGGTGCAGGGGAGGTCTTAGCTCAACAGGCCACAAAGAGCCATGAAATAAGCAATGAAAAAAAATCTAAAAAATAGGCTGATGATAGATTTCATAGGTTTAACTGGCAAACATTAACATCCTAAAAGATCAAAGCCTAATAATAAACACAAAAATCAGAAAAATTCCTGGAAGATTTGGATTTTCTGAGAACTAAGTAATTTTGACTTTTTGGTTTTAACTACTAAGCTGACTTTTGTGACTTTTGATTGGCTCCTACTTGCTGAAAATGAGATAATAAGCAATAATGAGACTAAAATAAGCTAGATTAACAACTATAGCACTGATATGCATGATTATGGACCCAATGTTCTTAACAGTTAATGAAATCATGGATTAAACAAGCATTTTGACTTTTCATTGAAGAGTACTGAGATTTTATGGGTTGACTAACCTAATGTGACCTAACTTAGCATGTTTAAACCAAAAACTCACACTCAAACACAATGGGGCTCTTTGTACAGCCTTGAGCTAAACACTCCCTTCAATTAAATTGTTTTTAGTTTTCAAGTGATTTAAGTGATTTTAACAAAGCCACTGATACAGACATGATACGTGAGCTATGTGAAGTATACTAAAACTAAAATTACCATAGAATAAGCAGTTTAAATGCTAAAACAGTTGATGCTAAATTATGACTAGAAATAAGTAAATTGAGCCAATATAAGAACAAGCAAATAAGATACACCAAACGAGTAACAAATAACCTTAACTACACTAGATAAGCAAGGAAATAATGAATAAGCACTAATTTAAGCATACAATAAGCAGATTCAAATAAGCAGTTTTGAATAAACCAAATGAGAAACTTAACTTACAAACAAAGGCAGCTGAATGATATTCCAAACCACTTTATAAACAATCCTAATGCTCCCCAAGAGCTCTAAACCATGCCTAATCCATGCTTTCCTTCTGCCTTTCTTCTTGATTTTATTATTATTATTATTATTATTATTATTATTATTATTATTATTATTATTATTATTATTATTATTATTATTATTATTATTATTATTATTATTATTATTATTATTATTATATTTTGTATTTTCTTCTATTTTTAATGAAACTGAAACTTAAACTGAAACTTGAATTTCTGAACTGAAAAACTTATATTAATCAAGAGTAAACAAGTTACAAACTGAAGTTTTAACTGAAACTTAAAATTACAATAAATTTGAAATAACTAAGTTAAATCAAAATCTACCGACCCTTCATTCTGCTACAATACCCTCTTTTATAGAGTTGAATTAGGGTTTTTTAGATCCACTAAGCATTTCCCATCAACATTTTAAGCCATTGGATGAGAAGAATTTGATCCTGACCCTTCTTGTGATTTGGCACCAAAATGGATTTTGGCTATTAGTCTGTGGTGACTTGTGCCAGTGGGATTACTTTGGACTGGGGTGTTTGTTTGGAGTAGGGGTGATGATGGAGGAGGGGGAAGTGGGGTGGTGATGATGGAGAATGCAGGGTGTTGCAAGGTTCACGGGTTGGTGTTGAGGTGGAGGAAGAGGTCAAACAGGTTTGACCATGTTATATTATTATCAGGGGAGTGGGCTTAGGATAATAGTTGGGCTTGTGTTTATGTGGATCAGGTTTTGGGTTTGGATTTTAGGTTAGTAATAACAAGGGTCCATTTGGTTTATGAAATTATAACAAGGACCAATCTTGTCATTTGCTGAATTTGAGGGTGTGTATCACCAAACTACCAAAGTACAATCCAAGGGTTGAAATAGCCAAGTTTCAACATTACAAGGACCTTTGTTGATAATTTCCATTTTTGAATGTCCAGGGACCAAATCTGCCAATATTGAAACTCAAGGGACTAAACTTGTAAAGTTTTGAAAACTTTTCACCCAAAACCATTTTTGATAACTTTTGACTTTTAAAGAACTTGGGTTGACTTTTCTTTCAAAACAGATGCTTAGGGACAAATTTTGACAAGTTTTGAAAGTTGAGGGACTGAAACTGCCAATTATATAAACTTTGTTCGTTTTTCATCTGTTTTTAATCATTTTGCATTTGGAACATATGAAACACAATCCTGGGGAATTTTCAGTATTTTGATGCACATTTGAGTATTTTTAAATGTTTTTGCAGTTCAGATTGACCAAAAATGATGAGTATTTACACACTCATCAGATATTAAGGTGAAGCCTAATTCATATATTAGTGTTCTATGTAGTGGGTGCAAGTCGAAAAGAGTCAGTTGGTCATATCATCAGCCCTATCTTGCATCTCATCCTATTCTCGACTATTGTAAAGCCAAGAGTTCATCGGTTAAGATACAAGAGTCATTAAGTGCCATGTTTAATAGACTTGTTCTAGTGGAACCAGGCATGGACAGATCTTAGATTCCCTCTAGCTTCTTAAATACATCCGGTTGGTAGGTGGTCCTAGGGTTAATTCGCACATAAGGAAAGGTAGTACTATGGCCGATTCTTACCAATCCCCACAACCTACCAGTCTAGGGTCCTAGGGTTAATTCACCTAGACTGAATAGATTCAACCAAGCTTACATATTACTGAAACGAAAGAATAACGAACAAGCTAAGATAACGTCTACAAAGATGAATATGAATAAATAACTAAAACCAAATTGTAGTAAAGAGAATTCATAAAATTGCGAAACAAAATAGAATTCTCAACATGTGTTAGACTAGGTGGTTCCTAGTCTCATTGCACACCATCTCTCTAGCCTTCGTGGTCTTCATTCTTCTTCTGGGTCATTTTCCCCAAACCCTAGTGCAGGTTTGGGGGAGAGGAGCTTGACAAATTGTGGACGAAAATTCCCTTGGTATATATAGGGCTCGTCTTTGCTACGGCGTAGTCGTATGGTAAGACTACGCTGCAATCTTAGTAATAATCACTACGCCGTAATTCCATCACTTGTTACGGGCGTAGTCTTCATAAAATCTTTCTTACGCCGTAGTCCAATTATTAACTACGGGCGTAACCTTCATAGAATCTTTCTTACGCCATAGTCCTATTACTAACTACGGGCATAAGGCTCATATCATCAACATTACGCTGTAGTCCAATGACTAACTACGGCATATTCTTTGGTAAATCTTCTAACGGTGTAGTATCATCACTTAATTAGACCGCCGTGTTTGTGTCTTCAATGTAACTTTAAGCTTAATTGTCACTTTTTAGTCAATAAATCGCCAATAACGTACTTTTGCTCATCTTTACCCTGAAACCAAAATAGGAAGAAATAAGAGTATATGTTCTTCATATAAGTAGAAAAGATGGGCATTTTAAGGGGGAAATTAACACTTAGATTGGGGGTAAATTTGATGTTATCAAATATCCCCCCACTTAAACTCTACTTGTCCTCAAGTAGACCGTATTAATAATTAAAAGAGCATCCTCTTCATTACAAAGAAGATACAAATTTGAATTAATAAAACTGCTAGAAATAAAGTTAAGCCGAACACCTCACGAAAATAAGGGAAGAAATTCACTCATACGCTCCCTAATCTAAGTGTTAAATTTCGGGGTGCTCTCATAAATGCTCAGTCATAGTATTGTTTAGATAATCGTAAGGTTGAGGGTGTAAAGTAGTTACTAATAAACTACAACAAGGGCGACAAAGGCAATGATACATGACCGAAATGCCAGGCAAGACACCACTGACTGCTCGAATCCCTCACCTAAGAATACTTCACAACTAAAAATGGTAGGATATGATGTTGATTATCATAAGGGTAAAAAGGAAAAAGTAATCTTATCTTTCAACCGAGTTGTCACTGATTGCCCTTTTGCCAGAAAATGCCAATCTTCCGAAGTGTAGTCTCTTGTTAGTGACAAGTGATACAATTTTTCTTCCAACAATTCTTCCGGTAAAGAGAGTTATGCCTTCCATGATAAGCTATCTTATTTGGTGCTTATGATTTGCACGCTTTATTTTTCTACTCTACATACTGAAATTCACATTTTTTTAACGATGGACTGATACATTATCCCCCCACTTGAGATTAACTTAGGTGGAGAACATTTGGGGGTCTTCGAGCATACTTGTCTTTCTTAATTCTTGAACTTAGGCATTTTATGACATTCAGGCAACAAAGATTTCTCAACCAAAAACATAAGATTACAAAATTGTAAAAGTGTAATGGGATAGTATGGTAAGGAATGGAGGAAATGCAATAAGGTGTATTTGAGGGTATCTTGCACTAAAAGTGAGTGCAAACAAGGGTAATAGATCGAAAAGTCGATGTGACTAATCGAAGGGTTTAAGTGTGTATAGTTATGATTGAAAATGTTAACAAAATTGTTTTCTCAAAAGGGTTTCTTCCAAACGTATTATAAAAACACACTACTCGTTTATGGTCTCGAAATGATGTAAAAGCCAAGTTCTAAAGTCTACGCTACTACCGGCACACTCAATATTTGGTGGATTTGGGGTAAAATGTATGAAAATGAATAGGCTAAACCTCACCATGTTATCAAGGGTTATTGTGTGCTCGGGGTTAGTTTATTCTAGCTATGTAAAATTATATGTCAAAATTTTAAAAATGGCATAATTTATAATTTGCACTTGCGTTTTGTAAAGCTAGAAAAATGAGGACAAGTATTAATTTAAGTGATAATTTCGTATTCTATTTCCTATCCCCCCACTTAGTTTGTGCAAAGTCCCTTTTGAACAAAATAAAAATAGAAAAATAGAATAGAAATGAAAAAGAAAAACTCCCCTCACACGCACGCGCTCTCGAAAGTTCTCTAAATAAGTACGCAAAATTTTGGCACTAGCTACGGCGTAGGTCAATGGACCTTGCTACGCCGTAGCTCCAAAATCTGGACAAAATGTCCATTAGTTTCTCTATGGTTGCTACGGCGTAGGTCAAAGACCCGCTACACCGTAGCAACAGTCTGCAATCTGAATATCCAAGCTAAAAACCTCCATGCTGTCATATCTAATACCAAAATGTAAATATTAGTAGCAAGTCATGTTCTAGCAAAGTTATTACAGACCCTAAAATAGTAAATTGTTTCAAAGATAACGATGGATAAGTTTGTATGGGTTAAGAGTGATCATTCTTGATCTCGATCTCCCTCCATAGGTGTATCAAATTGAGTGGTGGGGTCATGACCATCTTGAGGGGCTGAAGACGAGGTGCCAGGATGCATGAAGCTGACACCGTGCTGGACTCCCATATCAGGTATATTGGACCGATCCACATAATCCGGCCCATTCCAACGAGGATGGCTCAAATGCATATGTGTGAGCATCTGACTGGTACGATCGGCGTTCCATTGATAGTATTTGGTTTGTTGTACCTGCAAGTTTCTAAAGTCAGTACAAAAACTATCAAATTGTTCACTTATTCCTGCGATCACTGCCGTCATCTCGTCCATGTCTTTGCCAAAGTTGGTCATGATTAACTCCATAATCCCCATGCGTCCGTTCAAGACGTTCATTTTTTCCATCACTGTCATCGTGGGTCGCACGCGCTTCTCGGCCGCAGTTTGGTTAATACTAACTCTGGAACTACCTTCCCCACTTGCTCTTCTCATAATTGGCCTCAATACAGGTTCATTCAAAGGGTTGTAGGTGATGATCCCAAACTCGTCCAACTTGGCAATCCCGATTAAAGATATCTCGACTGCCTGATTAACCTTGGCCAAAGCTGCTTGTGACATCAACCCAAAATTCCTAACTAATCTCGCAATGAAGTGGGCCCCTGAATCAAACTCCCTTGTTTACCTCCCTTAGCTCTCCCGGTCATAAACTTAGCCAAATACCACGGAATATCAACAAAATTCCCTCCTTCCATACTTTGCATTAAGAACAGATCTTCAACCGTCACTTTTCTCGTGCCAAATTCCTGGCACGAACTGATACAGCCAAGATTCGGTGCACGAGACGATGGAGAGGGTCCATGATGGTTTTGTAGGAAGGCGGACTCCTGGACTTGTAATCTGCTAACCCAGAAATTTGTTGATAGTAGGTTGTAGGATTATAGTCATGTGGTCTCTCTCTTAAACAAAGTTTGTGGTATTCTTGAAAAGCGGGAGAGTCTAATTTCCTTCTAGAATAAAGTCCCATAGCAGAGATGAATTGCCTCATAGTCATCTCTCTCCTAACTCCACCAAGTTGGAAAAACAAACAATTCTCCGTCATACTTGTCACTTCTTCATCAAAATCAACTGAGGCCAAGAATTCCCAAACATATTCTTGGACGACTGGTTCATTAATAGTAAATATGTTCATCCAAGCCCTGCATGTAAAACTTCCACTTGGGCACTTGAACACGATGTCACACAATTTTTCCAACTCGACTGTGACATCTCCCTCGCTAATGTTGTTGAGAGCGTCTTTATCAAGAGCTTTCGGGACCTCAATTTTTTTACTCCTTAGTTCACGGAGTTCATCTCTGCAAATCTTTTTGTCAGACGGGTCATAGTCCAAGAACTTGAGCCATTGAGAAGGCCCGTTGTGATTGTTTCCTGAAAATAAGAAAGTTAGAAAGACAAGAGTAATGAGGTTTACGGCGCAGCGTTGTTAATAGCTACGTTGTAGCTGATTTTATGATAACTACGGCGTAGCGCTCTTACTAGCTACGACGTAGTTGTCTTCAGGTGTCCTGTTAAAACTGAAACTACGACGTAGCACTATCACTAGCTACGCCGTAGTTATGAATAGTAGTTCTGTTTAAAATTTTGAGCCACGGCGTAGTTCAATAACTAGCTACTCCGTAGTCAACTAATTAGGTTTTGGGAACAATTAAGCACTACGTCGTAGCGCTATGACTAGCTACGCCGTAGCGACTACTCTGCTGTCGCTTTCTAAAATTGTTACAGGGCAATGATTAAATTGCTACGCCATAACAATAAAAATTCATCCAAAAGTTTCAAAATTAAGTTTCCCACTCGAATAGTTGGTGGGGTAAGTTCAATTACATCGACTAGTAGCAATTTAAACCTAACCCTAATTTTGTTAATTAATTTTAATCGAGCAAATTTAAACCATACTCATTCATATGTTTAAAACATTAATCAATAGGTTATAACCTAGCCCTAATCTCGTTTAAATCCTACTCATCTAATGCTAGCAAGAACAAACCCTAAAAATTGTAGATAAATTATAAGAAAGGTCAAGACAAGAAGTTAGGGGTGTTTACCTGCCATTGATGATGCAAAGGAGATGGAATGAACAAGTTTCTTGGGAAAAAAAAAATTACAGAGGGTCGTGTGTTTGTGAAGAATGGGTTGCAAAAGTGAATGTGTTATGCAAACCCGTATATATATATATATATATACCCTCAGGCAGCTACGCCGTAGTTAGTTCAAATTTAGGCTATAAATTTTAATTATAAAATATTGCTACGACATAGTTCGTTTAGTGGCTACACCGTAGTTAGTTTAAAATTGCAGTGTCAATATAGTATTGCTACGGCGTAGTTCAGCTAGCTGCTACGCCGTAGTTTGGTTAAAATTTAAATGACAAATGTAAATTTGTGTACCTGGATTTCATAACGAGGTCAAAACTCGTATGTAGATCGTCAATGCTTGTTTTGATCTTTTAATGTAGAAATTGAAACATACCTTAACTTGCCTAAATAAACTGCTCCCCGACAGCGGTGCCAAAAACTTGATGCGTTATTTTCATCCTGTTTTACATTTATAAATTTCGAATTATAAGGATTAACACATACTAACGGGCAGTGTACCCGGTCATGTGTAGTATGCCTTTAGATAAATCCGAGTGTCGTCCCAAGAGCTGTTGGTCTGGAAAACTAAGGTAAGTACTAAAAAGGGTATTAGTGAATAGAGTAAATAGTAACCAAGATATAAAATAAACAAAAGAGAAAATAAAGATACTAAAGATAAAGATAGGTTATTAAGATATTAATGTGAAGCCTAATTAATATATTAGTGTTCTATGTAGTGGGTGCAAGTCGACAAGAGTCAGTTGGTCATATCATCAACCCTATCTTGCATCTCATCCTATTCTCGACTATTGTAAAGCCAAGAGTTCATCGGTTAAGATACAAGAGTCATTAAGTGCCATGTTTAATAGACTTGTTCTAGTGGAAGCCGGCATGGTCAGATCTTAGATTCCCTCTAGCTTCTTAAATACATCCGGTTGGTAGGTAGTCCTAGGGTTAATTCGCACATAAGGAAAGGTATTACTATGGCCGATTCTTACCAATCCCCACAACCTACAAGTCTAGGGTCCTAGGGTTAATTCACCTAGACTGAATAGATTCAACCAAGCTTACATATTACCGAAACGAAAGAATAACGAACAAGCTAAGATAACGTCTACAAAGATGATTATGAATAAATAACTAAAACCAAATGTTAATAAAGAGAATTCATAAAATTGCGAAACAAAATAGAATTCGAACATGTGTTAGACTAGGTGGTTCCTAGTCTAATTGCTCACCATCTCTCTAGCCTTCGTGGTCTTCATTCTTCTTCTGGGTCATTTTCCCCAAACCCTAGTGCAGGTTTGGGGGAGAGGAGCTTGACAAATTGTGGACGAAAATTCCCTTGGTATATATAGGGCTCGTCTTTGCTACAGCGTAGTCGTATGGTAAGACTACGCCGCAATCTTAGTAATAATCACTATGCCGTAATTCCATCACTTGTTACGGGTGTAGTCTTCATAAAATCTTTCTTACGCCGTAGTCCAATTATTAACTATGGGCGTAACCTTCATTGAATCTTTCTTACGCCGTAGTCCTATTACTAACTACGGGCGTAAGGCTCATATCATCAACATTACGCCGTAGTCCAATGACTAACTACGTCGTATTCTTTGGTAATCTTTGTTACGCCGTAGCTTAGTGGCTTGCTACGGCGTAGTCTTCACTGAATGGAGTAAATCTTCTAACGGTGTAGTATCATCACTTAACTAGACCGCCGTGTTTGTGTCTTCAATGTAACTTTAAGCTTAATTCCCACTTTTTAGTTAATAAATCGTCAATAACGTACTTTTGCTCATCTTTACCCTGAAACCAAAATAGGAAGAAATAAGAGTATATATTCTTCATATAAGTAGAAAATATGGGCATTTTAAGGGGGAAATTAACACTTAGATTGGGGGTAAATTTGACGTTATCAAATACCACCATCAAACACAATTTGTCACCCACAATTTCAAACACACTGCAAACAACAATTCAAAACATAAATGGCTTGCAAACTTCCTCACACCGTCGAAGAATTGCAAACATACATCAAGAAACAGACCGAGAAAGGTGACACGGATCGCCAGAATGCTATCATCGAAGTGATCAAACAGTTTGATCTTGCCAAAAAACTTAAAAACCGAATTAGAGAACAATACACAGTGTGCGAAGATATCTCAGCAGAGAGGAAAGTCGTCATTGACCAGTTCCTGTACGATGAATATTGCAAGGATGCTGCCATTGCTGACTCGCTGTAGGGTTGTGTTTCTCAAATACAGTCGCAAATATCCAATGAGATCCGTTGGAGTTATGTGGAAAATGTGGCAGCATGTGATGCTGGTGCATCTACTTCATCTGTTGCACCGAGAATTGTTGAGCAACAACCTCATCTGGATCACTTTCAGCTAAGCTTTGAAGAAAATGTGGTGGCAACTGATAATGGGGGCTGGAACGAAAAAAAGGACCGGGGGCTTAGCAGGTTGGAAGCTCAGTTAGAAGCCGAGAAGTTTGCGATCATTGCTACTTACGACGACGATTACCTCTACAACAACTCTCAGACATGGGATCATCCGGATTACAACTGAAGTTTTATGTATTTTTTATGTTATATTTATGCAATGTTTTAAATTTATGTACTTTTTAAAATCCTAATTATATATGCAATGTATAAATTGTAACATTTTATATGTGTGACCATGGTCACCACTGCTACTAGCCTTAGCTTAATGGGTTGGTTTATTTGTGTGTCATTTATTAGTCATATTTAATAGTTACCTACCTCATTTGTTGCAAGTCAAAACTTGCAAAATACAGCTCCCTATTTTCTTCCCATGTCTGCACACATAATAAAAGTAAGACATGTCATGACTGCTCATAGGATACCAAACATTATTTCTTTCTTTACTGTTATGTGAATACTTTTGCATTTTTTAAACACTAAACAAGCATAAGTTTTCCTCTATAAAAACCAAAGACACCAACCAATCTCCCACCACCCAATTCTAGCTGCTGAAATAATGAGTTCCAAGAATAAAGGTTGTTATAAACACACCCTCAATTGCAACATCCTCCTCCTTTTCATTTATAACATACTTTTTTAATTTTATTTGTTTTCTTAACTTTTTGCAGAAATCATTTATGTTAACAGCAGTGACTCAAGCTCCATCAACAACTGGACTGACTCAAGTTCCACCGACAGCTAGGATGGCTATTTTCCAATGGGTTATTCAGGTTCAGTGACCAAAAAGAATGATGCTAGGAAGTTTAAAACTCCTAAAAAGACTGAGAAAGAGCTTTTTGATGAAAGGAAAAAGGTGTTAGGCCTTCCCAGTGGTCAGTTCTGTGAAGACAATGGTATCAAACCATTTGCTCCAGCAATTGCCAAAGCTTTTCCAAAAAGGAAGGGTAAAAAGAAAATGTATTAGTTGATTTAGGAGGTAGTATGATTGAATAAACTTGTTGTAACCTGAATAAACATGTTGTTACCCTTTTGTACTAGTTTACTTGATATTTGTAATTGACCTGTTGAATGGTAGACTAACCATGTACTGCTGATAAGATAACAACAATACCAGCACTAACTAATTAATACGGTTAGAAAAAATTTTGTACTACCAGTATTAACGTTTTACTACTGTTAGATATAAGGAACTTAGTACTGCTAAGCCTTCCAAACGTGTGAAGTCCACCCAACCCAAACCATTAAGTACAATTCATAGCTACATTCCCAAACGAAATGGAAATATAAATTTGTTAAAAATTTTGATGGTTTTGTCTGGTTTAAGTATGTTTGTCATGAAAGACTATTAATTTGGTTCCCTTGTAGTATTTTGTCATTTCAGAAAGTTAAGACACAACTTGTTTTAAAGGATTGTGCTTTAAAATAAAAACAAACCATAAGGCTCTAGTTTGAATTTTGGAAGTCAATAAACCATAAGGCTCTAGTTTGACTTAATAAAGTCAACTAAGTGAACCATTATTGAATATTCACTTGTAAACCTGTTTTGTTACTTTCAAAACTCAACATGGGTAAAATTAACTTATTACAATTTATATTTGACCATTTACATATGCAGTATAGTGTCGTGTTTGGAATAATAAATGAATTTGACTATTAAAGTCAACATATTTTTTTGGTCAACAATGTGAATAATACCACTATTAGATATACATATGAAAATAACCATAAACTGAAGGTCAAACGGGTGCATAAATTGAAAGTCAAACGTACATCATGAAAATAACCATAAACTTTATTTGCAAAAAAAAATAAATAAAAAAATAAAACATGCAATTGAAAAAAAGAAAACTCACAAAATCAACAATAAAATTATTATTAAACAAACTTTTTCCATTACACGATTAAATTAATCGGACTCATATGACTTATACAATTCATCATACGAGAATGTTTCTAAACATTCTTCTTCTTCTTCTTCATTACATTTAACATATTTGTTTTTCTTTTTATCCCTTTCTTCTAATCTCCTAACAACATTGATCTCCTTCCAATGCTCATCGGCCCTCTTTTTTGCAGCAAGCCTGCGTCTTTCAACTTCAGCAGCGCTTGGACCAGCCTTCTCCTTTTCTTCATCCACCTCCTTCTTATCTGTATCCTTTGAGCCTTTTTCCAACAAAGGCATCTTTGGCTCTTTTGGATCTTCCCTTGGTTGTTTCATCATTTCCTTGTTTTCTTCTTCTGTGTTGTCGGTTGCAACAGCATCTCTGGCTCTCTTGGCTCCTGACATTTTACTTACACTTTAAGTTGTTTGATGCTTGATAGCAGTTGATTGGTATGCTGCATAATATGGCAGTAACCAATATATAGACACATAATGGGGAAAATGAAGAGTCTGTATTAAATTTTACAGGCTTTTTTTGGACTCTTTGGTTCCCAATTATTTGTTGGAAATATGAACACATTTATATTTCCATTTTCTTTGGGAATGTACCTATGAATTGTATGTAATGGGTTGGGTTAGGTGGTCTTCACACGACTTTATTGGCTCACCAGTATAAAGTTTCTTATATCTAACAGTAGTAAAAATTTAATACTGTTAGTGCAAAATTTGACTTTATTAAGTCAAACTACAGCCTTATGGTTTGTTGACTTCCCTAACTCAAACTACAGGCTTATGTGTTGGTTTTTTTATTTTGTTTTTTGAAAGAAAAAAATGAATAATCCTTTAAAACAAGTAGCATCTTAACCTTCTGAAATGACAAAATACTAGGGGTAAACCTTTAAAACAAGTAGCATAATCCTTTAAAAGCATAATCCTTTAAAACAAGTAGCATCCTCACTTCAATGGGATAAACCTTGAAGAGTGGGTAGCTCCAATACCAGGGAACAAAATTAATAATCTTTCATGACAAAAATACTTAAACTAGACAAAACCATCCAATTAGCATCCTCACTTCAATGGGATAAACCTTGAAGAGTGGGTAGCTCCAATACCGGGTCTACCATGCTTAACAGGCTTGTATGAGATACAAAACTCAAGAAAGGTAGTGTCCAATCATCTTAGGGTTGATTTAAATCTGGTTGAAGGTCTTACCACTCTACACACCAACAACGCTACCGATCATTTCTGGGACAATGATCATGTTCCTCAAGTGGGTCTTCACCAAGTTAGGTTTCTCACCAGCAAGTGATTCACGTTTAGCTTTGCCAAGCTTCTTAATCAAAGCCATGGGCTTCCTCTTCAAACCCCTCTGAAACCTTCTGCGAGCACGAGCAGTGAACATCTTGACCAACTCGTCGGTAGACATGTCAAGCAAAGCATCGAGATCAACTCCACGAAAACTGAACTTCTTGAACGTCCTCTTCTTCGCGACTGCAACATCTGGTTCTTGGCCCTCTCAGGCTTGCTGTTATGGTTTGTTAACTTCCCTAAGTCAATCATATTATGTTAGAAGGAATTTTGTACTAACAGTACTAACATTTTACTACTGTTAGATATAAGGAACTTAGTACTTGTGAGCCGATAAAGCCGTGTGAAGGCCACCCAACCCAACCCATTAAATACCCACCCAACCGATCAACCACACATTTCCATCTCATTTAATCCAATCTCATAGAATACCCACCCAACCGATGAAACACACACACAAACACACATAATCAATCATATAACCTAAATTTCTCTTAAACCTACATATCCTATAACGTTGCTTCACACACAATCAAGGCCACAAACAAAAAAGGTATTGTTATTTCTGTTTTGCTATGTAATTGGGTGTATTTAATTAAGAAGGTCAATATAGGGTTGTTTTTTGTTAACATTTAACTTTTGTGAAGCTGTATTTTTTTGTTTTTTGATGCTCTCTTTTTCCTTAGTTGCAGAAAGCAAATCCCAAGCGCACAAGCGCACAACTCATAAATTTTATTATGTGCGCATGATTTTATAAAAATAAAAATAAACTACTAGAAAATCTCGAAACCAGAAAAATCCAATTCAAAGCGCACAGTGCACAACTCAGAAATTATTTTTTTGCGCCTAATTTTATAAAAAGAAAATAATTTTTTTTAAATTTACAAAAAACCACAAAATCCAAATTCATAAAAAGAAAATAAATTTTTTTAAAAAATTACAAAAACACAAAACCAAATTTATGCACACAAGCGCACGACTCACAAAATTCAAATTCATGCCATATATTGTATCCAATTGGTTAGGATACCACGACCTATCCGCATATTCAAAGCTCTAGCATCATCTCTAATCAAGAGTGGAATAAACCAAGTGTTGCATCCTACCCATTTAGTTTCATTTCCAAACTTGGTGTAGCAATATCTCACATATGCCTCTATATGCTATAAAAATGACGAATAATATAAATTATAACAAACAACAACTAATATTCTTTTATGAAATCATTTAGGGAAATATACTTACCGTGTCATCGAGATAACCATTTCCATTCGGGTAATTCAAACATAAAATGCTATCCCAAAAACCTTTACGAACCTTGAAATTCTCAAGATAAGGGAAAGAACCAAAATAATAATCATTTAAACCATGGAACTTTTTGAATCTAGGAGTAACAAAAGGTCTTTGTTGAGTTAAACCAACTAAAAAATCAGGTAACTCAGAGTCAGAGAAAATGGAGAGGTGTGGAGCTATAGGCACCGATTCCGTTACTTGTTTCCCTTTGGGGGCTTTTGGCAGTGGGAATAGTAGTCGGGGGTAGTTGGGTAAAAGGATAACAAGTCTTGGGTCCCTTCTTCTTAATCCTGTCTGGTCTTTTTTTAGGTGCATCTGTCATAACCTATATGAAAAGAAATAATATTACGAGTTTAAGAAATGCACGTAAAGTGGTGGATGTCACGAAAAATATATGGACTCACCATGTGAACAGGAGATGCAACCGAGCAAAATACAAAATTTTGAACGGGTGGTGTCTGATACGGAATAGATAGAGTGGTAGATGTCTCGTGATAGCCATGTGTGGTGGGCATCTAAAAAAAAGGTTATTTCTCAAACGTAACCAAAATTATCATATATGAAAAATACAAGTAATTAAAAGATAAAAACATTATAAAGTCTTACCGTATCATCCTGTGGGGCAAGTGAGCCAAATACAGGTTTTTAACCATAGGGGGTTTGTTCGATATTTAACTGGTAAGGCGTAAAGTGTACCGCTTTTAAGGGGTCATTTAAGGCCGAATTCGTGATTATTTGATCAATTACTGCCATAAATCGTTCCTTTTGTCATTTTAGGTACTTTTGAGAAGAAATCTGGAAAATGAAGCATCTTGGACGTTTTTGGAGCATAAAAGTGAAGAAAACGGCAAAGTCTCAAAATCCTTGCTGGGAACAGTACCTGACGACGTCAAGACTTCACGCATGACGGCGTCAAGCTTGGCAAAAGAGGTGAAAGTGGAGAATACACATGACAGCCCAGAACATTTTTAGTGCAATTGACCTGACGACGTCACCAAGGCCGTTAGGTTCAAAATGTATGTGACGGCCCAGAGCATAATTCCTTCTTGACGGCATCAAGATTGGATCTAGGCAATACGATCCTTAATTTGGCGGCGAGTTGACGGCGTCAGAAGCTACAACGTGACGCCGCCAGGATGTTTTATCTATATATATTTTTCCAATTTTTCATTGTAAAAGTGGTGGAACATTAGGAGAACTTTGGAGAGCTTAAACCCTAGACGAAATTTCTATAAAAATAAGGGTTTCAACCCTTGTTCCATCCATGCTTAATTGAAGATAAGTTTTCCAATAATCATACGATATGTCTATGTGTTGTGTGATTCTATCTTATGCTTGTCTTTCTTTTAACATGCTAGGCTAGGTTTTTATTGTGTTTGCTTAGATGTAGTGAAACCTAGATGTTGATTATTGGTTGATGGTTTGTTTATAATTGTTGTGGATGATTGTATTTGATGTTATGCTTAAGAAAACTGGCAGACTTCCATTGGTAACTTGCTTGAACGTCTTAAGAAACATGATCGGAGGTGTACTACGATTTTTGGTTGTATTTAATGCATAAGTGAATTCTAGTGATCCCATGTTAGGAGCTTTTAGTCGGCTCGACATAGGAGTGAAGTAGGAGCTTATAGAGTTAGGGAATATTGTACACAGCCCTACGACTAGTATTAAGGAATATAACCCGTCATCCATGCAATTGTAACAAGCTAATCAACTGGTAAAAGATATCTAGGGAGTAATGAAATCTAAGTAAACACGTCTTTTCTTATTATTGTTTCCACCACATAATCACATTAGTTTATTTTCATTTCTTTTTATTTAATTTTGATTGCATCTTTAGTCATTTGGGTTAGTTGACTAGCAACTAATTCTGCCCACTCCTTCAAAACCCGAGATTTTACTTGCTTTCATAAAATATAAAAAATACAAAAAGAATCATCCCTCACCTCTAGACCTAGTTTAGTAGGCTTTCTAATCCTAGCGAACACTATTCCTGAGTTGAACGATCAATCCCCCGGTACTTGTCACTATACTATACTACAACGATCAGGTACACTGCCTGGTGGGGATTGCATGCTTCTCAAGATCCCTTGAGAGGTAAAACCTGTTGCGAGGGCGCAATCCCGCATATCAAGTTTTTGGCGCCGCATCCCGGGGAATAGTTATTGCTTAGGTTAGAATTTATTTTATTAGGTCTACTCATTAGATTCATATCGAGTGAGATTTTATTTTTCTTTTTATTAGTTTTCTCGTAGTTTATCTTTTCTTTGCGTATTTGTTCGTTAAAACCTTTCCATTGACTCTTCCGTTCACTATTATGGAGAACGTGAATCCACCAAGTCCGACACTAGAGTTTTACCAGAAAAAATATAATTACACCAGTTTGGATATACCAAGATGGAGGAATGAAATGAGGAGGACAGGATCTTATATTGATTTTATTGAGTACCTTGAGAAAAGAAGCCAAGTGCATAAGACTTTTAAAGAATTCACCTTAGGAGCTCCATCAACCCCTCAAAATGCCTCACTTAGTGAAACCTATGCACCATATGAGCCTTCACCTAGGATAGTTTTGTATGAGCCACCTAGCTGCATGTCATGGTTAGGCACTACCATAACACAGGATGAACACATAGGTGACGTTGATGTGATGGAGGATTTAACCGAACATGATCACATTGATAAAAAAGACCTAGGTTTTATGATCGATGATGATGAATCTCAAGAAACACATGATGAATCTTTTGGGCAATTTGAATATAGCAGTCAGAATATTGAGGATGATCCTTATGATTCGGATATAGAAGTTGAGATGCCTAGAGAAGCACTTGAGATGCTTGGGAAAATGTTAGGGTTAGATTATAATGAAACACATGTTGAGGATATAGGTGATCTTGACACAATGAATGATGGAGTAAATAACATAAGCTCACTAAGTACCCCACAAGTCCTACCATCATTTGAGGCACACACACCGCCCGTGACTTACCCGGAAGAAGTAGAAGAAACTTTAGGAATCCCAATGGAGGTAGAACCCTTGGACCAAGCACCACTAGAGGATATAGGTTTGAATACTTGTAATGATAACCTTACTCCTAGTTCTAGGGAATTTCCTAGTGTTGGTGAACCGGAACCTCAATCTTTACATAACTTTCCATCCTTAGATATATTTCTAGGAGACAAAAAAGGAACCGACCCACCCATCAACCAATATTATCCGGCTAGTTTTAGGATGAGGGAAGCTATTCACTCACCCCCTTCACCTCACGTGGCATATTTCCACCCTAAGGGTGTGTATCGCTACTTTCACCCGCACTTAATCCTAAGTGTAGGGAAAACCTCCCCTATTTCCGTTAAATAAGGGTAGAGTCAGGCTCGTGACTCGAACAAAAATAAGCGCTTCTTGGGAGGCAACCCAAGCCCCTTTTTATTTGTTTGATTGTTTGTTTGTTTAATTTTATTTGTTTCTGTATGCGTGTTTTATTTTTATTGTTGGTAAATCATGTTACAAAGTAAATTGTGAAAATGCTTTATTTTGTTTTTAACTTCGTCTTAATTACATATAAAGGTATTTTGCAAAAGCTAAGTGTAAGGGAAATCCAAATTTGTTTATAAGAACGAAAATGAGCATGATTCACTACAATATTAAATGAGCATGTATATTAGTATTTGTTAGAGTCAAATGCTTGTATCGAGTCATAATGATGTTTTGCAGGATTTTTCAGGAAATAAGGCATAAGTTTTTCCAGAAATTTTCTGGAAACTTAACATAAGATTTTTCCAGGAACATTCTGACGGCGTCAGGAGTTACAACCTGACGGTGTCAGGTACTAAAATTCTAAAAAATTTTGCGAGTTTTGTTTAAACCGGAGTCTTAAAGTTTTTGTTGATTCTTTAGTTTTATAAACTCCAGGAAATCTGCAAACATTCATTCCACAAGCATTATATCTTAATTTGTTTTCTAGGATTTTTTTTTAGTATATATAGATTGCCGCCGATTTTACGCGAGGTTTGCCTTTATTGTTTTCTCAGGTTTAACATGTTATATATGACAAGAAGATGATTTATATTTCTGGAGGGAAGCTTTCAAAGTTCATTTTCTTGGAGGAAGATCTAACCTTGTTGACACACTATCCACACCGAACGAATCAGGGGAGTATTTGTTTTCATTCTTTTACCTGCTTTACTTTTACATCCTTTAATTGAACATTGGGGACAATGTTCATCCTAAGTGTAAGGGGAGGGTAAATGATGATACATTATAGGATACAATTGCACTTGAGTTTGTTGTTCGATAGTAGGTGTGTAATAAAACTAAGAGAAATACTTGCTAGGGCAATTTTAGAACCAAATTTAAAATTTTTTACAACGTTTAGGAGTGAAACTTTAGCCTTAACAAGCGTCTCATGGATAGGAGTTGTATGACTAGCACAAAACCGTACCACTTAAAAAAATTTCCACCCAAATGTGTGATGTTCGCCTTTAGATTTGATAGGAAAAGCATTCATTATTAGTGCTTATGAGTGTACCGGCAGTATTTAGATTCTAGAACTTGCGTTAGTGATACATCCCGAGATCGCTAATGAGACTACATTCGTGTGGTTAAGATCTACTACATGATAAGAGGCATTAGGATCACCCTTGTGTTTAAACCCGTATCATAATTACTTGACCATTTAAGTCATATTACTTGACTAGCGAAGTCAATTAATTTTCCCACACCTTAGCGTTGTACTCATTTTTAGTACACGAAACCCCTAGTACACCCCTCCAAGCCTATCTTTTCGTTTCTAACTTTAAGCATCTTACTTAAAGATAGAATTTGTTTACAATCCACCCAAATGTGCAACCAAATCGCCTTAGCCTTCCTTGTATGCACTCATCTTTAGTGCATTATTATTACATGTTTAAACCCTTAGTTAATTATCTGATTGATTACATTGTTGCTAAGTCGAGTCATATCTTGTACATATTGTTTTGGGACGATTGGGACTCATGGGTAAAGTACTAGTAATATGGAGTAATGGAGAAGAATCAATTTATTACCCCCGTATGTGCGTTAATATCTAAAAAGTACTCCAAGTGTTTTGATTATCTTGATTCGAGTCATCAGAGTAGTTTATTGTAAAGTATGTAAAAATTCAAGTGTAAGGGGAATGCAATTTTCCCTATGATGTATTATTTTGGATGGTAGGGTAAGAGTGTATGCAAATATATATATATATATATATATATATATATAGGGTCCCTTTCTTGCGAAAACCATCTTATGTGCAAGAACTGCGAAAACCACTCTTTTACAACTAACAATACACAATGTACATCATTTAATGCTCCATAGCATTTTGTTATTTTTATTTAATTCAAAAGGGTATAATAGTAAAAGACATTTTCATTTTTTTTTAATTCCCATTTTTCATAATTCTTAAAATTCGGATTTTTTTTATTTTATTTTATTTTTTTATTTATTTTTTTTAGCAAGTTTTCAAATTGTCGTGGTGCATACATGTTTTTTTTTACGCAAATGTGCATACATGTTTTTTTCTTCCAAATAGTTATGTTGTATACATGTTTTCAATTAGTCAAAGTGCATACATGTTTTTTTTTTCTTTTTTTTCCAAATAATCAACGTGCATACATGTTTTTTTAGCTAACACTTTTTTTAATAAACTACCAATATTTTTATAAACATAAATTAAAGAACATAAATCATTATAGAAAGAAAAACAAGATTGATATACTTAAATGTTACATTTCACTTGAGTACAAGTACAAAAACACATGAAATAATCATATATCTCCAAAGACCCAAAGTATCTTCATGTATAATCGTGTTCATCCACTTCCCGGTCTTGAATGATATCATCATCTTCATCAATCAATCTGAAACAAGCATGCACGAAACATAAATGTATTATCATCATACCATTTCATTCATTTTATATTAACTATAAAACATGTATGTACCCCTTTCAAAAACATAAATGTATTCCTTCAAAAAAAACATAAAAAAATTTATACCAACTATAAAACACATAAAACATAAATGCACATCTTCCAAAAACATATATGTTTTGAAGATGTATGTTTGGAACATACATGTTTTGCACAATTTAAAACATATATGCATCCATTTATCCTTGAATCTATATTTGTATTTTGTATTAACAAAGTTGATGTCTTAAACTTTTACAAACACACCTGTTACACCTATTCAAAACATCACTGTTATTCATTGTGTATTAACAAAGTTGAACATGTATGTTTTGACTTTTGAACATACATGTATTTATACATCAAATAAAATAATCATTAACCTAAATCTGTAACTTTTTCATATCTTTGAAAGCAAAATCATGTTTTGAACAATGAAATGATGAGATCATGAGATAAACTTTTCATATGCATTTTTAGAAGTTAAGAAGCATATGCGTATCTAGTTATGAGCCAGAGGACCATTACCACTTGTTTTAATAATGTTAACCAAAACATATAAAATAAAAAAATAATTTTAAACACTAGATAAATTAACATCTAAATAACACTTATAACCATATTGCTCATTCCAGCCCATTAACACTTTGAAACAAATAAGCAAAATCCAGATTCACAAGAAAAAGTTTATAGTTGAAGAGCCAAAATTAAACCTTTTGATGCATAACGTAAAGATTATTATACTTTTCTTTAATCCTTTCTTTTGAATGCACAAAGAATCATATATAACTAATACTAGATCATCTCATCACGAACAACCAACCTTCAATCTTTAGACATAAGGAATTTAAAAAACTTAACAAAAATCATTTTTTATTATCATAAAGAAATATATAAACGGACCAAACATAACTTACATGATTTTTAATGATAAGTAGGACATCATATGGTTGTAGGGTCGACATCAGCGGACTATGAAACTTTTATATAAATTGTGTTTCTTTGATAATGGATCGACAAGATGATAAAGAGGGGTGATCGAAACTTTTTTCATTGTTTTTTCTGGATCGACAAGAGTTATGGTGGGATGATTGTGGATGGAGGCGTGAATGAGAGAGAGATAAAGAAGGGAATGAGCTTTTGACCTAATATTTTGGAGATATATTTGTTTAACCGCAACAGTTTTTGTAAAGCACAAATGCGAAATTCCTTTAATACCCTTCTGCTAATTAAATCTTAAATTTTAGATTTTGATTAATTACAATTATGCGACACATCATTTAAACCATTGATTCATTCATCTAATGGTTAAAAATTAGTTTTCGCTGTTCTTGCAGTTAAAATGGTTCTCGTTTGAAAGTTACACTATATATATATATATATATATATATATATATATATATATATATATATATATATATATATATATATATATATATATATATATACACACACACACACTACATATAATAGACAAATGACTCTCTTTCCAAAAAAATTCAAATGTACAAAAAATTATGCAATGTTTACAACACTTTTAAGCAAGGATTTTTCAGAATTACAACAAGGAAAGCATTGTATACAATGAAAACAAGCATAACTCAAAATTCAGACCAAAATCTTACAATTATACATTAAATAGCATTTAAAACACCCATGGACCTATTATTACAATTACTTAAACATAATGTACAACCAACCCTCCATAATCAACAACATCCATATCCTATCCTAAAACCCATCAATCGACGTTTCCTACAACATCATTGCTATCCCATCTCCTTACTACAACAAGACTCGAAACGTAATTAAAAGTCTTACGATCTCAGCTTTATTTTTTCGTGGTATTCACAAGTTATATCAAACCATTGAAGGTCCAAAACTACGAAAAGATTTACATCATGGATCTATTTTTTTTGAAGATTATGCTTCAATTAATATCCGAACATAAGATAAGAAAGATAACAAGTATGTTATTTTCATTTCTTGATTCCTTCGAAGCACACAAACTTAACGACAAATCAAAACGAAAAACAAAATGGCAATCACCTACCCGAGACCCATAGGATCTTGAAGCCAAAAAATATCATGACCCTTTCTGTGACATCTTCAAAATGTACGTATGTAATGAGCTTTGAAAATGAGACCTCTTGCAAGTTGTATCATGGGCATCATCACCATCCATCCATATTAGAATGGTTATGACAACGTGGGTATATTAACCACATATAATCATATAACATGACTCAAAAACTAAGTTTCATTCACAATAACTAACAAGCTAAATTTAACATATATTTGAAGGTTCGACTTTATTGTGCTAGTGTGGTGGTGATGTTCGTATGATGTTGGAAGAGATCATTTTGATGTTCTTGTGGTGGTGATGGTTGACTGCTAAAGAGAGAAGATTGAGATGGGGGCGGAGCTTATTATGCAAGATGTATTAGGTTTAATCAAATGACCGGGCCACCAGGTTTGTGTGGGTTTAGGACTTGAGTTGGATTTCAGTGATGGGCCAAAAGTTATATCCAAAGTTGGTTTGATAGGCTGGAAGGCTAATGATGATTAAATAATTGCTAGCTGAATTTTTTTGTTTATAGATACTGGTTATGGACGAAATTTTTTGGGGTTGGCATTTGTTCAACTTATTTTTTCGTGGTATTCTCAAGTTATATCAAACCATTGAAGGTCCAAAACCACGAAAATCGAAATTTATTGACGAAGGATGATTGTGATGAATGAAAGAATCAAGATTTTTTTGTGGTAACTTCTGTTAATAGGAGATAAAATTATATCACGGTCTTAACTAAAGTTATTGTTATTTATAAATTAATTGTTTAACAAAAGTATGGCCGCATAACATCACGTTGTCAAGTCTTGGCTTAGCAACGCCATATTCGAAAAAATAAAGAAAAGAAAAAGAAAAGAGAAAAAAACATACGGACTACCATCCCGTTTCATTTTATGTTTGTTTCATAGTTTATGTTATTTTTGATTTATTAGCTTAAATCGAGTCGAGTCTTGGCTTAGCAACGCCATATTGTACATGTAATTAACCAAGATGATTAACTCGCCATCAATAAATATTGCCTTTATCCAGCAAAACCGTGTTTTTCATATCCCTACACCTAACGTTATAACCCTTTAAAAGACCTCTTTGATAGTTTATCCTAGGTGCTTATGCCAAGTGGTGGAGGTTTGATCCTTTCCCAAGCCTATGGTAATCTATTTGCTATGACAGGTAGTGAGAGATGTTTTCCATTTCCATATTGTGATATATACTTTATTACACCCGAGAGATGTGAGTATCTAAACACTATTTGTGAGGTGCTAGTGTATGACCTCCGTGCTTGCTTTTGGTTTTTAGTGGAACGATTATTTGTTGTAATTACTTTTATATTAGTGTTAAATGACCCCTAACTTGTATTTTGATTAGAATAAAAGCGCATTTGCTTGAGGACAAGCAAATCTCAAGTGTAAGGGTATTTGATAAGGCGAAAAGTGTACCGCTTTTAAGGCGTCATTTAAGCCCGAATTCGTGATTATTTGATTAATTACTGCCCTAAATCGTTCCTTTTGTCATTTTAGGTACTTTTGAGAAGAAATATGGAAAAGGAAGCATTTTGGACGTTTTTGGAGCATAAAAGTGAAGAAAACGGCAAAGTCTCAAAATCCTTGCTGAGAATAGTACTTGACGACGTCAAGACTTCACACATGACGGCGTCAAGCATGGCAAAAGAGGTGGAAGTGGAGAATACACATGACGGCCCAGAACATTTTTAGTGCAATTGACCTGACGGCGTCACCAAGGCCGTCAGGGTCAAAATGTATGTGACGGCCCAGAGCATAATTTCTTCTTGACAGCGTTAAGATTGGATCTAGGCAATTTGATCCTTAATTTGGCGGCGAGTTGACAGCGTCAGAAGCTACAACGTGAAGCCGTCAGGATGTTTTATTTATATATATTTTTCCAATTTTTCATTGTAAAAGTGGTGGAACATTAGGAGAACTTTGAAGAGCTTAAACCCTAGACAAAATTTCTATAAAAATAAGGGTTTCAACCCTTGTTCCATCCATGCTTAATTGAAGATAAGTTTTCCAATAATCATACGATATGTCTATGTGTTGAGTGATTCTATCTTATGCTTGTCTTTCTTTTAACATGCTAGGCTAGGTTTTTATTGTGTTTGCTTAGATGTAGTGAAACATAGATGTTGATTATTGGTTGATGGTTTGTTTATAATTGTTGTGGATGATTGTATTCGATGTTATGCTTAAGAAAACTGGCAGACTTCCATTGGTAACTTGCTTGAACGTCTTCAGAAACATGATCGGAGGTGTACTACGATTTTTGGTTGTATTTAATGCATAAGTGAATTCTAGTGATCCCGTGTTAGGAGCTTTTAGTCGGCTCAACATAGGAGTGAAGTAGGAGCTTATAGAGTTAGGGAATATTGTACACGGCCCTACGACTAGTATTAAGGAATATAACCCGTCATCCATGCAATTGTAACAAGCTAATCAATCGGTAAAAGATATTTAGGGAGTAATGAAATCTAAGTAAACACATCTTTTCATATTATTGTTTCCACCACATAATCACATTAGTTTATTTTCATTTCTTTTTATTTTATTTTGATTGCATCTTTAGTCATTCGGGTTAGTTGACTAGCAACTAATTCCGCCCACTCCTTCAAAACCCGAAATTTTACTTGCTTTCATAAAATATAAAAAATACAAAAAGAATCATCCCTCACCTCTAGACCTAGTTTAGTAGGCTTTCTAATCCTAGCGAACACTATTCCTGAGTTGAACGATCAATCCCCCGGTACTTGTCACTATACTATGCTACAACAATCAGGTACACTGTCTGGCGGGGATTGCAAGCTTCTCAAGATCCCTTGAGAGGTAAAACCTGTTGCGAGGGTGCAATCCTGCGTATCATTAACCATCCAGAACTCTAAAAATCAATACCCGCCATATCTTGAGACAAATCAAACCTAACACAAGAATCTTTTCCAACGTCAAAAGCTCCTTCATCCCAAACTTCTGAATTTGTTTGATCTTCTAAATCATCCCTATAATCAGTATCCACAGGAACCTTTATATTCAGCTTAACTATAGACTCAAGCATCTTCACGCGCTCGTCCAATGCGGGTAATGGCTAAATCATAAACGGAAAAACTTGTACAGTTAAAATCCGATAAAAGGTTTGTTAAGAAAATTACTAATAAAAGTAATATTACCTCATACGACATCATTATTGTCTTCAAATCATTTATCTCATCGAAAACTTTTTGTAGACTACTACCATCAACCTGTGAAGTGGGTGGAGCTTGTGTCTAGCTGGTACTCGTGGTGGCTTGTGTATGTGCACCTTCTTCTTAAACTGTTTTGACGGTAAAACATCAGTAGGGCAATCTCCCTCAAAAAACTGTCTGCTAGATTTCCAAAACGTTTCTTGGCGTTCTAGTGCTGTGACAGAAATGGATAATTGTCGTTGCTGGAACTATGTTACAAAAAAATTCAAATATAATGTAAGTTATGATAAAGATGATAATAACAAAAATAAATAAATGAAAAAAGAGTAAATTAAAATAATGTGTTACAACTTACATCAGGATCGTAAACCCAAAAAAAAAGAGGGCCAATCCTCTCTTTGAAACTTGATTATAGAACGCCAAGAAAGGCCCCTGGGAACAATATTGGGCCGCGGCTTCGCCCACCACCGATTACTTTCGGGCAAAACTTCTAAAATCCATGTCTGAAAAAAATAAACATTATTATTAGATAAAAATAATTAACTTATAAATGAAATAATAAAAACATTGAACTAAAACACATACCTTAAAACCCCAAATAAAGCCAAACAATGTATATTGAGGCAACTTCTCTTGGTTCGTCTTTTCATCTCCCCCGTCATTGCCTTTAACAACCCCAAGTACCTTATTTTTGATATTTCCTAGCTTACTAGGTTTACTAGGATTACTAAGAAGTTTTTTAGGAATATGTTTCCAAGCAGCATTTCTCAAACTTTTGTACGTGGTAGTCCAACAATACGATCCCCATGGAAACTAATTAAATGCATTTGTATACTCAACCAATGCTAACAACATGGTATCAACACAATTCTTAGGTTCCCTACCACACAATATAAACTCAACAAAAATAACCAAACACGGTCTAATAGCATTCTCTTCATATAACTAAAAAAACGCTCACCTTCAAAAACTTCCTTAAGAACAAGAAGTTTTAGTGGGGTGTGGCGGCCAGGGAATATACGTTGTACTAATGGCGTGGGTGCATTTTCCAAGTCTCTTATATTACAAGGACCGAACTTTAAACCAATCATTAAACAAAATTCCTCGCGACCAAAATGACATACGTAATCTGAAACATTGAATTGTAACCTTTGATATTCGGTATGACGTTCTTTGTTTACTAATTCCTGTCTAAGAAGCATACTGTGAACAAAGCAAGGGTCATGGTCCACGAAATGTACATCTAACCAACCCCCAAAACAAGTATTCCTAAACATCCGAACAAGTAAATCTTTACCATACATGGTTCTCATTTCGTTAAGCAAACTAAAACGGCTACGAATAGTAACTTTTGCATTATAAATCTAAAAAAAATAATAAAAAAATAATAAAGTGATTGGTAAAAAACAAAAACTAATGGAAACCAATAAAGTCAAATAAAGTTTTTTGAAAGTAATGGGTTTTGAAGAACCAACAAAAGATGCATACCGGACAAAAAAGAAGATCCCAAAGATTAGACATGTCATATGTGTTTTGAAGAATAAACAAAGAGGACCCGACAGCCAATGGACCACTATTACTTCTCGGCACCAAACCACAAACAACTTATGAGATGAATGAACAAGTTATGGGACCAACAAACAAGTTCAGCGTACCACATTCCATTATATATTACACGCAAGAACCAATTTCTTTTTTGGTAAAGTGATGTTGGTGAATGTGATGTTGATGAAGATAAGAAAAAGTGAGAATGAATTGTGCTTTTAATTTAGTTAATGTGCATTCGAGTGAGTAGTTGTGAGTGTGAGTAGTTGCTTTCAAGTAAATGTCATAAATGTACATATACATGTACAACTTTTAATTCTCAATATTCAACTCCCACAAACAAACAATTTCAAGCGCACATAATATGGTTGACACATTATTTAAGTGTGCGCTTGGTCCATTTTGGTAAAAGGTTGAAAAAGAGTTCATTCTCGTAAATTATATATGAGGAAGGTTCATTTTGGTAATTTTGTTAAGAATTAACTAGTACCAATTTTTACCAGCTTTACAGTATAATGTATAATGTATAATGTTACATTGCGCAAATGATAGTGTATGAATAAAAAAAAGTATTGTCGATAAAATTTGCATGGTATTACTGTTTTGTACTCGTACTTGCATAAATAGACTCAAATTACTTCATACTTTTGGCAACATTGATGATAATCTGTTATTAAAAATAATAATAATAATAAATAATTGATGATAGAGAAAAGTAACAAAATAGTACAAAAGTACAAAGCAATTCGATTTTCTTGACACTTTGACACCTTATTCCTAAAACAGTCATGCTCAACTGCTCGACTCCACCCAATTGTCGACATGTATCCCTTACAAGTACAAGAGTTAGGTGGAAGTGCTTTATTACTTTATTGTGAATTACATAACTACCCGTATTATTTATTAATTATATTTTTTCAATTATGTTTTGATACATGTATTTTGTGCTTATATACTTGTACCCACCTAACTATTCATCATCTTCATATGTTAACACCTAGATTCCGACCACCACCATCTCCAAATTCCGACCACCACCTCTAGCCGGCCACTATTTTTGGCAAATTTTTCGTAAAACTAAACCCATATTCTTGAAATCTAACTTATAACAACCACCATCAAGATTCGAAAAGACACATAAATAATAAATAAAAAATAACATAAATCAAACCCATATTTTGGTTCACAGAAATAATTAAAAATAAAAACCATTTTTCATTAACTTTATAATAACAAAGAAATAACATGAATATCAACTGTTAATTTTTACTTTGAACAAATAAGAATATAGAGTGTTGCAATTAATCATTAAATGAAAATAAACTTTTTGCATGTCTTCATTAAATGAAAAGTCAAACTACAAGATCTATTCATTCACTCCTTTTGGTGAGAAGATGGTTGATCATGAACTTACAAAAAAAATTATATATCTATCAGATCTGTTTAAAAAAATTACATATAACTCCAATTGACGATGACTCCGGAGACGACAAATCCGAGGACGACTCAGATCACAAACGATCAAATCTGGCCGGATCTTTGAAGATAAATTTGTCCGGATCTTGTGGGTGTTGGCCGGATCTTGTGGTGTCTTTTTACAAACGATAATTCTAGCCGGATCTTCACAAACGATAAATTTGGCCGGATCTAGTTAAATGTAGATCTGGTAGAGTCTCGACAAAGACTCGTTTTTACAGTGGTGGCATGTAAGTGTTGTTCAGGTGCTGATGACGTATCATGTTAATTCTTCATCAAATAAATATGTTGCAGGAGTAATATGAATGAGGGAGGTGGTGTTGATATAAGTGGAGAGGAAGAGAGATAGATAAACACATACGGAGTAAGAAATACAGTATGTGGTGCAGAAAAAAATAAATAAGAAAAGTGATTTGTATTTATATATTGTCATTGAGGGTATATTTGTCATTTAAGCCAAAAGCATAAAAATTTATTCACCTAACTTTTCTACTTGTAAGGACACATGTCATAAAAAGGGCGGAGTCGAGCAGTTGATCAGTTGAGCATGACCACTTTGAGAAAAGGTGTTAAAAGTGACCATATAATGGATCAATAGTGAACTTGTACTATTTTGGTGATTAACTCTTGATAATACCAATTGGATGATGCAATTCTTATAATTTGACATGACTACTCACCCTTTCTTTACTGACATATTACTTGTAAATCACAAGCAACATAGCTACAACCTTTTCAAATTTTAAGAAATTTACTTGTATTTTGATGGGTGAACATTACAAAATAAAGTACGGAGTAACTATTAATTCGTCCCTTTTCCAGCTCACTACTAATTTGTCCCTTTACAAAGTTTTTTTTTTTTTTTTTTTTTTTTTTTTTTTTTTGAGAACAAGTCCCTTTCCAAAGTGAAGTAACTATACTTCAATAATTTGACCAGAAAGTTAAAGTTGGTGCATCACACGGACAACGATCAATTACATATGAGCTGTCAAAAGAGAAATATACCAATAATATGTCGATTAGCATGTGCAATGTAATTACACAGGGCCTTCATTTGTAAAGAGGCTTCTGATTTAGTATATTTGTATATGTCTATTACTAATTATACATGTTTAAGTATATTTATAAATGTCTAACTTAAATTTTTGCAACTCATTTTAAATATTACGTGATGGAGCCTACGATTTAGCGCGCGCGTGTGTGTGTATATATATATATATATATATATATATATATATATATATATATATATATATATATATATATTATGTTTTGAATTTTTCATAATAGTTAGAATTTTCGTAATTTAAAGAGCCTCATTCATAGTTTTGCACTAGGCCACCCAAATCAATGGGACGGCCCTGTCTTAACAGGAAAAAAAGATTGAAAGACCTAAGAAACATTAATAATTTTGTACATAATATATGTGTCATTAGCTTAGTGTGTTGTGAAAAAGTGGACCAAATTGCTAACAACAAATAAATGATTGCCACATAAATTTAGGCATAGAATTAGGTATAAATTTTAGGTCTCCCAATCACTTCTCTTTTTAACATCAAACTAGCATTTGATTAATTTCATAACTTATCACCAAGAATTTAGAGGGTGTTTAGCTAAGCTTATAAATTGAGCTTATATTCATGTTATATAAGCGGCTTAGCGCTCATATGTAATGAGCTCATAAGTCTTTGTTGAAAGTTTATTTTAATTTATTATAATTAATGGAGTTGAATGACAAAAATGTACATTAACATTAAGAGAGGTGATACTCTCACTATTTCTTTTGATGCATGTCCTATAATTATGCATTACAGTGTAATGTTCAACTCTCTAACATTAATTGAGTGTAAATATTTAATGAGTGTACAAAAATCTTTTTATATAAACTCACACCCTCAAGTAAGTCACAAAGTTTGAGCTTATCAGAATCCCTTATATAACCTCATGAACTTAGGGTGCGTTTGGTTGGAGGTGGTAAGGTTAGGATTTAGGATTGATGCCAAAATATGTTGTTTGGTATATTTGTGTGGGTCCCACAATTAAGGATGAGTCCCAAATTTTTGTCAATGTGTTAATCCCATCTACCATGCCATCTTTTTGTTGCATTACCATTAAAGGTGGGCCCACTTCATATATCAACCATTCATATTGGTTCTATCTTTTATTTTTACAATAATAATGTTGTTAAATTTATAAATTACAATTTTTTATAACATGTGCTAATCTTATTTACCATGCCATCTTTAATTATATTTTTCTCTTTCCTCATTTAATACAAAACCAAATCCTAACCCAAAATTCAAATCTTAATCCAAATCTAAATCCTAATCCTAATCCTAAACCCATCTACAAAACAAACGGGCCCTTAATCTTATAAGCTTAGCTAAACACTTAATTTTAACTAATTTAACACATACTATAAACTAATAAGCTCATAATCTTAGCCAAACGTACCCTTAGCCATTTACATAGACAAAACTAATGACATTTATTTCCATTATACCTAACTATATCTCGCCAAATTCTTGAGCAAGTATGCGCATTGATCAAAATATTAAATTCCATACCTACTTGTAATTGGCTATAGAATAATTCTCACTTAATAGGTCACTCACCCATTGGGTAGTTTACCCGGATGAGGTGGCATTCATTCATTGGGAGAGAAGAAACAAAGTATTAATTGTGTTTTTATTCCTTTCATGCCACATATTACAAGTAACCATTAATTGTGTTTTTAGTCATTCGGTAGTTTACCCACCGGGCAGGTTAAGTTTTCTCCCTAGTTAAATCTCTTATGTTGAATTTTTGTGTTGTGACTTCATTAAAAATAATAAGATATTACACAAGTTTTATTCACCTTAATTGCTCAATTAGCATATTATAATATATACTAAAACCCAAATTTTGATCCGTTAAATGTACACATATTATAGGGTAATTACAGAATTATTAAGGTGCAATATGTGGTTACAAATGAGTAGGTACAAAAGTTAACTGTGCATGGTACATATGTTTCACAATTGTATCGGTCCAAGTACAACGGACTACTGTAGCTCCGTCCCGTTAAAAAACTGTTTGAACCACTGTTCATTACAGATTTCCCCGTTTTGGGCACTGTTTAGCCCCATTAACCTGCTGTAATGCTAACTTTAGACCACTTTTGTATCTTATTTTTATGTATAATACATGCCCACTGATTCATTAGTCTTCCCAAATACCAGAAACTTCCACCACACCTTTTTCATATCTGCATCCACAACAACACCATTTAGGAAGATTGTTCCAGATTCATCCATTTATCCCAACGCCCCACTCATCAAACCCATTAACAAAACCAAACGTACTAGAGATTCCACCAACTAGCGGAATATATTAAATGACAAATATCTGATGTACTCTGGGAGATAATCCAATCACCTGATGGTATGAAAAGTCAGAATATTTTATGGTTAATTTTGTCTGTGTTTAATTTTTGTTTATGTTTGTGTTTGAAGTGGTTTATGATTTTGTTTATAATTTTTTTTTTTGTGTAAAAGGTTTTAGTTTGTGACTACCTGAGCTGCTGCCGTCCCGAACAACAGGTAAAACAATTTTTAAATTTTTTTTTTTTTTTTTTTTTTTTTTGATTCTTGATTTTTGATTTTATTTTAAGAATTAGGTTAAATCGAAATATGGGGTTATGAGGTTAGTGAGCTAATATGATTATGAGAAAGCTCATAAGATCATTTTTGGGGGTGTTTGTTTAAGCTTATATGTGGCTTATTAGCTTATATGTTGCCTTATGAGGTTGCTTGGTTGACGTTATGGCTTATTCATCAGAAATATGTTGAAATTAATTAGCTTAATCCAAAAAAAAATAAAAAAAAATAAAAAAAAAAAAAAAAAAAAAAAAAAAAAGCTAATAAGCTTTTGCAAACTGAAATAAGGTCGTAAGGCACAAAATTATGGTAAGCAACTGTTTGGGATTGCTTATATTTTCTAGTTTATTCATGTGGTTATTTTATCAAATTGGGAAAAAAAAAAATATCAAATGTTGATTTGTGTTTTTTGTTATTGTTTTTGAGCCGTGAAGCTGGAGCCAAACATGTTTATGTTGTATGTATCGTGTTTACAGTGTGTTAATTACTAGACATACAAAATCTACAAACACGTTGATGTGGCCAGGCGTGCGGCGCTACAGAAGGAGGCGGCTGCTGCATCCATTGTGGCCAATGAATTCGCGACGAGGTTTGAATCTAGAGAAGCTGTGGCACTTTTCATTTTTTTTTATTATTCCATCTTTCATTATATGCTACTTCTATTATTGATAACTAAGATGTATAATTTAACTCCGACTTTCTAAATCCACATATATTAGGTGGACCTATGTTTACGAAAACAAAACATGCTTAACATGTATGATCTAAAAGACGTTGTTATGTCGGTGGTTTTTTCGGATGTCACAGGCTCACCACATGTAACCCAAAATGGTGGTCGAATCCTATTTTGTCGATTATTTATTTGCCCAAAAATTATTTGATCATAAGTAAAACCTTATTATAAAAAAAGGGTTGACCTTTTTCTCATGTACGACAGGGAACAGGTTGTGGTTTGGCCTCTTATAAGGTCTCCGTTTAGGAAGAACATAGTTATTTCCAAGTAAAATGCAGCAGCGGTTCGTGCCCTTTTTGTGAAAGTCAGTATGGATGGTGCAATGTATGTAAGGAATGTTGACTTGCGTGTGTACTATGAATATTAGCGATATAGTAGATCATGAATTTTAGCAGAAGATTAAAGATTTTCTCAAGTTTATCAAAGAAAAGAAAATGTTTGGGCACATAACAGGAGGTAAGCTATACTTTTATGATTCTTTGTTTTTTTTTTTTTTTTTTTTTTTTTTTTTTTTTTTTTTTTTTTTGTTTGAGATTTATATACCTCATGTTTTTAATTATGATGAATATGAGTTAGAAAGCATGAAACAAGTTAAATACTTTGCATTGTTTAAAGGAAACTTCTATATACATGTGTAACTCAAACTAACAAGCTTTTCATGTTTTAATCCCTTTTATAAATCCACCTGTATTTCTAACGTACCAAACTATTGTCCTGTTTGCAGAAGTAAAATGCAGTCGGTCAGGAAACAATTTCTTTGCGAAAAGTTTTTACAGGATCCATGGCAATAAATTAGTAGGAATGGCCATTATACGACTTTGCTTCAAAGCTGGTGTCATAAACGATACACCTTTGACCTTGCAACAAACATTGGTGAGATTCGAGCTAGTCAAGACGTCAAGGTTACAACCAACACTAGAAAATATTTCACGTGTACTGGATGCTTTCATACTTAGGTACTTCTCCACCTCGATCGTTTCATTCTCAATTCAGTTTTTGCAAGATAGATATTGTTGACTTCAGATGGCAGTAGCAACCCACTCATACGAAAATGGGTCAATTTGAGGTGGCAAGTTGTTTTGTAATTTAAGGACCAAAAAATGTCAGTCGGTAAAAATTTGTAACCAAAAGCTGAGCATTTTTTACCAGTACAAAAATTACCAAGTTATCAGTTTTCATCTCTTAACTGACCTTCATTTTCTACCACATCTGCTTAAAATTGTTCATAGAAAAAAGGTGTCTTCACATATTTAAAGTTTTACTTAGCTGCTATGTTTTGTATATGACTCAAATTGTGCAACTAATGTATTAAGGCCTGAGAAATGCTGATAAGTAAAAACCGGTTGTCTGTAAAATTGTGGGTTTTTTATTACCATAATCATATATGGGAAAAATACTACTAAATCAAAGCAACAGAAATGGAAAAGGCAACGGGTGTCAACAAAGAAAGACGAATAACACACCTTCAAGATGTATTTTTCGTATTATCTGGTCAACGGTTACAAGTACATGCACAAAACATTGAGCTCCTGCAAATAGAAGATTCTGGCTGTGGTTCATTAATTAGCCCAAACCAACCCATTTTCATATAAATGAGGTTGAAATTATTGCCTACAATTAGACTATCTCTCATTTTACAGCCTAGCCATGCCACTGTTATATTTTTTTTGCAGGAATAAAGTGTGACCTGATAAAAGTTGAAGTTCACTATGATCTAAAAATTCGCCGGTTGACGTCCAAGAGCGATTTAAAAAGAGACAAGGTATACAAGAAACTTAGAAAGTTGCAGGATCAGATAAAGGCTTAACATTTAGCCTAATTTCTATTAGTGTGTAACGAATCAGTGCTAGGACATCTTAATGGTAGCTAAATTAATAACTATGGAAAACTTGGGCTAATGTATGATTTATCAATGTTTGTAAGCACTTGAATTTTAATTCACGTCGTTCCCGCAGCAACGCGCAAGCTCACCCGCTCGTTGATTCTAAGATGAAAAAGTTTAGAATCCTAAAAAGTTGTTGGTTATAAGAATGTTTTCTTGTACTATAGTTTTAGGCGACTTGTAGCTTGCCCTCCCCAAGTGTATCTAAAGTGAGATCATGACATTGTACTATGTGGTTTTAGTGGAAAATAATAGAATATAATGATTGCATAATATATTCCAAAATTTATGAGGCCTTGAGAATTCTTGCTAGAAGCATTTGAAATTCAACAAGATCAATCGGTGGCGGATCTAGGATTTTGAATTATATGTGGCACATTTTCGGCTCGCTTTACTTCGCGAGTGATTCTTAAAATTTTTTTGGGTAGAACTATCTTTTGGCGATTTTTAATTCACGAATCCGGATTATTCAAATGTAATATAAAAGTAAAATAAACCTATTCAATCATATACAAAATTAAACATTTACCAGGTTAAAGAAAGAGAAAAATATTTAAGATATGTTATAACAACTCGTATAACACTTTCTGCAGGATCAATGTGAATTGCAATTTTAAAGATGTAATGTTTTGTTCTTTAATAATATAAACAGCCTAAAGTATTGTACTACTACTTATATATATAAAAGGGGGCAGTTATCCCAACCCTCCCAAATTTTTTATCCGAAAACCCCCCACCCCCCCCCCCCCCCCCCGATTTTTATTTTTTTATTTTTATAATTTTGTTTATATAAAAAAGCTATAAACCTGAAAGTGCGGAACAGAAAATATAAAGTTTAACAAGTCAAACGCTTAAAACTGTCAGAAATACGGAACAGAAACTGACAAAAACTGTGTTGTACTGAAATAAAGAGGGGACAAGGGGGGAAAAGACAAGGGGACAGGGTGGGCCACTCCCGTCCGGTTAACACCTCCCATAAAAAAATGACAAATAAAAGACTTAGTAAAAAACAAAACAAGTACATAAAACTACTATTCATCACACTTCCCCACTTATACATCTTCTTTTTTTCTTCAAACTTTAAATCAAATCCGAAAACTTGTTTCCATTCTCCTATTCTTACTCATTTTCTTTACACTTCTTCAAACTACATTTAACATTACAAAAAAAAACCAATAAAAAAACATTTTTACATTTCGCAGACTTAAATCGTGTGTGGCACGTGCCACACCTCGCCAACACCTAGATCCGCCCCTGAGATCACTCATAATAATTTAACGCAATTTGCACATGTTCTTTCAATCAAAATAGTTAATAAACCAAAAGGGTAGTCACCCTGGGATTAATCGCCTCGCAATGTCGAGTCAAAAACTCAGGTATACAAAAAAAAATTAAAAAAATTAAATGGTTAATAAACCAAAGTTGAAATATACTAAAATGAAAAAGTTTCGAATCCTAAAAAGTTGTTGGTTATAAGAATGTTTTCTTGTACTATAGTTGTAGGCGGCTTGTTATCAACTAGATCTCATTTACTTAATTTATTGTGGGTTATCGTAGTTCTTCATTGTTTATAATTTTAAATGTTACTTTTTACAAGTATACGCATTAAATTCAAAATAATAAATCTAACGCCTATTTGGAGTTTTTTTATTTGACTATAGTATTTTTAACTTTTATTTAACAATACATAGTATTTTTACATAAACTTAATAAAAACAAACAAACTAAAGGGATCAGTTCTTGTGATAATGCATGCTAATGTAAAAACTATCATTGAAATGAAATCACATGTTACTAAACAGTGTTGATACTTACACAAGAAAAAGTGATGCACAAACTACAATTTATGCGATATCATGTTGTATCATATACATTAACACTTTTCATGGTGTAATTATCAACACCCATTACTAAATGTTTGCAATTTTGCATCATAGTTGCAACTGAAATTTTGGCACGGGTAAAAACCCTTTACTAAAATTATAATAATAATGATAATAATAATAATAATAATAATAATAATAATAATAATAATAATAATAATAATAATAATAATAAATTTGGCATCAGTTGTAATTCGTTATTTCATGACACTCTGCATCAAACTTTTTCGTCACGGGCTATCTTATACAAACGCTAATACATTTATTGGTGTACTGTCCTCATTTTTCCTTTCAGCTTCTTTTACTTCAATAAACACACATTAACTATCATCTTCTTTAGGGAAATGATTAATAGACATAATATAGGGACCTAATAAGAGACCTAATGCTTAAATAACTTGTACAGTGCATGCACTGTACAAGTTATTGCACTGTACAAGTTATTTAAGCATTTGGTGCACTGTACAAGTTATTCAGGCATTAGGTCTCTTATTAGGTCCATATATTAGGTCCATCTATCAAGGTTCTCTTCTTTAATATTCAACAACCAAATCCAACAAACACACAGTATCTCCAAGCTTCATTTCAAAGATACACGCATAAACCAATTCACGTCCAAACACACATAAACCAATAATCACCATCACCTCGCCACAACCACCACACACAGCCACCTCACCGCACTATAACCACACCTACCACACCATAACCACCATCACCTCGCCGCACCACTGTCAACTCGCCATAACCACAACCACCTCGCCATATATAACCACAACCACTTCGCCATATAACACTTCACTCACCAACAACCTCATCATCTTTACGCCAGGTAAATCTCTTGTGCTCAATTTTTGTTGTTGTATATCATAAAAAATATAAGAACAAAGTACACTACGTTTTCTTCATCTTAAATGCTTAATCAGTATAGTATCAACAAGATCTCATTTACTTTGTTTTGGGTTGTCGTAATTTTCCTCTGCTTCTAATTTTTAAATGTTACTTTTCATATGTTACCATTTAAACAGAATTATCATGTTGCAAGTTTATCTTTTTGGAAACAACCAAAAGACTTCGAGATTATGGCAAAGAGAAGATGTCAAAATATGATGTCACACGTGGACTAGACTACCCTCATAATGATTTTAGGTTAGTTTCCAGTTATTTAAATAGTTGTAGTGCATAAGCATAAATTACATGCTACATTTATTTTTCTTATTTCATATCAAACTAAAAAAGTGCATGATTTTTAGTTTAAACTTTTTCTTTTTTTATTCCGGAGTTAGACCAAAACCAAAAGAGAACTATATCGTACTAACACTTCAAACAAAAGTTAAATGTAAAAGATCACTATAAAACAAGACATATAAAAGGTGCTTTAGTTAAGTGAGAGATTTTCAAGTTTTACATCTATATGTTTGTAGGAATTTGGAGAATTTTAACTCCGCTAAGAAGTTGTAAGTTCAGAAAAGTCGTTCATTCAAATTTTAAACAAGGAAAGTGAGTTTTTCTGGCTTACTAAGAACATGTCACACATGTTGTTAATTTGATACAAAAATTCTTGCAAAATTACCATAATGGACTATTTGGGAAGTGTATCACAAAACTAGGACCACTTTATGATATTTTAGCAATTTAGGGTATCTCAAGGGGACCTCTAATCGGACGGGGTCTATAGGGTTTACGGTTGCAGCTAAGGCCAAACCCTCCGTACGAGGGTGTACTTTCTTTTTCAGTTCTCGTACTTTTTTTTAAGGGTGGAGATATACTAACCCTTCCTATTATTATATACTAACTCTCCCTATTAAGAGATGGTGTATTTTTTATAATTTTTTTTCTCTTTTGTCCTTTTTGTGTTACATTTTTTTAATATATTTTGTGTAATTGATTTGTTTGTGTATAATGTTTTTTGTGTAATATATTTTGTGTAATGTTTTTAGTTGTGTTTGTTTGTTATGTATATATAATTAACGTCTAATGACTTTTTATTTAATCAACAACAACAATAGCAAGTTAAATATTACCACATCAAACAACTACAACAACAACTGTTATTAGTCAATTAAACGACAACATTACCACAATATTTAAAAACAACAACATCTACAGCATATGAAAATTATTCATTTCATTTAAAAGATCATGGAGCCTTGCACCCGACTGTCAAGCGTGATCCTCGGGATTCTTTGCCAATTCTAGCTCCATCTCCAGCGTCTTTATTCTTGTAATCAACAGCTTGTTTTGACATAATAACGTCTTGTTTCTTGCTTCAAGCTGGTTAATCGTATTATTTTTAGCAACGCAGTTTGAGCACTGCGTTGAAGAAGAGGCTTGATTAAAGTGCCTCCTTTGAATTCATCTTTCCACATGAAGTACTTACACCCATAGTCCTTTGTGCCTGACTGTTACATGTTAAAAAATTATAAGAAATGTATTCTTAACAAACAAATTATGTACATATTTACATAATGAAGCAAACGTATAATTATTTACCACTGAAAAAAGACATGCATAATACGGTAGCCCATAATTATCTTCTGTACGGGATATCCTTTCTATAATTAATTCTCTCTCACATCGACACAAGAAAGGATTTATTCGTTCCACCTGACCAAAGAATTTGCATAATAATTTACAACATCAATCAATAATGTTATTACTAATTCAAACAAATTAATTTTCTGCAATAATAAAAAAATCATTCGAATTACATAAATAAACATTTGAGTTCAAAGGTTTCTCAAACAACATACACATCGAAAATAAAGACATACAAAGGTAAACTACTATCAATATACTAACTATCATACTAACTACCATCACTATCCACCTGCTCCAGCAACTTCTCTACCTCATTCATCCTCTTCTCAAAAGACTCTAACTGCTCTCGGAACTCTGCAGCCGCTTTCTCTAAATCACTCAACCTAGCTGCATGCTCATACAACGTAACATACAGATCACCTATATCTCTCCTATCATGCTTAACTTCCCTCCTCAATCCTAAGACATCAGACTGACGCTCATACAACCTCCTCGACATCGACACATAGCGACCCCGACACCAAGAGATGTCTTCCCTCAAATGACTCAACTTTGTCCTAAGCTCGGCAGGAGAAACTCGCAGTGCGGTCGAAGACTCGCCAACCCGAAAAGTAGACGTCACCTCTGATGCAAGTGCATGACCTAAGGCCTCTTAAGTGTCTGACTAATAAGTGCTATCTGATATGGCTGGCGAAGGCGGCAAAGGAAGAACAACCTCCTCATCAGCAGAAATTTCATCAACATCATCACCATCATCCTTCTCATCATCAGTAGCAACAATCTCATCAACATCATCATTATCATCCATCTCTGGATCCTCTTCTGGACTAGGTGGTGCAAGTGCGGGAACAGAGGGTATAACTGATGCAGACATGATACTCTATAAAAAGGCAAACTTTTAAGTTTCAAACAATTTAAACCAACATTTACATTTAAAAAAAAATTAATCATTCACTATGTTTTGTCGGTATAATAATTTACAACATAAATCAATAATCATTTACAATGTTTTGTCGGTATAATTATTCACAACATAAATCAATAATCATTTACAATGTTTTGTCTGTATAATTATTTACTACATTTGTAGATGGTGATATAAAGTTTCCCATTCGGATGCATCTGGCTCTCTGTACCTCCTCCATTGTGGTTGGTTAGACGGAAGTGGAGAATCTCTGTCTAGCGTCAAACAAATGTAGTGAGCACATCTGTCCTCCCCCACACGGGCAATCACAAGGGGGTCAGTTCCTTGTGATAAGTTTGGACCGAAAAATAGTGGAAAACGTGTGTTCCAACCCCGCTGGGATATAAATACAACAGGGTCGGTTAATCACTGAAGCGATAACCAGCCCTTGTTTGGCATCGTCATCCAGCGATCTGAAGGTGCACTTCCATCGAACCGGTTTATTGAATAGCGAAGCCGGTAAAAGTCATCTTGAGACCACATACTCATGTAAGCTAAACTATGTATGTCTAACTCTTGCAATAACATATGTCTAACATCGGCCCACCTATTTTCGTCTTGAGCAATACTGTGGACAACGTACCGAAACCCACAATTTTCGTCACCTAGCACATTATGTATACTTATTACGTATGGACGGAAAATCTCTGGAATGCGCTCAATAAAATAGTCGCTATCACTATCTCCAACGTATAATATGTGCCTTATACTATGACCCGTGTAAGAACTATGTCTTGCAGGTTCTTTGCTAAATTTCAGGACTTTTGTTGATCTTGAATTTGTGCTTCTTCAGTGATCTACGGTTGGTACATCATTCAAGTTCGGGACTTCATTCAGTCCGGAACTTTTGTAGCCTTGGACTTTTTGTCCTTTACACTCGGACTTCTACGGGTACTTTTCTGAACAGCAGTTTCACGTATGTCAACAGATTCAGGTTGGAATATCCCTCTCACCTTTGTTAACATGTTTTTCTTGACAAACAACGGCGCTTTGCTAAAAACATTTTTGAATTGTCGCATGTCATTTTCAAAAGCAAGATCTTCTTCATGTTCATTAGAAGGACCATCTTCAGGTTCACTAGAAGGACAATCTTCAGGCGGTGGCCTATTGATTACAGGCCACGGAATAGATAGGGTTTTCCAAAAAAATATCAATTGCATCCAATGGAATGGGACATTCTGCATTCATTAAAAGTGAGTTATATAAATTACTGATATTAATGGGGAAAAATAATTTGATAGTCATAAAATTAATATACTTACCATGAATTGCATAGTAACGCATTTCCTGAAAGCATGGTAGTCAATAAACTGACCGCAACTTATGGCTACAGTCTTCTACGGCGATCGACAAGTGGAGTTCTTTGAACATGAGTTTGAAAGCATGTTTGAAAACTTTATACCATAATTCTGCAAATAGTTGTATATCACATTTATTTATTTTCTCGTTGGTGCTTCTATTAAAACTATCTTTTATGGCACTTTCTTACGAAATGAGAATCTTATCGATCGAACTCAACAACCTGTCTAAGTTGGACTGTGTGCCGCCCAAATATAATTTCAACAACGCGTGGTGACTCTCAACTCTGCACGTTGTTGTCTGGCCGTAGCAGTGATATCGATTGGTAATATACAAGATAAACATGTGTGAGTAAACTCGCAGCCAGTTATTCAGATACTGAGCAATATATGAAAGAAAACAATGAATTAATAAAAGGTCATTCGGGTGCTTATTTATTAAATAATAAAAACAATGAATTAATAATTAAGTCCCCGCATGGTTGACCAATCGATGTTGTAGGCGTTCATATTGATGCTCGAACATGCGGCGTGTCGGAGCTTTAACCATCCGATCCCATCTCCATTTAATGGACTCATACTCCTCTAACGAACCGTATCTATTTCTGCAATACTGAAGCAGATTTGCTGTATATGCCATCTATTTCTGCTCCGCATATTGATGCTCGAACTTTGTCAGTGACGATAACACGCGGGTAATATTTTTCGTCTATCACATCCTTCACACGTTGAAATACCCATTGAAAATTATGCCCTTTTTCACTGTTTAAAAAGCTATACGCCATTGAAAATGTTTTATTTGTTGAAGTTACTCCGACAATTTCCAATAATGGCAATTTAAACATCGTGGTATTGTATCTGGAGTCCATCAGCATGATTTCAGGGAATGTACACCATAGACCATATGACGTCGGGTGAACAAAAAATAGTTCCTCAAGCTCATTATGCTCATTTACCCTCTCGTAATATGTATACACTGAATGCATCAAATGTGAGTAAAGGACTTAAATTGGAGTTCTATCACCTACTATGGCTCTCCGGATCTTACTTTGTGCGTTATATATAGTTCTAACGCTAGACACGTTATCCAGATTACGACCCTGTATTGTCGAAAGTATATGTCGTGGTCGTACGCTATAATCTGTCAATTCTTTTACCAAACCGAACTCATCATATTTTAATCGCATTACATATGGTAAATCATGCAAAGAGTCTGCCAAAGGATGATTATTCCTATCATCCTTCACCCTCAGCTTCCAAAAATATTTTGTTGTTTGTTAGATATTTTTGGCAGACTCGTTGCATGGTTCACCCTCAACTTCTATAATCATCCTCAACTTCCATATTTTGTTGTTTGTTAGATATTTTTGGCAGACTCGTTCACCCTCAACTTCCATAATCATCCTTTGGCAGACTCGTTGCATGGTTTCCCATATGCAATGCGATTAAAGGGTGATGAGTTCGGTTTGGTCAAGGAATTGACAAATTATAGCGTATGACCACGTCATATATTTTCGACAATACAGGGTTATAATCCGGATAATGTGTCTAGCGTTAGAACTATATATAACACACAAAGTAAGATCTGGAGAGCCATAGTAGGTGATAGAACTCCAATTCAAGTCCCTTACTCATATTTGATGCATTCAGGGTATACATATTACGAGAGGGTAAATGAGCATAATGAGCTTGAGGAACTATTTTTTGTTCACCCCACGTCATATGCTCTATGGTGTACATTCCCTGAAATTATGTTGATGGACTCCACATCAATACCACGATGTTTAAATTACCATTTTTGGAAATTATCGGAGTAACTTCAACAAATAAAACATTTTCAATGGTGTATACCTTTTTAAACAGTGAAAAAAGGGATAATTTTCAATGGGTATTGCAATGTGTGAAAGACGAAAGATATCACCCCGCGTGTTATCGTCACTGACAGAGATTTAGTATTGGTTGGGGCATGCAAAGTAGAATTTCCGAGCGCTCACAAACTACTCTGTTGATGGCATATAGAGCAAAATCTACTTCAGTATTGCAGAAATAGATGCGGTTCGTTAGAGGAGTATGAGTCCGTTAGATGGAGATGGGATCAGATGGTTAAAGCTCCGACACGCCGTATGTTCGAGCATCATTATTAACGCCTACAACAGCGATTGGTCAACCATGCGGGGACTTAATTATTAATTCATTGTTTTTATTATTTAATGAATAAGCACCCGAATGACCTTTTATTAATTCATTGTTTTTTTTCTTCATATATTGCTCAGTATCTTAATAAATGGCTGCGAGATTACTCACACATGTTTATCTTATATATTACCGATCGATATCACTGCTACGGCCAGACAACAACGTGCAGAGTTGAGAGTCACCACGCGTTGTTGAAATTATATTTGGGCGGCACACAGTCCAACTTAGACAGGTTGTTGAGTTCGATCGATAAGATTCTCATTTCGCAAGAAAGTGCCATAAAAGAGAGTTTTAATAGAAGCACCAATGAGAAAATAAATAAATGTGATATACCAATATTTGCAGAATAATGGTATAAAGTTTCCAAACATGCTTTCAAACTCATGTTCAAAGAACTCCACCTGTCGATCGTCGTAGAAGACTGTAGCCATAAGTTGCGGTCAGTTTATGGACTACCATGCTTTCACGAAATGCGTTACTATGCAACTCATGGTAAGTATATTAATTTTATGACTATCAAGTTATTTTTCCCCATTAATATCAGTAATTTATATATTTCACTTTTAATGAATGCAGAATGTCCCATTTCATTGGATGTAATTGATATTTTTTGGAGAACCCTATCTGTTCCGTGGCCTATTATTAATAGACCACCGCCTGAAGATTGTCCTTCTAGTGAACTTGAAGATGGTCCTTCTAGTGAACATGAAGATGATATTGCTTTTGAAAATGACTTGCGACAATTCAAAAATGTTTTTAACAAAGCGTCGTCGTTTGTCAATAAAAACATGTTAACGAAGGTGAGAGGGATATTCCAACCTGAATCTGTTGACATACGTGAACCTGCTTTTCGGAAAAGTACCCGTGAACGTCCGAGTGTAAAGGACAAAAAGTCCAAGGCTACAAAAGTTCCGGACTTGAATGATGTACCAACCGTAGATCATCGAAGAAGCACAAATTCAAGATCAACAAAAGTCCCGAAATTTAGCAATGAACCTGCAAGACATAGTTCTTACACGGGTCATAGTATAAGACAGAGATTATACGTTGGAGATAGTGATAGCGACTATTTTATTGAGCGCATTCCATAGATTTTTTGTCCATACATAATAAGTATACATAATGTGATGGGTGACGGAAATTGTGGGTTTCTGTACGTTGCACACAGTATTGCTCAAGACGAAAATAGGTGGGCCGATGTTAGACATATGTTCTATTGCAAGAGTTAGACATACATTGTTTAATTTACATGAGTATGTGGTCGCAAGATGACTTTTACCGGCTTCGCTATTCAATAAACTGGTTCGATGGAAGTGCACCTTTAGATCACTGGATGACGATGCCAAACACGGGTCTGGTTATCGCTTCAGTGATTAACCGACTTGTTGTATTTATATCCTAGCGGGGTTGGAACACATGTTTTCCGCTATTTTCCAGTCCAAACTTATCACAAGGAACTGACCCCCTTTTGATTTACCGTGTGAGGGAGGAAAGATGTGCTCACTACATTTTCCTGACGCTAGACAGAGATTCTCCACTTCCGCCTAACCACCCATAATGGAGGAGGTACAGAGAGCCAAATGCATCCGAATGGGAAACTTTAATCACCATCGACAAATGTAGTAAATAATTATACAGACAAAACATTGTAAATGATTATTGATTTATGTTGTAAATAATTATACCGACAAAACATTGTAAATGATTATTGATTTATGTTGTAAATAATCAAACCGACAAAACATTGTAAATGATTATTGATTTATGTTGTAAATAATTATACCGATTAAACATAGTGAATGATTAAAAATTTGTTTAAATGTAAATGTTGGTTTAAATTGTTTGAAACTTAAATGTTTGCCTTTTTATAGAGTATCATGTCTGCATCAGTTATACCCCCTGATCCTACACTTGCACCACCTAGTCCAGAAGAGGATCCAGAGATTGATGTTGATGAGATTGCTACTGATGATAATCAGATGGATGATGATGATGGTGATGATGTTGATGAGATTGCTGCTGATGATGAGGAGGTTCTTCCTTTGCCGCCTTTGCCTGCCATATCAGATACCACTTATGAGTCAGACACTTCAGAGGCCTTAGGTCATGCACTTGCGACAGAGGTGATGTCTACTTTACAGGTTGGCGAGTCTTCGACCGCGCCGCGAGTTTCTCCTGCCGAGCTTAGGGCAGAGTTGAGTCATTTGAGGGAGGACATCTCTTGGTGTCGGGGTCGCTATGTGTCGATGTCGAGTAGGTTGTGTGAGTGACAGTCTGATGTCTTAGGATTGAGTAGGGCTGCAATCAAGTCAAGCTTTTATCAAGCAACTCGAGCTTGAGCTCGAGCTTGGCTCGATCGAGTCAAGCTTTTATCAAGCTCAATCCCAAGCTCAAGCCCTAAAATTAGCTCAAAATATTTAACAAGCCAAGCTCAAGCTTTGGATAGCTTGGCTCGAGCTCGTATCAAGCTTTTATCAAGCTTTAATATAGATATTTTCATATAAATTTCATATAAGTAATTAGGAGCAAATTTGGTTATTAAGTTAATTATAATTTATAAGGGCTTAGTTCATAAATATTGGATAATGTATTCTAGAAACCTTTAACCCTACCAAACGTCCAATCAATTTGTATTATAATGATCTAATCTAAGTGTCTCTTCAATCTCCTCCACTCATTCAACCACCAAGTCCAAAGTTTTTCTTTTTTTTTCAGAAGTATTCGTAAGTTCAGTTATCAATTTATCATTATCAAGATTTTTAATTTAATAATCTTAAGTGTTGCATCATCAATCTATATTATATACATGTATCTGTGTTTTTTATCTTGCCATTGTTAAGTGTTAGCATCATCAATCTATTTACGCAAGTACTCCATATGTAAATATTTACGCAAGTATTACTTAATATTGTGTTGCTACTGTTGCTTACTTAAAATACATATACTTATTGTTGAGTTTAGCTATTGAATAAAATATTTTTGTATTCATTCAAGCTTTTCAAGCCAAGCTCAAGCTTTGCTCGAACCTACTCAAGCCTGGATGATGAAAGCTTGACAAGCTATCAAGCCAAGCTCAAGCCTAGTGTTTTTCTTTCAAGCCAAGCTCAAGCCTTGTTGAGCTTGAGCTCGGCTCGACTCGATTGCAGCCCTAGGATTGAGGAGGGAAGTTAAGCATGATAGGAGAGATATAGGTGATGTGTATGTTACGTTGTATGAGCATGCAGCTAGGTTGAGTGATTTAGAGAAAGCGGCTGCAGAGTTCCGAGAGCAGTTAAGGCCTTTTGAGAAGAGGATGAAAGAATATCCCGTATAGAAGATAATTATGGGCTACCGTATTATACATGTCCTTTTTCAGTGGTAAATGATTATACGTTTGCTTAATTATGTAAATATGTACATAATTTGTTTGTTAAGAATACATTTCTTATAATTTTCTTAACATGTAACAGTCATGCACAAAGGACTATGGGTGTAACTACTTCATGTGGAAAGATGAATTTCAAATGAGGCACTTTAATCAAGCCTCTTCTTCAATGCAGTGTTCAAACTGCCTTGCTAAAAATAATAAGATTAACCAGCTTGAAGCAAAAAACAAGACGTTATTGTGTCAAAAAAAGGTGTTGATGACAAGAATAAGACGCTTGAGATGGAGTTAGAATTGGCAAGGAATCCTGAGTATCACGCTTGTCATTCGGGGCAAGGCTCCATGATCTTTTAAATGAAATGAATAATCTTCATATGCAGTAGATGTTGTTGTTTTTAAATATTGTGGTAATGTTGTCGTTTAATTGAATAATAACAGTTGTTGTTGTTGTTTGATGTGGTAATGTTTAACGTGCTATTATTTTTGTTGATTAAATAAAAACACATTAGACGTTAATCATATAAACATAATAAACAAACACAACTAAAAACATTACACAAAATATATTACACAAAAAAACATTATACACAAACAAATCAATTACACAAAATATATTAAAAATAAATAAATAAAAATAAAAAATAAAAAATGTAAGACAAAAAGGAAAAAAATAATAATAAAAAGTACACCATCCCTTAGTAGAGAGGGTTAGTATATCTCCACCCCATCTCAAATGCATTATACCATTATGAGTTTAATACATTACCACATCACTTTCACGTCAACATTTCTTTTTCTTATATCAAATTCCTACAATGCATTAGACCTTATAGGCTTATACTATCTAATAAATGTCTATAAATTAGGTCCACATTTATAGTGTTTATGCGGTTTGTTCACAGACACACCCCATTTTTACCAACTAGTGACATGGATTGTTTGAAATGCATTGAACCGTTCAATGAAGACCATTAAATGATGCCACCCTGTCCCATTGTGGATGGCCTTAGACCCATATCTCGTGACTCAAAAGAGGTGGTCACGAGTTACACGTGTCAGCCCATTATTTGCTCTACTTTCTTGTTAATAATACTAGGTATGCTCTTTTGACACGCTAAGCACGGCCCAATAAAGTCTATATTTATTTTTACAAGTCGTTAGAAATTTAAAAAGTAAAACTTATTTAACGAAGTGAGCAAATTTTTTTTTTTTTTTTTTTTTTTTTTTTTTTTAGCTATGACTGGGAGGCCTAAAGTTGTGTCTATAGATGTACCTAAACCAATGTGGTATCATCCTGATGGTTCCAGCTAAGGGGCCTACTTTTTTCACAAACCATCAGAATCATAGCACATATGTTTAGGCCTAAATTTAGGCACATATATTAGGTCTCCTAATAATTTTCCTTTTTTTTTCTTGCCTATACTCCCTGCTATTTATGGTGCTCTTATGAAAGTATATGAGAAGATATAATTTGATCCCTAAAGTTTATTTTATTTTTATCTAAACATATTAGTACAAATAACCATAGAGTTAAACTATTAATTAAAGTTGATATTCAAGCATTTTTTAGACATAAAATAATGAAATAAAACAAACAATTTAGTAAGTAACTTTTTTTTCTTCTTTTCTTTAAATGTTTGATCTATTTCAAACATGGGATGCACTATACAAACCCTCTTTAGCAGAAACCCTCCTTCTAGTATGGTGTACTTTTTATCCTCTTGCTGTTTTTTTTCCCCTCACTCACAATCATGTTTTTGTCCCCCATTTTATATATATATATATATATATATATATATATATATATATATATATATATATATATATATATATATATATATATATATATATATATATATTGTATTTTAGTATAATAACTTTGTTAAAAAAAATTTGTATGTTAACTTTTTTTGTATAATAACTTTGTATTGTTAATTTTTGTTGGTTTGTTGTTGTTTGTCTAAGTAGAAGTCACGGGTTCAAAGGGTGAAACACGTTTTTAGTGTTTTCATTATGCACTTTTTGAGGTTATACAACAGTTTGAAATTGTGCAATTCACAAAGTTTCAAAACTAGAATTCACAAAACAAAAACAAGCAAATAGCTACAACTTGGTAGTTTCAATACGGGTTTATAAAAGTTTCAAAACTAGCATTCACAAACAAAAACAAATAGCTAGAAGATCAAGTGCGGCTATTACGGGTTTTTATAAGTTACTGTTAATGAATGCAGTATGGGCCATTCCACTGGATACAATTGATATTTTTTGAAGAATCCTATTTGTTCCGTGGCCTATTATCAATACTCCTACGCATGAAGATGGTCCTTCTTGTGAACCTGAAGATGATTCTTCTTGTGAAAATGACATGCGACAATTCAAGAATGTTTTTAGCAAAGCGTCGTCATTTGTCAAGAAAAATATGTTAAAGAAGGTGAGAGGGATATGACAACCTGAATCTGTTGACATACGTGAACCTGCGATTCACAAAAGTACTTGTGGACGTCCGAGCGCAAAAGACAAAAATTCCAAGGCTACAAAAGTCCCAGACTTGAATGAAGTACCAAACGTAGATCAACGAAGAAGCACAAATTAAAGATCTACAAAAGTCCCAGACTTGAACAAAGAACCTGCGAGACATAGTTCTTACATGGGTCCTAGAGTTCAACAAAGTATAAGACACATGTTATATGTTGGAGATGAAGTTAGCGACTATTCTATGTAGCAGATTCCAGAGATTTTCCGTCGATACATAATAAGTATATAAAATGTGCAAGGTGATGGAAATTATGGGTTTCGATGCGTTGCCCACGGTATTGGTCAACACCAAGATAGGTGGCGCAAAGTTCGAGCTCAGTTATTGCAAGAGTTAGACACAAATAGTGGCTTTTACATAAGTATGTGGTCACAAAATGACTTTAACCAAATTCAGAGATCAGTAACATTACTGATTTATGTATTAAATTATTAAGCAAATTCTTTGGCTAGGTGGAACGAAAAAATCCTTTCTTGTATCGTTGTCGGAGAGGATTAATTTTAGAAATGACATCCTGTACAGAAGCTAATTATGGGCAACCGTATTATGCATGCCCTTTTTCAATTGTAAATAATTATACATTTGTTTAGTTATGTAAATATGTAAATAATTTGTTTGTTAAGAATACATTTCTTATTATTTTCTTAACATGTAACAGGCAGGACAAGATTATTATGGGTGTGGATACTTTATGTGGAAGACTGCTTTTCAAAAAAAGTACTTTAGTCAAGTCTTTTCTTCAATGCAGTGCTCAAACTGCGTTGCTAAAGATAATAAAATTGACCAGCTTGAAATAAGAAACAAAATGTTATTGTCTCAAAACAAGATGTTGATGACAAGAATAAAGACGCTTGAGGCATCACTGGAACTGGCAAGGAATGAGGATCACGTATGTCGGTCGGGTGCAATGCTCCATGGTCTTTTAGATGAAATAAAAAAAATTCGTATGTAGTAGGTGTCGTTTTTAAATAATGTGTTAATGTTGTTGATTTATTGAATAATAACAGTTGTTGTTGTTGTAGTTGTTTAATATGTTAATGTTTAATGTGCTATTGTTGTTATTGTTTAATTAAATAAAAACACATTAGACGAATACAAATAACATAACACACACACACAACTCCCTTGTAGGGAGGGTTCCTTTTGTAAATATAGGGGGGGGGGGGGGGGGGGGGGTTAAGAATAACTTCTCCCGTAGTATTTTATGTTAAGGGTTACTAGTAATAATACCCGCGCACGCGCGGGTTTTTTTTAAGTTTTTTGAATAACATATTTTTATTTATTAAAAAATAAATAATTTAATTTTGGGTAAATTGCAAAAATGGTCCTTCACGTTCCACAAAATTGCAAAAACGGGACCGAGACAAAAAGTAGCGCAAAAAAGCCACCCACGTTCCACATTTTCGCAAAATCGCCACTGAGAGCCCTTTTCCGTTAATTTTCCCGTTAAGTGCCATGTCATCGAGGGCATTATCGTCATTTCATTGCTACTGTTGATTAAAGGACTAAATTTGCAATTTGAGTTTGATATTTTATTTCACTTCACCACCACCACCACTCTCTACCACCACACAACCAACACCACCACCCTTTACCCTTCATCTTCATCTTCTCCGGTGACCAAACCCAGATTCCGGTGACCAAACCCAGATTCCGATCACTTTTTCCGTAAAAGTGGGTCACTTTTTAATAGGTCATCGTAGTTTGTGTGCTGGAAGTGCCATTTAAGTTATGATCGAGACTTCATAATAAGCTTAATTTGTTTTGAACTTTCTTATGTTTTTATGTCCTTTTTTTCAAGAATTTATGTTATAAGATCATAAAATATGAGGCCTTCTCATTATGTAGGTTGATGAATAGAGTTTGGAAGCAAACGCATTAACAAAAACTAAGAATCAGATAACTTTGTTGTGTTAGTTGTTGATGATAATAACAGACACTTACAAGTATAATGTCATAAATGCTAAAGTATGGAATTCTTTAGCATTAGATTCATATGTCCTGGTTACAATTATTCCGGCAAGAACATATGAAAACCAAATTTGTAAGCCAAACAGTTCAAATGCTTAAAACAAACCACTTAAAACAAACCACTTGACTTGTGGAACTGATGAACTAATACTCGATGCATCATAAACTATATATCCGTTCCATCAATACTTAAAAAGATGTTGAATTCCAAATGTTAATGTAAATATAACACATGCCAGCATACGATGCCCAAATCCATACATCGGGTTCTCTTACATCTAGCTATCTAGGCTTCCAATTTTTCTTGGTCTCTTAGATGTCAATCACATGACCATAACTTCAAAAAAATATATAATATGAGTGATTATGCCCAGCAAGTACAAGTCAAACACCAGGAAATATGCTTAAAGGATTCCTGAATTATATAACCTTAAGCTATATTGTCAAATTTGAAAGACCTCTAGTAAGACAATGTGCTTGAGCTGATATTGAAAGCATTCCAACAGATACAATTTATAATTATCATGCTCAAATATATATAACCATAACTTCAATTAACAGTGTTAGGAAGAACCACTACGTACTCTATAATTTTACGAAAAACAAGCATATACCTGTGAAATCACTTGCTGAATTAGGCTTAATAAGTCCAGCGTTTGGTCTGACACAGTATTTCGTTGAAGATGTAGTTTTAACCTGCCAAAAAATTACCTCATGTGGATAAATCTGCTTCTATGAAATCTTTAGGAATAGAAGTCACGGTTCAATATCAGAAATAAGATTCAAACCTTAAAAGCAACATGGTAATCAGACTTATTGGCCAGTCGAATAGAACATGAGCTTGGTTTCTTGTATTCCACTAATGTGAACAGAGAATAAAAACATGAAGAGTTAGCCCAATCCTATCTAAAAAGTATAGCGTAGACCTACACTTGAGTATATAGACAGCTCAATACATTAAAAACAAGGCACCCATAGAAAATGTTTTGTGCATTTCAAAGGTAAGTCTACAGAAACAAGGCTAACAAATGTTTTTTTTTTTTCCAGCTAGAGGTAAATCAAGCAATGAAGGGTCTCAGCCTCCTGAGACAAGAACCAAGTGCTTCGAAAGAAGCTTATTGTGAAAGAAGATCCAAAGTCTTAAACCGAAAAAATGTAGATGTCATGTATGGCATGTCCTACATGATCTTGTGGAAATTATTTACATTAGTAAGAATTTTCTAACTGTGATGATGTATATTTACTTGCAATAGGCATTGCTCACTTTTGTAGACCACTAATTTTAGACATGATCAGGGATTTGATTGTGTTTCCCTTATTGTGTGGGACTCTGTGTGACTGAAATCTCTCTAAGGTGTGAGAGCCTAGACTACGAAAGACCCTAAACCCTCTAAAAGTCACCTTCAGTAGTAGAAGAGATGCTACTGTGGCTATCTGCAGTGACGTACTACCTCTCAATCTTTCACTATCATCAATTCCCCTCCCCAACCCACCCACCCACAACCGTTAGAACCTTGTAAAAGGAAATTTTTTAAAACATGAAAATAAGCTCTTATAGAGAATTGAGGATCACATAGTGGAAGGTGAAATGTTATTGATTGAAATGAAAGGGTTACAAAAGGTTAGTTACAATACATGAAGAGTAAAACTATTTATACTAACTGCTACATTGAATCTAGACTAGAGTACACTATAGATACATCACATTGCTGCTACTGCATTACTCATACATTGCTGCTACATTTATGCTAATACATTGCTGCTACTAGAGTCTTCAAGCTGCTGCAGCAGTAGAGTTGGGGTGTTTGCTGAATGTATCTCCTATATCCCCCCCCCCCCCCCCCGGAAGTTGGCATTGTGTATAGAATACAAATGTCAACTTGGATAGACAAGAATTGAGTGCTAACTGAGATGATGTTACAAAGGACTTGAGTTGGTTTGTAACTGATACTCCAACATCCTTGACTTGAGGACTTGAGTTGGTGTGTAACTGCTACTCCAACATCCTTGACTTGATTGACTGAGATGATCATTTTGAGGAAAATGAAATGGATGAGCAAAGTACTGCTTTGAGAGCAAAGTACTGCCTTTTGATTTGACAAAGTGCCTTGGATTTGACAAAGTACTGCAGCTTTGATTTGACCAAGTGTTGTTGCTTGGATTTGACAAAGCACTGTTTCTTTGATTTGACCAAGTACGGCTACTACTTTTGGATGAGATGCTGAATTTGTTAGCATCTTGTGATGGTGAATTAACACTAGATGTCTCAGCTTCATTAGATTCACCATAAACAGCCATTGATTAACAAACTTTGACTTTTCTTGATCTGATTCTTGATTCTTGATGAATGTTAATGGTGAAAGATTGTTATTCGTGATTTGTGATCAATCTTGATGATGATTGTAATGAATTTGACTGTGAATGAAAATTGGTTACTGTCTGATTGGTGAATCTGAGTATTTTGAATGAATTTCAATGGAATTGATGATTTTGGTGACTATTATGATGGATATGGATGAGTTATGACAAATTCAATGGTGGATTTGAAGGTTTTGAAGGTTTATCAATGGCGGCTGTGAGAAAACAGAGTTGTAACAGAATTTGATTGTTTTGTGATGGTTGTTGGTGATTTTTGCTGGGTTTTGATGTATTTTGATGAATTATGATGTTTTTGAGTGTTTTGTGATGATTGCGAGCGGAAATAATGATGGATTATGGTGGATTACGGTGGTTTTGAGTGTTTTGCTGAATGTATCTCCTATAGCTCTGTTGGAGCTTAAGTTCCCAACAGTTAACAACAAATAAAGAGGAAAACTAACAGGGAAGAAGACGAATAAAGTTAACAACAATTAAAGTTAAATACAACAGTGAAATGACGAAAATGCCCTCGATGACATGGCACTTAACGGGAAAACTAACGGAAAAGGGCTCTCAGTGGCGGTTTTGCGAAAATGTGGAACGTGGGTGGCTTTTTTGCGCTACTTTTTGTCTCGGTCCTGTTTTTGCAATTTCGTGAAACGTTAAGGACCATTTTTGCAATTTACCCTTTAATTTTTGTTTTGTTTGATTTATGATTTTTAATTATAGTTTTTATTATTAAAGATAATCATTTAAAAAGTTTAATCCTATTGTAATTATAGATAATTATAGTTTTTATTATTAAAGATAATCATTTAAAAAGTTTAATCCTATTGTTAGTTGCATCTTATCTATAATTTTTGTATTTATCTTCTACTTGTGTAGTATATCAACAAAACGAATTTAGAAATTTATAAATTAAAATATTACTTAATAAGGAAATAATCTTTTTTTTGAAATACGAAAGTCCCCACTAGGGGTTTTGTTGTATTATATAAAAGATTTTATACAAACCCTCCATGTGTTGTCACTTCAAAGGGGTTTGGTCAAATCGTACAACCCGCGATGCACACTGTACAAACCGGTGATGCATATAATGATTGAATACCTCTTTATAAGAGGGTGTGGATAACTCGCCCAAATTTTACAAATTTTAAAGGTCATGTCAAATATTACTTTTTGACAAATTATACTTGCCCGAAACGCAACTGGAAAATCTTGCCACTCAGTAAAACTTTTCGCCAACAAAGCAAGCCACCGGAAAAAGCTTTTTGTTAATAAAATTACCACCCAAAAAGTCACCATAATATAATATTAAGAATTATCGTTGTGTCCAATGCTAATAATCACTTGTTACTCAGCACATGCCCTTACTTTTACCACTTCTGGTTCAATCACAGATCACATTGGTTCTAATATATGCACATAAGAGTGAAGTTACATAAGAACAAGCTTCCTTAAAGTATTATTCTTCTTCAAACTCAAACAACATACATCAGGTGTGTTCAATAACAAAAACCAGTATCATAAATAACCAAAGGCTTTTAGTAGGTTGTCAAGCTAATGAAAAATGTCAGAAATCAAGAGATAAAAAAACTAAAGATTAAGATAATGCAAGCCTAATAAGGTAAACCAGGGATACAAGGAAAAGGAACGAAAAAGAACAAACAAGATTTGTTAGTTGAAGTTTGGAAGATGATGGACTCATATTCGTCCATTGTCAAATTTGATTCCAAATAAACTAGGAGAACAAAAGACTTGGGGAAGAATGCACACAAGTCACTACAACAAAGATTTGCAGCAATCACTCTTAGTTCCAGTGTTTGTGCATATTTGCAATCTGCAATTTATGAATTTTCTGAGTTTGAACTTTTGTTAAAGATGCTGTTTAAACTTTTATCTTTTATTTTAAGCCAGAAAAAAAGGTTGCGGTGACAAAGACCAAACTGCTATGATTAGCGATCAACTGTATTATACCTCAAGGCTCTGATGTGGAAAAAGAAGCCAAATCACTCTATAGAATACCAGCTGATAACACAATAGCTCGCTCAGACTTTGAAGCTTGATTGCATGGGATATATATAAGCATTCTGGCAAGTAGTTTTCAGCTTTCACTACTCTAATAAGAAAATGAGCTACAGAATAGCCTCAGAAAGCACAAGCAAATGAATCAAAACAAAGTGCATCAAACTCAAATCACAAGGTATTCTTTCAGAACATTTAAGTAGCCCAAGAACAAAGAAAAAATAAAGTGCATTCAACAACATACTAATAAACAAAAAGTTGTGCTCTTCTGAAAAAAAGGTTAACATGGGTTTGCTGAGCGGTTTTTTTCAACGTGCACTTAAGCAACAGCGTCTAGGAAAGCTCTTCCAGGTTGGCGGTTTGCAAGAGGTCCATGGCATCCAAGAAGCTGCAGTTACCAACAACAAAATTAGGATGTGTGATGCAAGGATCATGATATGATTTTAAAATAATATTTTAGTGTACCACCTATCCACTAAAAACTTGGAAAAGGAACAACTAACCCAAGACTCACCCACTTGACCACCTCTATTAATGTGCATAACTACGTACTCTTGTCATACTTTTATACAGTATATAATCAATGACCAGTAACTAAAACCCACACAAGCTTGATGTGTGATACTAGATAACAAACAAGACTGGCAATTTTACAATTTGCCCAAAAGCTACCTACTTCTACACAGCTTGCAAGTGAACATTTATCAACAACAATTCACCTTCCCATATCCGGCTATTTAAACTTCACAAACTAGCTAGATACTTAACGATAGGCTATTAAACATGCACAAAACAGTCAAATTCATAAACTTACTACGTATACTAAAAATGAGAATAAATTAACTTGGCGTTTACGATAAGCTAAATTGGACATGGACAGAACAGTCATTCACAACAGCAACATCCTACGTTTCATGAAAATGAGAAAGAATTACCCTGGCATTAACACCATCAGGCATAATGCGGTTCTCAGACTTCCACTGAATATAGTCAGCACGGCTGAACTTGGTGAAGCCCCTTCAATGACAACAAAAAAAAAATACAAATTAAGAAATCGACTCATAACATGATAAAGCATCAGACAATATATTTGTTGAAGCAAAATTTTACTATCATGAATCTCAACAATCATTGCATACTTTATAACATTAACAATGTTTAACCTCAAGCATTAACAAAAAGATATACGCATCATTTGGTAGGTAAATACACATACCATTTCCTGCTGATAATGATCTTTTGACGACCAGGAAACTTAAACTTAGCACGACGAAGAGCCTCCTGAGCATGCTGACTGTTACCATCCTTGCACCTAACCGACAAAAGCACTTGACCAATGCTCACACGAGCACACACACCTTGTGGTTTACCAAAAGCACCTCTCATACCCGTCTGGAGCCTATCAGCTCCAGCACATGAAAGCATCTTGTTGATACGTAGCACATGGAAAGGATGAACCCTGACCCTCAAGTGGAAAGCATCCTTTCCAGCAAACTTAGTCATGTACTTGTTGCAGGCAATACGTGCAGCCTCAAGTGCCTCACTGGAAACATTCTCCTTCTCCCAACTGACCAAATGCACGCAAAAGGGGAACTCATCGACTCCTTTCTTCTTCATACCGACGTCATAGATCCTAATCTTGGGATCGGGCACACCACGGCAGTAACGGGACTTTGGGTATGGCTTGTTCTTAATCTGCCTGTAACACCTAGCAGGTCCTGAAACACAGAAACAAACATTCCATCACAATCTGCCTTACTTAGAGTTGCAAATAATAATCCATACACTCATATCTGCTAAAACGTTTCACATTATTAAAACTTATAATACATATCATGCGCAACAGATCAACAAAAGTATGTAACAGCCTATATGAGTTATACTGCAACTTATACAAACAGGATGCAAAATCTTTCATAAAACTAGATAAGGACTACTCTTCAAAGTGTACTACAGAAATTTAATCTTTAACACACATGTTTCCTCCATCCAATTGCAAACTATCATATGAAAATCGTTTAAACAATAAGTTCCAAATTCGGGTCAAGATAACATAAGAGCAACCAACACTCAATTCTTTCGACTGTGTAAAGAAACATTTTTTAACGAAGATAAAAACCAACAGTCTAAAAGCCTAAAAGCATTACAGTGTATCGTACGACCGAAAAACCAATACAAAACACCTCAAAACTCAAACTACAGCTAACATTGCTTACATCACCGTCAAAGAAACAACATTTGTATATATGTTAATAAGCTACTGTTCTTACACATTAGATTACATACCAAAATCAAAATCAGTAAAAATGTTTGACCATCTAAAATTCAACATTTCATATTAAAAAAAAAAAAAAAAAAAAAAAAAAAAACCATATTCTAAAAGTAACTTGTTAAAAGAAAATAACAATCAATAAAATAAACATAAAATCAGTTGAAAACTACAAATCATCCAAATACTGTAACCTAAATAACTTTAAAACATATATCACATAAACAATAACAAAACATTTACATCTACTATTCTAAAACATAACACAACCTCAACTATTAAGTAATATAATGTAAAAAGAACATATTTAAACAATTCATAAACTATAAATCAACAACCAAGGGTAACAACATAAGATATGATTTGTTATCATCATGTGAATGAATGAAAGGACTTACTTCTTCCCATGGTAAAAATGTGGTTTGATTTGCCGCAATGCTCTTTATCACAAAAAACCCTAATTTATGAAGATGAAATGGTGGTTATAAAGTGGTGGTGAACATGTGTAAGTGGGCTGTGTTCGTATGGAATATTGGGCCGAATGTGGGCTTCAGTATTAGGCCGAGTTTAAATGACTTTGGAATTTGGAAATGTATTTGCTTTCTTTCGTGAAGGGAGTGAACAAATTTGCACTTTGAGAAAATCAAGCAAAATTAAACATATAATTTTTTGAGACCGGGTGCATTATTAGAAATTAATTTTTTTTAAACAAAATTAATAATACAACACAAAAATTCGTGCGTGTTTCGAGACACCCTGGTTCCGTCACTGTTTAATGAACTGAAAAGTAAAATTCATACTTCGCAACACTTGTGGAGCCATGTTTCGGCTAGGGTGAGTGACCCATCTATGGATGAGTTAGTTTGAGTTATGTTCTACCCAGGGACGGAACCAGGAGGTTGTGCGGGGTTTCGAGACTCCCGTGGATTTTTTTGACGTAGTGTTAATTTTTGGAAAAAAAAAAACATCAATTTTCCAATATGCATCTTGTCCATCAAAATGTGTTTTTAGTGTTATTTAGTTAATATATTTGCAAATAAAAAAATTAACTTATAATTTAGTAAAAGCCCAATGTGACAATGTAAATTAAAGCCCAAAAAATTATATGCACTTCATTATATTTGGTATTTGTTCCGTCTCTAGTTCTCTTGTGCGAGCCCAAGAGTAAAAGCTGAAGAAAAATGTTTGAAAGTTGGCCTGTTGATATGATGATTACATATGGTAAAATTAAATAATTAAGGATAAACAAAATATTTAACTATGTGTCAAATATTGAATTGGTTAGAGATACCTTAATGTTAAATTCTGTTTTGGATATGCTCGAGTTCATTTGGTTACTGTTGCTAGCTCCACTTCGATCGTACTGTTTCTCTTGCAAGAGAAGCACGTTAGGTTTTGTTGTGAATCAAGTGTAAGTCAAGCATCATCTAAAATTCTAAATAACTAACCTAGCAAACAATATTTGGAAGAAGCATGCTTACACCGAGAAATTGAATCACCAAATTGGTGCAACCGAAAAGAATTTAATAGGAGTCGTGACATGATGATTGAGTTCAAAGCAACAATAGATTCAAGATAAGGAGTAAAGGAGACAAGATGAGTTCTCAAACTTCTGATATCTATATTGCAAAACGAATCCAGCGTTTATTATTCAACTTTGAGCTCAACTAAGAGCATTCCCATTCCTAACGCCGGTTAGGCGTTAAAAGGGGTTTAACGCACGTTAAAGTCGAGTTAACTGTTGCGTGCTTCCATGTTAAGGTGGTGTTAACGTGGGAAGTTAAGTCCTTCACTTGGTAAAATAAAAAGAAGAAAAAAAAGTTTCACTTTCCCCCTTAAATGAAGGAGTGTTTTTGTAAATTGTTATTGAGTTAAGGTTGAGTTATGATTGGGGTGTTTTTTGTGAGTTAAGGTGAAAATGTTAAAGCTGATGTGACCTTGACGTGATACTGTGTTAAAGTTTAACCAATTTTATGAACAAGAGTTTTCTAATTTGAAGATAAAAAATGTTTGCTATCATGCTATTCGATTTTGAGCTCACACATTAAAGTTGAACTATATCTAACTGTTTCGTATTACATAATATGGTCATCATATCAATAAAAACTTAAAAAGCATGAAGATTAATTAAGTTTCATTTCCTTCTTAATTTTTCGCTCACTAGGAAGAATTATTATAGAGAAAATAACATAGATTTTTCTTTCATTTATTCGTATTTTCTAAAAATTACTTGCGAGTTGTGAGCACACAAACTTTAGTTTCTTTTCATTCTATTTCTTGATGAAAAAGTTTGAACATGATGTTAAAGTTGTTCTAATTTGAGATTATCGTATTTGTTATTTTTACTTAGAGCCTTCGGTACCCAGCGCCAAGGCTAGTGTTTTCCTGCAAAGCACGACCGGACGGTGCGAGCTCCATACCGTGGCTCACGTTTTCGCGTCTCGAGCCATCACAAACAGCCCAAATCGTCCCGGAAAACGCGACGGGATGGCGCAAGCACGGTATCAAGCCTCGCGTTTTCCCCTTTTTTTCTTGTCGTTATCCCGTTTTTTCAGTTTGTTTGAGAATATAAAGGTGTTTGATAAAAGATGTTCATGGTGTATTCGGTTTAACGAAGGCTCTCATGGTGTACGTATTTGGTTCATGGTGTAATAGCAGGAAGTTTTTTTGTAGAGAAGAAGAAAATTTGTAAAGATGTGAGAGAGTGTATTAAATGCTTTGGTCAAAATCTTTGGTCAAAAAGTTGTATAAATAGTATGCGTAACTTATAAGATTAAATAGAGTTTCAGAAATGAGTTTCTAGACTTTATGTGAAATACGAGTAAACTTTTTAATATAACCCTTATTTCTAATGTATCTTTTAGTTTTTTTATTTACTTTTTTTTTTATTTACTTTTTCTAATGTATGTCTTTAATTAATGAAATTTTAATTTTAATTAAATGTGTTAGTTTATTTATAAAAAAAAAATATATATATATATATATATATATATATATATATATATATATATATATATATATATATATATATATATATATATGTGAGGTCCAATGGTGCATGACGGCACTAGAAACTTTTGTTATAGGAGGGAGTGAGTTTATGGTATTATGATGAATTCTGGTGTTATGAGAAAAGGTGCTGAAGTGGTAGTATTTTTCTCCACGGCACCAGCAGAACAGCACCACGATACCTAATGCTCTTTAGAATTGAATTCGTAATGTAGAAATTCAAATAAGTCCCCATATCTTTTTCCAGGCCCGTTAAAACTCAAAAATAGAAATTCAAATAAGTCCCCATATCTTTTTCCAAGCCAAAACTATTCATACCCATAACAAAGTAGCTTCACCTACTTGTACCATACGTATTAAAAAGAGTCAGTGACTTTTTCAAAGGCCTGTCCTTAATTATAGTTAAAAAGCCCGCTCAAAAAGGAACTACTCATGAGACCAGGACAAGTTCTTCCACTCATTTTCTCTCTCACACACAAACACAAACACTGTGTGTTTTCATTTCACTCACAATTTTATAAAAAATTCACTCAGATTTTATAAATTTAGATTCAGTTACACAAATTTAGCACAAATGTTGATGATGATGTGATGACGACGAAGATGATACACCGAAAAATATTGTCGTAGTGTCGGAAGGTATCGTAATGTAATTTTGAATAACTATTGTGATTTAGATTTATTTAGCGAAATGTTGATTTACTGTATTTGATTTGTGATTTCGGTGAAATGTGTATTTAATTAGTTTTGTTTGTGAAGATGTTGGTTAACTGTATGAATTGTGATTTAGGTATTCAGGTATTAACATGATAACCGAGTAAATTAAAGTTTAATCAATGCACTTTCTTTCTTTTCATGTGTTGTTATATACGTGTTCCACTATATGCTACATACTTTCAAATTCTGTTCTAAATCTCTAATATCATACTTAAAGAACTCGGTGCAGTGAGTTATAAGGATGTTATAAGGAAAATTTGGTACCTATAACATGTTAAACTGCACCGTCAGTCCGTCACTTGTGTTATTGGTAAGTTATAGGCGTACAAGTTACACATAACATAACGCACATTTTGCGTGTGTGATTTTTCTATTTATTTTTTGTTTTTTTAGTATAAAGTGTGGTTTTTTATGGCGTGTTATAGGAATGTTATTGGAGAGGGTGTCTTTTAGGTTTCGTGTTAAAGGAATGTTATAGGGTAAAAGCTTAAGTGTAGATAATTATTGCACCTAGCACTCTTATTAGAGCACAAGGTGCAAAGTTGAGCAAGAGGCTCTTCATTCGGGCCCCACCATGCCACATCATCAAAACACCTCAACTTCAACTAACCACAACAAACATTTATTTTTTTATTCATTTCATTAAAAAAATTAAATTCTTTTCACAAATACTTAAAAATAACCCAACACATTAATTTTATTTCATCAAAATTTAAAAAAAAAAAAAAAAAAAAAAAAAACCCTGCTGCTGTGTCTTCTTCTCCAACCAAAACACACACAAACACACACTAAACTCACTTTCATTCATACACAAAAAAACCTTAACATCATCACTTCCTTTCACTCATTTTTCCAACACAAACACAAGATATAAAACCCAACAAAAAAAAAGAAAAAAAAAATTAAAGAACCTACCACTTTGTCAGAGTTTCACCTTCGCCGTGGCCACGGGGAGGTGACCAACGGCGAGCAACGGCTCGCCGTTGTCTTTGCCACCTAGGATGGCGAGGGGTGCTTCGTCGTTTGCACCTTGTGCTCTTATTGACGTGTATGGAGTGTTTTGGTAATTTTAAAGGTGTTGACCGCCACCAATACGTATGGTATCGAAACAAAATTGGAAAGTTTGTAGCATACAATGGAACGAAAACAAGTGCACGTATGATATTAGAACACAAGGAAAAGTACGTTGTTATTCTATAACCTAAACCTCTAATTTATGTGATTTTGTATGAGTATATTGTGGACGCTAGGTTCATATTTTGTGTCTTTTGAGTTTTCCTGTGGTAGTTAAGGAGTTTTACTTGAATTGTTGATGAATATTTTGGATGTTACAACTTACGAGCGATTGCGTAAATTATAATAATGTGGTAGTTAAGCAGTAGTTGTTTTAAACTTGTTTATTTGTATGGAATCAGAAAAAAATGTAGTTAAGATGATACAGAGATAATATGTTCCACGGGTAACTATCTGAGTTTATCTTAGCACGCTTGTGAAGTAGTGTTACATGATTAACATGATTATTGAGTAAATTGCATGTTAATTAATTGTTTAATTTGTATACTTGTCATTAGTCAAGAATCACTTTCAGTATATTTTAAAAGTTCACTGGAATTAAATCGAAAGCCATCAATTAATCATTTGACCCCCCCTCCCCTTCCTCTCTCTCTTTGGGCTTGGTGATTCTCCTAGACTCATGGTTGAAGGTAATTTGTAAATAGTAATGTAACTTAACATCACATTGTTACTACTAATTAGATATTATGTTCAATAACTTGCTGCATCGTGTGATTCATGTCTTGTTATCTTTTAATTTGAATTTACATAAACAGTTCCATGTGTATACTCACTAAATGTATTTTGTTGCAGAACCAGGAAGCATCGATATAAAGTTTTTACATGTGAATTTATACTAATGAAACTCTGCTACCCTCTAGTGCTTCATTCCATCCTTATCATACTTTCTTTTGTGTCTCCAGTGTTTTCCAACTTAAATTCCAATAAACTAGCTCTTCTTGCGTTTGCTGATGCTGTACCCCATGGTCCAAAGCTCAACTGGACCAATGATACTGATATTTGCACTTCCTGGCTAGGCATCGTGTGTGATTCTAACGGCACTCGTGTGTATGGTGTTCGACTTCCTTCTGTTGGACTTACAGGTCCCATTCCGCCCAACACTCTTGGAAGACTGGAATCACTCGAGATTCTCAGCCTCCGATTGAATCGCCTCACGGGAAGTTTGCCATCTGATCTTCTCTCTCATCCTTCCCTGAATCGTCTGTTCCTTCATCACAATAACTTTTCTGGTAACATCCCCACCTCCTTTCCTCCTCAAATGACTGTAATGGATCTCTCATTCAATTCATTCACTGGAAGAATCCCGTCAAGCATCCAGAATTTGACCCGACTAACTAGTTTAAAGCTCCAAAACAACTCACTGTCTGGTCCTATTCCGAATATAACATTTTCGAGGCTCAGAAATCTTAACATAAGCTACAATTTTCTTACTGGTTCTATTCCATCTTCCCTCAAAAGTTTCCCAAATTCATCGTTTTTAGGGAATTCTTTCTTGTGTGGACTACCTTTAAGGCCATGCTCACCGATACTCCCTCCTCTTTCACCTCCTCCCCCTCTTCCTCCTGCTGCTGCCACCCCTCCACCACATGGTGCTCCTCAACAGAAAAGCTCAAAAAAGCTTCCGTTATGGGCTATTATCGCCATAGCAGTTGGAGGTGGTGTTGCGATTACACTTTTAGTTGTTTTATTACTTTGTTGTTGTTTGAAGAAAAAGAGAAGGAATAGAGATGAAGCTCGTGTGCGAAAAGGGAAGTCTTCTCTTGGCGAAACGGGTGAGAAGCCTATGGAAGAATTTGGTGAAGTACAAGGGATAGAAGATAACAAGATGGTTTTCTTTGGAGGTTGTTCTTATAACTTCGACCTTGAGGACTTATTGCGGTCCTCTGCAGAGGTGCTTGGAAAGGGTAGTTATGGGACAGCATATAAGGCAGCTTTGGATGAGTCAGTAATTGTCGTTGTGAAAAGGTTGAAAGAGGTTGCTGTAGGGCAAAGAGAATTTGAACAACAAATGGAGACCATCGGGAGAATTGACCCGCATCCAAATGTTGTACCTCTTCGTGCTTATTATTACTCTAAGGATGAGAAGCTAATCGTCTATGATTATATCTCAACCGGAAGCCTGTTGACACTCTTGCATGGTATGCATTATAATGTTTTCTCTCCTATCCCCTTTCTTCATGTGTTCTTATTACATCATATCAAGATAAAAGTGCATAATAACACAAATTACCAATAATCTCCGGCTTGGATATGGTAACATTACTATGTACCTGTTACCATAATTAAGACCGCTATTTACCTTGTTTCTGAATTTATTCCTTGCTTGGTTTTCATCTACTTGAAATGAGACCATGTGTTCGTATTTGATTTGAAGTGCTTATATCCTTTGGCATATGAAGGATATAGTTGTAGGCGGTTGTAGCAAGTGTCTTAATGGGTAAAATTTGGTGTAGGCCGGATTGATTGACCTAAAATACCTTTTTTCCAATATATAAATAATTTGTGTGTTAACAATAACTATATACTGCAGCAATACTTGCAAAAATTTAATAAAGAAACTTAGGAGGTTATTAAAAATACACTTTGGCGGACCTTTGAGTCTTTGAAGTTTGACCCATTCAACCCATTTGCTTTTTAGCTACATTTCTAGCCATTCGACCTGTTAAAATTAAACATAACCCGAAGCGGGTTCATTTATAAGCACATGAGTTCAAGTTGGCTCATCCAAGTAGACTTCACAATTTGTACCTTAAATACTTATAGTTTTATGATTATGATTTCTGAAGCAACAACATATACCTGATTGATGGCCGGGCCTATCTGCATGAAATATGGTTATATTTAATCTCACAATATGGCTAACCTTCTTCTCTTGTGAAAGATAAATTAGACCGATATGCAATGTATCTTGCAAATTTGCAGTGTGATGCAACAGGTCACATATGTTGTGACTTGTGAAATGTGTCAGAATAAGGGCTAAAGTTTTAGTTAACGGATATATTGAAAAATGTAGGTATAATATCAAAGTTATTAAAATTCTATGGTTGTCCAACTCAGTTATCATCGAATATCCAATAGATGCCATGTACAGTAGTTGTATGACTGAATGTAGTATTGTACACCATCTTGATCAGTGTACTTCGTTGCTAAATCATTATCAATCTGCTTATCAACTTCAATATCATTGCAGGAAACAGAGGTGCTTCTAGAACTCCGATAGACTGGGAAACTAGAGTAACTATTGCCCTTGGAGCTGCACGAGGCATTGCCCATATCCACGCTTCTGGTGGCCCTACATTCGTTCATGGAAACATTAAATCATCAAATATCCTTATTAACGAAGATGGAGAAGGCTGCATCTCCGATAGTGGCTTAGCCCTTCTTGTAAATTTCCCACCATCCACATCTCGGTACACTGTCGGTTACCGAGCTCCAGAAGTTCTTGAAATCAGAAAACACACTCATAAATCCGATGTCTACAGCTTTGGTGTTCTTCTTCTTGAGATGCTCACTGGTAAACAACCGCTCCAATCACCAGGAAGAGAAGACATGGTTGATCTCCCGAAGTGGGTCCAATCGGTAGTAAGGGAAGAATGGACTGCTGAGGTCTTTGATATCGAGCTTATGAAATTTCATAACATCGAAGAGGAGATGGTGCAAATGTTGCAGATAGGTATGGCGTGTGTTGTTCCGGCTCAAGATATGCGGCCTACTATGGATGAAGTTGTGAAAATGATTGAAGAGGTTCAAGTGTCGGATTCTGAAACCCGACCCAGTTCTGATTAGAACAGTTCCAAGGACCCAAATGTGCAGACTCCTTAATTTTGACAGTATACTTGCAAGTTATAAGCATACAACCTTTCTATGATGTCTCATGCAATGAGTGAACATGTTAAAATTAACAAAATCTTTTTCATCTTTTAGGAACATGCATTAAGAGGATTAGATTAGGCTTATGTGTCTGTTGATTTTTAGCAAGAATAACAGTTTACAGCTGATTCATGATCTTCTTCCTGTTTATGGCATGCAATCTGGCTAGTTATGTATGCAGCAGTAGTTCAAAAATGGGTATTATTGTAATATGGGTAAAAAATGATTCGGTTGATTGGCACACTAACATTGTTTTCCCGTTTAGTTTTATGAATGGTTAAAGTCTTAGAATATGATTAGAAGATTTGTACTACTGAAACAGAATTCTAATAAAACGATTTAGTATCTTTTGAGCATTTACATAGATTTTGGGTGACTTTGGATCCGTTTGACCCATATAATGTTTGGCCATGTTTTCGAAGTTTACCGTTTGGCCTCTTGAGTTTACCACATAACCAATCAAGCCATTTCTGGCTGCACATCTCTATACTGTCATATCTTTGAAAATGCATGTGTTTTTGTTCATTTATCAAGGCCCTTTCGATATCTCATAGTCCATCACAAACGTACATAGAATATGGGATGACCGAAATGAATTTAACAAGTAACCAGTCTCTTGCTACTTCAACAATAACCATTTACAATGCAACAATGCCAGTAGTACTAGTCAAGTTTAATAAGCTGGTCGACATTGACTATAGATGGACTTGCCATCATGATGCTCCTTCATCATTATTTTCAGTTGCCTGTCACGTGTTTATCTCGTTAAACTTGATGGATACTCAAGTTCTCACTGGTTTGAGATCAAACACGAACAACAAACACATGGGACGAGGGTCACAGTCCACAAGACAACAATACTACAACAGCCGTTCAAACAATCTCACTAACTAGATACGACACCGAAGAGCTGCAGGGAATATGGTGATGAGATCTATGTGTTTTTATCAAACTTTCAATTTTGTGTCACGTGTCATAGGCTTTTTTTAACGAAGAGACCAAGTAGTTTGATGAGTTATAACGATTTTATCACAACTATATGCGTAAACAAAACTATCAACTTCAATGCAGGACAGCAGGACTTGATTAATTCTCAAATTATATATTTTGGTTTGAAATTGAATTGGTAATAAAACTTCATAAAAGAATTGGAATAGAATATGCAAACCTATAATCAGTGGCGGATCTAGAAATCCATAATAGGGTGTGCACTATATATTAATATCTTTTTCTCAAATATTTTTGACTCGGTATGGCTTTACGGGTCGGATCTTTTCGGGTTGTTTTTTCAAATCTTCATATAGTCACATTTTTTAGACTTTTTTAGTCTCTTAAGTAATCAGCAAATCACATGTTCAACTTGCTTATTCTTTGTTGACTCTTTTTATTAAGATCCATTATGTAATTTACTTTTCTGGAAAAACTAATATTGTATGTTTAACTAAATCTTTGTCAATTATATCACAAAATAAAATATTGAAATTGCAACAGAATAAACTGCCAAATATTATTGAAAATCCTAATAACTAAATCGTATAAAAAAGTTCTAACTTAGATTATAATGAACTCCATATAAATATAATAGTATGAAAAAATGTACTCACACCTTGTGTTAACGTACAAACACAACACCTTTTCAAAATAATATATACTGGACTCAAAGCCCAAAGTTAAAACGTTAAATAACAAATGGGCCATAAAAACTATATTAGTTTTGGTTGACTATATATTTGACCTACTTCTTCTTCAAGACAGCATACCCGCAGTCGTTATATTCAAAAATCCAGTTCCTTTTTCTTTTCTCTTTTTCATTTGAGCAATGATAAATTATATTAGAGTGTACACTCACGTTTTTCCAGCATTTTTTAGGGTTTGCACTCATAAATTTTCAGTGTATTTTATAGTTAATGAAAAATCAAAAAATTTTATACTAGTAAAAATTTTCACAGGGTATGCACGTGCATACCATTTGCTCAATGTAAATCCGCCCCTGCCTATAATAGAAATGAATATAAATACAAAGAGAAAACACGCGAATAGAACCAAACTATAAAAGGTCATTATTTTCAAATAAACTATGTAAGTCAAACATTACTTAAAAAAAGTTGCAATAGCGCCTTTTTTATAAAACAAGAAGAAAGTTGTCGCTCCTTATTTAGTTCAAAAACTCCCATACAATCAAATCAAAGTCTTATCCATTTGTAGATGGAGCTTTGATAGTGATGAGTGCTTATTCATACATCCTTTTTAGACCTAAAATTAGACCAAATACACCAAATATTAACCAAATATGCCAAGAGAATGTATGTTTTTGTATTTGTGTATGTGCAGGTACGGATCTGTGAAAAATGAACAAAAACAAAGCAAAACCGACAAAAACGAGCACGAGATTGGAAAAAGGTAAAAAGCCGAAGCCGAGGAAGAAATTTATCCAAGAAAAGCCCAAAACGACAATTCAAATTCTTAAAGATTCAAAGAATGACAAAAGAGACCCTTAGTGGAAGCATGAAGATATTGACAAGAAAAATACTCCAAGTATTCACAAGTTGTCGATTTTGATCCTTTGAAGAACTTAGGAAGAAAAGTCAACTCTAATCCTCCAAGTTACAAGAAATGCATTTGAATCGTTCTCAGTCGTTACGTTTAATATTAAGTTGTATTAGTTACATTTTATAATGTTTTAAGCTTGAATTTCATGATTTGTAAAGGTCTAGGGCTAATTATGCAACAATGTAAAAGATTAGAGAAACCCTAGCCCCTAGCCTATAAATAGAGATGTAAGCCTCATTTGAGAGGGTGGTTAGTTTTTAGTTTTGGTTAGTTCTAAGGTTAATTTTAAATTTAATTTTTTGTCTAGTCCTATTTTTACTTTCTCTCTCTATCTTTATCTCTCTAAAAATCTTTAATTTTATGAGTTAAATTCTTGTTTTTATTGGTGGGATTTAAAGTTTATGGTTAAACTAGGTTGTTTAGTAATAAATTTGGTAGAAAAACATTAGTTTTTAGGCTTTATTTTGGATCAAAATGGTGTTTTGTTATGTTTTTATCGAGTTAGATTTTTAAAATTTTTTTTACCGAGTTTGATTTTTTTTTAAAAAAGTTTATCGAGTTAGGATTTTTTTTTTTAAATATTACCGAGTTTGACATTTTAGAACTAGGGAACTTTTAGCAATTTTTCGAGTTTCGTTTTCGAGATTAGGGACCTAAATGCAAAACAATAAAAATAAAATCTTTCGAGTTTGAGATTTGTTGAAACTTGCGAGTTTGGATTTTTAAAATGGATTACCGAGTTTGAGTATTTTTAACTAGGGACTAAATTGCAAATACTTTCGAGTTTGAGTTTTGTTATACCGAGTTTGAGTTTTTGTTTGTCGAGTTTAAGTTTTATTTTATAATACCGAGTTTGGGTTTTATTTGTACCGAGTTTGAATTTGATTTTTTACTTTTTATTTTTTTTATCAAGTTTGATTTCTTTTGGCGAGTTAGCCAAGATTATCGAGTTAGATGATCATTGCCTCATCGTTTATCGAGTGAGGTTCTCTTTTGCTTAATATCTAAACGAAACTCTGCCGAATTTTTCTAAAATTTATCAAGTTAGGATTTATTATATAACAAGTTAGTATCTTTTATCTAGTAACGTCATCTAGTAAACATTTATAGTTTAATAATTATTAGTTTTTTATTTCTTTTACTTATTTCCTTTTTAATTAGTCTTTATATCCTTTTCATGTATTAAAATTTAAAAAGCCAAAAATATAATTTTCCTTTTACGTTATTTTTTTCTTTTATATCTTATTGTTTAGAAAAACTTAATTTGCAATCGTAGGACTAGTATCGCTTTTAATTTTTCTTTTAAAATTAGTCGTGTTAAGTTTTCTTTACGCTTTTATTTCTATTTCATTTTTGAGAATGTTTTTTTTTTTTTGCTAATTTGTTTTGCATTATTTGCTTGTTCTCTTTACTTTAATTGCAATTTTATTCTCATTTGTAGTATAATCAAAAACTAAAATATTTCTTCTATCCTCATTCACTTCACAAGATTCACAAACCGAACCGACAAGATCGAATTCAACCCTCGTTGGGAGAACGACCCGGGGAACATACTTTCACGAGCATTTCTTCGGAAAAATAAAACTATACACTCAAAAAGACTTAAAATCAATGGCGCCGCTGCCGGGGAGGCGTTGTTAAGATTTCGTCGATCGTTTGTTTGATTTGTGTTTTGAAGAACCTTCCTTTGGAAGTTATCGCTTTTATTAAAATTTAAAAAATAAATAAATAAATATATATATATATATATATATATATATATATATATATATATATATATATATATATAGGGTAGGGTTCTTTTCAGAACCAAATAAATTGCGAGAACTGCGAGAACCAGCATCAACCAATCAGATTTTTTTGAATATTTATTTTTATTTTTTAATCCAAAAGGGTATAATAGTAAAATTATATTTTTTTTTTTTTTGGGATTTTTTTAATAAAAAACGTTTTTTTAGATCCTAAATTTTAGGATTTTTTTTTTTTTTTTTTTTTTTTTTTTTTTTTTTTGCAATAATTATTTTCTAGTATGATTTTGAAAGATAAGGTGCACATGCGGTTTTTTTTTTTTTTTTTTTTTTTTTTTTTTTTTTTTTTTTTATTTTATATATAAGGTAAATTTACAAATATTTGTATTGTTCAATAGCTTAGACCTCTAATGTGTTTTGGTAAAATATATTTACACAAGTGCATTGAACGACAAACATAAATATTTTAGATGTATATCGTATACATTTCAAAATAAAAACATTATACACACAATTAAAAATCATATCACATACAATTCAAATACAAAATTATAAAAGTAAATAATAAATGAAAGTTTCGTTGATGTATAGTTGTGTCTACTAATCTTCTCGCAACTTCATGCACTTGAGCATTTACTCTTTACTTTTTTATCATAATTATTTTCTCGCTAGATAGTATGTACAAAACACATGTACACTCTTGGCATCACTCATCATACTCGTACTTGTAACCACAACCAATTAATAAACGAGTTATTTAATCATAACATCTAAAAAAAACATATATGCACAATGTATTTCTGACTTGTTCACAAGAGAATTTCAATACATTTAAACTTAAAAACTGTAAAACACATATGCACAAATTACAATGAAGGCGTAACAACAAATTACAATGAAAATAAAAACCACATCATCACACTACTCAACACATATGCACAATTTAAAACATATATACATAGCTCTTTTCTTGATTTTATATAAACCTTAAAACACATATGCACACCCCTTTAACTAATTTTATACCAGCCACAAATTATATAACATATATGCACCCTTTGCTAATATCAAATTATGAAAACTTTTTTAACATTACAACTAACGTAACATATATGTACATTCTTTTCATTGGGTAAATAAAGCACAAAGGACCAACTTATCAAAGTGAGTCCACTAGCACAATAATCAAGATGTCTCATTGAAGTGATAATATTGAACTAAACCACTATCCATAGATACATAACAAAGGGGTCAGTGGTCTAGCAACAATTCTACTCAGCCAAATACGAATATCAATTTTTATCTTATAGAGCTACAATTCTACTCTATTTCACAATTCAAGCATATCATCACGAGAACCAATGCTTGAAGAAAAAAAACCTACCTACACAGGCTTTAGTTAGCCATATTACTAACAAATATTCACCGAGAACCAATGCTAGAAAAACAAAACCTACCTACATGTGCATTGTCTTTTACATCTGCTAAAGAAAGATCCACATCCTTTATTTAAAGACCTACAAAGTATAAAAAAAAAACAAAAAAAAAACACCATTATTATTAGACACCATATTAGAGCGAGGCACCAATCATGTTACTTTTTTCTTAAATTTATTAATATATTAATTTAGGTTCACTGATCTTTATGAACCCAATAAACCTCGATGGAATTTTGGTCAAACAACCTACAGTAGGTCATCATCCTCCAATTTCTGAAAAAAATAATTGTGGGATTATGGATCAAGTAACACATGACTTATTATGATAAATTATGAGACCAATCTATTTACCGTGGGACACATATAAAACACAATACTCTTTACAATGGAACATATACATATTCGAATGTATTTATGGAGTGTACATGCCCCTTTAAACAACAAGTGTTTCATTAAGATTTAAGAATTGATATGTGCCAAAAGAATAAATACATGTAAACCATTGAAAAACAAAAGTATTTTATCACCTGATCGGTTTCGGATCATGAATATCGAGATACGGATCAACTTTTCATATATCAAAAGATTAAAAAGCTTCAAAATATGGCGTGGATGAAAGAACCCTCCCCTATGAGAGATAATTAAGCAGATGCACATAAACCGTAGATTTTGGAGTCAGTTTTGGGAGTAATGGGTGCTACTTTTATGGATGATTTAAAATACCCAATTTACCCCTAATTTAAACTTTTCTTTCAAAATAAGTTATATATATTTTCAAAAATGTCATTTTGCATTAATATGTTGCACTCTATGCATTATTAAGAGTAAACAAGTGGTTCTCGCAGTTCTCGCAATTTATTTGATTCTGAAAAGAACCTCACACTATATATATATATATATATATATATATATATATATATATATATATATATATATATATATATATATATATATATATATAAAAACCAAAAAAGATTTTCTTTTCTATTTTCTTTTTCTTTTTAATTTTGTTTTTGGTGTATGCACACCCGTTCTACTTCTGAGAATCTTACTTCTCCGCTCTCAAACCCCGAGCGGGTTTTACGACATACGAGTCGGGTTCATTTCCTTGACGACGAGGAGATGAGCCATAACGAACAACACAACGGGCCCCCGCCGATGGGTGGTCCGCAGCACAATGTTGTCCCGCCGATGGGACAACAACCGGCATTTGATCCGCGTTCGATGGAAGAACAACTCCAATCACCATTTAACGGTGTGAGGAGAGCTATTGTGATTCCGGACATCAATGCCAACTTTGAAATCAATCACGGATTACTCAATTTAATCACGGGTATATCCTTTCACGGGTTCGATAACGAAGATCCCTATGCACACATCCGAAATTTCGCCGACATCGCTGACACCATTAGAATGAATCAAGTTCCTCATGATGTGGTGAAATTAAAGTTGTTTCCTTTCTCCTTAAAAGGAGCATCCCGGACTTGGCTGGAAAAGGAACCGCCTAACTCGATTCACACTTGGAATGACCTTGCTTCCAAGTTTGTGAATCATATCTATCCTCCCTCTAAAACTTCTAATCTACGATCCCAAATCTTTCGATTCCAACAAGCTTTTGATGAGTCGTTCAGCGAAGCTTGGGATCGATTCAAAGATTTGAAGGAAAAATGTCCGAACCATGGGTTCACCGACCTTCAGCAGATTGATACTTTCTATAATGGGTTGAATCATGTTGATCAAGACCCACTCAACTCTGCTGCGGGTGGGAACTTGTTGGCTCGAAACACGAATGATGCTTTCTTGATAATTGAGAACAAGGCTCGTGTGAGAATGTCTAGGAACAAACCTCAAGTGTCGAATAATGAGAAAAATAATGATGAAATGAAAAGTATGATATTGGCTTTAACAAAGAAAGTTGATGCTATGTCTATCGAAAAACCAAACCATCAAGTCGATGTGGTTAGTCATGGTTGTGAGACTTGTGGTGGTCCACATTTGTATTATGAATGTCCGGCCACCGGTGCCTTTTCTCATGAGAACGCGTATGCTGCAAATACGGGTAACAACGGTTATCCACAACCTCAAGGAGACCGTAATCTCCTCAGCTACCGTTCTACTCATTTTCTTGGACCACCCGGTTTCGAACAACCAAACCAAGTCAATCAAGTCAATCAGAATCATAATATGCAGAATCGTAATAATCAAGGAAATCAAAATCAGAGTCGAGCTAATAATGGTTTTCAAAATCATAATCAAGGATTTAATCAAAATCAAGGTTTTCAAGGTAATTACAATCAAGGCCCGCCTCAAGGGAATTTTCAAAACCAAGGAAATTATGGAAATCCTGGGAATTTTCAAAATGCTAATTATGGAAATCAGAATAATGGCAATTTTCAAAACCGTGGGCAAAATTTCAATAATAATCAAAATCAAGTTGTGATTCCAAATCCGTCGCCCACGGATGAGTTGATTAAGCAATTGATTAAAAGTCAACAAGCTTTAATTGCAAAACAAGATGAAACAACAAGGTTGTTTGCTACACAAATCAACGATATTAACAAACGTTTAAATGATCGACCCTCGGGATCGGGTACTCTTCCAAGCAACACGATCGCAAACCCGAGGGGCGAAGTCAAAGCGATCACGACTCGCAGTGGTGCTTTTTATGAACCCACGGTTCCGACTACCTCTTCTTCTCCACCTCCTAAGGTAGTGGACCGTAAGACCGAGGCGACAAAGGACCCGGTTCCACCTACTAATAACGGAGGTTCCGAAAACGTCCAACCTCCGGTTGTTCAAGTTTCAAAAGATAAAGGAAAAGCCGTTTTTGAAAACAATTTGAAATACAAGTCTAAATTGCCATATCCGTCACGATTTAATGATGAAGAGCTCCATGCAAAATCTAAAAAACAAATGGAAAAGTTTCTCGATATTTTTCAACAGTTGCACTTTGATATCAGTTTCATGGATGCTCTTGTTTACATGCCGAAGTTTGCCTCAACGTTTAAAAATCTGATAAGTAACAAAGAAAAATTGCTTGAATTAGCCGAAACACCGATTAATGTTCACTGCTCCGCCATTCTTCTCAAGAAGCTTCCCGAGAAGCTTGGAGATTCGGGAAAGTTTCTCATTCCTTGTTCGTTAAAAGATCAAGAGGTTTGCAATGCCCTGGCCGATTCAGGTGCAAGCATTAACCTTATACCATTTTCGATCTATAAACAACTTGGGATGGGGGAACTTAAACCGACCCGAATGACGTTAGAGCTGGCTAACCGTTCGATTACTCATCCGGTTGGAATTGCGGAAGATGTTTTTGTTCAAGTGAACTCGTGTACTTTTCCGGCCGACTTTGTCGTTGTTAATTTTGAACCCGATCCGAGAGTTCCTCTTATACTAGGGCGACCGTTTTTACGAACCGCAAAAGCCCTAGTAGATCATTTTGAGGATACTCTAACTTTACGACATGATGATGACATAATGATTTTTAAAGCCGATGCTCCGAAATCAAAGAAGTTTTCCGTAAAAAGCATTGATGTTTGTGATTATTCCTTTGATGATTTTGTGAAAACGTTCGTCTCCGACTCTTCCCCATCATTTCCTCCGACTAAGGAACATGATTCTTTTTGGGAAGAGGTCGATGAATTTCTTGCTATTGATACGATTCCGTTTTCTGAGATTGACGATTCTTACTTTGATTCGGAGGGAGATACTATTTTTCTTAACAATTTGTTGAACGATGAACCGTCAATCCCTCCGGATAAAGTTGAGACGAAGATTGAGCTTATAATTGACAATCCTCTTGAGCCCGAGCTCGAGGAATTTTTACCCGACTTTGAGAGTTTTTCGTTTAATACGACTGAGGAGATTAGTGGCAATCCCACTTATCGTCCTGATTTTTCTTATACGACTTATGAAGCTTTTAACTTTGATATCGATCACTCGGAAGAGACGAGTCGTGACAGTACCACTTCTCATGCTTTTATCTCTCTTCCGAAGTATGAGTCATTTTGTTTTGACAAAATTGAATGTGAAATTGAAAAGTTTTCTAATCTTGAATATGAAAGTTTCAGTTTTGATCTTGAAGTTGATCATGATCCGGGTGGTGTTCTTAAGAATGAAAGTTTTAATGAAAAGTTTTTCCCAACCCTCCCACCCGGAAAGGATTTTAAAAGGAGCTTAAATAATAAAAGTCATAATTTCACAATTATGAAGTTCTCTTTTGATGAGGATGAGTTTTACAAGATTGTTATCATGACTTTCTTGCCATTTGTAATGTTTGGTGTGGTTTCTCTTATCCTTCACTCCGTGGGGAGTGAGGATGTTGTATTTGATCCCGGTATCGTTTCTAAACGTTTTCAACATTAAAATACCAATGGTTATCTCTTCGGGATGGAACTTTCAATTAAGTCTTATGTTTTTCAAAATATTTTGAATGAAAGCCCGATGGAGATTACGTTCCATCTGCTCTCCCCAAGGATGACTTAATTCGGGGATCGAGTCAAGCTCATGTGACTCGGTGAACAAAAACAAGCGCTTCGTGGGAGGCACCCCATGCTTATCCAATTTCATTATCTTTATTTTCTATTTTCTAATAACGTGACGTGAGGGGGGCGACCCTTTCCAAACTCGTGTTTTCGTGGTTGTTTATTAATGTTCAGGAATTTCTCCGAAGTTTGAGGACTCTCGTGCTCGTGGTTTGTCGTTCTCTCCACTCGAGTCTCATCCTTCGCTGCTCTTTCGGAAATTCACCATATCCAAAATCTTATCGACTAACGTTTATCTCTTGGCATACTTAATAAACGGCCTTAGATTTTACGTAAGATTACCTTTACCCTTAAAACATTGAGGACAATGTTTCACTTTAGTCTGGTGGGGGGGGGGGGGGGGCGAATCTTCGATTCGATTTGACCTGTACCATCGTCTGAGCTGTTTAACTTACGCAACTCCGTTTTCCACCAAAAAATTTAATTTTTGTCACCGCTTTATATAAAAAAAAAAAAAAAAAAAAAAAAAAAAAAAAAAAAAAAAAAGTATGAAAAAAAAAAGTATGAAAAAAAAATGAATGAAAAAATATATATGATATGAATAATAAGTTTTGACACCTTGTTTTGACTTTCCTACCGGCGAGAGTAGAAATAAATGTTTCGACTTGACCGGGCGTGTTGAGCCCTAGCTTGTTTCCCTTAACCAAAATAATCAAAAGATTATGGCTAAGCATCCGCGGATCTCATTATTTGGGATTTTAAATTTGCGGAGATCGAGGAATGATAGAGTTTATTTAGAAGTTTCGTGCTATACACGGATCGCATTACTGGGATTTAAAAAACCCACGAGAGGTACTTGTGGCCTCCTTGTTCCCATCAGAAACGTCACCAATATATAAATAGATGTTCTAGGTTAATTAGTGTTATTTCGGTTTGAATAATATTTAGTTTTTTGTTTTCTTAAGAGAATTTTTTGCTTTAGAAGTTGGGTACATATCAAGGAACACCAAAAATAAGAGCCAAAAAGTGAAAAATCAAAAGTCAAAAGTTGACTATCTATGTGGTTTTGGAGCTACCCGATAAGCTTCCATTGATGTTATGAGAGAGAAATCAAGAAAGAAAGAAAAAAGAAAAAAAAAAATATATGAAAAGAGTGAAAAAAGTAAGAAAAGTGAAAGTTGAAGTTGTATCGAATAAGAGCTTATGTATGAAAATAAGTTGTTGGCGCGTGAGGTGCATGTGATAAGTGATTAGTAATCAGTCACATGAGGTGCACGTGATTGTACTCCGCAACTTATATCTTTGATATTGTATGTACCCCAAATTCTTTGATGTGGACCGAATTTCTATTGCAGTGGTTCTTAAGAGAAAATGAATAACTACTTATCGTTTTAACTTAGGTATCACTATCGGACTAACAAATATCGAAACGAAAAAATATGAAGCAATTCAGTTCTCACAAATTAAAATATTTAGATAAAAAAAACTTAGGACCTAGGAACAAGAGGTAATACACAAGTAACTTTTGTGGGCAGTGTTAGCATCTAACTTCTGGATAAACAATGATCTCGATTTTACGCTTAGTTTGGGAGCTTGTGAAAAATCAAGGATGACGATTTTTATCCGAACGGTTTCTTCTCTGTGAGAAGTGTTTCTACTCGTTGACCCTGAAAATTATCAACAGATAAGAATTGATAATGAAAGTCAAGGCAAACCGTCACATATATATATATATATATATATATATATATATATATATATATATATATATATATATAAAATACAAAAAGAGTAGTTGTAGTGTTATTCCTGAAAATCGGAAAACGGAGCGTTTTTTAGAATAAATGATTTTAATATCTCTTTTCAACATCATTGCTACTTTACAACGTCAGTAAAGAGAGGTTTTGAAATTATTTATCTCTTAAGCGTGAGGTGATGATATTGCGTGAGGACACGGCAATACCTTAGTCTGGGGGATTTTGATGAGTGCTTATTCATACATCCTTTTTAGACCTAAAATCAGACCAAATACACCAAATACTAACCAAATATGCCAAGAGAATATATGTTTTTGTATTTGTGTATGTGCAGGTACGGATCTGTGAAAAATGAACAAAAACAAAGCAAAACCGACAAAAACGAGCATGAGATTGGAAAAAGGTAAAAAGCCGAAGCCGAGGAAGAAATTTATCCAAGAAAAGCCCAAAACGACAATTCAAATTCTTAAAGATTCAAAGAATGACAAAAGAGACCCTTAGTGGGAGCATGAAGATATTGACAAGAAAAATACTCCAAGTATTCACAAGTTGTCGATTTTGATCCTTTGAAGAACTTAGGAAGAAAAGTCAACTCTAATCCTCCAAGTTACAAGAAATGCATTTGGATCGTTCTCAGTCGTTACGTTTAATATTAAGTTATAGAGTTAACTACATTTTTGGTCCTCGTGGTATACCGGGTATAACGGTTTTGGTCCAATTTTTTAAATTGTAACGGATCCAGTCCAAGATCCGACGACCCGTAACACTTTTGGTCCAATTTTTGTTGACCATAGATTTGACTAGTTAAAATGACTAAAATACCCTCACCGTTACGCACATAATTTGCACCATTCGTCCCTAACCAAACGGCCGTTAGTGCTGTTACTTTAAAAAACTTTTTTTTTCAATTTTTTTTTAATTCGGAAAAAATTTTAGAAAAAAAATTAAAAAAAAAATTTGAAAAAAAAATTAAAAAAAAAGTATTTTCGCTAAAAAAGTTTTCCAAAAAAATTTCAAATTTTTTTTCAATTTAAAAAAAATCAAAAAAAAAATATAGAAAAAAAAGTTCAAAAAAATATTTTAGCTAAAAAAGGTTTCCAAAAAAATTTCAAAATTTTTTTATTCAATATAAAAAAAAAAATCGAAAAAATTTTTTAGATTTTTCAAAAAAAAAAAAATTCAAAAATTTTAGAAAAAAAATTCGAAAAAATTTTTTAGATTTTTCAAAAAAAAAAAATCAAAAATTTTAGTAAAGAAATTCGAAAAAAAAAATTAGATTTTCCAAAAAATTTCAAAAAAATTCAAATAATTTTTTTTTCAAAAATAATTTTTCAAAATTTTTAAGAAAAAAAAATTTAGATTTTTTTTAGCGAAAATATTTTTTTGAAATTTTTTTTCAAAAATATTTTTTTTCTAAAATTATTTTCGAAAAAAAAATTTAGAAAAAAATTGAAAAAAAAGTTTTTGAAATTTTTTTGGAAACATTTTTAGCGAAATTTTTTTTTGAGTTTTTTTCTCAAAAAAGAAATATTTTTTTGAATTTTTTTTTCTAAAATTTTTTTTCGATTTTTTTTTTAAATTGAAAAAAAAAATTTGAAATTTTTTGGAAACCTTTTTTAGCTAAAGTATTTTTTTGATTTTTTTTTTCAAATTTTTCTTTGAACTTTTTTTCTAAAATTTTTTTTCGATTTTTTTTTTAAATTGGAAAAAAAAATAGAAATTTTTTTGGAAAATTTTTTAGCGAAAATATTTTTTTTTTAATTTTTTTTTCAAAATTTTTTTTGATTTTTTTTTCAAATTTTTTTTGTCGAATTAAAAAAAAAAAAAATTGAAAAAAAAAGTTTTTTAAAGTAACAAAACTAACGGCTGTTTGGTTAGGGACGAATGGTGCAAATTCTGTGCGTAATGGTGAGGGTATTTTAGTCATTTTAACTAGTCAAATCCATGGTCAACAAAAATTGGACCAAAAGTGTTACGGGTCGTCGGATCTTGGACTGGATCCGTTACAATTTAAAAAATTGGACCAAAACCGTTATACCCGGTAAACCACGAGGACCAAAAATGTAGTTAACTCTAAGTTGTATTAGTTACATTTTATAATGTTTTAAGCTTGAATTTCATAATTTGTAAAGGTCTAGGGGCTAATTATGCAACAATATAAAAGATTAGAGAAGCCCTAGCCCCTAGCCTATAAATAGAGATGTAAGTCTCATTTGAGAGGGTGGTTAGTTTTTAGTTTTGGTTAGTTCTAAGGTTAATTTTAAATTTAATTTTTTGTCTAGTCTTATTTTTACTTTCTCTCTCTAGCTTTATCTCTCTAAAAATCTTTAATTTTATGAGTTAAATTCTTGTTTTTATTGGTGGGATTTAAAGTTTATGGTTAAACTAGGTTGTTTAGTAATAAATTTGGTAGAAAAACATTAGTTTTTAGGCTTTATTTTGGATCAAAATGGTGTTTTGTTATGTTTTTATCGAGTTAGATTTTTAAAATTTTTTTTACCGAGTTTGATTTAAAAAAAAAAAAAGTTTATCGAGTTAGGATTTTTTTTTTAAAAATGTTACCGAGTTTGACATTTTAGAACTAGGGACCTTTTAGCAATTTTTCGAGTTTCGTTTTCGAGATTAGGGACCTAAATGCAAAACAATAAAAATAAAATCTTTCGAGTTTGAGATTTGTTGAAACTTGCGAGTTTGGATTTTTAAAATGGATTACCGAGTTTGAGTATTTTTAACTAGGGACTAAATTGCAAATACTTTCGAGTTTGAGTTTTGTTATACCGAGTTTGAGTTTTTGTTTGTCGAGTTTAAGTTTTATTTTATAATACCGAGTTTGGGTTTTATTTGTACCGAGTTTGAATTTGATTTTTTACTTTTTATTTTTTTTATCAAGTTTGATTTCTTTTGGCGAGTTAGCCAAGATTATCGAGTTAGATGATCATTGCCTCATCGTTTATCGAGTGAGGTTCTCTTTTGCTTAATATCTAAACGAAACTCTGCCGAATTTTTCTAAAATTTATCAAGTTAGGATTTATTATATAACAAGTTAGTATCTTTTATCTAGTAACGTCATCTAGTAAACATTTATAGTTTAATAATTATTAGTTTTTTTATTTCTTTTACTTATTTCCTTTTTAATTAGTCTTTATATCCTTTTCATGTATTAAAATTTAAAAAGCCAAAAATATAATTTTCCTTTTACGTTATTTTTTTTCTTTTATATCTTATTGTTTAGAAAAACTTAATTTGCAATCGTAGGACTAGTATCGCTTTTAATTTTTCTTTTAAAATTAGTCGTGTTAAGTTTTCTTTACGCTTTTATTTCTATTTCATTTTTGAGAATGTTTTTTTTTTTTTTTGCTAATTTGTTTTGCATTATTTGCTTGTTCTCTTTACTTTAATTGCAATTTTATTCTCATTTGTAGTATAATCAAAAACCAAAATATTTCTTCTATCCTCATTCACTTCACAAGATTCACAAACCGAACCGACAAGATCGAATTCAACCCTCGTTGGGAGAACGACCCGGGGAACATACTTTCACGAGCATTTCTTCGGAAAAATAAAACTATACACTCAAAAAGACTTAAAATCAGATAGCAGCTAAATTATTAGCATTATGTTCATGCATAACTTCCATACCAAGGTTAGCACGGCTAATGATATCAGCGCAAGTGTTAAGTACACGACCTTAACTATCAACTATTTATTGCTTAAAATTGAAACCACTTAGGTTGAAAGCCATGGTGTTATACCTAAAGCAGTGAACCAGATACCTACTACAGGCTACGCAACTAGGAAGAAATGTAAAGAACGAGAGTTGTTGAAACTAGCATATTGAAAGATCAATCGGGCAAAATAACCGTGAGCGGCTACGATATTATAAGTTTCTTCTTCTTGACCGAATCCATAACCTTCGTTAGCATATTCATTTTATGAGGTTTCCCTTATCAAACTAGAGGTTACCAAATAACCATGCATAGCACTATATAGGGAGCCACCCAATATACCAGCTATGCCTAGCATGTGAAATGGGTGCATAAGGATATATTGGGTATGTTTTGGCGGTACTAGTTGTAAATTGAAAGATATTAGCTACAAACTGAAAACTGTAAGTTGCATGCTATTAGCTACATTTTTTGTTTGTATAAAAGCATTTGGTAATATACCACTCTGTTCTAAAGTTTTGTTTTGGAAAGAAAGCGGATGGAAGGGAAAGAACAAAAATGAGATTATTAGTTAAGTTGTTTTCATAAAAGTTGGTCATTAGTATTTGTTTATTAGTTTTGTAAAAAGAAAAATTGATGCAGGTTTTACCGACTATGTTTTAATATTTATAAGTGTCTCGTTTACCTAAGGTCTACCTAATGCACTATCAGGCAGTGTACCCGGTCGTGTGAGGTATAGCTAGTTGGTAAAGCCGAGGTCGTCCCAAGAGCTATGAGTGTGAAATCTATCTAAGTCTACTGTCACGTTTAAAAGGGGGTTTATAATTATAAAGATTAATTAACTAGTAAAAGTAAATGACAAAACAAGTAAATAAACGCAAGAGAATCAATAAGGAGAAGTAGTGCTAACCTAATTACTACTCTTGTTATTATCATGATTAGTTTTCTATAAGTGCATCATATCGTTTCGTCTGGGGGTTATATTCATTTAGGATCAGAGGGTTAAATCACCTAAATCTATCTTGCACCTTGTCATATTCCCGACTATTGTAAAGCCGAGAGTTCATCGGGCGGCGTGAACCTACGAAGATGCAAGAGTCATTAAGCACCTCTACTAACATGGACAAGTCTAGCGGGATGCGGCATGGTCAGATCTTACACCCCCTCTAACTCCTTCAAGTATATTTGTAAAACCCGAAAATTTTGAACTTGTGAAATTCCCAAAATACCCTCTAATTTTGAATTTATGAAAAGTAAAATAATAATGCGAAACATTACATTATACTTTAACCTAAATATTTAAGCCGTTAATACTTAAACGATACGTTACTTACGGTACCTATAACTTACGATAACTTAAGAATTTACATAACGTATACGCGTTTTATATATCACACATTTTGATTTGACTCGCTAATCCCTATAATCACACGACACACTATTATTTACATACTAAATTTAGAGATTTGTTTAATATGAGATAAGAATTATATCAAATCATGCCATATCACCTTCCTATTTCAGCCCTCACGTATTCATTTATATAATTTGAGTTTTCCTTTTTGTCACACACGATTTCAGGTCCAAATCATGTAAATATTATCTTTTAATATTGAAGATACATTTCAATCTTTTTGCCTTATCTCCAAGACACGACTTCCCTTCTTAACATACATGTTTTGATAGATTCTAGCCCATCCCATTCGCATATACAAAGACATGTACTCAGAAATCTCTTGTAAACCAAAAGAAAACCATATGCTCTTCTTCATTCCCTTTTATAAACCATATAACACACCTCCTTGGTCTCTCTTCCAAACCGATTGAAAGAAAACCCTAAACAAGTCAAGTTTGAATTTGGGTCGTTGTACCAAACTTGGATTCGGTTTTGTGCGTGCGTGGGCTATTTTCTCGTGGAGTTTCTGTTAGTATACGTCCAGGTTTTGGGCTCAAACCTTGCGTTGGATCTACGGTACTCGCGTCGTGATCCTTAGTTCGTGGCTAGTAGATCGTTTCCGTCTCATTTGTTGGAAGGTTATCATTCGTGAGTAGGTTAAAATTCTGGGTCGTGAATATAGTACTTGGTTGGTTCGTGCAAGGTATCGGTTAGAGCGGTTCGTGATCCAATTTATGGTATGGGTTCGTTAGTGCGTTATAGCTCGTGAGCTGATCCTCTTGGCTCATCCATTCGTATACCCGTCGACTCGAGTGTCGATCAAGTTCGTTGATCATTCGGGTCCGATTTCGATCTCAGCCTTTTCTCGACTGTTTTAGAGGTATACTCTTCGATTCACGTTCTTAGTAAATTATAAGTTCATGATAACTTAATATAATAAGTCCATGTGCATGCATGGTAAATATACTGTATGATACATGTATATACATTCGTAATTTTTGGACGTTAATATGGAACTATATAGAATGAAGAAACTGTTATACGACATGGTCACAAGCTATTTCATCTTGTCATTTTATCCATAATGTGAGAGTTGTCATTCGAATATATATAAAAGAATTAAAGCAAATGACAAGTTACAAATATTCTAAGAAATAGGTAAGCTCATATACATATACACGAAGATTCTTTAAGTCACTAAACGAGTGGGGTACCAATCAAATGGAAGTTTATTGAATTTGAGAGTTAAATCTCACGTATGGAATGCAAAAGGCATGATGACATGAATATGTATGCATGATAATAGTTTAAGACAATACTAGACAATACTACTATACTAGAAACTATGATATTGACAATATTAACTAAGTTTATTTAACTGTCATTTATAAACCTAAAGTATAAAGTTACTAATTCGAGAAAGTTACTTAATTTGGAAAGTTACTAAAACTGGAAAGCCGACTAAAACGAGAAATCTGAATTGAATAAGTTATTAATAATAAGCCGATCATTAATTCGTGTAGATTCGTTGAAGAAGGAGTTTTGCTTTCGACCTTTATGTTTCTGTCATGTGTGCACTTGCGGTTTAAGGTACAGATATTCTGACCTTTCTCAAAAGGTTTCTCATGATCTCTTTCATATTCTGATCCGTTAGTTCCCGAATTGATGCCACTGCTATGATCCCCTTTACTTGAACCTTCTCTGTTGATCCCACTTGATATGACCTCCGTTATGAACCTATGCTATGAAAACTTTCTTAATGATACCATGGAAATGTTTTGAGAAGAACCGATTTGAAAAGATGTTTATAAATGATGCTAAATTTCTTTTTAAAAGAAAGGTTATTTAACTTTCATGAATACTATATTTTGAAAGACCATTTTTATGAAAACTGTTTTAAAAGATTATTTAAATTGGACTTTTAATAGAAACTTTTGAAACGGACTTTTGAACTGAACCATGAATTGATTTTTGAATATGAACCTTGACCTGATAAACTCTGATTGGACCTTGAATACTATTTCTGATATGAATCCTTTGTTATGAACAGCTATTATGAACCTTTGATATGATTCTGAGATACACCTTTGCTATATGACCTTTTGTATGATATGAGATCTGACTCTTAGTTTGATACCCGAGCCATTTCTGTTTCCCTACCTATGGAGGTACCATAGGCATGTCTGTGATGCACCGCTGGCATGACTCATGTGTGGGTGAGTGATTTCTCACGCCGTCCCTTTTTATGATTACTATTATGGCCATTATGACTTTGAGTATATGACTTTGAGATTGACTTTGAGTAAGGGGCGTATGGATTGCAATCCTAGATCTGTTCTGTTTAGTGGATTTAACTATGATTATAATTATGATATATGTCTGGTGACTGGTACTGTGTGCTATACATGCCTTTCACAATTTCTGGGAGTTCGCTACTCCACCCATTTGAAGAATGAGGACACCCCTCATATTATCTGATTATCTGAGAGGACTCCCCTCTATATGATTATGAAGAATTATGGTATTGACGGCTTATATGATATGATATGTTTCTGGGCTCGTGGTAGATGACTATCCTTACTTCTTTCTATTCTATTACTCTTTTATCTATTCCTTATTCTATTTCCCCAATGCACTATATTTCAGTTCTGTTTCATTGTCATTGCTTTGTATATGTATCTGTTCACTGGGCTTTTTAAGCTCAGCCGCATTTCCTTTTCCTGCGGCAGGTTTAGTAGGAAGCTGGGTTATGGGAAGAGAGTGTGATTGGACTTAGAAGACTATGCTTTGATAGTTACGCTGGACTAGAGACGATTAGAAGAAGTTTCACTTTATTAGACTTAGTATTTATTTTTGCAACCTTGTAGTTTCAGATTTTTCATTTGTAAACCCTGAATTTCTTTGTATGTATGAATCATATGCTTGTGTTTGTTCTGATATGTCACTGTAATGTAATACTTCTACCCTTATCGGGTTGGGGTGTTACAATTATGGTATCAGAGCCCAGGCTGCGATTCGTAATACATTTACCCTTGACCTGTGAAGTTTGGACCCCTAAGTTTTCCACTGTAGGCGCTCATAAGACAACCTTTGAAACTTTACATTAGGATTCCCCATAGGAACCTAAGTTATTACCAGTGAGGAATGGGTAGACTAAGACATTTATGTAAGTATCATTTGTTTCCGTATCACTCTGATCGTGCCTTTGCTCTTAGATAAGCCTTATAAGGACCTTTGTTTCAGAAGTTAGAAGTTTTGCAACTTAAGCTTAGTAACCAAGTAAGTTTGGAATACCTCGGAAGGCTACCTGGATACCTTACACATTTAAGTTTCACCTTCAGATTTTGATCTCCGCCTCCGATTTGTTTGATAAGCTGTTTGACACCTTTTCGACCACATCGTAGGTCATTCAACCACAATGTGTTCGACACATTCTGTAAATTCATTACTCATGCTGGGTATGAATGTATCATCCGATACTACTTAACTCTGTATGATCCATTATTACTCCTATGAGAATTTTGGTAATTATGAACCACGAATATGAGAAGTTTTGTTTCCTCTCTTTGAATGATGAACCTTGTTCTGCCAACCGTTTCCTTTGGAAGGGTATGATGTAAATACTATCTCTATATGGATTTGTTAACTAAGCATGATGATGCTGATAACTGAGATTCTGTACCTCTCACAATTGACGATTATACAATATTCGTATTACCAATGATACACATCCTACCTGCTACTTATGCTAAGAAGCTAAACGAAATTCCCACACATTGAACTGTTCGTTTATCCATCCCAACATTTTTGTTGAACCATGTACTTGACTCTGATATATGAACTATCTGTATGATTTGACGACTGTATTCACTTTATGAATCCTTTGACTTTGAGATGTCTGATTGTACGGTCTTTTGGACTGAATGGCTATTCGTGAAGATACCATAGACTACCATATCTGAAATTGACCTTAAAAATCTGCTTCACCCTATTCAATTATGATGACTCTCTACATCTGCTAAAATTCCTATCACTATGGAAACACCAACTCCGAACTCATGTGATTATCAAATTTCCCTGAAAACCATTATTATCAACCCTTAGAAAGTTCGGCTATTGGGAAATATTTTGTTGTACGAAGATCTTCCGGTATGCTCTGATGAACCTTTTGGTACTCCTTCCTGCTTAAGAAGTAGAGTGGGCAGTGAACTGATCCCGGTTGAAGAAACCATGGTGCCATAGAAGTTGAGAGATTGAAGGAGCTGATGGAATATGATTTTTGTTAACCCTTTGTGATTCTCTTTGGATACTCTTGTTTGTTTATGAAGAAGAACGAGAGAAGTATGCGATGACGTATCGACTATCGTGAATTTAAACGTACCACTATCAGTAATCATTATCTGTTTCCGCGTATCAATGATTAATTTGTTTTTCCTTTTGAACCCCGCATTTGATTGCATCATTTTAGATTTGAAGGACTGAAGAAGCAACCACAAGAACTTCTAAGAAGGGGGTTAACTAACCGAGAGTAACCTTTGTGAAGTATATCAGTTCTTGAAGAAGAAAGAAGGCGATGTGAAAATTCCCTGAGATGATTTCTGAAGCTGCCTTTGCACTCGTTATCACATTTATGAGTTTGAATGATGCCAATGGTGTTGGCTAGAATAATCATGTTTTCGCGTGTTTTGGACAAATTGTCATAGTATGACACTGTGTTGTGTTCTAAAACGAAAGAAGAACATAGAGATTATTGGTGAGATTGAAGACCGTTATCGGAGTTAGAAACCTGGTGGAAGAGTAGTAGAAGATGGTTGCGACAAGCATTACCATGGAAGAAGCATACAAGAAGAAGTGAGGAACTAGGATAGTGCTCAATCATGCATCACGCAACACGTGAAGATTTCAGTTTGGGCACCAAAACAACCAGACCAAAGAAGACGAACCATTCAACACACAACCTGGAGTAGACAACAACATCATGTACCCTAAAACCTGGAGCTATGTTAGAAGACCTGTCGAAGACACGCAGTCTTGTTTCTCTATTCATTCTAGTTGTACTAAGATGAATTGAGAGCAGAAGCAGACCTGCGGATGGAGGGATGCACCGTGATCGCGTCAGAGACTGCCGCTACGATGCCACACTACCAAGAGGAGCTGCTGAAGACCGGAGGAACCCGACTCGAGTTTTAAATTATTTTAATCATGAGGTAAGATGGACAAGAGTAAACAGACTACCCCAACTTGTAAGAAATTTTGAAATTCGTATTTGAGTGGACGGATTCTGAAGCGGACATCGTGTTTAAACGAGATGATGCTGTAAAGGATTGACGCTATTGATGACGTACCTTAATTTTGAATGACATTCCCGGATTTCTGTTACTCTTCGAGTAATTTCGTTCTCTTAGTTATGTTGTTTGATTCTGGTGACCTTTGAGGCTGTAGAAGTACTAGGTGGATTAAGATAAGTGGTTTTGACTCACGACTTGAGATAGAGGATGACCACCATGAGGGCATGTTATGTGAGGCTAGTATTATGACGCCTGATCAACGTGATAATACTAACGTCATATAAAGTGCACTTGTTGTGGGCATAGGATATCTTGAGGAGTGCATTATAGAAGCCTTGGATTTCTTTCCGTTGGCGACTATCCGCGATATAGTGAGACTTTAGGTTCATTCTACCTATACGTTTGATCTGCTGACCATGATATACGATTCGATACGTTTGGACTCTCGACACGTGTTTTGCTGATCTTGCAACTTCTGATAAGAATCTTAGGTTCCATTATGAAATTTCTGCCGTTGACGATATCTAACGATATGCTTTCTGTCCGTATACGATTCGCATTCGTGAAGATGTTCATTATGATCTGCTATGAGTAAAATATGTGATTGTGGACTTTGAGGAAATGAGACCTGTTTGTTTATGAGAATACCTTTGGAAGGTTATCTAAAAGCCGAGACTATCTGAGAAGCTGAAGGGTTAAACCGTATATCACCCCATGTTTGCTACAATTCAATGTATTCTCATCTGATTCGCCTAATCAATTCGATGAAAATCCTATGTATTTTTATACCTCTTCCTGGAGAATTCGTTTATCATCCGTTATGTTTGGTACATTATCCTTTTGATTCAAATTCAGTATGATATGCCCTTCTGAGAAATCTGAAACTGTTTTGACAATAATTACGAGTCATGAGAAACTATTTGGTCTAAAGATCTTTTTGGAAGAACCTCTCCGGGCGTGAGGTTATTTGTGACGATCTTTTGTGATTTACTACGACACCGTCTAACTTTGCAACTTCAATTTTCGAGGACGAAAATTTCATTTTAGAAGGGAAGAATTGTAAAACCCGAAAATTTTGAACTTGTGAAATTCCCAAAATACCCTCTAATTTTGAATTTATGAAAAGTAAAATAATAATGCGAAACATTACATTATACTTTAACCTAAATATTTAAGCCGTTAATACTTAAACGATACGTTACTTACGGTACCTATAACTTACGATAACTTAAGAATTTACATAACGTATACGCGTTTTATATATCACACATTTTGATTTGACTCGCTAATCCCTATAATCACACGACACACTATTATTTACATACTAAATTTAGAGATTTGTTTAATATGAGATAAGAATTATATCAAATCATGCCATATCACCTTCCTATTTCAGCCCTCACGTATTCATTTATATAATTTGAGTTTTCCTTTTTGTCACACACGATTTCAGGTCCAAATCATGTAAATATTATCTTTTAATATTGAAGATACATTTCAATCTTTTTGCCTTATCTCCAAGACACGACTTCCCTTCTTAACATACATGTTTTGATAGATTCTAGCCCATCCCATTCGCATATACAAAGACATGTACTCAGAAATCTCTTGTAAACCAAAAGAAAACCATATGCTCTTCTTCATTCCCTTTTATAAACCATATAACACACCTCCTTGGTCTCTCTTCCAAACCGATTGAAAGAAAACCCTAAACAAGTCAAGTTTGAATTTGGGTCGTTGTACCAAACTTGGATTCGGTTTTGTGCGTGCGTGGGCTATTTTCTCGTGGAGTTTCTGTTAGTATACGTCCAGGTTTTGGGCTCAAACCTTGCGTTGGATCTACGGTACTCGCGTCGTGATCCTTAGTTCGTGGCTAGTAGATCGTTTCCGTCTCATTTGTTGGAAGGTTATCATTCGTGAGTAGGTTAAAATTCTGGGTCGTGAATATAGTACTTGGTTGGTTCGTGCAAGGTATCGGTTAGAGCGGTTCGTGATCCAATTTATGGTATGGGTTCGTTAGTGCGTTATAGCTCGTGAGCTGATCCTCTTGGCTCATCCATTCGTATACCCGTCGACTCGAGTGTCGATCAAGTTCGTTGATCATTCGGGTTCGATTTCGATCTCAGCCTTTTCTCGACTGTTTTAGAGGTATACTCTTCGATTCACGTTCTTAGTAAATTATAAGTTCATGATAACTTAATATAATAAGTCCATGTGCATGCATGGTAAATATACTGTATGATACATGTATATACATTCGTAATTTTTGGACGTTAATATGGAACTATATAGAATGAAGAAACTGTTATACGACATGGTCACAAGCTATTTCATCTTGTCATTTTATCCATAATGTGAGAGTTGTCATTCGAATATATATAAAAGAATTAAAGCAAATGACAAGTTACAAATATTCTAAGAAATAGGTAAGCTCATATACATATACACGAAGATTCTTTAAGTCACTAAACGAGTGGGGTACCAATCAAATGGAAGTTTATTGAATTTGAGAGTTAAATCTCACGTATGGAATGCAAAAGGCATGATGACATGAATATGTATGCATGATAATAGTTTAAGACAATACTAGACAATACTACTATACTAGAAACTATGATATTGACAATATTAACTAAGTTTATTTAACTGTCATTTATAAACCTAAAGTATAAAGTTACTAATTCGAGAAAGTTACTTAATTTGGAAAGTTACTAAAACTGGAAAGCCGACTAAAACGAGAAATCTGAATTGAATAAGTTATTAATAATAAGCCGATCATTAATTCGTGTAGATTCGTTGAAGAAGGAGTTTTGCTTTCGACCTTTATGTTTCTGTCATGTGTGCACTTGCGGTTTAAGGTACAGATATTCTGACCTTTCTCAAAAGGTTTCTCATGATCTCTTTCATATTCTGATCCGTTAGTTCCCGAATTGATGCCACTGCTATGATCCCCTTTACTTGAACCTTCTCTGTTGATCCCACTTGATATGACCTCCGTTATGAACCTATGCTATGAAAACTTTCTTAATGATACCATGGAAATGTTTTGAGAAGAACCGATTTGAAAAGATGTTTATAAATGATGCTAAATTTCTTTTTAAAAGAAAGGTTATTTAACTTTCATGAATACTATATTTTGAAAGACCATTTTTATGAAAACTGTTTTAAAAGATTATTTAAATTGGACTTTTAATAGAAACTTTTGAAACGGACTTTTGAACTGAACCATGAATTGATTTTTGAATATGAACCTTGACCTGATAAACTCTGATTGGACCTTGAATACTATTTCTGATATGAACCCTTTGTTATGAACAGCTATTATGAACCTTTGATATGATTCTGAGATACACCTTTGCTATATGACCTTTTGTATGATATGAGATCTGACTCTTAGTTTGATACCCGAGCCATTTCTGTTTCCCTACCTATGGAGGTACCATAGGCATGTCTGTGATGCACCGCTGGCATGACTCATGTGTGGGTGAGTGATTTCTCACGCCGTCCCTTTTTATGATTACTATTATGGCCATAATGACTTTGAGTATATGACTTTGAGATTGACTTTGAGTAAGGGGCGTATGGATTGCAATCCTAGATCTGTTCTGTTTAGTGGATTTAACTATGATTATAATTATGATATATGTCTGGTGACTGGTACTGTGTGCTATACATGCCTTTCACAATTTCTGGGAGTTCGCTACTCCACCCATTTGAAGAATGAGGACACCCCTCATATTATCTGATTATCTGAGAGGACTCCCCTCTATATGATTATGAAGAATTATGGTATTGACGGCTTATATGATATGATATGTTTCTGGGCTCGTGGTAGATGACTATCCTTACTTCTTTCTATTCTATTACTCTTTTATCTATTCCTTATTCTATTTCCCCAATGCACTATATTTCAGTTCTGTTTCATTGTCATTGCTTTGTATATGTATCTGTTCACTGGGCTTTTTAAGCTCAGCCGCATTTCCTTTTCCTGCGGCAGGTTTAGTAGGAAGCTGGGTTATGGGAAGAGAGTGTGATTGGACTTAGAAGACTATGCTTTGATAGTTACGCTGGACTAGAGACGATTAGAAGAAGTTTCACTTTATTAGACTTAGTATTTATTTTTGCAACCTTGTAGTTTCAGATTTTTCATTTGTAAACCCTGAATTTCTTTGTATGTATGAATCATATGCTTGTGTTTGTTCTGATATGTCACTGTAATGTAATACTTCTACCCTTATCGGGTTGGGGTGTTACAATATTACACAAGTAGGTGGTCCTAGGGTTAATTCGCACATGTATGGTGATATTGCTATCACCAAGTCACATCCCCATCGGCTTGGGTCCTAGGGTTAATTTACCAAGCCTCCAAGGAACTACCAATTCTCAACACTACCATAACTAGTGTAACACCCCCAAAATTTGATACAGCGGAAGACTCAACAAGCTTTCGGGGTGCTACGGGGATTGGTATCCAACACAAGACAATATAGAACGAGATAAAGTAAACATAATAAAAACACAACCAAAACGGGGTTTTAAGGTTTACATTTATCCCAACATCATTCAGAGTCAGGCCCAAAATAACATAACAATAGGTCCAAAATTAATTATCAGAGTTTAGAAAAATAGATCCATAAACCATGAGCCTTGGTCGAGCCTTCCATTCCAAGCATGCATATCATCACTTAATTACCTGAGAAAACGTGTTAAAAGTCAGCTTTCGCTGGTGAGATCATAGGTTTAAGTTCATCTAACAATATAGTGGACATATACGCAAAACGCTTGCTAGCTAGACTAAGGATTCGCTAAAAGCCTGCGGATACCCTCCGCTCCAACCTAACACACGGATACCCTCCGTTCTAACATAGATATTCGGGTAACCCCCGCAATACCAATAAATACTCGGATAACCTCCGAAGTATTAATAACCTATAGGTGCACACTACAGTATCTAAATAAGCCAACCTTGAATAGTACACACAACAAATATGTGACTAAAGCTGACAATCCACCAATAACCAAATAAGCCAACCTTGAATAGTACACACAAAATATGTGACTAAAGCTGACAATACATCCTAGTCCATACGCATAGCAAGTTTAGAAAGAATATAAAAGCGATAATAGTCCACATAAAATAATTTGCACGTTTCTCACCCCAAGTATTGAAAACATAGTTCAAGAGTAAAAGTGGGGCTATGACTCACCTCAAGTCCAGAAAATAGCAAGAAGAAGTCGGTAGAAATAAGATGTATAATAACTCACGAAACAGCAACTACGGACTCGGCACGACCTAACATTATTAACTCGTTCAGAAATCATTTCCTCAAATTCAAAATATTCCCAAACCCGGACGAGAATCCGTTTTATTTCCGAAAATCCATTTCGTATTAGTTTGGTGTATTTACGTTTGGTATCCATACGGGTGGTGGGTCGACTCAAAACAAACCAAAAGATCACACAAAGAATAATAAAATAAACTATGGATCTAATATTAGCCCAATATATCATTTAAATAAATCGCCGAAGTTTATCGAATCCGTCGATTTGATAATCCTCATATTTATTTACGTAACATACCGTTCCAAGATTACACCCAACCTAAAACACATAGCACATAAATACTATATGGTAGATATTGTAGTTTAATAAATTCCTCATATATATCGTCAAATTGGCCAGATTTCCCGATATATACACTCGCAATTTATTACACTTTACATATACCACAACCTATGGGCGTCGTGGGATACGATGCCCATTAATATATTCATTTCATATAGCCAAATAACCCGGTTCAACCCTACGGTTAAGTGGTTATTTAGGTATACAAAACGTTTATATTAATCGTCATATATCCGTGACAACACGAAAGTCACAAATAATAACTTACCTGGACTCGAGTGACAACGATTCCGCATAACTCGATAAGTTTACTCGTCATATATATAAAATAACATTTTATTTAATATTTAATAATTTGTCGAGAGTTTCTCTTTTTATAACACATTTTTATAATACTAATACGTTCAATAATATTACGCCACTTTCGTAGCCTAATATATATCTAATTGTATTATTTATAATACGACTCGTGATTATTATTATTAATATACGCGTCTATATAATTATATATACGTTATTCACGTCTATATATTCATACAAACGTTTATATTATCAATAATTATTATTACGAGTCTTATTATTTACGTTTTAATTGTAATAATTATCGAGTTATACGAAATGGTCACATGTCCGAGTCATGACTCTCGGCTCATTGTCCAAGTCCAAAATAATATGAAAAGTCATAACAATCAATAATATCTCCGTCCAACACAATCTCAATCCACGTGCTACAACAATAGGGTCCGACTACGGCACCCGACTAACCTATCTCCGTCAATCTAAGTGACCGTCTCACAATCGGTCCCCAATCACATTTTTCGTCAACAACTCCACAATACCAAATATCCATTGTCGAGACCAAACGTGGTCTCGACCCACAAGTATTCGGTCGAAATATTCAACCAAAGCCGAATCAAAACCAAGTTACCAATACAAGTCATAAGTAAATAATTATAACCAAGTCACATTCGGGTTGGTTTACCAAGCCAAACCCGGGTCTATACGACTCAATTGAGTCGCGGTCCATACCACGAGCACAAAGGCTCGACCCAAACATAAAAGTAATCAAATAGGCTCCAACGAGCACCACAATTTAGCCAATCGACCCATAAGGGTCTCGGCATCAAATATGAGTCAAAGAAGACTCGACCAAGAACCATCTTGGTCTCGGCAAAAGCTCAAACGAGCCAACCAAAACTGTCCCAAACACCATCTTGGGTCGCGACATCAACAATCAACAATCGACCAAAAAAATCAAGACTCAATTGAGTCTAGTCAAACTCCCAAGCAAACAATCATGAAAACCAAGATTCCAAGGTCATAACAAGAAGGATAACGAGCCATATGGCTCGAACCCACATCAATCCGTGAGTCCAAGACTCGCGGTTCGCTCGACCCCATGAGATATCACCAAGACCCGGATACCAAACCCATTTTTAATATCAAAATCATTATTTCTCAACATAATATTTCGATTCCCATCAAAACCCTCCATGTTCCCACGGAGTTATCACCATGTCGAGGCACTCAAGTGCCAAAAACGAGCTTACTCACCTTCTTGAACCTCCAAACTTATGGATCTAGTGAAAACAATAAAAACTCGACCGGATCTTTAAAGATTTCGTGATGTTAATGGCTGTTTTAGGGTGCGTATGATATACCAAAAGAAAGAGGATGAAATAAGGAACAAGATGGTGGTGTTTGTTTGGTGTTGAGGGTGGCGGTGCGACGGCGGTGGCCGGCCAAAGATGAGCGGCGGCTAGGGTTTAGGTGGTGAGGGAGAAAAGAGAGAGATGAGGTGTGAGGTGTTGGTGTTGCTTATGAACCGAAAACCACAAGGACCCTTGTAGTTAACTCTTTTCTTTTTCTTTTTCTTTTTTTTTTTATAAAATGTTAATAATAATAATAATAATAATAATAATAATAATAATAATAATAATAATAATAATAATAATAATAATAATAATATTACTAATGGTGTGGAGCGGGTAACGTGGGTAAATGTAAAACATGTGGCCCGAACCCGAACTCATTTCAAAACTTCAATATTTCCCGAAAACATCTCGTAAATAATTATATATAGTCGGACTCGTAAAACGAATCATAAAAATTTTCGTTAGGTAAACCTAGTGCCAGAGTCAACGTAGTACCAGTGAGAATTTAAGAATACATCACCGAGCATTAAATCAAAAATGAATTATGAACATAATTCACGAATTTCATAACATCTTTAATTATAAATCCATAAAATAGGTCTTACAAGTTCGTTGTGAAATAAAATTTCAAATAAAAATTATAAACGAACTTTAACGTAATGCGGGTTTTTAAAATAACTCCCTAAATTGCCGGTTGTCACATCCTCCCAGTCTCAGAAGAAACCCGTCCCGGGTTTCACTCGGAAAAATTCATCAACGAAGTGAAAAGCTTCAGATATCTCTTCCTGAACTCGTCCTCACGTTCCCACGTAAATTCTGGTCCATGTCGGGAATTCCAACGAACCTTGACGAGCGGAATGCGACTTCTCTTGAGTCGTTTAACTTCACGATCTAAAATCTCAATTGGCTCTTCCACGAAATTCAATTTCTCATCAACACAAATATCCTTCATTGGAATGACAGGCATCTCATCGGAAAGACATTTCTTCAAATTACTAACGTGGAACACGTCGTGAACTTTACTCAGTTCATGTGGTAATTCCAACCTATAAGCCACGGGCCCAATTCTTTCTAAGATCAGAAATGGTCCAATGTAGCGTGGGTTGAGTTTACCACGTTTCCCGAAACGTATCACACCTTTCCAAGGCGAGACTTTCAGCATCACTTTGTCTCCAACCTGGAACTCTAAGGGTTTACGTCTCTGATCGGCGTAGCTCTTCTGCCTATCCCTGGCTGCTTGCAATCGATCACGAATCTGAGCTACTTTCTCTGTGGTTTCTAAAATAAGCTCAAGGCCTGTGAGTTGGCTATCTCCAACTTCTGCCCAACCAATAGGCGAACGACACTTTCTGCCATACAAAGCTTCGAATGGTGCAGCCTTAAGACTTGTGTGGTAGCTATTATTATAGGAGAATTCCGCAAGGGGTAAGTACTTCTCCCAACCCTTACCAAAGTCTATGATGCATGCACGAAGCATATCCTCTAACGTCTGAATGGTCCTCTCACTTTGACCATCGGTTTGGGGATGATATGCTGTACTCATATCAAGTCTCGTCCCTAAAGCCGTTTGAAGTGATCGCCACAAAGCTGACGTAAAACGACTATCGCGATCCGAAATAATAGATATCGGGACTCCATGACGCGCAATGATTTCCTTCACATATAACATCGCAAGTTTATCCACACTATCATCTTCACTAATTGCTAGGAAATGAGCAGACTTTGTCAGACGATCCACAATTACCCAGATAGCGTCACAACCGCTAGCCGTCCTCAGTAATTTGGTAATGAAGTCCATAGTAATCCGCTCCCATTTCTAGACTGGAAGTTCTGGTTGCGTTAGCAATCCTGACGGTCTCTGGTGTTCAACTTTAACCTTAGCGCATGTCAAACACTTACTAACGTATGATGCTATATCTGCCTTCATATTTGGCCACCAATAGAACTTCTTAAGATCCTGGTACATCTTGTCGGATCCAGGATGAATAGAGTACCTTGACTTATGCGACTCATGCATAATTAACTCTCTAATTTCTCCATATAAAGGTACCTAAATCCGATCTCCAAAACATAACAATCCATCAGAACGCTTAACAAATCCTTTTTCATTCTCAGCCATCCCAAATATATTCTCGGCAGATCTGTTTTCTGCTTTCAACGCTTCCGTTTGAACTTCAAATATTTGAGATGGTAATGGCGATACTATAGTCATTCCCAATGACCTAACTCGCAACGGTGGTATTCTTTCCTTTCGACTAAGAGCATCAGCAACAACGTTTGCATTACCAAGATGGTAGCGAATTTCGCAATCATAATCGCTTAGCAACTCAATCCAACGTCGCTGTCTCATATTGAGCTCTTTTTTATTCAAGATGTGTTGTAGACTTTTGTGGTCAGTAAATACAACACACTTGGTTCCGTACAAGTAATGTCTCCATATTCTTAAAGCGAAAACCACAGCACCTAGCTCCAAATCATGGGTAGTGTAGTTTTTCTCATGCTTCTTGAGCTGTCGGGAAGCATAAGCTATCACCTTCTCTCATTGCATTAATACGGCTCCCAATCCTTTATGTGAGGCGTCACAATAGACGACGAAATCCTCGTTACCTTCCGGTAACGCTAAGATAGGAGCACTACACAACATCTTCTTAAGCAATTGAAACGCTTCCTCTTCTTTATCTCCCCACTCATACGTAACACTCTTTTGAGTCAATTTGGTCAATGGTTTAGCTATCTTCGAAAATCCCTCAATGAATCTTCGGTAATAACCAGCTAAACCCAAAAATTGACGAACTTCGGTTGGGGTTGTAGGTGCAGCCCAATCTTTTATCGCCTCAATCTTAGCAGGATCCACATGGACTCCTTGTCTATCAATCACATGACCCAAAAATTGTACCGTCGGAATCCAAAACTCGCATTTCGAAAACTTGGCATAAAGTTTCTTCTTCCTGAGCAATTCTAAGATAAGTCTTAGATGCTCCTCATGCTCCTTCTCACTCTTTGAATAAATCAGAATGTCATCGATGAATACAATCACAAACTTATCTAAGTAAGGCTTACACACTCGATTCACGAGATCCATGAATATCGCCGGTGCGTTAGTCAACCCAAATGGCATCACCTGAAACTCGTAATGCCTGTAACGGGTTCTGAAAGCCGTTTTCGGAATATCTTCCTCGCGAACTCGAAGTTGATGATATCCCGATCTCAAATCGATCTTCGAGTAAACACTCGATCCTTGGAGTTGATCGAACAAGTCGTCGATCCTAGGTAACGGGTATCTATTCTTCACCGTTAACTTATTCAACTCTCGGTAATCAATGCACATACGAAACGATCCATCCTTCTTCTTCATAAATAAGACTGGGGCTCCCCAAGGTGAAGAACTTGGTCTTATGAATCCCTTTTCAGCTAACTCCACCAATTGTTTTGACAACTCTTCTAGCTCGGTAGGTGCAAGATGATAAGGCGCTCGTGCTACAGGTGCAGCACCAGGTATCAACTCAATATGAAACTCCACTTGTCTAGTCGGCGGGATTCCCGGCAAATCATCGGGAAATACATCAGAAAAATCACGAACTATAGGCACATCTCCAATGCACCTTTCCTTCTTCTTCGTCCCTCCTTTCTCAGAAATTTGAGCTAAGAAAAGGTAACATCCCTTCTCCATTAGCTTTGGCAACTTAGTGCACGAAATCACTACTAATCGGGATGGGCTCCTAGAATCCTTTCGGTCTCCTAATATATTTAGGACTTCTCTTTCGTATGGTACACGCACGATCTTCTCGTCGCAAAGTATGTGAGCACGATACTTCGACAACCAATCCATACCAATGATGACATCAAAACTTCCTAACGTGACGGGTAGAAGATCTATGTTGAAAGGGTGGTTTAAGAAATTCAGCGTACAACCGCGAATGATGGTATTAATCCTTTCTATATTCCCATTAGCTAACTCAATATCGTATCCAATTCCTAAGGCCATCGGGGGTTTCTCTAGTAAGGGTGCAAACGTAGTGGACACAAAACTCCTATCGGCACCAGTATCAAATAGTATGGAAGCATAACGATTATTGAGAAGGAACGTACCAGTAACGACGTTCGGATCTTCTCCTCTCTCGTTCCCGAGTGCATACACTCTTCCCTGAGCAGCTCCAGCTTCCACACGTTGGTCCCCATTATCTTGTCGTCCACGGTTTCCTCCAGCTCCGCGGTTTCCATTATTGTACCCATTACCACCCGAGCCTTGATTTCCACGATTCCACGATTCTCTACACTCATTCCTATAGTGTCCCTTCTTTCCACACCCATGACAAGTAACATCTGCCTTGTTTCTCATCTCAGGAGCAGCCTGAACCATAGCAAGAGGTCGGGCTCTACAATCCCTAGCTGTGTGTCCTTTCTTTGAGCAATTCTGGCATTTCACACTACACCATCCAGTATGACGCTGGTGGCAACGATCACACTTGGGCGCATCACCGTTCGAATTCTTCTTATCTCCATTCCCAATAGCATAAGCCTTAGCTTGTCTCTTGCTTCAGTGCTCATTACCTTTAGAGTGATGGTCTCTCTTTCTCTTTCCATTCTTCTCCTTATCAGCTCCTTCCAATTCCAACGAGTCCATAAGTTGTTGAGCAATTGTGATTGCCTCATGGATGTTTGCAGGCCTAGCAGAAATTACATCATTTCTCGTAGCTACAGGCAACCCATCAGTATACCTCTCGATCTTTTGAGTCTCAGTTTTCACCATATCTGGGCAAAGCAAGGCCAATTCCTGGTAACGACGATTGTAGGTCGCCATGTCATTACCTTTCACCTTGTGGTTCCAAAACTCAATCTCTAGCTTCTTGACCTCATTCCTTGGGCAATAAGTCTGGATCAGCAGAGACTTAAATTGCTCCCAAGTTATGGCATAAGCTACATCACTCCCAACTGAATTTCGGTAATTGTTCCACCAAGTTAAAGCTTCATCCTTGAAAGTAAAAGAAGCAAACTTTACCTTCGCATTCTCCGCACAACCACTAACATTAAACACTGATTTAGTCTTCTCAATCCACCTAACCAGGTAAACCACTCCTTCAGTTCCACCAAACTCAATAGGTCCACAAATCTTGAATTCTTTGTAGTGACATCCATTAGCACGAACAGGTGGAAAAGTTCCAGCAGAATTGTTGGAATGATTTGACTCAGCTAACAGTTCAGCAACTCTTTGCTCCACAAGTTGATTGATCATAGCTTGATCCACAGTAGGAGCATTAAGTGGAACATGATCATTGTCTCCCTGAACATCAGCATTTTGATTCCTGTTGTTGCGGTTAGTAGTGTCCAGGTTGTCAGGAGTAGGGGTTTCAACATTTCGAGCTGGACGGCGTCCTCGACGACTAGTCGTTGCAGGTCCAGTTCTGGTAGCTCTAACAGGGTTTCGTCGTGGGGCCATTGATCTGAAACATCATACAAGTTCATGAGTCTCCAATAGAACTTATCAATATGCTCAACGAAACATTTCAACGAAGCCAAGTCATGGAAAGAATAGCAACAATACACCATGAAACATCAATAAAACGGATAAGGACTCAATTTCCATAACACCCAAAATCACATAATACCATATACTAATAACCATCAACCATACAATAGCGATCTAACATCGTTCCAACTAACGGATAACACGAAACATACTAATCGTTCCAAAAGAGACGAATACTGAACAAAATACATCAAAATACGATAACTAGCTTTTCTAACCGAACACTCCTCGGTTAAGAAAGCAACAAGACAACATAAACCAATCAACTAGCCACGCTGCTGACGGAGTCTGCTCAACTCCTGCCTCAAGCCATCAAGATCCCTCCATAACGATCCTAGCTCCACGCTATGGGTGTCTCGGTCTCTCTTGAGGTCGGCTACCTCCTTCTCTAGCTCGGCATTCCTTTGCCATAGCTTGCGGTCAGCCTCACGAGCAGTAACAAATCCTCGCTGCAAACTATCAATATGCTCGTAGACCTCCATCAAAACTCTCCTCATCTCAGTAGTCCTGCCCACAACGACGGTCAAGTCAACTCTCACATCCGCTAAAAACTCTCCAATAACTCTCTCAAGTCGATCAGATACACGTGCAACTCTCTCACTAAGCTCAGTAATCCGAGCCCATAACCTGCCAATCTCACCTAATTCTGCATGCTCAGCAGAAACCTCGGAAGATGCATCCGACCCATCGGGACTACCAGGTGGCAACTCAACCAAAAACGGATGATCGGGTGAATCAGGCTCAATCGGATGTACAGGTGAATCAGGCTCCTCAGCCTGAGCTGGTGGTACTAACTCATCATCATCATCATCAGGCATCTCATCCTCCTGAGGGTCATCCTCCTCCTCAGGGTCATCATCATCACCCTGCTCAGCCTCCTGAGGGTCATCCTCCTGCTCAGGGTCATCAGCCTCATCCTCACCCTCGTACTCCTCCTCCTCCTCATCGGAAGAGTACCTCATCAATCGTCGTCTCCTACTAGGTGAACCATGTGGAGATGTGGTAGGTGATCTAGGACGACGACGCAATGATGTGGGTGGCGCCTCAGACAGAAGAGAGTGAGCATCAATCTGTAAAGGTGATAGAGTAGGGCGTACCGACATACGTGCCGTAGCTCGGTGGGCAAAGCATAGGGCCACACGAGCCAAAGCCTGATGAAGAGTAAGCTGCCTCGATGTACCAGGGAGCCCTAGAGAAGATGAGGGTCCCTGCGTAGATGCAGCAGGTAGTGCTGAAGTAGAAGCTGCCTGTGATACAGTAGCTGAAGACATGGCCATCTGGTAAGGAACATCAGATGCCATAGTGAACTGTGCAGGTAAAACTGGTGCAGTAAGAATATCCTCGACAACATCGGGCAAATGGGAGGCCATGGTCTGTGACAACGGCGTAGGGTAGGTGTAAGTGTTTCAAAACAACTAAATCACAACTCAAAATACCATACTAAAAATCCTCATCAAATAATTCAAACATATAATTTCAATAAAGAGTTTCGAACACCGCATTACTAAAAATGTTTATAAAACATATAGACCATATAATTTCTCAAAACGCCATCTTATTACTAAAATCCATAAACCTCAAATCATCTCAATAAATCCCAAATCTAACAATCATCTCAAATATCTCATAATACCTCAAATAATAGAAGATGCTTCGGCTTGGCGGGCTGGCGGGCGGTGGTCAAGGATCATTTTCTATAAAATACGGTTATAGTTTAGGCGTTTATTTACCTAGTTCTCTATAACCTTGGCTCTGATACCAATCTGTAACACCCCCAAAATTTGATACAGCGGAAGACTCAACAAGCTTTCGGGGTGCTACGGGGATTGGTATCCAACACAAGACAATATAGAACGAGATAAAGTAAACATAATAAAAACACAACCAAAACGGGGTTTTAAGGTTTACATTTATCCCAACATCATTCAGAGTCAGGCCCAAAATAATATAACAATAGGTCCAAAATTAATTATCAGAGTTTAGAAAAATAGAACCATAAACCATGAGCCTTGGCCGAGCCTTCCATTCCAAGCATGCATATCATCACTTAATTACCTGAGAAAACGTGCTAAAAGTCAGCTTTCGCTGGTGAGATCATAGGTTTAAGTTCATCTAACAATATAGTGGACATATACGCAAAACGCTTGCTAGCTAGACTAAGGATTCGCTAAAAGCCTGCGGATACCCTCCGCTCCAACCTAACACACGGATACCCTCCGTTCTAACATAGATATTCGGGTAACCCCCGCAATACCAATAAATACTCGGATAACCTCCGAAGTATTAATAACCTATAGGTGCACACTACAGTATCTAAATAAGCCAACCTTGAATAGTACACACAACAAATATGTGACTAAAGCTGACAATCCACCAATAACCAAATAAGCCAACCTTGAATAGTACACACAAAATATGTGACTAAAGCTGACAATACATCCTAGTCCATACGCATAGCAAGTTTAGAAAGAATATAAAAGCGATAATAGTCCACATAAAATAATTTGCACGTTTCTCACCCCAAGTATTGAAAACATAGTTCAAGAGTAAAAGTGGGGCTATGACTCACCTCAAGTCCAGAAAATAGCAAGAAGAAGTCGGCAGAAATAAGATGTATAATAACTCACGAAACAGCAACTACGGACTCGGCACGACCTAACATTATTAACTCGTTCAGAAATCATTTCCTCAAATTCAAAATATTCCCAAACCCGGACGAGAATCCGTTTTATTTTCGAAAATCCATTTCGTATTAGTTTGGTGTATTTACGTTTGGTATCCATACGGGTGGTGGGTCGACTCAAAACAAACCAAAAGATCACACAAAGAATAATAAAATAAACTATGGATCTAATATTAGCCTAATATATCATTTAAATAAATCGCCGAAGTTTATCGAATCCGTCGATTTGATAATCCTCATATTTATTTACGTAACATACCGTTCCAAGATTACACCCAACCTAAAACACATAGCACATAAATACTATATGGTAGATATCGTAGTTTAATAAATTCCTCATATATATCGTCAAATTGGCCAGATTTCCCGATATATACACTCGCAATTTATTACACTTTACATATACCACAACCTATGGGCGTCGTGGGATACGATGCCCATTAATATATTCATTTCATATAGCCAAATAACCCGGTTCAACCCTACGGTTAAGTGGTTATTTAGGTATATAAAACGTTTATATTAATCGTCATATATCCGTGACAACACGAAAATCACAAATAATAACTTACCTGGACTCGAGTGACAACGATTCCGCATAACTCGATAAGTTTACTCGTCATATATATAAAATAACATTTTATTTAATATTTAATAATTTGTCGAGAGTTTCTCGTTTTATAACACATTTTTATAATACTAATACGTTCAATAATATTACGCCACTTTCGTAGCCTAATATATATCTAATTGTATTATTTATAATACGACTCGTGATTATTATTATTAATATACGCGTCTATATAATTATATATACGTTATTCACGTCTATATATTCATATAAACGTTTATATTTTCAATAATTATTATTACGAGTCTTATTATTTACGTTTTAATTGTAATAATTATCGAGTTATACGAAATGGTCACATGTCCGAGTCATGACTCTCGGCTCATTGTCCAAGTCCAAAATAATATGAAAAGTCATAACAATCAATAATATCTCCGTCCAACACAATCTCAATCCACGTGCTACAACAACAGGGTCTGACTACGGCACCCGACTAACCTATCTCCGTCAATCTAAGTGACCGTCTCACAATCGGTCCCCAATCACACTTTTCGTCAACAACTCCACAATACCAAATATCCATTGTCGAGACCAAACGTGGTCTCGACCCACAAGTATTCGGTCGAAATATTCAACCAATGCCGAATCAAAACCAAGTTACCAATACAAGTCATAAGTAAATAATTATAACCAAGTCACATTCGGGTTGGTTTACCAAGCCAAACCCGAGTCTATACGACTCAATTGAGTCGCGGTCCATACCACGAGCACAAAGGCTCGACCCAAACATAAAAGTAATCAAATAGGCTCCAACGAGCACCACAATTTAGCCAATCGACCCATAAGGGTCTCGGCATCAAATATGAGTCAAAGAAGACTCGACCAAGAACCATCTTGGTCTCGGCAAAAGCTCAAACGAGCCAACCAAAACTGTCCCAAACACCATCTTGGGTCGCGACATCAACAATCAACAATCGACCAAAAAAATCAAGACTCAATTGAGTCTAGTCAAACTCCCAAGCAAACAATCATGAAAACCAAGATTCCAAGGTCATAACAAGAAGGATAACGAGCCATATGGCTCGAACCCACATCAATCCGTGAGTCCAAGACTCGCGGTTCGCTCGACCCCATGAGATATCACCAAGACCCGGATACCAAACCCATTTTTAATATCAAAATCATTATTTCTCAACATAATATTTCGATTCCCATCAAAACCCTCCATGTTCCCACGGAGTTATCACCATGTCGAGGCACTCAAGTGCCAAAAACGAGCTTACTCACCTTCTTGAACCTCCAAACTTATGGATCTAGTGAAAACAATAAAAACTCGACCGGATCTTTAAAGATTTCGTGATGATAATGGATGTTTTAGGGTGCATATGATATACCAAAAGAAAGAGGATGAAATAAGGAACAAGATGGTGGTGTTTGTTTGGTGTTGAGGGTGGCGGTGCGACGGCGGTGGCCGGCCAAAGATGAGCGGCGGCTAGGGTTTAGGTGGTGAGGGAGAAAAGAGAGAGATGAGGTGTGAGGTGTTGGTGTTGTTGTGTTGCTTATGAACCGAAAACTACAAGGACCCTTGTAGTTAACTCTTTTCTTTTTCTTTTTCTTTTTTTTTTTTATAAAATGTTAATAATAATAATAATAATAATAATAATAATAATAATAATAATAATAATAATAATAATAATAATAATAATAATAATAATAATAGTAATAATAATATTACTAATGGTGTGGAGCGGGTAACGTGGGTAAATGTAAAACATGTGGCCCGAACCCGAACTCATTTCAAAACTTCAATATTTCCCGAAAACATCTCGTAAATAATTATATATAGTCGGACTCGTAAAACGAATCATAAAAATTTTCGTTAGGTAAACCTAGTGCCAGAGTCAACGTAGTACCAGTGAGAATTTAAGAATACATCACCGAGCATTAGATAAAAAATGAATTATGAACATAATTCACGAATTTCATAACATCTTTAATTATAAATCCATAAAATAGGTCTTACAAGTTCGTTGTGAAATAAAATTTCAAATAAAAATTATAAACGAACTTTAACGTAATACGGGTTTTTAAAATAACTCCCTAAACTGCCGGTTGTCACAACTAGAGTGTCCTAAGACTCGCCATGAAAGTATACAAACAATACGACAATAGATGCCTAGAATACTAAATCATAACAATAACAATTTCATAACTAGGCTAGCACCAAGAGGTGATTAGCCACTGATGAGTGTCTAAATACTCATCATTTTATGCCAATCTGAACTGCCAAAACATACGAAAACACTCAAATATGCATCAAAATACTTAAAATATCTTAGAAGTGTGTTTTATATGTTTTAAATGCAAAATATGCAAAAACAAATGAAAAACGTACAAAGTTTGCATAATTGGCAGTTTCAGTCCCTCAAGTTTCATAAATTGGCAAAACTAGTCCCTGGTTATTCTAAAAACATGAAAAAGTCATCAAAGGTCCTTTTTAATCATAAAGTTACATATTTAGTCCTTTGGTGCAAAGTTTCATAAAATTACAAGTTTAGTCCCTATACTTTGGATATTGACATAAATGGTCCCTGGGATGTTAAAAACTTTGAGAAAATCAATTTTGGTCTTTGTATTACTAATCTTTTGCAGGAATGGTCCTTGGGTGAAAAGTTTGGTAAAATTACATGTTTGGTCCCTGGAGTTTGAAAGTTTGGCAGAAATGGTCCCCGGGGTGTTTTAAATTGCAATAAATGAGAAATTATCATTTAAGGTCCCTATACTATTCAACTTTTACAAAACTGGACCTTTTGATAATATTTTGGGAAATTACATATTTAGTCCCTCAAAAATCCGAAAATTACATAAATAGTCCTTTAATATTTAAAAATGGAAAATATGTAAATTATAGTCCTTGGTTTATTCTAACATGGCAGGTTTAGTCCTTTTGAGAAATTTGGGAGAATTGCAATGACAGCCCCTCAACTTTGACCAATTTACAACTTTGGTCCTTGTGTATTATTAAAACCAAACGGACCTTATTATTATTAATAAACCCACAAATCCAATCCAAACATATACACAAGCCCACCCTTCTATCCTTTTACCCAGCCCACTCCAAAATCCAGCCCACACCTTTTTAATAAATAAAACCGGGTCAAACCCGTTGACCCTTCCCTCCCAATACCACCACCATCACACAGACCCCCCAAAACCACCTCCACCTATCTGGTTTCTTCACAACTTGCTCCCCACTCTTCACCACCTCACCCTCCACCTCACACAAGCCCCCAAAGTCCCTTAAATGCCCTAATACCCTCTCCACGCAACACACTGACACCCAAAGACTTTTTGGCGCGAAAATTATTTTAACGGCTCAGATGTATTACAGAGATCAAACGGCTCTAATTGGTGGTGGGAATTGTCAAGGTGGGTCCCACAAACCCTGGAAATGTCTACAAAAGAGAAAAGAAGCAGTAATGAGAGAGTATTAGTGTAGGTAGTATAATTTAGTGTCGTATAATTTAAATTCAGTCTCTTAGTGTAATCAGAAGCTTTTAAGCAATCAATTAAGCTGTTTTAGTATAACCTTAAACTTTTGTAATCATCAATTTCAAATTTCAGTTTGTTATCTCAGATTTTGTATTTCTTAAATTCTCAAAAATCTCAAAAAGCTTGTATGTTGTTAATTGTTGTTGTTACTAAATTCATAAGCTCTTATAAGCTCTGACAAAGCTTTAATAAGTTTTGGAAAACCTTAGTTGTTTGTTTAATTCATAAACAGAAAAATACATAGAAAATCAAATAAATAGGAAATAAATAAAAAAAATCATAAAAAGAAGAAGGAAAAGCATGGAGCAAGTTAGTTTCTGGATGAACATGGTTTAGAAGCCTTATGGGAGGCAATAGGTTATGTTTTGATCCATTGGTTCATTGTGTCTCAGTCAAATTCCAATTGTAAGCTTGTTTCTCAATTGTTATAAGTCTACTGTAGCTTATCTTATTTCTGCTTATCTGAATGTTTATATGCTTATTTGGTGTTACTTAGTCATAATATAGTATAACATAGTTTACTTGTTCATTAAATTTACTTGTTGCTAAAAAAATCAAAAACTCACAGCCTAAGACTCATACTTGACAAATCTGAGTTTTATGCTTGTGTTGTGGTTGATTCTTACTTAATTGATCTTAAATAATATCAATATAGTGTTAGGAATCAGATTTAAGGTTTAAAACATTGAGTTGCTTTGAAAACCTCTTAACAGATTCATAAGTAGGGGTGTTTGGATCAGTGGTTAGCACCACTGAGGAGTTTGTTCTTGTTGTTGTTCATTACTTAGATATAATACCATAGGTTGTAATAGGTAATTTAAGTCGTTAAATCCAGTACCACTTCAGTAGATAGTCAATATAGCTTTCAATTCCATGTTATTTGTTGTATGTTAGGATTTTTAGGTTAATATTCATCACATTAACTTAAAAGTTGATAATCTAGCTTAATTTCGTCTTATAATAGCATAATATTACATAATCAGTAAGTAAATCTAGATTAAAGTTCATAAAAGTCAAAGTTCCATAGCAAATCAAAAAGTCAAATTTATATTTCTCTGATTTTTCCAAAAGTTCAAGGATTTATTTAGAATTTAGTGTTTGCTTTGATAACCTGAAACTTGTTCCTAATCCTAGTCTACCACCTAAACTTCAGTATCCCATCCTTGTTATAATTTTGTGATTTTTGTTGTGGGTCCCACAGACCTCCAAAGTAACTTGCAGGGAAGACCCCTGCTCTGCACCAGATACAAAGTCCCATCACCACCACTTTGGTGGTGATTTGTGACCAACTCAGTGGGCCCCATTAACCATACTTTGTACCATTGAACCCCCTTCCTAGTAGGCTCTTAGGATTGACCTTTTGTTTGACCTGAAACCCAGTGGACCCCACTTAGTTTTACCCTTGAAGTTTGTCCCCTTTCTGTGTTGTAATTGGTTTTTGGATTAGCTTATTTTGGCTTATTAGCTTATCTACTGAGCTTATTTGGCCAAATTAAGCTTAGACAAGTCCAAAGTACTTATTAGAACCAGAATATACCAAGGTGGGTCCCACATAAGCTCTTGTGAGCTTATTTACCACTTCAGTCAACATAAGTCAACTGTGGTAGCAATAAGCTTCCACAATGCTTATTATTAAGCTAGAAATTAGTTGTTTTTACAAAAGTTGCTTATTTTTATATATAATATAGTTTTGTAAAAGAAAATTCCAGAAAAGACAACATAAAAATAAGTGATAGTTTCTATTTAATTTAATTTAATTTTCATTTTCATTTATAGATTTTTATTAAGTAATTTGTAATTTTATATTTTTATTAATTTCCTTTTAGGTTAAAGTAATTATAATAATTTTCTCCGAATTTAATTTTGTCTTTTAGTATTAATTAGAATTAAAAATAGTTTTATTAATAATTAATCAATAATTAAGTTATAAATAGCATAATTAATTTTTATATAGCAACACCTAGTTTTTATATTTTTTTTTATAGCTTTTATAAGTCATAAAATAGTTTTATAATTTTTTCCATAATTTTCTAAGTTGATTTAGTATTATTTGTAATTTAAAATAGTTTAATTAGTATAATTAATATAAATAGTTTTTAATTAATAGAAAATACATAAAAAGACAAAAATATTTATTTTTATTTTTTATACTTTCTTCAAGTTCTATTTTAAGTTTAGAAATTATTTTTGTAAGTTTTTAGTTTAATTTGTAGTATTTATAATTTTTAGTTTTAATTAAATTAGTTTTAAATAAATAGTTAAATAGTTTTTATTTAAATAATATAATAATCTAAAAAATAGTTTTATTTTTAGTTTAATTTTATTTTAGGTTTAAGTTTATAGAATTTTCATTTTTAACCCCTATAGTTTATTTTTCTTAAAACTCACTTTTTTCTCAGTACGCAATCGCGTCTGATTTTAAATTGGTGTACGTTTATACGTTTTAGATATCTAGGTTTTACATAATCGTTCTAATAGTTTATTTAAGTTATAAAACCTTAGTATAATTACACACACACACACACTTATACCTTTCCTGTTCACATTCACTGATCACAGATTCGTTTTTAATACCATCACAACCTCGTTGGGACATTACGACCCGGGAAAACACTGTATTTCATGGAAACATTTGCCTCAGCTATTTGACTATTATAATTGACCACTCAGAAGAAGAGAATGATAATCATTTTGTTCACAAAGCTGTCGAGACTACTCTCACTAATCCTCTATATGAATTCGAATATGAATTCACTTTGATTTCTGATAATCAAATCTTTGATATTCAGAATGAGGATTGTGATGAGTTCACAGCGGAACAAGAATTCACAGATTTACATCTCCTTGTTCCTGAAGCATTCAAAACTACTATCACCAATCCTCTATTTGAATTCGAATCTGAATTCACTTTGATTTCTGATAACCCATTATTTGGTACTCAGATTAAGGATTGTGATGAGTCCACAACGGAACAAGAGTTCACAGATTTAAATCTTGTGAATGATTCTCTCTACGAGGAGTTCTCTTTTGAACTCACTCAGATCATATCTCCACCGGAGTATGATAATTTCTATTTTGATCTAGACATACCCATAATATGTCTTGATCAAACGAGCTTAAAAGAGGAGATTCATGAAACAATGAATTCTCTTATTGAAGATGAGGAGTTAATCATGATTTTCATCATGACTTTCTTTCTTTTCTTCATATATTCCGTGGCTTCTCCTGTTCTTCACTCTTTCGGGAGTGAGGACATTATCTTTGACCCCGGCATTCTCATTTATAAATTATGAGCTAGGGTCTCTCTGTATATCTCATCGGTGTGGAAATTTCACGTGCTTCAAATGTTTATCCAAACGTCTTGAATGAAAGTCCGATTGAGATTGTCTCTTCCACTTGCTTCCCCATGGACAAATGAATTCGGGGTCGAGTCAAGCTAGCGACTCGGAAATCAAAAACAGTAGTATGTACATAGGTTTTCACCCATGTTTCACCCTAGTGTGGGGGAGATGCCCCACATGTTGTGTATATATATATATATTCTCAAAAAAAAAATGTAAATATAGTGATAGCTTCTATTTAAGAAGTTTTATCTAAAAAAATAATTGTATATATATACATCTTAAATAAAGGCTATAGAGTATTTTCTTCTTACGTTCTAAGTTCGGTTTAACACCCGGTACTTTGAATATTGAGGACAATATTCAGTTCTAAGTGTGGGGGGAGATTCGTTATTCTAACGAATTTAAACACATGTTCCATCAAGAACCCCCATTTTAGCCAAAATTTTAAAATTTTTTCTCACTTAGAACCCAATAAATGGTATCAATCCTCCATGTCTAACCCACAACAGGATTGGCTAATCCAGGAGCAAACGGTTCTTGGTAAAGATAACTCAAACCCGTTTATGGCTTGCAATTTGCCAAAAATTGTATGGTTCCTCAACTCCCCATCATCCTCAAAAGATAATGAGTTGGCTAGCCCACAAGATTATGGCTTGTGGTAAAGGCCGTGGAAAAACCATAATTGGTAATCAGCTCACCAAGATGTTGACTATTCCATCAAGAGTTGGCTAGTCCAGAAGCAAACGGCTTTTGGTAAAGACAAAACAAATCCGTTGACAGCTGGTGGTTTGCTCAAAATCACACGGTTATTAGGTGTGCCACAGTTCTTACACCTGGCTACTCCAGAAGTGATGGCTTTTGGTAAAGAGTTTTTCAAATCCATTAAGTTTTTCTCAATAGATTGCTAGGGACTAGCAATAGTTTAGTGTGGGGGATTGATGAGTGTCTAAATACTCATCATTTTATGCCAATCTGAACTGCCAAAACATACGAAAACACTCAAATATGCATCAAAATACTTAAAATATCTTAGAAGTGTGTTTTATATGTTTTAAATGCAAAATATGCAAAAACAAACGAAAAACGTACAAAGTTTGCATAATTGGCAGTTTCAGTCCCTCAAGTTTCATAAATTGGCAAAACTAGTCCCTGGTTATTCTAAAAACATGAAAAAGTCATCAAAGGTCCTTTTTAATCATAAAGTTACATATTTAGTCCTTTGGTGCAAAGTTTCATAAAATTACAAGTTTAGTCCCTATACTTTGGATATTGACATAAATGGTCCCTGGGATGTTAAAAACTTTGAGAAAATCAATTTTGGTCTTTGTGTTACTAATCTTTTGCAGGAATGGTCCTTGGGTGAAAAGTTTGGTAAAATTACATGTTTGGTCCCTGGAGTTTGAAAGTTTGGCAGAAATGGTCCCCGGGGTGTTTTAAATTGCAATAAATGAGAAATTATCATTTAAGGTCCCTATACTATTCAACTTTTACAAAAATGGACCTTTTGATAATATTTTGGGAAATTACATATTTAGTCCCTCAAAAATCCGAAAATTACATAAATAGTCCTTTAATATTTAAAAATGGAAAATATGTAAATTATAGTCCTTGGTTTATTCTAACATGGCAGGTTTAGTCCTTTTGAGAAATTTGGGAGAATTGCAATGACAGCCCCTCAACTTTGACCAATTTACAACTTTGGTCCTTGTGTATTATTAAAACCAAACGGACCTTATTATTATTAATAAACCCACAAATCCAATCCAAACATATACACAAGCCCACCCTTCTATCCTTTTACCCAGCCCACTCCAAAATCCAACCCACACCTTTTTAATAAATAAAACCGGGTCAAACCCGTTGACCCTTCCCTCCCAATACCACCACCATCACACAGACCCCCCAAAACCACCTCCACCTATCTGGTTTCTTCACAACTTGCTCCCCACTCTTCACCACCTCACCCTCCACCTCACACAAGCCCCCAAAGTCCCTTAAATGCCCTAATACCCTCTCCACGCAACACAATGACACCCAAAGACTTTTTGGCGCGAAAATTATTTAAACGGCTCAGATGTATTACAGAGATCAAACGGCTCTAATTGGTGGTGGGAATTGTCAAGGTGGGTCCCACAAACCCTGGAAATGTCTACAAAAGAGAAAAGAAGCAGTAATGAGAGAGTATTAGTGTAGGTAGTATAATTTAGTGTCGTATAATTTAAATTCAGTCTCTTAGTGTAATCAGAAGCTTTTAAGCAATCAATTAAGCTGTTTTAGTATAACCTTAAACTTTTGTAATCATCAATTTCAAATTTCAGTTTGTTATCTCAGATCTAGTATTTCTTAAATTCTCAAAAATCTCAAAAAGCTTGTATGTTGTTAATTGTTGTTGTTACTGAATTCATAAGCTCTTATAAGCTCTGACAAAGCTTTAATAAGCTTTGGAAAACCTTAGTTGTTTGTTTAATTCATAAACAGAAAAATACATAGAAAATCAAATAAATAGGAAATAAATACAAAAATCATAAAAAGAAGAAGGAAAAGCATGGAGCAAGTTAGTTTCTGGATGAACATGGTTTAGAAGCCTTATGGGAGGCAATAGGTTATGTTTTGATCCATTTGTTCATTGTGTCTCAGTCAAATTCCAATTGTAAGCTTGTTTCTCAATTGTTATAAGTCTACTGTAGCTTAGCTTATTTCTGCTTATCTGAATGTTTTTATGCTTATTTGGTGTTACTTAGTCATAATATAGTATAACATAGTTTACTTGTTCATTAAATTTACTTGTTGGTAAAAAAATCAAAAACTCACAGCCTAAGACTCATACTTGACAAATCTGAGTTTTATGCTTGTGTTGTGGTTGATTCTTACTTAATTGATCTTAAATAATATCAATATAGTGTTAGGAATCAGATTTAAGGTTTAAAACATTGAGTTGCTTTGAAAACCTCTTAACAGATTCATAAGTAGGGGTGTTTGGATCAGTGGTTAGCACCACTGAGGAGTTTGTTCTTGTTGTTGTTCATTACTTAGATATAATACCATAGGTTGTAATAGGTAATTTAAGGCATTAAATCCAATACCACTTCAGTAGATAGTCAATATAGCTTTCAATTCCATGTTATTTGTTGTCTGTTAGGATTTTTAGGTTAATATTCATCACATTAACTTAAAAGTTGATAATCTAGCTTAATTTCATCTTATAATAGCATAATATTACATAATCAGTAAGTAAATCTAGATTAAAGTTCATAAAAGTCAAAGTTCCATAGCAAATCAAAAAGTCAAATTTATATTTCTCTGATTTTTCCAAAAGTTCAAGGATTTATTTAGAATTTAGTGTTTGCTTTGATAACCTGAAACTTGTTCCTAATCCTAGTCTACCACCTAAACTTCAGTATCCCATCCTTGTTATAATTTTGTGATTTTTGTTGTGGGTCCCACAGACCTCCAAAGTAACTTGCAGGGAAGACCCCTGCTCTGCACCAGATACACAGTCCCATCACCACCACTTTGGTGGTGATTTGTGACCAACTCAGTGGGCCCCATTAACCATACTTTGTACCATTGAACCCCCTCTTAGTAGGCTCTTAGGATTGACCTTTTGTTTGACCTGAAACCCAGTGGACCCCACTTAGTTTTACCCTTGAAGTTTGTCCCCTTTCTGTGTTGTAATTGGTTTTTGGATTAGCTTATTTTGGCTTATTAGCTTATCTACTGAGCTTATTTGGCCAAATTAAGCTTAGACAAGTCCAAAGTACTTATTAGAACCAGAATATACCAAGGTGGGTCCCACATAAGCTCTTGTGAGCTTATTTACCACTTCAGTCAACATAAGTCAACTGTGGTAGCAATAAGCTTCCACAGTGCTTATTATTAAGCTAGAAATTAGTTGTTTTTACAAAAGTTGCTTATTTTTATATATAATATAGTTTTGTAAAAGAAAATTCCAGAAAAGACAACATAAAAATAAGTGATAGTTTCTATTTAATTTAATTTAATTTTAATTTTCATTTTTAGATTTTTATTAAGTAATTTGTAATTTTATATTTTTATTAATTTCCTTTTAGGTTAAAGTAATTATAATAATTTTCTCAGAATTTAATTTTGTCTTTTAGTATTAATTAGAATTAAAAATAGTTTTATTAATAATTAATCAATAATTAAGTTATAAATAGCATAATTAATTTTTATATAGCAACACCTAGTTTTTATATTTTTATAGCTTTTATAAGTCATAAAATAGTTTTATAATTTTTTCCATAATTTTCTAAGTTGATTTAGTATTATTTGTAATTTAAAATAGTTTAATTAGTATAATTAATATAAATAGTTTTTAATTAATAGAAAATACATAAAGAGACAAAAATATTTATTTTTATTTTTTATACTTTCTTCAAGTTCTATTTTAAGTTTAGAAATTATTTTTGTAAGTTTTTAGTTTTATTTGTAGTATTTATAATTTTTAGTTTTAATTAAATTAGTTTTAAATAAATAGTTAAATAGTTTTTATTTAAATAATTAATAATAAATAATATAATAATCTAAAAAATAGTTTTATTTTTAGTTTAATGTTATTTTAAGTTTAAGTTTATAGAATTTTCATTTTTAACCCCTATAGTTTATTTTTCTTAAAACCCACCTTTTTCTCAGTACGCAATCGCGTCTGATTTTAAATTGGTGTACGTTTATACGTTTTAGATATCTAGGTTTTACGTAATCGTTCTAATAGTTTATTTAAGTTATAAAACCTTAGTATAATCACACACACACACACTTATACCTTTCCTGTTCACATTCACCGATCACAAATTCGTTTTTAATACCATCACAACCTCGTTGGGACATTACGACCCAGGAAAACACTGTATTTCACGGAAGCATTTGCCTCAGCTGTTTGACTATTATAATTGACCATTCACAAGTGGCTGATCAATAATTATCTGACCGTTTGAGGCAAATCAGCCACTCATATTCATAGTTGCAGTAAAACAATAGTTTAATATAACAAATGTGAACATGAATCGAATACAAATCAAAGGAATAAATAAACTTATGATTGGTGTGTGAATTCTCCCTTGGAAATGACTCATATGTGGATTGAACTTCATTCCTCCTGCTCCCTGAGTTTCTCCCTACTTCTGTGTGTTGTAGAATGTGATGATAAACTCGGAATTAGGGCTGCTATTTATAGGCCCAACTTTGCTACGACGTAGCTGAATGAGAGGCTACGTCGTAGCTTGATCAAGTGCTACGGGTGCAGTTTCTTCCTTGGATGCTTCTATGGCGTAGTTATATGGGAAACTACGCCGTAACTTCTTCTTTGGACACGTGAGTTCTTTACTGCCTCAATTTAGGGTCTACGTCGTAGTTGGAGAGTTGCTACTCCGCAGAGCCCTTTAGTATATCATTATGCCGTAGTCATGGATTGAGCTACGCCGTAGTCTTCGTAAGTGCTTGCTACGGCGTAGGTAGATGATATCTCTACGCCGTAGTTAGTGCAGAATCCGCATACTTCATATATATTCTCTTTAGTCCTTCCATTTCCGTATTTCTTCGTTCCTTTACTCATCTTTATCCTGAAAACAGAATATAAACAAATAAGAGTATATATCCTAACATATGAATACAAAAGATGAGTATTTACGAGGGAAATTAACACTTAAATCATGGACATATTTGATGTTATCAAATATCCCCCCACTTGAACTCTACTTGCCCTAAAATAGACCTTATTAGAATAATTTTCAAAAAGATATTTCCCAAGAAGCTGGAAAATATGAGTCTCAAAATTTCCTATGCTAGAATATATCAAAGCCGAACACCTCACGAAACTGGAAGAAACACTCATCTCTCTCTCCTAATCTAAGTGTTAATTTCGGGGTGATCACTCAACGCACAGTCATAGAATGTATTCTATCATAAGCTTGGCGGTTACACAAATCTCTACCACTAGAGCTAAGGTCGAAACAATTTTTAAAGGCAATATTGGGTGCACACATATAAGGCTTATGGGTGTAGTGTTGTTACTAACATACTACGGCAAAGGCGACAAAGGCAATGGTACATGACCGGAACGCCGGACAAGACACCAATGACTGTTCAAATCCTTCACCTAAGCATGATTCACAACTAAAGGGTAGGATAAGACATGGGATGCACAATAATGGTGTAAAAAGAAAAAGAAAACAAATATTCTTAGCTTATAACCGAGTTACTACCACTTGCCGTTCATCCAAAGTCCAAGCTTCAAAATGCAAAAACGGGATCATGTAACAAGTGTGTGCCATTAGCGGACGTCATGATGGGCACAAAACTTGGTCTTCATGTCGGCGATTATGAACCAACAACTTCATTCTTCATATATGACCGAAGTGGCCTCTTCGATACTAATTCTTTCAAAGCCCAAAGTACGGTGCTATACAAGGTTGCACCAAAGATAACATATCTACATACGGAATTTCACATTTTTTCTAACAATAACAAATAAATATGCCCCCCCCCCCCCCACTTGGGATGAACTATACATGTACAATAGTGGGTCCTCATGATCTTCAAAGAGTTGTCTTCAACGTAGGTGTGATTCTTGAATCTCTTAACTTGAACCCCAAACTAGAAAAAGTGGCAACTTCCCAATCATAAACCAAGACTACATGGTAGACTAAGGCGAATAGGTGTATCGAAACAATAATATGGGTAAGAAACGAAAGGGTAGGTTCAAGAGGGTGTATCTAGGGGTATCTTACACTAAAGGTGAGTGCAACAAAGGATTTAACACAGGGGTCGAATAGTCAATGTGACTAATCGATAAACACACACGTATAGGTTATTTGGGTGATAATCCTAAAATATTGCCTTCTTAAAAAGTTTCTTCCAAATGTATCAAGAAATCCCAATACACTACTCGTCCATGGTTTCAAAATGATGTAAAGGCCAAGTTCTAAAGTTTACAAACTACCGGCACACTCATAATTTAGGTGGATTTGGGGTAAAATAGGGGAAACTGAAATAGGCTAAATCTCACCATGGTATAAAGGGTTAATGTGCTCGACTAAGGTCTATTCTAGTTAGGTTCGGAAAAACATGTCAAAAGTTTTAGAAGTGGCATAATTTTTCAAAATAAACTAGAAAAATGGGGCAAAATAAAGTTCAAGTTATAATTCTACTCCCGTCCCCCCACTTGAGTTGTACAAAGGCCCTTTTCTACATAAAATAGATATTAAAGAGGAAAAAGTAGAATTGGAACGAGAACTTCCCTGAAATTTGCTCTTGGAAATGATAGAAGGATCATGTTGGAGAACGTGCCTTCGCTTCGCTTAATGAGCAAACTTCAAATCCCTGAAATCACACAACTACCAAAAGCATAAAACCTAAAAAAAAGAAAGATAAAAATAAAAGACCTAACTCACTTTCATAGGAATCACGATTGCATTTAGCTTATGCAACAAGCCTTTTAAACCACTTGGTGTCTCAAGTGGACGAGTGAAGTATCGTGGGGGTTTACAGGGAACACACCCACAAAGTTCATTAAAAAACTAATACAAGTTCAAGTAATGATTTGTAAAAATAAAAAATTTTAGGAACAGAAGGAAGCTACGGTGTAGCTTGAATGTGTTGCTACGCCGTAGTTGCTAAAACAATACAGACTGACACCTGGGGGTTGCTACGGCGTAGTGATGGAAGGAGCTACGCCGTAGCTAAGTCCTAGGGGATTTTTCTTGGTGCAAAAAGTCCAAAAATTTATTCCCCAACGCAAAGCTTCCTCTAGAACCTGCAAATCATTAGCACAAAACATACCAAACCAACAAAATAAAAGGAAAATGAAAAGAAAAGGATAATTCGGGTTGTCTCCCGAAAGAGCACTTTTGTCTATTATCAAATCTTTAAGTTAGACTCACTGCCACGGAATTTCACGTGGGCGAGATCTCATCCGCCTTTCGTTTATCACTTTTTGCGGATGTCCTATTCCAAATTGTTGAAGGGATATATGGTTCTACTCGAAGTCAATTATCTCTCAAAAAATTTGCTTGTGCCCATTCCCTTCGATATTTCATTTTAAATTCTAGGTCCGGATGAACTTCACCAAATTTGACCTCTATCCAATCTTCGAACGAAATTCCCTTATAGCCTACTTCTTTTTTCATATGTTCATTGAAACACGCCCCTTCATACCTTTTAACTATTGGTTCATCTAACCTTCCCCCGTTACATTTTTTTCGAAAGGGGTCACAAGTAGGCCAAGCCTGAGTAGTTCCACCTTGTTTCATTATTGTTGGGCGACAAAAATGAATTGTCCATTCTATCTCTTCTCGAGAATTAATCCCATTAAAATAATTTTTTAACCATGGGCCTTTATCAAAATTAGATCCTTGATATGACGTCCAAACATTAGTCTCCTTTCGTAGCTGTCTTAATCTTATATTCCCACCACCATTGCAAAATTTGTTGAAGGGAGAACAAGAGGGTATGAACTCTTTCTTACTGCTCTCTATGTTTACTTTAGGTTCACAACAATGGTGCACACATGTGACTATTAGTGGTTTTTTACCTTGTCATGGATCAAATGAGCTATCTTCATTACTACTATCTTCACTAGACGAATCTTCATTTTCAATGCTTAAGTCTGGGTTGACATCATGCGCGATTTTTAAACATAAAGGTGTCATAAAGTTAAAGATTTCACCTGCTTTCTCAAGCGCGCCTGACGGATCTACCTTAACAACGTCATTTTCTTCACTTGAACTCGCCATGTTCATTTGTCTTTCAGCATTTGTCTTTTCCATATTAAAAGTGATCCTTTCGTTGTAGAGTTCAACTCCTAAAGAAATCTCTTTTTCGAAGACATTGATACGGGCCCGAGAAGTTGCTAAGAACGGTCTTCCGAGGATTAGGTCTTCTCTAGGAGTATTTGCCATGTCAATCACAACAAAGTCAACAGGGAATAAAAACCTATCAATCTTAACTAGAACATTGTCGATTGCTCCAATCGGAGTTGCCTTAGTCATATCAGCCATCTCGATTACCAAACTTGTTTTTCTTAGGCTTGTCAGTCGGAGTGAAAGAAATAAAGACAGAGGCATTGCGTTGATGCTAGATCCTAAATCTGCCAAAGCTGATAAATTGAAGTTACCGATGGTGCATGGGAGAATAAAACTTTCCGTGTTATCCTCCTTTGATGGAAGCAGCCATGGAGTTGAATTGCAGCTTCTTGGTTCATCTTTTGAAAGGATTTTATCACAAGATTGACTTTTACCCTTTTCGAGATGATCTTTATCTTTGTCGGTGAACATAGCCATGCATGTTCCGACTGTTTTCCTGCTCTCTTCGGCCGACTTTTTTTTTGCAGATATTATTGGTCAAATTCTCAATCATTGTTGCAAGATTTTTTTAGAGATTCATCATGGTTAGCAAGGCTTTTTTTAGTAGCTTCTTGAAAGTTTTTTAACCATTCATCTTGATCTCCTTGTTTCTTCCTTGAATCTTCAAGATATTTGTTTATGGTTTCTTCAAGGCTAGATCTTCTTTCTCCATAAGGTGGCCGATTGTATTCAGGTGGCCCTGTACGATAACCATTGCTTTGGAATGGTCTGCCTTCCCCATATTTCACCTCTTCAGTTTTGCCATCGTCCTCTTTTAAAGGACAATCTCTTGCCAAATGCGGTCCTTCACAAATCTCGCAGCCAACTTGAATAGCATGAACATTTTCCTTGAGCTTCTTCATGTCACGCCCCAAGCTTTCGAGTTTGTTGGTGATGAGGGTTTTTCCATCAGAATTTCCAGCAATGCTCCTTCTACTTCCACCTTTGTGCCACTTTTGGGAGTGGTCCGCCATGTCTCAATAGCCTTTAAGGCTTGAGCAGGGGTCATTCCAGGGATTGGTCCCTGAGAATCTAATATTTGGCGAGTGGAGATATTGATCCCTTTGTAGAAAATGTTGACCATTTGCTGCTTGTTGAGATCATGAGTAGGGCACTTGTACAAAAGATCATTGTACCTATCCCACGCTTGGTACAATGTTTCATCACCATCTTGCTTGAAGTTGTGAATATATTCAAGCTGCTTTGCCGTCCTTGAAGGAGGGCAATATCTTTGGATGAAATGCTTCTTCAGGAGAGCCCAAGTGTTAACGGTACCTACTGGTAACCTATCGATCCATCTTTTGGCCCCTCCGGTTAATGTCATAGGGAATACTCTGAGCATTATCCCATCATGAGATACTCCTGGAATGTTGAACAAACTAACAATGTAAAGAACATTTTCAATGTTCTCGTGAGCATCTTCCGTCTTGCTTTCCAAAAATGGGTCTTTTCGCAGTTCCATTATGAATTGATTCTTGATTTCAAACTGCACGTCATTCCCAATAGCAGGCCTAACCAAACTTGGCCCTTGCTCTTCTCGTGTTATAGCCAAATATTCCTCAAGTGTGAGATTGTCAATGTCCACATCTGCCATGGTACCTGAAACTTAAAACTGATCGTGAGAAACTGAAAATAAAATAAAACAAAAACTGCAAACTTAAATAAAATCCTAATAGCTCCCCGGCAGCGGCGCCAAAAACTTGATGCAGGTTTTACCGATCAGGTTTTAATATTTATAAGTGTCTCGTTTACCTAAAGTCTACCTAATACACTATCAGGCAGTATACCCGGTCGTGTGAGGTATAGCTAGTTGGTAAAGCCGAGGTCGTCCCAAGAGCTATGAGTGTGGAATCTATCTAAGTCTACTGTCACGTTTAAAAGGGGGTTTATGATTATAAAGATTAATTAACTAATAAAAGTAAATGACAAAACAAGTAAATAAATGGAAGAGAATCAATAAGGAGAAGTAGTGCTAACCTAATTACTACTCTTGTTATTATCATGATTAGTTTTCTATAAGTGCATCCTATCGTTTCGTCTGGGGGTTATATTCATTTAGGATCAGAGGGTTAAATCACCTAAATCTATCTTGCACCTTGTCATATTCCCGACTATTGTAAAGCCGAGAGTTCATCGGGCGGCGTGAACCTACGAAGATGCAAGAGTCATTAAGCACCTCTACTAACATGGACAAGTCTAGCGGGATGCGGCATGGTCAGATCTTACACCCCCTCTAACTCCTTCAAGTATATTGCACAAGTAGGTGGTCCTAGGGTTAATTCGCATATGTATGGTGATATTGCTATCACCAAATCACATCCCCATCGGCTTGGGTCCTAGGGTTAATTCACCAAGCCTCTAAGGAACTACCAATGCTTGACACTACCAGAACTAGAGTGTCCTAAGACTCGCCATGAAAGTATACAAACAATACGACAATAGATGCATAGAAAACTAAATCATAACAATAATAATTTCATAACTAGGCTAGCACCAAGAGGTGATTAGCCACTCATATTCATAGTTGCAGTAAAACAAGAGTTTAATATAACAAATGTGAACATGAATCGAATACAAATCAAAGGAATGAATAAACTTATGATTGGTGTGTGAATTCTCCCTTGGAAATGACTCGTATGTGGATTGAACTTCGTTCCTCTTGCTCCCTGAGTTACTCCTTACTTCTGTGTGTTGTAGAATGTGATGATAAACTCGGAATTAAGGCTGCTATTTATAGGCCCGAATTTGCTACGACGTAGCTGAATGAGAGGCTACGCCGTAGCCTTTGTAAATATCAACTACGCCGTAGCTTGATCAAGTGATGCGGGCGTAGTTTCTTCCTTGGATGCTTCTACGACGTAGTTATATAGGAAACTACGCCGTAACTTCTTCTTTGGCCACATGAGTTCTTTACTGCCTCAATTTGGGGTCTACACCGTAGTTGGAGAGTTGCTACTTCGTAGAGCCCTTTAGTATATCATTACGTCGTAGTCATGGATTGAGCTACGCCGTAGTCTTCGTAAGTGCTTGCTACGGCGTAGGTAGATGATATCTCTACGCCGTAGTTAGTGCAGAATCCGCATACTTCATATATTTTCTCTTTAGTCCTTCCATTTCCGCGTTTCTTCGTTCCTTTACTCATCTTTGCCCTGAAAACAAAATATAAACAAATAAGAGTATATATCCTAACATATGAATACAAAAGATGAGTATTTACGGGGGAAATTAACACTTAAATCATGGACATATTTGATGTTATAAAAAAAAAAGAAAAAAAATTGGAAAAGGTGTAAAAAGTGGGGGTCGAACCTGGGACCTCAAGCACACACAGACACAACACCACACACCAATACTAACTACCCTAGGGTCTTTTCTCAATCATACCTTGCACACCTTTTTATTTAACCCCTTTTTCCATTTTTTTGCTTATTTTCTCTTTTTAGCTTATTTCTCTGCTTATTTATAAGCACTAGTAACCTTTTATATTTTTTCTAGGTTTCTGCTATCATAAAGTATTTGTATAATTTTTTTTTATAATTTTCTCTGTTCATCTAGTATTTTTAATAATTAAAATCTCTATAATTAGTTTTTAATTAATAATACATAAATAAATATTTTACTGCTTATTTATAAACTTGTAGGACTTTTCATATTTTTCTTAGCCTTCTGTCATCTTAAAGTATTTTTAGAAAAAGTTGCATAATTTTTACTGTTCATTTGGTATTTTTAATAATTAAATATAGTTTAATTAGTTTTTGATTAATAATAAGTACATAAAATTTCTAATAGCTTATTTATAAGTTGTTGGAGCTTTTTATCATTTTTTAGGATTCCTGTGATGGTTAAGAAGTTTTAGAGAAATTTTCATAATTTTCCAACTTAATTTATTATTTTTAATAATTTAAATTATTTTAATTAGTAATTAAATAGTTTTTAATTAATAATAAATAAATTAAAAGTCAAAAAGGTAATTTTTCTTTTTATAAAATCTTCTTTTGTCTTTAGGTTTATAAAAAAGTAATTTTTCATACCAGTAGGATTAATTCTGCTTTAATTTCACTTTTTATTTTACGCGTTTACGTTAATTTTAATTTAAACGTTCGTTTTAAATTTTAAATACGTTTTAGGTTATTTTGGTTTCTAGTATTTGTTAATATTGCTTATTTGGTTAATTTCCATTGTTATTTGCTTAGTATAATCACTCAAATCATATTCCTGTTTACTTTGCTCAAATCACTCAATCACAAAACGTTTCCAAAATACAATTTCACACTTCGCTGGGACATAACGACCCGGGAACTCATTGTGCTTACACCGGATCAATTGCATTACACCCTTACGGCCTGACCTCATTGACCAACATCCTTGGTTGATTTGTGACTGACCGTTTGGCTGGAATCAAAAAGACATTTATATAATTAAATCATTATGTGAGTCACTGAATTACAAACTTAATGTATTGAAAAACTACTCCTCACTATATTGACATAGTGATCAATGTTACATAAACCAAGCGTACACAAAATTGAATCACATAAGAATTGATTTTTACGCTGCATTCTCGGGTTTCTAATGAAAAGAAAATAAAAGATTTGATAAGAAAGAGAAAGAAAAGAAAGGAAATGAGTTATCTAATTTGTGTTTTGAGACGATATGAAAAGAAAATAAAGGGAAACATGTATCATGTTTTCAAGTTAATAAGAAAAGAAAAAAAATAATACTTTTACATTTATACACTGCACATTTAATATTTCAATGCTATTTCCAAGTTTATAAAATGATATCATCTTCTTTATCCAAACTCAACACCACAATTTCTATGTTTCTAAAAATAATTAGAAAATAAAATAATAATCTCAAGTGAAAATTACAACTTCATTTTCCAAAAACAAGATTACATGTTTTCGTACAAGTTTTTTTTTTATCAGTTTAAGAAAATAAAAACATTATGCAAAGCGTGACATGTTGTGGTGATGACAATAAGTAGCCATAAAATTAATTCAATAAACAAAGAATTACTAAAATCTGTTACATAACACACTATTTTAAATAAGGGCATGTTGGTAATTATAAGGCACATTAGTTTCCTTTCCGTCTCAATCCGCCCAACTATGGCAGAAAATTTATGCTTGTTTTTCCTTTCAAAATCATTAGAAAAGTCTGAAATACATTCATGTAGTATGCTCAAATTTCGCTTTTCATCACTGTATTTTTCTCGGAAAAAAACCATCCTCGTGTTTTAAAGTTGGCACAAATACATCCCTGCGTTAGTAATATCAATTAATGAGGGCTAACGATGCAAATGATTTTCCGTTATCTCCTAACAAGAGTTAAAATATTTGCATCGTTAATCCTCATTGAGTTAAAATATTTGCATCGTTAGTCCTCATTGACTATAGAGTTAAAATATTTGCATCATTAGTCCTCGTTGAGTTAAAATATTTGCATCGTTAGTCCTCGTTGAGATAAAATATTTGCATCGTTAGTCCTTATTGACTATTCTTACGCTTTTATCATTTTTCGTCCGTTTTTCTTATGTTTTAGTCCGTTTTTATCCGTGTTCATACACTTTTATTCGTTTTCATCTATTATTCTACGTTTTCGTCCGTTTTTCTTATGTTTTTATCCGTTTTCATCCATTTTTATACATATATTATGTATGAAAACGGATAAAAATATATGAAAATAAGTTATGAATCTTATCCATTTTCATATATTTTTACCCGTTTTCATACATAATATATGTATAAAAATGGATGAAAACGGATAAAAACATAAGAAAAACGGACGAAAACGTAGAATAATAAATGAAAACGAATAAAAGTGTATGAACACGGATAAAAACGTAAAAAACGTAAGAAAAATAGAAGAAACGGATAAAAGCATGACAAAATGGATGAAAACGTATAATAACGGACGAAAATTGATAAAAACCAATGAAATCATAAGAAAAACGGACGAAAACGTAAAAAAACAGACGAAAAAGGATAAAAACGTAAGAATAGTCAATGAGGACTAACGATGCAAATATTTTAACTCAACAAGGACTAACGATGCAAATATTTTAACTCTATAGTCAATGAGGACTAATGATGCAATTTTTTTAACTCAATGAGGACTAACGATGCAAATATTTTAACTCTTGTTAGGAGATAACGGAAAATCATTTGCATCGTTAATCCTCATTAACTGATATTACTAACACAGTGATGTGTTTGTGCCAACTTTAATACACGAGGATGGTTTTGTTCTGAAAAAAAACACAAGGATAAAAAGCGAGATTTGAGCATATCACATAGATGGATTTTAGAATTTTCTCTCTCCTTTCTCATGATTTCCTTCCTAAAAAAGCTTAAGAACACATGTCTTTTCTTTGTTTTCTAACAATTACTTTCTCTTCCTTTAAAAAATAAAACCGAGATAGCACCGTTGATAGTGTTAGTGTGTCACTGTCACATAAATAACACTAATGATATATTTTTACAAAAGTTGTGAATTTTTATTTTGAAAGGGAATGATGTGAAAACTAATAGCCTTATGAACAAAGGTTATATAACCGATTTTTATAACCTTTGGATCTGATAGAAACAAATGTGTATATTACCGTTACCTACAGTTGGCGTATATCATGACGTCGTTTCTTAAGGTTAAAATACAACCGCCCATGGGCTATGTGAAAAGTTACAAGAATTTCTTAGAGTATCCGAATCAATAACTCACGTTATAACTTAACTCAGCGCCACGTTAGCGTCACATCATCTTTAACACTTTAACTTTAACTCACAAAAAAACACCCACAACAATAACTCAACCTTAACTCACTTTAACTCAACTTTTCATATATTTTCAAATTCAACCATAAACTAAAACTAATACTTCATTTATTAAAAACAATAACATTCATTTTTAAAATATATTACAATACGCACTAAAAAAAATACCTTACGAAAAAAGAAAAAAAAAAGACATTACGCAATAAAAAAAACATTACGAAAATATTAAAAAGAAAAAAAAAAAAAAAAAAAAAAACCTGCTTTTATAACCACATGGACTAAATTGTAAACACCAAAATACCACAGGGACCAAACTGCAAATTCACTTTATGTTATCATCTTCTTCACACAAACACACACACACTGCACACACACGAACAGTAAAACACACACACAAACACACACAAGAACACACACTCCAATTTATGTATCATCTTCAATCATGAGGGGGCGAAATGATTTTTTTTTTTACTTTCGATGCCTTAACGTGGCTTTAGTAGGCTAACGCATGGCGTTAACGCCGGTTTAACGCGAGATCATGCATCAACTAACGCACCTTAACGTGCGTTAAAGGGGCCTTAACGCACCCTTCCACGTTACTGCTGCGGATGCTCTTAGGGTTTCACTTTTTTGTATAACAAAATTTATTTATCGTATATCCAAAATTGCAATATTTTTACTAATGATATAAGAAATATTAGAGTTTAATATATGTGTTTTCAAAAATAAAATAAAATTCAACACACCCTTAAAATATCTAATAACATATAAAAACTACCTCGAGCTTTATTCTTTACTTCTATAAATAGTATATATAAATCTAATATTCAAAACACACCTTAAACTATGTAACAAGTTACGAAAATTACATTAACCTTTTACTTTTTTACTTTTTTTATATAAAAACTTTTATTTATCAAATATCTAATAAATATTAGCAGCTTCCTTATAAACATATACTGATAAAGAGGCTTTTTAGTATAGTAATTGAATATTTTATAATTACGTTAGATCAATAGATAAAGAATATAAATTGTATTATACGATTTAATTATATGAAAATGCACAAAATTTAAATATAAAGACATATGCAATATATTTTTGCAAAAAATAAAGTATTTAAACGATTTAAATGATCAAACAATACACTACTTCAACGCGCTTGCATTTTATTTCTCGTTTTGCGCATGAGTATGCAATTTGGTATGGATGCTTATGTAATTTTATCGACTAATAGCTCTCCAAAATTTTAAACACTTCATTTGTGAGCGTTTTGTTTTTGAGTTTTTTGTGTAAATATAAAGCTCCATTTCACTTAACAAAACAAGTCTTTTTCTTTATTATAGCTTTTACTTTGAAACAAAAAGCTGAAAACTTCTAAAAAAAACCCACTACCAAACAGGCTCAAGATGTGAATGGTATTTTTTTGCACCCACATCCTTAATGACTAGCGGTAGTCTATGTCTACCATATGCTTATCTATTTATGGAACTAAATGACTTTGGTTTTTCCTTTAACTCGTTCATATAACATGTCATGTTCGGGCTAGTTTCTGAAACATACCAACTATCCAACCCAATAGTACATTTTTTCTAACCTCACTCCATAAATACATTAATTTGGTTAACATAATTACTACTCACTTAATTCATTAACTTATCAAAAAAAGAAAATAAAAAGTAAACGAGACAAAATAACTCACAAAGCTACTCGATGCTGAGTTATAATTTATCATAAATTAAGTCGATTTGAACCGAGTCGAACTCGAGTACTTGACTAGCCTTTCAAATCTAGCTTGAGCTACTCGAGTAGCCTTTCTAGTCGAGCTTAAGTATCAAAACACTCGACTCATAAAGCTTGTGAACTTTCTTCTAGCTTATGTCTTTTTACATTTATACCCCTTTGCGTATGTATACTATTTGTGTACTACATACTTTTGTACTAAATAAGCAAGTCGAATCAAGGCCAATGATCATCTGGTGCAAGACGAGCGGAAACACATGGTCACTAAAATTCATAAGACCGTTTTAGTCAAATTAAATCAATTTCGAACATAATGAATACTCAAACATGAAAACGGATACTCAATTAAGATCAAATCAACTTTTGAGTTGAAACTCATTAGTCAATTTGAGTTCGAACTTGATGATATCCAACTTGACTCAACTTGATAACATCTTTAAAGATTACTCTCTTTGTCTCATTTTAAATGTTCACCTTACTATTTTAGTTTGTCTCATAAAAACTATTCACTTGCAACAATAATATTAATAATTCACCATTTTACTATTTTATTTTGCCTCACAAAACTTATTCATTTGCTAACAAAAACTCTATAAGTTTTGTTTAAGCATCATTTAATTAACAATATTTCTAAAATAAAATTTATCATTCTTATAAATACATGATTTCAACATATGTAATTAAGATAAATGCGTTTTAATAATGTATATATTAATATCAAGTAAGTTCATATTCGGAAATGCCCTTTAGTTTAGTTAAGCTTAAACAACACTAATGTGCGATCGTTGTTAGCAAATCTTTTAGATATTTTTTCATGTCATGATACCTGCATTTAATTGACACGTTAAATGAATGACTATAAATAAAATTTTATTAAATAAAATATACATTTATTACACATATCATAAAATACTAGACGAGTACCCGTGCACAGCAACGGAATTTTATAGCGGCAGATAGTTATAGTGATATTTTGGTTATACATTTATTACATATATCATAAAATACTAGACGAGTACCCGTGCACAGCAACGGAATTTTATAGCGGCAGATAGTTATAGCGATATTTTGGTTATAGAAAACACTTAATCAACTTGATTTCACATGTATGTTTTTAATCAACTTGTTGAATCCGTGAGGAAATGTTGTGTATAAATGACATATTTAAGATCTTTAAGTGGATTTAATGCAGAGTAAATCTGCATAACCAATTAGTTGTCAAAAGTATCTATATTACTGGTTTTTATATTCGTAAAAACTGGTTTGACCCGGTGACCCGGCGACTCGACCAGGTCGATTCGAAAAATGAGTTTTAAAAGTTGGTAAAAGGTCTGAAGTCAAACTTATAAACAAAATCGGTGAAATCAGAACATTTTTTAACGAACTTATGTTGTAAAAAAAATTAAAAAAAAAATAATAAGACACATATAATTCTGACAATATGATATTTGTGTTGAATTTCACCAAGTCTGTAACATCGCGGAGTCACGACAGTTGCCTCTTCAAACAGATGTTTATATCAAGTAACCAAAGCTATTTTAACATTTGCTTGCATCCTGTTATTCTACAAATAATTATGATGATCATTGATTCATTCTTAAAAAAATTATCGTATAAAAAATAATGATATGAAACAGTATACTACGTATAACATTAAAAAAATCTATAACATCTACATTATTTTATGAATCCATGATGATCATCTCCATGCTAATGATTCAAAGCTTGTTGTATATTGGTTGCCTCCACGTTCACAAAATACCAACACGAAGTATGGTATTATCTTGAAAAGATGACAAATTATAGATGAATCGATTATGGTATTTAGCTATTTGTGAGTTTGAGGATGAATGTATGGGCATATTAGTATTAAGGGTGTATAACGTTTGATGTTATGCATGTGAATGATAGCTGGACTTTATATACTACTCTGTATGACCGTATCAAATTTGCCAAAAGACTTCTTTTACAAATATAGCACGTTAATTTGAAAATAGGTTGAGTGTTTCGTGTAGTGTTTTCTAATTATTTTTTAAAAGTTATTTTCATGAGGTATTTTATTTTAGTGTAGATTGTCTTGTGCATAAAAGGTCCTATCTAAATCGCATGAGGAAGAAAGGGTGGCCTAATAATGTCGACACACCACAAGTTGTCACATGCAGTAAAAGAAAAAGTTAACAAAAAATAAGGAAATACCGAGCGTTTGTTCCACGCCAACTAATAGACCCCACCAAACCAATCCCACTCCCACACATTCACACAAACCATCAAAAATAAAAACCAACCCTAAAAACAAACAAACAAACAAACAGTTTCACTTTTATACGATTGGCTCTCATTTCTATCCAAACACACACCAAAAATAAAAAAAAGTTTCCAACTCTTTTCCTTTCCTTCCTTTGCTTCCACATCTCATCTTCTAGGTAATTTACGTCATCTTATTTATACTTATAATCAGCTTAGTTTAATTTAATATAAAAGTATTGTAGATCCGTTGATTTGGCTGCTGTTGACCGTTGACTGACTGTTTTTGAATTAGGGTTTGGTGTGAGTGAGAGATATTTTTAATTTAGGGTGATGGCTTCGAAAAGGATTTTGAAGGAGTTGAAGGATTTGCAGAAGGATCCTCCTACCTCATGCAGTGCTGGTATAAATTTTTTAATTCAAATTTTTTATAAAATTAATTTTTATGATTTGATGTGATTTTGTTGAAATTTAGTGGATTTGATGTGTGGAAGTAGTTGTAGTATTTGTTGAGTTAGGGGGTGATTGCTTTAGTTTATTATTGAAATTTGAAAAGGCGATTAGCTTGTTTTTTGAGGTTACGAGGTTCTAGACTTGAGCTTATGGGGGGTGTTTGTTTAAGCTTATATGTGAGCTTACGAGGTTATTTGTTTTTGGCTTATACGTATTTTATTAGCCCTGATTTTCTGAATTATTTTGTAACCTTTGGGCGTATATAAGTTTATTATGTCATAATAAACTTATATTAGCTGATAAACATCAAAATAAGCCAGAAAGTCGGGGCTTATGAAATATAAGCTGAAACCAAATAAGCTCATAAGCCCACATATAAGGTTAAACAAATGCCCCCTATAAGCTGAAGTTGATAAGCTTACAGGCTGTTAAAAACATGTTTGTTGTCTTTGACAAATTTCAGTTATCCTTAAGCTTACAGATAAGGTTAACCGAATACTTTCTATATGTAGTTAATTGGGTAACAAGTAAATAAACGTTTGTATTCTTTTGCACAACTATTGAGTATTGTATGTCAATGGGGAGTCTATTGTTGAGATTCACACCAAAACGCACAACTAAAATAAGCAGAATAGGTTAAAGAAAATAATCAAAATATTAGATTTGTGGTTTAGCTGATTAGAGTGATAGGGCTATGTACACTGGACTAAAAGCTAGTTGCTATAATTGATATGAGGTTAAGATTTACACTGATTAGGTGTTAGTTTTTTCGTAAATTGATAGGTGATTATATATTTCTAAGTGTGTCAGATGAGGTGATATGTAATTTGGGCATGATTAATTGATCTCGAGCACCTTGGATTGGTTGTTGTGTATGCAAGCTGTGTGATTATGTCGCTGTTATCTGTTAGATAGTTGTTGGTGATAATTGTGCTGTGCATGTGCATTACTTTTGTGTATGAACTAGTCCGCCGCATGCTTCATGAGTTGGTATAATCATAAGAAATTACCGAAGATGCTAATAGATTAACATTATTCTTTGTGTGGTTATTGTAATCTGTGCCTGGTGTCATCTGTGTCTAGAATATGTAATTTTTTTGATGTGATATAGCTGATAAGGTGTGTAATTTACTTTGCAGGTCCGGTTGCTGAAGATATGTTCCACTGGCAAGCAACAATCATGGGACCATCGGATAGCCCATATTCAGGAGGAGTATTCCTTGTTTCGATCCATTTCCCTCCAGACTATCCTTTCAAGCCTCCCAAGGTAGTTTTGCTGTGCGTAATTGTTACTTTGCTTTTGTTGTTCTCAGTGTCAATTGTGTAGTTTGGAAGAATAAAACAATAAATCTATTACAATGTTGTTTGACAATAATGAATTCAATGTTAAGAATAGCGAATTCTAAAGGATTGGTGTTACCATAGGGTATCGCCCCTATATTATTTCATAGCCTGACTAAATAAATTTAAGTGCATTTACAAAATTTAACGCACTCGCCTTCGACTTTGCTGGAATAGCAAGCGACCTAAACTTATTGCTTCGAGAAGAGGCCCAAAACAAGGATTGTGCAATCGTTTCAAGCTTGCTGTTTGGAAGAAGGTTTATGTTTTTGTTATAGTCAACTTGTAAAATTAAGTGGTTAACCTGAACATAGTTGACACAGTTCATTATTCAGGCAGCCTGTTAGAAGTTGTGTTGAAATTGCAATTGAAACCAAATGCATCCTAGGTTGCATCACTTAATTATCTAACTGACGCAGAAGTTCTTTGGTTTTAACCAAAGTATGTCTTCTGCATATGCCTCTCATTGTAGTTTGAGGTAGCAGCCCTTTCATATCTCTAAAGTCTTGTATCTTAGGAGTCTTGCAGCATTTTGGTTAGATGTTGGATGCTGGATAGAAGATGACTTACTGTTACCATTATTTATAGCCTTTACAATCCTTACATTGCTCTTTGATTGGTTCTTGTATACATGTGATGTTATCTGTTTCTGTTCTTCGGTCTATGTATCTGAACCTCGAGATTTAACTAGGGAAATCTTTCTGACGACAAGTCATGCGGAAGCGGATTTTTTTTTATCTGTTGATATCCCATTATAGTTTTGGTAACAGAGCCATGTATGTTTACAGGTTGCATTCAGGACAAAGGTCTTTCACCCTAATATCAACAGCAATGGTAGCATCTGCTTAGATATCCTGAAGGAGCAGTGGAGCCCAGCTTTGACAATCTCAAAGGTTCGATCTTTATAACATTAGCCGTTGTTTTTTTGATTATCTTACTTTTGAAATCAGCATTTCGTTAATAGAATAATTGCTGGTCCAAACATGATTCCATTTCTTACACCTTAGATTTTCTGTTGAAACAATAGATTTCCTTAGTTGCATAATTATTTGTTTTTCCGACTGAGGGAGCATATGATATAAACGTGAAGGATTTTAAGATTGTTTTCAACTTTTAAAGCTTTCATGTGATGATAGACTTCCAAAAGCACATGCAATTTTTTTTTGCGATTTGCAAACTTCTTGAGTATGAGCTTTTGGATGCACTTGTATTCTAATATTGAAATTGCTTTGAGAATCAATGTTCTGTAATTCGTTTACAAGAGGATGCATCTAGTCTTTTTATGATGAATGTATAATTGGCATTCTTGATCTGTTTACTTATGAGCGTCGATTTAGGATATACGGGTCAAGTAAAAGAATAACTTATAGGGGAACGATTCAAACTTGTGTTACCGATGTGAGTTTTACAAATCTTACAATTTCCTAAACGGTTTATTCAAAGACTTGGCTTGTTGTAATGATATCGATATTGTGGTCATAACTAATACAAAGCTATTTACGCAAAAAATGGACAAAAAAGCTTTGTGTTAACCCGGCCCGTTTTGACTGTTTCGAAAAGGACATTTTGAGTTGTTGCTTTTCATATTAGCATACCAGGTGAAAATTGTTGTGTTGATGGATGTGGAAGTTGAATACTTGCTGGTGTGATCTGCAGGTTTTGCTTTCCATCTGCTCCCTGCTGACGGACCCAAACCCTGATGACCCGTTGGTGCCAGAAATTGCTCACATGTACAAGACTGACAAGTCCAAATATGAGGCCACTGCTCGTAGCTGGACACAGAAGTACGCCATGGGATGATTGAAAAAACTCATTCATGGCATGTTTAAACGAATGGGTGGTTTTTTCGATCTGCGTGTCATGGGTGGTGGAAGCATTATAATAAAATGTTAGTAAGACCTCTCTGTTTTTATTTTTCAAGTGTTTGTTTAAGAAGCTTGGCAAGGCGTTGAACATGTCATCTCAATTTGTGTATATTTGATTCGTAAGGAAGGGGAAATTTGTACTGTAATGTCGAAATGTGTTGTTTTCTCCATTTAATCTTTTATGCCTTTGTGATACCCCTTTGAACTTTTTGTTGGTTTGAACTTCATGCCTGTTGTATCTATGTCAATTGGAAAGGAACTGGCTACACAAGGCTTGGATTAATAACCTAACTGGTGGTTCAGCTCAACTAACCATCATCTGATTGGTCCCATCAGAAATCAAAATTGCCCATCTACACATCCTAGTACCGAACAGGCTTATCATTGCACCTATGCATATGCTACTGAGAGCACTCTAGTGGTCCTAGTGAAACAACCAAATAGTATGGTGCTCAGTTGCTCACATCCGTCAAGTTCTTTGTCGCATTGATAGGTTTCTCTTCTGAGACAAGGTGGTTAGGGGTGCCGTGCAACCAGCTATAGCGATGGTCGTGATTCGTGACCTCTATCTTAGTATTCTAACACCCGTAAGAGTTACCTCAAACATATGTATTGAACTAATTTCTACATAAATCCTTTCCTTCTGTTGGAAGAGCCACGAACATGTTCGTGGGTTGTTGCAATACCCAAAAATATGTGTCGTGGGTTGTTGCGATTAGGTCTGCAATTGAGTCAAGCCGAGCTCAAGCTTGATAGGGCTTGAGCTTGTCTTGATGGCCCGAATAAGATTCGAACAAGGCTCGAGCTCGAAAAACTCGAATTTAGGTATAAAATTGTATTTTGTTAGCTAAGCTCATCAATAAAGTGAAAAAAATACATGAAGAATACAAAATATCATCATCATTCTCATCATAAACATCGTAATTAGACAAAACATTCGGACCATTAGGTATATAAGTACTTGTATAACATATATTTAATTCTTATTTATGTATATAAATTGACTATATATATATTATAGACCGGGGAATATATTCCCGAAACTTGCGCATTAAACAAATATTTCTTTCATTAAAAAACTGTTTTTTTTTTGGATCTGCTATTTTGCTGAAGATGAGGCCCAATATGGAACTACTCAATATAACTTCAGTGATTTGTACTTCTACTAAAGAATTGACATGTAAAACAGGTTGCATGAGTTGAAAATTCTACAAATTGAGCTTGCTTGGGTACTAATTGTATAAGCAAATATGTTATAATTTATAACTTCAGTGATTTATAACTTCAGTGTACAAGTACAACTCTTTAGTACTAATTGTATAAAATGCATGGCTTAGTTTTCTGTACTTTTTATTTGCCATCTTTCGACTTATTAGTGCTAAAAGTTTATTTGCCACGGTTATAGTGTTCTTCGATTGCTTCCTGTCGGCTTTTCTGCTTAAACAGCGCCTTCTCCTTGTTTGTATAATGAAAATATATATTTACAGGCACGAAAAGCTCAAGCCGAGCTATAAAAAAATAAAAATAAAGGGGGCTTCTGTGGTTTGTGTCTCGGCATAACCTTTGCCGCAAAAACACCAAAATAGTAGCATGAAAATGTTGGAAGTGGTGTTGCCGTTGCGAAGCACCCAAATCTCTTGCCTAGCCGCTCAAATAGACTCCACACCTCCTACCTAAACATAATTCAAAATGAAAAACAACTTTAGACGCGTGCTAAACATTCAAAAATGAAAACGAAGTTTAAAATAAAGTATGTTTATGACATCATTATGAATTTAACTGAGCAGAGAGTAACTTTCGGCTAGGTTTACAATTGGTCACTGACCAGGGATATGGACCCTTTCGTGGATTTTTACTTTTCTAATCTTAGACTACTCCCAGTTTGAGAGTAACAAGCATCAACAAGAAAAGTAGCAAGCGGAAATATGGATGGGAGCAAATTTGGTGCCGCGTGCGCGCGCACGGGGATTGAGAAATAACACATGACTTAAAAGTAGATTTAATTGTGGACCTAAAAATATGAGGCATGATCTTGATGGGTTGTAAAATAAGTTGGTCACTGTCTGTAGTCATCAGAATGATGTCATGTATTTTTAGATCCACAATTAAGTCCATCTTTAGGTCCATGTATCATTTCTCATTATTTATTATTTGGTTTGTGAGTATGTGTGTGTGAGGGGTATTTAGTAGAATATATTTGTATAAAAGTAATTATAGATAAAATAAATAGGTTAAAAGGTGAAGTTGTGTGAGTGGTTGAAAGTGAAAAGTAAAAGGGTGTGAGAAAAGAGAAAAATATGATGTGACAGTGAGGTGTAAGGGTGAGCAAACGGACCGGATGGACCGGACCGACCGACAAAACCGATCGGACCGGACCGGATCGAGACCGGACCGACCACATTCGGTCCGGTCTCGGTCTAGGGAATTTCATAATTTCGGTCTCGGTCCGGCTTAAAAACCGGACATTTTGCCAATTTGGACCGAGACCGGACCGGACCAAACCGGACCGACCACATTCGGTCGGGTCTCGATCTAGGATTTTTGCCAGATAGGTCTCGGTCCGGTCCGGTTTTTGTCGGTCCGGTCTTTAGACCGTGAGCACCCCTAGTGAGGTGTAAGGTGAAGTGTTATTATGGATGGGAGTAGTCTCATCGAAGATATATGAACACTTCACCAATCTATAGTGGGACACCTCCACATCATCATATTAGACTGAACGGTGCAGAGTGACTATGGAGTGCAATAGTTGGTGTAATTCGTCCCTTTTGCGGGGCAATTAACGAGTGCTACCTTTATTTATTTATTTATTTGAGTTAGGTATTTTTGATGATATGTTATAGGACATACACGCGCCCATAACAGTAATAGCTAAGGAGGGTGTTTTAGTTATTATAGTATTATTGAGTGTGTGTTAAGAACTGATGTGTCAACTCGATAACGGTTATTGGTTGCAAACTGCACTTAACTCTCTTAGGCTCCTTCATTAAGACTATTCACTATGGTCACCAAAACAATTTCCTTCCAATTTTGCAACACATCATTATTCATCTCACCACCAAACCCATCCATTTACTCTCTTTATAGTCACCACTTAATCCACCACGAAACCTATTTTTTTTGACAAAAAATTTAATTAAAAACTAAACAAAACTTTTATTCATAACTAGGCATTCAGACCTGTGCGATGCACACGAGCTCGATCTAAATGTTCATAGTCATGAAAGCCCGTGCGATGCACATGGGCTGTATAGAAGTTTTCAAAGTTTAATACCCGTCTTTTATTTTCGTCATTTTATATTCGAGACGTATTTTTGTCATTATATATATAAGTTGTCATGGTAGCATACATTTTGTAAGCACGATACGTATTTAAAATAGTTTATTAACATGTAATCTTTTAAGATGCATTTTTTACGTAATATTTTTTGTCTATTTATTTTGGTATTGACTCTATCGTTTTTTATTGGAACTAACTAATATTAATACATCTGGCTAAGTCATAACTATTTCTTATGATAGTCAACAATGCCCGTGCGATGCACATGGGCTGTATAGAAGTTTTCATAGACTTAAAATACGTGTGATGCACATGGGTTGTATAGAAGTTTTCATAGCGTAATATTCGGCATTTATTTTTCTCATTTTATATTTAAGTTGTCATGGTGTCACACATTTGCTAAGCTTTATAAGTATTTAAAATACTTTATTGAGTTGCACATGGGCTGTATATAAGTTTTTATAGCGTAATTTTCGGCACTTATTTTCATCATTATATATCTAAGTTGTGATGGTATCACATTTCCAAACATGTCACACATTTAAAATAGTTTATTGACATTAAAAGAGTAATGTGAAGAGATTTTTTTCGAGATGTTACATTGAAAAGAGTCTCTTCACATTTAATATTTTAATATGTATAAGTTACATAAATTATTTTAAATATGAAGCGATGACATTAATGTTGGAGACCTTTTATATTCACCCCCATGCGATGCACACAGGTTTGGACTGCCTCAGGACCCATGCGATGCACACAGGTTGGATCTAATTATTTTTTCCGTAATGTTCGGGACTAATTTTCGGTTCATGTTTGAAACTCTCATTTTTTGTGAAAGACGGACTTTGTTGTTCAAATAAATTACATTATTAAAAGCAAACTATAAAACAAATTTCCTTCTTAACAAAACTATAAAAACATAAAGCATTAAAGTAATTAGTATATTCGAGAGTATAAATTATAATTTGTATAATAAATTGTAATCCGTATAATAAAATATTGCATGTTTAATTTGTAACGTACTATTAATATGAATGCTAAGTATTCATCTATATTGACACCGGTAGCCATGGCGTTATTCTTGTTGTTGTTGTTCTTGTTGTTGTTCATTCGTATTTTGCATGTTTTGTTATTGATACAATTTTCGTGACTTCTCGATCTCTTTCTTTAATGTGAAGATGTTTTTTTTTTTATTTGTAAAATGTTATATTTAAATGAGGCTTTTCTTATAATATGAGTTAGTTACATAAATTATTTTTTAATTAATGCATTATTACAACATTTTTCCATAAACTATAATATCGAATTTGGAGCATTCATTAGTAACTCACTTTAAGTATTTACAGTATGACGACATGAATCACATGATCTCAAACTCAAATGAATAATGCTTATCTCGTGATAGGTGTAGGATAACATTTGAAATACAATTTTCTTCTCCTTTATATACTTTTTCGATTTAGAAGATTTTTATTGTTAAGATAATAGTGTGAAGATATTTTTATTATATACTACCATTTTTAATATGTAACATTGACATAATTTATACAGTCATATCAAATATCAAAGTCACACAATATTCTAATACGTTTAATTAAGAAAGTGACATTAACACACCGCAAGACAAAAAACTACATTAAGAACAAAAATATTGAAATGCACCAATAAAGTGTAGTAATAATTATTGACTAAAAATTGAATGCTCGTCACATTATTTTCAATAAACTTACTTGTTAACGAATCAATAGTATTAGCCCGTTTAGCGGTATTACATGAAGTTAAATATTGCATATTTAATTTGTAACGTACTGTTAATATGAATGCTAAGTATTCATCCCACCGGTGACCGTGGCGTTGTTCTTGTTGTTGTTGTCTTTGTCGTTGTTGTTCATTGGCCTTTTGCATGTTTTATTCTTAATACAATTTTTGTGACTTCTCGATCTCTTTCTTGAATGCTTTTTGACGCGCTACAAAAAACAATTAGATATAGTTGATCATTAGTAACTTAAATACATCTAATCAATATATTGCATTTTCGATCAAAGTAAAAATGTTCGTGCATGTTCCACTTAATTGATAAGACAACGATATGTAAGATCTCTTAAACCATTAGAGAATATGATGTTACTACCAAACCTCCTAAGCATTATCTTTATGTCTTACATTCTTACACACACAAAACACACATGAAATTTACATAAAATAATATAAATCAATATGCTAAATAAGTAAGATGATATAATGCTTACTTTACCACCATAATAAGTTGTAGCCCAATGTGCACGCGGTGTGGAGGAAGTTGTGGTTTGTTGTGTGTGATTTTTGACCATTATATAGTTGATAAAATATTTGTAACTAATGGACGGGAAGGTAAGAAGACTAACCACTAATTGGTGTGTTTAATTTATGCATTCATGGCATTTTTGGTTTGTATTCTTTGAGGTTTAGAGATGGCTTGAAACATATTGTACCGTACAAACTTTTGTGCACGATTCCTCATGTAAAACATATTGTACCGTACAAACTTTTCTGCACAATGCCTCTTGCGCATTAAATTTAGCACTCTAATCTTTAGATAGTATAGAAGATATACTTTTCATATTGCTTAAACTACCTTGTACCGTACTACAATTTGTGCACAAATCCTCTTGCACATTAGATTAAGTCACCCAATATTGTGTAATTGATATACTTTTGATGTTGCTTAAACTACCTTGTACCGTACAAATTTTTTCAATTACTCGAATCACTAATCTTATGTACTTACCCTTATGCATTACTATTAAATCAATGTACTAACACATGAAGCCTCCACATTTCACTTTTAATTCATGAAACATTTATTGTGAGCACTTTGCATTTATAAGACAACTTATTTTTTAGTATATAAGATTTAAAAACATTACATTGATAATCAAAAATATAATTGTACGAAATTAAATACATAAACTAATATTGTAATGCGGATAACAAGCCAATCGGACCGTGCATCGTTGGTGAGGTGGAAGTGGTGCACCACCCACCATAGAAACCGGCCTAAAAGTACAACAAATTATTACACATGATTAAATTAGATAAAAAAAATTGTTTTTAAAACGCATAACAATTAACAACTACGTAATAAGCAATAAGGATGCGTTTGGAAGAGAGAAAATAAATGAGAGAAATGGAATTTGATCAAATACTCTTATTTGGTAGAGAAAATTAAAAAAAGTGAAGAATTGAGAAGAAATTAGTGGAGAGTTTTACAGAATTGGCTAGTGTAATTTGGTTACTCTCATTTCCATAATTTTGGTGGAGAATTTAGAGAATTGAGAGTTTTTGTTTTTTTTTTTTTTTTTTTTTTTTTTTTTGTTTTTTTTTTTTTCACAAAATAAATAGGTTTTTTTTTAAAAAATATTTTTCTTTTAAAAATAATTTTTTTATAAAAAATAATTTACAAAAATATATTTTTTTAGAATTGTTATTTAGAAAAATTATTTTTTTAATAATTTTTATAAAAAATAAATTTAAAAAAAAATAAATAATTTTTTTAAATAATTTTTTTTAAATAAATAAAAAAAAGTAAATTAAAAAAAAATATTTTTTTAAATATATTTTTTTAGAATTGTTATTTAGAAATTTTTTTAAATAATTTTAATAAAAAATAAATTTAAAAAAAAATAAATTATTTTTTTTAAATAAATTTTTAATAAAATAAGTTTTAAAAAAAAAAATTTATAAAAAAATATTTTTTTAGAATTGTTATTTAGAAAAAATATATTTTTTTTTTAATAAAAATCAACAAATATTTTTTTCCTTTCAGTTATCGCGTTAAGTCTCTTTTGTTACCAAACATTAGAATTGAACAAAATTCTTTATTGATTTCTATTATCTGAATTTATATATTCTCTGTTTCATTTCTATTCTCTGAAATTCTCTCTACCAAACATGCCCTAACATACACATGAGAGTTTGTGGTATATGAACAAATTTGGCGGCGTATGAATAACACTTTGCAATACTAACATTAGCGGAAATCATTCTTGGGTTTAGTGGTAAGGTGACGTTATATCGTCACATGATTTTTCGGGTTTAAACATTATTTGGGAAATAGGTTAGGACGATGGTCGGAGAAAAAGTTCAGAAATAATCACGGTAATACTACGGTTACCTCTCGTACATCTAAGTTAAATAATGGTCTTCTTGAAAGAAGCCGAGCATGAAAAACCACCTCATTTGTCTACACCAACGCTAACTGAAAATACAACAAGAAGTAGATTGCAAAACATTATTCAACAAGATTTGAGCTATGTGAAAAAATTTTAACAATGTGTACATAGTCACATAGGTCATCTATCATGGCATAGGTTTTAACAATATGGGATGCGGGGTCCTATCGTATCATAGAGATTTGTCTCTTTTACATCTTTCTTTAGTGTCTTAACGTCTTATTATAACCTTGAGACGGATAGATTAGGATATGTTAGTAGAGTTTTGATAAATAGACCTAATTAATAGAACTAAAATTAGGCCTAATCTTTTTATTGGGACACTTGGCAACATTTTAAACAATTCAACCAACTCTTAATATTATTCCTAATATACCCATGAATAAGTCCTAAAATTTAGCATTCTTTTCTTTGTCAATATACATCTTCTCCCATCAGTTTTACATACTCCGTATTTCTTATTTCTTGGTTTATACGTAAATTCAATATTATTAAATAGTTTTTATAAGAGCAATAAAAAGCAATTAATTACTACGTACATCTTTGAAACCCTGTACTTTTTGTTTGATTGTCTCCATGAGAAATACCAAACGGATCATGGAACACTTGCAGACCAAACCTATTTTATTTACTAAATTCACTAAAAATATATACATAAACATTAGATGTAACAAACTTGTGACTTTTTAATTACAAAACATACCCACCATGTAATACATATGCATATATACGATATAATATATCATCAGTAATTAGTAAGAATATGATACGCCCCGAGTTTATGTTACATTTATTTAGGATATGTGTTTGTGTCGTATTAGAAAACTGTCATTGTTTAGATATATCTTTATGTTTGGCTTGTTTTACAAGCTAGGGTTATTTGCTTGATATGACCTTGTTAGGGGTTGTATCGGGATAAGACACCACTTCAAGCGTGTGCGAGTTTCTTAAGAAATAGAAGAGAAGAACTATTGAATTATTGATCTTAAAACTTTGATTGAATCATTCATAATAATGATTCGGTATATATAACCGAATAACCCTAGCTTGTAAGACAAGCCAAACATAAAGATATATCTAAACATGACACTTTCCTAATACGACACAAAGACACATCCTAAATAAATATAATATGACATAAAGCCCGGGGCGTATCATTCCCCACTCCTTCGAAATCACCTTGTCCCCAAGGTGTGGTCTTGAAAAATTTCTCTTGATTCCGGGATCCCATATCCTAATCCCAACCCTACTCCTATCTTCCACTCCCGTAGTTCTCCTTCCTTCCGCTACCGCAACCAACACCTTTTTCCTTTTCCGTCTTCCACTACCTTGGACATAACACAATACCATTCTTCCGCCTTCCGCTAACCATGCCATAACACTCCCCACTCCTTCAAAAATCACCTTGCCCTCAAGGTGATACGAAGAATATGCAGATTGAGAGTCCGCTAATTCCTCGCTTAAATTCAAATTTATTTCATCCAAACGACTATCAAATTCACCACCTCCATCCTTAAGTGTCGATATCACTCTACTCAACTCATCCTCGCCAACCTTAAGCGCTTCGCCACCACCCACAACCTCTTCAACTCCAATATATTCATCAGCATTCAATGACTCTTCAGCCTTAGGTGAAGCAAATTCACCCTCTAATGGTAGAATGACATCTATTTTCTTTTCAACAATGTGCTCTTTCTTTTCCTTTGCAATTGTCTCAAAACGAACATCGGTGATACGAGCTTTGAAGAAATCTTCTCCCAAAGTTAAATGATTGGACCTAAAAAATTCCCAAATATCTAGGTTCGCGAAGCGTGTTTCCGCTGCACTAGTCAATGAAAAAGCTTCGTCTAAAGTTTTGGAATTTGACCGTAAAAGTAAACATTGTAGATCCAGTTTAAGTCCAAAGATATAAAACGATGTAAGCAAAGATTCACAGATCCCTGTTACTCTATTTGCAAGTATCACAAACTCACTCTCATATTCGGCAACCGTACCCATTTGCAAGAACTTAGAGAGTGCATATTCCGCGTCCTGATCTCTGCCGCATGTTGCCATGAATAATTCTAAAAACTAAAAAAAATAATTTTTTTCCCCTGATGAATAGTACCCGCGATGAACAGTATCAGATGAACAGTACGATGAACACTACCCAAACAGTAACTAACATGAACAGTATTTTCGATGAACAGTGATCTGATGAACAGTACCGCCGACGAACAGTGCGATGAACAATTTTTTTTTTTTTTTTTTTTTTTAAACCCTAATCAAAAACCCTCTCAACGAGAACTCTCAATGAAAGCACCAATTGATACGACCCTGTTAGGGGTTGTATCGGGATAAGGCACCACTTCAAGCGTGTGCGAGCTCCTTAAGAAATAGAAGAGAAGAACTATTGAATTATTGATCTTAAAACTTTGATTGAATCATTCATAATAATGATTCGGTATATATAACCGAATAACCCTAGCTTGTAAGACAAGCCAAACATAAAGATATATCTAAACATGACATTTTCCTAATACGACACAAAGACACATCCTAAATAAATATAATATGACATAAAGCCCGGGGCGTATCAGAATAAATATGTTAATGATTATGTTACAAAGGGATAAGTGTTTCGAGAAATGGTGGTTTCAGTTTTAGATTATAAACCAATGGCATGAAAGTCATGATCACAAAAAGAGAAATGTATATAGTCAAATCTTTCAAACAAAGACACGTGTAAGGCCATTGTTCTTAGGTTTCCTTTTAGGTCATATACTTAGGTACACTAATCATTTTTCATGTTAGTATCCAATATGGAGGACATTACTTGGTTTTAGTATGTGTGCCGTGGATTAAAAACCTGTACATAATAAGCTAAAAAAAAAAAAAAAAAAATTCATTAGAAAAGAAAAAGAAAAAAGGCAGATTATTAAAACTATTGGAGTACTCATTAATACAGTGACTAAACTATTTTTAAATTCCTTTTTCTAAACATTTGATGAGACAAAAATGAAGTGACGATGGTTATGTCACTTTTATAGAGTTTGCGTGCTGCACTCGATTCCTAGGGTATAGACTACTATGAAGTTTGAAGTCACATCCTATGTTACTACTCGCTTCATCTTTTACATCAACAGTCTTTTCCGTTGATTTTGTTCATTAGATTTCTTGATGTACTTTAAACTTTATGAATACTGGATCCGGTGAATTATTCAAAAGTTTCAAGGTATACATGTCTAAATGGATACTTTATAAGAATATCATTTACCTATACCAAGAGTCATAGAAAAAATAGATGAATGTCGTCTTCCATAAACATTGTTGTATGCAAATTATATCAAAACACGTTAATAACATTGTTTAACCAAAGTTAAATAATCCGCAAAAATTGCAAAAGCTTAAAACACTTTAAGACGTCCACAGGTTTTAAGCAACAAAAGAGTTTTGAGGCTACCCACACTCAGTTATCTCCGGCGACTTTCATTTTACCTGACACATCAGTTTTCTCTCTTCGGCGACATACATAAAACTTTTCACCACAGTAAGATGACTTTCATCTTCTTTTTTTCTGTATCTATTTTTTTTTTAAAAAAATATTTTTTAACAATAAAATTAAATTTCATTATTAGTAAAAACATTGCATAATAATTCAAATAACATTAATAACATTACAATAATAATTAAAAACTTAAACTAGTAATCTAAGTTATAGGTTGCCTTTATTTCTTCCTTCATCTCAAGCAGCTTCTGTTGTTGTATCGGAGGCAAAGAAGGGTCGATTACCGAATTATAGTGTAACATTCCGCCTACTCAGATCACAATATTGTCCGCTTTGCCTGCAGACTAACGACTTTGTTTTTGTGGCCTCATTTGAAGACTTCCCGGCAGGTCACCCAAGCCAGTACTACTCTCACATGAGTACGCTTAACTGCCAGTTCTTAAGAACCCCACTCGTAGTAGACCACAAAACGCGTTGTGTCATTGTAAGGCGAATGTTATCTTATGAGCCCATCATCTCTCCAGGCCACAGCCGATGTAGGATTTGTCCAGAGTGTTACATATAGAATAAGATGTCTTTGTCCCGTTTACTTTTTCATTTAATTCAAGTTTGGACCTTGTATTTCAAGTTTCTCCATTTTCAACTCTGCTACTTCTTTACGCGCCAGCTCTGCGATATCCAACTCTCGATTATTCAATTGTACATAGGAATCTTGTTGCTCCTTCTTTTTTCTCCATTTTACCGACTTCAAGCTGAATAATTTGTCGGCTACCATATCAGCAAATGAAGATCCCTCACGAGAGGAGACGGATGATTTCTTTTTAGCTCGGTCACGACCAATTGGTCGCTCTTCTCGAGTCTCTTCCTTAGACTCATCCGCTTTATTGTTCAAATTGAAACCACCTTGTGCTGACCCCGAGGTGGTTTCAGAAGTCTTGAATTTTTTTCGATCCTTTGCGTTCTTGAAGCAGGCATCTCAATTTCCTTCCAAGCAGCATGATCCTTCAAAATGTTCCAACACGACTCAAATGTAAAGGGATGCTTGTACACCAATTCGTAATTTACACACGTTTTTTGGTGCACAATGAGGTCATTCGAACCACTTTCGTGGTTCTGTTCGATATTATTGATAATGGCACAAAATCCACCAATTCTAGGTCGAACCCTGTTTTTCCATTTGCTAACGACCAAGTCGTACCCTTTCGTTGAACAAGTTTCTTTCCTAAAGTAATCAGTAACCAACTTCAAAACCCCCTTACTCTTTATAGCGTTTCCCCTCTCGCTATTTTTCGACACATCACACCAATATCTGCACAACGCGATCTCTTCCTCCATTGTCCATGCCGTTGACGGCTCCTTGTTATCATTCTTCTTGGCCTTTGAAGCACTTTTTGAAGGCTTTTTAGCTTTGACGAGTGACATCTCTTCGATGGGAGAGTCGTCTTCAACTGGAGCCGAACTGTGAATCGAACTGTAGGCCGAACCGTGACCCATAGAATAATCTTGACTATGATAATTATCTTGACCATATGGTAGACCAAAACCTTGACCCGCATAATAATCTTGAGTATGCATTAATTACTCAAAATCCATATCAAGATTAAAACGGTTAAGCGGAGAATATGGTTGATTTGATTGGGAAGACGTCGACAAATCTATAGTAGGACGATGCAATCCATTTGGTGATTGGAGAAAAGATTGTTGGTTGCTCAGTTTAGGATATGTTTATTCCATGATCTACATAATAATGTTGTAGCAGAATCATAAGTTAATCAAGTATTTGCTCAGTTTAGGATATGCTTATTCCAAACATGACTATTTCTTATTTGTTAAAACACAAGATGATCAGTTTAGTGCAGACATGTTCTATGTAGATCATGTCCTTATTATTGAAAATTATGAACATGAGATACTCCAGTGAAAGAAGTCACTTGATAAGAAATTCACAATTAAAGACCTTGGTTTGACAAAGTATTTTCTTAATATTGGGTTATGTAGAACAATAACATGAACTTGTCTAGATATGAGGAAGTACATTCTAGACTTGTTGACTAAAGCATGTCTTACAACAGCTAAACCTACTTAATTCCCTCTTCCTACTCAGTAATACTTTCTCTTGATAAATTTACTCCTTTAGAGGATTTTGAGTCATACAGAAGACCGATGGGCAGATGGTTGTATTTGACTATGATAAAGCAAAACATTTCATATGTAGTCCAACACTTGAGTCATTTTACTTCCTCTCCCAAGGGTTTTCATGTACAAGCTGCTATTCATCTTCTCAAGTACTCAAGGGTGACCGTGTCAAAAGGTTTGTTTTATCTTATTCAACCACATCTTAAGATGACTCGCTTTTCTGATTCAGATAGGGCTTTATGTCTTAAACAAGGAAATATTTAAATGGATATTGTATATTTTTTAGACATTCATAGGTTTCATGGAAGACCAATAAACACGCTATATATACCCTTATTCATGTATGGTATATGAAACGGGTTGAAGATAAGATTGGATGGGAATGGTCTTTTTGTTTGGTTTCTCGTGTCGTACAGTAAGGACCCGATGAGAATGATATAGATTAAGAAGCTCGGGTAACATTTAAACAAGAACCGTACGTCATTGTTATGAAGCAGTATTATCCCAAGTGTGTGAAAACTTGTGAAGTTGTGTGTGTTGATCTTTATTTATAAAGAGGCTTTTAGGGTTTAGAGATAAACCATGAGGGATGATCAACGACTGCAAGGGAGACAGGTGTTGATCATCCGTGAGTCGACAAGGAGGACAGAGGTCATGCGTGCTGTAGCTCGTATATGGTGGTGCACGTTGAGCATCCCCACTGCTCTGTGTCAAATGGTACATCTTAACCTGTTGAGGCAACATTATTGAGATCTCCTTATGTTTTAATAATGACAAATAAACCTTCAAAACACATAAAATAACAAACTTTAGCTAAAGTTCCCCGTCTCACATGTCTGCTCCTGACGCGCTGCCCACGCGTCAACGCGTGGGCGCCGCACCAGGCTTCTGTGATTGTCGGGACGAACTTTGAAAGTCGGTTTTCCCCTTACCCGAAAAATGTGGATATGTCAATACAGGTATGAATATTCTATGTGCTTAATTGAGAACACTCGAAATTAGTTTTAGAAATAGAGAGATCTCACTTTTAAAATACCCATTTTCGGGAAAATGCCAACTCATGTTTTCTAACTCTCGCATCTAGCCAAGGCTTTTTTAAACCTAGGGAGCTTATATATTTCACGTAATTTCAAGTGAAAGCATTCATATGCTCATAGCCCGTGCTTACGTCTTCTCTAATCACGTAACAGGTTTACTCCCTTGTTGGTCAAACTAAGTTAAAGGTCGCTTTGCGTAAACGCATCCATTCCCGCATGGGGTATGCTTTACATCAAGGCAAATCACTTGGCTTATTTGTACCAAGGTGTTAGTTTAGTACATCGAGTCGCGGAAAGTCACGGGTTATGAGATTATGGATTCTCGACGTTAAGTTACTTGAGATTATAAGTAACCTTTGATTTTCTCAACTTATAATCATAATTGTCCAAAACCTTTTCTTCTTAATGACAATTTGATTATCTCTTAATCACTTCTCTAATTACCTTTCACAAAAGACAAAACCACCAAACCCTTCCAAATCCTCCTAAACCTCATCTCCAACATTCTCTAATATTCCTTTATACCTTTACAACTTTGTCTCCCACTCTCCCACACAAGATTCCCCTTTTTCAATATTCCTTCCACTTTATACATTCCCCACATATTCTCTTATACACACACATGTACTTTTTTATACACGCAACCTTTCACATACATACTTACATACATACACCTTTACATTCAAAATACACACACTTCAGTCACACACCCTTCTTCACACACACAAGGCTCCCCATCATATCATTCTTACATATTCCTTACACTCTTACACACATGATATCCATTTAACTCATTCCCTTTCAAAATACACACACTACTCACACAACCATCTCTTCCCTACACACACAAGGCTCCCCATCACATCTCACTTTTACTTATTCCTTACACAAATCTCATCCTTCTTTCTTATATTCCCTTACACAACAACTCGCTGTTACACAATCCAAATCATACCTTATATTCCTTACACACTCTTCATCCTAACCATACATTTCAAACAAACACATCTCAACCTTCCATTTCCCCTTCTTCTCCAAGAAATGGAATATCCTCTAACATATTCTCCTCTTAACCCAACTATGGTTCACTTCTAACCCAACCATGGTTTGTTCTCTACCCACAACCCTCTAACCTAAACTTGGTTACTCCTAACTTAACCATGGTTCATTCTTTTATTCCATGTGAGGAATACCTATTCTACCCCTACCCAATTATCCTTTCTACCCTTGATAATTGGTTTCTCATAAACACTTCACAAAATTTTTTACAAACTGGCTATTTGAGTTGGTAAACCTTAGATCGATTAATGTTAGGGTTTAATTGTGTGAAGTACAATTGGGGGTTTAGCAAGGTTAGGTATTTATAAAGCCAACACCCAAATTTGGAATATCTTACAGTAGTCTTGGCGCGCTGCCCGCGCTTTGACGCACGGGGGACGCGCCAGTCTCGTTAAAATATTCCCAAGTTGGGCCTTTGCCTATAAATACCCCACCTTACCTCTTGTATTCCTCACGCCTAGCCATTATTCTTTCTCTCTAATCTTATAATTATATCTTGTGTTCTTAGTTTATCACACTAACATCTTCAAAACAACACATCTCCTTGCAAGGGAAGAATCGCAAGAATTTAATCCACTCTTGTGATTGTGTATGACCTCCGTGCTAGTGTATGACCTCCGTGCTTGTTTTTGGTCTTTAATGGAACAATTATTTGTTGTAATTACTTTTATATTAGTGTTAAATGACCCCTAACTTGTATTTTGATTAGAATAAAATCGCATTTGCTTGAGGACAAGCAAATCTCAAATGGAAGGGTATTTGATGAGGCGAAAAATGAACCATTTTTAGGGGGTCATTTTAGCCCGGATTTAAATTTATATGATCAAATATTGCCCTAAATCGTTCTTTTTATCATTTTAGGTACTTTTGGAGAGAAATATGGAAAAGGAAGCATTTTGGACGTTTTTGGAGCATAAAAGTGAAGAAAACGGCAAAGTCTTAATTTTCCTTGCTAGGAACAGTACCTGACGGCGTCACAAGTTCCTTAATGACGCCGTCATTCAGTAACAAAAGAGGTGGATGTGGACAATACACGTGACGGTCCAGAGAGTTTTGTGCATTGGAGATGACGGCGTCACCCAAGGCCGTCACATGTAAAATTTAAGAGTGATGGCCCAGAAGACTTCATGAAGGCGTCACGTAGGCCGTCACATGTTAACTTGTCACAACTTGAGCTTGTTTTGGTCATAACTTTTGCATACGAACTCAGATTTAGGTGATTCAAAAGCCCACGCGAATAGGATGAAGAGATATACAATTTGGTGAAGAAAAGTTGGTCGTGATGCCATTAAGGTTGGTTTGACGCCGTCATGATCGGGCCGGGCAGAAAATAACCTACAAATATAACATCATAACTTCACTTTTTGTAAGCCCTAAACCCTAAGGTCGATTCCTGGGTTTAGGTAGATGTTTTTCCAACAACTTATAGGGTTTCAATCACTCCATAAACATCTTGTAATGGTTTGATGATTCTATCTTAATTCATGTCTTCAATTTTCATTATTGTTGCTTGTTCTTTATTAATTATGCTTGGCTAATTCACCTTGTGTCTACTTTAATTGTGTGAAACTTGTATATAATTGATTAGATCTTATTGATTCCTTGTTGATGTTTGTGTCTATCTTCATCAATTAGGGTGTGACACTTCGAGAGGTCTAGTTGATTTAGCTTATAATTCTTGATTCCTATTGTCTCTTGTTTGGTTGATTGTATTCGATGTTAGGCTTAAGAAAACTGGCAGACTTCCATTGGTAACTTGCTTGAACGTCTTAAGAAACATGATCGGAGGTGTACTATGATTTTTGGTTGTATTTAATGCGTAGGAGAATTCTAATGATCCCATGTTCGGAGCTTCTAACGGCTCGACATAGGAGTGAAGTAGGATCCTATAGAGCTAGGGAATATTGTACATAGCCCTACGACTAGTATTAAGGAATACAACCCGTCAATTAAAACAAGGTGTGGCAATTCAATAGGTAGAATTGGATAGCTAGCAAGGAGTAACACATCATAGGTAGACATGCTTCACTTACCTTGTAGAACCTTAGTTTATTTTTCTTGCACATTAGTTTAATTAGTAGCTTTTGGGTTAGTTGATTAACAACTAATTCCGCCCCTCCTTCCAAAACCCGAGATTTTTACTTGCTTTTCATAAAATATAAAAATACAAAAATAATCATCTTTCACCTTTATACCTAGTTAGATTAATTTCAATCCTAACGACACTATTCCTGAGTTGAACGATCAATCCCCCGGTACTTGTCACTATACCATACTACAATGATTAGGTACACTGCCTGGTGGGGGTTGTATGCTTCTCGAGATCCCTTGAGAAGTAAAACCTGGTACGATTCCCACGTATCAAGTTTTTGGCGCCACAACCCGGGGAATAGTTATTGTTTAGGTTGAAATTTATTTTGATTAGGTCTACTCATTAGAGTCCTATCAAGTGAGATTTTTTTATTTTTATTTTGTAGCTTTCTCGTTGTCTATCTTTTCTTTGTGATTTTGTTTGTAATTTGCTTCAAATGGACTTTACACTTAGACTTCTAAGATTGCAAGATAAGGTTGAGTGGCTAGAACACCAAAGAGTTCAAAATACCTCATTTAGTGACACCTATGAATCATATGAGCCTTCATCTAGGATAGATTCTTATGAACAACCTCCATGTTTAGGATCTCGTTTTAGTGAGGCCAATAGGAAAAGCGACCTAGTTTGCCAAGGAATTGTGGTTAGAGCTATAGAATTAAACCATAAGTTTGGATGAAGCACTAGGTTTGCTTTTATCACTACCTAAGAAAACAATTGAGGAGGATTTAGCCGTGCATGATCACATTGATTCAAAAAGACCTAGGTTTTATGATCGATGACTTTGAATCTCAAGGAACACATGATGAATGCTTTAGGCAAATTGAACATAAGATTATTGAGGAAGATCCTTATGATTCGGACATAGAAGTTGAGATGCCTAGAGAAGCACGTGAGATACTTAGAAGAATGCTTAGGATAGATTCTACCAAAACACATGATGAGAATATAGGTGATCTTGACACATGGAATGATGAGGTCAATAACATAAGCCCACAAAATACTCAACCATCATTTGAGGCACACACACCGCCCGTGACTTACCCGGAAGAAGTAGAAGAAACTTTAGGAATTCCGATAGAGGTAGAACCCTTGGACCAGGCACCACTTGAGGATATAGGTTTGAATATTTTTAGTGATAACCTTACTCCTAGTTCTAGGGAATTTCCTAGTGTTGATGAACCGGAACCTCAATCTTTACACACCTTTCCATCCTTAGATATATTTCTAGGAGACAAAAGAGGAACCGACCCACCCATCAACCAATATTATCCGGGTAGTTTTAGGATGAAGGAAGCCGTTCAGTCACCCCCTTCACCTCACGTGGCATATTTCCAGCCTAAGGGTGTGTATCGCTACTTCCACCCGCACTTAATTCAAAGTGTAGGGAAAACCTCCCCTATTTCCGTTAAATTAGGGTAGAGTCAGGCTCGTAACTCGAACAAAAACAAGCGCTTATTGGGAGACAACCCAAGCTTTATTTATTTATTTGTTTGTTTGTTTGTTTGTTTGATTTTATTTGTTTCCGTATGCATGTTTTATTTTTGTTGTTTGTGGCTCATATTTCAAAGTAAATTGTGAAAATGCTTTATTTTGTTTTTAACTTCGTCTTAATTGCATATAAATGTATTTTGCAAAAGATAAGTGTAAGGGAGATCCAAATTTGTTTATAAGAACGAAATTGAGCATGAACCACAACAATATTAAATGAACATGTGTATTAGTAATTGTTTGAGTCAAATGCTTGTATCGAGTCATAATGATGTTTTGTAGGATTTTCCAGGAAGTAAGGCATAAGTTTTTCCAGAAATTTTTCGGAAACTTAACATGAGATTTTTGCAGGAACATTCTGACGGCGTCATGAGTTATAACCTGATGGCGTCAGGTACAAAGATTCTGAAAATTTTTTGCGAGTTTTGTTTATATCGGAGTCTTAAAGTTTTTGTTGATTCTTTAGTTTTATGAACTCCAGGAAATCTGCAAACATTCATTCTATAAGCATTGTATCTTTAATTATTTTGTTTTTATTCCTAAGTCTGGAATTACATCTAGTTGTGAGTTTTCTTTGTTCGGATTGATGCTTTGGGTTTTTGTGATTGTTTTCTCAGGTTTAACAAGTTATATTGGACAAGAAGATGATTTATATTTCTGGAGGGAAGCTTTGAATGTTCATTTTCTTGGAGGAAGATCTAACCTTGTTACCACACTATCCACACTGAACGAATCAGGGGAGTATTTGATTTCATTCTTTTATCGATTTCACTTTTACATTCTTTAATTGAACATTGGGGACAATGTTCATCCTAAGTGTAAGGGGAGGGTAAATGATGATACATTGTAGGATACACTTGCACTTGAGTTTGTTTGTTTGATGGTAGGTGTGTAATAAAACTAAGAGAAATACTTGTTAGTGTAATTTTAGTGCCAAATTTAAAATTCTTTACAACATTTAGGAGTGAAACTTTAGCCATAGCAAGCGTCTCATGGATAGGAGTTGTATGACTAGCACAAAACCGTACTATTCAGAAAAATTTTTCACCCAAATATGTAAGGTTCGCCTTTAGATTTGATAGGAAAAAGCATTCATTATTGGTGCTTATGAGTGTACCAGTAACATTTAGATTCTAGTACCTCCGTTAGTGATGCATCCCGAGACCACTAGTGAGACTACATTCGTGTAGTAGGATTTACTACATGATAAAAGGCATTAGGATCACCCTTGTGTTAAACCCGTATCATAATTACTTGAACATTTAAGTCATATTACATGGCTAGCAAAGTCAACTTATTTTTCCCACACCTTAGCGTTGTACTCATTTTTAGTACACGAAACCCCTAGTACACCCCTCCGAGCCTGTCTTTTCCTTTCTAACTTTAAGCATCTTACTTAAAGTAATAATTTGTTACGACCCACTTAAATGTACACCCAAATCGCCTTAGCCTTCCGTGTATGCACTCATCTTTAGTGCATCATTGTTTCATGTTAAACCCTTTTTTAATTATCTAATTGATTACATGGTTGCTAAGTCGAGTCATATCTTGTACATATTTTTTTAGGACGATTGGGACTCATGGGTAACGTACTTATGTTATGGAGCAATGGGGAAGAACATCATATATTACCCCCATATGAGCGTTAATCTTAAAAAGTACTCAAAGTGTTTTGATTATCTTGATTCGAGTCATTAGATTAGTTTATTGTAAAGTATGTAAAAATTCAAGTGTAAGGGGAATGTACATTCCCTATGATGTATTATTTTTGATGGTAGGGTAAGAGTGTATGCAAAAAATAATAATAATAATAATAAAATAAAATAAAATCAAGAAAAAAAAAGAAAAAAATAGAAAAAGAGAAAAGAGAAAAAAAAAAAAAAAAAAAAAAAAAAAAAAAACATACGGACTACCATCCCGTTTCATTCTATGTTTATTTTATGTTTTTATTATTTTTGATTTAGTAGCTTAAGTCGAGTCTAGTCTTGGCTTAGCAACGCCATATTGTACATGTAATTAACTAAGATGATTAACTCGCCACCAGTAAATATTGCCTATATCCAACGAAACCGTGTATTCCATATCCCTACACCTAACGTTATAACCCTTTAAAAGACCTCTTTAATAGTTTATCCTAGGTACTTACGCCATGTGGTGGAGGTTTGATCCTTTCGCAAGCCTATGGTAATCTATTTTTTTTATGACAGGTAGTGAGAGATGTTTTCCATTTCCTTATTGTGATATATACTTTATTACACCCGAGAGATGTGAGTATCTAAACACTATTTGTGAGGTGCTAGTGTATGACCTCCGTGCTTGTCTTTGGTCTTTAGTGGAACAATTATTTGTTGTAATTACTTTTATATTACTGTTAAATGACCCATAACTTGTATTTTGATTAGAATAAAAGTGCATTTGCTTGAGGACAAGCAAATCGCAAGTGTAAGGGTATTTGATGAGGCGAAAAATGAACCATTTTTAGGGGGTCATTTTAGCCCGGATTTGAATTTATTTGATCAAATATTGCCCTAAATCGTTCCTTTTGTCATTTTAGGTACTTTTGGAGAGAAATATGGAAAAGGAAGCATTTTAGATGTTTTTGGAGCATAAAAGTGAAGAAAACAGCAAAGTCTTAATTTTCCTTGCTGGGAACAGTACCTGACGGCGTCACAAGTTCCTTAATGACGCCGTCATTCAGTAACAAAAGAGGTGGATGTGGACAATACACGTGACGGTCCAGAGAGTTTTGTGCATTGGAGATGACGGCGTCACCCAAGGCCGTCACATGTAAAATTTAAGAGTGATGGCTCATAAGACTTCCTGAAGGCGTCACGTAGGTCGTCACGTGTTAACTTGTCACAACTTGCGCGCGGAGTAGTTGATATTGTTTTGGTCATAACTTTTGCATACGAACTCGGATTTAGGTGATTCAAAAGCCCACATGAAGAGGATAAAGAGATCTACAATTTGGTGAAGAAAGGTTGGTTGTGACGCCGTTAAGGTTGGTCTGACACCGTCATGATCGGGCCGGGCAGAAAATAGCATATAAATATAACATCATAACTTCCCTTTTTGTAAGCCCTAAACCCTAAGGTCGATTCCTGGGTTTAGGTAGGTGTTTTTCCAGTAACTTAGAGGGTTTCAATCACTCCATAAACATCTTGTAAAAGTTTGATGATTCTATCTTAATTCATGTCTTCAATTATCATTGTTGTTGCTTGTTCTTTATTAATTATGCATGGCTAATTCATCTTGTGTCTACTTATGATTGTGTGAAACTTGTATATAATTGATTAGATCTTATTGATTCCTTGTTGATGTTTGTGTCTATCTTCATCAATTAGGGTGTGACACTTCGATAGGTCTAGTTGATTTAGCTTATAATTCTTGATTCCTATTGTCTCTTGTTTAGTTGATTGTATTCGATGTTAGGCTTAAGAAAACTGGCAGACTTCCATTGGTAACTTGCTTGAACGTTTTAAGAAACATGATCGGAGGTGTACTACGATTTTTGGTTGTATTTAATACGTAGGAGAATTCTAATGATCCCATGTTAGGAGGTTCTAACGGCTCGACATAGGAGTGAAGTAGGATCCTATAGAGTTAGGGAATATTGTACACGGCCCTACGACTAGTATTAAGGAATACAACCCGTAAATTAAAACAAGATGTGACAATTCAATAGGTAGAATTGGATAGCTAGCAAGGAGTAACATATCATAGGTAGACATGCTTCACTTACCTTGTAGAACCTTAGTTTATTTTTCTTGCACAATAGTTTAATTAGTAGCTTTTGGGTTAGTTGATTAACAACTAATTCCACCCCTCCTTCAAAACCCGAGATTTTTACTTGCTTTTCATAAAATATAAAAATACAAATAGAATCATCCTTCACCATTAGACCTAGTTAGATTAATTTCAATCCTAGCGACACTATTGCTGAGTTGAACGATGAATCCCCCGGTACTTGTCACTATACTATACTACAACGATCAGGTAGACTGCCTGGTGGGGGTTGTAAGCTTCTCGAGATCCCTTGAGAAGTAAAACCTGGTGCGATTCCCACGTATCTGTTAGCATGAAAGTTAATGGTGAAGATATGTTCGTATCTATTACCCGTGTATGGGAGTTGGATGTGAAAGCGTTAACTCCTCTTCCTTCTTTGTGTAATTTTTCTATCCTCTGGGTGTATGTCGACCTAGGAGGATCGTTGCACGAGATTGCTAAATAGAAGTCGTGGATAGGCTTGCATTGGACTTTCTATGTCGTCGTGTAAGTATTATCAGGGTGATTTGGTCGTCCTAACAAGAGACTAAGATGTTTCACCGTATATGAGGGTGATGATATCAAATAAGGTCATATTATTAAGAACATTTATCCTATGTATATTGCTTGTTTTATATCATTATATATAAGATTCGATACTTAATCGCTTAAATGTTTCTATTTCAGTTATTAACAAGCAATTGGTGAAAGTTAGCAATAATGGAAGTGTTTTGTAGCAAATGGATCAAGTTCGAGAAAGTCCACTAAATAGACAAGAATACGCCAGATCATTCTAGACAGATACACCGTATATCAAGACTTGGACAATTACGAAGACCATTGCCTGAGTTTGAAGAATACGCCGTATCCAGATATTAGATATGTTGTATATGAAACTTTGGTCAAACAGAAGATTGAGCTTGTTTTAGTCCAGATACGCCGTAGGACATCATGATGATACGCCGTATCCATCTCAAAGACTTCACCAGATTTCCAAGATAAAGAAGACCTGATACGCCATGTGGATCTCTATGATACGCCATATCAGAAGGGTGGTGTACGAATATTCTGGAATATAATAATCTTGGACCCCACACTAAGTTACCTTGATACGCTGCCGACCGTATTCGAAAAGAGTAAATAGAAAACCTTAAGGGTGAGTTTGATAGGTGCTTAACTAAATAATTTGGTGCAAAAAAAGTGAGTCGGTCATTGTATGTTGTTTGGTAGAGAAATAATAGGCACTGTGTGGGCCAAACAAGTTTTGAATGGGCCACCTCACATATCTTGCCCTATGATTCAGCGTCTCATATTTTCTCCTAAATACCCTTTTTTTTCTTTTATTATTATGGCTCATTCTAAACAACCTCATCAGTCGCCATCAACTAAATTCCAAGGTAAAACCTTATTAATTTTTTTAGTTTTTCATGTTGTGTCTTTAGTTTATCCATTGATTACTTAGGGACTTAAAAGTGGTGATAAAAGTAGGTAGTATCCATGAACATTATAGAGATCTGTCTATCTCGATTGCATTTTTGGGTTGTGTATAATATGTGATATTTGTTCTTTAATAATTGACTTTAATATGCATTTTTGGGTTGTGTATAAAAGGTGAGTGTTTCCAAAATGTTTTAGGGATATGTGACTTTAATATGATGCTCACATTCGTTTGGGCCGAATGGGAGGGCATATCTCATGATTCAAAAGTTTTGACAGAAGTACCATTTAATACAAACTCTAACTTCCCGTTTCCACCATCAAGTATGTATTATCCTCGCATAACATGACACTTTTATTGTTTTTATCCATGTTTTCTTAAATGAACTAATATTCTCACAACTTACCATTGTAGACAAATATTATCTTTGTGATGCTGCATATACAAACACTCGTGGGTTTATGGCACCATATTGTAATACGAGGTATTGGTTAACCGATTTCCGACGTCGACGTGCTTTAACAAAAGAAGAAAGGTTCAATCATGCTCATGCACAAATTAGAAATATTATCGAGCGTGCTTATGATGTCTTAAAAGCAAGGTTCCCAATACTAAAAAAAATGGCTCCGTATCGTTTTCCAGTACAAAGAAATGTAGTGATTACCTATTTTGCAGTCTACAAATTCATAAGGACATGCAACATTCATGATCAATTATTTTTTGAGAGCGATGCGAACACCATGTTTACTACTGAATAACAAGGTGAAGGAAGTGGGGGACAAGGCATGGACGACATACAGTGGGGTTCCCAAGGCAATGAATATATGGCTAATCTCCGTAATCAGATTGCTAACGAGTTATTTTTAAATGCTTTGACTTAAGATTAGTTCGTAATTTATATTGTTTTATGACCTTTCAATAAGAATATTTATATTTTTTTTTTGTTTATTCCAACATTACTTTCTTCATATTATATTTTTATTCGAGTGAATAATTTTTTTATTAAACGGTATATTTTATTCAATACAAAATTAGACAGAAGGTTAAATTGGTAATTTTAGGTAACTCATATTGCTAATTCAGAACAAATATCAAACAATCATTTTCACTTAGAATCATGTTCACTCAGCATCTGGGAATCACTCAGCAACTTTGATTCATTCAGCACCAAATCATTTTTTTATCAAACAGCCCCTAAGTCCGGTTTTCAAAGAGCTATTAACCAGTAAGTATGAAACCAGAGAAAGACCAAGTAGTTCCTGCTAGTGCCATAATTCCATAGGAGAATTCACTTAATTTGTTTTAATACACTTTAATCGTTCACTTAGTGTATTCCTATCTTCCGATTTATAGTTGAATCTTTCTGAACATGTTATCTTGTATTGCTACTGAGATTATGGGCTAATACATGTAGGTATTAACCAAGTTATTGATTATTTGATGTTTTCATTTGTTCTAATTGGATAGTTTACTCATTCTTGCGCATTGATTACTTTTATTACTTCATTCATATTTATCGTTTATGTGAATATGTTAATGTAAGCCCTAGAGGGATAAATGATAAACTGATAATCATTAAGTTATACTTTATGCGGATTTCGACTAATCATGACAAGATTAGATCTGTCGAGAAACTTAATTTGCAAATCTAGAGCTTAGGGATGCCTAAATTTAGGTAAGAAATGCCAGGAAGTGAGTATCATCGTTAAAGCTCTTCGACAAATCAAATATCTTATATGACTAACTTGGTTAATACGTTTTCCTTACTATCGGCCTAACCTCTTCTTTTTATTAGTGTTGTTGCTTGTGTGTGTTATCTATCTCATTGCATTTATAGTTTTATTAAATCTAAATCTCGTGCCAGTCGCTCAGGCTGAAAACCCTTTGTTGCATTAGAATTAGGTTTAATTAGACTAACTTAGATAATTAAAATACTGATAGATTTTAAGTGTTAACGTTCCAGTCTTAGTAATCGACACCCTACTTACCAACTAACCTACCATCGATCGAGTAACTGCCCGTTAGTGTTTGTTATAGGTAAATTCGGCAAAATATAAATATTAAAACTTGAATACAAAAATTACCTACACACAACAACACATCAGAGGGTGATGTGTCCTTGCCCATTAAGGAGGCTTAGATGTTACACCGTACATTCCTGGGGCATCGTTAGGCTTTACGTAGCCAGTGATGTCTGCATGACTCTGATCGGTGTAACATCAATGATTCTCATGTGGGTTGGGGTAGGTGTTGTCGCTCCCCTCTTTGAGTTACTACTAGGGGTGTAAACGAGCCGAGATAGCTCATGAGCTATTCGAGATCGACTCGTAAACTACTCGAAATCGACTCGATATAAACGAGTAGAGCTCGAGCTCGAGCTACTCGAGTATACTTTCGAGTCGAGTTCGAGCTCGAATATACTCAGCTCGTGAGGCTCGCGAGCCCTTATCGAGCTTCAATGATATTACACTTTTACCCTTTTATATACATGCATTTACGTAATTGTCATAATATCGAGTCGGGTCGAGCTTATTTTTCCTTGAGTTTGAGTTCAAATGTGGCAACAATCGAGCTCGAGTCGAGTTTCGAGCTCGAGTTTGAGAAGACGAGCCGAGCTCGAGCTTGAAATCCAAAGCTCGAACGAGCTCGAGTCGAGTTTCGAGCTCGAGTTTTACTAATCGAGTCGAGCTCGAGCTTGACAGTACTTGGCTCGACTCGGCTCGTTTACACCCTTAGTTACTACCAAGGGCTCTTTGATGGGGGTGTCCATCAACAAGGTCCTGTTCTTGACTCGTGGGGGTGGGTGCCTTTGTTTGGCGCCACATCTGTGTCACTGGCCTGTGCCTTTGTATTACTTAATTCCTTTTTATGGACTGTTGACTTATTTGTGATTGCTTGTCCGCAGGTAGGCAGTAGTCACTACTAGGACCTGCAATGAACGTGACTTGGACACGATGGGTCCCTGGAAGTATTTGACACATACGAATGCTGGGACATCGTTCAAATTATGTAGCTTGGATAGGGCCTTGGTCCCGGGATGAGCGTGTATCAGGGATCACCTGTAACCACCCATAAAATTTCATCACTATCATTCCCACTACAAATACCTATATCAGGTATTTCACAGGTAATTTTTTGCTTTTTATGTGCATTCATTACTTGCATGACTCTCTAGACCTGCCCACGTATCCATACAAGCCAAAGATCTCTACAATCACATCCTATAAAACCCTGGTATGTCAAGCATACGATCATAACAACACCACAATAAGTAATCTACCAATCAAACACACGAAACTCATCACAAAACCCTAACTAAGCCCTAATTAAGGTCTATGTGTTTACAAAACCCTAATTGCTAAACTAAACTAGTTTGAAAGTGTTCAAGGCTTAAGTATGAGTTACCTTAGGAACAATAGGATATCTTAGCACCCTTAGACCATAGTACAACCTCTTAGAGCTTAGGTACAGGTCCCTTAAGCACAAAACCATAACTAGGTCTTATAAGTCCCAAAACTAGGTTAAACCTTCTCAAAACTTCACCATAAGCTACCACCACTTAGTATAAGCTTATTATGACCTAGGATTAGTCACTAGGCACTCATAGGACCCTAATCTAGTCACTAAACCCTATGTAAAACCCTAATATCTCACTAAGTAAAACTAGGTCTAAACTTGATCTAAACTAGTAAAACCTTAACTAAAACACCTCAACCTAGCACCCTAGAACCTTATTCATCCCTAGAACACACCCTAGCACCTCCCTAGCAAGCAAGCAAGGAGGTGGATCACCTCCTTGTCACCACCTTGGCACGTTAACACCACTACCACCACAACCGGCCTACGTCGCCCCTACCTACTTCTAGCCACCCTTAGTCACCCCTTAGGTTCACCACATAACCCTCTAGCTTCCCTTACTTATCCCCCCTCCTCGACACCTAGCAAAATGTTTTGAAACCTAAACCCCTCTCGACCCTATATAAACCCTCGTACCCCATCATTCCAAAATCACACCTCTCCCTTTATTTCCACCTTAAAAAGTCAGTAGTATATGATCCTTAGAAGTCCTAGGAGTCGAGCTAGATAGGCCTTGCACCCTTGTTAAGTCATTTTGCTATTGAGAAACCCTAAAAACCCTCATTAAGCCTAACCCTTATCAAGTAAGCTTAATTTTTGAGTATACTAGCTTTATTACTATACTAGGATAGTTATAGGTTTCCTTAGATCATATTATAACCCTTGCCTAAGCCTTGATCACTAAAAACTAGCACTTTACATTTTAAAACCCTAAATATAGACTAATTGCTAATTATATGCTATAATACTTTAATATAAGCTATAAGTTAGTCTAGGTAACTTAGATAAGCTAATATTAGTTAACCATAGGCTAGGAAACCTTTTTGTTTTATAAAAATATAGTTTGCATGGAATTAGGACTAGTTTTGCAAAGTTTTCCATGCACAGGGGTATATATGGTAACTTTCTGAAAATATTAAGTCTAGGGACTAATTTTGACATTTCTTAGAAGTTATAAGTATAAGGACCCTTTTTGAAAAGTTATATAACTTTAGGATAAAAAGTAAAATAGTTATAAACTTATAAGGACTAGTTTTGCAAAAGTTATAAAGTTAAGGGTATAAATAGTAAACTTTGAAAACTTATAAGTCCAAGGGTCATTTCTATCATTTTCCTGAAATATATAAGTATAGGGACTAATTATGTGAAATCTAGATATTTATAAGTCTAAGTAATATAAGTATTATAAGTATAGGGTAGATTTTGTAAATATATAAACTATAAGGGTATAAAATAAAAGTAATTATACATAAGTATAAAAACCTAGTATAAGTTAGAAGCATAACATAACAGTAGGGAGCTTCATGTGAGGGTTATCATGTGGATATTTCGTCTTGACGAGTTTGCTGGGTTTACGATTTAAAGTGACCTAGCTCCTCAAACGATTATTGCATGACCTCTGAATTATGATGGCCTGAATGGTGTTATGTTATAACTAAACTCTAATAACAATATAAATCAATAGTAAGGAGCTTCATGTGAGGAGTATTAACTTCTGAATTATGATGGCCCGAACAGTATTATATTGATGACATAATACAATAGTAGGGAGCTTCATGTGAGGAGTCTTATACTTCTGGATTGTGATGGCCTTAACGGTGTTATATTATATTTAAAACACTAAAACCCTAAGAATGATTACTTAAGAAACTTAAAACTAAGGCTTAACATACATCCACACCTACAGCACTATCAGGATACGTGAGTAAGGCAGTCTAGTTTCCAAGTCACTTTTGACATCAATTAGGTTTCCCTAAGCCCAGGTGAGTTTCATAGCCTCACAACGTTTTTAACTTTCACTCTAAGGCTACTAGGCAAGGAACAAAGTTTTTCACCATACACATCAGCGCCACGTCAGCTTTCTCTCTCCTCTCACTCCCCTTCACTACTCTTTACCAATTAGTGGGCAAGGGATATGTTTTTCACCTTAACTCTATTTTTTTAATACTTACACAATTAAAAACATAAACGTAAAAATATAAATACGTAAACTTCAAATTTAAAAACATACAACGTACGAAATTAAAATGTTATATAAACTACATAAACTACGATTTTAAACTAAACTACATAAACGTACGAAATTAAAACGTTACATAAACTACATAAACATAGGAAAGTAAAACATTACATAAACTTCGAAATTTAAACTAAAAGTTGAAACCCCACTTCGCTTTCATCCCAGCGCTAACCTCGTCAACGACTTTGCGTGCCTCCCCAGTCAAATGTTCATATGGCTGCATGTATAACATTAAGTCTTGTTGCTCTGATTTATATTCAGTCACTTCTACTTCCTTCCTTTTTATCACCATCCATTCAGCCTGTTCTTTCCTCTTCAATTCATTGTCATGTTCTGTTTGCTATGCCAGCTCCGATATCATCATTTTAGCCAACGCCTCGTCATTAGCCGACGATCCCGACTTACTCACACCTTTTTTCTTCAAAGCTTTCGCTTTGTCCCTGCCATGTGGACGTTGAACTTCTTGCACCTCATTATCCTCGTCATCTCCATCGGCATCATTATTCAGGTTTATACTTTCTCCTCCACTATCTGGGTAGTACAAACTAGACCTAGATGACTTGTATCTCTGGGACTTTTCATTTGCTTCCGTTGATAAAAAAAGTTTCAATTCATTGTCATTCCATTTCTCAGCATTCCTTAACACCTCCCTACAATGTTTCTATGTGAACTTTACTCCGTATTCAGCTTCATAGTTTAGAGTTGCCCTATTGTAGTAATCGTCATCTCCGGCTCCACTCACAGGCTGCATACGCATGATGTTATTGTAAACTCCAAAAAAACAAGCCACATTCGGCCGCACCGCCTTCCATTTCCCAAGAACCATATCGTACCCTCGTTGATCCGAATTTGTTTTGCTCGCTATGTACGCTTGTACGTTAGTCCAAAATCCACTCGACTTCCTCGCGTTACCTTTGATAGGATCTTCAGATATTGCAACCCAACCTTTACACAAAGCAATTTCTTCTTCAATGGTCCATGGAGTGTTCCTTGGTAGCTCATCGGTTTGAGCCAACTGTGGCCTATTTTGACGCCTTCTTGTCCTCCCTGGAGCCGGTGGTGGTGGTGACGGGGCTGTGGGAGAAACGAGAGATTCATCACGTTGAGTGTTTTGATAATAGCTCTCATCAAATTGAGCTGAGTACAAATCCTCATTTCGGAATGTAGAAACGGTAGACATTGGTTGTTGGGTATGAGGTTGTGATGATGAACCAACAAATTGGTTTTGTGACATATCAAACGGGTACGAGTTATGGTGACCCTAGAATTGGTCAAAAGCGTTTTGTTGGTGTTGCGATGAGAATTGGTTAAACAATGGTTGTTGTGGGTACGGATTACGGTATGGTAAGTTTGGGTAGGGTTGGTTATAATATAATGATTGTGGTCATAAGTTGAGTTGTGGGTTTGGCGGGGGAGTATTTCCTAGATTGAAGGTTCCTTCGGGTGTTGGGGGATTGCTTTGATTATTTCTTCGTTGTGACATTTTTATAAAAAGGATGAAGTAAATAAGTTGAGAGTGTGACATTTGTGGGTATTTATAAAAGAAATAATGGGGTGGTATGAAGTAAATAAGTTGAGAGTGTGACAGGAATTGAGTGTCAATTTCACTATAGAAGCTAGCATTTAGTGATCGGAATTGAAATGTCAATTTCACTATAGAAGCTAGCATTTAGTGATAGGAATTGAATGTCAATTTCACTATAGAAGCTGGCATTTAGTGATCGGAATTGAAATGTCAATTTCACTATAGAAGCTAGCATTTAGTGATCGGAATTGAAATGTCAATTTCACTTTAAATGTTGCAATGTCAAATTAAAAATAGAAAACTTTTATTCATAACTTAAAAATATTACACAAATTTAGGAATTAAATATTACGAGACAAATGCTCGACCAAATCAGCACGAAGGTTTTGATGCATTTGAGACGATCTGATGTACCTAATAACCTTTCGCATTTGTTCATCAGATCGTATGGGGTCATCTGGTTTATGTGCTTCCGCTGGGTACCATTCGGAAGATATTGCCTTTTTTTTTGTTTTTCCGAATCATGTTAAGTAATATGATACAAGTATACATGATAGTAACAATTCTTTCTTTTTTAATGATTTCTGTGGGAGTGGCAAGTATCGCCCATTTCTTCTTCAAAACACCAAACGCCCGTTCTACATCTTTCCTTGCCGATTCCTGCATTTGCTTATACCTTATTCTCTTGTGGTCATCATCTACTGGTTCTGGAATCGTTTTAACGAATGTTGCCAATTTCGGATATATCCCGTCAACAAGATAGTACCTAAATGGGTAAGTTACCCCGTTAGCAACAAATGGAATCTCCGGCGTAATTCCTTGTTTAAGATCATTAAATAAAGGAGAGTTGTTCATGATGTTGATGTCGTTGTTCGCCCCAGAAGTACCAAAGAAATTATGCCATATCCATAAGTCTTGTGACGCAACCGCTTCCAGCAACATGAACGGATTCGAACCATGATCACGTCTAACATATTGACCTTTGTGTGCATTCGAACAACCAAACGACTCCCAATCTGTACAGTCAAGACTTCCTAACATACCCGGAAACCCGTGTATTTTGTTCGTGATGTTTATAAAACTTTATGACATCAGTCATAGTAGGTTTCCTCAAATATTCTGAACCAAAAATTTCCATAACAGAGTTACAAAAATGATCAAGACATCGACGGGAAGTTTTATCACCCATTTTCAGATATTCGTCTAAAGCATCAGGAATCGCGCCATATTCCATTTGACAAATCGCAGAGGTGCACTTCATCAACGCTGAAATGCCTTCTTTCCCGGTAAAATCAACATTACTACTAAAAAATGGATTATGAATAGTTAAATCCCGAACTATCCCGTTGAAAAGAGTTCAACTCATTCGGAACCTCTTTCGAAAAGTATCTTCGTCGTAGAACGGGTTCTCAGAAAAATAGATGGCAACTAAACGTTCATGAGCACCATAATGATCTCGATGAAGGCGTTTAATTGCGGGGCGATTTGCTTTTCGTCTATTTGTAATAAACGACAACGATCTTGCAATAAAATTCAAATTCTGACTTATAACTTCTCGTTCTTCTTCTGAGTCGGTGAACATAATTATATCGAAATTCATTTGGAAAATAAAAGGAATGAGATATATATTGTTTGAGATTGTGTTGATTTGAGATTATGTTAAAAAAAATGAGATTTGTGGGTATTTATATAAAATGGGGTGGTATGATTTTTTTTTAACTCCCAATGTATATATTCAAATGTTTAAAGCGAAACATTTAAAGTGAAACATTTAAACTGAACATTTAAAGTGCAACGTATATATACAAACATTTAATTCTTGTGCATGCTAATATTCAATGGGGCTATACGAAGTACTGTAATAAATATTCAACTTTCAAAGCTATAATATTCAAAAGTGAAAGCTATAATATTCAACGCGGGGCCCAGTTTTTCTTCTTTTCTGCTAGGTGACTGCTTCACCAAATATTATCTTAATTTTTGTGCATAGCGCGTGATTGATGATAGAAGGCAAGAGCATATGTGCATGAAGTGGGCCCGTTTGGTGAGGGATTCCCGCCCTTGCCTACTAGCCTAAATGCTTTACAAACCCTGTAAGGGGGATACATGCTACATGCTTTCTTTAAATAGGATACAAGTCTTTTTCTTTGGTTGTTGCACGAGTAAACTATCTGCCACCACTAAACAACCAAATTCATGAATCGAATCACTTGCGAGTGAACGCGAATATAATTGATAGATCTATTGGAGTTTAACAACTCCCGTTGGTACTACCTCTCACTGGAGGGTACCAATAAGTATTATATTTGAACTTTTTGAATGATTAACTTTGGCAAGTTATCCTTCTCCCGTCCCCTCATGGTTTGGTCTGCAAACCCCATGACCCAGACAGTTAACTTGTATTCACCACCACTTAAACCTATGACTCTCACTCAACACCTAGTGTTGACTTTTTAAGCATGTATCCTAGGTATACTACTATTACGAAGCTATGGCAGGAGGAGGCACTGAACTTGGAGGACTTTCAAACCAGTTATCATTCAAACATAACCTTTTACATAGACTTTGGGACCTCAACAATAGTAAAAGAATAACTTTTACTGTAAAAACTCTGATAATTTAATGAATGATAACTCATTTTCTAAAATGTCTCTTTTCGAGTCATTTTCTATTACTATAATTGTGAATCCATGAAGTAATACCCCAACCCTAAATTCTGTTGTGAACCGTGAAAATGGGGGCTTTACATCACCCTTGTGGACTAAGCTCTTTCCCAGGATCCAGGTCATGAACGGAATCCAAGGTCAACGGCGTGCCTTGCATATGTTAGAGCATGACTGTTGTAGATTGCTATTAGCTGCTTCGTAGGCTTGTGATCCTTGATATATCAGGATTGTACCAGGCATGTATAATCATGGGTTTTTTATGATGTACTAAGCATGTTTTGTCATGGGTTTAGTAATAGAGTAGTTTACTCTTTTTTTGTAGTGAAATCGACATGTTCGTCAATTGTATGTTATTAGGTTTATGTAGGCCTGGGTTTTTATTTAGGATGTTGTAACCCTGAACTCTTAATGAAATGATTTTGTCAACCAATTTATTGTATGTGTTGTTTATTCTTATGTTTAGTGATCAGTTAAACATTTAGAATATGTAGCTTGGCTATGTGTAGTCTTCTTTCCGTTGAAAGTTTGATTTAACTTTGACACGTGACAAGTACTTGTGTTTTTCGGTTTACATATAACTAGTAACTATCGCCTAGCTATCTTCCAGCAACCTACTCATGGAAGGTTGTTAGTATGTATACTTTGGAATAAGACTTGAACAATGAATCCTTATTAAAGCGTCGTCGGGTGTATTCCAATGCTTTATTGGCCCGTAGGCACCTTTTATTCTTGAGCATGTTCATAAAGGCTAATTTACGTTCGAGTAAATGTTTGCTTGTATGAATAGTCAAATGTTGCACTATGAAAGTGTTGTATTTGTCATTGCATATTCATAGAAATAATACATATGAGTTATCTTGGTTGTTAGAAGCCTTGATTGAATGTAAAATAAAATCCACCTAAATGTAGCATGCCAAGAGGTTGTACACTTACCATTAGAGGGAGTATGATTCCCATTAGATAGTGCCTAGCAAGTAGGGCTTGTTTTGATCTGGCTATCCACCTTAGATGTAACATGGTTTCAGGTTGGATGCGTGCTAGGTTAGGGGAATATCATCCCCATCAGGTGTTGTTAACAGGTAGGAACCATTGTCGTTTTCCTGACGAATGATGTATAGCCCTTTCTAGTTGGGAACGAGCTTGCCCTGACCAGCAACCTTGCTAACCTCATTTTTGCGCATTATATGGTCGCCAGGTTTGAAAGACAATGGCAGACACGTTTGTTGTAATACTTTGCCATTTTGTTATTGGAGTGTGCCAGGCGAATGGTATCTAGATCGCGTTGTTCCTCTGCTAGTGCTAGTTCTAGCCTGGGAGAATCTTCGTTTTCATCCTTGGTAACCATGGCAACTCGCTTTGTGTTGATGAGTAACTCAACAGGTATCATGGCTTTAGTTTCGTACACTAGGCTAGAGGGTGTTTCACCTGTGCTATCCTTAGGCATTGTTTTGTGTTCCCGTAGTACACTTGAGAGCTCGTCCACCCAACAAGTCTTGGATTCCTTCATCCGTTTCTCGATGCCCTTCATAATTTATCTGTTAGCCACTTCTTCCTGACCATTGGCTTGTGAATGATAGGGAGAAGTTGTAGCCCTGAGGATACCCTGATTTTCACACCATGATTTGAATGGTTCCCCGACAAATTGGGTATCGTTGTCAGTGATGAGTGTTTGTGCCATGCCGAATCGAGTGATGATTTGATCGTAGATGAAGGTTAAGACTTTTCAAATTGATGGAGCCTAGTGGTTTTGCTTTGACCCATTTGGTGAAGTAATCGACGGCTATAATCATGTGTTTGACATTGCCTGGGGCTGCTGGGAATGGTCCACATACGTCAATGCCCCATTAGTGGAATGACCAGGGTGTTTTTGTGATGGGGATTAGGTTATGTTTTGGAGCGCGCTGAATGTTGGTGTAAGCGTGACATTCTTGACATGTATTTAGCTCAACCTCCATGTCCTGATTGTATAACACCCTAAAATTTGGACTACATTTGTATTTATTTATTTGGAATATTAACCTAGTTGAATTATGAATAAGTGATATATCAAAAACCTTATGTTTAAGCAATTTGACTTACATATTTAAAGTCTTAAATACAAATATTAATTTAGGAGTTAATTTTACTTTAAATGAATATTAAGAAAAAGAAACTGTAAGAGCACTTTTATGGGGTCATGAATTCACGTCAAAGAAAATGAAAAAAAACATTAATACCCATCAATGTTGAATTAAAACAAATAACGTACAATCCCATTTTTTCAGAATTTGAGAATACCCACGCCCCATATATACACATTGATCTATCATATTTCATTCCCAATAGCCCTCCAAATAAACTTTAAGTGTTCATCGAAATCTGAGTTCGGGTACGGTTCTTCACGCTGGGGTTGTTTCCAGTTGGGTCGGCTCAGGTTAGTTCTATCGGTTCGTTTTCGGGATAAAGGTTTTGGCTCTCTGGTTCGTTATAGTTAGTGATAAGGCTGAGATATTTTTTAGGCTCATCCATTCGTATACGTGTGGTTGTTTTGATAGTGTTCGTGTCTTACGTGTTCGAGTTCGGTCGGTACTACTACTCATAATCATCTTCTGTCTCAAACTGTTTTCGTTTGACTAGGAGGTAAACCTGCTAGAACCACTTGTCATCAAATATGTATATACTACACACAAGGTCATGTTATTTAAAGTATTTTGATATACCGATATGAAAAGAACTATACATACTTATAAACCATGCATGCATGAAATATACATATAGACATATAATCGGTTAAAACTTATGAATTAAAATATGCATGCCTTAACGTCAAGAGGCCTATATACAAATCACTTAACTTGTTACATGTCGTAGCGTTTGATAATAAGGATAGCAATTGGTCTAATATTTTTGAACAAATCGGTGTAGAGGATAGTTATGGTAATGAGATATGAAATTTGCTAGCTATATATACATACTTTAAAAGATTCATTGTCGAAGATTGAATAACTAGCCATGACGTAATTTGGTTTCATAATAAGCTAATCTTTATAACAAGAAGTTATATATAAACAGCCTATCCGATATTGTTTGGCTAATAATCACTATTAGTTTTTGAAAAGAAGAAAAATTTGAAAATTGTATAATAAAACCTAAGTCGCGACAAGAATGTGTACATGGTTTTCGAAAGTTTTGTGTGAACAATAAGGATAAGAATTTAAATAGAGGTTCCTAGCAAACTCTCAATTAACAAAAATACAAACATGAATAACGACTAACTCGATTAATTTTAGTAACGATTTTATATATATTATAGATCGAACGGAATGGAGGTGGGAAGGATTTACACTTAGGCTTTGAGTTGGTTATTTGAGGTACGGATATTCTAATTTTTCTATTTATCGTTCTCGATAAGTATTCGTTTGCATTCGTATCTGATATTCTACCTTTTATCAGTAAAGGTTTCTCATGATTCTTATTCCTTGACTTTAATTCGTTTGATTTGATATGAACCTTTTGATATGAACAATTGCTATGATCCCTTTTGATATTATACTTATTGATATTGTTAATTATTCATTGTATGCGTTACTCTAGTATTGCATGTGTTATGCTTATATTGTTGCCCATTAAACGTATCTAGCCATGGGGACTTTAGGGCCATATCATTGATGCACCAATCGTATGACGCTGTCAGTGGAGGCGGGCATGTGTCCACTGCGTTCCCAAACAGATTATATTGCTATATAGCGCACTTGGCCCGTGTTTATAATATGTATGTTTAGTCTAGTACTAGCATATGTATAACAGAAAAGAAGGGAGCGTATAGATGCATCATAGTTAACAGAAATGGAAACAGAATAAACAGAAACAGATGTGAATGGACTAGAGTGTGTGCAATAAACCCCATTTCACTAACAGAGTACATCGAGCTAGCTACTCCATGTAAAAACAGAAACAGTTGGGCATTTCAGTTATATTTGACCTTTCATATTTAGTTCACTTATATTGATCCGTTATCATTTGTATCACTTTGTATCTTATCCAACAGGTTCTTGGACTCTCTTATATATTAATTCGTTTCGTTTATTCTTATCGCTTTTCATATTATATATCTGTTCACTGAGCGTTAGCTCAGCCGCATTTTCTTTTCTCTGCGACAGGTTATTACAGGGGTGATAAGCAAGAGTAAAGAGAGTAGGAGTTAGAGACTACCCTACTAATTATCCTTTATCATTTTACAAGACTTTTGATTAATTATGTATTTCTATTTAAGACAAATGTTGGTTTATCATCGGAATATTGTAATGTTGACCTAGTTATGCTTTTATGATAAAGTCTTCCGCTTGCGTATTTAATGTTCTGATTTGACTCCATAATGTTACACTTTGACCCTTGTTGGGTTGGGGTGTTACAATTATGGTATCAGAGCTTAGGATTCGACCTGTGGTACCTTAAGTTATGACCTGTGAAAGATTTGGCCCTTAGGTTTGCACTAAAGGAGCTTATGAAACAACCTTTGAGGATTCGCTTTAGGATTTTCCTCTCTGAAGAAACTTAATTTGTGACTGGTGAGGATTTGGTAGACTATAAGACATTTGTTTAAGTATCTTTGCTTCTGCATCACTCTGATTCGTGTCTTACTTTTAGTTGAGCCCTTTTAAGATCACTCTTTCTGGAGATTAGAAACTTATTATTTTGCACAACATAAGATTTGTGACCAAGTAAGTTTAGAATGCATTGTGAATTATGCGGTAATGTCTGACACTATATAAGCTTTGTCTTCTGATTCCAACCTTGATATATGATTCGTTTGTTGATCATTTAGACACCTTTTTTTTTTATCATTTTTAGAGTTTTTTTGACCATGATGTGTTTGATACATTCTGTGACTTCTCTTGCTTTTACTAATCATATTAAGTTTTCCCTACATTATTAGATTTCACTTTACCCATTCCTATTCCTATGAGAAATCTTGTGGTGATTAACCACGAGTATGGGAATATTTCCCTTACTTTTGAATGATAAGATTCACTTAACAGACCTGTTTTTTCGAGAAGGTTAATTTTGATGTTATTCTGCTATGGGTTAGTTAACCGAGCATCACTATATACCTTGAATGATTAGAACATCTTGAATTCCTTTTACCATGTTTTTCGATTGATGAACCCGTTGTTATCATTACTACCCTGGAAACTCGTACGTTATTTTCGCGGTTGTGAAATTTTCCTAGCATCGCTTCTTGTGCACCGAAGGATGAATCTCACCTCGAGAGTCATTTTGCAATCTATGTTTTCTTGATGTAATCCCTAAACGAATTACCAAGATTTACACCGGAGTGTGAAGTTGAATTGACCTGATACTGAGAAATTTTTTTAGTCACGACTCGAGGTGGAATATGATATCAATAAAGGCATGTTTTATATGATGCAAGTATTATGACGCCTGGCCAAGGTGATAATAATTAAATCATATAACCTGAACTTATTGGGATCATAGGATGTTTATTATTGATATGTACATGGTTGCACATATTGACCATGAAAAACTAATAATACCTATTTGTACATCACTACAGTATCAGTCTCACACAAGAGTTTGAGGGTGAATGTGATTACGAGAGATAGTTGCGGAATACTATCCCTAGCAATGACAAATGCTTCTCTTCAACTTATGAAGAGGAAGATACCACTTAGAAGAGGAAGTGTGTTCTAGAGGTGGAATCTATACTAACCTCCCTTTTATAGACAATGGGAGATACACTGTTAGTAGTTACAAGATTAGTAATAACTAAACTAGAAGCAAACTGGATGTAAAGTACACGTGCACTTGTGTTGCTAGGGTTGCTTTAACATCTCTCGTATATGCAAGTTGATTTCCCTTCGCTCGATCAATACTTATCTTCCCAAGGGTTTTCTCACTTATGCTTTACCTCAAATTACTCCCGCCTAAGCGTGGTTGAGTACTTCAGTCAGCTCCAAGGATACACTTTACAAGTATGTTGAAGAAATACTCTGAGTGTATCTGCTAAGTGCAACTGGTTCATCTTAATGGGTTAAGATGATAAGTCATTATCAGAGACCTAAGGGCATTTGTTAGTCCTTAAGGTCTCAGTTTTTTTTTTGTTACTTCTCTGACCTTTGTTTTAGCCGATTCTGTTATCAGGGTACAAAGTTTTCATTTAGTTCTATAATTTGTATTTGCAAGGTAAGACTGTTGTGGTTGAGAAGTTACACAGCATATCTGAGGTGTATGTTGATATAAATAATTCCTAAAAACATTATTAATATTTTTCGATAACCCTACATTTTGACGATCACAAAATGTAAAAACATTAAATGAAAAATTATTACGTAAACAAGTATTTAGTAACAAATATCATTTCATTCAACAAAATCACTTAAGGTATGAATAAACAAATGTCTAATACATTTTATGATCAAAGGGATTTTTATTTAAACATTACAAAGTTTATAAAATGATATAAACATCTTATATATTTTTGAAAAACACTTTTGGTAATTAAAGGAAAATGTTTAATTCAAAATAAATATATGAATTCAAATTTTTAACCAAAAACAGTTAAAATTTCACTAGATAAACTTTCCCCAGAAAAAGACAATTTTTTTGGCCGTTTTAGAAGGGCGGCCCCTTAATTGTATGGGCGGCCCCTTTAATAATTAAGGGGACCGACCCCTAATTAAGGGGACCGGCCACGCTCCCAAACAGTAATTTTTTTCCCAATAAATACTGGCTCAAATCTAGCATTTTTCCTCACCTTTTGCACTATAAACTCTCTGTTATAAATCTTCTATACCATTCTCTTAAACCCTTTCATCATATAATCATAAGCTTTTGTTTCCAAGTGATTCAAGCTTCAACCTTTCAAGTGCAAGAGAAGAATCCTTCAATCCTTCAAGACAAGAAGTATTACAACTTGTTGTGACCTCCACATCCAAGTTGCTTGTGCATCATCACTTTTATAGTATTCATCCATTTGTGTATTAGTTGTGAATATTGGTTAGATAGAAGTAAGCATAAGGAGTTAGGCTAGTAAGGTGTGCAGGTAGAGAAGTTGTGAATTGATTGTGGTGTGCAAGTAGTATAGGTGTGAAGAAGAAGTAGTGTGATTAGGTAGTGCTTAGGTGTGAAGAAGTTGTGAAGTAGTTGTGTAGAAGTTGTGAAAAAGGTGTGACGAAGTTGTGGTGTGATAATTGGTGTGTAAGGTTTTCTCCCCCATAAGGGAGCTTGTTGACATAGTGAAGAAAACTCTCGATTTTGGTGCTCGGAGAGTGGAGTAGGGCAAGGAAGGTGTCCTTGTAGCCGAACCACTATAAATCTCTTGTCTCGTGGTTAGATCTTTCCATATCTTACTTATATCTTGCTTATATCGTTATTACTTTTGTAAACGTAGACGTATATATATTGTTGCTCATATAGTGCTAGTGTTGATTTCACTTAAAGATCAAACAAAAATTTCATTCACAAAACAAAGTTTTTACAATCAAACTAAAAAGGTAACATACATATAATTAATCATTTCGATCAAGTATAGTTTTCATACAAATTATAATTAAGGATTACAAAATAAGCATTTACTTACTTATCTCTCGCATATAGATATAATTATTTATATTATGCATGCGTTGATTTTATATACTTAGCATTCATTATTATTATTGTTAATACTTAGATATAGTTGTTCATATTGTTCAAGATTTGAATTCACATAAGATCGAATCAAAGTTTTAAAAGTAAACAAGGTTTTAAAACTAGACTAAGTTTTCATAATAAAATAAAAAGACGTAAAACTATTCAACCCTCCTTCTAGTTTTCCACAATTCGTACCAGATAGGGATGGCAACGGGTCGGGTTTGGGGCGGGTTTTAGTGTACCCGTACCCGTTTATAATATCTATACCCGTATCCGACCCATTAACCGCCGGGTACCCGATTAATATTATCCATTGGTTTTTCGGGTTTCCCCACGGGTTTCGGTTATCCCCAATTGAATAATATATGGACAAAATTACGATATTAAGATTAAGTCACACACTAAAATCCACCGAAAAAACAAAGGAAACACTTTAATATATTCACTTTTTGTTAAAGTTAAAGAAAATGAATATCGTATCAAACGATTTAATGCTTTTGAATAATTCATGTACAAAATAAAATATATTATGTAATAGAGATACGTATATAAAAAATATAATGGAAGAAATTATATGTAATGTATATATATTCTAGTTAAATATAATATCAATAAAGCGGATATAGATTCGGGTAAACGGATACGGGTAATCGGGCGGGTATTACCAGAACCCGTACCCGACTAAAAAATTATATCAATACCCAAACCCACATCCAAACCCGCCAACCCGCCCCGAACCCGACCCAACCGGTTCGGGTTTCGGTTTTCCCCGTCGGTTTCGGGTGCTTTTGCCATCCCTAGTACCAGAGCCACGTCAAACAAGATTTTTAAAATATATTGTATTTTAAAACTTGTAACGATCTATGAAATCTGAAAAATATTTAGAAGGGCAATGTATGCAAAGACCACCACTATTTGAAAGTGATGGATATTGAAAAATCGATTCGAAACTTATGTGAAATCAAAGGATCTAGATCTTTGGCATGCTATTACTAATGGTGATTTTTTACCTACTCAAAATAATCCCGAAACAAATAAAGATGAAATAGTACCGTTTGAAAAACAAAATGATTATTTAAAAAGAAAACTTTCTAAAAATAATGAAGCAAAAATGGTTATTTACAATGCGTTACCACGTAAAGAATACGAAAGGATCTTTATGTGTGAAACCGCAAAAGAAATTTGGAATTCTTTACTAATAACTCACCAAGGTAATAGTCAAGTCAAGGATAACAAAATAGATCTACTTGTGCAACAATATGATTCCGGAAGAGGAATCAATTGACAATGCTTTTGCTAAGTTTAACACTATCATCACAAGTCTAAAAGCACTTGATGATAATTTTTCTAGTAGAAACTTTGTTAGGAAATTTCTTATGGCTCTTCATCCAAAATGGCGAGCTAAAGTTACGGCTATTGAAGAATCAAAGAATTTGTCAACTCTACAACTTGACGAATTAATTGGGAACTTGAAAGTACACGAGGTTATAATAAATAAGGACTCCGAAATAGTCAAAGGAAAAAGAGAACAAAGCAAATCCATTGCTTTGAAAGCTAGGAGGGAATCTAGTGACGACGAAAGCTCAACCTCCGAAAGTGATGATGAAGAATATGCTATGGCGGTAAGAGATTTCAAGAAATTTTTCAAAAGACGAGGAATATTCGTTAGACAACCGCATGATGAAATGAAAGTATCTCAAAGAAGTAAAGATGACAAAAATGGGAAGAATGAAAGGAAGTGTTTTAAATGTGGTGATCCAAATCATCTCATCGGAAAGTGCCCAATGATGTCAAGAGATCAAAATCAAAAGGCGTTCATTGAAGGTGCTTGGAGTGATAGCGATGAGGACAAGAAAGAAACCACAAAGGAGGAAAAGTGTCTTATGGCTAAGACGTCAAAAAAGGTACATTCCGAACCCGAATTCTTTAGTGATGAAAATTTATCATTAGATGAAAAAGACCTAGATAATGAATATAATAGATTACGCAAATTAGGTTAAAAAGTAATGGTTAAAAATAAAACACTAAAATGCATAAATACTCAACTAGAAAATGAAATACTTGAATTGAAAGCTAAAATACACCACTTAGAAAAGGGTAAGAAATTTTTTGAGGAATGTAAATCATGTCATGATCTCAAAAATGAAAATGAAAAACTTAAGGAAGAAATTTATAAACTTGATAAATTTAAAAATAGTAGTCACTCACTTAGGAAAATAATAAGTATTCAAAGAGCATCCGGAGATAAAACCGGTTTAGAATTTAACTCAACCGAAGCTTCAACAAGTGAAACTAAAAATGTTAAATTTGAAAGTGAACTTAATAAACTAAAACCTTTAGACTCAAATCCTAAATATATACTTATTAATGATAGAAAAATACCTCTTGGCAACAATGAAGAAGTAAAAACCTTTTATAAACCATCCTTAAAAACCGAAGTAGGATCATCTAAACCCAAATTAAGATGTAAAACCTAACAATCATCATCCAAGATCTAAAAGACCTCAACCTAGAAGAAATCAAAATAGACAAAATTAGAATAACACTAGAAATCAAATGTGGAATTATCAACCAAGTTACAATCCTTGGGAAATATTACCACCATACATGCATCCTAGCCAAATGTTAAATATGTTTGGACCAAATAACTTTGGACCAATGAGATAATGGGGACCAAGTGGCTAAGTTGTCACTCTTGGAAGATGTTGGAATCTCATCTACAAATGACTTCTATAAGTCAACATGGTCACTTGAAGTGCTTGAAGATAATCCATTGAAGACTAAAAGGTACGCGTTTCTTTTAAGTTTATCGCTATAATTTGCATGCTTAGATAATTGATTAGTTAGATTAATGCTTAGCTATACATATATATTGTTTGTATCTTTTATACATATATACGTACATAATAGCTTATACACTTATAACCTAGAAACATCATTAGTTGACTTTCCTAGGAATAATATGAAATTGTTCATTGTCGAACAAAATAGAAAATGGAAATCTTCTATATCCACTATTAGCAAACTCATGGTGATGATGTGAAATGAGTTCAGTGGATCAATCGTTAATATAGAAGTAGGATTAGATCCCTCGCGTAAGAAAACTATGGATGAAACAAGCTCTCGTAGACTATGACATTAAGTTAGATAAGCGTGCGAAAACAAAGGAACTATAGATGTTAGGTTATACCCCATTCTACACTTTCGCATCTAACATATAAATTTTCGTCATCACTTCCTTTAGGATCATAGGATACGTAGAAACGATAGCATGAGATAATAATAGGATTAACCAATCCTCTTGAGCATGAGATCTTTAATAAGTATCTTTTAAAATATATTATTAATGATATCTGTTGTCAAAAATCTAATATCTCTAAAAATATGCAAAAACCTCACATTTTGGAAAATAGTTTTTCAAATGACTCCCACTTTTCAATAACATGTTTTCACTATCAATATCCACAATTTTGTTTTGATCAAAACTAAAGATTGGGAAAATTTTCCTTACCTTTCATTAACACATTTTGAAGTAAAACCCAATCTATTTTATTCAAATAACTTTCACATCTATGTGAAAACCTACTTTCAAACATTGTTGAATAAATGACACTTGTAACCGAACTAAATCAAATCAAGAGGACCATGGTTTGTCTATTAAGACTTTGTTTGTAAAAAGTCTAGAAATCGATGCTATCATAACTACCCACTTATTGCACATTGATACACATTAGGATTTATCCTCCTATTTATGTAGTTATGAAATACTTGATGTTGTTTATTGTTTCATAGCACTTATATTTTACTTGCTTGATGAGTATGTTTGCATGCTAGATGAAATTGCTTGTTTACTTAATCTCTTTGGGTAACATGCTTTGGCTACATAATTGCCTACATAATTAGTATATGCTTAATTGCCTCAAAGAGTTGGACTTGTTTGAAACCCAAAACACAACCTTTCTGTAATTCACTACCAATAACACTTTTATGGCATTCTGGGAATTACCAGATGGACGACCCCCTTAAATCATAAGGCGGCCCCCTTAATTATTAAGGGGACCGGCCTCCAATTAAGGGGACCAGCCATCTGATTATCGAAGGTGTTGTTTCCTTTTTCTACTTTTTAGCCCATTTCATCCTACACTTCCCAAAATTCACAAACCTATTTTATTCTAAACCTTCTATCAAAGTTTATCCATCCTTAATCCCACCTATCCTACACTATAAACCCTCTCATTCCTCATAATCTCCATTCATCTCTTCATGTCCTCTCCCATCAAACCAAAACCACCAAGAAACCCCGTTTGGATAAGAAAGCCTAACTTCCATTAAAAGCCCATCAAACCAAATGATGTTGTCAAACATCCAACACCAAAATCCTCCTATGTCGTCAACATTACATATCAACAACCTTTACTCACCATATCCTTCTACATTACACTCGAACCTCATAATCTTTACACACTCAAACCTCATATCCTTCTACCTTACACTCAAACCCCAAAACCTTTACACACTCAAACCTAATAACCTTTACTCACCTAAACCTCAGATTTCATCTCCTAGTGCACCTAATGCACCATCTATAACACCCTCCTACCAAGAAATCCCTTCCATGATCATCGCTCTTTCACTCTAACCAATCACATCACTTGATACTCATTTCCCATCTTCACCAATAACTCCACCTAGTCATCCTCACAAAAAGATTCAACCATATACCCATTCCCTACACTCTACAAAGTGTGTCATCACCACTACAACTTAACCCATGAAGGTCAAACCATATTTCATGATACACAAACCTCATGTTCACTCAAATGAACCCTTTCACAAACCTCATCATAATAACCAAACATCCATCCTTGTTCTAAAAAATACATCTTCATCTTACCCACATAAGCCATACGAAGAGCATGTTCAATCTCAAAACAACAATCCCAATCTCATTCCTAACACCTCACATTTTGTTCAACCAACCAACCCAACATCCAAAACACTCTCTACTCGTGGAACATCCTCTTCTTCAATACCTTCATCCTCATCCATCAATGACTACCTAAACTCACAAATGTTTCCACCACCAAGATTATCACCACCACCTCCTAACAACACCTCCATCATCACCTTCTTCCGAACATAGAAAGTTCGTTGAAAAGCTCAAAGAAGCTCATGAGCTAAGTGCTCTTCTTGTCATACATCTTGCTCAACGCAACTTGGACCAACTACCTTTATCACCATACTCACTCCACTCAAAGCAAGTTGAGCATCGTACATACTATTATCCTTGTTGCATCTACCTCCAAAAACAAATCATTCTCTTGGAAGAACACCCTACTTGGATTGAATACATCCTCACTCGAAAAAACTCAAATCCATCACTCACTCAAGACACCAACAATTCATCAACCACTCCAAACCCACAACTTACCATTAAAAATGCATCCTTAGACATCACCCTTTCCTTATCACCCATAACATTCCTTAATGCACACTTCTCCTCATCACAAATCAACCCACCAAACTTCAATCCCATCCTATGGAGCTTACTTGAAGCCCATGGTGATACTTGTCTTTGTTGCATCCATAACCAAACCATCATTTTTGGCCTAAGAGATGAATTACAATATATATTTTCATGTATTGAGAATTTGTTCCATCAATAACCACCAAACTCTCCAAACTCTCCAAACACCATTCCAACAAAAATCAATCTCCACAAACCTTTTGTGTTCCAAGCAAGTCCAAGAGACCTCAAGTTGGCAACTTAGTATTATCTAGTGTAATTTGCTAGAAAAGCATATATATATGGTTATGTATTCATGATTATGTTTTCAACATAATATATTTAAATTATTCTTGTGTTTTATTATCATGCATTCTTGTTAGTTCTCTTACATTTGTTCCATGCATATATATATATATATATATATATATATATATATATATATATATATATATATATATATATATATATATATATATATATATATATATATATATATATATATTGTTTGTGCTCTAAATATTTTTGCAAGCACTCCATATCTCGATTTTTTATGACCTCAAAATGAGGGGGAGTACACGTCAAGGGGGAGCACTACATTCGTCGGGATAACCTTTTTGATGCTAACAAAAAGGGGGAGAAATGATATAAACTAACTAAATACTTGTATATATCTTAATTTTTACTTTAATGAGTTTATATTTTGTAATCATCAAAAAGGGGGAGATTGTTGATATAAATAATGCATAAAAACGTTATTAATGTTTTTCGATATCCCTACGTTTTGACGATCACAAAATGTAAAAACATTAAACGAAAAATTATTACGTAAACAAGTATTTAATAACAAATATCATCTCATTCAACAAAATCACTTAAGGTATGAATAAACAAATGTCTAATACATTTTATGATCAAAGGGATTTTTATTTAAACATTACAAAGTTTATAAAATGATATAAACATCTAATATATTTTTGAAAAACACTTTTGGTAATTAAAGGAAAATGTTTAATTCAAAATAAATATATGAATTCAAATTTTTAACCAAAAACAGTTAAAATTTCACTAGATAAACTTTCCCCAGAAAAAGACAATTTTTCTGGCCATTTTAGGAGGGCGGTCCCCTTAATTGTATGGGCGGCCCCCTTAATAAGTAAGGGACCGAACCCTAATTAAGGGGACCGGCCACGCTCCCAAACAGTATTTTTTCCCCCTATAAATACTGGCTCAAATCTGGCATTTTTCTCATCTTTTGCACTATAAACTCTCTTATATAAATCTTCTATACCATTCTCTTAAACCCCTTGATCATATAATCATAAGCTTTTGTTTCCAAGTGATTCAAGCTTCAACCATTCAAGTGCAAGAGAAGTATACTTCAATCCTTCAAGACAAGAAGTATTACAACTTGTTGTGACCTCCACATCCAAGTTGCTTGTGCATCATCACTTGTATAGTATTCATCCATTTGTGTATTAGTTGTGAATATTGGTTAGATAGAAGTAAGATAAGGAGTTAGGCTAGTAAGGTGTGCAGGTAGAGAAGTTGTGAATTGATTGTGGTGTGCAAGTAGTATAGGTGTGAAGAAGAAGTAGTGTGATTAGGTAGTGCTTAGGTGTGAAGAAGTTGTGAAGTAGTTGTGAAGAAGTTGAGAAGTAGTTGTGTAGAAGTTGTGAAAAAGGTGTGACGAAGTTGTGGTGTGATAATTGGTGTGTAAGGTTTTCTCCCCCATAAGGGAGCTTGTTGACATAGTGAAGAAAACTCTCGAGTTTGGTGCTCGGGGAGTGGAGTAGGGAAAGGAAGGTGTCCTTGTAGCCGAACCACTATAAATCTCTTGTCTCACGGTTAGATCTTTCCATATCTTACTTATTAGCTTGCTTATATCGTTATTACTTTTGTAGACGTAGACGTATATATATTGTTGCTCATATAGTGCTAGTGTTGATTTCACTTAAAGATCAAACAAAAGTTTCATTCATAAAACAAAGTTTTTACAATCAAACTAAAAAGGTAACATGCATATAATTGATCATTTCGATCAAGTATAGTTTTCATACAAAATATAATTAAGGATTACAAAATAAACATTTACTTACTTATCTCTCGCATATAGCTATAATTGTTTATATTATGCATGCGTGATTTCATATACTTAGCATACATTATTATTATTGTTAATACTTAGATATAGTTGTTCATATTGTTCAAGATTTAAGTTCACATAAGATCGAATCAATGTTTTAAAAGTAAACAAGGTTTTAAAACTAAACTAAGTTTTCATAATAAAATAAAAAGAAGTAAAACTATTCAACCCCCCTTCTAGTTTTCCACAGTGTATACTCTCATATATGTGAACACTCAGTGAGTCCCTTTAGACCTTTGTTCTTCCATTCAGTGGTCTTTCACTCTGACTTCTCTGAGGTTCACTCAAAGGTGTTTTACCTATGAGTCTTTTGGATACCTGAAGATGTTCAGCAGTGGTGATCATTCAGTCACATGTAAACTTTGCTCTTTGGTTTACATGTTGAGTCTATCAGAGAAAGAGTTGGATCTCTGAAGTGGTCAACTATCCTTAACTTAGGCTAATTTAATGTTTCAGCTACTTGTGAGGGATAATTTGGTCATAATTGACTAAACAATATGTCTTGACCTGGGAGATTTCCGCAGGCTGGAGGATGGACTTCTCGTTTATGACTTCGACTAAGACCTCTTTTGCGAAGTGCTTGTAAGTGAGTGCTGCGTGTTTGCTCAGGTTGTCTGCTCGTTGATTATGTCCTATGGGGACTTGAGTGATGCTGAAAAAGGTGAAGTATGGCAAAATCTGGTTGAATAGTGCAAGGTATGATTGCATTGCTTCATCCTTCGTTGTGTATTCCCCCATGACTTAGGAGGCTACCAGTAATGAGTCCATAAATACTTTTATTCATTTGACTTTCATTTTTTTGGCTATGCGCAAGCTTGCTAACAAGGCTTTATATTCTGACTCGTTGTTCGAGGCTTGAAAATTATACTTCAGGGCATACATGAAATCGTCTCTTGATGGACTTATGAGCACCAACCCTGCCCCTGAACCCTGCTTACACGACGCACGTTAGTGTTTAAGGTCCAGGTTTAGTCTTCGTGGCTCGCGGGTGTTGGCTGTGCTTTTGATTTATTTCTTGGTATTTCAAGAGGTGGTGTATCGACCTCGACTAAGTCTGCCATGATTTGTCCCTTAATTGCATGCCTGGATCCATAGGTGATTTCATGTTCGCTTAATTTGATCGCCCATTTTGACATTCTACATGTATAGTCGTGGTTCGTTAGAACCTGTTTCAGGGGGCTTGTCCGTTATAATGTGTATTAGGTGAGCCTGTAAATACCTCTTGAAACACCTAGATGATAATAGGAGGGCAAGTGCAAGTTTTTCCAATGGAGGATAATTGACTTGCGCGTCTTGTAGGATCTTGCCGAAGAAGTAGATTGGTTTCTGGACCTTGTTCCTTTCTACTAGAAGTACTGACCCAATTGCCCAATGGGATGCTGCTAAGTACATGATGATGGTTTCCCCTGGTATCGGAGCCATCAGGGTAGGTAGCTCGACTATGAACACCTTGAGGTCCTGGATTGCTATGTCAGCTTCCTCTATCCACTCGTACACCTTTTTCTTGTTGCATTCGGATAATACTTTTGAGAATGTAAACTGTTTGTCTTATGCTTGTGAAAGGAATCGGCTAAGGGCTGCGAGTTTCTCGTTTAAGCTTTGTTACTCTCTGAGAATCTTGCGTGAAGTGATACGCGGGATTACGCCCTCACAACAGGTTTTACCTCTCAAGGGATCTTGAGAAGCTTGCAATCCCTGCCAGGCAGTGTACCTGATCGTTGTAGTATAGTGTAGTGACAAGTATTGGGGGATTGATCGTTCAACTCAGGAATAATGTCGCTAGGATTAGAAAGCCTACTAAACTAGGTCTAGAGGTGAGGGATGATTCTTTATGTATTTTTTATATTTTATGAAAGCAAATAAAATCTCGGTTTTGAAGAAGTGGGCGGAATTAGTTGCTAGTCAACTAACCCAATTAACTAAGATGCAATCAAAATAAAAATAAAAATAAATAAAATTAAACTAATGTGGTGGAAACAATAATGAGAAAAGATGTGTTTACTTAGATTTCATTACTCCATAGATATCTCTTATCGGTTGATTAGCTTGTTACAATTGCATGGATGACGGGTTATATTCCTTAATACTAATCGTAGGGCCGTGTACAATATTCCCTAACTCTATAAGATCCTTCTTCACTCCTATGTCGAGCTGACTGAAAGCTCCTAACATGGGATCATTAGAATTCACTTATGCATTAAATGCAACCAAAAATCGTAGTACACCTCCGATCATGTTTCTTAAGACATTCAAGCAAGTTACCAATGGAAGTCTGCCAGTTTTCTTAAGCCTAACATCGAATATAATCATCCACAACAATTATAAACAAATAGTCAACCAATAATCAACATCTAGGTTTCACTACATCTAAGCAAACACAATAGAAACCTAGCCTAGCATGTTAAAAGAAAGACAAGCATAAGATAGAATCAAACAACACATAGACATATTGAATGATTATTGGAAGACTTATATTTTTTCAAACATGGAAGAAAGAAGGGTTTGAAACCCCTGCAATATGAAGAAAATTCGACCTAGGGTTTATGCTTCTAATGTTCCACACTTTACAATGAAAAAATTGGAAAATATATATAGATGAAACATCCTGACGGCGTCATGTATTAGCTTCTGACGCCGTCAACTCACCGCCAAGTTAAGGGTCGTATTGCCTAGATCCAGTCTTGACGCAATTATGTAGAAATATACTCTGGGTCGTCATGTGTAAATCAATCCTGACGACCTTGGTGATGCCGTCAGGCCAATTACATTGAAAATGTTCAGGGCCGTCACGTTATAATATCCACTTACACCTCTTTTATCACTCTTGACGCCGTCATGTATGAAGCCTTGACGTCGTCAGCAACTGTTTTCAGCAAGGATTTTGAGACTTTTTCATTTTCTTCACTTTTATGCTCCAAAAACGTCCAAAATGCTTCCTTTTCCAGATTTCTCTTCAAAAGTACCTAAAATGACAAAAGGAACGATTTAGGGGAGTAATTGGTCAAATAATCACGAATTCGGGCTTAAATGACCCCTTAAAAGCGGTACACTTTTCGCCTTATCAAATACCCTTACATTTGAGATTTGCTTGTCCTCAAGCAAATCTTCTTTTATTCTAATCAAAATAAAAGTTAAGGGTCATTTAACACTAATATAAAATTAATTACAACAAATAATCATTCCACTAAAAACCAAAAACAAGCAAGGATGTCATACACTAACACCTCACAAATAGTGTTTAGATACTCACATCTCTCGGGTGCAATAAAGTATATATCACAATATGGAAATGGGAAACATCTCTCACTACCTGTCATAGCAAATAGATTACCATAGGCTTGGGAAAGGATCAAACCTCCACCACTTGGCGTAAGTACCTAGGATAAACTATCAAAGAGGTCTTTTAAAGGGTTATAACGTTAGGTGTAGGGATATAGAAAACACGGTTTTGTTGGATAAAGGCAATATTTACTGGTGGCGAGTTAATCATCTTTGTTAATTACATGTACAATATGGCGTTGCTAAGCCAAGACTCGACTCGACTTATGCTAATAAATCAAAAATAACAAAAACTTAAAACAAACATAGAATGAAACGAGATGGTAGTCCGTATGTTTTTTTTCTCTTTCTTTTTCTATTTTTTTTTTCTTTTACTTGATTTTTCTTGATTTTTTTTTTTTTTTTTCATACACTTTTACCCTACCATCCAAAATAATACATCGTAGGAAATTTGCATTCCTCTTACACTTGAACTTTTACATACTTTACAATAAACTACTCTAATGACTCGAATCAAGATAATCAAAACACTTGGAGTACTTTTTAAGGTTAACGCACATATGGGGGTAATAATTTGATGTTCTTCCCCATTACTCCATAACACTAGTACTTTACCTATGAGTCCCAATTGTCCCAAAACAATATGTACAAGATATGACTCGACTTAGCAACCATGTAATCAATTAGATAATTAACTAGGGGTTTAAACCAATAACAATAATGCACTAAAGATGAGTGCATATAAGGAAGGCTAAGGCGATTTGGTTGCACATTTGGGTGGATTGTAAACAAATTCTTCATTTAAGTAAAATGCTTAAAGTTAGAAACGAAAAGATAGGCTCGGAGGGGTGTACTAGGGGTTTCGTGTACTAAAAATGAGTACAACGCTAAGGTGTGGGAAAATTAATTGACTTCGCTAGTCAAGTAATATGACTTAAATGGTCAAGTAATTATGATACAGTTTTAACACAAGGGTGATCCTGTTGCCTCTTATCATGTAGTAAATCCTACTACACGAATGTAGTCTCACTGGCGGTCTCGGGATGTATCACTAACACAAGTTCTAGAATCTAAATGCTACTGGTACACTCATAAGCACTAATAATGAATGCTTTTCCTATCAAATCTAAAGGCGAATCTCACATATTTGGGTGGAAATTTTTTTTAAGTGGTACGGTTTTGTGCTTGTCATACAAATCCTATCCATGAGACGCTTGTTAAGGCTAAAGTTTCACTCCTAAATGTTGTAAAAAAAATTAATTTGGCGATAAAATTACACTAACAAGTATTTCTCTTAGTTTTATTACACACCTACTATCAAACAAACAAACTCAAGTGCAATTGTATCCTATAAGGTATCATCATTTACCCTCCCCTTACACTTAGGATGAACATTGTCCCCAATGTTCAATTAAAGGTTTTAAAAGTAAAACAGGTAAAAGAATGAAAAAAAATACTCCCCTGATTCGTTCGGTGTGGATAGTGTGTAAACAAGGTTAGATCTTCCTCCAAGAAAATGAACGTTGAAAGCTTTACTCCAGAAATATAAATCATCTTCTTGTCATATATAACCTGTTAAACCTGAAAAAACAATCAAGGCAAACCTCACGTAAAATCGGCGGAAATATATATATATTAATAAAAATCCTAGAAAACAATTTAAGATATAATGCTTGTGGAATGAATGTTTGCAGATTTCCTGGAGTTTATAAAATTAAAGAATCAACAAAAACTTTAAGACTCCGGTATAAACAAAACTCGCAAAATTTTTCAGAATTTTAGTACCTGACGCCGTCAGGTTGTGACTCCTGACGCCGTCAGAATGTTCCTCAAAAAATCTTATGTTAAGTTTCCATAAAATTTCTGGAAAAACTTATGCCTTACTTCCTGGAAAATCCTGCAAAGGTCCAAATGAACAATACCACCCAGTTCCTAATGAAGAAGAGTTAATTGCATGGTTACGGGATATTGGATACGATGAGTCAGAAGAGGTGGTGACTAGACACTCAAAGGTTAACACAAGATTTCTTCCACAACCATGGAGAACTTTGTACATCCTAATTGCCAAGTCCTTATCTGGCAGAGATACTGGTCACGAACACCCCAAACTCCAACATCTCAAACTCTTCTGGGCTATGGCAAATGTCAAACTTGTGGACTTTGCTAGTATTATCTGGGAAGATATTGTGTGGCACACACAACACAAGTCTGCAAAGATTCCATTTGTTCACTTCACCAAGCTACTCATTGAAAGCTTCCTCCGTGAGTATGACGACATTCCTCAAAGACTGGATGATGATGACAAGAACACATTCATAAATGAGTCTACTCTCAAGCAGATTAAGAGACTTGATACCAGTACACGTAACCAAGGAATGATACTTCCCGAATGTCTTTTGAATGATAAAGTAAAGAAATGCAAGAACTACAAGTATTACGTTCAAGCTCTCAAGGAAGAGAAAGTAGGGTTCTTAGACGAAGTCCCTCTACCTTCGTTTATGCAGAAAAAGGGAAAGAAAGGTAGCAAGTCTGGCAGCTCCGAAAGCTCTACCAAATCTGCTAAAAAGCCTCACAAGAGAACTCTTAAGATCAGAATACCAGTCAAGAAACCTATTCCTGAACCCACACCACCATCTTCTCCAAAACCATCTGAATCAGAAACCGAATCCGATACTGGTCCAGTTTATAGGGAAGCTTATAACAAACAGGATGACGAACTTGAAGATCTGGACTTGACCATAGAACATTGGGACAGAAGCATTGATGAATTTGTAGAAGAAGTAGAAAAACAAACAACATTCATCCAAAGACCTTTAACTGAAGAAGATGCTAAGTTGGAAGAAGAACGGTTAAGGGGTGAAAAGTTGAAGGAACCTATGACTGCAGAACAAAAAAGACAAGAAGAGGCTCACACAAACCTTGGTCTGTCTGTGGAAGAAGAAAATGAAAGAGCTCTCGTCTCCTCCACAGCAAAATCGACTCCTTCCAAGCTGATCAACCTCCACCTCCTCCATTTACTAAAACAAACGAGGCTAGCGGATCAAGCAGTATTTCTGAGGCAGGAGGATCTAGCAGTATTCCTGAGTCCACTCCAGTTGATCAAACTCAGGAAACAGGTACCACTGCTGAAATGATCGTCTATGAATCACCCACAGTATCACCTGAAGACGTAGAAATGCTAAATGCTTCAGAAAGGGGAGATGATGATGAGGAGGACCATATGGATACTGATTTTCCACACCTAATGACTTTGGAAGAGATGGAGACAAGAGAAAAGGCTCAAGAGGAAGAGCTCAAAATAAAACAAGAAGCTGAAGAGGCGAGGCTTGAGGAAATAGAACAAGCCAAACTGGAAGAAGCAATAAGAATGGAAGAAAGCAAGAAAGCTGAAGAGGCAGCTAAACTTGCCGAAGAATTAAGGCTTCAAGAAGAAACCAAGAAAAGAAAAGAAGAAGAAGCTAAAATAGCAGAAGAATTAAGGCTAAAGGCAGAAGCTGATAAATTGGCAGAAGAGCAGAGATTAAGGGCTGAAGCAGCTAAAGTTATAGAAAAGAAAGAAGATCCCAAGGATAAACCCGAATCACCAAAAGGAGATGATAAGGACACCTCCACCCACATTGAATCTTCACAATCATCACCTCCAGCATCACAACCAACACATGACGAATCAATCAAGAAACCATCAAGAATTGAAGCCTCAGCGGCATCAAAGTTGATTAAAAGGGTAGTAAAGAGGGTTCATGAAAAGAAGAAAAGCAAGTTAGAAAATCAAGTTGGATCACTAGGAAGTCAAGTTGCTGAATTGACAAAGCAAATGACAACTGTTCAGGAAATGCATGAAAAAGTGGACACCTTCTTAGCTAAAGATGTACAAGAAGATATGGAAGCTACATTGGCTACTCAAGAAAATCAGTACATGGAACAACACTCAGTTACAGAATTGAAAGAATTGCTGAAGCCGATGAAGGATGAACTTACAAAGATTGCTGAACAAGCTGTCAAGAAAGTGATCAGAACTACTTCTTTCACTCTCCGAGCTGACAAAACACCTCTACCACAACAAGAAATGACAATGAATGAATTAGAGGCTCAGCTATTAAACATGTTGGCAAGTAAAACCACCATGACACCTGAAGATATTAAAGTCTGGGAAGCTTTACAAGCCAATATGACCAAAGAATCATGCAGGACTGAGGCTGATAAATTGAAACGTCAAAGAGATGATGAAGACAAAGATCCTAACTCGCAGGCTAAGAAACAAAAGCAAGCCGAAGGACCCTCATCTCAAAACAAATAACCTGTCATACCTCCAACAACCACAACGTCAACTCAACAACCTAAGGCATCAGGATCAGGTCCAAAAGCCCAAGATCACTTTGAGTACACCGGCGGAGATGATTTCCCTCAGCCCGATGAAATAGCAGAACCATCATCAACAAAAAGGAAAGAAAGGAAACGAAAACATCATCAGCACAAACCGGACACCTCTTCGAAAAGCAACGAACCTAAGAAACCCAAAAATATACTCAACTGGCTGGACGAAGACAAAACAGCTGAGTACTCTTGATTTGATGAAATAGTTAAAGCTCAACCGCCTCTTGCAGAAAATCAATCGCCACAAGATGGCCGAACCATGGAGTATGCACAATTTCTGCAACGGGGCTACGGTTTTAAGGAAATGAGCAAGAAAGAGTTGAGAAGGGTAAAGAATGCTGCATTTAACCTTTTGAAAGACCGGAACGCACTCTACTGCATTTAACCATCGAAGAAGAAGCTTCGGACTTATTAGTGGACAAAGTTGTTGCCTATGACCGGAACGCACTCTACGGGATTCACCATTGGCCAGAAAACCGGGCACAGTATTATAGAAGCAGCAGACTTAATCAAAGTATAGGAAATGTGATGAGTGAGTTGAAGATTGTCTCCATTCAGTTTATCTCTACAATCACTCACTTTGGGTACTTCTTTCTTGACAAGATCGTGCTCAAAAGACTCGATTAACAAGAGTATGTGATTTCCGAGTCAGACTTTCCACGACTACTCCTTAATGACATCGAAGATATGTATCTGCTCAAAGTCCAAGGAAAGCTATGAAACCTACCTAAGGATATGCAGCTTGCCTTCATCACAGCTCTACTCATTTTCATGCGACACATTGTCATCAAAGAGCGAGTAGAAGATCTTCAACTGGGAGTGGAAAGTTACCAGAAGAAGCTGAATCTCACAAAACCTAACCTTTACAATGTCCCCAACCTTCAACACGAATCTCAATACACCTTGATCAAGCATCCAGCATTTGGTTTCACCTATCGCAGTGTCAACCGACGCAACTGCTTTATGGCTTATGATGAAATCCACAAGTTCTGTGACGAAACACTTAAGTTTGTCAGAGATGGAATCAAAGGCCGACTAGATGACGTTGCACTGTACAAATCCAAAAGGTGGAATACCGATGAGGCCAGACAAGCTCGTAGATTCATCACAAGGATTGTGAATCGGTTAAAGCGTAGGGATCAGATGAGGAGATTTGAAAGCTATGTGGGAGGCAGACCAGGATTTCCAGTGTTGACGTTTCAGAGACCTGAATGGTAGAAGTTTGTAAGATCTTGATTTGACTTGTCAATACTTATATTCATTTTGGTTTGTGCACACATGACAGTGTACAACTCGAACTTGTAAAGAAAGGACCCTGAGGTACGCATCAGTGCCTCAATCCTAAATATAAGGAGCGAAGGCTTCTTACTTTTGAGTAGAATTAATCAAATGTTTTATGATTTTCATAATTCTGCTCAAAAGGACAAGTATTTCACCTCAATAAGACCTAATCACTTGTTAAGGGGGAGCACTTGTCAAACAAAACTAATTTGTTCTAAAACAGTGAAAAGTTCTTGGTGAATCTCCCTATAAGACTCAAAAAGGCATATTTTAATCTAAAAAGATTATCAAAAACATCATTTCATATGCTATTTTTGAGGGGGAGAAAATGAAAAAGTGATTAAAATATAAGTGGTCAAAAAGCTAAAAGTTGTATCTCGTGCGAGCTAGACTCAGAATTGACTCAGGAATTGACGAAACATGAAAGTTAGTAATCTTGAAAAGACTTATCCTCGACGGGTAATGACATCAAGTTAGTTATTAGAGCTAGTTGTCACCTAAAAGCTGGCAATGGAACTCTCTAACTAACCACGTAAGCGTGTCTCGAAAAGGGTTTGTCTAAGTAGAAATGTACCGTTTTGAGAAACTTTCTGTGAACTCGACCAGGCCGGGTAATAACTTCAAGCTAGTCTAACTAGTGATGTAAGCGTGTCTCAAATCGGTCTTGTTCACTGAAAGTGGATCAATTCAAAAAATGTTTGCTCCTCCCGCATGTGCAAATTTATTAATTACTTATGAGCACATGTGAAGGGGAGCCCTTCAAAAGTGAACACAAAACTCTCAAAGTGTTAACCAAAATATTTTAAGATCACAAACACTTTGAGAGATTTTCAATCAAAGGTTTCATGGCTACTGTCGGTTAATCATGGAGTTATAAGGTGATTAAGATAAGAAATAACCGTCCTATGATCCGCCAGAGCCGGAGGGATCTACCCAAGGACATCACCAATAGTTAGAAATAGAAGTCCTTAGGTATGATACGAAAAAAGGAGAAAAGAATGAAAGGGGAAAGAAGGAGTTGAAGAATTAAAAAGAAAAGTAAAAGAAAAGGGTGAAAAGAAATACCTCCATATGTTCAACCTTAGGGCAGACACCGGGTTCAACTCGTATTCTACTGGTTGTTGCTAAGGCAACACCGGTATTGAAGATAAAGTCGTCATGGACCCAGTGACGCAATGCACTAAACCTTCTTAACCACTCAAGTTCTCTTAAAAGAGCTTGTTTCATTCTCACGGGGAACCGGTGTAATTTATCGACTTATCTCTTAGAGATGGTTGATATTGAAGCAGGAGACCCCTCCCTAGTCTCCGCATAGGAAACCTAAGTGTGCACTTATCGAGTCTAGAGCCATGAGATACATCAAAGATCTCTTAGGAACACTTAGTATTTCTACAACTGGTGTTCTACATCAATGGACACCAGCTGTATATTATCGAGTCCTTTGCAGATCTTAGCAATCTGCCGAGAACGTTTATGAGAGAATTACAAAATGTATTTCTCAATGATTGAACGAAAATTCCTGCCAGGGTCAACATCAAACAACTCTGACAGCAGGTCACTTTGGTAACCCTTCACGGGTTACGCTTAGTGTTCACGGTGGTTCTTTAGCGGTCTACAGTCGTGGAATGATCCCCAGCGACTCACCCGGTCATTGAGCTACTTAGTAGGTCTCGTAAGCTCCTTCAGGGGTATCTGACATGGTAACGGCCTTGATAAGGATTAGAAGGAATCTTCACACTATGCTGTTGACGAGCTCTAATTCCTTATCTGTAAGTACCGGTTGATTATTGCTAACTGTTTACCTGTAGGTACATATCACCTCAATGATGGTAGATTCCAGCATGCTCATGCATACATCTTAAAGTCAAAGAATGCTCCCCCAAAGATCTAAGCACCACAAAGTTCAAAGACAGATTCTACACCAATAAGAAGAATCTACAAAGTTTAAAGACTAAGATCAATATGAATGAAAAGGAACTTCGTGCACTTGAAAGATAAAGTCTAAAGATGTATGAGCATGTTGGAATGGCGGACAACCACCACAGACACAGAAGTGACGAACGGCAGAAAACTTCATAACACAATCACTACATTATAACCAAAGAACAAAGACTAAGAGCAAAGTACATTCATCTTACAACATTTTTTGAAGACGTCAAAAGTTATACATGTCACAAGTCAAAGACAGAGATGAAGACGTCTAGCAACCATGATGACCGACCCTTAGGGAGAGATTGTTGGGAACATACTTTTGTCTTTAGTCAAGTCTCGGTCATTACCTTTTGTAATAGGTTGCTTAGTTATTTATTTCATTATGTTTAAGTTACTAGGCTTATGTATTAATGTCCAATGGGCCTTGTAACCCACGTTCTAGAAGAATGAGGGAGGAAGGAAGTGTTGCCCTACTCTTCCCCTATATATACTAAGCTTATGTAACCTTGAATATTGTTGGTTATTTTGATATCTTAACGAAACTATTGTTCTTTCACTTTTCATAAATCTTATAATCAACCAATCCTTATATCTACCTCATTCTTACTAGTGTAACATCAATATGGGCACCTAAAACAAATAAAATCAAACAAACAAAAATCAAACAAATAAAAACACACAAAACCTGGGTTGCCTCCCAAGAAGCGCTTTTCTTTATTTACGAGTCTTGTAGCTAGACTCAAGGTCACGGGCTATCGTGTGTCGCTTATGCTCACATATCCAAGTGTGAGCCATCTGATAGTTGCCTCATCTTTTTTATAGTCATCACTTAGATCTAAACATCTGCGATAATACCTTTTGTTCTTTTCATTAGGATATTTAAGCCCTTTCCTTTTATCATTCTCGCTTAGCATATCAAGGGGTGGATACCTATTACATTTCTCCATAGAAAAATCCTTGAACCTAGGGTGTGCACGGGGCATTTTGTAAACAAAATCTTCATCCCCATCCGAGAATGTAATTAACCCTTCCATAAGTTTTTCATCTAGGTTTGTTAACCTTTTGAAGGGTTTTCCAAACACAGCTTGGGTAAATTTACTATAGATAAATTCTCCTAGATTCTCCATAACCATAAACTCAACCAGATAAACAAAGCTTCCTACAAACACATGCAATGTCATTGCCCTAGCAACACTATTATCTCCTTTGTATTCTAACTCGTCTACCATAATTTTATTGTATTCACTACGCGAGATTATGTTCATTGGTAGAGATGAGTTAAGATAGGCATCAAAGCTCGTAAATCCGATCTTACAAGGAAACTGCATATTAAACGAGCTGTCATTCTCAATCCTTGTTCTAGGGTCGACATACCTAAGAGGGTTCATCTCATCTTCCGGCCTATCCTCATTAATTACATCACCATCATCTAGGTCCTCATTAGAGTCTGAATAGTAAAAAGGGCTAGCCCTATGGTCATTATCATGGTCAGACTCCTCCATCTCTGAATTATTGTCAAAGTGATGGTTAGGCGAGAGGTTAGGTGGGTTCTCATTTTCCACTAGAGGGATTGGGGCGGGTATTTGGAAAATCCTATGACGAAAAACACGAATAACAGGAATAAAACGATCAATGCTATTGTTATCCATCGAGATAGCTTACGAACAAAAGAAACAAAGAAATGAGATAGACTAAAGAAAACCTAAAAATAAAAATAAAAATCTTACTAGAAAGGAATCTAGCAAGTAGACCTAATAAAAATAAATTCTAACCTAGACAATAACTATTCCCCGGGCTGCGGCGCCAAAAACTTGATACGCGGGATTGCGCCCTCGCAACAGGTTTTACCTCTCAAGGGATCTTGAGAAGCTTGCAATCCCCGCCAGGCAGTGTACCTGATCGTTGTAGTATAGTATAATGACAAGTACCGGGGGATTGATCGTTCAACTCAGGAATAGTGTCGCTAGGATTAGAAAGCCTACTAAACTTGGTCTAGAGGTGAGGGATGATTCTTTTTGTATTTTTTATATTTTATGAAAGCAAATAAAATCTCGGGTTTTGAAGGAGTTAGGGGAATTAGTTGCTAGTCAACTAACCCAATTAATTAAGATGCAATCAAAATAAAAATAAAAATAAATAAAATTAAACTAATGTGGTGGAAACAATAATGAGAAAAGATGTGTTTACTTAGATTTCATTACTCCATAGATATCTCTTACTGGTTGATTAGCTTGTTACAATTGCATGGATGACAGGTTATATTCCTTAATACTAGTCGTAGGGCCGTGTACAATATTCCCTAACTCTATAAGATCCTACTTCACTCCTATGTCGAGCCGACTAAAACCTCCTAACATAGGATCATTAAAATTTACTTATGCATTAAATACAACCAAAAATCGTAGTACACCTCCGATCATGTTTCTTAAGACATTCAAGCAAGTTATCAATGGAAGTCTGCCAGTTTTCTTAATCCTAACATTGAATACAATCATCCACAACAATTATAAACAAACAATCAACCAATAATCAACATCTAGGTTTCACTACATCTAAGCAAACACAATAGAAACCTAGTCTAGCATGTTAAAAAGAAAGATAAACATAAGATAGAATCAAACAACACATAGACATATTGAATGATTATTAGAAGACTTATCTTTATTCAAACATGGAAGAAAGAAGGGTTTGAAACCCCTGCAATATGAAGAAAATTCGACCTAGGGTTTATGCTTCTAATGTTCCACACTTTACAATGAAAAAATGGAATGTTTCGATGATGTCGCGTAACCTGGAATCTTCCATTTTGATTTTGATGATCATGTTATCGTGCCTCAAGGTTGACACCTATCCGCTATTTGAACTATTTATCTACTAGTGGCTCGTAGGTAGCGTCTGCGTTCTTTAGGCGAAAGGGCATCTTAGTGTAGAAGAAGAGACCTTGATTGGTGTAGAATGTTGTCTTGTCTTCGTCACTCTTTCATTAGAATATGGTGATATCCCTTGTATGCATCAAGGAAACAATTGTATTCGAAGTCGACTAGGGACTCAACTTTCCAATCAATGAGAGGTAGAGGATAGTTGTCTATTGGGGCAACATTGACTAGATCTTCTTATGTTTTAATGATGACAAATAAACCTTCGCAACATATAAAATCACAAACTTTAGCCAAAAACAAAACGGCCCAATAACTGGGTCTGGCGTGGTGCTGGCGTTCCGAAGCGCAAGTAACATGCCAGGCTTCTGTAATGGTTTGTGTTTTGAAAAATCATTTTTTGTGGTAAAAAATACTTATTCGTGAGTTTTTAGGTCCATACATGCAATTATAGCTTTCAAAAAGCTTTGTTTCATGAATCTAAACCTTAAAGCATGTGTTTTTAGGTTGATGTTTATGTTCAAAAAGGTTCTTTTACCAAAAAAAAAAAAAAAAAAAAAAACGGATCAAAAACTCACAATATTTGTTTCTTTGCATTTCCATGAGTTCGAGGCACAAAGTGTACTTTTTCCTCTAAAAAAGTTCTGATGGTTTAGTCCTCTAAAAGAAACGTTTTTATAGTTTTTAGATGTTCTTAGAAGAACTCTACGTAAAAAGAATGGGCAAAAACGTGCAAACAATGAGTGTTTTATGACAATTTTTGGTGAAAAATGATGTTTTTTTAGTTTCTCCGAGTTTATAAGATTGAAGGTGTATGAATTTCGAGTTTCAAAAGGTCAAAAATCGGAAATCATGGTTTTTTTCCAAATTTCAGTTTTGTCCGAGAAATGTTCCTTGAATTTTAGTTTTATCCGAGAAGTTTTCACCAAATTTGTGACCTGTCCGAGATCTTTTCACCGAATTTAGACTTGTCTGAGATTGACAGAGAAATTTTCACCGATTCGTCCGAAGCTCTCCAAATTTCAACCGAGATTCTACGAATTCTCAAAGATTCTCTGAATTTCTACCGCGATTCTTTGAATTTCTCCAAGAAGCTCCAAATTTCAACAAAAAAAACTATGAATTTCTCCATAAGTTACTAGTTTCTAAGGTGCTTTTTCGAGCTTCAACGGCAGTTTCTGAGATTCACCAAAAACATCATCAAAACAAACCTACCATGTTTTGATTAAATGATCCTTATCAAGATTCAGCTAGCCAAGAGAAGGCTAGTTTTGGGTTTATAAACGCAAGAAATGACTACGAGGCTAATTTGTTATTAATTATTTGAGGTTGAAGTTGGATTTCACGGGTGCGTGCACTTAGTATCTCATTGTCTAGGGGTTGGTTAGATGCATGACTTATGATGATCCTTGTCTGAGCATTTAAGCCGAAAGACGAAAAGAGTGATTAAGTTTTGATCTATCTAGTTATACCTGCTAGAGTACAATGTATAACTATTACTTTAAGGAGTTACGTTGTTGTGCTCAGTGTCACATGAAGTTTTGGATTGTTCAAGAGGCGGATATACATTAAAGGATGGATAATTGGGTTTATGCCGCTACCGATACTGTATAGAGTCCCAATATAGGTTATTGATCACACATTAAGGCAAGTTTAAGTCACAAGTTTGGGTTGTTCTACTTCAATATCAAATTCGTCATATTGGGTTTTCTTGTTCAGTAGTCAATATGGATAGCCGAAAGAATGATAAGGGGTCGATAATGAGTTTATCAAGAGGGATAAAAGATTAGAGAATGTAATTAGGTTGATTCCTAAGGGATATTTTTAAGCTTAACCGGACATATTGTACTTCATACATGATCATATTATCGAGTATTTGGGCGTACAAAGATTTTATCAGGAAGAAGAAATGTGTACATCGGGGACGCACAACAAGTTTACGTGATCGGGTTTTAAATCCTATGAATGTTGGAGAGATGTTCGCAAAGATGATCAGTGGTTCAAATTGTTACTTTTAAGTTATCATTTCCACTTCCGCGTGATGTTTTGTGTGAAGTAGTCTACATACATGAGAAGATCTTGTTAATTTCTTCCATGTTCCACCGAACAGATTTTCCGCATTGAGTATACTTACTATCTTGAGCCTAGCTGGAGGAGGTTGTATGGCTCAAATTACGTGTTTTCAAACTTTCATCATTCTCAATGAAGAATTTAGATTTGCTTTGTGTGGTTTATTGTTTCATCTACAAATTCCGTCACGTGCTTAAAATGCAAGAGTTAGAAGATATTTCAAATGCATCAAAGTTTCGAATCTTCTGAAGACGGTTGTCAGTTTGTGGGGGGGGGGGGGGGGGAGGAGTTGATTCAGAAACTTTGCCAAAAAAAAGTGTATGGAGAAGCTGCTAAAGACACGTAGTATGAATTGGGGGAAGTTAATCCAATTCATCATACATATTATAGTGTTTACCTAAAAGTGAAGAAAAGTTTTCAAGCCAAGGTACAAGATGAAGATAAAGAGCGTCAACTTCAGTCATTCTCAGCATTTGGAGAGCTTACGAAGACCTTTCTTTATTTGTATTTTTATTTGTAGGAAATGTTGTAAGCAATCACGTACGTCACCCCATTTGAGGGAATATTGTTAGAAATGAAAAATGCGACAACATTTACGGGATTACATTAGATAATAGTTAGCTTGATACACAGGGGCTGGAAATGACAATTGTGCAAAGTCATGTGTATTGAAGCCTATATATACCCTTCGAGACTTCACTAGGAGGGTGAAGCTCGTGTGTAGTCTTGTAACATCCCATTATTCTTAGTAAAACATACACATCTTTTCTTTCCCTCTCTACTCTCTCTCTAGAAATGGTTTACTCTTGTTTCGAGCTTCCTCGACCTCCCGAAGGTGATTCTTGATTCCATTAGTTTCTAGATCTTCCACTAAAGCAGAATATTGAAGTATGACAACAACTAATTGTGAGGTCGTATAGTTGAGTTATTTGCTTAGGGATCCTCACATTCCAATTATCTTTTTTGTCACTATCTTTTGTGATAATAAGTTTGCACAACAAGTAGATGTTAATCCTTGTTTTCATGATAGAACAAAGCATTTAGACATCGATTGTCACTGTTCAAATGAGGAGATACAAGATGGATTTTTAGAGACACCTACTCAACTACAATAAGCAATCAACAAATATCAACATTTTTTTCATGTGGACAAGTTGAGTCTTGTAAATCCTGCAGCTTGAAGGGGGATAAAGACGAATCAAGTTATTGAAGTACAAGGATTGTAAATACACAAGTTTAGAAGTATAAGGACCAATTTTGTAATCTTTCATTTTCAAGTAGTTAGTTGGTTAAATTAGGCACGTTTCATATAAAACCTATGTGATCTTCATTTCTCATTAACAGATTCAATATTTTACTCGGAAGGTGATATGCACATCACAAAAGGTGATGTGCACACCACTAATGCATATATGCTATTGTACTATGTGCATCACAAATGTGATTTTGTGATGTGCACATCATTTTTGGTGGTGTACATATCACCTCTCATTTCATTTCGCATTTTCGGATTTCACACAAAGCATATACACGTGCATATCCGCTGGCTTACGAAAAGATACTTTAAAGATTTTTTTATAGTTTAATAGAAAATGACACTTTTTGCGGTTTTGAATAAAAGGCGGTGTTTTGAAAACTGGGTTGACCCGGCCGGGTTAAATAGTTCCATCGGTTCCGGCCACAAAAACGGGTCAAATTTCTAAAACCGGGTTAACCAGTCAGACCTGCCGGGTTTTGAGTGACCCGGGTCAACCCGTTTCTCAAAACCCGGTCGGGTTTCGTTTTTTCAATTTTTTTAATAAAAACCCGGGTTGACCTGGTGGTCGAACCGGTTGACCAGGCCGTCAAACCGGTTGACCCGGTAAAAAAAATAAAAAAATAAAAAATTGAAAACCGAATTGACCCGGCAGTCGAGCCGGTTGACCCATCGCCCAATAACTCAACCGAGTCGACTTCAAACCCGGTTTTCAAAACATCGATAAAAGTTCACACTTTTGTCGTCAATATTTTGGATTCTGACTCTTTTAAAAATCAGAATACTACATGGACACAAAATTAAAAATAGTTAAAAAAAAGTATGATGCAAAAAGCAAAAGATCAGAAGTAGATGGTACAATGGCAAAAAAGCTTGTACATACGAAGTCATTTTAGGGTGCGTTTGGTTCATGCTTTTAGGTGGGTATCACCTAAAGAAAAAATGAAACCTTTGTTTGGTTGTAACTAGGGCCCACAATTTAGGAATAATGGAATGAAAATGTGATAGATTTCATTCCACTACATTTTGATAGGTTTTCTTGATTCCATCCAATCATTTTTTTTTATTTGATATAATTTTTTCAACCCTACATTATTTATTCTTTTTCTTATTTTATAATTTTTTCAACCACAAATTATATATAATAATATATTTTCTCTCTCCTATTTTTTTCTCAAATCTTTCCCACTTCTTTCAAACCTTTCCCAAATCCAAATCCAATTCCAATCCCACTTCCGAACCAAACGCACCCTTAAACTTTGACTTGGGAAAGTCCCTTTGATACCCACGCTTACACGTCAGCACTGTGCCAGCTGTCATAACAAGAGGACACTGTCCTTGTGGGGCCCATGCATTCGATGACCACTGACTCACTGAGTTTTACCCACATGTGATTTTGAATCATGCAACTCGGGCATAGCTCGTTTCCATTTGTAGAATTCGAAGTTCGAGCATCGCTTGTGTATGTTTTACACTTGAGTTTGGCTAGTGTGTTTATCTACAAGTCGGGCTGCTTCAGCTATTTTAAGCTCGTACAAGAATTAACATATTTATAAAACTAAAATAAATAAATAAATACCTAAGCTAACACACATAAACGATAAAACATATACGTGTGTTGGTCTAGGCTCTCCATTCTGTTTGATATATGTGTGTATATAAAGTTTGGGCTTGTACTTGTTTATCAGAAAAGCTTCAAATTAGACTTGAGCTATGGCTCATGCTCGACTTGTTTTGAGTAGTGATTACCAAATCAAATTTGAGTAGCTAAACGAAAAACAATGTTTACATGCAACCGTATGTAATTATACTCGTCCGAATGCAGTATAGCGATATCAGATTTTATAATTAGTTTTAAAGTGTTAATTGCGTAAAACAATATTAAGTTTTTCTCCGGCAAAACGTCATAATAAGTTTTGCAGTGTTGGTCATTATTTCAAAACTTGAGTTGATCTGGCTTGTAAAATGAAATGGAAAAGCCAATATTGAAAAGAAACCAGTATGAACATACTGGAAACTCAAGCCGCATCAATTAAAAGCCGGGTTTTAAAACATTTGCGTTAATAGGCTAATAGTTCATTTAAGCAGGAGGTTCGATGTATCTTGTTAGAGTATAATTGAGTCAAGTCCATTCAGGTTAAGGTCAATATATAGTTGTGACCACGCGGAATCCTTTCTCAAAAGGCTAAATATATGGATAGTAAACACTTGATTTATATGTTCTGTAAGAAAAAAAATACCTCATTGATCTAGTTCGGTTTGAACTTTTTTGACTCCCTATCTACACCCGTCAAATTGAGTTTTACTTACTTCCTATCGTACTTCACTACAAAGTACAAACTATACTACTATAGCATAAAGGGTCTAAAAACTAAAACCCAAAAGGACCTCACAATCTGGTTAAAACAAGGTACTAAAAGTAACCTCACCATCTCCCCCACCCTCATTACAAAACACCTCAAGAACCTCAAAACACCTTTCCCTTATGGAAAAGAAATTCATCCAAGAAGATCCACCAGGCAAACCTTCTTCAAAAACATCCTTAAACCCAAAAACTACTAAAATAACAGTAACAGACCCATATGCAACTGATTCTTCTTCAGACAATGAAAACAAATCTGTAAAAAAAAGAGTGAAAAAACATGTGACAGAAATAAAATTAACGAGAAAGAGGACAAGGACGAGGACGAGCACGAGCGAGAAGAAATATCAAGGCGTGTACCGAAAGGCGTCGGGAAAATGGGTAGCACAGATAAGTGCAAAAGAAGAAGACTAGTATTTGGTTAGGCACATTTGATACTGCTGAAGAAGCTGCTCTTGTTTATAATGAAGCTGCTGCTCGTAGACTAGAAGGAACTCTGGATGTTAAAAGCACGAGAGAGAAGAAATGCGGCGTGAGTAAGAGACCGTATGGCAAATGGGGAGCACATATATGGGATCCTTTAAAAAGGGAGCGTGTTTGGTTAGGCGCATATGATACTGCTCAAGAAGCTGCTGTTGTTTATGATGAAGCTGCTCTTAGAATACAAGGAACTCACGCTAGTACAGATATGTTGATTGATGTGGAAGTTGAATACCTAGGCGTGAGAAGGAGAGGACATGGCAAATGGGCAGCAGCGATATGGGATCCTTTAAAAAAGAAGCGTTTTTTGTTAGGCGCATATGATACTGCTGAAGAAGCTGCTGTTGCTTATGAAGAAGCTGCTGTTAGATTAAACGGAAATCACGCTGTTACTAATTTTGGAACTACTGTTGTTTCGCCTGATGGGTTTGGTGAAGTGGATGAGTTTGATTTACCGGAGTTTGGAAGGTATCGTAGTGTTGATGAGTTTAGTGAGTTTGATGATTTCCTACCGGAGTTTGGAAGGTATCGTGTTGATGAGTTTAGTGAGTTTGATGTTGATGATTTCCTTATTGATCGTTAGATAAATTGTCGAGTAAATTGTTATAAACCGTCAGAGTTAGGATCAAATGACAACGATAGTTAAAATGAGAAGGATAAAATGTAACTATAACCGCACATTTGAGATGCGTTACGGCATCTTCTTTCAAATTTTCTCTCCTAATTTGAAATGCGTGGCTAAAATTACATATCATCTTTGTCATTTTAATTATTCTTTTCAGTTATCCATTCTCATCTTTGCAATCTTGAAAGTAAAGACACAATTATTTAGTGGGACTTTGATGTGTAATTATCGTCTTTTTAAACTACGGCCGTACGTTTAGAATTTACTTATTCTAGGGATAATGATACAGACGATAATTACCCGGTAAGTTTCGCAAAGTGACTGTGCACATTTTCAAATTTGGAGAGACTATATGTTTAGAATTTGACCAAACACAATGACGGTTTTGCAATTTACTCTATTATATTTAGTTATTATTTATGGGTTAAGAATAATTAAGGGATGTTTATGTAGTATTAACATTAACATATATGAATGAAAAAAGGGCAGAAGTGTATTTTTGTGTATTGCATCTGGATATATATGGATATTTGGACTTTAAAATTAGTGGAGAGATTTTGGTTCTTATTGTATACTTTTAGTCTTTTGCCCTTTGTTCATTGCTTTAGTCTCTCGTTTTGATTAACTAAGAAAAACTCAAAAAAAAAAAAAAAAAAAAAAAAAAAAAAAGATTAACTAAGAAAAAGTTAACATATACACAAGTTGCGGGTGCTTCGGAGAGAACATTCCGAATGGCGAGCATCGTACAAGGGAAAAGGGGGCTGGAGTGGTTTTCTTGCCCGAAGAATAGAAGCTATACATGATACCCAACAATTTGTTTGGTGTATACCCCTTGTCAATTTGTCATTGCATTCAGGTTTCAAAACTTTGAAAATGTTTTAACTTTGATACAATCATCATTTACATGGTTTTTTTTTTGGGATATCAAAGTCTTTGTCAATTTCACTAGTTGCTATTTAGTCCGAGTTCTTTTGCTTTAGACCGGATGTTATGAGGTATAAATTCATCACCGTCATATTAGTATTCATTATCTTCCTTAAAGTAACAACTAAATAGTCGTAGCGGTGATCACTAGATCAACAACGTCACTAGGCTCCTTTCCCTCTTTTATTATCCGTTCAAATTTCTGGCCAAAAAAAATATGTACATATATCCACAAAAGGAAAAAACATAAGGGCTCCATTGTGATACGTATAATATAGGGTTGTTCAGTGATGGAACCAGGGGTGTCCCGGGACATCCATGAATTTTTGTGGCGTAGTATTAATTTTGTTTAAAAAAAAAAACTTGGATTTTTCGTAAATGCACCTGGTCCCTAAAAATTGTATTTGTAATATTGTTTAATTTATTCTAAGTGCACTTGGTGGTTTTGTGTCATGGTTCCGTCACTGGGGTTGTTGGATTTGTTTGCTTCGAAACCAAGCATGTATCTTTTTGAAAGTGTATGATATCATCTGTCATGTGAAAATAAAATACTCGTGGTGTTGTTATATACAAATCGAATATGTTTTATCTATATGATTTAGAACTTTTTCTTTACTATTTAGGAAACATATTTAATAGTCATGTAAGAGTAACTTTGGTAAAACTCAAGTAAGTATGTGAATTTTCGGTCATCAGTTCATTACCAACATACGTGTGTTAGCCATGGGCTAAAATTAGAGAGATGTAAACATTTCAGACTGGCGCATGTCATTGTTTTCCTTCAAGGCTTCAACTTCACTTATCATTTTACCCGTTTGAGAATTTAATTGTTTGGAAAGACGAGATCATAGCGACTGTCGCAGCATAGTTTTAAAATAACGGAGTAATTGTTAAGTAGGATTAAATTACTTTGGATCAAATCAACCGATAATATCTAAATAACGATATATACAGGGGGTGTTTGAATTTGCTTATTTGAAGAGTTTAAAGGTTTAACATGCTATCACCAAGGAATAATTACAAGTGCTTATTAATAGTGGATTTTGTGGGTTGTTTAGGGGGCAGTGAAATAGATTTTTTTCACTTGAATTAATTTTTATTTTTTTTCAAAACTTTTACATTTTTTAACCTATTACTTTTGGTTTTAATGCTTTTATAGTTTTATATAAGGTAAACACCAAAAAATAACAACTTATTTTCTATATTTTACCGAGATGAAACACTTGTTTTTTTATCAACATTTACGCCAACGAAATTTTCAAATATTGTTCTGACATCAATAAAAAGACCAATTATATTAAGAATAATAATTGAAATAACTATATTATCCTTGTCTTCTTAAACATTATTACACATATTACCATTTCAATCATCTGGCTCAAGCCCCTTGTTTATCATACTCTTTAAGTAGCTCTCGGCCTCCACAATCTTCGAGTTCTTACATAAACCCAATATTAGTGTATTAAATGTCACAAAATCAGGAGTTAAATTCTCTCTACTAGCACAATCCAACATCCTAGCAGCCTCAGTAAGCCGCTTCAATTTACACAACACTCGGAAAAACACCTCTCGCAAGCATTTCATCAAACACTTCACACGCAACCACTCCAATCCCCTCCTTGTAAAAACCACCAACCACCGTACAATATGCAACACCATTTAACTCACAGCCAAACACATCAACATTCTCAAGCCCTTTATCAATCATCCTCATATAAACCTTATGAGCCTGATCAAAATACCCAAACTCAACCAACACATTCATAATCACATTATACGAATAAACACTCGGTTCGCAGCCATAAAAATCCATTCTTTCAAATACATTAACAGCTTCTTGAACTTTCCCTTTTTTACCATAACTTTTAATAGCAAGTATATAAACTCCTTCTAATAACTTATTATCAATATCTGGTCTCATTTTTGTCATCATTTTTTCCATTAAGGCGAATTCACCATGAAAACCGAGGTTTTCGATTATGCATTTGTAGGTTGTGTGATTATGGATGAACCCATCTTTAGTTTTGACAAAATTGAATATTTGTAATGCTTTTAAGGGGTCTTTTTTGTGTTTTAGTACTGTTGTTACATGTTTTGTTAGTATAGTGGGCTTCATTTGTGTTTATTGGTTGTTAACCCAAGATCTGGATTCAGATTTGTGTTTTTTTTTGTGGGTTCAGATTTGTGTTTGTGTTTATTGTTTTAGCTTTGATGGTTTATCTGATAGTGTGGATTTTGGTTGAAGAAGACAAGGGTAATATAGTCATTTCAATTATTATTTTTAATTTAATCGATCTTTTTGTTGATGTCAGAACAATATTTGAAAGTTTCGTTGGCTTAAATGTTGATAAAAAAGTAAGTGTTTCATCTCGGTAAAATAGAGAAGGTTAGTTGTTATTTTTTGGTGTTTTTATATACTCAAAATAAAACAATAAAGACTTAGTGGGCGTTTATTTTTCCTCTTAGCTAATGGCCTAATGATATGGATCCACTAAAATTTAATATTTCTTTTTTCTGTGGGGCTACTCATTTTTACTATTTCATCTATATATAGAGAGTGTAAAATATGAGTTCTTCTCAATTAAGAGATAGTAAGAGAAGTGTGACCCATTATTTATGTTAGTGAAGGAAAAAAAAACAGGGGGCCTTAGTTATGATTGCAGTCTAACCCATGCTTTTTATACGACAGTGACTAGTGAGCCTTGTCTAACTTATGATTTAAGTTCATTAGCGATAGCCTTTCTTTTGTTGTAAGGTATGTTGTTCATGATCTCACCGCAACATCAATATATATATATATATATATATATATATATATATATATATATATATATATATATATATATATATATATATATGGTTAAAATTAAAATACATGTTTTCATAATTAGAAAAGTCATCTAAAAATCATTAGTTTAATGGCAATAAATCTTTTAAAATTTTGATAATAAAAATAAATATAAAAACATTAATAGAGGGTGACAAGCTTTTGCCAAAAGCCACGGATTCCAAGAAAAATCTTTTATCACAATGAAAAAACCTTGTCCAATGCTTATGTAGAATAATAAAAGAGGTAATTTTTTATTTACCCTGTGTATATGTGCCAAAATAAATTCATTCTCTAAATGCCCCATGGGCGAAGGTCGTCCCTGAAATCTTGGCCGACTATCATAAATTGTTGACACGTGTCCCATAATAGTACTTGTCAAGTACATAGCCTAGTACTAGTATTATACGTACTTTCTTGGGCAACTGGGCCCACTATTTCTTGGGCGATTTTTTTTTTTGTCTTTTTTGTGAAAAAGTATAGTCTTTTAAAAGTAATATAATAGTACATATTTCTTAGGCGACTAGGTCTCACTCATGTTGATTCTTTGGCGACTCTCTAGGTAGGAAGTACACTTTCATATATTTTTAAAGTGTTAGTCATTATTTCAAAACCTGAGTTGACCTGGCTTGTAGGATGAAATGGAAAAGTCAATTTTGAAAAACCCAGAGTGAACCGGAAACTCAAACTGCATCAATTAAAAGCCGGGTTTTAAAACATTTGTGTTAATAGGCTAATAGTTCATTTACACAGGAGGTTCGATGGATCTGGTTAGAGTATAATAGAGTCAAGTCCATTCGGGTTAAGGTCAATATATAGTTGTGACCACTCGGAATCCCTTTCTCAAAAGGCCAAATATGGCTAGTAAACACTTCCTTGTTATGTTTTGGGAAAAAAAAAAAAAAAAAAAAAAAAAAAACCCTCTTTGATCTAGTTTTTTTTGAACAAACTCTCTTTGATCTAGTTCAGTTTGACCTTTAAGGTCAAAGTTGGATTCAAAAAGTCAAACTTGACTTAAATTTTGGGATGGAGGGAGTATTGTTTTTCTGGGGTTTTGCATACTTGTACATATTCATACGGTGACATATGCACACATACGTTTGTTAAGTTCTAAGTTAATATAGAATTAAATCAACTTCCCGGTGGTAAGAAATTTGGAATATTCGTCTTTGGACAAGATATAGACAAGTAACTATAAACTGTGTCAATAAGGTTCAATTCTTAAGAGAGTCGTGTTCAAATCCCTTCAGCTCATTTCCCCTCTAATGGTGACGTATATTTACTGAAATCAGTAATAAATGAGTGAAGTCGAGCCGGTCTTGACTTCTTGAGCTTCTAGAATTAGTCACGATCTAGACTCGAGCTTTACACTTCAAAGACTTATATACTTGAGACGTTGAGTATACACAATTTTAAAAGTTTAACATCAAAAGGTTACACATTTTAAAAGTTACACATTAGTTAAACGAAGCTGAGTATGAGTTTTATCGAGGATGAGGTCGATTCCTTATTTAAAGTTGATTTTGAATACCATTTGAACCAAAAAAAACTTCTAAACATCATAATATATTACTACATAGACACAAAATTCTCAAAATTCACATGATGCAAAAAGAAAGATGCAGTTGAAGGATCAGAAGAAGATGACACAATTGGCAAAAAAAGCATGTACATACGAAGTCATTTTAAACTTTGACTTGTCAGTGTAAGAATTATGAAAGAAACTTGGGAAATTAAAGTCCCTTGATACCCACGCATAAACGTCAGCACAGTGCCTGCTGTCATATTCCGACACCAGGATACTGATGAGTTTTAGTGGAGGGAGTGGTCCAAACTTTGCCAAACTTTGCCAAATTGACACATCATCATCTACCAATCACAACCTTCCAACTCAAACTTTACCAAAGTTTACCAAACTTTACCAAAATGGTGGCGGCGGTCACCAAAGTTTACCAAACTTTACACAATACTTAAAAAAAAAAAAACTACATAAAATTAAAACTACATAAAATTAAAACAAACCATTACATGAGTTTCGTCGGACGAAGTCGGGAAAACGTATTCGGATCCGGATGAGGAATCGGAAGACATTTTTTGGTAAAAGGGTGTTTTAGATTTTTGGGGAAGAAAATTATATGTGAAATGGTATGTATATATACTTAAAAAAAATAAGGGATTTTTTTTTTTTTATTTGCAATAATGGCCAACGGCCAATTTTTAAAAAATATGACCGTTCGAATGGATGAATCAATCGGCAAAAGTCACCGATTGGGTCCTTGCCCGAATCTTGCCGAAGGTCCGGCGGCGGTGTTACCGATTTTTGCCGAGCTTCACCGAGACTTTGCCGATCCCACTCCCTCCACTCTTAGGCTGGTAGGCAAGGTGACTACACCTTCACCATACACATCAGCGCCACGTCAGATTTCTCTCTCCTCTCACTTCCCTTCACCACTCTTCACCTTTTAGAGGGCAAGGGAAACCATCATCACCTTTAATTTCACCTTTAATTAAATACCCACTTTATAAAAATATACCCCACTAAATACCCCACACATACTCACACACAATAATTAAAATAAAAAAGTACACATGGGCCCCTTTTTTTTAGCTTTATGAATCGGTGAAGCCATAACCAAATTATTTTGTGTAATGTGGGGCCAATCGATGAACAATGTAAGTGGGCAAGGTTTTCCTAGGTGATGTGGGGCCAATTGGTGAAGCAACCACACCCTTGCACATTAGCCTTACACACATATTTTCAAGTAACCTGTCACAATCTTTATTTATTATCCCTGTCTCTGGTTAAAACAAGCTAGGGACTAAAACCTCACCATCTCCCCCCACATCTTCACCTTCCTTCCCACATCCCATTTTTCCCGACAAAAAGAGATGGAAAAAACCATAAAGTTCTCAGAACACGTGCTTAGAGAAAACAAATTCATAGAACCACCAAGCCAGCCATCCACATCAAAAACAGCATCCTTAAAGTACCCAAAAACCATTAGAATAACAGTAACAGACCCATACGCAACTGATTCTTCTTCTTCAGACGATGAAAACAAATCTGTAGTAAAAAGAGTGAAAAAACATGTGACAGAAATAAAATTAAAGAGAAAGAAGACGAGCAACTATCGAGGCGTGAGCCGAAGAATGGTGTCGGGAAAATGGGTAGCACAGATACTTGATACTTCACAAAAGAAGCGTTTTTGGTTAGGCACATATGATACTGCTGAACAAGCTGCTCTTGCTTATAATGAAGCTGCTCTTAGATTAGAAGGAACTGATCACGCTATTACTACTACTACTAGCACGAGTGAGAAGAAATACCTAGGCGTGAGAAGGAGACCGTATGGCAAATGGGCAGCAGTGATATGGGATCCTTTACAAAAGAAGCATGTTTGGTTAAGCGCATATGATACTCCTGAAGAAGCTGCTCTTGTTTATGATGAAGCTGCTCTTAGATTACAAGGAACTCACGCTATTACTACTACTAGCACGACGGGAGAGAAGAAATACCTAGGCGTGAGAAGGAGACCGTATGGCAAATGGGGAGCAGATATATGGGACCCTTCACAAAGGAAGCGTCTTTGGTTAGGCTCATATGATACAGCTGAAGAAGCTGCTGTTGCTTATGATGAAGCTGCTGTTAGATTAAACGGAAGTCACGCTGTTACTAATTTTGGAGTTTCGCCACATGGGTTTGGTGAAGTGAATGAGTTTTTCGATTTACCGGAGCTTGGAAGGTATCGTGTTGATGAGTTTAGTGAGTTTGATGTTGATGATTTCCTTATTGATGATGTTAGTTAAATTGTCGAGTAAATTGTTATAAACAGTTATTGTGTTAGGTTAGGATAAAACGAGAACAATAGTTAAAATGAGAAGGATAAAAGATGCATTTACAAAAGTCGTGCATCTTCTTATAAATTTTCTTTACTAATTTGAAATGCGCGTGTAATTACTTATTATCTTTCTCATTTTAATTATTCTTTTCACTAATCCATTCTAATCTTTGCAAACTTGAAAGTAAAGACACAATTATTTAATGGGACTTTGATGTGCAATTATCGTCTTTTAAACTACGGCTATACTTTTAGAGTTTACTTATTCTAGTGATAATGATACAGGCAAAATTACCTGGTAAATTTCGCAAAGTGACTCTGCAAATTTTCAAATTTGTAGAGACTATGTTTGTAATTTGACCAAAACACAAGGTTTTGCAATTTACTCTAATATATTTAGTTATTTATGGGTTAAGAGTATTTTTGTGTATTGCATCCGGATATATATGGATATTTGAACTTCAAAATTAGTGAGAGATTTTGGTTCTTATTGTATACTTCTAGTCTTTTGCCCTCCGTTCATTTCTTTAGTCTCTCGTTTCGATTAACTAAGAAAAAGTTAACGTATACACAAGTTGTGAGTGCTTCGGAGAGAACATTCCCGAAAGGGAGCATCGTACAAGGGAAACGGTTGCTGGAGTGGTATTCTTGCCCGAAGAATAGAAGCTATACATAATACCCAACAATTTGTTTGGTGTATACCCCTTGTCATTGCATTCAGGTTTCAAAACTTTGAAAATGTTTTTGATACAATCATCGTTTACATAAAAATGTGCACACCACAATGATGCATATGTGATATTGTGCTATGTGCATCACAAATGTGATTTTATGATGTGTATATCTCTTTTGGTGGTATCCATGTCACTTCTCATTTCATTTCGTACTTCCGTATTTCACATAGAGCATATACCTACCGTGCATATCCGTTGGCTTACAAAAAGATATACTTTAAAGAGTTTTTATAGTTGAACAGAAAATGATAGTTTTTGCGGTTTTAAATAAAAGGTAACACTTTTTGTCGTCCAAATTTTGGATTCTGACCCTCTTTTAAAAATTAGAATACTACATAGACACAAATTAAAAATAGTTAAAGAAAAGACTAAGTTTGTAGATACGCAACATACTTTTTCAAAAGTACCGAAATACGTAACCTACTAAAAAAAGTTTGTAGATCGCTAACAAACTTTCAAAATTGGCACAAGATACGTAATGTTGACCGGATTTTTACCTGGTTGACCGGTTTATAGGTAAACACTTAAAAAAACATACATGATTGGTCCCTGTAGTTTGCGTCTGTTTTCACCGGTCATCCTTTAACATTATTTCAGTTATAAAAGTTACAATAATGGTCCTTGTCATTTGGGTTGACTTTCACCTTTAGTCCCTTGACTTTATTTTCATTTTTTTGTCCGTTTTTACACGTTTTGGTCCGTTTTTACACGTTTTGTTTTTTTTTTCGTTTTTCCACTTTTATAAAAAAATCGAATAAAATTTTATAAAAAAAATCGAAAAAAAAATTTCCAAAAAATTTTTGAAAAAATATATTTTTTCTATAAAATATATTTTTTCGAAAAAATATTTTTTTTTCGAAATTTTTTTATTCAAATATATTTTTTTTTAATTCGAAAAAATATTTTTTTTATTCAAATATTTTTCTAAAAAATTATAGAGAAAAATATTTTTTCTAAAAAATATTTTTTTTCGAATTTTAGAAAAAAGAAACGTGTAAAAACGGACCAAAACGTGTAAAAACGGACGAAAAAGTGAAAATAAAGTCAAGGGACTAAAGGTGAAAGTCAACCCAAACGACAAGGACCACTATTGTAACTTTTATAACTGAAATAACGTTAAAGGATGACCGGTGAAAACAGACGCAAACCACAGGGACCAATTATGTATGTTTTTTTAAGTGTTTACCTATAAACCGGTCAACCAGGTAAAAATCCGGTCAACATTACGTATCTTGTGCCAATTTTGAAAGTTTGTTAGCGATCTACAAACTTTTTTTAGTAGGTTACGTATTTCGATACTTTTGAGAAAGTATGTTGTGTATCTACAAACTTAGTCCTTAAAGAAACACAGTATAATACATGATGCAAAAAGCAAAGGATCAGAAGACAGAAGTAGATGGTACAATTGGCAAAAAAGCTTGTACATACTAAGTCATTTTAAACTTTGACTTGTTACTTTGTTAGAGCATGCCCATCCATAACTCAAGTTATAAGTTAACTCAGCGTCACGTCAGCGCCACATCGGCTTTAACACTTTAACTTTAACTCAGAAAAAAACGCCCACAACAATAACTCAGCCTTAACTCAAATATTTTCAAATTCTACCCTCAACTAAAACTAATATTTCATTTAATAACTAATAAAAACAACTTATATTAATGCTTAAAATTTAAACATACATTAAACTTAAACGCAAGTTACATTAAACATAATTACAAAGCTATATAAATCGTATATGTTGTATTTGTTTCTCGTATCGTTTGTAATTTTATTTCCGTATCGTGTGTGTTTGAATAAATCAGTATCGTTTAAGAATTACAAGGGCCAAAATTGTCAAAACACAAACATAAATACATGGACCAGAAGTGTAATTTTTTTTATTATTTTTTTAATCAAATGTGGCTTAACGCCACGTTAGTGGCTTAACTTACCACGTTAACGTGGCCTTAACTTGGGCTCTCACATCAATAACGCACTTTAAAGTGCGTTAAAATCACCTTAACGCACCACAAAATGTTATTGTTGCGCATGCTCTTAGTGTGTAAGAATTAAAATCCCGGATTTATGAAAGAAACTTGGGAAAGTCCCTTGATACCCACGCCTAAACGTCAGCACTATGCAAGCTGTCATATTCAGACACCAGGATACTGTCTTTGTGGACCCATACATTCGATAACTACAGACTCACTGAGTTTTACACATGTTATTTTGAATCATGAAACTCGGGCATAGCTCGTTTTGGTTTGTAGAATTCGAAGTTCGAGCATTGCTCGTGTAATTTTTATGTTTTACACTTGAGTTTGGCTAGTGTGTTTATCTACAAGTCGGGCTTGCTTCAGCTATTTTAAGCTCGTACAAGAATTAACATATTTATAAAACTAAAATAAATAAATAAATACCTAAGCACACATAAACGATAAAACATATACGTGTGTTGGTCTAGGGCTAGGCTCTCAATTCTGTTTGATATATTTGTGTATATAAAGTTTGGGCTTGTACTTGTTTATCAAAAAAGCTTCAAATTAGACTTGAGCTATGGCTCATGCTCGACTTGTTTTGAGTAGGGATTACCAAATCAAATTTGAGTAGCTAAACGAAAAACAATGCTTACATGCAACCATATGTCATTATACTGGTCCGAATGCAGTATAGCGATATTTGATTTTATAATTAGTTTTAAAGTGTTAATTGCGTAAAACAATATTAAGTTTTTCTCCGGCAAAACGTCATAATAAGTTTTGCAGTGTTAGTCATTATTTCGAAACCTGAGTTGATCTGGCTTGTAAGATGAAATGGAAAAAGCCAATTTTTAAAGAAAAAAACGAGTATGAACCGGAACTCAAGCCGCATTGCATTCAGGTTTCAATTTGTTTGGTGTATACGGTATACCCCTTGTCATTGCATTCAGGTTTCAAAACTTTGAAAATGTTTAACTTTGATACAATCATCATTTACATGGTTTTTTTTTAGGGGTATAAAAGTCTTTGTCAATTTCATTAGTTGCTATTTAGTCCGAGTTCTTTTGCTTTAGACCGGATGTTATGAGGTATAAATTCATCACCGTCATATTAATATTCATTCTCTTCATTAAAGTAACCACTAAATAGTCGTAGTGGTGATCATCAAATCAACAATGCCACTAGGCTCCTTTCCCTCTTTAACTATTCGTTCAAATTTTTTGCCAAACCAAACATATATGTCACTACGGAGGGTGTTAAGGACCACCACATAAGCTACCCTTCACGCATCATCACCTCCAGCATAACGACCGGCATTATACAAATGGGCAAGGTCATGCATTTGGATCATTAATCAATCAAATACTATATGTTATAATAGGTGTATTTATATATGTACATATATATCCACTAAAGGAAAAACATAAGGGCTCCATTGTGATATAATATAGGGTTGTTGGATTTGTTTGCTTCCAAACCAAGCATGTACCTTTTGAAAGTGTATGATATCTTCTGTCACGTGAAAATAAAATACTCGTGGTGTTGTTATATACAAAACGAATATGAACTATGCTTATCTATATGATTTAGAACTTTTTCTTTACTATTTAGGAAACACATTTAACAGTCATGTACGAGTAACTATGGCAAAACTCAAGTAAATTAGTTCATGTGAATTTGTTTGGTCTACGTGTGTTAGCCATGGGCCTAAACTTAAAGAGGTGTAAACTTTTCAGACTGGCCCATCTGTTTTAGTCTAGTAGCCATTGCGGGCCACTGGGCCTTGCGTCATTGTTTTCCTTCAAGGCTTCACAACTTTACTTATCATTTTTACTCGTTTGAGAACTTAGGCTATGTTTGGCACACAAGATTGTTGAGAGATTATGCTTATTTTTTCAAAAAATAAGTTATTTAAAAAATAATCTTTGTTTGACAGATATAACTTATAAGAGATTCTTAGAAAAATAATCTTTCATAATCTCTTAAAACCAAAAGTTACTTCATGTACCTTATAAAAATAAGCTCTTTTTTATAATCTCCAGCACCAGCACCAGCAACAGTTACTTTCGCCAAACATACCCTTAATTGTTTGGAACGAGGAGATCATAGCGAGTGTCGTGGTGGAGTTTCAAATATAATTTATTTGACGTTTAACTAAATTTCAAACTCAATCAATTTGTTCTAGTAGGATTAGATTACTTTGGATCAAATCAATCAATAACATATAAATAACGACATACATGAGGGGTGTTTGAATTTGCTTAGTTGAAGAATTTAAGGGTGTTTGGTACAATTGAATCGCGAAGAATGGAAACGCATTAGAGAATGGAATAAGAGAGAAAAGGAAAGAACTCGGAAATGATAAATGTATTCTCCTGTTTGTGAAACTATAGAATTAAGCACTCGAATGGTATAAAAAAAGTGATTCTTATGTTTGGTGTAAATGTTGAATCAAATTACTCTAGAATGAAAATGTTGTTAATAACATGTTATCTTAACTACTTATAATGGAGATTTGGTCAACAAGTCAATAAGTGAAAAACTGAAATTAATGTATTCCTCATTTTACCCTTGGATACCCACAACCAATCCCCATCCCCATCAACCACTATCTACTTTTTTTAATTAAATTATTTTTTCATTTAAACCACACTATCTACAAAACCCAGCGAGCATCTTTCTTCTCTCTTCATTTTTTTCTCTAACCTAAAACACACCACAATCTCTCTCACTAGAAAAAAAAATAACCATGCCGTCATAACTGCATCACCGGTTCCATCTTTCGATGGTTTAAGTCATTTCAGGTAGTCCGGCGTTTTTTTTTTTTTTTTCTCTTTTCTCTTCTTGTTCTTCTTTTGTTGTTAATGGTGTTTTCGGAAACTCACCATTGAGACCCGACACCACTGAAAAATCTACTTCTCTAAAGGTTTTTTCAAGTTTTGAGGTAACCTTATTAGTTTGTTTAGATCTATCTTTTCTTCAAGTTTTCTTAGATCTATATTCATTACGTCTTTGAAGTGTTTTTTTAGTATAGTTCTATTTAAATTTGAGTTATAACATTTTTAAATGTTCTTGTAGATCCGTTGTTGACAACTTTGCCTTTTTTTTGTCGGAATCTTCTGCCGCCGCCGGTTGAATCTACATTGTCTTCAAAAATATTTGGTTATCTTATATATTGAGGGTCTTCATAAGTATCTAGATCTGAGTTTCGGAAACCCAAAACAAAGGTATTTTCATTTTTTTTTTTTTTTTTTTTTTTTCTTTTGTTTTTTTCCTGTTTTTTTACTTTTGTCTTTGAGTTGTTTGTTTGCAATGTTTGTTTTTCTCTTTCTCAGATCTTAAAGTTATGGAAACGTATTCGGGTTTCATTTTCTTAAGGTGTTGGTTCTCGGTTTCTCGATAAGTTTCGGTTTTTGGTCTCAACGGATATGTGTTTGTCGATGTTGTATTGATATATCTAATGGGGTTTTTTTTTTTTTTTTTTTTGTTAGATCTAAAGGATTATGGCCAATTATCCTTTGAGGTTGTCTGTTATTGTGTTTGTTGTGTTCAAGTATGCTAAATGATGGGGATGGTGTTTGACAGCGTTGAGGCCGATGATTATCTTTATGAGGCTAATGATCATCTTTAATGCTACAAAATTGAAGCACAAATTTAAACGCAATAAGAGAATTGATATTAACGTATTTTGTTTAAAAATCATTTTTTTTAAGAATTTAAAATTAACATTTCAAAATTGCAAATAGAAAGAGTTAGGTGTTAGGGTGAAGTCTTGGAAGTTGGTTTAAGCCTGACATGTTAAGCGTGTGTCTCGAAGCAAAAATTTTAAATTTCAAAGTTTGGTCATAATAAAAAGACAAGTAGCTTATAATTTATATTAGTTTTAAATTTGAATTATTGAAGTGTACTTTGTACACAAAAAATTAGGAGCAATAAAAGAAAAGGGTACCTACAACCTATGTCCTTTACAATAGTCAATGGAGAACGAGATTGCTTGTATCATTTTAGACCAATATCTCATTTGTGGCTAAAGGTTGAATGAGAAGACTAATACATTATGTAAACAAAACTTTGAATGTGAGTAATGATTTATCGTCCTAGAAAATAAAGCACTTTATTTTGTGTGGCTCAATAAATTTTTTTTGAAAGACTCAAATAACTTAAAAATAATTAAACTTTTTAAACATTTTGAAAGACTCAAAGAACTTATCACATGTTCCAATTATGTCAAGTCTCCTTCACATCAATCAAAGCACTTTATTTTGTGTGGCTCAATAATTTTTTTTTGAAATACTCAAATAACTTAAAAATAACTAAACTTTTTAAACATTTTGAAAGACTCAAAGAACTTTAAAAAAATTAAACTTTTTAAACATTTCGGAATTTTAAAAAATTGAAATATTTTGAATTTTTTTTAAATTAAAATCTCGATTTTTTTTTTATTACTTTTGGAATTTTTAAAAAATATTTTGAAAATTTTTAATTTTTTTTAAAGTTTTATGAAACGCTAAAAAATTCAAAACCTTTCTAAATTTTTGAAATTTCAATACATATAATTATTTTTTGTAACATATTAAAGTTAACTACAATAATATTTATTTGTTGTGTATCGATTTCTACTTTCCAAAAGTCAAACAACATATTCAAAAATTTATAAATGAATCTACTTTTATTAGTTGTGTACTATGCCTATTAAGTAAAGTACAATTTATACATTATATATAAAACTTATCACATGTTTCAATTGTGTCAAGTCTCCATCACGTCAATCAAAGCACTTTATTTTGTGTGGCTCAATAAATTTTTTTTTGAAAGACTCAAATAACTTAAAAATAATTAAACTTTTTAAACATTTTGAAAGACTCAAAGAACTTTAAAAAAATTAAACTTTTTAAACATTTCGGAATTTTAAAAAATTGAAATATTTTGAATTTTTAAAAATTAAAATCTCGAATTTTTTAATTACTTTTGGAATTTTTAAAAAATATTTTGAAAATTTTTATATTTTTTTAAAGTTTTATGAAACGCTAAAAAATTCAAAACATTTCGAAATTTTTGAAAATTCAAAACATTTCGTAATTTTTAAAAAAATTGAAATATTGCAACTTAAAATTATATTACTGAACTTGAGGCGGAATCCCTCATCGGTAAAAGTGGGACTAGAATTCACGATAGGCGGGTTTCAACGCATGCTGCATTTAGAGCGCCTATGATAGCGTATGATTTTTCCCATTTGTAACTGACGGTTACAATCAAATATAGTCAAAAACTCTACAACATCGTCGTCATGCCACAAACTTTGTTATATAAAAAACACACACACAAAATGACTCAATGGAATTAAGTCAAAGACTATAAACCACCATTTAACAAAACAACTATAATAAAAGTTACTTACAAATTTACTATATAAATCACAAACATACACCGCTGCCACTAATTACAGGTACTTTTATAAAAAAACGTATACATGAAAAATATTTTATCGCCACAAAATTAGTCACCGGAATTTAATTCATGTAGCCCTTTTCCTATGGACTTTGTATGTCCACTATAGGATACTTACTGAGTTTGAAGTATGTACAGGGGATGGGTTTACGGGATGTAATGGTCATATATGTTGCAAGTACACAATGCTCCCGCGGCAACGCGCGGGCGAACCACTCATTCAAACTATAAAAGTACTATGATTAAGCTATGATTAGACAATATATTACAACTTTTTTTTTATTATTGTTTTAGTTTATTTTGATATTTTCATGTTCATGTTAAACATTACACGAAACACTTATCACAATATCGCAACTATAAATGTTTTTATATGTTGTTTGATAGATGTTAAGAATTTTTCTTAGACTTTAGTTATCGTGTAGTACAACCGTTTGCAATTACATTATGATATGTTCACGTTCGATTTTGAACGCTACACAAAACACTCACCACAATATCACAAATCGTTAATTATCTGCCGCTAGGAACCGTTGCTATGCACGGGTATTCGTCTAGTCTTTTATAATACACCGTAATTGATTCATAATATACTACGTAATTGTTTTCCAGTCAATTTTTGTTGTTTTATTTTGTCTTGCTTTTTTAGGTTGTGTAACAATATCACAATTGGATCAACTAAAATGTGTTAATTAAATGGAGACCTTCAATATCAAAAATGAATTTTATAGCAGATCTGAAAGAATTACATTATTACGTGATTTTGCCTAGTAAACCCTCAAGATTTGAATGAATATTTAACTTTGTTAAGACAAGCTTTAGATTGTAATTAAAGTGGCTCAATGGTTTATAAAAAAGTGCAAAGGGATAAACATAATCGAAAAGATGGATAACTTTTGTAGGGGATAAATTGCAACAATGATGAAGAGTACCTCGATGAGGGCGATGACAGTATTTGGGGATTTTTTTACTCTTGAATGTGCATCTCACGTGTAACAGATATATATACCCTTATTTTGAGGAGGACTATTGATTCATGCTTGAATAAACAAGGAGAATGACTCCTTTGTAAATTTTCATTCCTAGTTTTTCTCTTCTTTTTTTAAAGAATCAAAATCGTTGGTTGAGAATGGAATGGGTACCCCATTTTTCCTTTCTTCAGCTGCAACAAATAAGGGAATTCAATCTCATTCTCTTTCTCATGTTTCCTTTCCATCATACCAAACATACTTAACGTGCTTATATCACCAAGGAATAACTACATGTGCTTATTAATAGTGGATTTTATGGGATATTTAGAGGGGGTGAAAAAGACTTTTCACTTTAATTAATCTTTTTTCTAAAACTTTTACATTTCTTAACCTATTAAGTTTTGGTTTTGATGATTTTATTTATTCAAAATAAAACTATAAAGACTTAGGGTGTGTTTGGTATGCGACTATCGGAATCAATGAATGACAATGATAATTATTGCAAATGTTTGTGTTGATACAAAAGTTAGGCTTACCTTGTTTGAACTCCTGCTCTCGTACCAATTAGAGCTTTAGTGCTTGTGAAACCTGCGCACTAAGAACGTAAACAACACCGTTAGGCTTATCGTGGGATTGTCTCCCACGATTAGACTCCGGCGTGAGAGTAAGTAATCGGTTTTAGGGTTTGTAGAAGAGTTAGGGATTATGTAAATCGTACCTTTTAATGAGAATATATCATTCTATATATAGGGCGCAGAAACCGTGTAGGTTTCTTGCTCCTTACTCTTCGCACTCGTGGTGCTTATCTTAGGTAAGGATATCTATCCGTGAATAGAGGATCCTTATCCCTTAATTATGCGTACCGGTTGGGCTTTGGGCTTCGTGAGCCCATGCCGTTGGTATTAAAGGCCCAAGTCATTTGTCATGATAACCCACTCGTGGTGGGTTTGGGCTTAGTAATGTCTATAATTTGGGCTCGTGGCCCAACTATAGGCTATACGTCATCATGTCCCCCCAGTCTAGTGTGCGCGGCACGTAGTCGCGGATACTAGACTAAAGGAACGAGCGGTAAGCGTGGCGGGAAGAAATTAAATATTTCCCGCCCAAATGATAGGAACAATGAACCTAGTCCCAAATATCACAAAGTGTGCCTCGAGAAATGGGGGAGCTATCCACGTGTATCTCGGGAAAAGGGGAAAAGTGCTTGTACTCTTCACCTCCCAGCCACACGTTCGTGAGTGGATTCCACGTGGCATCCCATTTAGGGTTTCTTAGTCTCTTATATAAAGCACCGCCCCCATTTCACTGTGTTTCACACAGTTAAAACGTTTTTTCACCATTTGCAAATTTTTTGAAAGCTTTGTTTCTCCTCGATCCTCTGTATACGTGATGAGTGTGTAAATACTCATCATTTTTACCATTTCTGAGCTGCCAAAACATCCAAAAACACTCAATAATGAATCAAAATAGTGAAAATATCCCAGGAAAGTGTTTTACATGTCTCAAATGCAAAAATACCAAAAACAGATGAAAAACGCACAAAGTTTGCATAATTGGCAGTTTCAGTCCCCCAACTTTCAAAAGTTGTCAAATCTAGTCCCTGGTCATTTCTAAAAACTTGAAAAAGTCACCAAAGGCCCTTATAAATCAAAAAGTTACATAAATAGTCCTTTGGTGAAAAGTTTCACAAAATGTCAAGTTTAGTCCCTGAACTTTGAAAATTGTCAAAAATGGTCCCTGGGATATGAAAAACTTTGAGAAAAACAAATTTTGTCCTTGCACTAACCTTTTATGACAGGATTGGTCCTTGGTGGAAAGTTTGGTGAAAATTACACAAATGGTCCCTGAAGTTTGAAAGTTTGACGGTTTCAGTCCCGGGTGAAAATAAATCTGAAAAATCATCAAAGGACCTTTTACTATTCACAGTGTGGCATAAAATACCCTTGGAAACAAATTAGAAACATGCCAAGATCACACCCTCAACTTTCCCATAATTACAAAAATAGTCCTTGTGTGAAATAACCAAACCGGATCCAAAATTAAACTACACCTACACCAAATCCAATCCAATACCTAAATCCATAGCCCACCCATCCTATTGTCTTTGGGCCCAAAGATACCCAGTCCACACCATAGCCCAGCCAACCCACCCCGTTTATTATTTAAAACGGTCAAAAAGGTCAAAACCGCCCAAACCTCCCTTCTCCCTCACCCAGAATACCAGATACCACCCATGGTATTGCTCCACCACCCCAACTTGCAGAGTCATCATCACCTTCCCACCTCCCTACACCTACCCTTTCACACCACAATTAATGCTGCCCCCCCCCCCCCCCCCATTGTGTGTATCAGAGACAAATTGCAAAAAGTCTTTTCCCGCCAAATTACGTGTAAGCTCATGAGTGGACCAAAGAAGCCAAGGGATGGTGGGATATGCTCAGAACAGATCAAGAAACCCTAATCAAGGGCTATAAAAGGGAGAAAGAGTGCAAGAAGACTGTGTGTAGTTTTTTAAGTAGAAATTAGTGTCGAGTTAAATTAGTTTTCAAAATTCAGTTGTATCTTTTCAATTCAAGTATTGTAATATGTTTATTAATGTATTGAAAGTCTTTTTAAGTTATAAAAAATCAAGGTTCAATTCTGCTTGTGTTCTTGCCATTCTGAGTTTTCACTTGAGTTTATGCATTACTCATATTAAAAATCATGGACTGAAATAAGGTCACATAGGTTCCCATAAGCTATTTCAAGCTTCTAGAGACCTTAAAATACAGAATAGAACAAGGATTTATTATTTTCTAATAAAGTCAATGCAGGTCAAAGGAGGGGCATCCATGGAGTTCTGGATAAGCTGAGATAGAAAAAGGAAGATCTTGGCCTATCCTAAAGATAGGCTAGCTCAGTGAGTTACTCCTTTTCATGCTGGAGTAAAGAAATTGGTAACTTGGTCTATTCATATTTCTAAATCTGCATAAACTTTTGATTCTGAGTAGGAAGCAGTTTTATTTGCATTAGATTGTTAATTCAGCTTTATTCTTAGTTAATATAACTAGTTTAATCAGTAATTTGGTAGTTGGTAGTAGATTGCATAGTTTCTTAGTATAAGTATTTACTTAAAGTAGTGTTTGGATGTGGCTAATGCACTGAGCTGTGGTACTTGTTGCTTGACATAATCCATTTAGACACTCAGCATATGCCATAACTAGGTCTGTGAAACCCATAACCTGGTCACTTTAACCTTAAAAGTCAAAATCACAAGGTTTTTACCACCACAGTTAACTGTGGTGGTCATCTAGGTCCATAACCTCACCATATCTATTCTTAAATAGTTATTATAGCTTAAAGTTGTCAATTTATAGCTTAATACAACTTATTAATTCAGTACTAAGTGTTAGAAATCCAAAATAGTCAAAGTATCAAGTTTCATACAAAAGTCAAAATTACCATTTCTCAGATTTTTGCAAAAACTCCAAGAATATTTGTGATTTGTGTACTTTGATTGAGGGGCTTAAATTTGTTGTAATCATACATTATCACCTCAACTTTTAAGTCCTACATTGGTTTTAATTTTGCAAATTTTCTATAAGCTTCCACAAGCTTTGGAAGTAAGCTGCAGGGCAAGGTTGTGCCCTGCACATCAGCAGACTCACCCACACCATCAACTTTGAGGTGGTTTTGTGACCACCACAGTGGGTCCCACACCCCATAAGCTGGTTTTCTAAACCCCCCTCCTACCAGGGATTAGACATTGACCACTTGTTTGACCTAAGACCCAGTGGACCCCACTTAGTTTAGGTCCCAAAGTTTGTCCCATAATCTGAGTAAAACTCAGATTTGCAAAGTGCTTAATTGGTTCTTGTTAGCTTATTTGAGATCAAGAGTTGTTGTTTCTGGCTTATTTGTGATTGTTAAGTTTGTTGGAACTCACTTTTACCATTGTGGACCCCACCCAAAGCCATTTGACCTCAATTGACCACACAGTCAACATAAGTCAACTGTGTAAGCCAAGGGGGTGCTTATAGCTTATTTATAAGCTATCTTGAAAAGTGTTTTCACAAAAGTTCTTAATTTTCATTAGTAAAACAGGTCTGTAAAAGAAAATTCCAAAAAATCCAAAGTTAAAATAAGTGATAGTTTCTATTTAATTCAACTTAATTTTAATTTTCATTTTTAGATTTTAATTAAGTAATTAGTGTTTTTATATTTTTATTAATTACCTATTATAGTAAAGTAATTTTTATAATTTTTTTCAGATTTTAATTTTGTCATTTAGTATTATTTAGATTTAATTTTAGATTTCTTTATTATTAATTAATATTAAGTAATAAATATCATATTTAGTTTTTATAAGGTTAAACTTAGTTTTTATATTTTTCCTAGCTCAAATATAGTATATTAGATTTTTAAAATATATATTTTTGAATTCTACTGTTCATTTTCTATTTTTCTTATTTTAATTATTTAAATTAGACTTAAGTTGATTAAAAGGTAAATAATTAGTAGTTTAATCTTAAAACATAATTTTTAGAGTTTTTATAATTTTGTAGGATTCCTGTGATGGTTAAGTAATTTTATAAACTTTCTTGTAATTTTCTAAGTTAATTTAGTATTAATATTAATTAAAAGTAGTTTAATTAGTTTAATTAAGTTAAATAGTTTTCAATTTATAAAAAACTCACAAAAAGACAAAAACATTTATTTTTATTTTTTATACTTTCTTCAAGTTTTAATTTTGGTTTAAAAAATATTTTTGCAACTTTTTAGTTTAATTTGTAATAGTTATAATTTTTAGTTAATTTAAATTAGACTTTAATTTAGTTTTTAAATAGTTTAATTATTTAAATAATATTTAAATAGTATTTTAATCATTTTTATAATTTCATTTTTCATTTTTAAATTTAAGTTTCAAAAAGTGTCAAAAGCACCCCCTGTAGTTTGTTAAATACCAAATCCCACTTTTTCAGTCCGATTGCGTAAACCTGAATTGTGAATACGTGCATATAATTGTATATCTGATTTTTGTGAATATTATATCTGTGTACAAATACCATCATAACAGTAGCAATTTCAACTCCACATCATCTGGCTACTGTCCTCAGTGCCACTATCTCAAAAACGATTTCAAACGGCACCATTGCAATCTCACTGGGACTTTAACGACCCGGGAAAACACTATACTATCACCGGAGTATTGATTATAGGCTGTCTTTGACTTGTTGACCTTGGTCAATTATATCTGACGGTTCGGGCTCAATCAAAATTTGGCGCCGCTGCCGGGGAGGTTGTTGCGTGTTTTACAAAATCGTTTTAAGTTTAGTGGTTTTCAAAAACCCTCCCTGTACAAATTTCACACAAATTTGTAAAAAGTTTTTGTAAAAACTTAATCATATCAAAAAAACGTTCATTAACACTTCTCCTGAAGTGTTGAGAAACACCAAAAAAATTAAAAACAATCAAAAACAAACTGTGAAGTTAAATTACTTCGTGTTCTTTAAGATTACAACCTGAAACAGTTGGTTTAAGGTAAGTTCTGACATTAAATTGTGAACTGAAGAGGAATCCATTCTTTCCTCCCGCCAGCCTGCGAGTAATCTTAAAGGGACGATTTCGGTTAACGAATCAGTTCCAAAAATATTTCCCAAGCTTTCTGCACACACACCCATAAGCCTAAAGCAGTTTTTCAAAAAAATTAATTAATAAACCCATAATAAGTTCCCAAACTTAAGATTAAAACTTGTCTTTATATCCCTGTGAGTGGTGTACCTTTTTCAAAGAAGCCATTCACTTGTGATTGCTGGTTTAAGTTCACTGTGGTTTTGCCTCGATCTTGTTTTGAAAAATTGTTTTTAGTGCATGCGCACTCGGTCACAAACAAAACGTAAAAATCAGAAAAACGTACACGAGCTACGTTCTGACACACAAGAACCAAAGACCGAAATGGCCGCTGGGCCACCACCACCTTTACCACCCCCTGACCCTCCCAGGGATGAGCCAGTTCCCGATCTCCGAACGATGGAGGAACTGTGCCAGCCTACCATGCAAGGGCGGGGTGGGCCTATTGCACCACTCACTATTGAGGCTACGGACTTTGGCCTCAAGCACCACATGATCCAACAAGTCCAGAATTCGTGTCAATTTCACGGATTACCGGGTGACGATGCCAATAAGCATCTTGACAAATATCTCACGGTCACCCAAAGCATGAAACAGCATGGTGTCACGGATGATGCCCTTCGGCTGTACCTCTTCCCCTATTCTCTCACTCATCATGCCACTGCATGGTTTGACCGACTTCCAAGAAATTCTATTCGTACCTTTGATGAAATGGTAACCAAGTTTTTAGCAAAATATTTTCCACCATCCATGGTTACCAAGTTACGAAATGATATCAGCAACTTCCGGCAACGTCCCGATGAGTCTCTTTTTGAGGCTTGGGAACGTTATAAGCTAGCCATTGATCGGTGCCCTAACCACAATATGTTGCAAGTTACCATCATAGATACCTTCTATAATGGTCTGACATTGAGGCACCGAGACATTCTCAATGCTGCTGCTGGTGGGACCTTTATGAAAAGGCGTCCCGAGGAGTGCTATGACTTAATCGAGAACATGACTGCCCATCATAACTTTTGGGATTCCTCTGCGGAGAGGGATGCGTCATGTCATTCAGTTACTCCCTCATCATCATCTCCTAAAATAATAGCTCTTACCAAAAAGATGGATGATATTTCTACGGCTGTGTTGAGAATAAGCCAATCGATGCAAAATCAGGCTCAAAATCAACAAGTGAAAGCCGTGGCCCGAAGTTGTGAAACTTGTGGGGGCCCTCATCTGTATTCCGAGTGTCCAGCTACTGCTGACTTTCCTCCAGAGAACGTATATGATGATCACGGTTCCTACAATACGGGGGGTAATTCTTACCAACCGCAAGGGGACCATAATCTCTTAAGCTATCGTTCCAACAATTTTCTCGGACCTCCAGGTTTTAATCAAAATCAAAACCGTAACTCGAATCAGAATTTTAACCAAGGTCAAAACTCAAATTTCCAAAACCCGAATCAAAATCAAGGCCAGTTTAATCAAAACAATTTTCAAAATGGCAATCAAAACCAAGGTTTTCAAGGAAATTTTCAAAGAAACCAGAATCAAGGGAATTACAATCAGGGTAATTTCAATCAGAGAAACACTTTTCAGGGTAACAACAATCAAAACCAAGGGAATTTTCAAAACAACCGTGTTCAAAATCCTCCTGTTCAAAATCAAAACGTTGTTCAACCCTCGTCTTCCTCCAATGCTGAATTTAAACAATTCATGAAAGCACAAGAGGAAACGAATCAGTTATTGATCAAGACGATCTCTGAGCTTCAGAAGTCTTTAAATGATCGACCCTCGGGCCCGGGTATATTACCGAGCAACACGATCGCTAACCCGAGGGGCGATGTCAAAGCGATCACCACCCGAAGTGGGACATCTTACAATGGACCCTCGATTCCTTCTACCTCTTCTTCTCCTCCTAAGGTAGCGGAACGTGAACCTGAGGTCACTACGGACAAGGTACTTCCTACTAATAACGGAGGTATCAACAACGTCCACCCTCAAGTTGTCCCGGTCCCGGCTCGTAAGCCGAAAGTTGTATTTGATCCCCCTGTGAGTTCTGATGAAATCCCAAAGAATGATCCTAAGCCGTCAATTCCATATCCTTCACGATTGAGTGAACAAAAGAACCGCGAGAAAGCTAACCATCAGATGGAAAAATTTTATCAAATTTTCCAAGAATTACACTTTGATATTAGCTTCGCGGACGCTCTTCTTCTCATGCCTAAATTTGCTTCAACAATCAAAAATCTGATAAGCAACAAAGAAAAACTTTGTGAGATGGCAAAAACTCCTCTTAATGAGCATTGCTCAGCAGTGCGCTTGAAAAAGCTTCCCGAGAAGCTTGGGGATCCCGGGAAATTTCTCATTCCTTGTATTTTCCCGGGGATGGTTGAATGCTTTGCCTTGGCCGATCTTGGTGCAAGCATTAACCTGATGCCTTACACAGTCTGGAAAAGACTCTCACTTCCTGCTCTCACTCCGACCTGCATGACACTCGAGCTTGCAGACCGTACTATATCCCGTCCTCTCGGCATTGCCGAAGATATCTTCGTGAAAGTAGGAAAGTTCCATTTTCCGGCAGATTTCGTGATTGTTGATTTCGATGCTGACCCACGAGTCCCTCTCATTCTCGGGAGGGGATTCTTAAGAACGGGTCGTGCTTTAATCGATGTATTCGAAGAAGAAATCACTCTACGTGTTGGTGGCGAAGCCATCACATTCAATCTTGATCAGACTTCAAGATACTCCTCCAACTATGACGCTGAAACGGTTAACCGAATTGACATCATCGATGTTGCGTCTGAGGAGTATTCTCAAGAGGTCCTTGGTTTCTCATCCAGTGGCAGTCTTTCTACTGACCCTATCATTTCCGACTCTTCCCCTTCCCTCACTCCGTTTGAGGGAGGTGACTTCCTTCTGGAAGAGCTCGAGGCTTTTCTTGCTCAAGATAGCTCAATCCCCGATGGGGTTGATGAAAACTATCTTGACCCGGAGGGGGACATTCTTCTCCTTGAAAGATTGTTAAATGACGATCCTTCACCCTCTCCGTCTCCACAAATACTTCATAAAGCGGAAGTCAAAAATGTTGAAATAACTGAAGACTTTCCCGAGGTTGAGCTCAAGGACTTGCCTCCTCATCTAGAATATGCATTTCTGGAGGGTGATGATAAATTACCCGTCATTATTGCTAAGGACTTAAAAGTTGAGGAAAAGGCAGCACTCCTAAAGGTTCTAAAGTCACATAAACAAGCAATCGCTTGGAAACTCTCCGACATTAAGGGCATAAGCCCGAACTTTTGTACTCATAAAATCTTAATGGAGGATGACTTTAAGCCAGCAGTGCAACAACAGAGAAGGGTAAATCCAAAAATCCACGAAGTTATCAAACAAGAAGTTCTTAAACTTCTTGATGCGGGATTGATTTACCCTATATCTGACAGTCCTTGGGTTAACCCAGTTCATTGTGTCCCTAAAAAGGGTGGCATTACCGTTGTCACCAACGAGGATAACGAGTTGATTCCAACTCGTTTGGTCACGGGTTGGCGAGTATGTATTGACTATCGAAAGTTAAATGAAGCCACCCGTAAAGACCATTTTCCTCTCCCTTTTATGGACCAGATGCTTGAAAGACTTGCGGGGAATGAATACTACTGCTTCCTCGATGGTTTTTCGGGTTACTTCCAAATCCCCATTGATCCCCAGGATCAAGAGAAGACTACCTTCACATGCCCCTACGGAACTTTTGCTTACAGACGTATGCCTTTCGGCCTATGTAATGCACCAGGCACGTTCCAGAGGTGCATGATGTCTATTTTTTCCGACATGATCGGGAAAACTATGGAGGTATTCATGGATGACTTTTCAGTCATCGGGGATTCATTTCAGACCTGTCTCTCCCACTTGGAACAAATGCTTAAACGTTGCAAAGAAACGAATTTAAGTCTCAACTGGGAGAAGAGTCACTTTATGGTTAAAGAGGGCATAGTCCTCGGCCATAAAATTTCAAAGAACGGGATTGAGGTTGACAAAGCCAAAATCGATGTCATTGCTAAATTACCTCATCCCACCACCGTAAAAGGTGTTAGGAGCTTTTTGGGTCATGCCGGCTTCTACCGTAGGTTTATCCAAGATTTTTCTAAGATTGCCCGGCCTATGACCCATCTCCTCGAGAAGGATGCTCCTTTCATCTTCTCTCCTGAGTGCATCGAAGCTTTTGAAACATTAAAGAAAAAGCTTACCGAGGCACCGATTCTTGTTGCCCCCGATTGGGACCTACCTTTTGAGCTTATGTGCGATGCTAGTGATTTTGCCATAGGTGCGGTCTTGGGGCAACGAAAAACAAAATACTTTCAGCCTATACACTACGCAAGTAAGACTATGACCGAGGCTCAAGGTCATTACACCACCACTGAAAAAGAACTCCTAGCTGTGGTGTATGCCTTTGAGAAATTCCGGTCATACTTGATCCTGACCAAATGCGTGGTGTATACGGATCACTCGGCTTTGAAGTACCTATTTGCAAAGCAAGATGAAAAGCCGAGGCTTCTCCATTGGGTTCTCCTCCTTCAGGAATTTGATATCATTATTCGTGATAAAAAAGGAGCCGAGAACCTTGCTGCTGATCATCTCTCGCGATTAGAAAACCCACATCAAGATGTGTCCGAGAAACAAGAAATAAATGAATCATTCCCTCTCGAGACACTCAGTGCGGTTACTTTTCGTGGTGACTCTACTACCCCATGGTTTGCCGACTTTGCGAATTACCGTGCGGGTAACTTCATCGTGAAGGGGATGACGTCCCAACAGAAAAACAAAATTTTTAAAGACGTCAAACATTATTTCTGGGACGACCCCTTCCTCTTCAAAATCTGTGCCGATCAAGTCATCAGGCGATGTGTATACGGACAGGAAGCCGCTGATATTCTCAAAGCTTGCCATGCTGGACCCACCGGGGGCCACCATAGTCCTAACTACACCGCCAAAAAGGTGTTTGATTCCGGTTTCTATTGGCCCACGATCTATAAGGATGCCCACGAGTTAGTCAAAACCTGTGATGCTTGTCAGCGTCACGGGAATATTTCACAAAAGAACGAAATGCCACAAAATGCTATTCAAGTTTGTGAAATCTTTGACGTCTGGGGCATTGATTTTATGGGGCCATTCCCATCTTCTCGTGGAAACAAATACATACTCGTGGCTATTGACTACTTGTCAAAATGGGTTGAGGCTAAGGCCTTACCCACTAATGATGCCCGAGTAGTTGTGAAATTCTTGAAATCCCTCTTTGCTCGTTTTGGAACCCCACGTGCCATCATTAGTGATCGCGGTACTCACTTTTGCAATGATCAATTTGCAAAAGTCATGCTTAAGTACGGTGTTACTCATCGCCTTTCCACCGCATATCACCCCCAAACAAGTGGGCAGGTGGAGGTTTCCAACCGTGGTATTAAACGGATTCTTGAGAGGACAGTAGGTGAAAACCGTGCTTCCTGGTCGGATAAACTAGATGATGCACTCTGGGCCTTCCGTACAGCTTACAAAACACCCATTGGGTGTACTCCATACAAGCTTGTATACGGGAAGGCGTGTCATTTACCGATCGAGCTCGAGCACAAAGCCTACTGGGCCTTGAAACATGCTAACTACGACCTTCATAAAGCGGGTGATCACCGTAAGGTTCAACTCAATGAATTAAACGAACTTCGTGATCAAGCCTACGAGAACTCTTTGATCTACAAAGAAAATACAAAGAAGATTCACGACTCTAAGATTAAGAACCGAGTTTTCAACGTCGGTGACAGAGTCCTTCTTTTCAACTCAAGATTAAAGATCTTCTCGGGGAAATTAAAAACCCGATGGACCGGACCATTCACTATTGCTAAAGTATATCCATACGGGACTGTTGAATTATCTCAACCCGAAGGTCCCAACTTCAAAGTGAATGGTCATAGATTGAAACATTATTTTGGAGAGGACATACCACCCATGGTTGTCCCGGATCTCCAAACTTTCCCCATGGACCAATGAATTCGGGGATCGAGTCAAGCTAGTAACTCGGTGAACAAAAATTAGCAACATATATGGGTTTTCACCCGTATTTCTGACTTCTTTCTACTTTCTACCACCCTAGTGTGGGGGAGTGGCCGTCCCCCACCATTTGAAAAGTAAATATGTATATAAAGTTCTCAAAAAAAAAAAAAAAAAAAATGTGTGTGATTGTATGTACAGATAAATAAAGTGAAAAATAAAATCCATATTTCCACAGTTAGCATTGAATATTAGCTTTTTCCGTTCTAAGTTCGGCATAATAGCCGGGACTTTGAATATTGAGGACAATATTCAGTTCTAGTGTGGGGGGAAAATTCTTACGAATTTTATCACAAAACTTTCTAAGTACCCCCATTTTTAGGCCTAAAAATTTTCAAAAATTTTTCACTTTATTTCAAAATTTTTTGTGGTAATCAGTCCGCCAAAGTCTAAATGACAAATGGATTGGCTAGTCCAGGAGCAAACGGCTCTTGGTAAAGACATCTCAAACCCGTTGATGGCTGGCAGTTTGCTAAAAATTGTATGGTTCCTCAGCTCCCCCGCATCCTCATAAGCAAATGAGCTGGCTATCCCACAAGATTATGGCTTGTGGTAAAGGCCGTGGAAAAATCCATAATTGGTATTCAGCTCACCAAGATGTTGACTTAGTCCATCAAGATGCTGGCTAGTCCAGAAGGAAACGGCTTTTGGTAAAGACTAATCAAATCCGTTGACAACTGGTGGTTTGCTCAAAATCACACGGTTATCAGGTGTGCCACAGTTCTTACACCTGGCTACTCCAGAAGTGATGGCTTTTGGTAAAGAGAATTTCAAATCCATCAGGTTTTTTCTCAAAAAGATTGCTAGGGACTAGCAATGTTTTAGTGTGGGGGATTGATGAGTGTGTAAATACTCATCATTTTTACCATTTCTGAGCTGCCAAAACATCCAAAAACACTCAATAATGAATCAAAATAGTGAAAATATCCCAGGAAAGTGTTTTACATGTCTCAAATGCAAAAATACCAAAAACAGATGAAAAACGCACAAAGTTTGCATAATTGGCAGTTTCAGTCCCCCAAGTTTCAAAAGTTGTCAAATCTAGTCCCTGGTCATTTCTAAAAACTTGAAAAAGTCACCAAAGGCCCTTATAAATCAAAAAGTTACATAAATAGTCCTTTGGTGAAAAGTTTCACAAAATATCAAGTTTAGTCCCTGAACTTTGAAAATTGTCAAAAATGGTCCCTGGGATATGAAAAACTTTGAGAAAAACAAATTTTGTCCTTGCACTAACCTTTTATGACAGGATTGGTCCTTGGTGGAAAGTTTGGTGAAAATTACACAAATGGTCCCTGAAGTTTGAAAGTTTGACGGTTTCAGTCCCGGGTGAAAATAAATCTGAAAAATCATCAAAGGACCTTTTACTATTCACAGTGTGGCATAAAATACCCTTGGAAACAAATTAGAAACATGCCAAGATCACACCCTCAACTTTCCCATAATTACAAAAATAGTCCTTGTGTGAAATAACCAAACCGGATCCAAAATTAAACTACACCTACACCAAATCCAATCCAATACCTAAATCCATAGCCCACCCATCCTATTGTCTTTGGGCCCAAAGATACCCAGTCCACACCATAGCCCAGCCAACCCACCCCGTTTATTATTTAAAACGGTCAAAAAGGTCAAAACCGCCCAAACCTCCCTTCTCCCTCACCCAGAATACCAGATACCACCCATGGTATTGCTCCACCACCCCAACTTGCAGAGTCATCATCACCTTCCCACCTCCCTACACCTACCCTTTCACACCACAATTAATGCTGCCCCCCCCCCCCCATTGTGTGTATCAGAGACAAATTGCAAAAAGTCTTTTCCCGCCAAATTACGTGTAAGCTCATGAGTGGACCAAAGAAGCCAAGGGATGGTGGGATATGCTCAGAACAGATCAAGAAACCCTAATCAAGGGCTATAAAAGGGAGAAAGAGTGCAAGAAGACTGTGTGTAGTTTTTTAAGTAGAAATTAGTGTCGAGTTAAATTAGTTTTCAAAATTCAGTTGTATCTTTTCAATTCAAGTATTGTAATATGTTTATTAATGTATTGAAAGTCTTTTTAAGTTATAAAAAATCAAGGTTCAATTCTGCTTGTGTTCTTGCCATTCTGAGTTTTCACTTGAGTTTATGCATTACTCATATTAAAAATCATGGACTGAAATAAGGTCACATAGGTTCCCATAAGCTATTTCAAGCTTCTAGAGACCTTAAAATACAGAATAGAACAAGGATTTATTATTTTCTAATAAAGTCAATGCAGGTCAAAGGAGGGGCATCCATGGAGTTCTGGATAAGCTGAGATAGAAAAAGGAAGATCTTGGCCTATCCTAAAGATAGGCTAGCTCAGTGAGTTACTCCTTTTCATGCTGGAGTAAAGAAATTGGTAACTTGGTCTATTCATATTTCTAAATCTGCATAAACTTTTGATTCTGAGTAGGAAGCAGTTTTATTTGCATTAGATTGTTAATTCAGCTTTATTCTTAGTTAATATAACTAGTTTAATCAGTAATTTGGTAGTTGGTAGTAGATTGCATAGTTTCTTAGTATAAGTATTTACTTAAAGTAGTGTTTGGATGTGGCTAATGCACTGAGCTGTGGTACTTGTTGCTTGACATAATCCATTTAGACACTCAGCATATGCCATAACTAGGTCTGTGAAACCCATAACCTGGTCACTTTAACCTTAAAAGTCAAAATCACAAGGTTTTTACCACCACAGTTAACTGTGGTGGTCATCTAGGTCCATAACCTCACCATATCTATTCTTAAATAGTTATTATAGCTTAAAGTTGTCAATTTATAGCTTAATACAACTTATTAATTCAGTACTAAGTGTTAGAAATCCAAAATAGTCAAAGTATCAAGTTTCATACAAAAGTCAAAATTACCATTTCTCAGATTTTTGCAAAAACTCCAAGAATATTTGTGATTTGTGTACTTTGATTGAGGGGCTTAAATTTGTTGTAATCATACATTATCACCTCAACTTTTAAGTCCTACATTGGTTTTAATTTTGCAAATTTTCTATAAGCTTCCACAAGCTTTGGAAGTAAGCTGCAGGGCAAGGTTGTGCCCTGCACATCAGCAGACTCACCCACACCATCAACTTTGAGGTGGTTTTGTGACCACCACAGTGGGTCCCACACCCCATAAGCTGGTTTTCTCAACCCCCCTCCTACCAGGGATTAGACATTGACCACTTGTTTGACCTAAGACCCAGTGGACCCCACTTAGTTTAGGTCCCAAAGTTTGTCCCATAATCTGAGTAAAACTCAGATTTGCAAAGTGCTTAATTAGTTCTTGTTAGCTTATTTGAGATCAAGAGTTGTTGTTTCTGGCTTATTTGTGATTGTTAAGTTTGTTGGAACTCACTTTTACCATTGTGGACCCCACCCAAAGCCATTTGACCTCAATTGACCACACAGTCAACATAAGTCAACTGTGTAAGCCAAGGGGGTGCTTATAGCTTATTTATAAGCTATCTTGAAAAGTGTTTTCACAAAAGTTCTTAATTTTCATTAGTAAAACAGGTCTGTAGAAGAAAATTCCAAAAAATCCAAAGTTAAAATAAGTGATAGTTTCTATTTAATTCAACTTAATTTTAATTTTCATTTTTAGATTTTAATTAAGTAATTAGTGTTTTTATATTTTTATTAATTACCTATTATAGTAAAGTAATTTTGATAATTTTTTTCAGATTTTAATTTTGTCATTTAGTATTATTTAGATTTAATTTTAGATTTCTTTATTATTAATTAATAATAAGTAATAAATATCATATTTAGTTTTTATAAGGTTAAACTTAGTTTTTATATTTTTCCTAGCTCTAATATAGTATATTAGATTTTTAAAATATATATTTTTGAATTCTACTGTTCATTTTCTATTTTTCTTATTTTAATTATTTAAATTAGACTTAAGTTGATTAAAAGGTAAATAATTAGTAGTTTAATCTTAAAACATAATTTTTAGAGTTTTTATAATTTTGAAGGATTCCTGTGATGGTTAAGTAATTTTATAAACTTTCTTTTAATTTTCTAAGTTAATTTAGTATTAATATTAATTAAAAGTAGTTTAATTAGTTTAATTAAGTTAAATAGTTTTCAATTTATAAAAAACTCACAAAAAGACAAAAACATTTATTTTTATTTTTTATACTTTCTTCAAGTTCTAATTTAGGTTTAGAAAATATTTTTGCAACTTTTTAGTTTAATTTGTAATAGTTATAATTTTTAGTTAATTTAAATTAGACTTTAATTTAGTTTTTAAATAGTTTAATTATTTAAATAATATTTAAATAGTATTTTAATCATTTTTATAATTTCATTTTTCATTTTTAAATTTAAGTTTCAAAAAGTGTCAAAAGCACCCCCTGTAGTTTGTTAAATATCAAATCCCACTTTTTCAGTCCGATTGCGTAAACCTGAATTGTATATCTGATTTTTGTGAATATTATATCTGTATACAAATACCATCATAACAGTAGCAATTTAAACTCCACATCATCTGGCTACTGTCCTCAGTGCCACTATCTCAAAAACGATTTCAAACGGCACCATTGCAATCTCGCTGGGACTTTAACGACCCGGGAAAACACTATACTATCACCGGAGTATTGATTCTAGGTTGTCTTTGACTTGTTGACCTTGGTCAATAATATCTGACGGTTCGGACTCAATCAATACGTTAGGTAACTGCGCATGCGCAATAATTTACCAAACCTTATTTATAAAATGGTTGCTCAATTACACGACTTTCGCTCTAGGCTGGATGAGGATGATGTACGTCAGTTTTCCTCTGACTTCTTCATTCCTCTCGACGTCCACCCTGAAGCACCAGACGTGGATGCGTGCATTGCTGATTTCCCCGATGGGAAAATTGGCTTGTATACACGCTTTTTTAATTACGCGAATCATCGTGTGCCCATTTCTGTCTTTTTGAGCAACGTGCTCAATCATTATCAACTCCACATCTCACAGCTGCACTGTATAGGTGCGGCTAAGGTATCAAACTTTGAGATTAACTGTCGGTTATTGGCTATCAATCCGACGGTTGACCTTTTTCGTGCGTTTTACCACACAACGTGGTCGCATGGATGGGTTTCGTTTGCCAAGCGCGCAGGGCGCCTCCAATGTTATGAGGAGAAGGTAGATTCTCTACGGCATTGGAGAGAGTACTTCTTTTGGGTAAATGATGTGGTATTTTCGTCGCGCTTTGAGTTCTATACTCAAAGGTCGCTACCGAGGGATGAGCGTCCTATCCCTGGTTCTTACAGTGCTGCGGATGCAGACATAATTGATGCTAACCGCATTCCCATTAACTCCTATCCTGAGGAGTTCTTGGTGCATATGGGGCTGAGCCAAAATTATTTTGATGGTGCGAACGAGGTTCCAACCTTTCTTGATGAGGACAGCCAGGGTGGGTGCTCATCCTTTTACTGCATCTATAACGTAAGTGTTTTGCTATCAATCCTTTGAATAACTAACTTTGTACTTTTGTTGCTTGTCTTTTGTGTGTCGCAGAGATGGATTTGTTCTCTGTTGTAAAGCTGAAGGAACCGAAGCGTGTAACGATAGGGGTGCGCCCCCTGAGGGAGGGTGAGCAACCCGTATTACAGGCCACGGCGGGGCACCTGACTACTTTTGCGGCTGTTGCGCGGCAAGACTCTCCTCCTGCAGCTGTGCTTGTCGCGCCAGTGCAGGTTGTTCCTCCTACTGAGGAGAGGTCTCCCGTGGAGGAAGAGACGCATGTTGAGGCGTCTAACAGCGTGGAGATTTTGGAGTCCACGGAGGTCCGCAAGAAGAAGCGCAAGGAAGCGTCTTCTGGTGGTTATGTAGTTGGTACCTCCAATAGGAGACGTCGTTTGATCGGTGAAGATGAGTTGGACGCGCCAGACGAGATGTCTGCTACTAGCGCACAGAAGAATCGGGCCGACTCTCCACCACTTGTGTAAGCATTTTCGAATGTAACTATTTTCTCTTGTTTTATATATATCCGCGTACTAACCTCATCTTCTTTATCTCATAGGGATCATGCTGCAGAGGCTGATGCGGTGTTTGTTGACCGTGCCGCGTCGCCCAAGGTTGCTGATGTAGAGGAGCCTTTGAAGGCTACGGCGCAGATGTCTGTGCAGGACTTGGTCGAGGAACTTGCTGGTGTTGCTACCCGCCAGGCTGAGTTGGTCACTCAGCTAAAGGCGCGGGCCGTCGTTGAGGGAGGCATCCTTGCTTTGAGGGATGAGCAGATTGCGCAGCTGAAAGCGCAATTGGCGGAGGCTCAGGCAGAGGTGTTAGCTGCCGATGAGCGCGCCAAGAAGGCGACTGATGAGAAGCTGGTAGTTTTGGCTGAGCTACAGCGCGAACGTGGGGAGTCGCAACAATATAAAGCTGACCTTGCCTGGGGGGTAAAATACTTAGAGGAGAGGAAGAATGAGCTCTGCGGTGAGCTTGCTAAGTTTGGCAAGAAGGTTGAGGACTCTGTGGAGGCGCAGGAAGAGAAGTTGCGCCGTCTCAGCATAGAGTATGATGAGGAGCTGTATCCCCATCTGATGTCGACTATTGCAGAGCGCAGGTACTTGTTGTACCTTAATTTCTTTATATATTTTGTGTGTTCTTTTCTAATGCCTTTGTCGTTGTTTTCGCAGGTGGTTGATCAGCCATGGCTTGCGCTTGGCTGCCGTGGGGACTTTGGAGTCCTCAGAGGTTGTGAACGCCTTTGGGAGGGTGGTAGAGTGCGCCGTTGCTCGTGGCAAGACGCAGGCCATTGAAGAGTTGGCTGAGGCGCAACTGCTCAAGGTATCTCCTTCTGAGGTTCCTGAGTATAATGTTGATGCCTACGACGAGCTTGTGCAGGCGATGGAAAAGATGAGGCTCTTTGAGCTTCCCCACATTGCGCAGCTGGAGCGCGACCAAGATTATCCCATCCGAGTAATCAAGCAGGGATTAACACTTGGGAGGCATATAGCCGAAAATGCAGAGGCCGAGGCTGATTTCTTCTTAAAGCCTAATGAATCCCAATTGCAGGTTCCGGTGTTTGCGCGACCGCGTGATATCCTGAACCCATTCGCACTTGAGACGGAGGTGCCACTGAAGGAAGTTTTGGAGCGCCACGAGGAGAGGGCGGCCAAGAAGAAAGGTCTTAAAGGAAAGGCCACTCTCTGCGGCGTGGGTGCTGCACATCTTCCTAGGTCAGATGGTGTTGCCGTTAGTGTGGCGACTGTGTCACAAAGGGATGCATTATTGTTGAGGAAGCTGCAAGAGTCAGGAAGCTCAGCTGTGCCAGAACCTTCCACGGAGCGTGTCCATAGTGTGTAGATGTGTATAACTCGTAGTTATAGCTTTTTGTAAATAAAAATATTGGACTCTTTTGTGCACATATGTTGTTTTGTACTTAGATTTGTTCCTTGTCTGTATCACGTGAAAGACTTATCTAGAGTATCAAACGTGCAAGTAATATCTTGTATTTGAGCCCAAAATTTGTTTGTTAAGTTCGTGACTTAGAAACGTTTGCGGTCCATAACCTTATCAAACGTGCGAGTAAATGAGTAGCGTACTACGTTTATCATTTTTGGTGGCCAAGTGTTTTGGTTTATTAGTTCGTTTTCAACTTGTTGTTGCGCATTCGTTGTGAGATGCGTACTAAAGTCATGAGCTTGTATGAAGTTAGTGTACGAACTTAGGAGTCAATTGTTTTGAACCCATGTGGTGGAGTGCAGCGTACTGCGAGTTCCACTATGTAGGAGTCAATTGTCTTGAGTCCATGTGGTGGAGTGCAGCGTACTGCGAGTTCCACTATGTAGGAGTCAATTGTCTTGAGTCCATGTTTTGTTAAACGCGCACCGTGTGCAATAAAGTACATCCATCGTGGGATGTACTTATGAACTTACTCCAACGTCTTGATAGTAAGGTGTTTAACAAGGATGCGTGATCCGATGTTGATGGGTTTGCAACCCTCTTACTCAACGAGTACTTTAGTAGGTTTACTCATCCTGTCTGCCCTCGTGTGGTCTTAATATGTGCATGCACGCCATGTAGGCAATAATATAAACAGAATTGAAACATAAATAGATAATGTAAGCAATAATGTTGAACTGTGTTGTGGAGTTAGCTAAAAACCACAACGTTTTATTAATTGTTGCAATTGCAGAAATAACAATTTCCTAAGAAAAAAGAAGGAAAAATTAAATACACCAACATTTATTGAGCGCTTACTAAAGTGCGGATGTGTCAGTGTGTGGCTCGTGGCCTAAAGATAGCATCTCTTGAGATTGCAAATGTTCCAGGTGCGTGGTAGCTCGTGGCCTTTCATATCGCGCACTCTGTACGCACCGTCGCCTAATGCCTCTGTGACCTCGTAAGGCCCTTCCCACTTTGGTCCGAGCTTGCCCGTGTCTTCTGCGTGGCTGGCATCGTTGGCGCGGTATACAAAGTCCCCTGGTTTGAAAGAAGTGCTTCTGACGCGTGCATCATAATATTTCTTCATCTTTGATTTGGATTTTGCTTCGCGAATAGCCGCCCGTTCGCGTCGTTCTTCCAACAGATCTAAGTCAATGCGTCGTTCATCATCGTTTGTTGCGATGTTAACTTCCGATGTACGGATTGTTGGCATTCCAATTTCTGCTGGTATAACAGCTTCTGTTCCGTAGACAAGAGAAAAAGGTGTATCGCCATTGCTGACTTTGATTTCTGTGCGGTGAGCCCACAAAACATGCGATAATTCATCTACCCATATTCCTTTATGTCTGTCCAAGCGCGCCTTAATTCCTTCACCCAGGCTACGATTCGCGCGTTCTACTAATCCATTTGTTTGTGGATGTTTAACTGACGCGAAGTGCTGTGTGATGTTTAACTGCGCGCACCAATCTTTGAATGGGTTATCACAGAATTGTTTTCCGTTGTCCGAAATAATTTCTCCAGGTAGGCCGAAGCGGCATACAATGTTGTCCCAAACGAATCGTTTGACCTGGTTGCCTGTGATACTTGCTACTGCTTTCGCCTCGATCCATTTGGTAAAGTAGTCAATGGCGACAATGAGGAACTTGAGTCCTCCTGCCGCGACTGGAAAGGGTCCAGCAATGTCAATTCCCCATTTGTGGAATGGCCATGGTGAGGTGATGGGTGTTATCCATGTGGGATTTTCTTCCTCTATCACTGTGGATACTTCCATCTCAGAGATGGATTTGTTTTTCAAGGTTTCCACCAATACCTGCTTTGACAGGTGTGCAAAGCTTGTGGATGCGATTTTACTAAGCGCATCGGCTTTTTTGTTTTCTCCTCGTGGGATTTGTTTGATGGAAAACTTGTCAAAATTCTTGATCAAGGATTTGGCTTTATCGAGGTATTGGATCATATGTTCTTCTTGAGCCACATACTCGCCTAATACGTGGTTAACTACTAGTCGTGAGTCCACATTAGCTTCTAGGTTGCGTATACCCATTTGATTTGCTATGCGTAGTCCAGCCAGTAATGCTTCATATTCTGCCTCATTGTTTGTGGCTATGAACTCAAAGCGTAGGGCGTAAGTGTGCTCTGTCCCATATGGGCTTGTAAGGATAAGACCTGCGCCTGATCCTTCTGCGCTGAGGATCCATCTGTAAATAGAACCCATGGTTCTTGTAATGGTACTTCAATCTTTGGTGATGGAGTATCATCCTCTAGCTTCTCGATAATGAAATCAGCCAGTATCTGTCCTTTGATCGCGGTGCGCGGCCTGTAGGAGATATTATGTTCGCTCAATAACACACTCCACTTTTGGAGTCGCCCTGATGCGTCAGGTTTAGAGATAACCTGCTTGATGGATTGGTCCGTGATTACAGCTATCGGATGCGCTTGGAAGTACCTGCGCAGTCTTTTAGCTGCGAATACTAGAGCTAGGACCAGTTTCTCCATAGCGGTGTAGTTAGTCTCTGTCTTCTTGAGGGCTTTGCTTACGAAGTATATAGGTGTTTGAACAGAGTTTCTGTCTGTCTATAGTACCGCGCTGACAGCTCCATGGGTCGCTGAGAGATACATGATCAATTCTTCCCCTTGTCGGGGTGCGACAAGCTTTGGTAGCTCTGCTAGGTTTTGTTTCAGCTGTTGGAAGGCTCCCTCCGCTTCTGGAGTCCATCGAAAATCCCCCTTCTTTGTGCACTTCGTGAGTGTTTTAAAGAGAGGAAGTGATTTGTCCGCTGATTTGGACAAGAATCGGTTCAGCCCAGCTAATTTGCCGTTTAGTGACTGGACTTCTTTTAGTGTGCGCTGTGAAGGTAGTTCGATAACCGCTCTTGTCTTTTCTGGGCAAGGTTTAATACCATCGGGTTCTATTAGATATCCAAGAAACATGCTTTCTGTTGCTCCAAAAGTGCACTTCTTAGGATTCAATTTCATGTTTATTCTTCCCAATGTTTTAAATGTCTCCTCTATGTCGCGCACCAGTTCCTCTTCGGTATGGCTTTTTATGACTAGGTCATCAACATAGACTTCCAAATTGCGGCCTACTTGCTTCTCAAATGCATTATCCACTAACCGTTGGTATGTGGCTCCTGCATTTTTTAAGCCAAAGGGCATTTTTGTGTAGCAATACACCCCTTGACTCTTATGGAAAGCTGTTTTTTCTTCATCCTCCTTGGCCATTTGAATTTGGTGGTATCCTTTGTACGCGTCTAGGAAGCACTTAAAGGGATACCCGCACAGGGATTCTACTTTCCAATCGATTTCTGGTAGTGGGTAGCAGTCTTGTGGACATGCTTTGTTGAGATCGGTGAAGTCCACGCACATTCTCCAGCAACCATCGCTTTTCTTTACAATTACTGGGTTGGAAAGCCAATCGTGGTAATAAACCTCTCGCATGATCCCTGCGTCTACGAGTTTGTGTACTTCCTCTAGGATAGCTTTTGCGCGTTCTGGAGCTTGGCCACGTTTTTTCTGGCGTATTGGAGGATATCCTTGTCGGATTTCGAGCTTATGTTCAGTAATGGCTCTTGGCACTCCGGTCATGTGTTTAGGTTCCCATGCAAAGATGTTAAGGTTCTTTTGCAATAATGCGCACACAGCTGCTCTGCCCTTGTCGGACAGTGATCCCCCAATTGATATCTCTTGGTTAGGGTAATCTGGGTGGATTGCAACTTTCAGGTTTGTCACCTTGGTCGTGTGCTGTTCTGGAGCGCGCGGAATTTCATCTGCTACCACGTTGCATTCTCTTGGTGATGTGGTAGTGTTATAGAGGGTGACGATCCCTCCTTCCACTGGGAATTTGAGCATCCCATGTGCGGTGGATGGGACCGCGCGCATAGCGGATATCCCTGGTCTCCCAATAATGCCATTGTATGATGAAGGAGACCTGATCACCATGAAGTTCATCCAAGCCGTTGTAGAATGGTATTCATTACCAATGACTACCAGCATGCGTAACTGTCCCATGGGCCAAATTTTTTCACCTGTGAATCCAGTCAGCGACGTCGTGGCCGGAATTAACTGGTTTTGTATCTCAGGCTTTAGCCTTCTGAAGCAGTGTTCATACATGATGTCTGCAGATGCTCCTCCATCGACATACATGCGGTGGATCTCGTGACCTCCCGCTTGTATCTCGATGGTGAGTGGTTCGATTACTGCGTTGTCCGCAGTGAGGGTGGGAAAAGAGATATGGTTTCCCTTGGAAAACCTTTGGCTGACTTTTTGCTTCGTACTTCGCTGCCATGATTGTATCATGTATATTGTTTCAGCTTTATTTTTTGGCATCTCCTTTTTGGCCCCATTCCTTTGTCTATCTTTCCCCTCCTTGATGTTTTTAACGAGGTGGTCCATCTTACCTTCCCTCACTAATTTATCAATTAGCTGGCGTAGCTGAACGCACTCGTTAGTGGTGTGACCCTTCTGTCCATGGTATTCGCAGTATCCTCCTCCAATGCGCTTTTCTTCTGGCGTTAACATTGGTGGAGGTTTTAGGAAATTTGCTCCCTCTGTCGCGAATATTTCCTTAGGGGTTTTTGTGAGTGGGACATACTTGTCGTTATCCCTTCCATTATTCTGGTTGCGATAATTCCTGTTGCGATTGCCACCTTGGTCATTGGATTGTCTCCTTGACTGTTCTTGTGGTTTAAAGGTTGAGTAACCTTTTTTGCTGTCTGCCGCTGCCGCTTCCCCTTGAACAAAGGATCTGGTGCGCTTTGTTAGCTCATCAAAGCTTTGGGGTACTTTGTCATTTAGCTTCCGTATCAGCTCTGGGTTATTGATCCCGTTCATGAACCCTGATATTTTTAGTACCTCGGGACATGCCTTGACTTGCATGCATTCATCTTTGAAGCACTCCATATAAGCGCTTGTGGATTCCCCTTGGCGCTGTTTCACTCTGGCTAGTTCCACAGGGTTCTTTGCGCACTTCCTTCGTTGCGTGAAATTTAGGCGGAATGCTTTCCGCAGCTCTTCAAACCCATTTATGCTTCGTCGTGGAAGCTTGCTGAACCATGTTCGCGCATTCCCCACTAATGTAGAGTTGAACATATGGCACCACACAGGTTGTGGCCAGTTTTCGATAGCAGTTGCTGACTCGAAAATTTTTAGGTGATCATCAAGATCCCCCGTGCCATCATATGTTTTCACATTAGTGGGCATGCGCCTTTTCTTGTCATCTGAGAAATCGCTTATGCGTCGCGTGAACGCATCGATTTTATGTCGACGCCAAGGAAGGGAAATATCCTCATCTTCGTTGTTCCGGCGTCGGTTCTTGGATTTCCAATGTCCCGTCTCTCTGTCCTCGTTGTCCGAGGAGTTGCTTGAGGGGGAGTTGTTTCTCCTACGAAGCTTGCGCCGTTTATCCTCGGAGTCTGAATTTGAAGGACTTGTACTTGGGGAGTGGTGTTTCCCCAACCTATCTTGGATTCTTCTGCTTCCTGACCTTGAGGTGCTTACGCTTGGTGAGCGTTGTCGTCCAAGTCTATCTTGTACTCTGCGGCTACCAAGCCTATCATGGACACTGTTGTGCTTCGCATTGTATTCGTAATCCTCTGAGTATTGAGAGTTAGATGTTGTACCAAGTCTATCATGGACGTTGGTACGCCTCTCACTGTTTCTGCGCTCATGTTGGCGCGGTGGAGATTTTTCTTGGTTAAAGTTTAGCCGATTTTGCAGGTTGCGGCTTGACCTTTTCCTTGTCTCCTCTTGCATGAGACGAGTTAGAGTCTCATAGTGTTGGGACACGAAATCGTTTAATGCCACTCCAGGTGCATCCTCTTCTACTGCGAGGATGTTTGTCTCCGCATGGGGTTCCCTCTCTCTATTAGGTGCTCCCGGTGGCACAGTGTTGTCCACTATGGGTGCCACATGGTGGGGAGTGGTAAAGAGGGTGTGCTGAATGTCTTCAGCACTTGAGACTACGGTCGCAGTTCGGGTTGTTCCCAAAGGCAATTCTACCGCGGCCAGGATTGGAGTTACATTCGACTCCCGATGACCAGCCGCACTGGTTGTTCCAGAGGTTGGTTTAGAAGTCGAATCTTGATGCTTCTTCCTATGTGAATCATCACGTGTTTTCTCCATCTGCGGAGTCCGCTGACCTGAGTTTTTGTTTTTTGGCATTCTGGTCTTGAGTTCTTAGTGTAGGGTCCCACGGATGGCGCCACTTGTTGATACAAAAGTTAGGCTTACCTTGTTTGAACTCCTGCTCTCGTACCAATTAGAGCTTTAGTGCTTGTGAAACCTGCGCACTAAGAAAGTAAACAACACCGTTAGGCTTATCGTGGGATTGTCTCCCACGATTAGACTCCGGCGTGAGAGTAAGTAATCGGTTTTAGGGTTTGTAGAAGAGTTAGGGATTGTGTAAATCGTACCTTTTAATGAGAATATATCATTCTATATATAGGGCGCAGAAACCGTGTAGGTTTCTTGCTCCTTACTCTTCGCACTCGTGGTGCTTATCTTAGGTAAGGATATCTATCCGTGAATAGAGGATCCTTATCCCTTAATTATGCGTACCGGTTGGGCTTTGGGCTTCGTGAGCCCATGCCGTTGGTATTAAAGGCCCAAGTCATTTGTCATGATAACCCACTCGTGGTGGGTTTGGGCTTAGTAATGTCTATAATTTGGGCTCGTGGCCCAACTATAGGCTATACGTCATCAGTTTGGTTAGCAAATTGGGGAATGAAACTATCAGTGGATACTCATAGACTCATAGTTGGGAGGGAGAGACTCCTTTTCTAAGGCCTTGTTTGGCTAAGCTTATTTAGTGGGCTTAGGCTTAGGCTTATTGGCTTATGGCTTATATAACACAAGCTTATTAGCCCATGCTAGTGTTTGGATTAGCTCATGGTTAATAAGCTTATAAGCTCAAAAGTGTTTGGTTTGGCTTATGTTTGCCTATGTTGGTTTATGTTAGTAAATGACTAAAAAGGACATGATTTGGCTTATGTTGGCTTACGTTGGTTTACATGAGAAACAACAAGAAATTTAAGGTGAAAAATGAGGTCAAAAATGTAAATTTACAAGGGGGTGAGTTATATAATCCGGATACCTCATAAAAAAGCCCCATTTTCTTGGTTTATCAAAACCCCCATAAATAAGCTCATAAGCCCGCTCAAATAAGCTTAGCCAAACACTTGGTTTAGGCTTATGAGCTTATATAACCTAATAAGCTCATAAGCCCACTAAATAAGCTTTGCCAAACACCCCCAAATTCATTCCTTATTCATGTGTGGTTCATCTTGAATATTAACTACTTGACCATTTTCTTCCTTTTACTCTTCTCCTTCATCATAAAACTAACTATGAAACTGCATAATAAAACATCAATCAATTTGCCAAATACCAAGTTCACAAAATGCTTAAACATATGTCTCAAAGTAGCAACCAGACATCAGTACACCAAATCACATTCATATTTTGTTCATTAAAAAGATAAAGTAAAATAGTTTAAAACATCTTTGGCAAAACAAAAAATTATTGACGTTCTTAGCATCCTACTTCTTCAAAAACTTTGTCATTGTGTCAAATCAATAGCCTCATCAGTAATACCCTAACTGAGAGTATGAGATTATACATCTTAACATGTATACAACTTTGATTATTTGATCTTTAATATTCTCTTTTTATTCTTGAAACTCAAACAAACTTTTAGGTTAATGTGTTTTCTTAAGACTTGGTAACTATTAATTATATACCTGCAACATCATAAATATTTTAATTAATATAATTAATTTTAATATGGGTTTATGGGTACACCCACGGGTAGTTTGACGGGTATACCCGTGGGTATTTTAAATGGGTGTCATGGGTTTACCTGAGATGGGTATGCCTCACCCGTCACCCACCCTCCACCAAGTGATGGGTAGAGATTTTCACCCACGACCCACCCGTGGGTAAAAATTGACGAGTTTACCCACCCATTTATGGCGGTTACTCGCGGGTTGTGGGTTTTTTCTCGCCCATTGCTATCCCTACTCCCACCCCATCTGTCATGAGCATAACTTTTCATAATAGGCTGTGTTTGGCAAAGGGCTTATAGGGGCTTGGGCTTTTAAAATAAGTCTCATTTGTCATGGGGCTTTTGGAAGGGCTTATAAAATAAGTCGGCTAAAAACTTTAGTCTCATAAAAGGGGCTAAAAACTTTAGCCCGGGGCTTTTAATGAATAAATTACTTATTTACCCACAAAAATATCTAACATATACAAAAACTTATTTAATTTTGTCATTTTTAGTAATTTTGCAATAATAATCCCCAGCCCTAGCCCCAACCCATTTGCCAAATAAGTTTATAAAAATACAAATTTAATTTCGGCTTATAATATAAGTACAAGCCCCAACCCCAACCCATTTCGCCAAACATACCCTAAATCTTCATTATCGTCGATCTTATTTTTTTCTCTCGTTTTGTTGGTTGGTTGGTTTCACCCAATCATCAAAAGAACATATGAACTGCTCATTTATGTAACCCTTATCGTCATCATTGTAGTTTACTGTGTCTATATAAAGTTTTTGTTGTGAAATATCACTTCTTTTTCAAAAATAAATTTCTCCATCTTTTGTGGTGGTTTCTGGTGGGTAAGCTCGAGAGGAAGTGCAAAAAGAAGATGAAGTATAGTTCTTGATGAAGGTTAATAAACATGAATTTTAGGATGTATTTTTCTTTTTTAGTTGGATATGTCCATCTCACTTGTGATTCCCGTATCCCCACAAAACAAACCTAACAATATTAATCATACTTTTCTATCAATCTCATACTATCCATTTATCAAATACATAGTGATTGTGATTCCCACTTGCAAACCAAACGCACCCTTAGTTATGATTGGAGTGTTACCTATGCTTTATGTGTGATGGTGAGTCTTGTTTAGCCTATGCTTTAATTCCATTTGTGACAACCTTTCCCTTACTGTAAGGGATTATTGTTCGTGATCCCACCGCAACCAGGGCCGTCTCATTGATTTGGGTGCCCGGTGTGAAACTACAAATGAGGCCCCGTAAATCACGAAAAGCTTAACTATTATGGAAAATTCAAAACATAATATACTTAAATATGTATAAATACTAATAAACATATACTAAATCAGATGCCTCCTCACATAATATTTAAAAAGGGTTATAAAAATTCAAGTTAGACATGTATAAATATTAATGAACATATGCTAAATCGGAGGTTTTAAATGAAAGAAAAGTCAACCCAAAGTTTTTAAAAGTAAAAAATTATCAAATTTAGACTTTGGGTGAAAAGTTTAAGAAAATTACAGGTTTGGTCCCTGAAGTTTCACAATTGACATAAAAGGTCCCTAAACTTTCAAAGATTGTCAAAATTAGTCCATGGTCAAAATTAATTCAAAGAAAAGTCAACTTAGGTCCTTGGGAAATCACAATTTATCATAAACGGCCCTTGGAGTAAAGTTTTCACAAAATGGCATAAACGGCCCCTCAACTTTGAAATTTGGCAAAACAAGTCCCCGGGATTTCAAATTTTGGAAATCTACTTTTATGATCCTTTGGTAAATAAAACTTGGCAAGAATAACCCTTGTAACTATTTTGGAAAATTTACACATCAGGTCCCCTAATTTTCAGCCAAGTTACATTTTTGGTCCTTGTGAATTTCATAATAAACACCAAACGGATCCCTTAATTATTATTACCCAAAACAAGCCCACTCCAATTCTTGGCCCAGTCCACCTCACAGCCCATCACCAACACAGCCCACCCCCTTACCCGGTTTAAAATAATACCTCCCCCACTTTGACCCTCCTTTGACCCAACTCCACATCATCACCCTCACCCCTGCCATCCCTGCAAACACCTGCAACACTCCATCTCCACCCTCCCAATCATCACCCCTACACACTACCACCCCCCTCCAAACACCCCAGCCCAAACAACACTCTCTGGCTTCAATTATTATAAAGAAAACTCCAAAAAGCAATTTGGCGCCAAAAATTAACAAACGGCCATGATCAAATTCACTAATCCTACGGCCTAGAAAAAAAGTGGGAAAAAGCCAGGAGTCCTTTTTGAAGGCTATAAGTAATGGAAAGAAGCCATGGAGCAGGTGTTAGATAATTTTTAGAGTAGATTTTAGTTTAAATTTAGCCAATTTCAAAGTTATTGTAATTTCTTCATTTTCAGTCTTGTAACTTGTTACTCTTAATTAATCTAAGGTTTTCAATTCTGAAATATTAAGTCTCAGTACATTTTTAGCTTCATCAATAATAAATAAGTAAAATATAAGAAAATAAATAAATAAATAAATAAATAAAAGAAATGGAAGAAGAAAAAGAGCATTGCAGGAATGATGGAATGGTTTAGTGCTCATGGGAGCTTAGGTTCATAGTTGGTTCATGGTTCTCAGGTCCTTGCAGAAAAGCATTTTGTAAGCCATATTTCTAAATTTTGGCACTTTACTGTAGAATTGCTAATTACTACTTCTTTATGTGTTGTTTATGCTTATTTGGTGTAATGAAGTGAAAGTGTTGCTTAATATTGAACCCTTGTTCATTGGAATTTAGTATTACTCAGCTTGGCATTTTCACTGAAAATTTAGCATACAGTAGATTAATGATGTTGTGTTGTTATTATTGGTAATTCTAGGTTTATCTCAGTTTATTGAAGCATTGTGAGTGCCTATGTAACAAATCCTAGGTCCAAAGCAGTCCCATGCTATGAAAGTCTTGAAATCATAGTTTTTAAGGGGGTGTTTGGGCTTGCTGATTCATGTGAGTTGGGAATTGATTTTGTTGTCAACTCTGGAATTTACATGTCACCTTAGGTAATAATAGATCAATGAATGCCATAAATCAGTAGGTTATAAGCAATAAGTCAAACTTAGCTTTGATCTCACATTACATTAACTGTTAAAAATCTTTATATTGCATAGTTAGTCACATAGGTCCTTTAGTTGTTATAATCACTTAATTCAGTCATAAATTAACTTTAAACATCATAAGTAGTCAATTAGGATAGATTAAAACTCACTTAAGTCAACTTTTATCAAATCTTAAAAAGTCAAGTATGCATACTGTCAGAATGGGACGGATTTTCAATGCCTTTGTAGGGTTTGATTCTTGTTAGAACTAGATAAAAATTGGTGAGTTGCAATCTATGGTAGCCTGTTCTTAAATTTCAAAAAGAAATTTGGGTTTTGAACCTTGTTTGCTTATTGAAAAGCTAGTCCAAAGTTGCATGTTTGGCCATCTCTTCCCCTGCTGCAGCAGTTATAGCAGCCACCACCACCACTTGGTGGTGGTTTTGTGGCCACCACAGTGGTCCCCACACCTAGCTTTTAGGTTTTCCCAACCACCCTCCTACCAGAGTTCCCCCTTTGACCTTTAGTTTGACTTTAGGATCCCTGGGACCCACCTGGTTGAGCCTCTCATATCTGTCCCATTTTCAGTTAATAAGCAAAGTATCCAAGTGCTTATCTCATTCTTAACAGCTTATTTGTGATCAACATTTGTCATTTCTGGCTTATTGTTGTTTGTTTAACTTATTTGTATCTGTTTTCATCAAAGTGGGACCCACACAAGCTCATTTGAGCTCAATTGCCCAAACAGTCAACAAAAGTCAACTGATTTGGTTAAGGGGGTGCTACTGCTTATTTATAAGCTGATTTCAAAAGTGTGTTTACAAAAGTTTTCTATTTTTATTATTAAAGTTAGTTTGTAAAAGAAAATCCAAGAAAAAACCAATTTAAAATAAGTGATAGTTTCTATTTAATGTAATTTAATTTTAATTTTCATTTTTAAATTTTTATTAAGTACTTAGCTATTTTATATTTTTATTAAATTACTCATATATTAAAGTATTTATAATAATTTTTTCAGATTTTTGTTTTATCATTTAGTATTTATTAGAATTAATCTTAGTTTTATTAATTATTAATTAATGATTAGTTTAAAATAGCATAATTAGTTTTTATTAAGTAAAACCTAGTTTTTATATTTTTCCTAGCTTTTATATAATGTAAAATAATTTTAGAAATTTTCTTGTAATTTTTACTGTTCATTTAGTATTTTTTATAATTTAAAACAGTTTAATTAGGTAATTAATGTTTAATTAGTAATTAATTAATAGAAAATTCACAAAAAGACAAAAATACTTATTTTAAATTTTAAAGCTTATTTTTAGTTATTTCATAATTTTAGAAATTTTATTTTCATTTTTCTAGTATTTAATTAGTATTAAATTATATTTAAGTGTTTTAAATATTAATAATTAGTATTTAATTAATATTAAATAATTAATTAGGGTTAAAATTTATTTTAATTTTCTAAAAATTTTCGTTTACCCTTAGGTTTGTAAAAAAGTCATTTTCACCCCCTGGGTGTTTTCAGATCTCAGATTTCACGTTTTATTTTGTACGTTTACGTTTTATTTAAACGTGAACGTACGCGTTTTAGGTTTTAAACGTTTCTGGGTTTTCAAACTTTCCAGTCTTGTAAATACAGTGTATTTAAGCTATTTTCTTTTATATTTCAGTAGTATAATCAATCACAACTCACTTATACCTTTTCCTGTCTAAATTCACCCGATCACAAATCCGTTTTAATACCATCCACACCTTGTCGGGACATAACGACCCGGGAAAACCCTATATTACCCGGAGCATTGACCTAAGGAGTTTGACCTTGTTGACCATTGACTTGGTCAACTTAAGGTTGACTGTTTAGCATCAATCAACTTTTGGCGCCGCTGCCGGGGAGGTTGTGTGCGTATCTAAACGGTTTTTCTTATTAGTGTCTTTGGAATTGGTTCCATTGTACATTTATCCATCCTTTGTTCATATTTTCCTATTTTCAAAAAAAAACCGTTCACGAAAACTTTTTAAACTCAGTTTTCAACGAACACAAAAAACACAAAAACATTTTCTTTCTCATTTGTACAAAATGTCTATCCAAAAATCCAAAAACATTCACCTTTACCCTCTCACATCTTTGATTCTCATTTCCTCACCCTTTATACACATTTGATTCTTTCTATGTCTCATCCACACTTTCTGGTTTGCCAGTGGTGTGGTAGTTCTTATAATGGTGGCAATTGCCCCGGTTGTGGCATGGTAGAGTCAGGAAACGGGTCTGTCTATAACTAGAATCCATATTCTTACCATGACACGACTGATTTATTCCACCAGCTACCACACCATCAGTCTCAACAGTTTTACTGTTGTGAGCACTGTGGTGGTTCACACTACAGTTCTGATTGTCAATCGGGAAACACGCTTGTCTATGAGCAGTTTCCCGATAACAATTATGACTCTAGCACATACGACTCACAGCCTCAACAATTTTACTGTTGTGATTACTGTGGAGGTCCACATTTCAGCTCAGATTGTCAAACGGGAAATCCATATCCTTGTGACAATTTTGACACACCTTATTACGACCAACCTCCGCAGTACGATATAAATCAAGCACTTCTTCCAGAAATGCAAAATATGATGAAAATCGTTGATGAGCTTAAGGGTTTAGTTAAAGACTTTGCCCAAAGACATACTCATAAAAAATCCATGGAATAATTGCTAGCTGAAAAGCAGGCTGCTAGAATAACTTCCCAAGATGCATATGAAAAATCCGTGAGGGAATCCATTGCAAGAGAAAAAGCAGCCAAATCAAGCTCTTTGTTCCGTTTCATTCCTGATGACAGTGATGATGAGGATACACTTGACATCCTTGAATTTTATAAAACTTCAAGTTCATCAGTTGATACCCCAGCAGTTGAGATTCCATCTCAAACAACTGCTATCACACCCGAGGTTCCCACTCACTCTTTGATCATGGGGGACGAGCATCTTGACACTATTCCTGATAAGGAATCAGACGAATTCATAAAGTCTAATGTTGAGAACCTTGTTCCAATCCCAAGAGAGTCACAGGGAACTCTTGAGCACATTTGTGATATTCCTTCACCTCTTGAGTGTTCAAACGATCATTTTGAGACTTTCTCAGATTTTAATGATGATTGTACATCTCATGGAGACATTGAGTATATTGAGGCACCACTGCCCCATCCTGATGTTGATCCTCTTCTTGAGGAGTTCGCTGATGAACTTACTCACATCAATCCACTTTCATTTGAAGGTGATGATGGTCTCCTCGACTTTGAAGCCGATCTGGGAGAAATTGAAAGTCTCCTTTATCATGATCCGTCACTCACTTCTTATCCCGACAATCCAATTGAGAATAATAATCACTTTGTTCCCGAAACATTCAATACGACTCTCACCAATCCTCTATTTGAATTCGAATCTGAATTCACTATGATTTCTAACAATCCAATCTTTGACAAGGATTGTGCTGAGTCCACAATGGAACATGAGTTCACAAATTCACATCTTGTGAATCATTCTCTTCATGAGGAGTTCTCCGGTGAACTCACTCATCATATTATGACTCCTCCGGAGTTTGATAGCCCGGGGGGAGATGCACTCAATCTTGAGGATTTGCAAATTCCCACCCACCCTCCCGGGATATTTACGAGCTTAACCCTTGAAATCCAAACTCAGGCTACGGAGCCTGATCTCGAGGAAGAAGATCAAATCATGATTTTCATCATGGTTTTCTTCCTTTTCTTCACCTACAGGGTGACTTCTCCTGTTCTTCATTCCTTCGGGAATGAGGACATTATCTTTGACCCCGACATCACCGCTTATAGTTTATACTATCTTAAGCCTGGGTCTATATATCTCATCGGTGTGGAACTTTCACGTGCTTCAAATGTTTGTCCAAACATCTTGAATGAAAGTCCGATTGAGATTGTTTCTTCCACATCATGCTTCCCCAAGGACTAATGAATTCGGGGTCGAGTCAAGCTAGCGACTCGGTAAACAAAAACAGTAGCATGCTTATAGGGTTTTCACCCTAAGTGTGGGGGAGTCCACCATGCTATGGTTACAAGAGTGAAAAACAAAATGGTGTTTTCCACGCTTAGCTTGTAATGTTGCCCTTTTACGTTCAAAATGTCGGCATAATAGCCGGGACTTTGAATATTGAGGACAATATTCATGCTTAGTGTGGGGGGGTATTTCGCTATTCTAGCGAATTTTATCACATTTTACTATCTTATACCCCCGTTTTTGACCAAAATTTTTCAAAATTTTTTCACTAGAGCTCAAAATTTTTTGTGGTAATCAGTCCGCCTTGTCTAACTGACAAAAGGGATTGGCTAGTCCAGGAGCAAACGACTCTTGGTAAAGACATCTCAAATCCGTTTATGGCTTGCAATTTGCCCAAAATTGTATGGTTCCTCAACTCCCAAAAAAAACAAATGAGTTGGCTAGCCCGCAAGATTATGGCTTGTGGTAAAGGCCGTGGAAAATCCATAATTGGTAATCAGCTCACCAAGATGTTGACTATTCCATCAAGAGTTGGCTAGTCCAGAAGCAAACGGCTTTTGGTAAAGACTAATCAAATCCGTTGACAGCTGGTGGTTTGCTCAAAATCACACGGTTATCAGGTGTGCCACAGTTCTTACACCTGGCTACTCCAGAAGTGATGGCTTTTGGTAAAGAGTTTAAAATCCATCATGTTTTTCTCAAAAGATTGCTAGGGACTAGCAATAGTTTAGTGTGAGGGATTGATGAGTGTGTAAATACTAATCATTTTTATCGTATCTGAACTGCCAAAACATCCAAAAACACTCAGAAACGCATCAAAATTCAGAAATTATTCCAAAAATGTGTTTTATATGTTTTAGATGCAAAATGTTTAAAAACAAATGAAAAACGAACAAAGTTTGCACAATTGGCAGTTTCAGTCCCTCAAGTTTCAAAAATTGGCAAAACTAGTCCCTAAAGGTTTTAAATGAAAGAAAAGTCAACCCAAAGTTTTTAAAAGTAAAAAATTATCAAATTTAGACTTTGGGTGAAAAGTTTAAGAAAATTACAGGTTTGGTCCCTGAAGTTTCACAATTGACATAAAAGGTCCCTAAACTTTCAAAGATTGTCAAAATTAGTCCCTGGTCAAAATTAATTCAAAGAAAAGTCAACTTAGGTCCTTGGGAAATCACAATTTATCATAAACGGCCCTTGGAGTAAAGTTTTCACAAAATGGCATAAACGGCCCCTCAACTTTGAAATTTGGCAAAACAAGTCCCCGGGATTTCAAATTTTGGAAATCTACTTTTATGATCCTTTGGTAAATAAAACTTGTCAAGAATAACCCTTGTAACTATTTTGGAAAATTTACACATCAGGTCCCCTAATTTTCAGCCAAGTTACATTTTTGGTCCTTGTGAATTTCATAATAAACACCAAACGGATCCCTTAATTATTATTACCCAAAACAAGCCCACTCCACTTCTTGGCCCAGTCCACCTCACATCCCATCACCAACACAGCCCACCCCCTTACCCGGTTTAAAATAATACCTCCCCCACTTTGACCCTCCTTTGACCCAACTCCACATCATCACCCTCACCCCTGCCATCCCTGCAAACACCTGCAACACTCCATCTCCACCCTCCCAATCATCACCCCTACACACTACCACCCCCCTCCAAACACCCCAGCCCAAACAACACTCTCTGGCTTCAATTATTATAAAGAAAACTCCAAAAAGCAATTTGGCGCCAAAAATTAACAAACGGCCATGATCAAATTCACTAATCCTACGGCCTAGAAAAAAAGTGGGAAAAAGCCAGGAGTCCTTTTTGAAGGCTATAAGTAATGGAAAGAAGCCATGGAGCAGGTGTTAGATAATTTTTAGAGTAGATTTTAGTTTAAATTTAGCCAATTTCAAAGTTATTGTAATTTCTTCATTTTCAGTCTTGTAACTTGTTACTCTTAATTAATCTAAGGTTTTCAATTCTGAAATATTAAGTCTCATTACATTTTTAGCTTCATCAATAATAAATAAGTAAAATATAAGAAAATAAATAAATAAATAAATAAATAAAAGAAATGGAAGAAGAAAAAGAGCATTGCAGGAATGATGGAATGGTTTAGTGCTCATGGGAGCTTAGGTTCATAGTTGGTTCATGGTTCTCAGGTCCTTGCAGAAAAGCATTTTGTAAGCCATATTTCTAAATTTTGGCACTTTACTGTAGAATTGCTAATTACTACTTCTTTATGTGTTGTTTATGCTTATTTGGTGTAATGAAGTGAAAGTGTTGTTTAATATTGAACCCTTGTTCATTGGAATTTAGTATTACTCAGCTTGGCATTTTCACTGAAAATTTAGCATACAGTAGATTAATGGTGTTGTGTTGTTATTATTGGTAATTCTAGGTTTATCTCAGTTTATTGAAGCATTGTGAGTGCCTATGTAACAAATCCTAGGTCCAAAGCAGTCCCATGCTATGAAAGTCTTGAAATCATAGTTTTTAAGGGGGTGTTTGGGCTTGCTGATTCATGTGAGTTGGGAATTGATTTTGTTGTCAACTCTGGAATTTACATGTCACCTTAGGTAATAATAGATCAATGAATGCCATAAATCAGTAGGTTATAAGCAATAAGTCAAACTTAGCTTTGATCTCACATTACATTAACTGTTAAAAATCTTTATATTGCATAGTTAGTCACATAGGTCCTTTAGTTGTTATAATCACTTAATTCAGTCATAAATTAACTTTAAACATCATAAGTAGTCAATTAGGATAGATTAAAACTCACTTAAGTCAACTTTTATCAAATCTTAAAAAGTCAAGTATGCATACTGTCAGAATGGGACGGATTTTCAATGCCTTTGTAGGGTTTGATTCTTGTTAGAACTAGATAAAAATTGGTGAGTTGCAATCTATGGTAGCCTGTTCTTAAATTTCAAAAAGAAATTTGGGTTTTGAACCTTGTTTGATTATTGAAAAGCTAGTCCAAAGTTGCATGTTTGGCCATCTCTTCCCCTGCTGCAGCAGTTATAGCAGCCACCACCACCACTTGGTGGTGGTTTTGTGGCCACCACAGTGGTCCCCACACCTAGCTTTTAGGTTTTCCCAACCACCCTCCTACCAGAGTTCCCCCTTTGACCTTTAGTTTGACTTTAGGATCCCTGGGACCCACCTGGTTGAGCCTCTCATATCTGTCCCATTTTCAGTTAATAAGCAAAGTATCCAAGTGCTTATCTCATTCTTAACAGCTTATTTGTGATCAACATTTGTCATTTCTGGCTTATTGTTGTTTGTTTAACTTATTTGTATCTGTTTTCATCAAAGTGGGACCCACACAAGCTCATTTGAGCTCAATTGCCCAAACAGTCAACAAAAGTCAACTGATTTGGTTAAGGGGGTGCTACTGCTTATTTATAAGCTGATTTCAAAAGTGTGTTTACAAAAGTTTTCTATTTTTATTATTAAAGTTAGTTTGTAAAAGAAAATCCAAGAAAAAACCAATTTAAAATAAGTGATAGTTTCTATTTAATGTAATTTAATTTTAATTTTCATTTTTAAATTTTTATTAAGTACTTAGCTATTTTATATTTTTATTAAATTACTCATATATTAAAGTATTTATAATAATTTTTTCAGATTTTTGTTTTATCATTTAGTATTTATTAGAATTAATCTTAGTTTTATTAATTATTAATTAATGATTAGTTTAAAATAGCATAATTAGTTTTTATTAAGTAAAACCTAGTTTTTATATTTTTTATAGCTTTTATATAATGTAAAATAATTTTAGAAATTTTCTTGTAATTTTTACTGTTCATTTAGTATTTTTTATAATTTAAAACAGTTTAACTAGGTAATTAATGTTTAATTAGTAATTAATTAATAGAAAATTCACAAAAAGACAAAAATACTTATTTTAAATTTTAAAGCTTATTTTTAGTTATTTCATAATTTTAGAAATTTTATTTTCATTTTCTAGTATTTAATTAGTATTAAATTATATTTAAGTGTTTTAAATATTAATAATTAGTATTTAATTAATATTAAATAATTAATTAGGGTTAAAATTTATTTTAATTTTTCTAAAAATTTTCGTTTACCCTTAGGTTTGTAAAAAAGTCATTTTCACCCCCTGGGTGTTTTCAGATCTCAGATTTCACGTTTTATTTTGTACGTTTACGTTTTATTTAAACGTGAACGTACGCGTTTTAGGTTTTAAACGTTTATGGGTTTTCAAACTTTCTAGTCTTGTTAATACAGTGTATTTAAGCTATTTTCTTTTATATTTCAGTAGTATAATCAATCACAACTCACTTATACCTTTTCCTGTCCAAATTCACCCGATCACAAACCCGTTTTAATACCATCCACACCTCGTCGGGACATAACGACCCGGGAAAACCCTATATTACCCGGAGCATTGACCTAAGGAGTTTGACCTTGTTGACCATTGACTTGGTCAACTTAAGGTTGACTGTTTAGCATCAATCAATATCTTTCATGGTTAAAACTAAAATACATGATTTTTTAAGTTATTCGTAAAAAATATACATGACTTAACTAAATTGACTATCCATCTTATTGTCTTAATATTTTTATCTGACTAACAATATATTGATGTAAGACAGTATGAACCTAAAACCCGGTGTCATAACGAGTACATCCATCACCAACACCACATCAACTTTTCACTTATCTACCAAGTCCCACCAAACATCTATAATAATAAGCACCAAACCAATCACAAAAACATAACTCATGTTAAAAACTTAAAACAAAAACACACCCAACAGTACATCCTCACACCCAACCATAACTAAAGCTATGTTCTCAAAATTATTATGAAAAAGAAAAGAAGAGAAGTGATTAAGTTTATTTTCTTTTCTCTTCCACCTAAAAGGGAGAAGGATATTTAACTAAAATTTTAAAGACACAAATAAATTTTAACTTTTTTTTAAATCGTTTCCTTTCTCTCCTAAATAAAATATTGAGAACACAAATTAAGGTGGTGTTTGTTTTTCATTAAGAGGCTCTTAAGAGCCTCTTAATCTGAACCGTTCAGACACAGTCCGACATTTTGGTCGTTTAGACCATTTGTTTTTCTTTTTCCGTTCAGACGCGTTCAGAGGCAGTAAGACCTTAATGGTCAAGACTTGAGAGGGGTGTCTGAATGACTCTTGCTGACAAAAAAAAAATAGCACAAGCAAGCAAATGTGCGGTTCAAACATGAGTTTTTTTTCCTGTTCAGATGCGGTCAGATTCTGACATTTACATCTCAGATTCATATTCAAATGTACGGTTCAGATTCAGATTCAGAGCATGTTAAAAAACAAACACCTCCTAAATATTCATTCGGTCTCGCACCAAAACCAAAATACGAGATCCATATCAGACTATGAGTAAAATAACAATCCAAACACCCCCTGAACACGTCACTAGTGCTTAGGAAACCCTAAAAAGTAAAGTAGAGATAGGGTTGCCCTAAATAATCAATCTCCTTTATATAATAAACCCAGCCGCTATACATAATATACCTCACTTCTAACAACACACACAAAAAAAAAAAATCACCAATCATCAACCATCTCAATTTCACAAGGTATAATTAATCCATTCACTTTCTTAATTTTCATATACATCTTTTGATTGTTAATTAATATTTAATTAAGTCAATTAGGCTTATTGTTATATCATATGGTGTTTGTGATTGCTTATTCAATACTTATTTATATTTAGGCAGTTTTAGCTTAAATAAGCTAATAAGTTGGATTTGTACGTTTAATTAAGATTTAAGCACATAATAAATTTGAAGTACTTATTTGCTGGAAAGATTTTAATTTTATGCTTTTAGAGAGCATAATAAGAAGATATGGACTCAAATTAAGCAACCCCTTATATAAATTTAGAACAAGTTTTGAGATTTTATCAGTTTTCAGGGGTTTGATTGCTTGTTGGTTATATATGATTGGAATAAGCAGTTTTTTAATAAGTAATTTGCTATTGCTTATTCCAAACTGCTTATGCAGAAAAAGCAGTTTGGAAATAATGTTGTGAGTTTTATCGCAGTTAGATAGTTATATTTTTATATGTATATGGTCTAGGAATATTGTGTTCACAGTTTTTCTTTCTTTTTGTTGACCAAAGAAAAGGTAGAACCGGGCAATCTTTAGACTTCGTAAAAATGGCGGACGAAGAAAATCGCATGGAGATCAAGGAGGAAGTAGCCGATGTACGTATTATCATGTTTTAGGTGGTGTTTGTTTTAGCTTATATGTTGGCTTATGTGCTTATTTGATTTCGGCTTATATATACTTATTTTGTGGCTTATTTTGAGATGTATGGGCTTATATAAGTTTATTACGGACTATGATATAACATACTTATATAAGCCCATAGATCCCAAAATAAGCCGAAAATTTAGGCTTATGAAATTTAACCTATAAGCTCATAAGCCTACATATAAGCTTAAACAAACACCCCCTTATTTGTTCTTTTTAGTATTTAATATGTTAGGATCAACTTGGATAACACATTGATAGCCCATTAAATATCAGCACAGAGTGGTCAGGCACCAAGTGCCTACAAGTCTACTTTTCAAATTAAAAATACTTAATTTTCTTGAATTACTCTAATGGACATCTTCAGACTCGATCAATGACTTTTTATATTATTGCCAAACTACATCACATTTGAAGTTGTTCATGCACGTGTTATTATCTACTTACGATGTGTGTGTGTGTGTGTGATGTTATTTGGTTCATTGAACGAGTCTCTTAATTGATGTAATAATGTGATGCAGCTTGGGGCATTTGACCCTACGAAAAAGAAGAAGAAAAAGAAGGTTGTTATTAACGATCTTGCTAATGATTCTGTTGACCAGTTGGCTGAGAAAACCGAGAGCTTAGCAGGTAATCAACTCGGCATCCAATGTTTTCCAAAGTTGCATTGACTTACACGTAGATGCATTGTATATTCAGCTGTTTTTATGTCTATCTTGATTCTAATAAATGATACCATTTCACATGCAGTTTCTGATGGAGTGGAACCTACATTTACTGGCTTAAAAAAGAAGAAAAAGAAGCAGGTTGGTACATTGGTTTTTCATAATGTGCTAAAAAGTTTAGGGTGGCAGAAACTACTGTGTTAAGTAAAGGGTCAAAGCAATATGTGCCAAAATGGGCTGGTTGTGGTAACCAGCTCACATTTTTCTTTATAAAATTTTAAAGTTTGGAAGGCTATATATAATGTATAAAAAACCATACTATTTCGTTTTTTATATGAATAGTAGAAAACTTTAGTATTACAATGTATTTTAAGTACACTTCAGGCGATGTTGACTGTTTAACCCTTTGCAAGACTGATAATTTTTTCAACTCTCAACTCACTTGTGTCTATAAAAACACTGTGCATTTAAACCTGTTTTACTTATTACTGGGTTCAAGATGTCACCTCAAAGGTTATGTATATTTCTTATTTGAGTTTTTTATGATTGTTCTAGGTAGATACAGAGCCCTTGGACGAAGATAAAGAAAATAATGGCGAAGATGTTAACGGTAAGAATGGTTTTCATTTAGCTTGTTGTCCATAACATTTTATACATGAACTTATACATCGCTCGTTTTCTAGATTCTACCAGTCAGGATGAGGAAGGAGAAGGGATTGTTTTAGAAGAAAACAAACTTCCATGGGAAGGGACTGATCGTCACTATCAGTATGATGAGGTATATATTATTTTGTGGTACAACGGAATGATGAAATGCATTTATCTAAAACAATTTCTGTTCATTCCATTGATGCTGTTCTTTTGGTTATTTATTGACATTTGTTCAGCTTCTGGGTCGAGTCTTCCATATTCTTCGTGAGCATAATCCTGAGCTTGCTGGAGATAGACGGAGAACAGTTATGAGGCCACCGCAGGTTCTTCGCGAAGGAACAAAAAAAACCGTCTTTGCCAACTTTATGGAGCTATGCAAATCGTATGTCCGCTTAACTTAATATCCACTTTCTCTATTTCTTCTGTTTGTTGTGGCAATTTCAACAAATTCTTTGTGAGTGAAAGTCTTTATGATTCTAAAATCTGTTGGTTATGTCAATCAGCATGCACAGGCAGCCGGAGCATGTTATGACCTTCTTGATGGCAGAATTGGGTACAAGCGGGTCACTTGATGGCCAGCAAAGATTGGTGGTCAAAGGAAGATTTGCACCCAAAAACTTTGAAGGGATTTTGAGGCGATACGTCAGTAAGTTAAAAAACTTTTGACTGATATCATCTTCATTTATTACATCCCCTATGTTCCATACATTATTTGCTGATAAGTTTATGTTTACAGATGAGTATGTCATCTGCAATGGTTGCAAGAGCGCGGACACTATTCTTTCAAAGGAGAATCGTCTTTTCTTTCTTAGATGCGAAAAGGTATGTCGAATTCTGTTTCAGCTTTAAATTGTCTTTTTTCATTATTACATTTGTAAAATCTTAAATCTTAAACCTGGAACAAATCTATATGATAAAGGACTATTATACATACGAACGCAATTGTATTGGTTTATTTATATTAAAGTATAAAGCATAGATACTGCTGTTAGTATTTTTTTGTTTGAATCCCCTATTTCTTTGTCACCTGAGAGTTGGACTCTTAGTAACAATCTAGGGGTAACTAGTGGCCTGTGATGAATAACAATTTTGCCTACATTGTCTGATGTTTCAGTGAAGAGAACTATACACTTCTGAGGCCTGTTTAAACATAATATAAACAAAGATTTTCTATATATACACATAGAAATACGTAAGACAGTAAAGACGCACATATATCTAAGCAATCGCTTGAGATAAATAGAAGTTTTGCTTACACTGTCTAATAGTTTAAATTGAAGTGAAAACTTCTTAGGCTTTTTTTATTAATATTGCTACATTTGACCTCCAATATAATCTAGTAGCAACGGCCTATGATGAATAAAAAGTTTTGCCTACATTGTCTGATTGTATATATGAAGATAAAGCTATAGACTTCTGAGGCCATATTGAATACTGATTTGGTCACATACATACAAACACATGTACACACCCTATACCTTATCTATAAGTTTACGCCTGTGATGATTAAACATTTTGTCTACATTGTCTGATTTCTTACAATGAAGAGAAGACTAGAGATTTCTGAGGCATTTTTTAATATATACATTTGCGATTTTTTTTTATAGAATACATAAATGTATTATGCTGTATAATCTAATCGTAATGACTTGCGATGTTTAAATGTTTTGCCCTCCAATTCTGATTGTTAAATTTGTTAAAAATGAAGAGGAAACTGGATATTTATGAGGCATCATCCAAATATCTATATTTCCAAGAATTATTCAGTTTAAATAAATGGACTATGTAAAATTTATTTGTAATTGCCTATGATGATCAAAATTTGTCCTCCAATTCTGATCGTTAGCTATGAAGAAGAAACTAGACATTTCTGAGGCATTTTTGAATCTTTACATGTCCAAGTTTTGTTAATAATACATAAATAAATGTACTATATTGTATACAAATTGCCTATGATGATTAAAAGTTTTGCCTCAAACTCTGATGTATAACTTTGAAGAGGAAACTAGAGATTTCTGAGGCATTTTCAAATTTGTACCGATCCAAGTTTTTTTTAGAATAAATAAATGTACTATACTGTAAAATCTATTCGTAATTGCCTATGATGCTTAAAATTTGTCCTCCAATTCTGATCGTTAGCTATGAAGAGGAAAACTAGACATTTCTGAGGCATTTTCGAGTATGCATGTGTCCAATTTTTTTTTTTAAAAATACATAAATGTACTATACTGTGTAATCCAATCACAATGGCCTATGATGAATAAAAGTTTTGCCTCAAACTCTGATGTTTAACTTTGAAGAGGAAACTGAAAATTTCTGAGGCCTTTTTGTTATTTCTTTGGATTATGTTCGAGTTCTGTTTAGATTTTGTTTGTATTCTAGCAAGAGAGCTACAGAATTTTCACTTCTTTTTGAATATGTAAATGTAGTATACTATGTAAAATTCTTCTATAGATTATTATGGCCTATGATGACTAAAAGTTTTGCCTACATTGTCTGATTATATGAACAATGAAGAGAAAACCTTGAGATTTCTGAGGCTCTATAGTACTTATGTTTACCACATATAGTTAAATAAGCTGATATTCTTTTGTATAAATTTTGTTGTGTATCGTTTGATGTTTGGTGTCTGTTTTTACGCATTTTGAACACTTTGGGTGACTATCAATCTGTTTGACTCGTGTCTGTTAGAACGATATGTCTTCAGTATAAATTTTGTTGTGTATCGTTTGATGTTTGGTGTCTGTGTTTTTACGCATTTTGGGTGACTATCAATCTGTTTGACTCGTGTCTGTTAGAACGATATGTCTTCAGTATAAATTTTGTTGTGTATCGTTTGATGTTTGGTGTCTGTGTTTTTGAACACTTTGGGTGACTATCAATCTGTTTGACTCGTGTCTGTTAGAACGATATGTCTTCAGTTTACCCATTTTGACAAACCGACCCATTTAGCGAATGATACTGCTTTCTACTTTACATGTTTTCTGGTTGGTGCAGCATTCTTAACAAAATTATTTTGTGTTTTGTACTTGTAGTGTGGCTCCGGGCGGTCCGTTGCTCAAATCAAGGCCGGGTTTGTGGCTCGTGTTGGACGTAGAAAGGCTGGGACTTGAGCATTGTAAGCAGAATTTGAGAAAGCAAGATAGATTGTCACATACTTTTTCTTTAATGGTTTGTTTTCTGGCGGTACTAGATGATCTTGAATCATTTCAGTATGTGCAGTTTTGATCTCTGATTTTCCTTCTCAACAATTCTTTGATATCTTAATTAGACCAGCTTCCGTACCCATATGCTCTGTACTATCTGGTTTGTAATACGATTTCAGATCAAAGCAAATAGTTTAAGTACTTCTTTTTACAGCTCATGTAAATGTATCGAAGTAACATCTTTGTAAAGAGTATTTTCAAACGTATATAAGAGCTCGTTTTTATCAGGATACCAATCATATAAACTAGACTGCCAGAAAATCAATTTATGTCGTTCATTGGTGTTTTAAGTATGTCATTAATTGATATCACAAGTATATTTTGTGAGTTTAAGTTGCAAAAGCAGTTATTTCCATTCTCCTATTAAAATTTCTTAAAACATGTTTTGACATTAAAATTCCTTTTGATAATAACCTCCAAGCTTTGGTGTAGATCAAGAGTAAATTCCACCATTCGTCCTTAAGGTTATATAAAAACAACACGTTGAGTCTCAATTTTAAAATAAATTCACCATTCTTTCCTAATGTCTCCATTGTGGTCCTTTGACTAACAAATGTTAGTCAAGGCAAGTTAGATGCCTCCGCAATTGGTCATTTCTACTTTAATATAAAACAACGCTTCAAAAATGAAAGCATTACATAATTCAAATAAATAAAGTATTACATTTAGACTGTATTAACCTTTTAAGGACTAATAATCTAAAAAAAAAAAAACAAATTCGGTTTGAGTTGTAAGAAAAATAAGTTAAAAACACAATGGAGTTAGAAAAAAAAGTTAATAAACATGATATACTAAGAAAAAAACCGTTAATAAACTCAAGGGACTAGTGATTTAGGCTATGTTTGGCACAAAGCTTTTTAGAGCTTTTTTGGGCAATGAGCGGTGAACAATGAGCTTTTTTATTTTTAGTGTTCGTTTGGCATGAGAGCTGTAGGCTTTGCGATTTTTTAGGAAAGCTCATTTTTCTAATGCTTCTTTATGAAGCTGTGAGCTTTTTTGGCTACTGCTCACAGCTACTGCTCACAGCTCACAGCTACTTTTGCCAAACATAGCCTTAGTCATTCCATCTCAAATTTAATAGTCCACATTTTCTTTTGGGTTGTGTCAATTTAGTTATCCGTTTATAAAAGTAGATAAGGTTGTTTTATCAAACTAGTTATAATGCCCATGCACGGAGTTTTTTCTAAATTTTTTAATAATGTATTTTTATCAATTAAAAACAAATAGTTTAATTTTTGTTTTTTTTTTTTTAGCTATGGTTTTTAATTTTGGTTTATAATTATTTTTGACGAACGTAGTAAGGGTACTCTCAACCAGTGGAGCAAGTGGGTTTTTGTGTTAGACACATTCAAAACAAATATGACATGCTTTAATAACCTACTCCCTAATTATAGACAATTCAAAACAAATAGCTTATAAAAAGATTTAATTTGATAGTAAAGGCGGAAAGTTTCTTAGCTAAAAAAACGTAATTCAAATTCAAGATCCTACATTATCTCACAATGAAACATCTAATTGAAATTAATCCTCCTCAAGACCTCAATCATTCACACAAAAAAACATACGGCAATAATCAAATTCAAAACCCTAAATCTTTCAAATCCCTCATTTCATCCATTGAAACCTAAACCTTAAATCAAGTCTTCCATTTAGGGTTTTGATTACCAAGTCATTGTTTTCAATTCACTAAAAGTAAGGTCTTTAGGAGATTGATTATGACTTTTCTGTTTGTTATATAATGTGTTTTTTAGTCATGTTTCTTCGAGTAATCATGTTTCTTTGTTATGATTGCAGATATATAGGAAACATATAGTGTTTGGACAAGCGCTCACCGGTTGTTATATAATCAAATGTAATAATTTAAATTTTATGAATTACTAATGATCTATTGTGTGCTTTTGAAAGTAGGTGTTTGAATTGGAGATTCAAATTGACAATGCGGCCTATTATCTGGTATAGCTAAAATTATGTAACTGATGCAAAGTCAGTGTTTGATGAAATGTCTAAATGAAACATTAGTTCTTTATCGATGGTTATACGCTATGCAAAGATGGTTTTTTAATTTTATTTGTTTTTTACGATTATTGATTAAGCATTGATGGACCATCCATGCCTCAAAATTGAATATCTGTTATTTGTTCCATAATAACACTTTTGTGTTTGTGGTTAATCAGGTCCACGGCACCAAGATAAAGGTTCTTGCAAACCTCAAACAAGGTACAGACGAAGAACGTGCAAAATGGAAAAAATTATCCACCACACTCAAGGTACACAGTTTGTGTTTAACCTGGTACTCCATATCTGCTTTCATTTGCTCCATTGATTTAATGTCTTTTATCATATCTAATTCTTGGCAGAAGGAATATCCAAAATACACTCGGCTGCTGCCCAGATATTGGAGGGACTCTTATCCCAGGAAATGGAAGATAAATTAAACCATTATAAAGAGGTAAATAAGCTAAACGTATCTATACATATATTCAGTTCATTTTCTTTTCTTCTAAAAGAACTATGTCCTACAAGATAATAGCTGCAGCAGACGAGGTAGACGAGAGTATTGACAGAGACGAGTTAGCAAAATTTCTTTCCATCAATTGTGATCCTGAAGAGGAAGAATTTAAGGTAATCGCTTTGTTTCTGATTTATCTTTCCGCTTTATGATTCAAGTTTTCTATATTTAAAGATGTAACAACCCGCATTTTCAGGACATTTCTCCTATTCACTATTTATCAGTTACTATTCATCATTTACTATTCACCGATCACTATTCATCATTTTACTATTCATCGTTTTCGGAGTCAGTTTGTGATTCCGAGAAGTGTTTCAAAATTTTACTATTCATATGACACTATTCATTTCCGGAAGGAAATCACTATTCACGATTGCTGTTCATCTCATCGTAAACTGAGTTTACGGGTCTTCAAATTCGCGTAACCAATGCGGTTTCGCTTGGAATTCATGCATCATTCATTAATGACACGTCATATAGACTGGAGTAGTCTACATATCATCGGTTACATCATCATCACATTTTAGGCCCTACACGGATATGCATTATTTCTATATACGTATGCTTAATTTGTAATTAACGTTACCACTCAGTTTTTACTACGAACATATACCCAATACTCCCGACTACGACCCTAACATATTTTCATACTTATTATAATGATATAAAAATTATATTATTAATTTACCCGGTGTTTTGAAATCAATTACTATATTTCACGGTCGGAGCTTATAACTCTGTCGGTTTGCGTTATTTCAACCCGATAAATATTTTAACACCCAATTCTCATCAGGAATGTAAATTTATAATAATTACAACGTCATCACATTTTATTTGGTACAGTTAAACTTTATTTCTGGTTAACTCGGTACCCGGTAACACCTAATACATAACAATGTTTAAATAATACTTGCACATACTAGACACATTCATTTATTAGTTTACAACGCTCCGGTACCTTGCTCCTTCTCCAGTCTATAATTTTATACTATAAAACAAATTTCTATTCTTTAAATACTTACGGTTTTAAATTCAATAAACGTTAATTTTTATTCAAGAATTTAATACTCGACATACCCGACTTTCTCAACAATTATTTTTAGGGTATTTTTATACTTCCAAAATTATTACAAAAGTCCCAAAAATATTTTTCGACGTCCAAATTAAATTCTTTACACCTTACGTTTAATTACGTATAACTTTCGTTAACTACCAAACTAATACCCAATACATATTTTGACTACCCAATACATTCAATATATATATTTTAGACAAATAAAAACAATTTTCTTCCTATTTTAGTCCTAGAGCCGCCCCCCCTTGTCCCATAATTAATTACCTACTATAATTTATCTACTTGTAATAATAAACCATGTTGCATTAATTTTTGGTGGCTAGAACAACTATTTACCCCTTCCTTTCCCTTAATTTTCGGCAACAACAAGGACCAAAACATGGGATATTTTTGACCATGTTGACTCATTTAGTATATATATACATAGGCTTAGTACTCATTTTTTTTTTTACAAAGAAAAATATAATCACCTCCTACACATATACACAAATCGACCCATCATCAAGAACTAGAGAAACCCATCATTTTTCAAGAATCAAGTGTTGATCAAGTCCTAATCATAATCTAGTTGGGGTTTTGTGCTAAAATCCCTAGGTTACTTATATATAATCTTCTCCAAAAACTCATCAAACCTTCAAGTAAGTTACTAATAATCTTTCCTACTCTTTTAAACATTTACTTTATATATTTTCATGATCTAGTAACAAAAACATGCAAGTATACTATGATCCATACCACTTATTGTTTATTTTTGTTTATAAACATAGATCTATAAATTTCACTAGTAATCTCATTAGATCCACTAAGATTGGTGATGTTTAGGACCCCATGACACCCTAAGAAGGTGTATGGTAGGATTGGGTACTTGTGGAGTTGATTTGAGATAGTTTGGGTAAGATCTAAACAAGTCTTGAACTAGAAAAGTTGATTTTTACAAACTATATAAAGCTACTGTCCATTTTTGAAAAACGTGGGAAACTCAGGGTCTAGGGTGTAATTTTGGACCAAAGATTTAGAAAATACATTCCGAGACGAAACTATGGCCGAAAACGGGGATAAAATCCGAGTTACGACGAAAAAGTTATGATATTTCCAATATTAACGACGAAAACTATTTTCTGAAAAATTACTTGCTGTCCCACGATTTTCTTGGACTGTTTCGAGGCCTAAAACTTGATCTAGCCGTCCCGACTTATCAAAAATATACTAGTATGCCATCCCACGATTCCGGGGATATAAAGAGCGTAGAAAACGAGCTTATAACGAAAAAGATACAAGCGTTTGAACTTAGACAATTTTTACAAATTTCCATCAGCTTTTCTATTATTATTTTGCCGCAAAACTGTCTTTGCGAGACACCACTTTCTTGGCTGTTTTTCTTCATGATCGGATCAATTTGAGTCCGAGCCGTAGTTTTATGAAATCAAGATCTTCCAACAAGCTTTTCAAATCATTTGGCCGTTCGTCGAATAGACTTATAACGAATAAACTACGACCTCATCTATATACCCGACAAACTATATATATTTTGACAGCTTTTTCTATAATGAAATTTTCTAAGTATTGAACATAATACTTTCAAGTAACAACAATAGGAGTCGATTTTCTCATCGATCAAGACCCGTATAACCAAAAGTTAAATGACACGACTTCAAGATATTGTTACAAGGTTTTCAAAAACGCCGAGTTTCATCACTAACCCTTAACGTACAACATTTCGCGACTTGTTTTGCGAGGCCATTTTGGGCATATTTTCAAGTAATGAAAATGTTAATTTTGCGACAAAAACCTTATATTTGCCGATAGAACACCAAACAAGGATCGTGGAGTACCGTTTCAACCTATTTCCATGAAAAGTGGTTATTAACCTAACGAAACGTCAAAAACGTATTTGTCGATGATAAACGTTATTTTTAAAACTAATGAGTGGTATCGATAACATACGTATTTGCATGTGTAGCATCATTTCATTTCTTACATTAGATCATATCATTCATATTAGGTTGCGGTTAGAGATCGTGCCTCATTTCTGTGTATTCATTGTTGTCATCGTAGTTATTGCACCAGGTGAGTTCATAACCCCTACTTTTACTTGTTTTACAACTGTTTTGGGGGAAGATGCATGCTCCTTACTATTTAAATTCAATGCTTGTTTTACTTGAACGCGATTCATTTTCTCAAACATTACTGGATGGTTGAAATACTTGACTGATTATTTGAATACATTATGAATTACTTATTCCATCCTGGATTTCTTTCTTATGAACACAAGTTCTTGCTTTTGCGGACATAAATATAAAACTGTTACTTTGCCTGAGTTACCTATTACTGCCACTGAAGTCCCCTTTATCATGAACCGTTAATTACATGCGTGTGAGCGCGGATGCTGTGGATAGATCTATTTGGGTTGACACCCCGTCCGAGTTGGTCGCGCCAACCTGTTAAACGGACGCATATCATTCGGATTACTTCCGAGTGTCTGGCAAACACTTACTTGGGGCGTTTTATGCTTGATTGCATACGATTACGTCGAGCTTCGGGGTCAGGAGCTTTAGGCACTGTATACCTTATTTTTAGCTGTGACATTGTATTTGTTATATTGTCTTGCTACTGAAAATCTCGTGTTCCGCAAATGACTTGTTTACTTAAACATATTACTTTTGGCAGTGGGTTGTAAACACACAGGTTACAAGTCTCTTATGGCGGGACTTGTAACTGAGTGGATTTACGATGCCTTTACTGGGAAATACTTGATTTCTGGAAACACTTGTTTACGGGAAATACTTGTTTACTTAAAACTATGAACTCACCAGCTTTATGGTGACGTTTTAGCATGTATTTTCAGGTTTTAAGCAATGGCACACTACAGGAGGTTTTGGCAGGGCATGGCATGGTCATAGAAGACTCTGATATTCTTATGGGGACCGTTTTAAACTATTTTAAGGGCTTACTTCCGCACTAATTTTAAACAATGTAAATTCAATACTTTTAGTTAAACGATTTTATTCTAAATGATTGAAGTGAAAACCAATTTTGTACTTGTGCTGTAATACCAATTAAGTTACACCCCAGCTACATGTATGCTTCCGCTGGACCCGATTCTGGGGGTGTGACAGATTGGTATCAGAGCTTTGGCTATAGCGAACTACTCCGTAAGTGTTTTTAAAACCTAGACTATAGCTACTTTTACGAAAACTTAACCCTATGACCGTCACGTGCCTGCCTGCCAAGCTGAAGCCTCATTTGTGGTTAGTTGCTGACTTAGGTGATGAGATTTGTGTCTCATTATCTGATATACTATATTCATTTATTATAGTTGATTACTATAATTATCTTTCATATAAGCATGTTCACGTATTATATATGTCACCGCATTATGTTTTCCTTGCATAGTTTCATCAATCGACCTCGAGTTTGGTCACTTGCTTTTGTCTTTCAGAGCGTTTTGGTATTTGTGAAGGACATAGTCTTAGTATAACTGAGCTGAGTATTTCAAAATTCATGGAACCTCGGTGGAATATAGACTGGTCATCTATCTTCAACTCGGGATAGTGAGGTATAGGCTGACCACCTATGTCTGACTCAGAAATGAATTTTGCAACACTGAGAATAGTTATAATAAAATTTTGTCTGGAATAAATTCTCAACTCATTTTCCAAATGTTTCATCCATGTGTGTGTATACTCTCGTTGTTGGAACCTTCATACTTTTCATCACTTCGTAAACCACCGATTGGAAGCATGTCAACTAGTCATTTTATTTCATGAACTTTCATATTTATGCACGATACACTCATATCACAGTATTTTCTTTTGTCACAATCTCATTTTGTCGCAGTTGTCACAGTCTCTTCCCTTTTCACCATCACTATCATTTCCTTTCCCCACCCTCATATATATATAAGGAATTAGCTAACACTCTATAGATTCTGATGTCACTCATCCCTTACTACTCCCTATATTGATAAGTGGATATTATCAATGACCTCCCTAGGAAAGACTTTCCATACCTTCTATGAGGATGATCCCTCGGTACATTAAGACCATTCATAACTTAACAGAAATCTCAAGATGTCACAAAACCATTCGAACCACTATCACTGGCCTGATTGCCACAATTCCACTATCTGGAAAGTATTGGCTTGACTGAATTACAAGATTCATTTCGATACGAGTGCTCACTGATCAACACTATAGAGACAAATCCAACCTCTTACCCAAGACTATAAATTGAACATGTCCTCACCAATAGACTTTATTGAAACATGTTAGACACCTACGCATTTGTGCAGACATATATACCTGGCTATTTTATTCTCTTAATACTTTCACTTCTAAATAGATTTTTTCTCCAAACTACTGTTATACAAAACATATATCTTGTAAGAAATACTTTTCTGAGGCACTTATTTTGACAAGTAAATTCCTTTTGGTTATTCTTTTACAAAAACTATTGAATATTAAGAAATTTTAAACATCGATCTTTGGTAAACCATACTGTCCATCTAATGTTGAAAACAGTCCTATCTTGCATAACTATTAAATTTTGAAACATTAAGAAAAATGTTACTTAGAAAGCCGTTTGCTTAAAAATTGTAAATTCATTTACTCAGGGAAGGTTTATAAACAAAACACACAATCTCAAAACAAACTTTGAAAATCAATCACTATATTACCACACTCATACCTTTAGGAGTTTGTGATTTGATGACATATAACTTGGGAAAAATCTTAGTAATGGAGACTAAGCACCGTAGGTGGAGAGAGACCCTAATTCACGACATCCTGCGGAGGATCCCAACCTTATCCTAATCTATTATTTTCAACAACACCTTTTGACGGACTTAACCTTGTAAGTCTTTCAAAACAAGATTCATGATACCCATTTCAATTATTCCTAATAGAGGAATTTGATTCACCTCAAACTTCTAGCGATTACATTAAAGATTTCTTTGGAACCACACCAACTATCATCTGTAGACCAATGGTCAGAATTTGAGATTGATTCAAACATAGGGAGATATGCCCAAATCGGGTGTGATTGACACTAGAAATAGTTGGATTAACCATTTGCCATAAATCAAATTCAGTTGCAACCATAGTTATCATACGACCTTAGAGACTACACCATTCGAAGCACTCTATGGTCGAAGTGTCAACATCCATTGACGGATCAAAACTTGGAAAAGCCCAACTCACTAGTCCCGTAAGCATTCATGAAATAACCTGGAATTTCCTACAAATCAAGAATCAATTACAAGTTCGATAAGCGGTAAACCACTAGAATTTCAAGTTCGTGGCATGATTACGTTGAAAATTCTGCCTAGGAAAGGCATGATACCCTTCAGAAAACTTCAGAAAGTTAAACCCGATATACACTGAACCATTTACGATTTCTAACAGAGTAGGCCTAGTGGCCGTCAGACTTGAACCTTGTTAGAGCTCAGAAGCTTACACGATAATATCATCATCTTTTAACCAATACCATTCAAGAGACCAACACAAACTGAACTTCGGGACGAAGTTCCTTTTAAGGGGGTGAGACTGTAACAACCCGCATTTTCAGGACATTTCTCCTATTCACTATTCATCAGTTACTATTCATCATTTACTATTCACCGGTCACTATTCATCATTTTACTATTCATCGTTTTCGGAGTCAGTTTGTGATTCCGAGAAGTGTTTCAAAATTTTACTATTCATATGACACTATTCATTCCCGGAAGGAAATCACTATTCACGATTGCTGTTCATCTCATCGTAAACTGAGTTTACGGGTCTTCAAATTCGCGTAACCAATGTGGTTTCGCTGTGAATTCATGCATCATTCATTAATGACACGTCATATAGACTGGAGTAGTCTACATATCCTCGGTTACATCATCATCACATTTTAGGCCATACACAGATATGCATTATTTCTATATACGTATGCTTAATTTGTAATTAACTTACCACTCAGTTTTTACTACGAACGTATACCCAATACTCCCGACTACGACCCTAACATATTTTCATACTTATTATAATGATATAAAAATTATATTATTAATTTACCCGGTGTTTTGAAATCAATTACTATATTTCACGGTCGGAGCTTATAACTCTGTCGGTTTGCGTTATTTCAACCCGATAAATATTTTAACACCCAATTCTCATCAGGAATGTAAATTTATAATAATTACAACGTCATCACATTTTATTTGGTACAGTTAAACTTTATTTCTGGTTAACTCGGTACCCGGTAACACCTAATACATAACAATGTTTAAATAATACTTGCACATACTAGACACATTCATTTATTAGTCCACAACGCTCCGGTACCTTGCTCCTTCTCCAGTCTATAATTTTATACTATAAAACAAATTTCTATTCTTTAAATACTTACGGTTTTAAATTCAATAAACGTTAATTTTTATTCAAGAATTTAATACTCGACATACCCGACTTTCTCAACAATTATTTTTAGGGTATTTTTATACTTACAAAATTATTACAAAAGTCCCAAAAATATTTTTCGACGTCCAAATTAAATTCTTTACACCTTACGTTTAATTACGTATAACTTTCGTTAACTACCAAACTAATACCAATACATATTTTGACTACCCAATACATTTAATATATATATTTTAGACAAATAAAAACAATTTTCTTCCTATTTTAGTCCTAGAGCCGTCCCCCTTGTCCCATAATTAATTACCTACCATAATTTCTCTACTTGTAATAATAAACATGAAACATGGCATTAATTTTTGGCGGCTAGAACAACTATTTGCCCCTTCCTTTCCCTTAATTTTCGGCAACCACAAGGACCAAAACATGGGATATTTTTGACCATGTTGACTCATTTAGTATATATATACATAGGCTTAGTACTCATTTTTTTTTTACAAAGAAAAATATAATCACCTCCTACACATATACACAAATCGACCCACCATCAAGAACTAGAGGAACCCATCATTTTTCAAGAATCAAGTGTTGATCAAGTCCTAATCATAATCTAGTTGGGGTTTTGTGCTAAAATCCCTAGGTTACTTATATATAATCTTCTCCAAAAACTCATCAAACCTTCAAGTAAGTTACTAATAATCTTTCCTACTCTTTTAAACATTTACTTTATATATTTTCATGATCTAGTAACAAAAACATGCAAGTATACTATGATCCATACCACTTATTGTTTATTTTTGTTTATAAACATAGATCTATAAATTTCACTAGTAATCTCATTAGATCCACTAAGATTGGTGATGTTTAGGACCCCATGACACCCTAAGAAGGTGTATGGTAGGATTGGGTACTTGTGGAGTTGATTTGAGATAGTTTGGGTAAGATCTAAACAAGTCTTGAACTAGAAAAGTTGATTTTTACAAACTATATAAAGCTACTGTCCATTTTTGAAAAACGTGGGAAACTCAGGGTCTAGGGTGTAATTTTGGACCAAAGATTTAGAAAATACATTCCGAGACGAAACTATGGCCGAAAACGGGGATAAAATCCGAGTTACGACGAAAAAGTTATGATATTTCCAATATTAACGACGAAAACTATTTTCTGAAAAATTACTTGCTGTCCCACGATTTTATTGGACTGTTTCGAGGCCTAAAACTTGATCTAGCCGTCCCGACTTATCAAAAATATACTAGTATGCCATCCCACGATTCCGGGGATATAAAGAGCGTAGAAAACGAGCTTATAACGAAAAAGATACAAGCGTTTGAACTTAGACCATTTTTACAAATTTCCATCAGCTTTTCAATTATTATTTTGCCGCAAAACTGTCTTTGCGAGACACCACTTTCTTGGCTGTTTTTCTTCATGATTGGATCAATTTGAGTCCGAGCCGTAGTTTTATGAAATCAAGATCTTCCAACAAGCTTTTCAAATCATTTGGCCGTTCGTCGAATAGACTTATAACGAATAAACTACGACCTCATCTATATACCCGACAAACTATATATATTTTGACAGCTTTTTCTATAATGAAATTTTCTAAGTATTGAACATAATACTTTCAAGTAACAACAATAGGAGTCGATTTTCTCATCGATCAAGACCCGTATAACCAAAAGTTAAATGACACGACTTCAAGATATTGTTACAAGGTTTTCAAAAACGCCGAGTTTCATCACTAACCCTTAACGTACAACATTTCGCGACTTGTTTTGCGAGGCCATTTTGGGCATATTTTCAAGTAATGAAAATGTTAACTTTGCGACAAAAACCTTAAATTTTCCGATAGAACACCAAACAAGGATCGTGGAGTACCGTTTCAACCTATTTCCATGAAAAGTGGTTATTAACCTAACGAAACGTCAAAAACGTATTTGTCGACGATAAACGTTATTTTTAAAACTAATGAGTGGTATCGATAACATACGTATTTGCATGTGTAGCATCATTTCATTTCTTACATTAGATCATATCATTCATATTAGGTTGCGGTTAGAGATCGTGCCTCATTTCTGTGTATTCATTGTTGTCATCGTAGTTATTGCACCAGGTGAGTTCATAACCCCTACTTTTACTTGTTTTACAACTGTTTTGGGGGAAGATACATGCTCCTTACTATTTAAATTCAATGCTTGTTTTACTTGAACGCGATTCATTTTCTCAAACATTACTGGATGGCTGAAATACTTGACTGGTTATTTGAATACATTATGAATTACTTATACCATCCTGGATTTCTTTCTTATGAACACAAGTTCTTGCTTTTGCGGACATAAATATAAAACTGTTACTTTGCCTGAGTTACCTATTACTGCCACTGAAGTCCCCTTTATCATGAACCGTTAATTACATGCGTGTGAGCGCGGATGCTGTGGATAGATCTATTTGGGTTGACACCCCGTTTGAGTTGGTCGCGCCAACCTGTTAAACGGACGCATATCATTCGGATTACTTCCGAGTGTCTAGAAAACACTTACTTGGGGCGTTTTATGCTTGATTGCATACGATTACGTCGAGCTTCGGGGTCAGGAGCTTTAGGCACTGTATACCTTATTTTTAGCTGTGACATTGTATTTGTTATATTGTCTTGCTACTGAAAATCTCGTGTTCCGCAAATGACTTGTTTACTTAAACATATTACTTTTGGCAGTGGGTTGTAAACACACAGGTTACAAGTCTCTTATGGCGGGACTTGTAACTGAGTGGATTTACGATGCCTTTACTGGGAAATACTTGATTTCTGGAAACACTTGTTTACGGGAAATACTTGTTTACTTAAAACTATGAACTAACCAGCTTTATGCTAACGTTTTAGCATGTATTTTCAGGTTTTAAGCAATGGCACACTACAGGAGGTTTTGGCAGGGCATGACATGGTCATAGAAGACTCTGATATTCTTATGGGGACCGTTTTAAACTATTTTAAGGGCTTACTTCTGCACTAATTTTAAACAATGTAAATTCAATACTTTTAGTTAAACGATTTTATTCTAAATGATTGAAGTGAAAACCAATTTTGTACTTGTGCTGTAATACCAATTGAGTTACACCCCAGCTACATGTATGCTTCCGCTGGACCCGATTCTGGGGTTGTGACAAAAGATACTCACTAATAGTGTGACTTTATGGCACGATACGAATATACAGTAATATACATGATAGTGTGGACATAAAGTGAAGCTTTTCCATGGTGAATCAATGAGTCCCCTAAAGTATCTTAGTGGTTATTGTAGAAAATTGAAGACTTTGAACCTTTGCAGATATGTCAAAGAGGCTTTCGACAAAGGTCGCAATGATATTATTACACATGTGCCGCATTTATCTTGAAATGTGTGATTCATAATATTTAAGTTCTAGGGTTGTTTGTAGGCTATTAAATTTAACTTGCAGTCATCTTGAGTCAATGAATCTTGCTTGGCGTAAGGGAGTTAGTGATGCTAATGTTATGAGTTTAGCTAACGGGTGTCCCACTCTACGTACTCTCAAACTGTCTGGTTGTGCTCTAATAATGGGTATGTTTTGATCATATAGTTGGAATTTGAATGTCAGAATTGATTGTTTGTATTGAAATAAAAAAGCTCAAATGAATCCTTATATAATTAACATGTGATGTTGAATAGGTTCTTTCGGATCTGCGACAACCTACCGACAACTAATAGTCATGAGAAACACTATCAAGCGCGACAGTAGGTTAGCCGATTATTGTGAAAATAGGTATATTTCTAACAATATTTTTTGCGTATTTGAAAATCGGGATGGGGTGATTTTTTGACTGATTATGACGATCTCAAATTTAACATTTTGTGTATTCTATCTTTATCTTTGGCATGTTTAAAGGTTTTTACAAGCATCCATAACCTAAAAAATCAAACCACAACCTTCATTGCGCCGTATTAAACAAAACCTGTTACCCATTAAAACAAAACATGTTACCCATTAAAGATTAAATATGGTGTAATAATATCACAAGCTTCAACTAATCTAAATGTCTAAATGTCTGTTCGTTGGCAGCTATTAAAACAAAACTTGTTACCCATTAAAGAATTTCTAAACTTGTGATTGAAACAAACTTATTCTTTAGTTCCCATCATATCATTTAGATTTCGACATTGATGCACGGGATATTTTTATTAGCCGAATTGAAGTGGATACCAGACATTAGTGTAAAGGTGCAATGAAAGCCAAAAACTAAAAGAAAAAGAAACTATGATGTTAAGCACGAGCAAATGTCCTTTACTATGATATAGTATGCAAACAATTTTATGAGTTATGTGGTATTTGCCCTGATCTAATTTAATTTATATTGGATTAACAAGAGAAGTGGTTTCAGATTAATATTAACGCACCATCACGGACCAGTGGAGCGCAACTGCACTACCTCATATAGCATATCAAAAAAATGAGAAGACCAATTCTTTATTTGGTAACCTCTTGATCTATAAACTTACCCATGTTTATTTTGTTATTTTCTTTAATATTTTTAGGCTGTTTTTTGAATCTCTCTTTAGTTAGGCAACATAGTGCAGTAAAAGATTTAAACTAACATCAAGGGGTAGATTTTTTTATTTTTTTTTGCATTCTAATATTTTTGTATTTATTTTTAATTTTTTTAAAGTTGCATTCTAAATTTCTTTTTGTGCATTCTAACTTTTAATGTTCAACATTTAGCAATGTCATTCTCCGTCACTTGTGCCTACAGGATCCAGCCGAACAGACCAAAATTGACAAGTTCATGGTCAATAGCTTGACGGAACTGTAAATATGGGGCTGGTGCAAACAGAAGATAATGGCACACCACCTCATTTAGCATTTAGTTATCAAGTAGATAAAAGTTGCATATTTTTATGATCATTTGCTTACCTATATTATTCATGTCTACCAGCCTGGTGCAAATGCTATACTGTTAGTGTCTCTTGCTGTGTACAAGGTAGGAGCATGAGTTTAAAAATTCCTCTTTACCAGGTACTCGCCGAGCTCTCTTTAAATGGCAATGTGTAACTGATTTGAATATGTCAGACTTGATTGCTAAGTTCGTTGTCTTAACATGTAGCACATTGCAAACTTTGTTTGAAACAAGACCTTGGTGCTACATGTTCCTGCATTTAATGTGATAAATGGAGGTTCACATGCAGGTAAAACATACACATTTATCTTACAATACATTCCCATATTGTTTTACGCCAAGGACGCGAAGAATTGTAGCCCTCGTGGTCCAGAGTTCGATGAGCTTCACCGGCTATTTTAGGTATCTCATTTGCAGGTATTGATATGGTTTTATGTATGGAATTGAGTATGATTTGTAAAATGGATACTGATCTAATATATTATTGGTCGTTTATTTATTGCTGACTTTATTCTTTTGTGTATTGCTTATTTGCTTAGTCTTGCCATATGCAAGCATATTGATAGTTGGATGTTTTAAAGGTAACAAATATTACATCTACAAAGATGGTTTACTACATCCAAATGCTAGAGCTAGGACAATAGAGTTATCAATCTGTATATCTATGTAACTTTAGGTACACTCTGATGCAAAGTATTGATAGATGAGCTATCATTAGCCAAACACAATCTTTGGCATGTGCGAAGTTAAGATAAACGAGATATCAAATTTGGGAATAATTTTACCATTAGGAAATAGTCATGTGGCATAAAGTTCGTTTTACTTCCCTAGTTAAATTATCCTCCTACTTCCTAATAGATTTCATGACTGTATTTTTGGCTCCCAAGTTCCATAGAAATTGCATTATTATCTTTGGCGTGTAGTGTCAAAAGTTTAGTTTTCATATTGTAAACCATCTTTAGTGCCTTCATATACCTTTACAAAAACTTAACATAAACTTGTGTTGCTTCCGCACACTGAGCTGCAATGTAAAAGTGCAAGGTTATGTGTTTTCACTTTTTCTTAAGAGAATTTGCAGCAGTTGCTTTAGTATTGCGTTATGATGGACTTTTTGGCTCCCATGGTCTTTAGCCATTGTCACAGGTTGGTTTGTTTTTACCAAAGCGAGTATTCTCACATGGTCAACTATATGTCGCTATGTCAAGAGTCCAGAGCAAGCGATGATTGAAGGTTCTATGTTTAGATAAAGACAACAACTATTGCAAGCGATGATTGAAGGTTCTATGTTTAGATAAAGATAGCAACTATCGCAAGTCAACTACAAATGTTGTTTACAAAGAAGTCTTATGTCGGATTTGTATAAGCATTATTGTTTTGTACATACAACACATTCTTTGTTTTGTAAACAACCGACAAGTTATTTAAACAAATTATTATTATTTTTGTTTTTTGTTTTTTCGCTTATCTATTTATTTTCTTCCTCTTAATATTATCTATATTATTATGAAGCGAACCCGCCCATCGGGCGGGTTATGAAGCTAGTATATCTATATATATATATATATATATATATATATATATATATATATATATATATATATATATATATATATATATATATATATATATATATATATATATATATTTAAACTCGTAGTTTAATTTTATGTTGGAATATTAATGGTTGGATTGTATGTTCAATTATTATAACATTTTAAATGTTGATGTGGACATTAAATAACACTAATATAAAATGTTTATAGATTTATCAACTTTTGATTTTTAAAAATAAATTTCCAACGTAAGCACGTTCATTTTTATTTTTTTATTTTGTATGTTTGAGTTATGTTCAACGCATTTTAGTTATAATATGAATGCAAACACATGTTTTTACATAATTGTTACCTACATATTTTTTAAATGTTGTGTATTTTTATTAAGATAGGTTAATGGTATAACCGTATAACTCTAATTGTCAAGGTGAATGTTGGTTATTTGGCTTCATTTATCACGATTTAGTAACAATCAAGATCACGATTCATGAATCATATGACACAGTGCAAGTGCAGTGTTGTCCTGTGAGCAACAAAGGTAACACATAGCTAAAATCTCAACGGGGAACATCCATGACATAATAAAAGAAAGCCAAGTTATGGTTGAGTTTGGAATTCAAAAGATGATTATGACTAGATATTCCTGCATACTGGTAGATTCCCACTCAACCGGTTTACCACAATGTCCACCCGTGACACCCACCCTATAAAAGGTCTGGCAGGCAACAACAATAACTTTCAGGCGATAACGTTCATCCCTAGACCCAATAACCTAACCTATAATAGATGCTGCAATAGGAAAGCCATAACGGGCTTTTAGCCTTAAAACTTGACTTTCTAATCATACCTACAAATCAACGACTCCCAATACCCCTCCTTCGTACACATTTTTAGAACCCACACCAAACCCCATCCTCAACCACATCATAAATACTCCCGTATCACCTCCATCTCAATCCACCACTCAATCCTCCTCAAGCCCAGCGTCAACACCTCAACACCTTCAAGACCCATCCCCCTCCCAACACCCCCCACTAACCCAACTCCCCACACAACTTCAACTGCTTCACAACAACCCGCCCATGAACATCCTCGAACTCACCGCATGACCACTAGGTCTCAATCGGGCATTGTCAAACCCATCGATCGTTTATCCCTACATACCTCTTCCATCTCTCCCATACCTAAATCCCCTTTTCTTGCTTTAAAAGTCCCTCACTAGCGTAATGCTATGTATGATGAGTATAATGCATTAGTTAAAAATGCTACTTGGGTTCTTGTACCGAGGCCCTCAGATGTTAATTTGATTCGTTGTATGTGGTTATTCAAGCATAAGTTTCATGCTGACGGGACTTTGAGCCGACATAAGGCTCGGTTGGTTGCTAATGGCAGTAGTCAGCAACTTGGTATCGATTGCGACGAGACGTTTAGTCCAGTTGTCAAACTGGCAACCATTTGCACTGTTCTTAGCCTTGTTGTCTCTCGCAACTGGCCTATTCATCAACTTGACGTTAAAAATGCTTTTCTTAATGGTGACTTGACTGAGATTGTATATATGCATCAGCCACTAGGATTTGTTGACCCCAGATACCCTCACCATGTTTGTCTTTTTCAGAGGTCTCTATATGGACTGAAACAAGCACCCCGTGCTTGGTTTCAGTGTTTTGCAGGTTATGCCACCAGGGTTGGGTTTTACCATAGCCGATGTGACTCTTCACTATTTATTTTTCGACAAGGATCTGAGGTTGCTTATTTACTTATCTATGTGGATGAAATCATTCTTACTGCCTCCCCTATAGCTCTTCTTCAGCAGATTATTGGTTCTTTACATAATGAGTTTGATATGACTGATCTTGGAGCACTTAATTATTTTCATGGTATTTCTGCTACTCGTCACTCTACAGGATTATTCTTATCACAGAAGAAGTACGCGCTCCAACTTCTTGAGCGTGCTCACATGGCTAATTGTAACCCTCACGGACTCCCGTTGATACTGAGTCCAAACTGGGTCCAGAAGGGGTACTAGTACAGGATCCTACATTGTATCGATGTCTTGCAGGTGGCCTTCAGTATCTCACGTTTACACGACCAAACATCTCTTATGCAGTACAACAAATTTACCTCTACATGCACGATCCACGGGATCCTCATTTTGCTGCACTTAAACGTATCATGCGATACGTTCAGGGGACTTTGGATCATGGTCTTCATTTATACTCATCATCTACTACCTCTCTTATTGGTTATACAGATGCTGATTGGGCAGGTTGCCCTTCCACACGTCGGTCTACCTCCGGTTATTGTGTTTTTCTGGGTGATAATCTACTGTCTTGGTCATCTAAACGTCAACACATCCTCTCCCGTTCAAGTGCCGAAGTTGAATATCGGGGTGTTGCTAATGTTGTGTCTGAGACCGCATGGCTTCGTAACTTGCTCCGTGAGCTTCATTCTCCGCTGTCGTTTGCTACTCTGCTCTACTGTGATAACGTTAGTGCCATATATCTATCAGCTAACCCGGTTCAACATCAACGCACTAAACACATTGAGATAGACATACACATTGTTTGTGACATGGTTATCGCTGGACAAGTTCGCGTTCTACATGTCCCTTCTCGTTATCAGTATGCCGATATTTTTACCAAGGGACTTCCTTCCACCTTGTTTGAAGAATTTAGATCCAGTTTGAGCGTCCGGCCTCCTCCCACACCAATTGCGGGGGCGTATTAGAGACATTTTATTTATTACTAGTTAGTGATTGTATTAAGGCCCATTTGTATTTATTTTGGCCTAACCCATGTTTAGTATCTAGAATTATCTCTTGTAATCCTTATATACGGATGTTGACAGTAATGCAAATCAAGGAAAATCAAACATTCCATATGGCCACCTACCTACTTAACCTTCTACCCTCCACCGCTATCAATAAAGAAATCCCCTATACAAGCCTTTTTCAAAAAGAACCCGATTATTCATGCTTGCGCATTTTGGATGCCTTTGCTACCTTCACCTTCATTCACCCCATAAACTTGCTCCATGTGCCACCCTATGCATTTTCTTGGGCTTCCCGGCTTACCATCGGGGTTATCATTGCCTTAACCTAGAAACAAACAAAATCATTCTCTCCAGACACGTCACTTTCGATGAAACAAAAATTTCCTTACAAATCAATGACTCCCAATACCCCTCCTTCGCACACATTTTTAGAACCCACACCAAACCCCATCCTCAACCACATCATAAATACTCCCGTATCACCTCCATCTCAATCCACCACTCAATCCTCCTCAAGCCCAGCGCCGACACCTCAACAGTACCTTCAAGACCCATCGCCCTCCCCAACACCCCCACTAACCCAACTCCCTACACCACTTCAACTGCTTCACAACAACCCGCCCATGAACATCCTCGAACTCACCGCATGACCACTAGGTCTCAATCGGGCATTGTCAAACCCATCGATCGTTTATCCCTACATACCTCTTCCATCTCTCCCATACCTAAATCCCCTTTTCTTGCTTTAAAAGTCCCTCACTGGCGTAATGCTATGTATGATGAGTATAATGCATTAGTTAAAAATGGTACTTGGGTTCTTGTACCGAGGCCCTCAGATGTTAATTTGATTTGTTGTATGTGGTTATTCAAGCATAAGTTTCATGCTGACGGAACTTTGAGCCGACATAAGGCTCGGTTGGTTGCTAATGGCAGTAGTCAGCAACTTGGTATCGATTGTGACGAGACATTTAGTCCAGTTGTCAAACCGGCAACCATTCACACTGTTCTTAGCCTTGCTGTCTCTGGAAACTGGCCTATTCATCAGCTTGACGTTAAAAATGCTTTTCTTAATGGTGACTTGACTGAGATTGTATATATGCATCAGCCACCGGGATTTGTTGACCCCAGATACCCTCACCATGTTTGTCTTTTGCAGAGGTCTCTATATGGACTGAAACAAGCACCCCGTGCTTGGTTTCAGCGTTTTGCAGGTTATGCCACCAGGGTTGGTGTTGGGAATTATACTAACAGTTACCACGGCTAAGTGAAGATGTTACAACTGCAGAAGATTGTACTTGCAGTGGAAACTCATTACTACTGCAAGAACATATATTACCACTGCTTATTAGATAACTGTTAGGAAAAGTGTTATAGATAAATATAGAATAGATCTTGTGTATATCTTATTCTATTAGCTTTATACTTATCTTGTAGAAGAGGACTCCTTGTGCTATAAAAGGAGATCCTAGGTTAAAGGTTTTATATACGTTTTTCTAGAGCTTCAAGGTGTAACTGTAGTGATATCAAGATCACTCGTATTATTATCATTAATAATATTGGAGCTAATAGTTTGTTTACATACATTGTTTATATACAACTGTCTTACTCACAATCAAACTTCTAAGTGTTACTAAGTAGATTCCACATACTTAGTGATATAATTCAAAGTATCAATCTAACACAAGTTCAAGGTGTTAAGATCCATCAGTTGGGTTTTTCCATAGCCGGTGTGACTCTTCACTATTTATTTTTCGACAAGGATCTGAGGTTGCTTATTTACTTATCTATGTGGATGACATCATTCTTACTGCCTCCTCTACAGCTCTTCTTCAACAGATTATTGGTTCTTTACATAATGAGTTTGATATGACTGATCTTGGAGCACTTAATTATTTTCATGGTATTTCTGCTACTCGTCACTCCACAGGATTATTCTTATCGCAGAAGAAGTACGCGCTCCAACTTCTTGAGCGTGCTCACATGGCTATTTGTAACCCCTCACGGACTCCCGTTGATACTGAGTCCAAACTGGGTCCAGAAGGGGTACCAGTACAGGATCCTACATTGTATCGATGTCTTGCAGGTGGCCTTCAGTATCTCACGTTTACACGACCAGACATCTCTTATGCAGTACAACAAATTTGCCTCTACATGCATGATCCACGGGATCCTCATTTTGCTGCACTTAAACGTATCATGCGATACATTCAGGGGACTTTGGATCATGGTCTTCATTTATACTCCTCATCTACTACCTCTCTTATTGGTTATACAGATGCTGATTGGGCAGGTTGCCCCTCCACACGTCGGTCTACCTCCGGTTATTGTGTTTTTATGGGTGATAATCTACTGTCTTGGTCATCTAAACGTCAACACACCCTCTCCCGTTCAAGTGCCGAAGTTGAATATCGGGGTGTTGCTAACGTTGTGGCTGAGACCGCATGGCTTCGTAACTTGCTCCGTGAGCTTCATTCTCCGCTGTCGTTTGCTACTCTGCTCTACTGTGATAAAGTTAGTGCCATATATCTATCAGCTAACCCGGTTCAACATCAACGCACTAAACACATTGAGATAGACATACACTTTGTTCGTGACATGGTTACCGCTGGACAAGTTCGCGTTCTACATGTCCCTTCTCGTTATCAGTATGCCGATATTTTTACCAAGGGACTTCCTTCCACCTTTTTTGAAGAATTTAGATCTAGTTTGAGCGTCCGACCTCCTCCCACACCAACTTCGGGGGTGTATTAGAGACATTTTATGTATTACTAGTTAGTGATTGTATTAAGGCCCATTTGTATTTATTTACGCCTAACCCATGTTTAGTATCTAGAATTATCTCTTGTAATCCTTATATACGGATTTTGACAGTAATGCAAATCAAGGAAAATCAAACATTCAATAATATATAGTTTCAATAAGCAATCCTAAGCAAACTGCAGGAAACTTACCTGTGCAAAACGTGAATGGTAAAGCTTAATACATGCAAAGTGTTGTTAACTACAGAGAGTTCTTCTGATGAATTATATGTCGAATAAACAAACTGGCCATTAAATTGATTATATATAAGGTTTAAGTTTTGTTGTGGGCTTTTATGAATTGTATTACAATATATAAATTCGTTTTGTATAAGGATTTCTGCAGTTTTATAAAAAAATTTACATTCTAGTCCAAGAGTATGGAAAAACCTGAGAAATCTGAAACTTGTGTCTTCACCCGTTTTGTAATCTTTAAAATTACTTCGAGAAAAACACGCTAATAGCAATGTAACCTTTAAACTAAATCATTAACTGTCAAGGACATTATAACATAGATATCAAACTCTTTATACTACATCAAAAAACAACTTCGTATAGGTTACAAAAGAACACCATAATGACATGGCTGGTTTTTACAACCCCAGAGCTAAGATTTGTTTATCTTTAATATCACATAATAATGCAACATGCTTATACCATTTACCAATTAAACACAAAGAAATCCATGTAAGAGACTTAACTTAATGAAAGATTACTCAGCACAAAATGTGGGTGCATTTGACCCCAAAAGTGCCACCTTCTGTTAATCGGGTTGAATTCATTTAACATTTACTCATCATTAATGCGACTACTACTATCAACCCTAAAAAAACTATTGATATAGCTATGATGAACCCGAATGCACCTACCCATGGCTTATTTTATTATGGAATCTTGTGTATATGTAAGTAAAATATACACCACTTTTCATGTAAGATTATTTTTGCTCTTGCTACTTAAATCCCATCATTGTAACAATGAATCTTTTATATAGCAAACTATAATTACTTATAAAAAATTGAACCTGATGTATCAAAGAGTGTTTTGATTAAACTTTGATAGTAATTGATAGTTATTGAATTTTAATATTTTGTTATAGTAGATTCAATGAAAATCAAATCTTTTATATATATTATTAAAAGGAAATCAAATGGCAGTGATCAAAATAACAATGAATCGAAGAAGAAGATCTAAAATCAAATTTACCTTCATCCTAAAACTGATTTCATTGATGGACATAATATGTGGTGTTGTTGATTTATGTGTTGTTTTGAATTCGACTTAATTGACTTAATATTAAAAAAATTGAATTTATTAAGTCATATAAAAACTGTTTGTTTGTGACTTAATATAAAAATATGACTAAAAATATTAAGTAATGGTTGTCTGCATTAAGTTATCTCTTAATTAAACATGACTTAATACAAATTTTAAACAAACAAGCCCTTAGGAATTAAGGTGTGAGTTTTTGTGGTCTGGTTTTTTTCTTCACAATTTTCAATCTAGTCCTTAACTATTAAAAACGAACCATTTAGTACATGTTTGTTTTTCAATTTTTTCCACTTATATAAAAACGAAATTATAAGATCTTATGTAAAATCAAGAAATATTTAAGGTTTCCTACTAACAACATTTAAATGAAAATAAACTAATAATTAAGTTATTACTTAATAAGAAATGATTTGATTTTTTTGAAATGTAAAAGTCCACACTTGGGGTTTTTTTTATTATAAAAGCTATACTATATTACCTTTATTTAAAATTACTTTTACAAAGTCCAGGAAAAACATTAATTAATTAAATTTCATATATTCATTCAAAAAAATTAAATTACATATATGGTCTTTGTGGTTTGGTGAAAATTTCATCTATGGTCCTTAAGAGTTTAAAGTTATACTTTTGGTCTTTATTTTTGCAAAAAATAACACCCATAATCCTTGCATTTAACGGGCATTAAAACTGACCGTTAAATCAACTCATGTGCAAGTCACATAAAGGCATTATAGTCATTTTGACTCACTTCTTCGACCTCCAAATTTTCATCGACTTTTTAATTTCTTTCTATTCAAGTTAATAAATATTGAAAAACATCAATATTAACAAAAATTCATAATATAAAACATGTGTATGATCCATGTTGATCCCAGTTGAGCAAATGATCTAATAGAAGTTGACTTAGATTTTGATGTAACTTAAACAATAACGCGGAATATTAATGTTTAACTTAAGAAGAACAATGTAACCAATCAACACTTCAATATATTAATAATATACGAGCACTCAACAATGTTAGGGTTTACAACCTTGAAGTGAATCGACTCTAACAATGATACATACATAACACTAACCCTAGGAACATCCTTTTATAGAATAAGGAGTCCTACACGGTTTACAATAGCTTTTTACACAAGATAATATCTTTTCTATAATTACAAAACGCGTACATAATATTATCTCTTAAGCAGTAGGATCAATATACTTAGCAACAGAATCTTCATCTCTTCAGCAGTAGAATCGTCTAGCAACAGAATGTTAACACTAGCAGCAAAATCCACTAGTCCAGCAGTAGTATAACACTTAGACAAATTCTGAGCAGCTAAATCTCAAAACCTAACAATCCTCCCCTAAACTTGATATTTGCTTCCAAATCATCAAGTTTCTTCTAAGCACAAACATACACCAGGAGGATGCTTCCAAACACACTGCTTCCTCAAAAGCTTCTCATATTTTTGGAATAAATTAAAAGCTTGATCATCATAGCCATAGGGCTTTTCCAATGAAGAAGTTTGTTACCTTTCATCATCTGATGAACAATCTCCAAAGAAGAAGCTAATGGATAATCGTTCTCTGTTAGCATATACAAAGTGTGTGGCCCAAGTTCCAAAATATGAACTCTAGAACTTTGAAAAAGCATCCATCTTCTAACTTTGCAACTTTTAATCTCTCTCCATTCTGAATCCTCCATAGAAGGATCAAACATCAATTTCAGAGACTTCCGCATAACAAAGTCAGCCATAGCTTGAGGATCATCTTCTGTTGAAAATTTAAACTTTGTAGCACCAAACTTCTCCTTAAACACTCTCCAGAACATACAAACATCCTCTCTATCAAAATAAAATAACATCTGTTGAAATATGAGAAACCTGTAGTTCTTACCATCAGTCCTTTTGACATCAAAAAATGTTCCAATATCACTTTTATACCTTGAAGAAATATGGATAATTGGATGTTTGATTCCTATTCGTTCATCATCAGATATTTTAGGTTCATTCATCTTAACAACCATGGTGAGAACCTCTTTTTGCTTCTTTAGATGCTCAACAGGAATTTGATCATCCTCATATTCAAACTCACCAATCTTCTCCTCTTTTTCTTTCTCAGATTCTGCACTACTTGAAATTTCTCCTTTTCTTTTCTTCCTACCTATCTTTTGTTTGTGTCTTGGCCTCTTTGTACCTTGAGTAGAAGTAGTTTTCTCCTTATATGCTTCAATTTTCTTAGGCTCTTCAGTCTTTTTAGCCTCTAATACTTTCTCAGCCTGTATTACCTTCTCAGGACTCTTTCTCTTCTTATTCATCTCTGCAATTATTTCTTCATCTTCTTTTGACCCAATAGCAATGAAAGATCCAGTTTCTTTCATTACCTTTTGATACATCTTTAAGATATCTACATCAGAATAATTTTTGAGTTTCACAAGCTTGTATCCTTTGACATTCTTCAGATACCTCTCATGCTCCTTTCTTCTTTGCAATGGAGTTGGACCCCTGAGAATTATTTTTTCTTTTTCTTTCAGCCAAGTACTCTTTCTTTTTCTTATTTGTGAACTCTCTCACCCAAGCACCAACATTAAATTTTGGCACTTCTTGTTCTTCAATCTTAACCAGTTTAGAAAGCTCAATATCAATATCAATCCTAATCCTCTCAGCTTCCTAATCATCATACTCCTTCTTAGCAGCAGCTTCCTTTTCAGCCTTTAGTCTTTCTTGCTCAAGAAGTTGTTGTTCAACTAAGTATTCATCTTCTTGTAACTTCTTAGCAATAGCACCATCAGATTCTAACTGCTTCTCTTTAGGCCAATATTGAAAAGGAATCTGTGTGAGATCCACTTCTTCATCATCTGAATCAAGCTCAGGTTCTTCAACCATCTTGCCTTTTCCTTTGTAATTACTTGAAGAAATAGGAATAGTAGGTTCTCTTATCACAATACCTTTAACAGGTAGTTTTGGAATTGATGTTTTTGGGAGTTGTTTTGATTGAGATGTTGGTGGTGTTGTTGGTTGTGGTTGAGGTGGTGGTTGTTGTTTAGGTTGTGCTGCTTATGTTTTCTTACTTAGCATCATCATTGCCTCTGCCATTGAGACATCATCATCTAAAATCTTTGAACCAGCAGCAGAACCCTGTGCAGCAGTAGAATTGTCTTTTTCACTAGCAAAATGATTATTTTCACTAGCAGCAGGATGAACTTCTTGAGCAGTAGAATCTAAAGCAACTTCAGCAACAGAATCACTCAAGCTCCTTAATGCCCCACTCATTAACTCGGAAGGCTTTACAAGTTGTTCAGGTTCCAAATTTTTTAGTTTATCCACAATCTGCTCTTGAGACTCAATAACCTGCTCCAACAGTATCCATTTCCAAATCCTCCCCTGAACCTATACTAGTCTCCAAACTATCTAAACCGTCAGCAACATCATTATTTAAGTCTTTAGCCTCCCCTGAAACCTTTATATTATTCCTCCCCTGTTTGGAAGCATCCTCTTCAACATGAGTAGAATCTTCAGGAGAACTAACAACCTGAGTGGTTCCCACTTTCTTTAATCTTTTGAAGATTGAAGATCTTGATTTCTTTTTATCTGTCAAAGCTTTCACCTGCTTCTGCAACATTGTAATCTCCTTGGCTTGTGCAGTTGATAGAGTTTGAAGATCAATAACTTTAGTCTCCAAAGTTTGACACTTGGTTTCCAAAGTGGTACATTTTGTCATCAATTTGTTTATAAGTTGCATACTAGCCTCATCACTTTGACCTGTGTAACCTGATCCGAGAGGTGAATCACTGGTATTGTCATTTTGTACATGGTCATCCATCAATTCCTCTGTTTCATATCTATCCTCATCACTTCGGTCTATGTTACCTGACCCGAGAGGTGAATCAATGGATATAAAGTCAATATCAAACCTAGTTTGATCATCTGAGCCCCCTGTATTTGCCATTTGGCTAGGGTTACCATCACATGTGTTAGGTTCAAAAGAACCTTCCACATTAGATGTTGCCTTGGATTGGGTCTTAATTATGTTACCACTGTCATGCTCTGCTTCTAAGCTAGTAGCAGTAGTGGCAGCCTTCACCAGCATGTCCTCTCCAACACCTAGGACAGCCTCATCTGGTACATCCATCCTAACACTAGCCTGAGGTAGCTCAGTGTTCTTTTTGTCTTTCTTACGTGTATATGTCTTTTGAGGTTGTAAGGAAGAAGCTGCAAAAGTGGGTATGGGATAGGAATCAATGGGTGTGCCTGACCCTTCACCCTGAGTTTGTTGTACCAGTTGCACCATATAAGGCAAAAGAGGTGTAACTGTACCAGAAAAACCTTTACCATCCTTTTGTAAATAGGTAAATAGTTTTGGCACAAGCTTGGGTGCCTTATATACTCCTCTGTGTGTTTTTGTTTTGGTAATTTAGTTTTCCATAGAGAGTTGTATAAATCTAGAATAAAGCAAATGTTTTCCAAACTCTTTGATACTCTTTACCATACCTTCTAAAATCATGTTTGAAAAATTAAATGGGTCTCCTTTGCTCAAACATATCATAGCAGATGCTATGACAGTACTGAACTCATTCCACCCAGATGTTTTAGGAGTCAAACAATGTAAAAGAGTATGCACTAAAAACTTCCAATGAGAACAGAGAAGCCCTTTTTGAAACTTTAAACCATCATTTTGCTTTTCATATCCCAAGTCTTTTAAACCATCAAAAATAGTAGAGTTAACAAGACACTTAGTCTCTGAATCATCATCAAAGAGAAGAGTTTCTCTTATAGAAGATTCAGTGACAAGCACTTGTTGACCATCTACCTTGGGCTTAATTTGTTTTTCCCCATTAATTATTTTGACTTTAGTAGTAAGCCAAAATTGTTTAATGTAAGAAATAGATATAGTAGGGTTCACAGTTAATGCATACTTAATAGAAGTAGCATTGATGAAATGAACCATCTCTGTGAATCCTTCAGGGGCCAATGATGCTTCTAGAAGTGCAAAATTGTTGAGACTCTCAGCCCATTTGCGTGTCGATTCCATTAATTATAGTTTGGGAATTGGGGATTTTTGATTGCGATGATGATAAGAGGGTTAAGGTTTGTGAAAACTTCAATTGTGAGCACGTAAAACCTATTGTGGGATCCAATTAGATTTTTAAACCCTTTGGTGGAAGTTACATAACCGCCCTTATATTTAAGAAAATAGCAGTATCACCCAGCAGTAGAATCTCTGTTTTCTCAGCCGTAGGATCTTTAACCTAGAAGTAGAATGACCTTTTCTTGAAAAAAATCAGAAGTCAAAAGTCAAAGGTCTCTGTAATTAACTCCCTATCACCAACCGATCATTAACTCTCCTTAGGGTTAATTTGCATTAATAGAAGGGGATCCAACCACATCACAAATCATTCAAAACCCTAAACACACATCCAAATCCACCATGAGTTCAAACCCAAAAATTGTTGAAATTTCATCTGATTCCTCCTCTGAATCCACTGGGTGGAACAACTACTGTCCACCAATAGTAGGATGCAGAACAAAAGAACAAGCTAAAAAGAAAAAGCATGATGCAATCGCTTTTAATGTGCTTCCACCTCCCCTAAATACCAAACAACTATCTGTCTCTGTTTCATCCTCCATTGACCTTAGCTCTTACCATTATGAGGAGGAACAACCTGAGATTCAAGGTCCTTCAAGCTCTGCTCCAGCTCTGTCTCACCCACCTCCAAAACCAGGCAAGCAAATACTTGGACTTGCTAATCAGCATGTGTGGAATAAAATCAAAGAGAGAGGAATCCACAAGACCATGCCTGATTTCAATGGTAAAGAGAAAAGGACCATGGAATAACTGTGTAGGTGTCTGTTGATGTAATAAAGCTTATGTGTTGGCAGGACTTTCTTTGTAATTTGCATCCATGAATATAAATAAGAAATTTCCTGTCCTTTGTTCTTGTTTAAATTAACTTTGTGCAAACAGCAAAACCATCAACATTATCCTACAAAATATTAGTCCAACACCACAAAAACACAAAGCCTACAAGTCCACAATAATCATTATGCATAAGTTTACTCAGCAGTAGCATGAACAATGGAGCAGCATAATGAGTATAACTAGCAACATCTTACTTAACCAGCAATAGAAACAACTTCTAAAATTAATAACAGCACAAATACTTCACAAAACTTTACAAAAACACAAAGAGATAAGTTTTTTTAAAGATTAATCATTCTAATACTTGGAATTAAAAATTGAAACCTCCCCACATCAAAATGTTTTGTGAGTAGATCAGCAACATTATTGTCAGTACGAATTTTAACAATTTGAATCAACTTCTTTTCATAGCAATCTCTTATAAAATGATGTCTTATCTCAATATGCTTTGTTTGAGAATGGAAAACAGTATTTTTAATGATGCATAGTGTGTTGTTATTATTAATATGAATTTTGGTGTTCATAAAATTGTACCCATAATCCAGCAATTGATTTTGCATCCAAAGCACTTGATCACAACAACTTGAAGCAGCCACATACTCAGCTTCAGTTGTTGAATTTGCCACCACTGTTTGTTTCTTACATTGCCATGACATCAACCTGCTTCCAAGAAATTGACACCCTCCTGTTGTGGATTTCCTATCCAAGCTAGCCCCAACATAGTCACTATCTGAATATGCTTCCAAATCAAAAGGTGAATTCTTAGGATACCAAAGGCCTAAATTTGGTTAATGCCTTAGATACCTAAAAATCCTTTTTACTGCATTGAGATGTGATTCTTTTGGATTCACTTGGTATCTTGCACAGGCACATAGAACAAACATAATATCTGGCCTTGAAGCTGTAAGATACATCAATGAACCAATCATTAACCTATACAAATGGACATCCACTTCCTTACCATATTTATCTTTAAGCAATGGTTTGTTGGTCTCCATAGTTGTCTTAGCAAGCTTTGCATCTTCAAATCCAAACTTCTTCAAAATATCATTAACTTACTTATATTGACTGATAAATATGCCATCTTCTTTTTGTCTAACCTGTAAGCCTAAGAAGAAGGTGAGTTCCCCCATAGAACTCATAACAAACTTATCCTTCATAAGTTTCTCAAACTCTATACACATAACTTTGTTTGTAGAACCAAAGATGATGTCATCAACATAAATTTGAACCAACAGAATATCATCCCTATTCCTTTTGAGAAACAAAGTTTTGTCAATCTTTCCCCTACTAAATCCATATTCCAACAAGTATGTTGACAATGTGTCATACCAAGCTCTAAGAGCTTGATGTAGACCATACATTGCTCTTTTCACATTGTAAACTTTATCAGGAAAGTCAGGATCTTCAAAACCATGTGGTTGAGACACATATACTTCTTCAGTGATTGTCCCATACAGAAAAGCACTTTTAATATCCATTTGATACACCACAAAATATTTATATGAAGCATAAGCCAGGAACATTCTAATGGCCTCTATCCTTGCCACAGGTGCAAATACTTCATCATAGTCAATGCCTTCTTGTTGTGAGTATCCTTGTGCAACTAATCTTGCCTTATTTCTGATGACAATACCTCTTTCATCTCGTTTGCATCTAAAAACCCATTTAGTTCCAATAGCTCTTTTTCCATTTGGCAAATCAACCAAAATCCATACTTCTTGTTGTCTAAATTGTAGAAGCTCATCTTGCACTGCTTCCACCCAGCTTGGATCTTATAATGCTTTATGAGCATTCTTGGGTTCTACTTGTGAGAGAAAACAAGCAAACAAACAATTTTGAAGATCTTTGTGACTGTTTCTTTGATGAAGAGATCTTGCAAAGAAACCTTGATGAACTTGATCTTTCTACTCTTTTGTCATCCTTCTTGTCTGAATAGTTGATGATGGATCACCAAGAATGTGATCTTTTGGGTGATTCTTATGAACTCTTGTAGTAGGTGTAGGACTGACAGGAATATTGAATTCCATGTTGTTAATATCAGCCTCTGCTCTAAAAATTTTACCATCAAGAGCCTCATCATCAGTATCATAGTAAATATTTCCAAAGGAGGCGTGTTTGGATCATCAGGGTAGTTTGGATCAGCAAAAGATCTACCCTGTTTATCTACAGAAAGAAACTTTGGTGAAGAAGTAGGAACTTTTGGTATAGCAGTAGAATCTTCTGATGCAGCAGTTGAAAGATTTGGCCTAGTAGTAGAATCCTTTGATGTAGCTGTAGAATCAGAGATTCTGCTGCTAGTGAAAATACTGCTATCATCATTAAGGAGAGATTCTTTATTTTGCACTTCTTCAACAACTTGTGGTCCTTCCTTATCCACCTTCTCAGCATCAAAAGGTATATCATCACCTTCAGTATCTCCTTTGGGCACATCATGAACAACATCATCCCTTTATGAATTATGAATCTTTTGAATGGGAATAATGGTTGGACCAATCTTCAACTTTTCAACCAAAACAAACTCTTCTTGAGGTGTGGACACTTTAGCATTTGTATCTGCAGAATCATTAGCTTTTGTACCTGCAAAATTGTTAGTGTCTGAACCTACAATTACTGGCTCATAATTCATAGTTTTGGTTAGGATATCAATATTAAAGCCATTCTGGTCCTTTCCCTGTACCATTAGATGAATTCTCACTAAACTTAATGTGAAAATTCTCCTCTATGTGCTTGGTTCTCTTATTGTAAACTCTAAAGGCTCTACTGTTAATAGAGTAACCAACAAAATATCCTTCATCAGCTTTTTCATCAAACTTGCCTAGCTGGTCCTTGGTATTCAAGATAGTAACAAGACACCCAAATGGTTTAAAGAAATCTATCATAGGTTTCCTACCATGAAATAACTCATAAGGGGTCTTGTTGTGAGGCTTAACTACCTTACTCCTATTTTGTACAAAACATGCAGTATTCACTGCTTCACCAAAACAACCTCACCACAACGTACTTCTCTTGAACCAACACCTATCTCAACTCAACCCATACAAGCCTCACCTCTTCAACCTCAACTCCTTTCTTTTACCACACCTCCTACATCTCCTCACCCATTCTTGAATTCATTGGAGGACCTACCTCCTAGAACCTTCAATCCACCACCATTGCCCAAATTCTCATCTATTGAGAGAGTGTCAACTCAACCACCATCCCACCACCTAGATGTTGACATAAACATACAACCACCAATAGCAAACTTGATTTCCTCTCCTCCACCCTCAAATGGCCCATTTTGTGTTATGAGAAGATGCCAACCATCTCAACCACCTTAACCAAACAATGACACACTTCCTCCCACACATACTTCTCCACCAACCCCCGTGGTACATCCACAACCTTTCCACCTAGGTGCTTCTACCTCAAACATACGTAAAGAACCCTCTATTTTAGGCTCTTACCAACCAAGTCGCTTGTTCCCATAGCCACCATACTCAAACCGTGCTACATGAATTACGTAGTGAAATGCGTTTTATGTTTCATCTCCTACTTGAACGTCTTGAAGACGTCACCAAACCTAACCTTCCCTTAAAAACTTTGAAGTGCAAGCATAAGTGGTCTCCATCCTCTAGTCTTAGGCCTAATTTTATTCACTAGGACTTTTTCATGTTAGATCATTTTCTTAGTTTTTAGAGATTTGACCATTCTTGTATCATTTCTCTTGTTTTATTAAAATGAATCTACATGATTATGTGCTTCTTGTTTATGTGAGCATGATTGGTGTCATTGTTACTTGATTTCATACTTTTTTTCTATCCTTTACTGCTGCTAACAAGTTGCAGGTAAGCCGGATCCCTAATTTTATACTAGGCAGATCCTTTCTGAAAATGATCCGTCGGATCCCTGTACTCATAATACTAACTGAACTTTTATGCAGTTCAATTTTCAGCAAAGGGATACAATATGGTTGTTTTCTAACCTTTGTTTTGTATATTTTCAAAAATACACATGGACTACTTGACGCCTAATGAGGCGAAAAATAAACCATTTTTAGGGGGTCATTTAAGCCCGAAGTCGAGATTATTTGATCAAATATTGCCCTAAATTGTTCCTTTTGTCATTTTAGGTACTTTTAGAGAGAAATCTGGAAAAGGAAGCATTTTGGACGTTTTTGGAGCATAAAAGTGAAGAAAACGGCAAAGTCTTAATTTTCCTTGCTGGGAACAGTACCTGACGGCGTCACTTGCTCCTTAATGACGGCATCAAGAGTAATACAAGAGGTGGATGTGGACTATACACATGACAATCCAGAGAGTTTTGTGCAATGGAGATGACGGCGTCACCCAAGGCCGTCATGGTCCAAATATTAGTGACGGCCCAGAACAATTTTACACATGATGACGTCAAAAGTGGATCTAGGCAATCCGATTTCATTATGGGCAGCGAGTTGACGAGGTCACAATTTCCTTCTTGACGCCGTCACCTTGTAAAATCTATATTTAGTTTTCCAAATTTCATTCATTAGTGTGTAACTTTTAGGGTGCAACTTTGAGGAAAAACCCTAGGCCGATTTACACAGCTTTTTCAAGGGTTTTAACCCTTTGAAACCTTTCATGTCAATTTGAGATAAGTACTCTTTTAATTCAATCAATATGTCTATGTGTTGCTTGAATATATCTTACACTTGTCTTCAATTTAATATGCTAGGCTAGATTTCTTTTGTGTTTGCTTAGATGTTGTGAAACCTAGATGTTAATTATGGGTTGATTGTCTGTTTATAGTTGTTACGGATGATTGTATTCGATGTTAGGCTTAAGAAAAATGGCAGACTTCCATTGGTAACTTGCTTGAACGTCTTAAGAAACATGATTGGAGGTGTACTACGATATTTGGTTGTATTTAATGCGTAGGAGAATTCTAATGATCCCATGTTAGGAGCTTCTAACGGCTCGACATAGGAGTGAAGTAGGATCCTATAGAGTTAGGGAATATTGTACACGGCCCTACGAATAGTATTAAGGAATATGACCCGTCATCCATACAATTGTAACAAGCTATCAACCTGTAAAAGATATCTAGGGAGTAATGAAACCTAAGTAAACACAACTTTCCCCATTATTGTTACACCACATTAGTATAATTAGATTCAATTTCATTTCTGTTATTTAATTTTGATTGCATTTTTAGTTAATTGGATTAGTTGACTAGCAATTAATTCTGCCCACTCTTCCAAAAACCGAGATTTTACTTGCTTTAATAAAATATAAAAATACAAAAAGAATCATCCCTCGCCTTTAGACTTAGTTTAGGAGACTTTCTAATCCTAGCGACACTATTCCTGAGTTGAACGATCAATCCCCCGGTACTTGTCACTATGCTATACTACAACGATCAGGTACACTGCCTGGTTAGGGTTGTAAGTTTCTCGAGATCCCTCGAGAGGTACAGCTTGGTGCGATTCCCACGTATCAAGTTTTTGGCACTGCAGCCCGGGGAATAGTTATTGTCTAGGTTAGGATTTCTTTTTATTAGGTCTACTTGCTAGATTCCTTTCTAGTAAGATTTTATTTTTATTTTTAGGTTTTCTTTAGTCTATCTTATTTCTTCATGTCTTTGTTCATGACCTTTACCATCAGACATCATGGAAGGTGGTAACATCTTTGAACTCATCAACCCACCACAACAAAACCACCCACAAAACCCACCACTAGCAAACCAACCTCTTAGGCCCCGAACCTTAGGAGAGTATTCCCGTCCTAGCCACCAAGGCTATCGAAACACTATTGAGCTCACTCATGGAACCAATGTGTCCCCCTTGCAATCCGACACCATTCGGTTGGTGCAAAGCGGATGTGCATTCCATGTACTTCGTTCCGAATATCCTAATCAGCATCTCAAGGATTTCCATAAAATCGTAGATTCTATAGACCTTGATATTACAACTAGAGAGTCGACCCGATTATGCCTATTCCAATTCTCTCTACGTGATCAAGCTAGTCAATGGCTTGAACGTTTACCCGCGGGATCCATCACCTCTTGGGATGATCTCACCACTCGTTTCCTTGCTCAAATTTTCCCACCGGAGAGAACTACCAAGCTTAGAAATGATATCTTGATGTTCCAACAACGTCAAGAGGAAACCTTTTATGAAGCATGGACTCGATACAAGGACTTACTCCAAAAAGTCCCTCATCATGGCATAGAACCATGGCTCCAAATTCAAATCTTTTACGATAAAGTTAATTATCAAATGAGAAGGGCCATAGATTATGCAGCCAATGGTAGACTAAATAGACTTAGCATTGATAAATGCTGGGAAGTTCTTGAAGGGTTAGCACAATACGAAGAAGAAGGATGGGAGGATATGATGTTTTCAAGAGAAGGAAGTCTTGATTACGTAAACGCTACCCAAGAACGATTATTGGAAAATATCGAGAGGCAGGTTAAAGAATTGATAAGGGTTGAAATGCCTGCAGTTAAAACCGCAACGAGTCCTGATAGACATGTGAGTGCAATTAGCAAATACAATTCTCCTGAACGTTCACGACAAGAGGAGTTTGAAGGGATAATGATAACCTTCATGAATAATCAGGAGAAACAGATTTGGCACTTAGAAACTCGCATGGAAAGCACTCGTAATGCTTTTATGGACTTAGCTGAAGAATTCATATCAAGAATTAAGGAGAAGATTAGGGAAAAATCCACACCGAGGAAAATCAAAAAAATCTTTGAACTCCCAACCCCTTTGGTGTGTGACGGAGAGTATGATGAAAAACCCTCTCCAAGTGCTTCACCTCCAATTACCCCTTACTTCTATGAGTGTCCTCAGGAAGACAAGAACTTGCAATTTCATAACATCTTTGTTGGGAGTTTGCAAGTCACGCTCCCCAATTTGCATAAGAAACGTTCCTTTGGTTTTAAACCCGATGTGAAGAGGTTGCACCTCAAAAACACTGCAGCTTCAGAAACCTCTATGGAACAACTCCTTCCTGTACCCACCGTTTACCAATATGAAGATCACGACCTAAGTGGAATTCTGACCAGCCCTATTCAAGACCACACCTCACTTCGTGACAGTAACAAAATGTTTGACCCTGGTGGACTTCACTAACATGAATGGCTACTCATAGTTTATACCTTTGATTAGCTATCTACAATAGTGCAGGGGCTGAATTTGAAATTGTCACTAAGTACTCATAAAACGGACATCTGACGGCGTCAGATTTTACTCTTGACGCCGTCACCTCGCATTCTCAGCAATATTAACCCCATTTCCATCACTTTCAACCCATACCCCACAAACTATACCCAAGTGCTACTCCACCTCCGGGTCTTCAAGGTCAAATCCGATATCTTCCGTGACCGATTTCCACGTGGTAAGTAACTTTTCTTCATCAATTATCCTTAGGACATACCAATTTTGAAAACCCCCATCATCCGAAACCCTAACATTGATCCATTCTTAGAACTCGTAATGCCCTTCCTTAGGTGTTTTGTAATCATGATTTAAGCATTAGGTAGTTGTGGTTGATTTGAATCATGAGTCAATTGCGGAAAAATCTTTCACACCACGGATTTTTTGATCCCCCACCCATGTTTTCTGCAAAAAGGGGTGTTTGGGTCATGGGTTTAGAGTTTGAAAATTGATTTTTCCCTCGTAATTGCATGGTTTAATCTCGGCCAGGTCTGACGGCGTCAGGTTCTAGTGCCTGACGGCGTCAGATGGGTCTGACAGCATAACTTCATAAAACTCTCATTCTAACCATTTCCTTTCCATTCCATCTTTTCCAGGAAAATGAGCAAGCGCACCCGACAACACCGAGGGAGTTCATCAAGGTCCCAACATGTGAACTTTGGTGACTTGGTTCATAGTTGGAGTGAGTTTGATAATGACGCTTCTACAACCAAGTATGCGGAACTACTCTATCACCATATCGATGCAGGGGCAGTGATTGATTGGGACTTTTTGAGGTCCCAGGGCCTTGACGATGATTTCCTTGGGAGGATCCAAACTGATGCATTTACGGGTCCTCAATGGGAAAGGATGTTTAGGATGAGGGAAACGGTCTATAGTGAGTTGGTGAGGAAGTTCTTTGCTACTTTTCACTTCGATTTGGCTGAGGCTAGGACATATATGGGGGGGGGGGGGTACCACCATTTATTTTAGGCTGGGGGAGAGCTTAGGTCGTGCTCGGTTACTGAGTTTGGGTGGAGATTAGGCTTGTATACTAGGAAAGAGGCTATTCAGGGTGGTTTTATGTAGATGTTGATGAATGGGGAGACAATGAGGAATGAGTTGAGGTGTTCCATGTTCTGGCCAAGTATTGGGAATGGTGCATATACATCGACCATTGGGGCGGCCTCCATTAGGGACCCTATGATCAGGCTAGCCCACAGATGCATCACCTACAGTTTGTCGGGACGCCATGGCACTACTCACCGTGTCACTGCTTCAGACCTTTTCTACCTGTACACCATGTTTTCAACGGATGTATACTGTAACATCCCATTCTGGGTAGCGAGTTATCTGAAGACTAGTGTGGGGGAGAGGGATGGTGACAAGATATATGGAGGGATGTTTGTGATCCACCTGGCTCGTTCATATGGGATCCTTGTGCCGGAGATTATGGGGTACCTGAGCGAATGTGGGGCATGTAGGGTGGTGAGGGCCAAGTCCTTCAAGGAGATGAGTATTGTGATGGAGCTGGGGAATGGGTCCTTTACTTGGTATGTTGTGGGAGGATCGGCGGGTGCTGAGGATGATGATGAGGGTGTACCCCAGCAGCCACATTATGGGGATTATGAGGTTGGGTCTGCGGACTATTACCGACACATGGGTCGGGGAGATTGGCAGGCGCATCAGGGGGCGTGGATGGGTCAGGTGGATGCATGGTGGACCACCACTGACCAGAGATTTGACTGGATGTATGATCACACAATCCGCCAGATGCAGCATCTTTCGACCCGTGATCACATTGAGCCTCAGTTGCAGATCAACCCATTCCCTGGACGCGAGATGTACTACCCTCCCTACGGGTACACCGGGCACCTCCCTTCTAGATATGATTACCGCTATGGTCCCCCTCCCCACTGATTTGTCATGATATTTGTGATCTTTGGACAATTTATGCATGGTTGTAGAATCTAAAAAAATTTGTCTTGTAATAATTTAGGATGTGGCCTCTGTTGGCCTTGGATACTTTTTATTTATCTTCGTTATTATGCATGTAGGATTTTAATTTTATGGTTGTTTAATTTTTCAGTTTTTATTTGTGTGATTTTTATTTGTTTGATTGTTATTTGCTTCCGTATGCATGCTTTGTTTTTATTGTTGGTAGATCATGTTTCAAAATAAAAATGTGAAAATGCTTTATTTTGTTGTTTAACTTCGTCTTAAATTCATATAAAGGTATTTTGCAAAAGCTAAGTGTAAGGGTGTGGACGTATGGTCCGGACTGGGCCAGGAATGGATTAGGCCCGGCAGATAGCGGCCCACTCTACGCCTAAACCCTAATCCATGCCCTATAAATATAGGGATGGGATTCTCTTCTTTAACACAACATAACATGTTACCCTAAACCTAACTCTCGTAGGTTATATCGCATCGATACTAACTTGACCGTCGGAGGTGGATCCCGGGGCTACGGCCTCGGGTCCACTCCTAACGGGTTCTCTTTGTTGACTGGTCTACTCAGGGCTCGAGAAGACGACTAACGGCCTAAGGAGAGTCGTCAAATCCAGCCCGCGCCAGATTATGCATCAACAAGTTGGCGCCATCCGTGGGACCACAACAAGTTTTGTGCTCTCACATCACCGGAAAGCAACCATTGGGTTCAAAAGCCGGTAACTTTAAAACTTTATATTTTTTTTTGGGTTGCACTTTAAAACCCGTGGCGATTGCGACCCAGAAATAAAACCTAAATTGTTTTTTTCTATTCACTGACACAAGGTTAATACTTAAAAGTATTAATTGTTTCCCATTTTTTCCTTGGTCAAAAGTTGCGGCTGACAACTAAACAAATTTATATATATTTGTTTTGTTTAGTTCGTACAAAGGAGATTGTAACAATAATTCTTGATGACGTATCTTGAGTTCATAAAAACAGAAAGGATGATAAACAATAAATATGTTTTTTTATTTAGTATCTTGCCTACTAATAGAATATAAAGCATGCTTTCTTTTGTTGACATAAGATATCTCCATATTTTTTGTGCATATCTTTTAAGATATGTTATCTTTTAAATATTCAAAAGATTTTATGTAAATCTTTTAAACTTGGTAAACACGATTTTACCTATAATGCAATAAGTCCGCACGATCGGACCTGCTTTATCTTTTAGCCGCGAACAACGCAGTCACGATAAATCTACCCGCGTTAGGCCGTGCATTTGGATATCTTCACAGATTGGTGCCATGAGCGCACTGTCACGTACAGTCACCACGATGCTAGTCAATCGCCATGAGTGCACTGGACGAAAGCCGTGGTCATCTATGATCATCCACAAACGTTTGAGTCTATGCGGTCACGATACATTCATCTGCGTCTGTGCGCGCACTTGAAACTATTCGTCGCGGTCACGGTGTATCCATCCGCGCCATTGTTTTTATTTTAATAAAAAAGATAAAGATCAATCAATCGCCATGAGCGCACTGCGTTCGTAGATTAACTACGTGCTACTTCTCTTATATAGTTTGTAAAACCTCACAATAGGTATAATTCGCACTACTATTTCTCTTATGTGTTAATTTCACATGCTATGTGCTGTATATTGCTAAGTTTAATCTTTTACTTCTTTAGATTTTATATGTTGCGATTCGCGGCATATACTTTTAATAATTGCATTAAGTGTTTTTCAGGATTTAAATAACTAAGTTTAATACTCCTACAAGAGTAGCACCATCAAACTTGGGGGGCTACCAGGGTATATAATACCACTGTTTCCGTACAAGTCACGCATGCATATTTGGAAACAGATCGTACGTAAGAGGTATTGCAAACCCGGTACAAAGACGGATTTAAATATTCGCACCATCTTGCCGCATGGGAGACGTCCTCTGTCGGTTGTAAAGACGAATGTAATGTTCGCGCACATCGCGCATCCTTGTCGCGCACAACGCGCATCCTTTTCGCGCACAACGCGCACTTCTGCCACAGAAGTGCGTCTTATGTCGCACCATGCTGCAACGCTACTGGTTACATAAGGTACGCCCTTACCTAGGATGCAACATACGAGATCCACCTTCACCATTGTGAGACAATCACAATTGCAATCTCAGTGCGCACTGTCGCATGTGGGCTACCTAGTATGGTCTGTCCCATGTGCACACAAGTTGCGCACACATGGGCCATGTCGTCATGGTTGATTGGGCCTACGCGGCCATGAATAAAACTTAAGTCTAGCATAACATAGCCACACACTATGTCATACTAAACTTGGGGGGCTTGTGGACGTACGGTCCGGACTGGGCCAGGAATGGGTCAGGCCCGGCAGATAGCGGCCCACTCTACGCCTAAACCCTAATCCATGCCCTATAAATATAGGGCTGGGATTCTCTTCTTTAACACAACATAACAGGTTACCCTAAACCTAACTCTCGTAGGTTATATCGCATCGATACTAACTTGACCGTCGGAGGTGGATCCCGGGGCTACGGCGTCGGGTCCACTCCTAACGGGTTCTCTTTATTGATAGGTCTACTCAGGGCTCGAGAAGACGAATAACGGCCCAAGGAGAGTCGTCAAATCCAACCCACGCCAGATTATGCATCAACAAGAGGGAAACCCCAAATTTGTTTCTAAGAACAAAATTGATCTTGATTCGCCACAATATTAAATGAGCATGTGTATTAGTACTTGTTAGAGTCAAATGCTTGTATCGAGTTACAATGATGCTTTGCATGATTTTCCAGGAAGTAGGACATAAGTTTTTCCAGAAATTTTCCGGAAACTTAACGTAAGGATTTCTGCAGGTCATTTCTGACGGCGTCAGGAGTTAACTCCTGATGGCGTCATGTCTAAAATTCTGGAAATTTTGCGAGTTTTGTTTTTCTAACGGAGTCTTAAAGTTTTTGTTAATTCTTTAGTTTTATAAACTCCAGGAAATCTGCAAACATTCATTCCACAAGCATTATATCTTACATTGTTTTCTAGGACTTGTTAGTATATATAGATTGCCGCCGATTTTACGCGAGGTTGCCTTGTTTGTTTTCTCAGGTTTAACAGGTTATGTATGACAAGAAGATGATTTATTTTTCTGGAATGGAAGCTTTGAATGTTCATTTTCTTGGAGGAAGATCTAACCTTGTTACCACACTATCCACACCGAATGAATCAGGGAGTATTTGTTTTCATTATTTTACCTATTTCACTTTTACATTCTTTAATTGAACATTGGGGACAATGTTCATCCTAAGTGTAAGGAGAGGGTAAATGATGATACCTTATAGGATACTATTGCACTTGAGTTTATTTGTTTGATGGTAGGTGTGTAATAAAACTAAGAGAAATACTTGTTAGTGCAATTTTAGCGCCAATTTTTTTTTTTACAACATTTAGGAGTGAAACTTTAGCCTTAGCAAGCGTCTCATGGATAGGAGTTGTATGACTAGCACAAAACCGTACCATTAAGAAAAATTTTCCACCCAAATATGTGAGGTTCGCCTTTAGATTTGATAGGAAAAGCATTCATTATTAGTGCTTATGAGTGTACCGGTAGCATTTAGATTCTAGAACTTGCGTTAGTAATGCATCCCGAAACCGCTAGTGAAACTACATTCGTGTAGTAGGATTTACTACATGATAAAAGGCATTAGGATCACCCTTGTGTTAAACCCGTATCATAATTACTTGACCATTTAAGTCATATTACTTGGCTAGTAAAGTCAATTAATTTTTCCCACACCTTAGCGTTGTACTCATTTTTAGTACACGAAACCCCTAGTACACCCCTCCGAGCCTATATTTTCGTTTCTAACTTTAAGCATCTTACTTAAAGGAAGAATTTGTTACAACCCACTCAAATGTGCAACCAAATCGCCTTAGCCTTCCTTGTATGCACTCATCTTTAGTGCATTATTGTTACATGTTTAAACCCTTAGTTAATTATCTAATTGATTACATGGTTGCTAAGTCGAGTCATATCTTGTACATATTGTTTTTGGACGATTGGGACTCATGGGTAAAGTACTTATGTTATGAAGTAATGGGGAAGAACATCATTTATTACCCCCATATGTGCGTTAATCTTAAAAGTACTCCAAGTGTTTTGATTATCTTGATTCGAGTCATTAGATTAGTTTATTGTAAAGTATGTAAAAATTCAAGTGTAAGGGGAATGTACATTCCCTATGATGTATTATTTTGGATGGTATGGTAAGAGTGTATGCAAAAAAAAAAAAAAAAAAAAAAAAAAAAAAAATCGAAAAAAAAAAAATTAAGAAAAAGAAAAAAAAAGAGAAAAAAGAAAAGAGAAAAAAACATATGGACTACCATCCCGTTTCATTTTATGTTTGTTTTATGTTTTTGTTATTTTTGATTTATTAGCTTAAGTCGAGTCGAGTCTTGGCTTAGCAACGCCATATTGTACATGTAATTAACCAAGATGATTAACTCGCCACCAATAAATATTGCCTTTATCCAACAAAACCGTGTATTCCATATCCCTACACCTAACATTATAACCCTTTGAAAGACCTCTTTGATAGTTTATCCTAGGTGTTTACGCCAAGTGGTGGAGGTTTGATCCTTTCCCAAGCCTATGGTAATCTATTTTGTTATGACAGGTAGTGAGAGATGTTTTCCATTTCCTTATTGTGATATATACTTTATTACACCCGAGAGATGTGAGTATCTAAACACTATTTGTGAGGTGCTAGTGTATGACCTCCGTGCTTGTCTTTGGTCTTTAGTGGAACGATTATTTGTTGTAATTACTTTTAGATTAGTATTAAATAACCCCTAACTTGTATTTTGATTAGAATAAAAGTGCATTTGCTTGAGGACAAGCAAATCTCAAGTGTAAGGGTATTTGATGAGGCGAAAAATGAACCATTTTTAGAGGGTCATGTAAGCCCGAAGTCGAGATTATTTGATCAAATATTGCCCTAAATCGTTCCTTTTGTCATTTTTGGTACTTTTGGAGAGAAATCTGGAAAAAGAAGCATTTTGGACGTTTTTGGAGCATAAAAGTGAAGAAAACGGCAAAGTCTTAATTTTCCTTGCTGGGAACAGTACCTGACGGCGTCACTTGCTCCTTAATGACGGCGTCAAGAGTAATACAAGAGGTGGATGTGGACTATACACGTGACGATCCAGAGAGTTATGTGCATTGGAGATGACGGCGTTACCCAAGGCCGTAGTGGTCCAAATATTAGTGACGACCTAGAATAATTTTACACATGACGGCGTCAAAAGTGGATCTAGGTAATCCGATTTCATTATGGGCGGCGAGTTAATGGCGTCACAATTTCCTTCTTGACGCCGTCACCCTGTAAAATATATATATAGTTTTCCAAATTTCATTCATTAGTGTGTAACTTTTAGGGTGCAACTTTGAGGAAAAACCCTAGGCCGATTTTCACAGCTTTTTCAAGGGTTTTAACCCTTTGAAACCTTTCATGTCAATTTGAGATAAGTACTCTTTCAATTCAATCAATATGTTTATGTGTTGCTTGAATATATCTTACACTTGTCTTCAATTTAACATGCTAGGCTAGATTTCTTTTGTGTTTGCTTAGATGAGTGAAACCTAGATGTTAATTATGGGTTGATTGTTTGTTTATAGTCGTTACGGATGATTGTATTCGATGTTAGGCTTAAGAAAACTGGCAGACTTCCATTGGTAACTTGCTTGAACGTCTTAAGAAACATGATAGGAGGTGTACTACGATATTTGGTTGTATTTAATACGTATGAGAATTCTAATGATCCCATGTTAGGAGCTTCTAACGGCTCGACATAGGAGTGAAGTAGGATCCTATAGAGTTAGGGAATATTGTACACGGCCCTACGACTAGTATTAAGGAATATGACCCGTCATCCATACAGTTGTAACAAGCTATCAACCTGTAAAAGATATCTAGGGAGTAATGAAACCTAAGTAAACACAACTTTCCCCATTATTGTTACACCACATTAGTATAATTAGATTCATTTTCATTTCTGTTATTTAATTTTGATTGCATTTGTAGTTAATTGGGTTAGTTGACTAGCAACTAATTCTGCCCACTCTTCCAAAAACCGAGATTTGACTTGCTTTAATAAAATATAAAAATACAAAAAGAATCATCCCTCACCTTTAGGCTTAGTTTAGGAGATTTTCTAATCCTAGCGACACTATTCCTGAGTTGAACGATCAATCCCCCGGTACTTGTCACTATACTATATTACAACGATCAGGTACACTGCCTGGTGGGTGGTTGTAAGCTTCTCGAGATCCCTCAAGAGGTAAAGACTGGTGCGATTCCCACGTATCAACGCCCTCAATAAGGGGGAGCTTTCGTCCAAGCAAAACCATTGCAATAAAACTTGCAATGATCACGTCTTAGTCTCCCTAATTACTTGACGCCCTCAACAAGGGGGAACAACCGTCGAGGGCGAGCAACTAAGAACTTCTTATTCTCTTTACTCCATTTTTACACATCTCTTTCATTTCTTTCTAAAAACTTGCATTCGAGTTAGTTTCTTCTTGACACTCTTTTTGTTTCGACAAAAAAAGGGGAGAAAAGAGTAAAAAATTAAATTCAAAAATTTACGAATTTTATAGTTTTACTTAAAATAATTTTATGTTTTGTCATCAACAAAAAGGGGGAGATTGTTAATACAAATAACCTTAAAAATGTTAATTTATATTTTACGATTTTCTAATGTTTTATGGATAACAAACGTAAAATCATTTTAACGAGATATATAAAATATATAACGCTTTGAGCAAAAAGTTTACTAACTCATTTCTTTAAACAAATAAACCTTAAACATATTTAATTATTTAGTTAATAAGTTTACATAAAATCAAAACCATTTTATAAAAACACTTAAGTAACTTAGTTACATATATTTTATAAAATACATGTTACTTGTGAAAATAAACTAGAAAAGATTTGGACTATCCATGACCCAAAACCAAGTCCATAACCCATAACCCATGGAGTTTGATCCATAACCCATGTCCTATTGCATGACACCAAAATGAGAAAAACGCATGATCCATGACCCAAAGTCCATAACCCATAACCCAAAGTCTATAACCCATGACCCAAGACGTCCTTGACATCATGCATGACATCACATGAACCATGGATCTTACCCATAACTCAAAACCCGGAATTGTAACCAAAATCCGAATTGTTGATACCAGATGGCCGAATCCCCGTGGGAAGGGATCTGATGGAACTGGGTGAACAGTGCTCACATTTGACTATAAATAGTGACTCGTTTCTCTCTCATTCCTCACCCTTTTTAGATATATCTTCTCTCTATGTTCTAAACTCTATAACCTCATATCCAAGGATCTTTCTATGTAGTCTTTCTTTGTGATTCTCTAGGTTCCTTCTAAAAGGCGAGATCACGACCTCTTGAAGACTTGCAAGCTCATGACATGAGTTGCTAGGATTCTTCTTTTCCAAGATCACAGAAGTGCATCTTATTCTTTCTTCTTCTCAAAGGGTGTTGTAGATGTGTTGAGTCGTTAGGTGTAAAAGGACGTTGGTTCCTTTAGTTGTGTTGTGCTAGAAGTGTTGATCGAGTAGTGGTTCCTCCTTTGTAATGGAACCCGGTATCTAGCCTTGTACCAGATGAAGTGTAGGCGACAAAGGTTTGGCTCTACCTCATGGAAGAGCTCGGTATTTAGCTTTGTACCGGATAAAGTGTAAGCGACGTTGTGAAGGCTTTTCCGCCGGTGAAAGGAGTTAGTCTTGTGTAGTGTTTACGGAACTCTCGAGTTGGGTACTAGGGAGTGGAGTAGGTCAAGGAAGGTGTCCTTGTAGCCGAACCACTGTAAATACTTGTATTGTAGTTGTGTCTCTGTATCTCTATCTCGTAGTTTAGTTTTACATGCTTTTGCATTTTCGATTTTCTATATATTATCTAAACATTTTCTTTAAATTTTTAGAACACATTTCTAAGGATATAACCCTTCCTATTAAACTAGAAAATTAAAGAAATTTTTCTACAACTAAACACACTATAAGTTTTTTCTTTGAGAAAACTATTACTACAGAGGATGGAGTAAAAGAATATACTATTTAAAATTTTGTTTTTAGTAATTAAATAAATAAATTCGCTCTCCATCTTCTTCATTGACCTGCAAGTCAAATCACATACACAGTTTACTGTTTACTTACACACAAAACACACAAACACACTCGCCGGAGGAATAAAAATAGAAAAATTGTAACGCCCGCGCATGGGAATGGCACAATACCCCATGGCGCAAATCGGGGTACCATGATTGGCGCCACGCCATAGGTCCCGATTTTTGCCTACAGCGCCCGTACCGTGTGCTCTAAATACCTATTACAACTTTGAATTCAGTATGTTTCTTATTACCACAAACATTTATAAAATGGCTAATTGGAGAGAGTGGATCAGCATTTATTGTGTTCATACATTACATTGCTCAAAATCTCTCACTAATCAGTAAAAACCTGTTTTCTTGCTCAAAAGAAAAGTAAGCCTTTTTGTTGCTCAACCCTTCACTCATCTTTGGAAGTTGAATGCTACCCACAAGGCCACAAACCACAATGGCGGACCCAACTGAAAAACTAAGGTAGTTCCTTGATTTAGTCGATACGATGAAAGGTCAACCAATCTAGGTCGATGGCTCGTGCCAATCAGGTAGGGTGTTATATTACAAAGTTGCATTAATATAACAAAACATCAACCGTATGCATTAACAAATAGTTATACTAACAGTCGAGTCTTTTTAGCATTCATAGCTTCAAAAATATTGTTGCTCGCATGGTTGATTAGTAATACTAACTAGTAGTATATGTTTTTCAATACAGAGCCTCTAAATGGTCTCCGTCTTTAAGGTGGTCCTGGGCACCAGATTGTCTTGGTGGAAGTTCGCCCCTAGTGTAGCAGGGTATTTCTTTAAAACATCTGCCCATGTGCTCCGTCCCTCACAAAGCTCCTTCACCACTGCTGCCACTTTCTCCAAGCTCACAAAAATTTGATCCTGAGTATCCCGCTCACGAATTGTCACTGATGATGTTGAAACCACAGTAACACAGAATGGCACACCATTTTCATCTGTTCTTGTGTATTGTTGCTCTATTGCTGAACCATCTGTATATTAAGGAATTAGGCTCTTATTGTTTGCGCGAATCACGTCAATTTCACATAAATGGGCCAATTTTCAAATTCAGATATACAACTTCATTGAAACTTTTATTGGTGTAATCAGAATATAGAAAAGGGGGTATTTACTTTTAATACTCTATACAATTTGATCTTATGTCTGACAAAAACCCCATTTGTTTGAAATCGCTAGAGGTGGCAAAACAGATTCATGTCAATTGTAAATTGTCAAAACAGCTGTTTAAGGGGTCAAAATGGTTTAGCTTAGGTTGATCTACAAAAACTTTTTCACAATCTTTTTCTAAATAATTAGAGGGTTTACAGCCTGTTCAACCCATTCTACTCATTTACATTTAAGCTAAATTCTCAGATTTAGCTTGTTTCACCAATTAGAGACAAAAAGTAATTAAACTGACCCATTCACTTGTGAATGAGTCAGAATTTCCACCTCTGAAAATGAAAACAAAATAATATATCAAAGACATACCCCAAGGATAGACCGCGTTTGAAATTCCAGCTGCACTTAGCGAATCGTTAATTTGTTTAACAACTTTCTTATATTGCTGATCCGGAGCCAATGAGAGGACGGGACACTGTATGGGTGCCACAAGAGGGGACAAGCCGAAAACATACGAGTACATATCTATTTCTCTAGCTCTGTTTGGTCTTATGTAGAAGGGAGTTGATTGGCACACTCTCTTATTTTATCCGCACACTCTAATGTACAAACTGTCAAAGCAGCATCAAACAAATGTACAACTGTTTATAGCACAGGATGGAGTGTGCAAATAAAAAAGAAGAGTGTGCGAATCATTAGCCTATGTAGAAAGAATGTTCAAAGAGACAATAGATGATTCGCTCCATTAAAATTGAAGATTCAATCACAGCAGATTTAAAAATCCTATGGTGCACTTTTTGTGTTTCCTTTGATATCGATACCATGCTTCTCTTTATAGTAACAGTCTTCTTAAGAGCACAAACTTCAAATTGCACCTCCCCTTTGGACTCTAAAGCAGCCTTCATTGCCATAGCATCTTTTTCATTCATTGTCTAAGAAAAAAGCAGGAAAACAGTAATTGTTACAACCCGTTCAGGTGAAAATGGGTCAACTTTACTTGTATATTATTGTTAAAAACACAAAAATTAGCATACTCAGTTGTTTTCCTTTTCTTTGTTTGTGAAAAGGTCAAGTATATACCAATAACAGTTTACATCAGTAAGACTACATTTCCTTTAACATTGCAAGACCAATAAACCAAGATGCAGCCTACTCCAAAGAAAGGCATTAATTATCTAATGACATTAGAAGCTCCTCATGACTAAATACAGCTTACCAATAATTAAACATCGCCATTATACTTTCTAATCACTTCATTCCATAGATGATAACTTGTACTTCATTCAACACCAAAGCATTCCTAGCATGAATACAACTATGGAGACTACATTTCCTTTAGCAATATAGACTAAATTGCTTTATTACGATAAACGAACCTTATCTTATAAATTGCTTCTTTTTTTTTTGTAATCACTTCATTGCACAGATCATAACTTGTAATGAGTATATTTCTATAAGAAGCATTAGAGCAGATAATGCAAGTGGTTCTTTTTTCAAGAACATGGACTGCAACTACCACGAAACCATCGATGTAATTGGTATTCACATTAGTTTTTCAAGATGTAATGTGAGAAGGAATTGCTTTACCTTAAGTGCTTCAACAACCTTAATACGGTCACCTTCAAATGCAGGACGAAGCTCCTTGTGAATTGGTTTAACAACCACTTTCTATAAATACACGAATTATTAGCAGCTTGCTTAATTTAAAAGAGTAAGCAACAACTTCACATTTACAAAAGTTACCTCTACTTTTTTAGGTTGTGCCAATTTCTCTTTTGCTTCAAGAGGCGCTCCAATTTTATCCTAGGCAAAAACATGTATCCAAAACTTCAATAAAAGCTTGATATTACTAACTTCACATGTTAATTAACTAATAAGCTTACATGAGATCTGTCAGCAATCCAAACACACTCACTCCAACCGCAAGAAGTCTCGATTTCAGCCATCCAGCAATCTTCAGCATAGTGATCCATCACATTTGGGAGATTTTGTCTGAACCGTAAACGTTTTTCATCTATCCCTATACTTGTCAAATATAGATATACTCTCCCAATGAAGTATGCAAGTGACTCATTCTTTATGATCCCCTAAATAACAATGTTTGATTGTTACACACTTGCAAACAGTATGCGTATATGATATAAAATTAGAAAAACGCGGACATAATATCAAATGAAAATCAACCTTAGAAACTGCTTCACCGAGACAAAGTCTCTTTGCAAACTGCCCTGACATTTGCTCGTCCCTTGGGAACATGAGAAACTCTAGTTTTGAAACTTGGGAATACTTTTGAAGTGATTTGTCTTCAGGATCGACAAAGTGCTCTATCACTGCAAGTGTGAATCTACTGAGTAGATGTTTCCGAGGAGATATCTGCAAGGTGAGAAACATCCATCAATTTCTAGCCAAATGCGTACCAACATTACCCATTTTGAACCGTTACACAGCCCATCCGTACACTTGACAATATGAAAACGTGACAAGCATGCTAAAGTAGTTGAATACGGTGCAAGCGAGAGAAGCCTCAACTTTCAAATAACAAATTTGTAAACATACATAAAGCATGAGTGGAAACAACTCGATCACAATCTTAAGTTTTAAAGAAAAACACATTACCTCATTTCTGTTGGCCTTGTCAATTATAGCAACAGTAAATGGGAGTTTGTGCCCATTCAGATAGTGTAGGTCTTCAAAGTGATCAAATTTGTCTGGTATTGTTGTTACAAGGCACTTGTACCTGAATGATATCAAATGAAAAGCGTTGCAACCACAAGTCAATGCTACATGTAGGAGTTAGAGGCAAGGGCCGGAGGCTAAAATATCAAACTTTTCTTGTCTATAAATACGTTGATTTGGGATGTATTTTCTTTCAGACGAGACAAGAACAAATGTTTATATACAGAACAAGATAAATTAGATGGGCAACGAGTTGGAAATCACCACAATAGTATTTTCAATACATAATCATAATTATCCCAATCTGTATTGTTCAAATACATAGATTATCATTGTAATAGAATTAGTTTTATAATCATGGTTATCCCATAATCATATATAAGAAGTTTTGAAGCAATATTTGGGGGTCAACCCGCAATAGTCCATTTTGAAGCAAATCATAAAGTGTTCAGTTTCAGCGTGTACATGTTTCAACCACCCAACATCTTGAAAAGTATATAAAATCATTGTCGTTACAATTCTGGTGAGGCATACAAAACATATCTGAAAACATCTCAGATCATATAATGTGCACCTCATCATTTGCATGACATGTGATAGATAATTATAAGAAAAATTACTAACTCAGGGTTCACATCAAGTTGAGTCTCAAAGAGAGGATTCCGGGTAATGGTTTCCACTATGTCATCCTCATTCTTAGCACCAAGTTTTTCGGGAAAAAGATCATTGAGCACCGCAAGAATGTGTTTAAGTTCACGAGTCTTGTCATCTTTAACCATATGGTCAATATCTATATCAACTTGACCAGAAGCATTCAACATGGAACCTGGGGTGCGCATTGGTAGCATATCATCCTCCATAACAAAATGCTGAGAAATTTAAGCAAAAAATTTAGAATATTTTGCATAAGATTTACTAAAACTATAAGCATAAAGTGGTAAAACTCGGCTAGGAAAGATTGTCCTAGACTGATGGCTAATTCTCATGCCAAACACAAACTCTCACTTTATATGGTCTAACTGTAAGGGATGTTTGGCCAAGCTTGTTTTACAATGGCTTAAGCTTTTCCACAAAATCTTCAAGAAACAGCTTCGACTTCTCTCAATTTTCCTCCCAAATAAGTTAATACCCCCACAATATTAACCTTATCCTGGGTAACCATGGTTTCCGACCTTTCGGCCGACTAATCCATGGGATTTGAGCCCACCGCCACACAGACTCAAACCGGGTAAGGCCCTCCCCTTTTCAGGAAGGTTAGGGTGGAATATTAACCTTATCTAAACACTCTCAAATGGTTCATCACGTTAACTTTATTAAAACATAAAATAAGCTTATCCAGGCGTACCATATTTCTACAGTGAATTATTATATCTCAGTTCTAACAAATTGCAAAAAGCTCTCTCCTTGTTTAATAACAATTCATTCTACAAGTAATATTTAAAAAAAATGAACAATCTTTGTTAGCTGCTATTGATTCATTCAGATTAGCTTATTTTTCTGGATTATGGGCGTATATGAATTTTGAGAAGTTCATAAGACACTTTGAGGTGTCCAGGTTTATTTGTCCGGCTTATTGATTATAAGCTCAACATTAAGGCATGGGTATTTTGTTTAAGCTAATTTGGCCGGCTTATGAGCTTATTCAATTTTTGAAAAGCTCCGAAGCTCAAAATTTTGGGCTTATGAGCTTGTCGGCGTGAGCTTATAGCTTATTGAAGTTTATAAGCTCAAGTTGATAAGCTCATAAAGTTTTCAAAAGTTTAATAAGCTCATAAACCAGCCAAATAAGCTTAAAAATGAGTTTAATCAACTCGAGCATATGAACTTAAAAATAAGCCATAAGCTCATAAGCCTTAAAACTGAGCTTATTAGCATTTCAATAGTTTGATATGCCTATGCGAGACAAATAAGCTAAAACAAACACCCCTTTTCTCGGCTTATCAACTCATTAGCAGAACTGGTAATACGAGTAACCTAAACGCATATTTTTAGTAAATTGTTTAGAAGTTCATCGACCCAAATGTCTGTGTTTGAACAAAAATAATAATTCAATAACGTAGGCCTCAAAATACACGACATAATAATATCGTATTAAAACTAGTAAATAATCATAATAATATCATTAGTTTATCCACCCAAATATTATATTTTATAAGTTGAGTGACCTAAACAACAATAAAAGTAGTTAAAATAATAATAGTACCTTATGCCAAACTTTAGTGACACGAGAGTTGACGAGATGTCCAGAAGGTCCATAATCGTACAAAGCAGCAGCATTTGAGTCCTCCATCTTGGTATAAAATGAATATCTTTCAAGAGAATAAAAGAGAGACTTACGGAAGGCTTTTTTGACTTTTAGTTGACTTTCAACCCACCATTTCACGATTTTCAAAGCATCTTTCTCATCCATGTTCTTTGTCTCCATGGCTGCTGTTTGTCTCACTTTTGGAGCAATGTAGGGTTTTTGAGGGCTATGTTCAACTAGGGGTTCACGGTTCGGTTAATTAACCGAATAAACCGAAAACCGAACTGAACCGAACCGAAATAAAACCGAACCGAACATATAACCGAACCGAACTTGTTAAAACCGAACCGAACCAAATTAAAAATTCGGTTTTCGGTTTGGATATGGGTTTAGCTATCTGAACCGAAAACCGAACCGAAAACCGAATTTATATAAATATATATATATAAATATATTTATATTATTTTAAATATAAAAAATATCCATTAAAATTTTATACTAATATAAAAAAACATTTTTTTATGCTTGAAATATTTTTTTTGCCAAAAATATATATAATTAAATTTTAAAAAAATATATAAATAGTGTAATTTAAGTAAAAAATTCGGTTTTCGGTTTTGACCCATAACCGAACCGAATTTCGGTTCAGTTCTCGGTTCGGTTCGGTTATAGATATTTTCGGTTCGGTTCGGTTTTCGGTTATGACCCAAAATTTTTTTTTAACCAAACAACCCGAACCGAATAAACCGATTAACCGATAACCGAACCGATGAACACCCCTAGTTTCAACAAAAGAAACATCATTGGTTGAGACAAGTTATACTTAATGAAATGAGCAGGTATTGGGCTTAGGTTGGGCTTGAGCTTATATTATAAGCCCATGATTATATTTTTATAAAGTTGTTTGTCAAATTAGTTGCAGCTGAAACTTATTAATTTAAAATCACATAAAAATATATGAAATTAAATTCATATATATTTCTTGCTTTTACATGATAATTCATTATATTTTTAAAGGCATTTAAGTAATTAACTAGCCATAAGCCCTTTTCTTTAGGCTTTGGTTTATGGAGGCTTATGGCTTATTTTATAAGCCTGTGTGACAAACGAAACTTATTTTATAAGCCGAATTATTTTAAAAGCTCAAGTTCTTATAAGCCCCGTGCCAAACACCACCAAATTTAATGAAATTAAAGTGTTGATTAATGAGGTAGAAGCGACAATGGAACTATAACCAAATATGACCGGGTGCACAAAAAATTTTAAACCATAATATTAGAAGCACATTTCGATAGACCCAGTGCATTTAAGATTCATTTAGGAAAAATCTATGTTTTTTTCTTTCTTTTTTTTTCAAAAATTGACTCTACAACGAGAAAATCCATGGGGTTCGGGTTTCGTCCCTGGGTAGGGGTGAAGATGCAGGCACTTCAAAAGTTCAAATCATCAATTGCACAATTTATTTTTACAAGTATAAAGAAAATATAAATGCACTAAAAACAATTTCATTAAAACTAGCAAACAAATTAATAAGACACATATTTGTTTTGACATATTTGTAAACCAACTAAACATTACATGTATTTATGTGAAACAAAATTTCGGGACAGATTCATTTTGCAAAAATCGTGATTTTTAAAGAAAATTTACACTAGGGTACAAAGATGTATATGAAAACGAAGGTTCATTTGTTCATGTGGAGGATTTTCAATTAGGTGTCGAAAGTTATCAAAGTTGAGTGAATCTCACATCACCAAGACTCAAGTTTAGAGATATCGATAAATCATGGCCTACACTGTATTAAGACAAACATAATTTAGGATTGTTTACAAGATAGATATCAGACATAAGGGTTTATTGCCATGAGTGAAATTGCAAAGTTTTCTTCAGGAACTCGTGAATGGGTCAACACGAAGTTAGATAAGATGTTGAGAGATCACTACTGGAAAAGACTTAATGTTCGCCTAACCAAAAGAACAATCTGATTATCAAATGGTGGTGGACTACTTAAAGATCGATTGGATTTTCGAGAGTCTATGAGAAGGTTTGAGCAGAACATCGGAGCTTGAAAACATCCATGAGATCTACCATATAGGCGTAGATCCGAATGATCATCCTTTAGGGGGATTATTAGTTTTAGAAAGTAATGACCATAATGTATTAATTTAGGGTCTACTTTATAATCAGTCTATACTTCCTATACTTACATGTATTGTACAAAGGGTATAATAAGGGACCGTTAAATTTGAAGATAGGTTTATGATTTATATTTGGATTTGGATTGATAAAATGTTATTTTAAATTAAAAAAAAAAAAAGTTATAACTTTATATTAAAACTATTAGTTAGATAGTAAAGGAAAAAAAAAAAAAGAATATGAGTATTGAGTAGATACATTGTTAGTCTTGACCCATTTTTGTGATAGATCTATTTTTACTTTCATTTGCAACAATGCAAAAGTGATGACTACATAAGTTTTCATAAGTTATTATTATTATTATTATTATTATTATTATTATTATTATTATTATTATTATTATTTATTTATTTATTTTTTATTTTAATTTAAAGATTGTTTTTATCTTGATTAAATCCACAAGGACGACGGGTGAAAATTTTAGAACCATAGGGACCTTTAATGTAATTGACTCAAGAACGAATGATGCAATTGTTTAGAGCCACACGGACGATTTGTGTAAATTTATCTAATTAACACCATGCCACGTCAGATTTATGGCTACAATAGGATGATTAAGAAAGTATGTGGCTACAATAGGATGATTAAGAAAGTTTGTGTATACAGTAGGAAAAAAAAAAGTTCAATGCATAGTAAAAAGTGGCAAGTTGAATGTATTTTTAGACAATTTCACTTTAATTTAAGTTTTGTTTATTTTAGCTTCTGGTTTTAAGTATAAATTTTTAGTTTTGTAATTTAAACAAATACTCCATAGAATTTTATATTTAACATTAGACTAAATTTTACTTTAATTGACCTATCAGTTAGCTCAATTTTTACACGTGGCGAAAATGACTTTTCCTATTGAAATCAAAATTGATTTGTTCAGATATTTGATCTGGGTATGAAATTAAGGTGAAGGCTAATATTTGTAAATACCTATAACAGCTTTGAATGCAGTTTTCTTTCACCACAAACATATCAGACATATTGTTGCGTTCATCCATATCAGACAGATTAGATCAACGTTTGTTGCGTTCATCCATATTGTTGCTGCGGTACCAATACTTGCACAGAATTAGTTCAGCTATTTGTCATGTGCTCATGTCAAAGGATCTTTCTATTCTTAAATTGTTTTATATCGGATGTTGGTTAGGTTATTAACTAAGAACAATTTCTTAACACTCCTACACCATGTAACGTTCTCAACTTTTTTACTTAAGAATTTCTACTAATCAGTAAGCCTGTTTTTTGTTCAAAAAGTAAGCCTGTTTGTTGCTCTACACAACAAAGGCAGCATTACATAAAATTTACTACTCTTCACTCATCTTTGAAAATTGAATGGTGCCCACAACAGCCGAAAAACTAAAGGTGGTTTCTTGATTTAGTCAAGAAAAATGAACTGGTCAACCAATCTCGGTCGATGTCTCGTGCCAATAGGGTCGGGTCTGATATAAAAAAGTTGCGGTAATATAACAAAACATCAACCATATGCATTAACTAATAGTTAGAGTAATTACAGTCAAGTCTTTCTAGCATTCATACTTCATAGCTTCAAAAATATTGTTGCTCACATGGTTGATTAGTAATAATAACTAGTAGTATATGCTTTTGAATACAGAGCCTCTAAATGATCTCCGTCTTTTAGGTGGTCCTGGGCACCACATTGTTATAGTGTAAATCCACCTCTAGTGCAGTAGGGTATTCCTTTCAAACATCCGCCCATGTGCTCTGTCCCGCACAAAGCTCCTTCAACACTGCTGCCACTTTCTCCACGCTCACTAATATTTGATCCTGAGTATCCCGCTCACGAATTGTCACTGATGATGTTGAAACAACGGTAATACTGAATGGCACACCAGTTGCATCTGCACCTGTGTATAGTTGCTCAATTGTTTCTTGTTTGCGTTGCACCTCTATGTAAATCAAAAGAATTAATATTTAAGTCTTGTTGAATCATCTATATGTTAAGAAATTAGGCTCTTAGTGTTTGCGCAATCACGTCAATTTCACATAAATGCGACAAGTTTTCAAATTCAGATATACGACTCCATTGAAACTTTTATTGGTGTAATCAGAATATAGAAAAGGGGTGTATTCACTTTTAATACTCTAATACAATTTGATCGTATGTCTCACAAAACCCCATTTGTTTAACAGTTGCATCTATTGATAAACTCAAAAGGTTTAAAATCGCTAAAGTGACAAAACAGTTTCATGTCAATTATAAATTGTCAAAACAGCTGTTTAAGGGGTCAAAAAGAAACAGGTTAGGTTAATCTACAAACACTTATTCACATTAAAAAAATAAAATAAAATAATCAGAGGTTTTTGGGCTTACAGCCTGTGAAACCCATTCTACTTGTTTACATTTAAGCCAAATTCTCAGATTCTACTTGTTACACCAATTAGAGATACTAGTAATTGTAACCCAAACCGACCCATTCACAAGTGAATGGGTCAAATTTTCCACCTATGAAAATGAAAACAAAAAAATATATCAAAGACATACCGCGAGGATAGTCATCCACGTGTGAAATTCCAGCTGCACTAAGCAAATCTTTAATTTTAAGTCTTGTTGAATCATCTATACATTAAGAAATTAGGCTCTTAGTGTTTGTGCAATCACGTCAACTTCACATAAATGCGACAAGTTTTCAAATTCAGATATACGACTCCATTGAAACTTTTGTTGGTGTAATTAGAATATAGAAAAGGGGCGTATTTACTTTTAATACTCTAATACAATTTGATCGTATGTCTCACAAAACCCCATTTGTTTAACAGTTGCATGTATTGATAAACTCAAAAGGTTTAAAATCGCTAAAGTGGCGAAACAGTTTCATGTCAATTATAAATTGTCAAAACAGCTGTTTAAGGGGTCAAAAAGAAACAGGTTAGGTTAATCTACAAACACTTTTCACATTAAAAATAAAATAAAATAATCAGAGGTTTTTGGGCTTACATCCTGTGAAACCCATTCTACTTGTTTACATTTAAGCTAAATTCTCATATTCTACTTGTTACATTGTAACCCAAACTGACCCATTCACAAGTGAATGGGTCAAATTTTCCACCTCTGAAAATGGAAAAAAATATATATATATATATCAAAGACATACCCAAAGGATAGACCACGTTGGAAATTCCAGCTGCACTTAGCGAATCTTTAACTTGTTTAGCAACTTCCTCATATTGCTGATCCTGAAACAATGGGAAGATGGGACATCGTGTGGGTGCCACAAGAGAGTTGAAGCCAAATACATATATCTCTTCTTCTCCAGCTCCACTTGGTCTTGTGTAGAAAGAATGTTCAAAGAGACAATATATGATTCGCTCTATCACAAATGAAGATTCAATCACAGCAGGTTTAAAAGTCCTGTGGTGCACTTTTTGTGTTTCCTTTGATATCGATACCATGCTTCTCTTTATTGTAACAGTCTTCTTAAGAGTGCAAACTTCAAATTGCACCTCCCCTTTGGACTCTAAAGCAGCCTTCATTGCCATAGCATCTTTATCATTCATTGTCTAAGAAAAAAGCAGGAAAACAGTAATTGTTACAACCCGTTCAGGTGAAAATGGGTCAACTTGACTTGTATATTATTGTTAAAAACGCAAACGTTAGCATAACGGTTTACAACAGTAAGACTACATTTCCTTTAGCATTGCAAGCAGACCAAAAAACCAAGATGCATCATACTCCAAACCTCACATGCTTGGCTAAGGGCAGCTTATAAAGAAAGGCATACCAACATGAATACACGTCAATTTGAGAGATTTCACAAATGATAACTTGTAATGACTATATTTTTATACATAAGCTTCAAATGTACTAGCAGTTGTACTTCATTCAACACCAAAGCATTACCAACATGAATACAACTATGGACAAAGAGACTACATTTCCTTTAGCAATAACGGAACATTATCTTTAAAAATAGCTTTTTTGCAAATCCACATTCAGTATATTATTTAACTATGAATTTTTAAAAAGAAGTGTTGATGGGCCGGCCAGCGGTTTTGCCACTCAGTTTTTTTTGACCCGGAAAACAAATCCTATTCTTGTGGAACAAGATTCCTTTATCCTCATCATTAGTAAGTATTTTCTTAGATTCCATGATACGCGCCAAATTTTGACAATATTGAAATATCAATAACCCAAATTTTAAAGCAGTTCAAACATATTTTGTTATTGATAACTTCAAGAACATGGACCAGGAAGCCATCTTTGTTATTGATATTCACATTAGTTTTGCAAGACGTAATGTGAGAGGGAATTGCTTTACCTTAAGTGCTTCAACAACCTTAATACGGTCACCTTTAAATGCAGGACGAAGCTCCTTGTGAATGGGTTTTATAACCATTTTCTACAAATAAATGATTTATTAGCAGCTGGCTCAATTTTAAAGTGTAAGCAACAACTATACATGCACAAAAGTTACCTCCACTTTTTTAGGTTGTGCCAGTATCTCTTTTGCTTCAAGAGACGCCCCAATTTTATCCTAGGCAAAAACATGTATCCAAAACTTCAATAAAAAACTTTATACTATTAGCTTAACATGCCAATTAACTGCCAAGCATGGTAATAAGCTTACATGAGATCTATCAGCAATCCAAACACACTCACTCCAACCGCAAGAAGTCTCGATTTCAGCCATCCAGCAATCTTCAGCATAGTGATCCATCACATTTGGGAGATTTTGTCTGAACCGTAAATGTTTTTCATCTAACCCTAAACTTGTCAAATATAGAAATACTCTCCCAATGAAGTATGCAAGTGACTCATTCTTCACGATCCCCTAGAAAAACAATGTTTGATAGTTACACACAGTATGTTTATATGATATAATAATTAGAAAAACGTGGACATAATATCAAATGAAAACCAACCTTAGAAACTGCTTCACCGAGACAAAGTCTTTTCGCAAACTTCCCTGACATTTGCTCGTCCCTTGGGAACATGAGAAACTCTAGGTTTGAAACTTGGGAATACTTTTGATGTGATTTGTCTTCAGGATCCACAAAATGCTCTATCAGCGGAAGTGTGAATCTACTGAGTAGATGTTTCCGAGGAGATACCTGAAAGATGAGAAACATCTATCAATTTCTAGCCGAACACATACCAATATTACCCATCTTGAACCATTACTCAGCCCATCCCTATACTTTGCAACATGAAAACGTGACAAGCGTGCTAAAGTTGTGGAAGACGTGCAAGCGACAGAAGCTTCAACTTTTAAATAACAAATTTGAAAAACATACATAAAGCATGACTGAAACACACTTGATCAAGATTTTAAGTTTTAAAGAAAAACGCATTACGTTATTTCTGTGTGCCTCGCCAATTGTAGCACCAGTACATGGGAGCTTGTTCCCATTCAAAGAGTGTAGGAGTGTAAACTTATTAAATATGTGTTGTGCTGTTGTTACAAGGCGCTTGTACCTGAATGATTTCAAATGAAAAGCGTTGCAACCACAAGTCAATGCTACATGTAGGATTTAGAGATAAGGGCAGGAGGCAAATATATCAATTTTTTTTTTCATATATGAATACATTGATTTCGAATGTGTTTTCTTTCAGATGAGACAAGAAAAAACATTTATATACAGAAAACGATAAATTAGAAGAGCAACGAGTTGGATAGATAATTATAAGAAAAACAATTTTTTCATCTATGAATACGTTGCAATTCTGGTGAGGCATACACAACATATCTGTAAGCTACTCAGATCATATAATGCGCATCTCATCTTTCTCAAAACACGTGATAGATAAAAATAAAAATAATAAAAAAATAATAATAATAATAATAAAAAATAAAATACTAACTCAGGGTTTGCATCAAGTTGAGTCTCAAAGAGAGGATTCCTGGTAATGGTTTCCACTATGTCAAACTCATTCTTGGCACCAAGCTGTTCGAGACAAAGATCATTGAGAACCGCGAGAATGTGTTTAAGTTCACGAGTCTTGTCATCTTTAACCATATGGTCAGTATCTTTATCAACTTGACCAGAAGCCTTCAAGACGGAATCTGGAATGAAATGTAGTACCATAGCATCCTCCAGAACAAAATGCTGATAAAATTAGAGAAAAAAAATATAAGAATCGGGTGCTTAACATCAATTTACTAAAACTATAAACATAAAGCGGTAAAACTCGGCTAGGAAAGATTGTCCTAGACTGATGACTAAATCTCATGCCAAACACAAACTCACTTTGTATGGTCTAACTCTAAGGGGTGTTTGGCTAAGCTTGTTTTACAATGGCTTTAGCTTTTTCATAAAACTTTCAAAACATAAAATAAGCTTATCCAAGCGTACCATATTTCTACAGTAAATTATCATATGCTCTGTCCTTGTTTGAAACACATCATTCTACAAGTAATCTTCTCTTCAACTGAACAATCTTTGTTAGCCGCCATTTATTCATTCAGATTAGCTTGTTTTTCTGGGTTACGGGCGTACATGAATTTTGAGAAGTTCATAACACGCTTTGAGGTTTTTGTTTAAGCTTATTCCGCCGGCTTATGAGCTTATTGAACTTTTGAAAAGCTCATAAGCTCAAAATTTTGGGCTTATGAGCTTATCAATGTGAGCTTATGGCTTACTAAAGTTTATAAGCTCATAAGCTTTTAAAATGTTTAATAAGCTCATAATCCGGCCAAATAAGCTTAATCAACTCGAGCTTATGAACTTAAATAAGTCAAAAGCTAATAAGCCCTTAAAAACTAAGCTTATTTGCTTTTCAATAGTTCAATACGCCTATGCCAGATAATTACAAATAAGCTAAAACAAACACTCCTTTTCTCGGCTTTCAACTCATTAGTTATGTTTTACAAATTGAGTGAACAAAAACACAAATAGGCAAATACCCTATTAAAACTCTTAATACAAAGTAATAATAGTAATAATAATAAGATTAGTTTAACTTAACAACCCAAATGTCGTGTTTTATGGATAACCATGTTCATGTTTTGGTCCGACTAATACACGGGGTTTGAAAACACATACTCAAATCAATAAACATTTCATTAAAAAAAAAAAAAAAAAAAAAAGGAGGAATACCTTATGCCAGAATGTAGTGAGACGATTTTGGAGGATATTTGTTGGAGGTCCATAATCGTACAAAGAAGCAGCATCCTTCTTCACCTTGGTATAAAAATATAATTTTTCAAGAGCAGTAAAAAGAGTCTTTCGAAAAGCCTTTGACTTTGAGTTGACTTTCAACCCACCATTTCACGATTTTCAATGCATCTTTCTCGTCCATGTTCCTTGTCTCCATGGCGGTTGTTTGTCTCCCTTTGGGGGGTTTGGAGCACTGTAGGGTTTTGTTGAGACAAATGAAGTGACCGGTCACAGTTTTTATGGTTTTTATTTTGGGTTTTTTATTTTTTATTTTTATTTTATTTTATTATTATTATTTTTTTTTTGTGAAATATTTGAAAATTTATAATTTTTTTTACAAGTTTCAATACAACAAAGCAAATGAGGTTTTTTCTTATTCAGATTAATAAACATGTTTGGCCTTTTTGAATCATATGTATGTTGTCCACGGTCTTGGACCCAGATGAAAAGCAAAGGCGGTTCCTTTATTAAGTCAAAAAATGAACTGGTCAACTAATCTTGGTTGATGTCTTGTGCCAATCGGGTTGGGTCTAATATAACAAAACATCAACCTTATGCATTAACAAAGAGTTAAAAGTATTTACAGAAGAGTCTTTCTAGCATTCATAGCAGGGTTGTCCAAAAAACAAAAAACAGAGGAACCAAAAGAATTGAGAAACCGTATCGGTATCGACTATGAACCGAACCGTATATTAAAACTATGATACGGTTCTTGGTTCTTGAAATTCCAACTTTTCGGTTCTTGGGATGGTTCGGGTTGGATCCATCCGGTTCCGGTACTTTCCTGGAAAGAATGGACTCTTCTAAAATACTATGAGATTTTATTGGGTTTGTTAGTGGTTTTGTGTACATGCAACCTTTTGAAAAAAAAATAAAATAATAATAATAATAATAATAATAATAATAATAATAATAATAATAATAATAATAATAATAAATAAAACAACCTAAAATAAATAAAAACCCTAATCAATTCCAAATAACACCAAACTATCAATTTAACAATCACTAATATAATTCAAATATCATCATCATCAACATGAAAGTAATTTCTTTCCATATATGTTTTCCTTTTATTGTGATCATAATTGAATAGATGCATTCTTACAATAAATTTGATGAAATTGAAGATCTTTTAAATGATGACGAGGTTGTTAAAGAGATGGATGAATCGGTACAAAGTTATAAAGGGAAACCAATGACGAAGCACTAAGCGTTTTTGAACACAAATGCTTGTTCTTGTTACTTTTGAACAATTATTAACTTATATTTTTACACTTTGTGTTTTTTGTGTTATTTTGGACAATTAGAATTATTGGAACGAATTACATTGTTGGAGACATTTTTTTTGGGTGTTTTTATTGTTAAAGTATGTCCTATATTAATGATCGACAACGAAAAAATGATTTTTTAAACACTTTGGTACTCATCAGGAATTACCGAAAAATCCCGTATCGAAACCGAGTACCGTACTGAACTGAACCGAAGAACTTGGGACGCTTCTCGGTTCCACTTTTTCCTTATTTTCGGTTCTCGATTCTTGCGGTTCCGATTCCGTCTGGTTCAGTACCTTGGACACCCCTAATTCATAGCTTCAAAATGTCAACCATATGCATTAACAAAACATCAACCATATGCATTAACAAATAGTTAAGAGTAATTACAGTCGATTCTTTCTAGCATTCATAGGTTCAAAAATATCAACCATATGCATTAACAAAACATCAAGCATATGCATTAACACATAGTTAAAGTAATTACATTCGAGTCTTTCTAGCATATTCATAGCTTCAAAAATATTGTTGCTTGCATGGTGATTAGTAATACTAAATAGTAGTATATGCTTTTCATTACAGAGCCTCTAAATGGCATCCGTCTTTAAGGTGGTCCTAGGCACCCGATTGTTATAGGGCAAGTCAGGCCCTAGTGCATTTCTTTAAAAGATCTGCCCATGTGCTCCGTCCCTCACAAAGCTCCTTCACCACTGCTGCCACTTCCTCCACTGCTTCCACTTCCTCCAAGCTCACAAATATTTGAACCTGAGTATCCCGGTCACGAATTGTCACTGATGATGTTGAAACCACGGTAATACTGAATGGCACACCATTTTCATCTGCTCTTGTGTATTGTTGCTCTATTGTTGAATCATCTACATATTAAGATATTAGGCTCTTATCGTTTGCGCAATCACGTCAATTTCACATAAATGGCCAAGTTTTTCAAATTCAGATATACAAGTTCATTGAAACTTTTATTGGTGTAATCAGAATATAGAAAAGGGGCGTATTTACTTTTAATACTCTATACAATTTGATCTTATGTCTGACAAAACCCCATTTGTTTAACAGGTTCATGCATTGATAAGGTCAAAAGGTTTAAAATCGCCAGAGGTGGCAAAACAGATTCATGTCGATTATGAATTGTCAAAACAGCTTTTTAAGGGGTCAAAATGAAACAGGTTGTAAGCGGATTATCTGATTATTGCATTTTGAAAACGTAATAATCTAGTTGCACGTGTTTGGCTAGAAAGAGTAGAAAATCCCTTATTTGTGTTTGGAACCAATCAAAACGTCATTTTGAAGAAGCTGCTTTTGCAAAACGCAGTTCTACTCGTTTACATTTAAGCTAAATTCTCAAATTTAACTTTATTCATCATTTAGAGATAAAACGTAACCCAAACTGACCCATTCACAAGTGAATGGGTCAAAATTTCCACCTCTGAAAATGAAAAGCACAAAAATATATCAAAGACATACCCCAAGGATAGACCACGCTTGAAATTCCAGCTGCTTTTAGCGAATTGTTAATTTGTTTAGCAAGTTCCTCACATTGCTGATCCTGAAACAATGAGAAGATGGGACATTGTATGGGTGCCACAAGAGGGGAGAAGCCGAAGACGTACGAGTATTTATTTTTTTCTGGAGCTTTGTTTGGTCTTATGTAGAAAGAATGTTCAAAGAGACAATAGATGATTCGCTCCATCACAAATGAAGATTCAATCACAGCAGGTTTAAAAGTCCTGTGGTGCACTTTTTGTGTTTCCTTTGATATCGATACCATGCTTCTCTTTATAGTAACAGTCTTCTTAAGAGCGCAAACTTCAAACTGCACCTCCCCTTTGGACTCTAAAGCAGCCTTCATTGCCATAGCATCTTTATCATTCATCGTCTAAGAAAAAAGCAGGAAAACAGTAATTGTTACAACCCGTTCAGGTGAAAATGGGTCAACTTGACTTGTGTATATTACTACAAACACAAAAATAAGCATACTCGATTGTTTTTCCTTTTCCTTTTTTTTTCATGAAAAGGTTAAGTATATATTAATTACAAAACACTAACAGTTTACAACAGTAAGACTGCATTTCCTTTAACATTTTGTACTTCATTCAACACCGTAGCATTCCCATTATGAATCTATGGACAAGAGACTACATTTCCTTTAGCAAAATAGACAAAATTGCTTTTTGTAAATCCATCTTCACTATATTAATTGACTGAAATTTTCTAAAGGAAGTGTTAATGGGTCACCAGTTTTGACCCGGAAAACAAATCCTATTCTTGTAAAACAAGATTCCTTTATCATCATCATTAGTAAGTATATTCTCAGATTCGATGATACGCACCAAATTTGACAATATTGAAATATCATAACCGAATTTTTAAAGCAGTTCAAATATCTAACGTTATTGATAATTTCAAGAATATGTGCTGCAACTACCACGAAACGACCATTGTTATTGATATTCACATTAGTTTTTCAAGACGTAATGTGAGAGGGGATTGCTTTACCTTAAGTGCTTCAACAACTTTAATACGGTCACCTTCAAATGCAGGACGAAGCTCCTTGTGAATGGGTTTTATAACCACTTTCTACAAATGCACTACTTATTAGCAGCTTGCTCAATTTATAAGCGTAAGCAACAACTCCACATATACAAAAATTACCTCTACTTTTTTAGGTTGTGCCAGTTTCTCTTTTGCTTCAAGAGACGCTCCAATTTTATCCTAGGCAAAAACATGTATCCAAAACTTCAATAAAAAGCTTGATATTACTAACTTCACATGTCAATTACCTAATAAGCTTACATGAGATCTATCAGCAATCCAAACACACTCACTCCAACCGCAAGAAGTCTCGATTTCAGCCATCCAGCAATCTTCAGCATAGTGATCCATCACATTTGGGAGATTTTGTCTGAACCGTAAACGTTTTTCATCTATCCCTAGACGTGTCAAATATAGATATACTCTCCCAATGAAGTATGCAAGTGACTCATTCTTTACAATCCCCTGTAAAAACAAATGTTTGATAGTTACACACAGTATAATTATATGATAAATTAATTAGAAAAATGCGGACATAATATCAAATGAAAACTAACCTTAGAAACTGCTTCACCGAGACGAAGTCTTTTCGCAAACTGCCCTGACATTTGCTCGTTCCTTGGGAACATGAGAAACTCTAGGTTCGAAAGTTGGGAATACTTTTGATGTGATTTGTCATCAGGATCAACAAAGTGCTCTATCAGTGCAAGTGTAAATCTACTGAGTAGATGTTTCCGAGGAGATATCTGAAAGGTGAGAAACATCTATAAATTAATAGCCGAACCCTTACCAATATTACCCATTTTTCAACTGTTACTCAGCCCATCCCTATATGATGCAATATGAGAAAATGATGAGAGTGCTAAATTAGCGGAAGATGTGCAAGCGAGAGAAGCTTCAACTTTTCAGATTAACAAATTTGAAGGCATACATAAAACATGAGTGAAAAGCACTCAATCCCGATCTTAGGTTTTAAAGAAAAACTCATTACCTCATTTCTGTTGGCCTTGTGAATTATAGCAACTGTAAACGGGAATTTGTGCCCATTCAGATAGTGTAGGTCTTCAAAGTGATCAAATATGTCTTGTGTTGTTGTTACAAGGCACTTGTACCTGAATGATATCAAATGAAAAGTGTTGCAACCACGAGTCAATGCGACAGGTAGGAGTTAGAGGCAAGAGCTAAAAGCAAAAATATCAAATTTCTCTCATCTATAAATACGTTGATTTGGGATGTGTTTTCTTTCGGACGAGACAAGAACAAATATTTATACACAGTAAAAGATAAATTAGAAGGGCAACGAGCTGGAAATCACCACAATATTATTTTCAATACATAATCATAATTATCCCAATTTGTATTGTTCAAATACATAGATTATCATTGTAACAGAATTGGTTTTATAATCATAATTATCCCACAATCATATATAAGAAGTTTTGAAGCAATATTTGGGGGTCAACCCGCCTTGGTCCATTTCAAGCAAATTATAAAGTGTCAGTTTCAGCGTGTACTATACAATGTTTCAACCGCCCAACATCTAGAAATTATATAAAATCATTGTCGTTGCAATTCTGGTGAGGCATACAAAACATATCTGAAAGCATCTATAGATAAGTATAAGAAAAATTACTAACTCAGAGTCCACATCAAGTTGAGTCTCAAAGAGAGGATTCCTGGTAATGGTTTCCACTATGTCATACTCATTCTTGGCACCAAGTTTTTCGGGACAAAGATCATTGAGAACTGCGAGAATGTGTTTAAGTTCACGAATCTTGTCATCTTTAAACATATGGTCAGTATCTATATCAACTTGACCTGAAGCTTTCAAGACGGAATCTTGGGTGAGCAGTTTTAGCATAGCATCCTCCATAACAAAATGCAGAGAAAATTTAACCCAAATATTAGAATCTTGTGTGTAACATCAGTTTACTCAAACTATAAGCATAAAGTGGTAAAACTCGGCTAGGAAATATTGTCCTAGACTGATGACTAATTCTCATGCCAAACACAAACTCACGTTGTATGGTCTAAAGATGGGAAACCAACAAGTATAATCAACATATTGATTATAAGCTCAATTATTTAGGCTTGGGAGTTTGTTTAAGCTTATTTGGCCGGCTTATGAGCTTATTGAATTTTGAAAAGCTCATAAGCTCAAAATTTTGGGTTTATGAGCTTATCAAAGTGGGCTTAATTATGGCTTATTGAAGCTTATAAGCTCAAGTTGATAAGCTCATAAGCTTTTCTACAGTTAATAAGCCCATAAGCCGGCCAACTAAGCTTTAAAAAATGAGTTTACTCAAGTCGAGATTATGAACTTAATGAGCCATAAGCTTTAAAAACTGAGTTTATTAGCTTTTCAATAGTATGATACGCCTATGCGAGACAAATAAGCTAAAACAAACACCCTTTTTCTCGGCTATCAACTCATTAGCGGAAAGGGTTAAACTAAAACCCATATTTTTAGTATCCTAAATGTTGTGTTTTATAAGTTGAATGAATTATTAGAAGTTCACCGACCCAAATGTCGTGTTTTCATAAGTTGAGTGAACAAAAAAACAATTCAATAACCTAAGTGAACCAAAAAAAACACAGAAATACGAGGTTTTCCAAATTCAAATATGCAAACACCCCAAAGATACGACATAATATCGTATTAAAACTAGTAATAATACAAAGTAACAAACCAAATGAGCCTAGCTCAGATGGCCACCCAATTTGGGGGGAGGTTTTACCCTCCTAGGCAAGGTCTCAAGTTCGAGTATTGTCTAGGGCGATAGGGGTTTCCTCTCGCGTGTGCAAAGGAAAGGGTGGCATTGCCTTCTAGGCTGGACCCAACCTGGTTGTGTGTGCTCGCTACGCCTTCTGGGCTAGGGGCCATGTAGCCACAAATTGCCGTTCAAAAAATAATAATAATAGTACAAAGTAACAATATTATTTAGCAAACCAAATGTCATGTTTTATAAGTTGAGTGACCTATACAAAAAATAGTTGAATAACCTAAGGGAACAAAAACGCAAAGTTGGTGTGAGGTTACAAGCTTTTCCAAACACCCCCAAATAATAGTACCAAATCTTTTTGGGGGTATTACCTAGAGGGTTTAAACCCAGCGCGACACATACTAAAACCAAACCCAGGAGATTGACGTGGCCACTTAAAACATATAATAGTAGTATAATACCTTATTCCAAAATTTAACGACGTAATGGTCGACAAGATTTGCAGAATACCCATACTCGTACAAAGCAGCATTTGAGCCCTCCATCTTGTTATAGAAGGAATATCTTTCAAGAGAATAAAAGAGAGGCTTACGGAAGGCTTTTTTGACTTTGAGTTGACTTTCAATCCACCATTTCACAATTTTCAAAGCATCTATTTCATCCATGTTTTTTGTCTCCATTTGTCTCACTTTTGGAGCACTGTAGGGTTTTGAGGTGTTTGGATTTAATGGTTATTTAATGAAGTACCCGGTTATTACAATGTCTTAATTAAACAATGTTTTTACTTTTTATGGTTATTACTTATTCTGGGGTGTGCGTTTTTTTTTTTTTTATTTAATATTGTGAAAGATTTGTAAATCCATTTTGTGAAACTAGATATTTCAAAAAGTAGGCTTCATGTTGTGAAGGGTAATATAAACTGGTTGGGTAGTGTAAGTTGCTACGAATAGAGTCGTGAAACATTAAACGATTTAGTCGTAGCATTAACCTGCCAAAGAAGAATGGAAGGAAAATCATACTGACATATAGTCTCTCGTGGTGATGATGTCTATTGTTGTGTGTATTTCTTTAGCTTTACTTGTGAGGTAGGCTGCAAGTTTGGCATAAAGTAAATAACTAAATATCACAGTATTTGAAAAGAGAAATGCTACATTCACATAATAATGTGCAAAATGTGATGGACAAATTATGTTGTACTACTTTTTTTTTTTTTTTTTTTTTTTTTTTTTTTCACTATCTATAATTCATTGTCACATGTATGTGTGAATTTTTTTATTTTTTTTTTATTTTTTATTTTTTTGTAAATATTATATGGATGTATCATTCCTCATTTGGAAATGTTTACCATTATATATTATCCAATAGTGATGTATGGTCGGTTGATGATGCCTGCTAATTTCTACTACTGTATAGTTTAGGTGTGAGGTGGCAGCTGCACTCTAACATATGCAGTTTGGATTAATGGAAAATGTAGTTATTGAGTAGAATGCTTTGATGAATATTAGCTGGTAATGGCTTGCATATTCATACGGAGTAGTAGTTTGGAAAGTGTATTCATTAGTTGTATGTTGTTTGTTATTTGTTTCACTGTCATTTTATTTTTATTTTATTATTTTTTTGGTATGTTTAAAAAGTACTAGCTCGCATTTTGATTTGTAAAGACAATTTGTTGATAAGTAATATGTATTCACCTTTAAAAAAAGGAACTTGCAGGGGTAATTTTTAAAAATATTAAGAGTTAAATGTAAAATAATGTTATATTTCAATGAGTTAATGATTTGAAAATGCATATAACTTATCAATTCTTGTTGCTCCGTGTAGTCATTTTTTTTTCCTATTAAAACATAAAACTCTCAAATTTCGACCTTTGTGTGTATTTTATTTATGTAAAATGACCATTTTACCTTTCAAAATTTGAAAGAAGTAAGGGTAAAATGGTCACAAAATACACACAAAGGTCAAAATCTGTGAATTTTGTGTTTCAATAGCAAAAAATAAAAATGACTACACGGAACAACAAAAACCGACAAGTTAGATACATTTTTAAGTCATTAGCCCTATTTCAATTGCACACTAAATTTTTCAATCAACTTTAAAGAAGAAAAAAAATCTTATTTAATTTAGGGAAAATTGTCTAAAATACATTCAACTTGTCACTTTTTACTTTTGTATGAATTGAACTTTTTTTTCCTATTATATGCACAAACTTTCTTAATCTTCCTATTATAGCCATAATCTGACGTGGCATGGTGTTAATTAGATAAATTTACATTAATCGTCCCTGAGGCTCTAAACAATTGCACCATTCGTCCTTGAGTCAATTACATAAAAGGTCCCCGTGGTTATAAAATTTTCACCAGTCGTCCTTGTGGATTTAATCAAGTTAAAAACAATCTTTAAATTAAAATAATAATAGTAATGATAATAATAATCATAATAATAATAATAATAATAATAATAATAATAATAATAATAATAATGCGTGGATTTCGGTCTACACAAAAGGTTTTACTTCTCAAAGGATCTTGAGAAGCCCCCACCAGGCAGTGTACCTGACCGATGTAGTATAGTGTAGTGGCAAGTACCGGGGATTGATCGTTCTATTTGGGGAATAGTGCTCGTTAGGATTGAAATTGATTCAACTAGGTCTAGAGGTAAGGGATGATTCTTTTTGTATTTTTATGTTTTAAGGAAAGCAATTAAAAATCTCGGTTATAGGAAGAGTGTGCGAAATTAGTTGCTAGTCAACTAACCCAAATAACTACAAATGCAATAAAAATAAAATAAATGTGAGAGACTTCTAATATGGAGACAAACGTGTTTACTTAGGTTTCCTTACTCCCTAGTTATCTTTTATTAATTGATATGTTTGTTACAATTGCGTGGATATCGGGTTTCAATCATAATACCATTCGTGGGGGTGTGTACAATCTTCCCCAACTCTATAAGCTCTTATCTCCTCCTACGACGACACGTAAAGTGCCCAATCATAGGGGTTATAAACAGCGGCTTATGCATTAAGTACAACCATTTAACCGTAGTACACATCCGATTCATGTTTCTTAAGACGTTCAAACATGTTACCATTTGGAGTATTGTCAGTTTTTTTAAGCCTAACATCGATAAACATCCACCCACAACAATTAATAGCAAACCAATCAATGAATAATCAATAACTAGGTTTCATTAGACCTAAGCAAACACAAACAAACCTAGCCTAGCATGGTAAAGGAAAGAAAAGCATACGATATAATCAAACAACACATAGACATATTGAATGGTTAAAGGATAACTTATCTTCAATTAAGCATAGAAGAAAAGAGGGTTTGAAACCTCAACATAGCTGCAAAAGTCAACTAGGGTTTGTACCCTAAGTTCCTACCAAAATTCCTCTCCTAATGAATGATAAATCAAAAAATATATATATATATAGATTTACAATGGCGACGGCGTCACCTTAAGGGTCCTGACGCCGTCACCTCGCCGTGTTAGGGTTTCTTGATTGCCTAGATCTACATCTGCAGCCGTCTGGTTGATTTTGGTTCTGGGCCGTCTCTCTTTAACTTATAACGTGACGCTCTTGGTGAAACTACACGTGACGCCATCACGTGTAAATACTTCAAAAACTTTCTGGCCCGTCAAATGTAAAATTATCCACCTCTTCTTCAATGAGTGACGGCGTCACCTTATGGTGCTTGACGCCGTCAGGTACTGTTTCCAGTTTGGATTCTTGGCTTTATCGTTTTCTTCACTTTTATGCTCCAAAAACATCCAAAATGCTTTCTTTTCGAGAATTCCTCTCCAAAGTACCTAAATTCACAAAAGAAACGATTTGTGGCAATATTTGATCATATTATCACGACTTAGAGCTTAAATGACCCCTTAAAACCGTAACACTTTTCGTCTTATCAAATAATAATAAAGTAAATAATAATAATAATAATAATAATAATGATAATAATAATAATAATAATAATAATAATAATAATAATTTCTTGTAAAATCCTATTTGTTTTTCAATAAAGTGAATAATAATAATAATAAAAAAAATAATAATAATAATAATAATAATAATAATAAGATAAATAATAATAATAATAATAATAATAATAATAATAATAATAATAATAATAGTAATAGAAAAATAATAATAATAATAATAATAATAATAATAATAATAATAGTAATAGTAATAATAATAATAATAATAATAAAATAAATAATAATAATAATAATAATAATAATAATAATAATAATAATAATAATAATAATAATAATAATAATAGCTAGTGCCCCTTTGAAAGTGGAAAGTGTCCTACTCAACTAGGGGAGTATATAGCTAGTGCCCCTTTGACTCCTCTAGTCAAGCCTGGTGGTGGTATACGTCCTATAGCGGTTGGTACTGTATGGCGGAGGCTTGTTTCTTAAGTGGCTTCTTCTTCTATCGGTAACTCCATGAGCACATATTTATAGGATTTTCAATTTGGTGTTGGTGTTCCTGGGGGTTGTGAGGCTATTTTGCATTCAGTGAATCGACTTGTTGAGTCTAAGGGTAACGAGGTTGGGCTTTCTATGCTTTTGGTGGATTTTAAGAATGCCTTCAATCTTGTTGATAGGAACGTTTTACTTCAGGAAGCTAGGGTGTGGTGCCCATCCATTGCTCCTTGGGTTGAGTTTTGTTATGCTCGGCCTGCTAGGCTTTATTATGATGATTCGATTCTCTGGTCTTATCAAGGGGTTCAACAAGGGGATCCATTAGGACCGTTGTTGTTTGCCTTAGCTTTGCACCCGCTGATCATGTCAATTAATAAGTCTTGTGAGCTTACTCTTCAGGCCTGGTATCTTGATGACGGTACTATTATTGGAGATACCCTTATGGTTGCCAAGGCGTTTGATATCATTAGGAAGGATGGTCCAGCTCGTGGTTTATTTTTGAACGTTGATAAGACTGAACTTTTCTGGCCTGTGGAGGATCCTAGAAGTAAGGTGGAGGGTGTTTTTCCTTTAAATATCTCCCGCCCGATCAATGGTGTCAAACTTTTTGGTGGTTCGGTTAGTTTGGATGAAAGTTTTTGCCGGGATTTGGCTTTGAAAAGGGTATCTAAAACCATATCTTTAATGGAGGCAATTCACAAACTTCATGATCCCCAATGTGAACTTCTTCTTCTTCGCAACTGTGCAGGGGTTGCGAAATTATCATATGCTTTGAGGACATGTTCGCCTTCGTATTTATTAGAGGCCCAGGTTCAGTTTGATCAGGCGTTGCGTGCTTCCTTAGAGAAGATTGTTACAGCTTCAGGGCCGGGGTTTGGTGATTGGCAGTGGCGGCTAGCCACTCTTCCAATCAAGTTGGGCGGTCTTGGCATCCTTTCAGCAGGAGATATCATCCAATATGCTTTTCTCGCCTCCCGCATGCAATCAAGAGATCTACAGGCCAATATATTGTCCAAATCTGGTATTATATCCCCTGGTTCGTCCTTTCAGTATGCTCTTGATACTTTTAACACTACTTGCAACATTGACTTGCTCTCTGACACCACTAGCGCTTCTGCCCCCCATATGATGAAAACATTGGCAAAGTGTTATTTTGGTGTCATTGAGAAAGACCTTGTTGCTAAGTACTTGCTAAGTCCAAGGCAGTTGGCTATTCTTAGTTGCATTCGTGCCCCGCATGCACAGGATTTTCTTTTCACCATCCCTATTGATGGTTTGGGACAGAGGATGAATCATCGCCAATTTCGATCGGTTTTGTGTTATAGGCTTGCTATACCTATGTTCGCCGAAGGTAGTCTATGCCCGAGTTGCAATGCGCATCGTATGGACCAATGGGGAGATCACACAGTTCACTGCTCTAGTGAAGTGGGGGTGAAGTTCAGGCATAATCTGGTTCGTGATATTCTTGTTGATATATGTTCCAAAGTTGGGATTATGGTACGTAAGGAGGCTCCTATGGGGTTTCTTTCAGACGATGGGAAGGAGCTACGTCCGGCAGATCTTTTACTTTTTAATTGGCTTCAAGGTAAAGATGCGTGTTTGGATGTGACGGGAATCTCTCCGTTTGCTGGTGTAGGGGCGACTTCGTGTTCTCCCGGGGTAGCATTGTATAACGCCGTGGAGAAGAAAAAGAGAAAGTATGCATCTAAATGCGAGGACAACGGTTACAAGTTCATACCATTTGCTTTCTCTACATTCGGTGAATTTGATACGGAGGCTCTGGACACTCTTTCACGTATTAAGTCTATTGCCATTAGCCACTCCAATAATGTTAAAAGTGGGGTTTTTATTTTTCATAGAATAAGCTTCTGTATTCAGAAAGGGGTGGGAGCGCAGCTTGTGTCTAGACTCCCATCCAACTTTGTGTAAGCTTTTTATGTTTTAATGAAATTTTTATTAAAAAAAAAATAATAATAATAATAATAATAATAATAATAATAATAATAATAATAATAATAATAATAATAATAATAATAATAATAATAATAATAATAATAAATAATAATAATAATGATAATAATAATTTTATCCGTTGCCACATTTTTTCCATTGACATTTGATTTTAAATCACGATTTTGACCCCTTTCTGATCCGAATCATCAAAAGTGTAAAACACTAAAGTTGTCCGAAATAATGTTTTACATCAAAACTCGCGATATTCTAACATGAAATTTCAAAACAAAGACTGTTTACTACCAAAACTTAAGCGGTTTTCGCCCAAATTAACAACTTATAAACTTATAAACTTTTGTAAATCTTATAAGTTATAGGTTGTGTAAATCATCAAACTATAAGATTTACAAGAGTTTATAAGTATAAGTTATAAATTTGTTCAAAACCGCTTAAGTTTTGGTAGTAAACAGCCATTGTTTTGCAATTGCATGTTAAAATCTCGCGAGTCTTGATGTAAAACATTATTCCGAACAACTTTCGTGTTTTAAACTTTTGATGATTCGGATCAGAAAGGGTCAAAATCGTGATTTAAAATCGATACAGGAACATTTTTATCAAATGTCAAGTTTTCATACGTTTTTATTTATTTTCATATATTTTATCTGTTTTCATACATAATATATGTATAAAATAGATGAAAACGGATAAAAACATATGAAAAACGAACGAAAACATATAATAATAAACGAAAACGAATATTATTATTACTTTCATTTGCAACATGACATTAATGAGAAAACTCAACAACAACATTAATTTTCTTTCATTAAGGAAAACAATAAACGAAAACGAATATTATCAAACTTCTTGGTTCGTTTGGGCGGACTTTTCAGATCTTGAACGGATCAATTGGGCGGATGTTTTGTAACGATGATAGTTTACTTTTTCTTCCAAAGTACTGACCATCACCATCAAGTCATCAACACCATCGTCATCGCCGCCTTCTGACGACCTCTGTCACACCGTCACACCGTTAACACTTTCTGATCAACACCAACGTTGTATATAATTATACCATCTTCATGGTATAAATAAAAGAAACTAAAAGCGAAAATTAGAAGGAGAAAAAAAATATTTTTGTGATAGATCTATTTTTACTTTCATTTGCAACAATGCAAAAGTGATGACTACATAAGTTTTCATACGTTGTTATTATTATTATTATTATTTAAAGATTGTTTTTAACTTGATTAAATCCACAAGGACGACGGGTGAAAATTTTAGAACCACAGGGACCTTTTATGTAATTGACTCAAGAACGAATGATGCAATTGTTTAGAGCCATAAGGACGATTTATGTAAATTTATCTAATTAACACAATGCCACGTCATATTTATGGCTACAATAGGATGATTAAGAAAGTATATGGCTACAATAGGATGATTAAGAAAGTTTGTGCATACAATAGGAAAAAAAAAGTTCAATGTATACAAAAGTAAAAAGTGCCAAGTTGAATGTATTTTTAGACAATTATTCCTTTAATTTAAGTTTAGTTTATTTTAGCTTTTGGTTTTAAGTATAAAATTTTTAGTTTTGTAATTTAAACAAATGACATCGGATCCTTTAGAAAGTGAGTAAAATTAAAAAGTGTAGAAAACCATTCATAGTGTGACACGTGTCTCCCATTATAAATTATACATAAAATCCGACCAGGGGTAATATGGTCTTTTGACTCGTTTTTTCTTTTCCACCTCAATTTTCAAACGCATATATCTCTTAAACGACAAACTTTTAGAAAAAACCGATTTCACCAAAATTTTTAAAATTTGATTCTCTTTAATTTGGTATAAATATTTTTAATTTTTTCGAAACTTTTTTTTGACATATTCATTGGGTCATGATTTTCTTGATGTTTTTGCTATTTTCGACCCTATTTTTTACCTTGAAAATTATCGAATCATAAAATACTTAAAACACGAAAGTTGTAGATTTTGATTCACTCTTTACCCAGAAATTTGAATCAATCAAATCCGATATGATGTAAGTGAGATATCACACGTTAAAGATGACGTTTTAGTCATATTTGTTGCACACAAGGTGTTTGATGAAATGTCTAGCTTATATTTTTAGTATTAAAATTGTGTTAAATGCTCTAATTTTTGTCCCACAATGCATTATTAATAATTTTATTAATGTAACATTCAAAAAGTGATGTTTTTTAATCATTATTATTTTTAAATATATATTTAGTTCATCAGTTACGTTATTAGGTTCATCAGTTAGGTTATTAGGTTCATAAGTTAGGTTATTAGGTTCATCAGTTAGATTATGTTTTGTTCATCAGTTAAATTATGCATTGTTCATCAGTTAGGTTATAGGTTCATTAGTTAGGTTACACGTTCATCAGTTAGATTATGTTTTGTTCATCAGTTAAATTATGTATTGTTCATCAGTTAGGTTATAGGTTCATCAGTTAGATTATGTTTTGTTTATCAATTAAATTATTTATCGTTCATCAGTTACGTTATAGGTTCATCATTTATAGGTTCATCAATTAGGATATAGGTTCATCAGTTTGATTATGTTTTGTTCATCAGTTAAATTATGTATTGGTCATCAGTTAGGTTATATGTTCATCAATTAGTGCATTTAACTCAATTTTAACACTAAAAATCTAAGCTAGACATTTCATCAAACACATTGTGTGCAATAAATAAGAGTAAAACACCATATTTAATGTGTAATATCATACTCATATGACATCGGATTTGAGTGATTCAAAAACATGTGTAAAGAGTGAATCAAAATCTACAACTTTCGTGTTTTAAGTATTTTATGATTCGGCAATTTTCAAGGTAAAAGATAGGGTCGAAAATAGAAAAAGCATCAAGAAAATCATGACCCAATAAATATGTCAAAAAAAAAAGTTTCAAAAAAATTAAAAAGATTTATACCAAATTAAAGAGGATTAAATTTTAAAAATTTTGGTGAAATCGGTTTTTTCTAAAAGTTTGTCGTTTGAGAGTAATTTGCGTTTGAAATTTAAGGTGGAATTAAAAAAACGAATCAAATGACCAAAATGCCCTCTAACCGAAAATATTAAAGAAAAAAGAAAGGGAGTGGGTGTGGACACATGAAACTAATGATAGACTTTCTAGACTTTTTAATATTTTTCAGTTTTCAGGATCGCAACTCTTAAACAAATACTCCATAGAATTTTATATTTAACATTAGACTAAATTTTACTTTAATTGACCTGTCAGTTAGCTCAATTTTTACACGTGGCGAAAATGACTTTTCCTATTGAAATCAAATTTGATTTGTTCAGATACTTGATCTGGGTATGAAATTAAGGTGAAGGCTAATATTTGTAAATACCTATAACAGCTTTGAATGCAGTTTTCTTTCACCACAAACATATCAGACATAATGTTGCGTTCATCCATATCAGACAGATTAGATCAACGTTTGTTGCGTTCATCTATATTGTTGCTGCGGTACCAATACTTGCACAGAATTAATTCAGATATTTGTCATGTGCTCATGTCAAAGGATCTTTCTATTCTTAAATTGTTTTATATCGGATGTTGGTTAGGTTATTAACTAAGAAGAACAATTTCTTAACACTCCTACACCATGTAATGTTTTCAACTTTTTTACTTAGAATTTATACTAATCAGTAAGCCTGTTTTTGTTCAAAAAAGTAAATAAACCTGTTTGTTGCTCAACACAACAAAGGCAGCATTAGCTGCATTACATATAATTTACTGCTCTTCACTCATCTTTGAAAATTGAATGGTGCCCACAACAACCGAAAAACTAAGGTGGTTCCTTGATTTAGTCAAGAAATGAACTGGTCAACCAATCTCGGTCTATGTCTCGTGCCAATCGGGTCGGGACTAATATAAAAAAGTTGCGGTAATATAACAAAACATCAACCATATGTATTAACCAATACTTAGAGTAATTACAGTCAAGTCTTTCTACCATTCATACTTTCATAGCTTCAAAAATATTGTTCCTCACATGGTTGATCAGTAATACTAACTAGTAGTAAATGCTTTTGAATACAGAGCCTCTAAATGGTCTCTGTATGTAAGGTGGTCCTGTCGGTCCTGTCCGCCCCTAGTGCAGCAGGGTATTTCTTTAAGACATCCGCCCATTTGCACCGTCCCTCACAAAGCTCCTTCACCACTGCTGCCACTTTCTCCACGCTCACAAATATTTGATCCTGAGTATCCCGCTCACGAATTGTCACTGATGATGTTGAAACCACGGTAATACTGAATAGCACACCACTTGCATCTGCTGCTTTGTATTTTAGCTCTATTGTTGAATCATCTATACATTACGAGTAAGATATTAGGCTCTTATTGTTTGTGCAATCAAGTCAATTTCACATAAATGGGTCAAGTTTTCAAATTCAGATATGCGACTTCATTGAAACTTCTATTGGCGTAATCAGAAATATAGAAAAACGGGATAGTTACTTTTAATACTCTATGCAATTTGATCTTATGTCTGATAAAAACCCCATTTGTTTAACAGGTTCATGTATTGACAAGGTCAAAAGGTAAAAATCACCAGAGGTGGCAAATTATATTCATGATAATTGTAAATTATAAAAACAGCTGTTTAAGGGTCAAAAACTCAAAATGGTTTAGGTTAATCTACAAACACTTTCTCACAATCTTTTTAAAAATAATTAGAGGCCTTACAGCCTGTTCAACCCATTCGAATCGTTTACATCTAAGTTAAATTCTTAGATTTAACTTGGTTCACCAATTAGAAATAAAACGTAACCCAAACTGACCCATTCACAAGTGAATGGGTCAACACTTCCATCTCTAAAAATGAAAAAAAAATAATAATAATAATAATAAAAAAAAAAAAAAAAAAAAAAAAAAATTAAAAAATTAAAAAAAAAAATCAAAGACATACCCCAAGAATAGACACCATTTGAAATTCCAGCTGTACTTAGCGAATCATCAATTTGTTTAGCAACTTCCTTATATTGCTGATCCGGAGCCAATGTGAAGATGAGACATTGTCCGGGTGTCACAAGAGGGGAGAAACCGAATACATGTATGTCTTCTTCTCCAGCTTTGCCTGGTCTTGTGTAGAAAGAATGTTCAAAGAGACAATAGATGATTCGTTCCATTACGAATGAAGATTCAATCACAGCAGGTTTAAAAGTCCTGTGGTGAACTTTTTGTGTTTCCTTTGATATGGATACCATGCTTCTCTTTATAGTAACAGTCTTCTTAAGAGCGCAAACTTCAAATTGCACCTCCCCTTTGGACTCTAAAGCAGCCTTCATTGCCATAGCATCTCTATCATTCATCGTCTAAGAAAAAAAAGTAGGAAAACAGTAATTGTTACAACCCGCTCAGGTGAAAATGGGTCAACTTGACTTGTATAAACACAAAAATTAGCATACTTGAATGTTTTTTCTTTTTTTCTATTTTTTGGTGAAAAGTTTAGTATATATTAATCACAAAACACTAACAGTTTACAAGCTGACCAGTAAACCAAACATCCCCATTATACTTTCTAATCACTTCATTCGACAGAGGATAATTTGTAATGACTTTTCTATAAGCTTCCAACATACTAGCAGTTGTACTTCATTCAGCACAAAGAGACTACATTTCCTTTAGCAATATAGACTAAATTGTTTTTTTTTTTTGTAAATCCAAAAATTCAATATATTAATTAGCTATGGATATTTAAAAAAAGTGTTAATGCGTCACCAGTTTTGACCCAGAACAAATCCTATTCTTGTAAAACAAGATTCCTTTATCGTTGATAAGAATTCTTTTAGTTTCGATGAAACACACCAAATTACAGTATTATATTGTTGATAATTTCAAGAACATGGACTGCAACTACCACGAAACGAGAGATGTAATTGGTATTCACATTAGTTTTGCAAGACATAATGTGAGAAGGAATTGCTTTACCTTAAGTGCTTCAACAACTTTAATACGGTCACCTTCAAATGCAGGACGAAGCTCCTTGTGAATTGGTTTTATAACCACTTTCTACAAATGCACGACTTATTAGCAGCTTGCTCAATTTATAAGCGTAAGCAACAACTTCACATATACAAAAATTACCTCTACTTTTTTAGGTTGTGCCAGTTTCTCTTTTGCTTCAAGAGATGCTCCAATTTTTTCCTAGGCAAAAACATGTATCCAAAACTTCAATAAAAAGCTTGATATTACTAACTTCACATGTTAATTAACTAATAAGCTTACATGAGATCTATCAGCAATCCAAACACACTCACTCCAACCGCAAGAAGTCTCGATTTCAGCCATCCAGCAATCTTCAGCATAGTGATCCATCACGTTTGGGAGATTTTGTCTGAACCGTAAACATTTTTCATCTATCCCTAGACGTGTCAAATATAGATATACTCTCCCAATGAAGTATGCAAGTGACTCATTCTTTACAATCCCCTTAAAAAACAAATGTTTGATAGTTACACACAGTATGTTCATATGATATAATAATTAAAAAAACACGGAAATAACATTAAATGAAAACTAACCTTAGAAACTGCTTCACCTAGACAAAGTCTTTTCGCAAACTGCCCTGACATTTGCTCGTCCCTTGGGAACATGAGAAACTCTAGGTTTGAAACTTGGGAATACATTTGATGTGATTTGTCATCAGGATCGACAAAGTGCTCTAGCAGTGCAAGTGTGAATCTACTGAGTAGATGTTTCCGAGGAGATATCTGAAAGGTGAGAAACATCTATCAGTGCAAGTGATGAGCGAGCTAAAGTAGTGGAAAATGATGCAATTGAGAGAGCCTCAACTTTCAAATAACAAATTTGAGAACATACATAAAACATGACTGAAACGCATTACCTCATTTCTGCGTGCCTTGTCAATTCTACCGCTAGTAAGTGGGAGATTGTACCCCTTCAAATAGTGTAGTTCTTCAAAGTGATCAAATATGCTGTGTGCTGTTGTTACAAGGTGCTTGTACCTGAATCATTTCAAATGAAAAGCGTTGCAACCACAAGTCAATGCTACATGTAGGATTTAGAGATAAGAGCTGGAGGCAAATATATCAATTTTTTTCATCTATGAATACGTTTGTTTGGGATGTGTTTTCTTTCAGATGAGACGAGAACAAACATTTATATCCAGAAAATGATAAATTAGAAGGGCAACAAGTTGGATAGATAACTATAAGAAAAACATTTTTTCCATCTATGAATACGTTGCAATTCTGGTGAGGCATACAAAACATATCTGAAAGCATCTCAGATCATATAATGCGCACCTCATCTTTTTCAAAACAAGTGTTAGATAATTATAAGAAAAATTACTAACTCAAAGTTTGCATCAAGTTGAGTCTCAAAGAGAGGATTCCTGGTAATGGTCTCCACTATGTCATACTCATTCTTGGCACCAAGCTGTTCGGGACAAAGATCATTGAGAACCGCGAGAATGTGTTTAAGTTCACGAGTCTTGTCATCTTTAACCATATGGTCAATATCTATATCAACTTGACCTGAAGCTTTCAAGACAGAAAATCGGGTGCCAACTTCTAGCACATCATCTTCCATTAAAAAATGCTGACAAAATTTGAGCAAAACTATGAATCATCTAAGTAACAACAATTTACTGAAACTATAAGCATAAAGTGGTAAAACTCGGCTAGGAAAGATTGTCCTAGACTAATGACTAATTCTCATGCCAAACACAAACTCTCACTTTATATGGTCTAACTGTAAGGGATGTTTGGCTAAGCTTGTTTTACAATGGCTTAAGCTTTTCCACAAAACCTTCAATATACAGCTTCGACTTTTCTCAATTTTCTTCCCAAATAAGTTAATACCGCCACAATATTAACCTTATCCTGGGTAACCATGGTTTCCGACCTTTTGGCCGACTAATCCACGGGAGTTGAGCCCACCGCCACAGACTCAAACCGGGTAAGGCCCTCCCCTTTCAGGAAGGTTAGCGTGGAATATTAACCTTATCTAAACACGCTCAAATGGCTCATCACATTAACTTTATTAAAACATAAAATAAGCTTATCCAGACGTACCATATTTCTACAGTAAATTATTATATCTCAGTTCTAACAAATTGCAAAAAGCTCTCTCCTTTTTTAAAACAATTCATTCTACAAGTAATATTTTTAAAAAAATGAACAATCTTTGTTAGCCGCTATTTATTCATTCAGATTAGCTTATTTTTCTGGAGAATTTTGAGAAGTTCATAACACACTTTGAGGTGTCTGTTCAGGCTTATTTGTCCAGCTTATTGATTATAAGCTCAATATATAAGGTTTGGGTGTTTTGTTTAAGCTTATTTGGCCTGCTTATGAGCTTGTCGGTGTGAGCTTATAGCTTATTGAAGTTTATAAGCTCATAAAGCTTTCAAAAGTTTAATAAGCTCATAAACCAGCCAAATAAGCTTAAAAATGAGTTTAATCAACTTGAGCTTATGAACTTAAAAATAAGCCATAAGCTCATAAGCCTTAAAACTGAGCTTATTAGCTTTTCAATAGTTTGATGTGCCTATGCCAACCAAATAAGCTAAAACAACCCAAATGTCGTGTTTTATCAATAAACCTTTGTTTTTTAAAAGGAGGTTGGTGTGGCCACTTGAGGTTTGAAACAAATAATAGTGATAATAACAAATACTAGTAGTGGGAGTACCTTTTGCCAAAATTCAACGACACGTAAGTCCAAGACAAGTGCAGCAAAATCATAATCGTACAAAGCAGCAGCAGCATTTGCTCCACCTTGGTATAATACGAACATCTTTCAAGACCATGAAAAAGAGACTTACGGAAGGCTTTTTTGACTTTGAGTTGACTTTCAACCCACCATTTCACGATTTTCAAAACATCTTTCTCGTCCATGTTTTTTGTCTCCATGGCGGTTGCTTGTCTCCCTGTGGTGTGGGGGTTGGTAAAATGTTGCCTTACTTTTGGAGCACTGTAGGGTTTTAAGGTCTATGTTTCATTTAAAGAAACTTGATTGGTTAAGACAAAAATTGTTTTTAATGAAGTACCCTTAATTTATTTACTTTTAATTTTTTTATTTTGTGAAAGATTTCTAGACCCATTTTGTCAAACTAGATATTTCAAAAAGTAGGCTTCATGTTGTGAAGGGTAATATGAACCGGTTGGGCAGTGTAAGTTGTTAAGAATAAAAGGCTGTGAAAGATTAAACTTTTTAGTCCTAGTATTACACTGCCAAAGAAGAATGGAAGCAAAATCATATTGACATATTTTGATGCCTATTGTTGTGTGTATTTCTTTAGCTTTACTTGTGAGGTGGGCTGCAAGTTTGGCCTAAAGTAAATATCACGGTAATTGGAAAGAGAAAGGCTGCATTCACATAATGATGTGTCAAATGTGATGGACCAATTATATTGTACTATGTTAGGTGTACAAACCTAATCCCACATCGGTTGAATTATAATCTCAATGTTAACATATAAACTTGGTGGGCTACTCCTTCTATCACCAATTGGTTTTAGAATGGAACCTCAGTTGGGCTTATATGTTAGACTTGGTGAGATGCTGGGCCGTAGGAATCTCTACATTTTCTTTTTCTTATTTTTCACTATCCATAATTCATTGTCACATGTATGTGTAATTTTGTTATAAATATTATATGAATGTATCATTCCTCATTTGGAAATGTAGTTACCATTATATATTATCCAATAGTGATGTATGGTCGTGTGATGATGCCTGCATTTGTACAACTGTATTGTTTAGGTGTGAGGTGGCAGCTGCGCTCTAACATATGCAGTTTGTAGGATTAATGGAAAATGTAGTTATTGAGTAGAATGCTTTGATGAATATTAGCTAGTAATGGCTTGTATATTCATAAGAAGTAGTAATTTGGAAAGTTTGTTCATTAGTTGTATGTTGTTTGTTATTTGTTTCACTGCCCCTTTATTTTTATTTTTTTATTCTATTATTATTTTTTTGGTACGTTTAAAAAGTACTAGCTCGCATTTTGATTTGTAAAGATAATTTGTTGATAAGTAATATGTATTAACCTTAAAAAAAAAAAAAAAAAAAAAAAAAAAAAAAAAAAAATTGAAGAGTTAAATGTAAACTAATGTTATATTTCAATGGGTTAATTACTTGAAAATGCATATAACTTATCAATTTTTGTTGCTCCGTGTAGTCATTTTTTCCTATTAAAACGTAAAGCTCTCAAATGTCGACCTGTGTGTGTATTTTGTTCATGTTAAATGACCATTTTACCTTTCAAAATTTGAAAGAAGTAAGAGTAGAATGGTCACAAAATACACACGAATGTCGAAATTTGAGAGCTTTGTGTTTTAATAGCAAAAAATAAAATGACTGCACGGAACAACAAAAAATGACAAGTTAGATACATTTCTAAATCATTAACCCTATTTCAATTGCACAATAAATTTTTCAATCAACTTTAAAGAAGAAGAAAAATCTTATTTAATCTTAAGTTTAGTTTATTTTAGCTTTTGTTTTTAAGTATAAAATTTTCAGTTTTGTAATTTAAATAAACACTCCATAGAGTTTATATTTAACTAGCAGGGTACCCGCGCGATGCGGCGGCGGGTACCCTGTGACTATATCTTAGGGTAATGTGATGTTATTCGGCCATATTTTTTTTAATAATTACTTTACGGATAACAATAATTTTAATTAATACAGTAGTATAATTGCAAGGAGTTAAAAAGTTATGTGATTGTCAATGCATTGTTGCGGTGACAAATAGGCGGATATTGGTTGCTTGACGATGTAGGAGGTCGTAGTGGTTGACATTAACGGGTAGTTGCAAATAACTAAATTGGAAGAAAAATTCTGAAGATAGCTCGTTAGTTTTGCTGCTCAAAATACTACTCGTGAATTTAATGGGATTAATGGACTTTTAGTATGATTATGGGCTTAATATCATTAGAGAAATTAAAGATAAGAGAAAGCCCAATAAATGGTATTTTGATTAACCCATTGAACTTTGTGGGTCGGTGGATTGCAAGAAACAACACTTTTACTCATTAGTAAAACCCTGATACACACACACACACACACATAAAACAATCCGCCTCCCATCTCCTCTCTTCTTCAGATCTGCTTCTCCCAAACCTTTCCTCAAATCGCTCTATCATAGATCAAATCATATATCATCAATTCAAACCGATAAACAACTCATCCCGCCTCCCATCTCCTCTCTTCTTCGTTTTGTATGACAATTTTTTTTGAACGAAACCAAGAAAGTTTATAACAAAAATTTGTTATACAACTTTCTTTCTTTTCGGATATAAATAAGAAGAGTTTGATCTCTTCACAGATCTATGATGATAGTTATTTTGTGTGGTTTGATTTTTGAGGTCTACGAATTTATTATAACATACGAAAGAAGAAAAATCTGAGATCTTGTTTATTTTATGAATATTTTTTTTTCTTTTGTATTCAAGACTTGATAGTTATTTCTTGATGGGTTTGTAACCATGAGGTTGTAGGCTGAGTTGTGAGATGTGAAATAGGATTAGCGTCGGAAGTAAATAATAATAGACTTGTACCAAATAGCTTGATTAGATTGTATATTGTGGTTTAATAGTTGTATATTTTGGTGAAGGGGTGAATTAAATTGTGTATTAATTGTATATGTTAGAATAGTGTTTTTAAGTTTTATGTGTGCTTTAAATACTTGTAAATTATGTTTTTTTAACTTGTATTAATTGGTTTAGGGGTGTATTAATTGTACATATGTAAGAGATATGATAACTTTAATATTTTGTGCTTTACATACTTGTGCTTTATGTTTTGTATCTTGTAATTTACTTAAAATCTAAATATGGAAATCTTAAAAAAATTAATAAAAGAGAATGTGTAATATGCTTTATAAGTAGTATAGATATAAATATTAGACTAAATTTTACTTTAATTGACCTATTAGTTACCTCAACTTTTACATGTGGCGAAAATGACTTTTCCTATTGAAATCAAATTTGATTTGTTCAGATATTTGAACTGAGTATGAAATTAAGGTGAAGGCTAATATTTGTAAATACCTATAAGAGCACTAGGTACTGTGGTGCCATCGGCTTGGTGCCGTGGGCATTTTTTGCTGTCACGTCAGCAAAAAGCTCCACAGCACCAGAAATCCCACGGCACCACATTTCAAGGGTATCCGTTGGCACCAGAATTTCTGGTGCCGTTGGCCAATTTTTATTTTTATTTTTATTTTATTTTTATTTTTTTTACAAAAATTAAAATATACAAATTATAAACTTAAATAAACTTCATTCATATTATTAAAAACACACATTACATATTAAAAAACACACATTACATTTAAAAAAAATGCATAAAATTAAAACCTAGTACATTATATAGAAATAAAAGCCTATTCTTCGTCGGTAGGATATCTTGCCCGGATTCGAGCTTGTTGTGCTGCCATGATCCTTGCTGTGGAAAAGTATACATAGATCAATAAAAACAGCTTGATTTATGAATTCAACCAACCTCCCCACTTATTTTATTTACAACATCAGTCAATCACTTCAAATGTGATTACTGGTTTTGAGTTCAACAATTACACAGAAAGAAACAAGAGAATAACCAAACAACTACAATGTGTTCTTCAACTTAAAGAGCAATACAGAGAGATAAGCAACGATATATAAAACCCTAAAACAAATAAAGACTATATATACAGCTGCTCCTTTGTACTTCTAAACCTTTGCTCAGGTACCCTTCAACTTAATCTTAGCCTTGTACATATCATACAAACCAAGATCATCACAAAACTTACTGTGCTCCTCCACACTTAATCCTTTTGTAAAAATATCTGCAACATTATCAACAGATTTTACTTTCACAGTTTTAACCACACCAGCAGCAACTTTTTCCCTTAAGAAAAACAATTCAATCTCAAAATGTTTTGTTTTCTCATGGAAAACAGGATTTGCAGCTATTTGTATAGCAGAACTGTTATCACAATGCAAAGGAACTGGGAGAGATGTTTCAATGTTCAATTCAGCAAGAATTTTCTGAATCCAAATAACTTCACAAGTTACAGTATTCATTGCTATATATTCTGCCTCAGCAGAAGATTTAGAAAGCATATATTGTTTCTTACTTTTCCAGGATACAACATTTTTACCCAGAAAAACACAATATCCAGTAACAGATTTTCTAGTAACCTTACATTTAGCCCAATCAGAATCTTCAAACACACATACACATCCTCATCAAGTTCACCATACAAAAAAGTATTATTCACATCCATTCGGAAAACAGACCAACCATTATGCACAGCAACAGATAACAAATACCTCACAGTAACAATTTTCACAACTGGTGAGAAAGTCTCATCATAATCAACACATTCTCTTTGATTATAACCTTTGGCAACCCATCTTGCTTTATATCTCTCAACCTCACCATTAGACTTATACTTAATCTTGAAAACCCATTTTCCTCCAATGGCTTTTCTGCCAATAGGAAGTTTAGTGATTTCTTCCCAAGTTTTATTTCTGTTAAGTGCCTCTACTTCAAGATTCATTGCTTCAATCCATTTAGGATTTTTAGCAGCTTCTTTATAAGTCTTTGGTTCTGATATTTTATTCAAACTTGTAGAGAAGTTATAATTTTCATCACTCAACTTAGAGTAATTAACATGTTTATCTATGTTGTACTTCACTTTAGTATCAACCTCATAATCACTCAACTTCACAGGCATCTGAGTTTTCCTAGAAGACTTTCTAACATATGTTCTTTGAATGTTCTGTTTATTTGGTGTCACAATCACAGGTTCATTGAACAAATTATTAAACTCATCATAGTAATAGTCATCACCCTCAGATTGGTTTACATTTTCCTCAAGTGTGACATTCTCCTTTTCATCATTGGCTGCTTCTGCTGATTCACTAGGATGCACCACCTCACCCTTTTTAGTGAAACCAGTATTTTCAGTACCTCTCAATGATGAAGGGTCTATGCTCTCACTTTTCTTAGGTTTCTTATCTCTCTTATCATCATAGGGTTCATCTGACGAATTTTCATCATCTAGAAAATGATTAAAGAAGTTTGAACTGTCTGTGTTTTGAAAATGGAACTCAAAATCTTTATTTTCAGATTTATTTTTGAAAGGAAACACTGTTTCATAAAATGTAACCTCTCTTGAAAACAAAATTTTCTTATTTTCAAGACTAAACAACTTATATCCTTTTTTTTCAAAATAATAACCAATGAACACAGATTTTTCAGATCTAGATGAAAATTTATCAGAATTGTTCAACACAGTAGCAAAACAAAGACATCCAAAAACTTTTAAATGAGAGATGTTTGGTTCAATGTTATACATGATTTCATAAGGTGATTTTCCAGATAAGACAGAACTGGGTAACATGTTAATCAGGTAAACAGCAGTTAGAACACACTCAGACCACATATTTAAAGGAATCCCCCCTGAAACATGAGGGCCCTAGCAACATTGAGTAAGTGTCTATGCTTTCTCTCAGCTATACCATTCTGTTGAGGAGTGTAAGAACAAGAAGTTTGTTGTATAATGCCATTATCTTTACAAAACTTTTCCATATTTTGATTTATAAACTCAGTTCCATTATCAGATCTAAACACCTTAACTGTTTTATCAAACTGATTTTTAATCAAATTATAGAAATGAACAATGTTTTGGAACACTTCATATTTCCCCCTCAACAGAAATACCCAAACAGCTCTAGAGAAATCATCTACAATGGTTAAGAAGTATTTGTATCCTTCTCTGCTTTGAACCTTATAAGGACCCCATACATCTAAGTGAACCAATTGTCCTATGACATTGGTTTGTGATCACTTAGAGGAAATGGTTCTCTGGTTTGCTTAGCCTTATGACAAACCTCACAAGGTTCAGCAGAAGAGTCAACTTTATAAGCAATTTTGTGTTTAAGTATGTTAAGAACTTGGTCAGCAGGATGACCAAGTCTGTTGTGCCAAATACATTTGGACAGACAACATACTTGAATGTTATTATTAGTGAATTTTATACCTGTATTAAGAAAATACAACCCATCTTTGAGATTACCAGTCCCCACTTGGGTCCTTAGAACAGAATCCTGAACAAGACAAGTATCTTCATCAAAAATCACTCTATATTTGTTCACCTTATTAAGTTTATGGACAGATAAGAGACTGACTTGGTAGTTAGGAACTACCAAGACATTGTGAATAGTAATTTTATCTGTAAGTTTTAAGCTTCCAATATGAGTAACAATAGCATTAGTCCCATTAGGATGACCAACAGTCATTTTAAGTTTTGAGACATCAACAAGATTAAACATGTTCACAACAGTGTAAGTCATATGTTGACTTGCACCAGAGTCAACAATCCAACCAATGTAGAGATTATAAGTGCTTATGTTGGAATTGTGGTTAAAAAATCTAGAAGAGCAAAAGCTGATGACACAGTTCATACCTGCAACATTTGCAGGTATACAACCAGATCCAGATTTCTCAGTGATTAAAGCCATTAGTTTCTTATACTGATCATCAGTGAAAGAATTAGATGAAACAGTAGACTGATCCTTATGACCTGAAACAGAGTTATTGCTAGCAGAATTTTAAAAATTATTAGGTCTCTTTTTGAAACCAGCAGGGTACCCAACTAACTCAAAACACCTATCAGCAGTATGACCATTCATATTGCAATGAGTACAGACCAAGTTAGGCCTATTAAGTCTTCTAGTTTGATTATTAGAGTTCACATTTTTGTTCATAGACCACTCATTAGGTTTTTGGTTAAATTTAGATGCAAATGCAGAGTTATTCTTTTTGGAACCAGAAGAAGATTGAGTACTCCTATGAGACTCATCTTTAGACAAAGTAGCAAAGGCACTTTTCACATCAGGGATTGGATCAGAGGTGAGAATAATGCTCCTAAGAGGAGCATAAACCTCATCCAACCCCATCAGAAACTGCATCAACTTGATAAGTTGACTATGTTTCTTATGTTTCTCAGAACCTTCACAAGTACAGGCAGGCAAATCCACAAGGGAGTCATATTGCCTCCACATAGCATTGAACTTAAGATAGTATTCAGAAAGTGGCATGCAATTTTGAGTGAAAGAATGAATTTCATAATGCATATTGAATATTATAGAACCATCTTCTTTACTATAAGTTTCTTTTAATTCATCCCATACAGTTTTAGCATTATTAGAGAAAACTTGTCCCATAAACACATCTTGAGACACACATACAAGAATCCAAGACAAAACCACAAAATTACACCTATCCCATTGTTCTTGCAAAAAACCAGTCTCAGCAGGCCTCTCAAGTGTACCATTTAAAAAACCAAGTTTGTTTTTAGTATGAATAGCCAATTTTACAGCAGCTGACCAAACTTTGTAATTTTCAATGCCTTCCAATTTAAAACTTATTAAAGGAATACCACTAGTGTCACTACTATGCAAGAACAATGGGTCAAACTGATCCAGTTTGTTCAACCCTGAACCCCTGCTTCTTCACCACCAACAACCATGATGAAGAAACAAAAAACCAACAAAGAAAAAAAAACAAAACCAGATACACCTTATATCTCCACAAACACAAATAATCCCAACAATCAATAACTCCTCACAAACAATCCCTTGAACCTACAATTCGTCTCATGCAATTACTACAAAAAAAAACCTAAAGAAAAGGGTGTAAGAGGTGTTACAACACGCAAACCAAGCAAACAATTGATCAAGAAGATCAAGAATCCAATCAGCACAGCGGAATAGTTCCAAGAACCTGAAATAATCAAGAAAAATTAATACTAGTTAAGAGTATTTAGAAATCAACAGATATCTAAACAAACTAACCACAAATATTAATCAAATCAAGAAAATAACAAAACCCCTGAATTAGAGTTCGATACAGAGAACCCTAATCTTGAAGAAACCAACAACAAAATACCACTGATTAACACATGTTAACCTCAACCAAACACCAAGAATCAGAAAACCCCAAATTTTAGAAACCCTAAAATTGCGTTCTCTAATTAATCAGCAATTGAACCCCAAAAAACAAGATTCAACCACCCAAAACATGATTCACCACAAGATCTACACAGATCCAGTCACAATTTTGAAAAGCCCCAAAAAAATTTTGAAACCCTAATTTTTTTTGAAAAATTTTAATCAATCGATCTTTGTATCAAAGTCAACCTGACTCTGATACCATGTGGAAAAGTATACAAAGATCAATAAAAACAGCTTGATGAATTCAACCAACCTCCCCACTTATTTTATTCACAACATCAGTCAATCACTTCAAATGTGATTACTGGTTTTGAGTTCAACAATTACACAGAAAGAAAAAAGAGAATAACCAAACAACTACAATGTGTTCTTCAACTTAAAGAGCAATACAGAGAGATAAGCAACGATATATAAAACCCTAAAACAAATAAAGACTATATATACAGCTGCTCCTTTGTACTTCTAAACCTTTGCTCAGGTACCCTTCAACTTAAGATCATCTTCACATTTAGTCCCTGCATTCACATTTAATCCCTGCGGTCTAACTCGATTTATTGAGCCAACATTTCTTGAAACAAAGCCGGGTTTGAACCGGAACTAGCGGTCGAGTTTGACAAACGTTGGCTCTTAGAAATCCGGTACATGCCGTCTGGCCTTGGCAACTCTTCGGCTCCAAAATGCTCAGGCTCCTCTCGCGTGGACCGAAGACGAGCACGTCTTGCCAAAGTCGAGTCGGGATTTTTCCACTTGTGCTTGTCTTTCAAAAAGCTCCAAGCGCTCAAGTGTTTGAATTCATATCCCGTTATTTTTCTAAACAAAACGTGACAACGAGTCATAAAATCTTTATCACCTTCTCCACTCATAGTCGTTGTTTCATCAACAACCGTATTAAACTTCTTTACATATTTCTTTGAGGTCGGTGTCGGAACAACTTCTTCCTCCGACTCCGTTTTATCTTCTTGTTCCTTTTCGACTTCGTTAACATCAAAATACGAACCATGGTCCTAATTTGGTTGAGAAGGGATGGCTTGGCTTGTTGGTTGACTTTGTGTAAATTGATTAAATTGTTGTTGTTGTTGTTGTTGTTGTTGTTGTTGTTGTTGTATTTTCCATTGACTAAATAATGCTAGCTCGTCGGGATTCATAAATGGGGCTTGGAAGTTGATAGTAACCGGGATTCGAAGACGATCCCGGATATTGACCGGGATTCGAAGACGACCCCGGCATTTGGTTCGTCGGATTGTTTAACATTTGGTTGATCCATGGTGAGTTTGGATTCATTTTGAATGGAAGTAGATAATAGATTGGAAGTGTGTGTGAAGAATGAGATGATAAGTGGTATTTATAAGGGTTTTTTTTTTTTTTTTTTTTTTTTTTTTTTTTTTTTTTTTTTTTTTTTTAATTCTACCACATAAACGGCTATATGGCCGTTACATGCTATCTCCCCTTTTCAAAAAAATGTGACCGTTGCATGCTATCTCCCAGCCAAAAAGAAAAGAAAAAAAAAATAGTATGGCGCAGCGCCGTTGGGACGGCGCCAGAAGCGGTGGCGCGAGGGACGGTGTGGTGCGCCGTCGGTCTTTTTGGGCTGGTAGTGATGGCGCCACCTTCATCCTCTAACAGCTTTGAATGCAGTTTTCTTTCACCACAAACATATCGGACAGATTAGATCAACGTTTGTTGCGTTCATCCATATTGTTGCTGCTGTACCAATACTTGCACAGAATTAGTTCAGCTATTTGTCATGTGCTCATGTCAAAGAATCTTTCTATTCTTAAATTGTCTTATATCGGATGTTGGTTAGGTTATTAACTAAGAAGAACAATTTCTTAACATCTCCTACATCAGTAAGCCTGTTTTTTGTTCAATAAAGTAAGCCTGTTTGTTGCTCAACACGACAAAGGCAGCATTACATATAATTTACTGCTCTTCACTCATCTTTGAAAATTGAATGGTGCCCACAACAACCGAAAAACTAAGGTGGTTCCTTGATTTAGTCAAGAAATGAACTGGTCAACCAATCTCGGTCGATGTCTCGTGCCAATCGGGTCGGGACTAATATAAAAAAGTTGCGGTAATATAACAAAACATCAACCATATGTATTAACCAATACTTAGAGTAATTACAGTCGAGTCTTTCTAGCATTCATACTTTCATAGCTTCAAAAATATTGTTACTCACATGGTTGATCAGTAATACTAACTAGTAGTAAATGCTTTTGAATACAGAGCCTCTAAATGGTCTCTATACTTAAGGTGGTCTGTCCGCCCCTAGTGCAGCAGGGTATTTCTTTAAAACATCCGCCCATTTGCTCCGTCCCTCACAAAGATCCTTCACCACTGCTGCCACTTTCTCCACGCTCACAAATATTTGATCCTGAGTATCCCGCTCACGAATTGTCACTGATGATGTTGAAACCACGGTAATACTGAATAGCACACCAGTTGCATCTGCTGCTTTGTATTGTAGCTCTATTGTTGAATCATCTATATATTACGAGTAAGATATTAGGCTCTTATTGTTTGTGCAATCAAGTCAATTTCGCATAAATGGCCAAGTTTTCAAATTCAGATATGCGACTTCATTGAAACTTCTATTGGCGTAATCAGAAATATAGAAAAATGGGATAGTTACTTTTAATACTCTATACAATTTGATCTTATGTCTGATAAAAACCCCATTTGTTTAACAGGTTCATGTATTGACAAGGTCAAAAGGTAAAAAATCGCCAGAGGTGGCAAATTATATTCATGTTAATTGTAAATTATAAAAACAGCTGTTTAAGGGTCAAAAACTCAAAATGGTTTAGGTTAATCTACAAACACTTTCTCACAATCTTTTTATAAATAATTAGAGGGCTTACAGCCTGTTCAACCCATTTTAATCGTTTACATCTAAGTTAAATTCTTAGATTTAACTTGGTGCACCAATTAGAAATAAAACGTAACCCAAACTGATCCATTCACAAGTGAATGAGTCAACATTTCCACCTCTGAAAATGAAAACAAAAATATTATATCAAAGACATACCCCAAGAATAGACACCATTTGAAATTCCAGCTGCACTTAGCGAATCTTCAATTTGTTTAGCAACTTCCTCATATTGCTGATCCGGAGCCAATGAGAAGATGAGACATTGAGCAGGTGCCGCAAGAGGGGAGAAACCGAATACATGTATGTCTTCTTCTCCTGCTTTACCTGGTCTTGTGTAGAAAGAATGTTCAAAGAGCCAATAGATGATTCGCTCCATTACGAATGAAGATTCAATCACAGTAGATTTAAAAGTCCTATGGTGCACTTTTTGTGTTTCCTTTGATATTGATACCATGCTTTTCTTTATAGTAACAGTCTTCTTAAGAGCGCAAATTTCAAATTGCACCTCCCCTTTGGACTCTAAAGCAGCCTTCATTGCCATAGCATCTTTATAATTCATCGTCTAAGAAAAAGAAGTAGGAAAACTGTAATTGTTACAACCCGCTCAGGTGAAAATGGGTCAACTTGACTTGTAAAAACACAAATTAGCATACTTGAATGTTTTTCTTTTTTTCTATTTTTTGGTGAAAAGGTTAAGTATATATTAATCACAAAAGACAAACAGTTTACAACAGTAAGACTGCATTTCCTTTAACATTGCAAGCTGACCAGTAAACCAAACATCCCCATTATACTTTCTAATCACTTCATTCGACAGATGATAATTTGTAATGACTTTTCTAAAAGCTTCCAACATACTAGCAGTTGTACTTCATACAACACCAAAGCATTCTCAGCATGAATACAACTATGGACAAAGAGACTACATTTCCTTTAGCAATATAGACTAAATTGTTTTTTTTTTTAATATTTAAAAAAAGTGTTAATGCGTCACCAGTTTTGACCCAGAACAAATCCTCTTCTTGTAAAACAAGATTCCTTTATCGTTGATAAGAATTCTTTTAGTTTCGATGAAACACACCAAATTTTGACTGTATTATATTGTTGATAATTTCAAGAACATGGACTGCAACTGCCACGAAACGATCGATGTAATTGGTATTCACATTACTTTTGCAAGACGTAATGTGAGAAGGAATTGCTTTACCTTAAGTGCTTCAACAACCTTAATACGGTCACCTTCAAATGCATGACGAAGCTCCTTGTGAATTGGTTTTATAACCACTTTCTACAAATGCACGACTTATTAGCAGCTTGCTCAATTTATAAGCGCAAGCAACAACTTCACATGTACAAAAGTTACCTCTACTTTTTTAGGTTGTGCCAGTTTTTCTTTTGCTTCAAGAGACGCTCCCATTTTTTCCTAGGCAAAAACATGTATCCAAAACTTCAATAAAAAGCTTGAAATTACTAACTTCACATGTTAATTAACTAATAAGCTTACATGAGATCTGTCAGCAATCCAAACACACTCACTCCAACCGCAAGAAGTCTCGATTTCAGCCATCCAGCAATCTTCAGCATAGTGATCCATCACGTTTGGGAGATTTTGTCTGAACCGTAAACGTTTTTCATCTATCCCTAGACGTGTCAAATATAGATATACTCTCCCAATGAAGTATGCAAGTGACTCATTCTTTACAATCCCCTTAAAAAAAACAAATGTTTGATAGTTACACACAGTATGTTTATATGATATAATAATTAAAAAAACGCGGACGTACATAAAATTAAATGAAAACTAACCTTCGAAACTGCTTCACCGAGACAAAGTCTTTTTGCAAACTGTCCTAACATTTGCTCGTCCCTTGGGAACATGAGAAACTCTAGGTTTGAAACTTGGGAATACTTTTGATGTGATTTGTCATCAGGATCGACAAAGTGCTCTATCAGTGCAAGTGTGAATCTACTGAGTAGATGTTTCCGAGGAGATCTCTGAAACGTGAGAAACATCTATCAGTGCAAATGATGAGCGTGCTAAACTAGTGGAAGACGATGCAATTGAGAGAGACTCAACTTTCAAATAACAAATTTGAAAACAGACATAAAACATGACTGAAACCCATTACCTCATTTCTGGCTGCCTCGTCAATGGCAGCGCTAGTAAATGGGAGCTTGTACCCTTTCAAATAGTGTAGCTCTTCAAAGTGATCAAATATTTGGTGTGCTGTTGTTACAAGGCACTTGTACCTGAATGATTTCAAATAAAAAGCGTTGCAACCACAAGTCAATGCTACATGTAGGATTTAGAGGCAAGAGCTGAAGGCAAATGTATCAATTTTTTTCATATATGAATACGTTGATTTGGGATGTGTTTTCTTTCAGACGAGACAAGAAAAAACATTTATATACAGAAAAAGATAAATTAGAAGGGCAACGAGTTGAATAGATAATTATAAGAAAAACAGTTTTTTCATCTATGAATACATTGCTATTCTGGTGAGGCATACAAAACATATCTGAAAGCATCTCAGATCATATAATGCACACCTCATCTTTTTCAAAACACGTAATAGATTATACGAAAAATTACTAACTTAGAGTTCGCATCAAGTTGAGTCTCAAAGAGAGGATTCCTGGTAATGGTTTCCACTATGTCATACTCATTCTTGGCACCAAGCTGTTCAGGACAAAGATCATTGAGAACCACGAGAATGTGTTTAAGTTCACGAGTCTTGTCATCTTTAACCATATGGTCAGTATTTATATCAACTTGACCAGAAGCTTTCAAGACGGAATCTGGGATGACAGGTCGTAGTATTAAGCTTTCAACTTGACCATAAAAAATTTTGGGCTTATGAGCTTATCTCTAGTTTATAAGCTGATACGGTATTCAAGAGTTTAATAAGCTCATAAGCCGGGCAAATAAGCTTAATCAACTTGAGCTTATGAACTTAAATAAGTCAAAAGCTAATAAGCCCTTAAAAACCAAGCTTATTTGCTTTTCAATAGTTTGATACGCCTATGTTAGACAAATAAGCTAAAACAAACACTCCTTTTCTCGTCTTTCAACTCATTAGTTATATAAATTGAGTGAACAAAAACACAAATACGCAAATACCCCCAAAATATACGGCATAATATCGTTTAGCAACCCAAATGTCGTGTTTTATCCTAAACAAAAGTTGGTGTATATTTTTTTATGGGTTTCCGACTTTTTGGTCCGACTAATACATGGGTTTAAAAGGAGGTTGGTGTGGCCATTTCATGTTTTAAAATTGAAACAAATAATAGTAATAATAACAAATACTAGTAGTGGGAGTACCTTATGCCAAAATTCAGCGACACGGCAGTCGACGAAATATGCAGAATATCCATAATCGTACAAAGCAGCAGCATTTGGGTCCTCCTTTTCATAATACGAATATCTTTCAAGAGCATTAAAAAGAGACTCACGAAAGGCTTTTTTGACTTTGAGTTGACTTTCAGCCCACCATTTCACGATTTTCAACGCATCTTTTTCATCCATGTTCTTTGTCTCCATGGCGGTTGTTTGTCTCCCTGTGGTGGTGTGGGGGTTGGTAGTGAGATAGTGAATGGTGCCTCACTTTTGGAGCACTGTAGGGTTTTAAAGGCTATGTTTCAAGGCTGTCAAGATCGCGATCCCGCGCAGGATCGTTTTTGTCTTTGCAAGATCGAGATCGTAGGATCGGATCGCGATCCTATGATCCTACCAATTTGTCATATTTTGTAAACAAATGATATACGTACGAGTTAAACTGTTTTACATTTCTACTCAACGTCAAAGATAAATTCATATAATATCCTCTTGAAAATGATGAAGTTCAAATTTCAGACACCAAAGTAATAGTAAAACACAAAAAAGTCAAGTTTCAATCGTTACATTAACGATTTAGTGGAATAATTTTACATAACATGGGTCCTAAATGTCTCAAAACATATGAGCCATCAACATGATTTCACGAAAACAAACGTTTCATAAGTGGCATTTCAAAACCTATCTGTATAATTTTTCCTAAACTATAATCTATTTAGAAAATGAAACAATAGTGGTTTAATCATTAGACATTAGTAAAACACACATTTTTTTTTTTATTTATTATTATTATTATTATTTTTTTTTTTTGCCTAAGCAAGTGGGATGGACTAAAAAAAAAAAAAAAAAAAAAAAAAAAAAAAAAAAAAAAAGTGAACTCGGATCGCGTGTGGATCTTGCTTACGATCCTACTACGACCCTACACGATTTTGACTGGTGTGCACGTAAGATCGTTCGATCTTACGTGTAAACTCGCGAGTTTGATAGCCTTGCTATGTTTCAAGAAAATAATCATGATTGGTTAAGACAAGTTATATTTAATGAAGTACCCGGAGGAAAGTTCAAATGATTTTGATGCGCGATAAATCCTGACCATCCATCTACTTTAATTTAATAGTGGGAATTAACCTAAGATTAAATGGAGAAACATAACTCCATTTTTTTTTTTTTTTTCTTTCCATTCACGTTAGCTTTTTTTTTTTTTTTTTTTTTTTTTTTTTTTTTTTTTTTTTTAGTTTAGTTCACTTTTTTTACTTCACGTTTTTTTTTTTCTTTTCGCTTCCATACTTTTTTTTTACAGTTTTAATACGTTTTTGTTTGTTTTCGCCCATTTTCGTCATTTTCATACATTGTGTTCGTTTTCATACGTTTTCGTCCGTTTTCTTATGTTTTCGCCCACTTTTGCACGTTTTCGTCTGTTTTCTTACGTTTTCATACGTTTTTGTTTGTTTTTATACGTTTTCGTCCGTTTTCATACGTTTTCGTTCGTTTTAATACGTTTTCTTTCGTTTTCGTCCATTTTTCATACGTTTTCATCCGTTTTTAGACGTGTTTTTACGCTTTCATACGTTTTTGTCCGTTTCATACTTATTCATCCGTTTTCTTGCCTTTTCGTTCGTTTTCGTCCATTTTCATTCGTTTTCTTTCGTTTTCGTCCTAGTTTTCATATATTTTCTTCCTTTTTCATACGTGTTTTTACGCTTTCATACGTTTTTGTCCGTTTCATACTTATTGATGAGTGTGCAAATACTCATCATTTTGTTCACATTTAGACTACAAAAACCGCCAAAAACACTTTGAAAAGTCACAAAATACCACAAATATCATTGGAATGTGTTTTTATGTGATTCAGATACAAAAGGACTGAAAACAGGTGAAAAACAAACAAAGTTTACAAAATTTACAGTCCCTGAAGTTTCACAAATTGGCAAAACTAGTCCCTGAAGGTTTAAAATGAATGAAAAGTCAACATTAGTCCTTGGGATATCAAACATATTCACTTTTAGTCCTTGGATAAAAGTTTTCACAAATTGGTAACTTTTACCTCTCAAGTTTCAAAATTGGCAATTTTAGTTCTCGGGTATTTTAAAAATGGAAATTTATCAAATTATACCCCTTGTACTATTCATTTATTGCAAATTTAGCCCTTTTGATAAACTTAGAAATGTTACAAGTCCAGCCCTTCAAGAATCAGAAAGTTACAAAATTAGTCCTTGGGCTTAAACCTTATATAAACCAAACGGACCACTTTATTTATACTAAACCCAAAAATCCAAACCCAATAAACATAAACCCGTTTACCCTTTTTGTTTTGTGATCCAGTAGGCCCAAACCCAACACCCTTTTATAAATAAAAACCCGGGTCAAACCCCAGTCAACTCCTTCCCCTTTCCCTCTCCTTCTTCCACCTCTCTGCAAAAACCAAAACCATCACCTCTTCCACCTCACCTTCCCAGCTCACTACCAACTCCATCTTCTTTGTCTCCCTAACTCACCCATACAAACAATAAACATTAATTGCAGATAAACCACCCCAAGCCACGTGTGAGATTTTTGGCGCCAAAACAGAATTCAAAGGCTGAGATCACTTTCAGAGCATCAATGGCTAGGATTTCAAGTGGGAAGTGCTCAGAGTCAAGTGGGGAGTCAAGAAATTCAATAAATATCAAGAAAGAAATAAGGAAGAAGGATGCATATTTTTATGTGTCAATTTACTTATCGTCATTTACTGTTTCCTTTATTACATTGTCATTTATGCTTTCCAATACTTTAGTTAAGTCTCTCAGTGTGTAATAAACTCATTTCAAGGTTTAATTTCAGTCTATCTTTACCAATTCAATTTATGCTTAAACGTATCCTTTAATTTTCATGTCATTGTTGAATATTGTTGTTTATTGGACTCATTAGCTAACATAGGCTCCTGACAAAGCTTAGATAAGCTTTTAGAGACCTTAAAACTCAGTATTAACCAGAAAAGAAAAATACTTAAAAAAATCAAGAAAATAGAAAAGAAATAAAAAAAAAAAATCAGTTTTTGGGAAGAAGAAGAATGGAGCAAGGCTATAATGGATGGTCTTTGGGTGTAGTGCCTCATGGGAGGCTATAGGTAGTGGTTAGAGTCCTTGGTTACTCATTTCTTAGTCTTAATCTTTTGTAAGCTATTTCTTCAATTTTTGCATTTCCAATGTATTATAGCTTAGAACTGTTTATCTGTGATAAATTATGCTTAATTAGTATATTTGAATGATAATTATGCTTAATAACACTGGCTTGTTCACTAGTTTGCTTAGTTGCTTGATTTAACTCTCAACTGTCATATTTAGCATCTTGGTCATATCTGTGTTAAGCTATTGTATGTGGTGTTTTTAGTACTTATATAAGTTCATTTTAACATAAGATAACCTCATAATTCAGTTTTATGGTCTATAGACCTCATATGCTTTGAAATTCACAATTAACTCCTTTCAAAAGCTTTTTTGGATCAACTGAGTTCAAGGACTCAAAGGCTCTGTTTGTTATTGTTATTTGTTTAGATATGTTACATTAGGATAATATAGCATAGATATTGCATAAAATCCAGTAGTAGTTCATCAAAAGTCAAATTTAGCTTTTTAGCTTGATTACTAGTTCACTGTTGGAATTTCATAAACCATTTCTCATCAAATAAGTGTATAAGTTATTATAGCTGCTAAATTTAGTCCCTTATAAACTTATTACATCATATTCAGTAGATTCAATGTGATTAAAACTTACCTAAGTCAAAGTATCAAGAAAATAAAAAAGTCAAATTTCATAAAAGTAAATTTTTGAATAAACTTGTGCATTTTCTTGTGATCTTAATATTTGGTTTTAGCTTGTCATCTTTTAGGATAATATAATTTAGTTGCTAATCTTTACTAGAATAATTTTGTTTAATTTTTATTTCTTGTTAAAACTGCTTATTTGTTGCTTTGTTTTTAGCTGTTTCTCAAAATTGTGCCCTGTGCAGAGCTTTGATAGCTACTTTAATTAGCTCCTAGCTTGTTCTTCATTGCATGTTAGTGTGAAATTCTTGTTGTTTTCATAAGCCATACTGGCTATCTTGCTATTTGGGTGCTTATTTGTCCATAACATGCTTATTTTCTTAATGAATTTGATAAATGAAATCATCATCACTGAAATACTACACTGAGCCATCAGTGTAAACAACCAAGTTCATAAGCTCTTATTTAGCTTATTAGTGAACTCCACTCTGTAATATTTGGTTTATTGGATAGATTAGCAAGCAATCTTACTGGATTTAGTCTTATCTTAGGCTTCTTAGCTTATTTGATAAGCTAAACTTGGCTTAACATTTTGTTCAAAACTCACAGTACATTGATCACTCAGTGTAAATTGGCTTATTTCATAAGCTCTTATAGAGCTCATTAGTAAGCTTTAGACTGTGATTTTTGGCTTTTTGGAAAGATCTCCAACCCAGTTTGTTACTTTAGTGCTTATTTTTAAAATCTCAGCTTATATAATAAGCTTGCAAGGAGCTTGTTGTTTGTCCCATTTACTGTGTACACTAACTCTTCAGTGTATTCCTAGCTTTTTAATAAGCTTCTCTAGAGCTTATTTGTGGGCACCAGCCCATGAACTTTGGCTTTCTGGAAAGCCCACCAACCAAACTCAATATCTCAGTCCTTATTTTGAGCTTATTAGCTTATTTTATAAGCTTATTTTGGCCTTAACTTTGACTGCAGAACTGAGTGTTTGACTGTGGGAATTTAGAAGTGCTTATTTTCTTTTAACAAGCTTATTAGTGCTACTCTTTGTTCCATTAAGCTTGTTTCCAGTCCAATTTACTTGTTCACATCTTATTTTGCTTATGTCTTCATTTGTTAAGCTTGTTTGATTGCTTATTTGGGCTTGAAACCATCAAAGTTAGCCAAAAGCTAAACTGTGAAAGCTCATAAGCTCATTTCAGCTTATTTTTAAGTTCTAAAATTTTTGTTTTCATTAAAGTTGCTTAAAATCAGTATATAAATAGTTCTAGAAAAAGAAAAACACAAAAACATCATTTTAAGCTAAGTAATAGCTTCTATTTAAGAAGTTTATTGCTTATTAGCTTATTTTTATTAAGCACTTAGTGTTTTTATAATTTCCTAGGTTTCTGTATTTAATTAATAATTATATAAAAAGTTTTAGATTTTTCTCAGGTCATTTAGTATTTATTAGATTTTATTTAGATTAAAAAGTAATTAAAAATAGTAAATAATTAATAATAAATAGATAATAAGTGTTAAAAATATAATTTTAGTTTTAAAATAAGTTTTAGGTTATTTCAGATTTTTCTAAGTCTTAATTTCATTTTTCTAGGTTTATTTCTTAATTTCTTATAATTTAGTGCATTTTAAATAAATAATAAATAGTAATTAATTAATAATAAATACATAACAAGTGTAATAAATATATTTTCAGTTTTAAAATTATTTTTATAATATTTTAGATTTTTCTAAGTTGTAATTTCATTTTTCTAAGTCATTTTCTTATTTTCTTGTATTTTAGGGTATTATTAAATAGTTTAAAATAGTTTTTAATTAATAATAATTAAATAAATAGTTGTAAAAATAATTTTAATTTACCAATAATTTTCTTTTATTATTAGGATCCCAAAAATATAAATTTCACATTTGTGGGATTTATATTGATCATATTCACTTTTTATTTTGATACGTGTACGTTTCTTTTAAACTAAACGTACGTTTTTAATTCCTTTCACGTTTTCAGGTTTTCTAATTTCAAGTTTTTGTTTATATAGCTTGTTTAAAGCTATTCTCTTTTATTTTCTTTGTACAATCATTCAAAACCCCTTTCTCATTCAATATCACCAGATCACAGATACGTTCTATTTCAGGATATCACACCTCGAGGACTTAACGACCTGGGGATACACTAAACTCCTTGGATAATTGCATTGTGTCCTTGATAGTTTGACTTTATTTGACCAATTCCTTGGTTGATAATAGTTGACCGTTTGGGAACCAATCACTTATTTCCGTTTTCTTGCGTTTTCGTTCGTTTTCATTCGTTTTCGTCCATTTTCATCCGGTTTCTTTCATTTTCGTCCTATTTTTCATACGCTTTCTTCCTTTTTCATACGTATTTTTACGCTTTCATACGTTTTCGTCCGTTTTCATACATATTCTTCCGTTTTCTTACATTTTCGTCGTTTTCGTCCGTTTTTCAATGTTTTTGGCCATTCTCAGACATTTTCATATGTTTCAGAGATATTCTGTGATATTCAGAATATCACCCAAGTGATATTCAGAATATCACAAGGGATATTCTGAATATCACAAGGGTTTTCGTCCATTTTTCATACATTTTCATCCGTTTTTAGATGTGTTTTTACGCTTTCACACGTTTTTGTCCGTTTCATACTTATTCATCCATTTTCTTGCATTTTCGTTCATTTTCATTCGTTTTCGTCCATTTTCATCCGTTTTCTTTCATTTTCTTCCTATTTTTCATACGTTTTCTTCCTTTTTCATACGTGTTTTTACGCTTTCAAATGTTTTCGTCCGTTTTCATACACATTCTTCTGTTTTCTTACAGTTTCGTCGTTTTCATTCGTTTTCATCCGTTATTCAATGTTTTTGGCCATTCTCAGACATTTTCATATTTTTCAGAATATCACAAGTGATATTCTGTAATATTCAGCATATCACCCAAGTGATATTCTGAATATCACAAGGGATATTCTGAATATCACAAGTGATATTCTGAATATCACAAGTGATTTTCTGAATATCACATGTGATATTTTGTGATTTTCTGAATATCACAAGTGATATTCTGAGTATCACATATGAAAATAGACAAAAACATATGAACATGGACGAAAATGTATGAAAACGAACGAAAACATAAGTAAGCAGACAATTGTGGTACTCAGAATATCACAATTGATATTCATAATATCACTTGTGATTTTCTGAATATCACTGGTAATATTATGAATATCACTTGTGATTTTCTGAATATCTTTCACTTGTGATTTTTTGAATATCACAGAATATCACTTATGATATTCAGAATATTATTTGTGGTACTCAGAATATCGCTTGGGATATTCAGAAAATCACAAAATATCACATGTGATATTCAGAAAATCACTTGTGATATTCCGAATATCCCTTGTGATATTCAGAATATCATTGTGGTGATATTCTGAATATCACAGAATATCACTTGTGATATTCCGAAACGTATGAAAACGTCTGAGAATGGCCAAAAACACAGAATATCATTTGTGGTACTCAGAATATCACTTGTGATATTCATAAAATCACAAAATATCACATGTGATATTCAGCTAATCACTTGTGATATTCCGAATATCCCTTGTAATATTCAGAATATCACTGGGGTGATATTCCGAATATCACAGAATATCACTTGTGATATTCCGAAACGTATGAAAATGTCTGAGGATGGCCAAAACATTGAAAAACGGACGAAAACGAATGAAAACGACAAAAATGTAAGAAAACGGAAGAATATGTATTAAAACGGACGAAAACATATGAAAGCGTAAAAACACGTATGAAAAAGGAATAAAATGTATGAGAAATAGGACAAAAACAAAAGAAAACGGATGAAAACGAACGAAAACGCAAGAAAACAGATAAAAACGCAAGAAAACGGATGAATATGTATGAAATGGACAAAAACGTATGAAAGCGTAAAAACACGTCTAAAAACGGATGAAAACGTATGAAAAATGGACGAAAACGAAAGAAAACGGATGAAAACGTATTAAAACGAACGAAACGTATGAAAACGAACGAAAACAAACGAAAACGTATGAAAACGTAAGAAAACTGACAGAAACGTGCGAAAATGGGCGAAAACATAAGAAAACGGATGAAAACGTATGAAAGCGAACAAAATGTATGAAAACTAACGAAAACGGGCGAAAACGTATGAAAACGGGCAAAAACGTATGAAAACGGACGAAAACGTATGAAAACAGTAAAAAACGTATGAATGCGAAAAAAAACGTGAACTAAAAAAAAGTGAATTAAAAAAAGTGAACTAAAAGAAAAGTGAATTAAAAAAAAAAAAAAAATCCTACGTGAAGTGAAAGAACAAAGAAAAAAAAGGAGCTAACGTGAATGGGAAAGAACAAAAAAAAAAATAAAAAAATAAAAAAAAAGACAAAAAAAAGACGAAAAGAAAAAGAAAAAAGAAAAAAAAACATGGACTTATGTTTCTCCATTTAATCTTAAGTTAATCCTCACAATTAGATCAAACTAAATGGATGATGGGGATTTGTCCCTTGGTATACACCAAAATTAAAGTGCCTCTAATTTACTAATACAATGTCTTAATTAAACAATGTTTTTATGGTTATTACTTATTATGGGGTGTTAGGATTTTTTTTTATATATTTTTATTTTAATTTTGTGAAACTTTCTTTGTAGGGTGCGTTTGGTGTGATCGCGGGTTTAGAATAGGATTTGGTATAGAATGAAAGAAAAAAGAGGAGAGAGAAAAATTCTAAGGACAAAAATAAAATAGTAATTATACATGAAATATTGTTTTTTTTATTGTTTTAAATTAATATTTTAAATTATTATATTATTTAAAAAGAGGAGAAAAATAAAAAGAGCTATATAGAGAGAAGAAGGATAACCCACATGAAAGATAAAGAAAATATGATATCACCCAAAATTATGAGTATCAATTTTAAAAGTGTCAAACTTTTCCCCTCTTCTTAAATAACATACCAAACAATTTATTTATTTTTCACACCATTCCTTAATTACCAAATACCTAATACCAAACGGGCCCTTAGACCCATTTTGTGAAACTAGATATTTCAGAAAGTAGGCCTCATGTTGTGAATGGTAATATGAACTGGTTGGGCAGTGTAAGTTGATAGGAATAAAGAGCTATGAAAGATTAAACTTTTTAGGCCTATCATTACACTGCTAAAGAAGAACGGAAGAAAAATCATATTGACATGGTCTCTAGTGGTGATGATGCCTATTGTTGTGTGTATTTCTTTAGTTTTACTTGTGAGGTAGGCTCCAAGTTAGGCCTAAAGTAAATATCACAAGATTTGGAAATGTAGTTACCATTATCTATTATTCAGTGATGTATGGAGCATTTGCGTGTGATGATGCCTGCAAATTTCTACTATTGTATTGTTAAGGTGCGAGGTGGCGGCTCCACTCTAACACATGCATATAGGTGAATATTAGCTGGTAATGGCTTGTATATTCATAGTAGTTTGGAAAGTGTATTCATTAGTTGTATGTTGTTTGTTATTTGTTTCACTGTCACGTCTTATTTATTTATTTATTCTTTATTATTATTATTATTATTATTATTATTATTATTATTATTATTATTATTATTATTTTATTTTTTTGGCATGTCCAAAAAGTACTAGCTTGCATTTTGATTTGTAAAGATAATTTGTTGATAAGTAATATACCTATTAAAAAAAAAAAAAAACAAAAAAAAAAAAACAAAAAAAAACAAAAAACAAAAAAAACTTGAAGGTATAATTTACATAAAAAGTAAGAGTTAAATGTAAAATAAAGTTATATTTTAATGGGTCTCAAATTTCGACCTTTGTGTGAATTTTTCATGTAAAATGACCTTTTTACCTTTAGAAATTTGAAAAGTAAGGGTAGAATGGTCAGAAAATACACACAAAGATCAAAATTTGAGAGTTTTATGTTTTAATAGCAAAAAATGACTACACGGAACAATAAAAATTGACAAATTAGATACATTTCTAAATCATAAGCCATATTTCTATTGCACACTAAATTTTTCAATCAACTTTAAAGAAAAACAATCTTATTTAATCTTAAGTTTAGTTTATTTTAGTTTTAAGTATAAAATTTTCAGTTTTGTAATTTAAACAAATACTCCATAGAATTTATATTTAATAGTAGACTAAAATTTACTTTAATTGACCAATCAGTTAGCTCAATTTTTACACGTGGCGAAAATGAGTTTTCTTATTGAAATCAAATTTGATTTGTTCAGATATTTGAACTGGGTATGAAATTAAGGTGAAGGCTAATATTTGTAAATACCTATAACAGCTTTGAATGCAGCGTTCTTTCACCACAAACGTATCAGACATATTGTTGCGTTCATCCATCTCAGACAGATTAGATCAACGTTTGTTGCGTTCATCCATATTGTTGCCGCGGTACCAATACTTGCATAGAATTAGTTCAGCTATTTGTCATGTGCTCATGTCAAAGGATCTTTCTATTCTTAAATTGTTTTATATCGGATATTGGTTAGGTTATTAACTAAGAAGAACAATTTCTTAACATCTCCTACACCATGTAACGTTTTCAACCTTTTTACTTAGAATTTCTGCTAATCAGTAAGCCTGTTTTTTGTTCAAAAAAGTAAGCCTGTTTGTTGCTCAACACAACAAAGGCAGCATTGCATATAATTTACTGCTCTTCACTCATCTTTGAAAATTGAATGGTGCCCACAACAACCGAAAAACTAAGGTGGTTCCTTGATTTAGTCAAAACATCAACCATATGTATTAACCAATACTTAGAGTAATTACAGTCGAGTCTTTCTAGCATTCAGACTTTCATAGCTTCAAAAATATTGTTCCTCACATGGTTGATCAGTAATACTAACTAGCAGTAAATGCTTTTGAATACAGAGCCTCTAAATGGTCTCTGTATTTAAGGTGGTCCTGTCCGCCCCTAGTGCAGCAGGGTATTTCTTTAAGACATCCGCCCATTTGCTCCGTCCCTCACAAAGCTCCTTCACCACTGCTGCCACTTTCTCCACGCTCACAAATATTTGATCCTGAGTATCCCGCTCACGAATTGTCACTGATGATGTTGAAACCACGGTAATACTGAATCGCACACCACTTGCATCTGCTGCTTTGTATTGTAGCTCTATTGTTGAATCATCTATATATTACGAGTAAGATATTAGGCTCTTATTGTTTGTGCAATCAAGTCAATTTCACAAAAATGGCCCAAGTTTTCAAATTCGGATATGCGACTTCATTGAAACTTTTATTGGTGTAATCAGAAATATAGAAAAACGGGATAGTTACTTTTAATACTCTATACAATTTGATCTTATGTCTGATAAAAACCCCATTTGTTTAACAGGTTCATTTATTGACAAGGTCCAAAGGTAAAAAATCGCCAGAGGTGGCAAATTATATTCATGTTAATTGTAAATTATAAAAACAGCTGTTTAAGGGTCAAAAACTCAAAATGGTTTAGGTTAATCTACAAACACTTTCTCACAATCTTTTTATAAATAATTAGAGGGCTTACAGCCTGTTCAACCCATTCGAATCATTTACATCTAAGTTAAATTCTTAGAATTAACTTGGTTCACCAATTAGAAATAAAACGTAACCCAAACTGACCATTCACAAGTGAATGGGTCAACATTTCCACCTCTGAAAATGAAAACAAAAATAAAAATAAATCAAAGACATACCCCAAGAATAGACACCATTTGAAATTCCAGCTGCACTTAGCGAATCATTAATTTGTTTAGCAACTTCGTAATATTGCTGATCCGGAGCCAATGAGAAGATGAGACATTGTACGTATGCCGCAAGAGGGGAGAAACCAAATACATGTATCTCTTCTTCTCCAGCTTTGCTTGGTCTTGTGTAGAAAGAATGTTCAAAGAGACAATATATGATTCGCTCCATTACGAATGAAGATTCAATCACAGCAGATTTAAAAGTCCTATGGTGCACTTTTTGGGTTTCCTTTGATATGGGTACCATGCTTCTCTTTATAGTAACAGTCTTCTTAAGAGCGCAAACTTCAAATTGCACCTCCCCTTTGGACTCTAAAGCAGCCTTCATTGCCATAGCATCTTTATCATTCATCGTCTAAGAAAAAAAGTAGGAAAACAGTAATTGTTACAACCCGCTCAGGTGAAAATGGGTCAACTTGACTTGTATAAACACAAAAATTAGCATACTTGAATGTTTTTTTTTATTTTGATTTTTTGGTGAAAAGGTTAAGTATATATTAATCACAAAACACAAACAGTTTACAACAGTAAGACTGCATTTCCTTTAACATTGCAAGCTGACCAGTAAACCAAACATCCCCATTATACTTTCTAATCACTTCATTCGACAGATGATAATTTGTAATTTTTTCTATAAGCTTCCAACATACTAGCAGTTGTACTTCATTCAACACAAAGAGACTACATTTCCTTTAGCAATCTGGACTAAATTGTTTTTTTTTTTTGTAAATCCAAAAATTCAATATATTAATTAACTATGAATATTTAAAAAAAGTGTTAATGCGTCACCAGTTTTGACCCAGAACAAATCCTATTCTTGTAAAAACAAGATTCCTTTATCGTTGATAAGAATTCTTTTAGTTTTGATGAAACACACCAAATTTTGACAGTATTATATTGTTGATAATTTCAAGAACATGGACTGCAACTACCACGAAACGATTGATGTAATTGGTATTCACATTAGTTTTACAAGACGTAATGTGAGAAGGAATTGCTTTACCTTAAGTGCTTCAACAACCTTAATACGGTCACCTTTAAATGCAGGACGAAGCTCCTTGTGAATTGGTTTTATAACCACTTTCTACAAATGCACGACTTATTAGCAGCTTGCTCAATTTATAAGCGTAAGCAACAACTTCACATGTACAAAAGTTACCTCTACTTTCTTAGGTTTTGCCAGTTTTTCTTTTGCTTCAAGAGACGCTCCAATTTTTTCCTAGGCAAAAACATGTATCCAAAACTTCAATAAAAAGCTTGATATTACTAACTTCACATGTTAATTAACTAATAAGCTTACATGAGATCTATCAGCAATCCAAACACACTCACTCCAACCGCAAGAAGTCTCAATTTCAGCCATCCAGCAATCTTCAGCATAGTGATCCATCACGTTTGGGAGATTTTGTCTGAACCGTAAACACTTTTCATCTATCCCTAAACGTGTCAAATATAGATATACTCTCCCAATGAAGTATGCAAGTGACTCATTCTTTACAATCCCCTTAAAAAACAAATGTTTGATAGTTACACACAGTATGTTTATATTATACAATAATTAAAAAAACGCGGAAATAACATTAAATGAAAACTAACCTTAGAAACTGCTTCACCTAGACAAAGTCTTTTCGCAAACTGCCCTGACATTTGCTCGTCCCTTGGGAACATGAGAAACTCTAGGTTTGAAACTTGGGAATACTTTTGATGTGATTTGTCATCAGGATCGACAAAGTGCTCTAGCAGTGCAAGTGTGAATCTACTGAGTAGATGTTTCTGAGGAGATATCTGAAAGGTGAGAAACATCTATCAGTGCAAGTGATGAGCGAGCTAAAGTAGTGGAAAACGATGCAATTGAGAGAGCCTCAACTTTCAAATAACAAATTTGAGAACATACATAAAACATGGATGAAACGCATTACCTCATTTCTGACTGCCTTGTCAATTCTAGCACTAGTAAGTGGGAGCTTGTACCCATTCAAATAGTGTAGGTCTTCAAAGTGATCAAATATGCTGTGTGCTGTTGTTACAAGGTGCTTGTACCTGAATCATTTCAAATGAAAAGCGTTGCAACCACAAGTCAATGCTACATGTAGGATTTAGAGATAAGAGCTGGAGGCAAGTATATCAAATTTTTTTCATCTATGAATACGTTTGTTTGGGATGTGTTTTCTTTCAGATGAGACGAGAACAAACATTCGTATACAGAAAAAGATAAATTCGAAGGGCAACGAGTTGGATAGATAACTATAAGAAAAACATTTTTTCCATCTATGAATACTTTGCAATTCTGGTGAGGCATACAAAACATATCTGAAAGCATCTCAGATCATATAATGCACACCTCATCTTTTTCAAAACACGTGATAGATAATTATAAGAAAAATTACTAACTCAGAGTTTGCATCAAGTTGAGTCTCAAAGAGATGATTCCTGGTAATGGTTTCCACTATGTCATACTCATTCTTGGCACCAAGCTGTTCGGGACAAAGATCATTGAGAACCGCTAGAATGTGTTTAAGTTCACGAGTCTTGTCATCTTTAACCATATGGTCAGTATCTATATCAACTTGACCTGAAGCTTTCAAGACGGAAAATCGGGTGCCAACTTCTAGCACATCATCTTCCATTATAAAATGCTGACAAAATTTGAGCAAAAATATGAATCATGTAAGTAACAACAATTTACTGAAACTATAAGCATAAAGTGGTAAAACTCGGCTAGGAAAGATTGTCCTAGACTGATGACTAATTCTCATGCCAAACACAAACTCTCAATTATATGGTCTAACTGTAAGGGATGTTTGGCTTAAGCTTTTCCACAAAACCTTCAATAAACAGCTTCGACTTTTCTCAATTTTCTTCCCAAATAAGTTAATACCACCACAATATTAACCTTATCCAGGGTAACCATGGTTTCCGACCTTTTGGCCGACTAATCCACGGGAGTTGAGCCCACCGCCACAGACTCAAACCGGTAAGGCCCTCCCCTTTCAGGAAGGTTAGGGTGGAATATTAACCTTATCTAAACACTCTCAAATGGCTCGTCACGTTAACTTTATTAAAACATAAAATAAGCTTATCCAGACGTACCATATTTCTACAGTAAATTATTATATCTCAGTTCTAACAAATTGCAAAAAGCTCTCTCCTTTTTTAAAACAATTCATTCTACAAGTAATATTTTTTTAAAAATGAACAATCTTTGTTAGCCGCTATTTATTCATTCAGATTAGCTTATTTTTCTGGAGAATTTTGAGAAGTTCATAACACACTTTGAGGTGTCTGTTCAGGCTTATTTGTCCAGCTTATTGATTATAAGCTCAATATTTAAGGCTTGGGTGTTTTGTTTAAGCTTATTTGGCCTGCTTATGAGCTTATTGAAATTTTGAAAAGCTCCGAAGCTCAAAATTTTGGGCTTATGAGCTTGTCGGTGTGAGCTTATAGCTTATTGAAGTTTATAAGCTCAAGTTGATAAGCTCATAAAGTTTTCATAAGTTTAATAAGCTCATAAACCAGCCAAATAAGCTTAAAAATGAGTTTAATCAACTTGAGCTTATGAACTTAAAAATAAGCCATAAGCTTATAAGCCTTAAAACTGAGCTTATTAGCTTTTCAATAGTTTGATATGCCTATGCCAGCCAAATAAGCTAAAACAAACACTCCTTCTCTCGGCTTATCAACTAATTAGCGGAACTGGTAATACGAGTACCCTAAACACATATTTTTAGTAACCTGATTGTTGTGTTTTTAAACTTGAATGATTCGTACATGTAATTATTAGAAGTTCATCGACCCAAAATGTCTGTGTTCGGGAAAAAAAAAATCAATAACGTAGGCGAACAAAAACACAAATATACCTGAATACCCTCAAAATACACGACATAATAATATCGTATTTAAACCAGTAATAAAAGAAATAATCATAATAATATCCTACGGTATTCAAAATTTTATAAGCTCATACGGTATTCAAAAGTTTAATAAGCTCATAAGCCAGCCAAATAAGCTTAAAAACGAGCTTAATCAACTCGAGCTTATGAACTTAAATAAGTCACAAGCTCATAAGCCCTTAAAAACCGAGCTTATTTGCTTTTCAATAGTTTGATACGCCTATGCCAGACAAATAAGCTAAAACAAAAACTCCTTTTCTCGGCATTCAACTCATTAGTTATGAGCGACCCATAACGCTGTGTTTTACAAATTGAGTGAACAAAAACACAAATACCCCAAAAATATACGGCATAATATCGTATTAAAAGTAATAATAATAATAATAATAATAATAATAATAATAATAATAATAATAATAATAATAAGATTAGTTTTATCCTAAACAAAAGTTGGTGTATATATTTTTTATGGGTTTCAGAACTTTTGGTCCGACTAATACACGGGGTTTGAAATACTCAAAACAATAAACCTTTTTTTATTAAAAGGAGGTTGGTGTGGTCATTTCAGGTTTGAAACAAATAATACTCCAGTAATAATAACAAATACTAGTAGTGGGAGTACCTTATGCCAAAATTCAACGACATGAGAGTCGAAGAAAAGTCCAGCAAAATCATAATCGTACAAAGCAGCAGCAGCATTTGAGTCCTCCACCTTGATATAATACGAACATCTTTCAAGACCATGAAAAAGAGACTTACGGAAGGCTTTTTTGACTTTGAGTTGACTTTCAACCCACCATTTCACGATTTTCAATGCATCTTTCTCATCCATGTTCTTTGTCTCCATGGCTGCCGTTTTGTTTCCTATGGGGGGTTGGTAGTGAATGTTGCCTCACTTTTGGAGCACTGTAGGGTTTTGAGGGCTATGTTTCATTTAAAGAAACATGATTGGTTAAGACAAAAATTGTTTTTAATGAAGTACCCTTTATTTATTTACTTTTAATTTTTTTATTTTGTGAAAGATTTCTAGACCCATTTTGTCAAACTAGATATTTCAAAAAGTAGGCTTCATGTTGTGAAGGGTAATATGAACCGGTTGGGCAGTGTAAGTTGTTAAGAATAAAAAGCTGTGAAAGATTAAACTTTTTAGTCCTAGTATTACACTGCCAAAGAAGAATGGAAGCAAAATCATATTGACATATTTTGATGCCTATTGTTGTGTGTATTTCTTTAGCTTTACTTTCGAGGTGGGCTGCAAGTTTGGCCTAAAGTAAATATCACAGTAATTGGAAAGAGAAAGGCTACATTCACACAATGATGTGCCAAATGTGATGGACCAATTATATTGTACTATATTTTCTTTTTCTTATTTTTCATTATCCATAATTCATTGCCACATGTATGTGTAATTTTTTTTATATAAATACTATATGAATGTATCATTCCTCATTTGGAAATGTAGTTACCATTATATATTATCCAATAGTGATGTATGGTCATGTGATGATGCCTGCATTTCTACAACTGTACTGTTTAGGTGTGAGGTGGTAGCTGCACTCTAACATATGCAGTTTGTAGGATTAATGGAAAATGTAGTTATTGAGTAGAATGCTTTGATGAATATTAGCTAGTAATGTCTTGTATATTCATACGAAGTAGTAATTTGGAAAGTGTATTCATTAGTTGTATGTTGTTTGTTGTTTGTTTCACTGCCCCTTTATTTTTTTATTTTTGGTATGTTTAAAAAGTACTAGCTTGCATTTTGATTTATAAAGATAATTTGTTGATAAGTCATAAAAAAAACACACATACAAAAAAAAAAAAAACAAAAAAAAAAAAAAAAAAAAAAAAAAAAAAAAAAACTTGGATGAGTAATTTACCAAAAAAGTAAGAGTTAAATGTAAAATAATGTTATATTTCAATGGGCTATTGACTTGAAAGACATCAACTTATCAACTTTTGTTGTTCCATATGGTCATCCTCTTTTTCTTATTAAAACATAAAGCTCTCAAATTTCAACCTTTGTGTGTATTTTGTTTATTTAAAGCGGTCATTTTACCTCATGAAATTTGAAAGAAGTAAGGATTGAATGGTCACAAAATACACACAAAAGTCAAAATTTAAGAGTTTTGTATTTTATTGGCAAAAAAAAAAAAAAAAAAAAAAAAATGACTATACAGAACAACAAAAATTGACAAGTTAAATACATTTCTAAATCATTAGCTTTATTTTAATTGCACACTAAATTTTTCAATCAACTTTAAAGGGAAAAGAAATCTTATTTAACCTTAAGCTTAGTTTATTTTAGTTTTTGGTTTTAAGTATAAAATTTTAGTTTTGTAATTTAAACAAATACTCCATATAATTTATATTTATTATTAGACTAAATTTTACTTTAATTGACCAATCAGTTAAATCAATTTTACATTGTTTTAAATAACTAATACGAAGTGGTGTTAATGAAAGTAATCGTTCAAAAAAAAAAAAAAAAAAAAAAAAAAAAACAACAACAACAAGGGCAAATTACTTGAAAATGTATGCAACTTACCACTTTTTCCCATTGTATGTAGCTTTTTTTTTTTTTTTTTTTTTTTTTTTTTTTTTTTTTTTTTTTTTTTAACATTCTGTCACTAAACTCGCTAAATCCGTCCATTGTGTGTACCAAGTGACTTGTTTGACTAGCTCATCCGACGTGGATCCGGTTACATGCCATATCACCAATATATACTTTTTCCCTTTATTTTTATTTGGGCAAAAATAAATACCCACATGCCCCCACTAACCCTAATTCATTTTCTTCATCTTTTCCACCTACTTCACAGCCCCCACTAACCCTAATCCATGGCCTCCTCTTCTTCTTATACTTCCAAATCCAATCAAAAGACCATTGAGTATTACCAAAATGCTACACATTGCGAATGTAAAAACCCATTACCAGTTGAAGAACAAGTCGCTTGGACCATAACAAATCCTGGTAGATGATTCAAAGCATGTCCAATTTATGTAAGAGTTTTTTTGATTGATTTTATTATACTTGGTATTTGTATGCAACGTTTAACCTATGATTGTAACCCACTAACTTGGTAGGACAAGTACAAGAAATGTAAGTTTTATGGCTTCACAGACCCAGAGCTTCCAAGTGATTATTACAAGTGTTTGTTGTTCAAGGAACATAATGACAAGATGAAATACAAGAACATGGGGAAGAGATCAAATTCGAATAAAGTTGCAGTTTCACAAGCTGATATGATGAAAATGATGGAGGATTTGACTTTTATCAAGTCAAAAATGCAAGTTCATGACAAAGTCTTCTTGGTTCTCAGTTTCATTGTTGTGTTCATTGCTTTTGTTTTAGCAATAATGTATTAGGTTTGTTGTAGGGTTGTTATAGCAGTAAGCTCCTAGGTTTGCTGTTGACATGTATTGCTTTTGTTGCTAGTAATGGTTGTTAAGTTGTAATGGTGGTTGTAAACAAGTTTTGTAAACATTTTGAATGTTAATGTAATGTATGTTTACAACTTTTATTCACAGAATCATTTGGTTGCTACAACTTTTGGTTGCTACAAGTTTACAGGCACATATGACAAAAGGAGTGCATAATATAGATGTACAAAAGGATCCATAATATAGATGTACAAAAGGAGTGCATAAAGTTTACAGTCACATATGACTGATTTTACAGGATCCTACAAAGCTATTTTTCAAGTGCACAACACATGCATACAAAAGAAGTGCACTGCATAGTTTAGCATACATCTTCACATCTCAGTACTTGCACAAGACATAGATACAAAAGAAGTGCATAATTTTTCTTAATACTAAGATAAACAGACAACATTTTAAATGCTATTCCAAATCCAAAGTACTGGAGCTTGATGAACCAACTCCATGTAGATTCTTGGCCATTTTTTTCTTCAAAATCCTTTCACTTGGTGCTCTTGGTCTGATCAAGTTTAAAATCCTTCTTGGTCTTGCTTGAACTGGTTCCTCAACTTCTGCATTTCTTTGCCCTGCATTTGTTGCAACTTGACTATTTTGTGTTGGTACAACTCTTGAGAGGTTGGGGATGTCTTGAGTTGCTTGAAAAGAACCACCAGCAAGGTTACGGTGATTATCTGTGGGTTCTGTGTTTGAATCCTCAATTGTATCTGATCCCCCATCACTTTCTCCTAAACCAAACCACCTACCCAATTTGTACAGTAAAACCTGGATTTGTCTGTAAAATAGCCTTCCCATATGACCGAAGTAAACTGTAATGGTCCTCATTAGCTGCTTCCCCTTCATTCAAAGCCCACCTTTTAGCATTCCTACAAACATTTGGGCTAACTATGCACTTGTATTTCTTCATGACTAACTCAGCTATTTCATGCAACTTAATCTCAGGATTTTGCCTAATCTTAATACCAAAATGCTTACCCACCCATTTGTAGTTAACTAATGATCCATACTTAAAATGCCTAACACAATTATGTTCATCATCTAGAGATACTACCTGGAAAGAATTCTCGGTGGTCATCTCCTTACCATAACATCTCCATGGACACTTTGAAGTAGGAACCTCTTCACTACTTGGGTATCTTTTCCACTTGCTTTGCTTACCTTTCTCTGGATCTTTAATCCTTTCTGGTCGTAAACCACATCTTGCAATGAGTTGTTTCTTTGAACTTCTGTAGTATCATAAAGAGAAACCGTTGGCAAGAGCATAGTACGTAAGGCACTCTTTAAGTTGGTCCACATCAACAAACTTCTCACCAACCTACAAAATAACAGAAACATATAGTGATAAGTATGGGAATGGGTTGAACTTAAGTTAATTATGAGTAAATCATGTCATTGCAAGTAATGTATTACCTTGGGTTTTCGCATCTTCCAATGAGTGTCAGCATCATGTATGGGAAATTTATCAACTTTAGACTCAACAATAGTGAATGGATCAGTCATATCATCACCATTACTACTCTACTTTCTCATTAACTCATCCATAAAATCTTCGTGCTTAATCACAGTTTCACTATCACCAACTGTATATGCTCTCTTCTGCCTAATCCCACTAGAACTACTTTCCCCTGCTTGTTTATTTGTAGACTTAGATTCCTTCTTTGATTCACTTCTTCGCTTCCTAAGTTCTCGCAGGTCATCTTCATCCTCTTATAAGTAATCAACGGACTTATCTGAGTACTCGCTCTCACTATCACTATACAAACTAAAGTTAATGCCTAGTGATGGATCACTTTCTGAATCACTACTTGTATCGCTTTGCATTACACTTGGGTTATCATTATCTGGAATAACTATCCCCTTATTCCTACGAACAGGTAACTTAGGAGGACAGTCTTGTTCTACAATCTTAGCTTTACCCCTATCCATGGCTTTCTTAACTGTATTACCATCATCACTCACTGGAATTTTTTCCTTATCAAACAACTTACGCTTCAAACTAGGGTTTGGGCTGCCCTTTTTACCCAACAACTTACGCCTAGCAATAGGGCTGACAACTAGATCCCTAAGAGGGGTATCCTCATCATCATTCACACAATTCACTACTTTCTTAGGTGTTAACTTATCTGGTGTATAACGTCTTTACGCATCTTCTTCTGCCCATGCAACTAGTTCATCTACAGTCATATTAGAAGCATCTTTTACCATAATTTCATGAATCCTCAACCTAGATGTTTCCCCTTCCCCATATTGTTCCATGCAAAGATTTTGAAAATAAAACTCTGCCAAGTTTTAGTGAACATGAGTCATGTATATGTTTAACTTGCCATATGATTCAGCAAATGCATACATTGAAGCAACATCAACATCAGTTTCAATGATTTTCAGTCCTATTTCTAGTTCACATTCTGGTAAGCAAAAATACAAACCACCAAATCCTGGATGGCCTGTCATATCCATAAGATGCTCACACATACTCTTATAGTCTAATTTCCTATCCTTATACAACTTCCATTGATAAACAAGGCCGTTTTCATACCTAAGTGGAAGAAAAGAAAACACACCATCGTGGTGAAGATCAAACCACAACGCATCAGACCCAGATGGTGCCATCCTGTAAAAGAATTGGTAAAAACATTAATTTATCGCAATAAAAAACATAATCCGTACAATATTGTAATACTTTAATACAAGTAAAATAATAAAGGGGACAAAGAGAACATCACAAAGGTTACCTTGTGCACCAATCAATTTCAGTTATTTATTGAAAACGACACTCAATTGATAAAGATTTAAAATTAGGGTTTGGTCGGGTGAAAAGGGGGAAAATGGGAAGTGATAGCAGGTATGTGTGGTCCAATGTGTGTGTGGTCCATGTTTATAAAGGATAATATTGTTTCCTTGTGCCAAGGTGGAAATAACACCGTGTAAATTATTTACACACGTGGTAGTGATAATGGTTGTTGCAACCGGGTACTGGTCAAACGAGTCATTTGCTACACACAAAGGACGGATTTAGCGAGTTTAGTAAAAAAAAAAAAAAAAAAAAAAAAAACTACATACAATGGGAAAAAGTGGTAAGTTGCATACATTTTCAAGTAATTTGCCCAAAAAACTAATACGAAGTGGCCGGTTATTAAATAACTAATACGATATCTGAATTAAACATTGTTTTTATGGTTTATTACTTATTTTGGGTGTTTGATTTTTTTTTATTTTATTATTATTATTTTTTTTAAAATTTGTGAAACTTGATTTTTAGACCCATTTTGTGAAACTAGATATTTCAAAAAGTAGGCTTCATGTTGTGAATGGTAATATGAACCGGTTGGGCAATGTAAGTTGCTAGGAATAAAGAGCTTTGAAAGATTAAACTTTTTAGTCCTAGCATTAAACTGCCAAAAAACGAATGGAAGGAAAATCATATTGACATAGTCTCTAGTGGCGATGATGCTTATTGTTGTGTGTATTTTTTTAGCTTTGCTTTGTGAGGTAGGCTGCAAGTTTGCCCTAAAGTAAATATAGCAGTATTTGGAAGTGTAGTTACCATTATGTATTATCCAATAGAGATGTATGGAGCATTTGCGTGTGATGATGCCTGCTAATTTCTACCACTGTATCGTTAAGGTGTGAGGTGGCAGTTGCACTCTAACATATGCAGTTTTGTAATATTAATAGAAAATGTACTCATTAAGTAGAAAGCTTTAATGAATATATGTGAATATTGTTAGATAATAAGGCTCACAAGCCCGTTGGGTTTGGCTCACTTAGTTGCTAGGGTTAGGTGTTTTTTTTTTTTTTTTTTTTTTTTTTTTTTTTTTTTTTTTTTTTTTTGTGCGCGCGCGCAAAAGGTGAACTTATATTAATCTTCCCAATCATAAGTACATCATAAGAATAGTATAAAGAGAAATGGGACTGACCCCAAATCTTATACACACAAGACATACTACTAAAACTATCCAACAATTAATAGACAAGACTAAAAGCTATATCTGATAAACTAATACTCAGACAAACACAACACTAAACCAGAGCATTCAGCACCAATTCACCTTGATAATTGCACCTTAACCATCTAGCTACATTTCCATCTTACCCTCCTACCAATGATTACTCAACCAGTACCCACAGTAACCATAGTAGAAGGGTTAATGTTTCACTAGGTACCCATAACCCCTCCACTGAAGGGCTCTGCCAGTTATACTACATTTCCATCTCATGAATGGCTTCATATAACTGGGAACACACTCCTCCAGTGAGGACCAACCAAAACCTCCTGTGGGAATGTAAAACATGGACAATGAAGTGTCATCTTGCACCACTCTCAATTCCATGCTACTTACACTCCATTCCAAGACCATTTACCCTTCACAAAGTCTAACGCTACTTTATGGTACATCTATACTGAATTAGACCTCTCACAGTTTCAAACCATACCTTAAATAGATTCCTCCCAAGGCCAATCTAATCAAGCATATATGAGGAACTAGTGAGTACAGTCACACCAGTTAAGACTCCAAGGTACAAGGTATTAGCACTTTGTAATGGCTTGATAATGGTTACCAATGGAACAGTAACCAATATATCCAGATATACTATTATTCAGCATTCCCAAACACCCTTTAATGCATCAGGGGAAAACCAAAACTCCACAAATACCCTACCACTTCTGCATCACTTACATATTCTTTCTCACATCACCCTTTTGAGTTTTCCCAGCCTTAATAAACTCCATATTCCACTCTTCCTGAGCTTTGATGACTGCCACAGACATTTTAGCTTTCAGACTCATTAGTCTTAATCTAACAGTTTCCATTATGACTTCATATACTTCCTCCCATCTTCTCTGTTCATCTCTAAATATTCTTTGGTTTCTCTCTTGCCAAATCATATAAACACTTGCAGACAAGCATAGTCTTCTAATTATACTCCCCACATAATTTCCATTAAACTTGTCTGCAATCACATCTATGATGTCTTCCCAATTCATAGATTAATATTGCTTTGTGAATGTGATCAATAAATTGTTCATTTTCCCTCTTTGATTTCCACATGATGTCAAGAGCTAGGTGAAGATAAAGAAAAAAAAGGTTCGTTTGTTTGTTACGTTATCGAAAAGCCCGTTCTTTTGTGTCAATCGATTTGAGCTGTCTGTTTTGAATTGGTGTCCAGGTGGTTGTTAGTGTTTGGACAATTAAATTGTCAAAGGTGAATAAAAATTGGTTTGTTGGAACGGTGGATCTCATGATTATCATGCAATTTACGGATTATCATATTTAGTTTGTTGCTATTTGTAAATAACAAGAAACATGTTCTGGAGGTCGCGGTTGATGGAAATATGGATTAAACATGGTTATTTCTAGAGAGAGAAAGTAGAGAGAGAAAGGTGAAGAACTAGGTGTTTTATTAAAATGAAATGAAGTGAAACTTTACACACTATTTCCCACACCCCTCATGGAGAGTCATGAGGGGTATTTATAGGCTCCTAACACTACATGTTTGCCTACTTGACAATAGTAGTCCCTGTAGTTTCTAATCTAGTCCATTTCACTTGTGTGACGGTATCTTTTATAAAAAAGCGAATCTAACAATCTCCCTCCAAGATATCGTCACACGTGAATGGTTACAATGAGACCTATAAATACATTAACAATGTAAAATTACAACAATAGTAAACTATGTTGATGATGTTGAAGCGCAGAGTCTCTTGTAGCCTAGATATTGATGCAGACTTGAAGTTCTCTCTTCCGACAATCTCGGCGTTTGATCTTTGACACTGACGGCAAAGGTCTATGTAGCTCTGAACTTCAACTGCAATGGTCTAGTTAGGTTATTACTCCCTCCTAACTAGTGAGCCTTTTTCTTTCGTCTGCTCCCTCCTGAACTGACAACTCTCTTCTCATCTCGTAGCAGATAAGGTAGATACTAATGAGTTTGCACCATGGTTGTCGTTCTGGGAGCATCATTACAACATAACTCACATAGTATTGCACAGAAGGTTGGTAATACGCTCCGATGTACACATCATTAGTACTTCTTCGGTTCTAGTGTAAGCACAATTCCCTCGATCAACCAACGTACTGAAGATGAAACACTACTTCTTTTGGCATGTTCTTCTCCCTCCTGATGGTTGCGATTTATCGAAATCATACTATTGTGTGTACATGCCAAAATTACCCGTACTTTACACTTCTGATGCAATATAGATAGACATGAAAGCATAATTTGTGAGAATATGCTGATAGGATATGACTCTCTTATGTCTACAATCTCTTCTCTTCTCTTCAACCTTTAAGGGACCTCTTCAAATTCCAACGAACTAGTAAATGACCAATGACTAGAGAAACAACCCAATATAACCGATCTGACAATGAAGTAAACACCCCGTAGATATGTGACTTAATCTTGTACGATAATGTGACTAAGAACGGTGTTGAGAGTTCGTACACCATCGAATCTCTGAGTACTCTATACTCTTCAACCAACCAACCATCAAGTATAAGACGTACATCACCTCTTGATTATCCACATCTTTGTGTGACACTGAGCACTACAACGTAACTCCTTTAAGTGATAGTTAACTAGGTCTTCGTCCGTCCACCCCTTGACCTATGATAACTAGATAACCAAGTCTTCGTCATCTTTAATATATGCCCAAATAAGTATCTTCGAAAGTCATGCATCCATCCTCCCCTAGACTTTGAGATAACTAAGTACACATGCCCTTGAAATGAACTTCAAACCCAGAAAAATGATAAAGTATTATCTCTATATTCACAAAAATACAATACTAGCCGTTGTCATTTGAGTGTGAATCTTGTTTAGGATCGTTTAAGCAATTCGTGGTGTGGTTTGAGGTGGTGTGAGATATATTGGTGTTGATGATAATGAAACAAGAAAATGAATCATGATCTATAAGATGGTTTTACCAATAATCTCATGTTTTTAGTTAAGGTGGAAGTTAGGGTTTAGGGTATATAGACATTAGGTTATTCGATGAGGTTAGGGTTTTGGTTTATGTAATAATCTTTTGATATTTCCTTACTCAAAATCCCATCTCGTTACTCGATATCCTAAGTCAATTTTGGCAGAGTTTCGTTTAGATTAGCCCAAAAGAAATCCTTACTCGATAAACGATAAGGTTGGACCAGCCTTACTCGGCAAACTATATGAAGCATACTCGAAACACAAGCCCTTACTCGAAATTAAACCCTTAATCGGTAAGAAAATAACCTTACTCGAAAATTTTGCCCCTTACTCGGTAATTTGGCCCATACTCGGTAAATGTTGCCCATACTCGGTAAAGTCTAACCCATACTTGGTAAACGCTGCTCATACTCGGTAAAGTCTGTCCATACTCGGTAGGTTCTTCCATACTCGGTAAAACTGACCATACTCGGTAGAATCAGACCATACTCGGTAGAAACTGACCATACTCAGTAGAATCTGACCATACTCGGTAGAATCTGACCATACTCGGTATTTCCAGCTCCATACTCGATATTTGGCTCCCATACTCGATATTTGGCACCCATACTCGATAAGATCATCACCAAACTTGATAAAAAACATACCAACAGCCCATAAAACACGAAATTACACCCCAAAACACTACGAATCGCCCCTAGTTAGCTCTGATACCACTTGTAAATAACAAGAAACATGTTCCGGAGGTCGCGGTTGATGGAAATATGGATTAAACATGGTTATTTCTAGAGGGAGAAAGTAGAGAGAAAAAGGTGAAGAACTAGGTGTTTTATTAAAATGAAATGAAGTGAAACTTTACACACTATTTCCCACACCCCTCATGGAGAGTCATGAGGGGTATTTATAGGCTCCTAACACTACATGTTTGCCTACTTGACAATAGTAGTCCCTGTAGTTTCTAATCTAGTCCATTTCACTTGTGTGACGGTATCTTTTATAAAAAAGCGAATCTAACACTATTGGTTAGGGGTTTGATTAAATAATTGGTTAAATATGTTTGATTAGTGTTTGCGGCAAAATGGAATTTTCTCGAATTTAATTGTTTGTATTTGGTTATGCTCGAGTAATAAAGGTTCGGTTTTGAATTGGTATAGTATGTTCGAATTCGGATATTGTTTAGTTTGATTTTGTTTGATATTGATTGACAGATATTTTTAGGCTATGTTTGGCGCAGAGCTTTTTGGAGCTTTTTTGGGCAATGAGCGGTGAGAAATGAGCTTTTTGATATTTAGTGTTCGTTTGGCGAAAGAGCGGTGAGATTTGCTATTTGTTAGGAAAGCTCATTTTTCCAATGCTTCTTTAAGAAGCTGTGAGCGGTGAGCTGTGAGCTGTGCTCACTGCTACTGCTCACAGCTACTTTTGCCAAACATAGCCTACGTATCGGTTATGTTATCGGTATTGTCATCGGTATTTGCATTGGTTATGATGGTGTCGGCGATGGTTATGTTACCGTCTTAACTTATCCGAGTGTGTCTTGAGTAGTTATGAGTAGCATCTCAACATCAACAACTTGTTTTGGTTATACACGTGGTTTTGCATCTGGTTCCGCCTGGTTTTATCTGAATCTGAATTTATTTTTCTGAATCTGCTCTTCGTCTACCTCTGTTCGAATCTCTCTGCTGCTGAATTTGTATCTGTCTATTGATGTCTGCTCTTCGTTTACCTCTGGATCTCTCTCTGCTGTCGGCCTAGATTTCTTCTTGTCAAACTCTCAATATAGCATTGTGAGTTTGAGAGGGGATGTTAGATAATAAGTCCCACAAGCCCGTTGGGTTTGGCCCACTTAGTTGCTAGGGTTATCTTATTTTATTTTCTATTTAATGTTTTGTAATCTTCATTGTTTTGTGAACCTGATCCGTAAATTGTTCATTTTCCCTCTTTGATTTCTACAAATATTAGCCGGTAATATTGTATATTCATAGCAGTTTAGAAAGTGTATTCATTAGTTATATGTTTCACTGCATTTTTTTTTCTTCGCGCGCATGTCCAAAAAGTACTAGCTTGCATTTTGATTTGTAAAGATAATTTGTTGATGAGTAATATGTTTTCACCTTTCAAAAATAAATAAATAAATAAATAAAAATTGAACATTTACAAAAAAAATTAAGAGTTAAATGTAAAATATGTTATATTTCAATGGGCTAATGACCTGAAAATGCATCTAAATTATCAAATTTTGTTGTTCCGTGTAGTCATCTTTTATTATTATTATTATTATTATTATTATTATTGTTATTATTATTATTATTATTATTAAAACACAAAGCTATTAAATTTCGACCTTTGCATGTATTTTGTTCATGTAAAATGACCCTTTTATTATTCAAAATTTGAAAGAAGTAAGGGTAGAATGATCATAAAATACACACAAAGGTCAAAATTTGAAAGTTTTGTGTTTTAATAGCAAAAAATAAAGATGAGTACACGGAACAACAAAAATTGACAAGTTAGATACATTTCTAAATCATTAGCCCTATTTCAATTGCACACTAATTTTTTCAATCTACTTTAAAGAAAGAAAGAAAAAAAAAATCTTATTTAATTTTAAGTTTAGTTTATTTTAGCTTTTGGTTTTAAGTATAAAATTTTCAGTTTTGTAATTTAAACAAATACTCCATAGAATTTATATTTAATATTAGACTAAATTTTACTTTAATTGACCTATCAGTTAGCTCAACTTTTACATGTGGCGAAAATGACTTTTCCTATTGAAATCAAAATTGATTTGTTCAGATATTAGAACTGAGTATGAAATTAAGGTGAAGGCTAATATTTGTAAATACCTATAACAGCTTTGAATGCAGTTTTCTTTCACCACAAACATATCAGACAGATTAGATCAACGTTTGTTGCGTTCATCCATATTTTTGTTGCAGAACCAATACTTGCACAGAATTAGTTCAGCTATTTGTCATGTGCAGATGTGCTCATGTCAAAGGATCTTTCTATTCTTAAATTGTTTTATATCAGATGTTGCTTAGGTTATTAACTAAGAACAATTTCTTAACACCTCCTACACCATGTAGCAGTTTCAACTTTTTTACTTAGAATTTCTACTAATCAGTAAGCCAGTTTTTTGTTCAAATAAGTAAACCTATTTGTTGTTCAACACAACAAAGGCTCACTCATCTTTGAAAATTAAATGGTGCCCACAACAACCGAAAAACTAAGGTGGTTCCATGATTTAGTCAAGAAATGAACCGGTCAACCAATCTCGGTTGATGTCTCGTGCCAATCGGGTCGGGACTAATATAAAAAAGTTGCGGTAATATAACAAAACATCAACCATATGTATCAACCAATACTTAGAGTAATTACAGTCGAGTCTTTCTAGCATTCATACTTTCATAGCTACAAAAATATTGTTACTCACATGGTTGATCAGTAATACTAACTAGCAGTAAATGCTTTTGAATACAGAGCCTCTAAATGGTCTCTGTATTTAAGGTGGTCTTGTCCGCCCTTTGTGCAGCAGGGTATTTCTTTAAAACATCCGCCCATTTGCTCCGTCCCTCACAAAGCTCCTTCACCACTGCTGCCACTTTCTCCACGCTCACAAATATTTGATCCTGAGTATCCCGCTCACGAATTGTCACTGATGATGTTGAAACCACGGTAATACTGAATGGCGCACCAGATGCATCTGCTCCTTTGTATTGTAGCTCTATTGTTGAATCATCTATGTAATATGAGTAAGACATTAGACTCTAATTGTTTGTGCAATCAAGTCAATTTCACATAAATGGGCCAAGTTTTCAAATTCAGATATACGACTTCATTGAAACTTTTATTGGCGTAATCAGAAATATAGAAAAACAGGATAATTACTTTTATTACTCTATACAATTTGATCTTATGTCTGATAAAAACCCCATTTGTTTAACAGGTTCATGTATTGATAAGGTCAAAATGTAAAAAATCGCCAGAGGTGGCAAAACATATTCATGTTAATTGTATATTATAAAACAGCTGTTTAAGGGTCAAAAACTCAAAATGGTTTAGGTTAATCTACAAACACTTTTTCACAATCTTTTTATAAATAATTTGAGGGCTTACAGCCTGTTCAACCCAATCGAATCGTTTACATCTAAGTTATATTCTCAGATTCAACTTGGTTCACCGATTAGAAATAAAACGCAACCCAAACTGACCCATTCACAAGTGAATGGGTCAACATTTCCACCTCTGAAAATGAAAAAAAAAAATATATATATATCAAAGACATACCCCAAGGATAGACACCACTTGAAATTCCAGCTGCCCTTAGCGGATCGTTAATTTGTTTAGCAACTTCCTTATATTGCTGATCAGGAGCCAATGAGTAGATGGGACATTGTACGGGTGCCGCAAGAAGGGAGAAACCGAATACATATATCTCTTCTTCTCCAGCTTCGCTTGGTCTTGTGTAGAAAGAATGTTCAAAGAGACAATAGATGATTCGCTCCATTACGAATGAAGATTCAATCACAGCAGATTTAAAAGTCCTATGGTGCACTTTTTGTGTTTCCTTCGATATCGATACCATGCTTCTCTTTATAGTAACAGTCTTCTTAAGCGTGCTAACTTCTAATTGTACCTCCCCTTTGGACTCTAAAGCATCCTTCATTTCCATAGCGTCTTTCTCATTCATTGTCTGAGAACAAATAAATAAAAATAAAAAATAAGAAAAGGAAAACAGTAATTGTTACAACCCGTTCAGGTGAAAATGGGTCAACTTGACTTGTACAAACACAAATATTAGCATACCCGAATGTTTTACTTTTTTTTCTCTTTTTCCGTGAAAAGGTTAAGTATATATTAAACCAAACATAAGACTGCATTTCCTTTAACATTGCAAGCTGACCAGTAAACCAAACATCCCCATTATACTTTCTAATCACTTCATTCGACAGATGATAACTTGTAATGACTTTTCTATAAGCTTCCAACATACTAGCAGTTGTACTTCATTCAACACCAAAGCATTCCCAGCATGAATACAACTATGGACAAAGAGACTACATTTCCTTTAGCAATATAGACTAAATTGTTTTTTTTTTTTTTTTTTTTTTTTTTTTTTTTTGTAATTAACTATGAATATTTAAAAAAAAGTGTTAATGCGTCACCAGTTTTGACCCGGAACAAATCCTATTCTTGTAAAACAAGATTCCTTTATCATCATCGTTAATAAGAATTCTTTTAGATTCGAGGAAACACGCCAAATTCTGACAGTATTATATTGTTGATAATTTCAAGAACATGGACTGCAACTACCACGAAACGATCGATGTAATTGGTATTCACATTAGTTTTGCAAGAAGTAATGTGAGAAGGAATTGCTTTACCTTAAGTGCTTCAACAACCTTAATACGGTCACCTTCAAATGCATGACGAAGCTCCTTGTGAATTGGTTTTATAACCACTTTCTACAAATGCACGACTTATTAGAAGCTTGCGCAATTTATAAGCGTAAGCAACAACTTCACATGTACAAAAGTTACCTCAACTTTTTTAGGTTGTGCCAGTTTTTCTTTTGCTTCAAGAGACACTCCCATTTTATCCTAGGCAATGACATGTATCCAAAACTTCAATAAAAAGCTTGATATTACTAACTTCACATGTCAGTTAACTAATAAGCTTACATGAGATCTATCAGCAATCCAAGCACACTCACTCCAACCGCAAGAAGTCTCGATTTCAGCCATCCAGCAATCTTCAGCATATTGATCCATCACGTTTGGGAGATTTTGTCTGAACCGTAAACGTTTTTCATCTATCCCTAGACGTGTCAAATATAGATATACTCTCCCAATGAAGTATGCAAGTGACTCATTCTTTACAATCCCCTTAAAAAAACAAATGTTTGATAGTTACACAGTATGTTTATATGATATAATAATTAAAAAAACGGGGGACATAACATTAAATGAAAACTGACCTTAGAAACTGCTTCACCGAGACAAAATCTTTTTGCAAACTGTCCTAACATTTGCTCTTCCCTTGGGAACATGAGAAACTCTAGGTTTGAAACTTGGGAATACTTTTGATGTGATTTGTCATCAGGATCGACAAAGTGCTCTATCACTGCAAGTGTGAATTTACTGAGTAGATGTTTCCGAGGAGATCTCTGAAAGGTGAGAAACATCTATCAGTGCAAGTGATGAGCATGCTAAACTAGTGGAAGACGATGCAATTGAGAGAGACTCAACTTTCAAATACAAAATTTGAAAACATACATAAAACATGACTGAAACCCATTACCTCATTTCTGTCTGCCTTGTCAATGGCAGCGCTAGTAAATGGGAGCTTGTACCCATTCAAATAGTGTAGCCCTTCAAAGTGATCAAATATGTGTTTTGCTGTTGTTACAAGGCACTTGTACCTGAATGATTTCAAATGAAAAGCGTTGCAAAGTCAATGCTACATGTAGGATTTAGAGGCAAGAGCTGGAGGCAAATGTATCAATTTTCTTTCATATATGAATACGTTGATTTGGGATGTGTTTTCTTTCAGACGAGACAAGAAAAAACATTTATATACAGAAAAAGATAAATTAGAAGGGCAACGAGTTGAATAGATAATTATAAGAAAAACAGTTTTTTCATCTATGAATACGTTGCAATTCTGGTGAGGCATACAAAACATATCTGAAAGCATCTCAGATCATATAATGCGCACCTCATCCTTTTCAAAACACGTGATAGATAATTATAAGAAAAATTACTAACTCAGAGTTTGCATCAAGTTGAGTCTCAAAGAGAGGATTCCTGGTAATGGTTTCCACTATGTCATACTCATTCTTGGCACCAAGCTGTTCGGGACAAAGATCATTGAGAACCGTGAGAATGTGTTTAAGTTCACGAGTCTTGTCATCTTTAACCATATGGTCAGTATCTATATCAACTTGACCAGAAGCTTTCAAGACGGAATCTGGGATGACAGGTCGTAGTATTTTATCCTCCATAACAAAATGCTGATAAAATTTGAGCAAAAGTATTAGAATCTTGTGCATAACATCAATTTACTAAAACGATAAACATAAAGTGGTAAAACTCAGCTAGGAAAGATTATCCTAAACTGATGACTAAATCTCATGCCAAAAACAAACTCACTTTGTATGGTCTAACTCTAAGGAATGTTTGGCTAAGCTTGTTTTACAAACTCACTTTGTATGCCAAAAACAAACTCACTTTGTATGGTCTAACTTAAACTCACTTTGAGGTGTTTGTTTAAGCTTATTCGACCGGCTTATGAGCTTATCGAACTTTTGAAAAGCTCATATGCTCAAAATTTTTGGCTTATGAGCTTATCTGAAGTTTATAAGCTGATACGGTATTCAAGAGTTAATAAGCTCATAAGCCGGGCAAATAAGCTTAATCAACTCGAGCTTATGAACTTAAATAAGTCACAAGCTCATAAGCCCTTAAAAACCAAGCTTATTTGCTTTTCAATAGTTTGATACGCCTATGCCAGACAAATAAGCTAAAACAAACACTCCTTTTCTCGGCTTTCAACTCATTAGTTATCAGCGACCCATAACTTCGTGTTTTATAAATTGAGTGAACAAAAACACAAATACGCAAATACCCCAAAATATACGGCATAATATCGTTTAGCAACCCAATTTTATCCTAAACAAAAGTTGGATATTTTTTTATGGGTGTCCGACTTTTTGGTCCGACTAATACATGGGGTTTAAAAGGAGGTTGGTGTGGCCAGTTCATGTTTTAAAATTGAAACAAATAACAATAATAATAACAAATACTAGTAGTGGGAGTACCTTATGCCAAAATTCAGCGACACGAGAGTTGACGAAATGTGAAGAATATCCATAATCGTACAAAGCAGCAGCATTTGAGTCCTCCACCTTATCATAATACGAAAATCGTTCAAGAGCATTAAAAAGAGACTTACGAAAGGCTTTTTTGACTTTAAGTTGACTTTCAACCCACCATTTCACGACTTTCAACGCATCTTTTTCATCCATGTTCTTTGTCTCCATGGCGGTTGTTTGTGGTGTGGGGGTTGGTAATGAATGTTGCCTCACTTTTGGAGCAATGTAGGGTTTTGAGGGCTATGTTTCATTTAAAGAAACATGATTGGTTAAGATAAATTGTTTTTAATGAAGTACCCGGTTATTAATTAACTAATACAATGTGTTAATTAAACATTGTTTTTATGGTTTATTACTTATTTTGGGGTGTTTGGATTTTTTTGTTTTATTTTGTGAAATATTTAAAAAAGAAAATAATTTCTTAAAAGTTTCAATACAACAAAAGTTATCCGGAGAGAGCGAGCATTTTTAACTCAGATGTACGTTGTTTTACAGGTTAATTCCATGACTGTTTTTTACTCTTCCCTGACCACTTTTAAATGTATACACCTAGCGAGATTTAAATTATTGACCTTTTGTGAGAAAACTAAGGATATTACCGGTATGCCATTGTTTCTTTTGTTTAGATTCTAGCAACGCCGTATGATACTACTCCAACCCTTCTCAAATTATATGTCCATTCTTAAATTTCACAAAGTTTAAGAAAATTGGACCCCTTACAATATTAACCAATAAGATTTCATTCTCACCAACTTATAAGCATTTTGATTAGTTGATATAAAACCTTAATAGGTATTGTATTGATGTTATTGTAATTGTATATTGTACATTAGATAGTGTATGTATATATACTAATACTATTGCTTGGAGACCAAGCAACTACCATCTATACAATTGGACCGACCCATGTAATCTAGTTTGGCCTAATACGCCCCCGCAAGCTAAGGGCGGGCAACGACCTGTAGCTTGGATCTTAGAAAGAGAAATCTCGGAGTTGGTAGTGGCTTTGTAAAAATATCTGCAATCTGATCATGTGTAGATATGTGTTGAACCCGAAGATCTCCTTGAGCAACCTTTTCCCGAACAAAGTGGTAGTCTATTTCCACATGCTTTGTACGCGCATGGAAGATAGGATTAGCTGACAAGTATGTTGCACCAAGATTGTCACACCATAGTATAGGCGTTGAAGATGAACGTATGCCAAGCTCATGAAGAAGAGCTTGAAGCCATGTGAGCTCAGCAACTGTGTTAGCAAGAGCTTTGTATTCAGCTTCTGTAGAGGAACGTGAAACCGTACGTTGCTTACGAGCGGTCCAAGATATAAGGTTTGAACCAAGATATATAGCAAATCCCCCCGTGGACCGTCGATCATCTGAATCCCCAGCCCAATCAGCATCTGAGAAAGCTTCAAGAGAAGTATTGGGACTACCTTTCCATAGGACATCAGTAAAAGCTTGAAGGGTAGAACCAGAAGAACGACGTATGAGCATACCATATTCAACTGTGCCATGAAGATAACGTAAAATCCGTTTAACAGCAGACCAATGATTCTCGGTCGGAGCATGCATGTATTGACATACCTTGTTAACAGCAAAGGCTATGTCAGGCCGAGATAGGGTAACATATTGTAAAGCACCCACTACCTGCCGATATTTACTCGGATCAGAGAAAGCATCACTGGCATCTAGACTTAGTGAGCTCGAGGCAACCATGGGAGAAGACATGGGATTGCAGCTAGAAAGACCAGCCTTTTGTAATAGCTCCAAAATATACTTCTTTTGAGAAAGCAGAATACCAGACCCATGAGGAACAATTTCAATACCCAAGAAGTAGTTAAGTGGCCCGAGATCTTTTAATGCAAAAGCTGATCCAAGTTGGCAAATGATATTGTCGATAGTGCCCCTGTCATTACCTGTAACGATGATATCATCCACATATACCAGAATGTACAAAAGTGTCTGCCCACGCGAATAAATAAACAAAGATGGATCCGTTTTGGAGCCTTTAAATCCAAGATCAGAGAGAGCCTTGGAGAGTCGTTCAAACCAAGCACGCGGGGCCTGCTTTAAGCCATAAAGAGACTTATGAAGCAAACATACATGATTTGGTCGTTGTGGATCAATAAAACCTGGGGGTTGCTTCATATAAACCTTCTCCTTGAGATTGCCATGAAGAAATGCATTTTGAACATCTAATTGGCGTAGCGGCCAGTTGTTAGTAACCGCAAGTGACAAAACAGCTCGGATAGTTGTCGACTTAACAACCGGGCTAAAGGTCTCATGAAAATCAATACCTGGTTTTTGCCGAAAACCTTTGGCAACGAATCTCGCTTTGTAGCGAGTGATAGCACCATTTTTGTCTCGTTTTAACCTGTAAACCCACTTGCCATCAACAACATTGGTGTTAGAAGCACAAGGTACTAAAGAAAATGTTTCATTTTTTACTAGAGCACCATACTCTTCTTTCATAGCTTGACGCCACTCTGGAGACTTGTTGGCAATGGTAAACGAGGTTGGTTCAGTGATGGTAGTGGGGAAGACGGTAGCATGGTTTGCGGAAGGATTGTAAGGAACCCGTTGTTTGGGATTTTGACGAAGATTAGAGGGACGTTGGCGAGGTACAGGAGGTGGTGGCGGTGGTGGGGTGGTGGGGTTGGTATCGATGTAGCCGAGACAGGAGATGATTGGCCAGTAGAAGGCTCGGGAGAAGTTGGAGAAGTTGGACTCAATTGTGAAATTGATGGAGATGATATTGGTGAACGTGGCGAATTTGGAATTGGATGGTCTGTAGTAGGAATTACATAAGGTGATTCTGAGGAGTAATAGGGAGATGTTTTTGAAGGGGGTGGGGAAGTTGTTTTAGGGGTATTGAAAGGAAATTGTTCTTCATTAAAACGAACATGCCGAGCTATATAAAGACGCTCGGTTGAGATGTCAAGACAACGATATCCATGATGGGAGGGACTGTAGCCAAGAAACACATACGGAGTTGAACGAAAATCCATTTTGTGATGATTGTATGGACGAAGATGGGGAAAACATAGGCACCCGAAGACTCGAAGAAAAGAGTAGTCAGGAGACCGTTTGAAGAGATGTTCAAAAGGTGACTTGGTTGTCGATGTGCGGGAGGGCATGCGATTGATTAGGTAAACGGCAGTATCAAAAGCATAATGCCAAAAACGTTGAGGAACAAACGATTGAGCTAGAAGAGTAAGACCAGTTTCCACAACGTGGCGATGGCGACGTTCAACAAAGCCGTTTTGCTCACTTGTATGAGGACAAGATTGCCGGTGAATAATTCCTAGCGAAGAGAAAAAAGGAGCTAAATTACGAAACTCACCACCCCAATCAGTTTGAACATTCTTTAATTTAGTAGTGAATTGGCGTTCAACCATTTGCACAAATGATTTAAAGGTGGCATACACATCGGATTTTTGAGCTAAATGATAAATCCACATGTAGCGAGAATGATGATCAACAGACAACATAAAATATCTGTGACCTTCAAAAGATAACATCGGTGCAGGACCCCAAACATCACAATAAACCAAGTCTAAAATATTATTACTTCGAAATTCGGATACAAATAAAGGTAGTTTGGAAGATTTTCCTAGTGGACAAGAATTACACAAACTTGGCAAAAATTTATTTGTAACTGGAAGAGAAAAACTAGAAAGCATATAACGTAAAAGACGCTGATGAGGATGTCCGAGCCGCCTATGCCAAATGGTTGGAGAAGCTCGTACAGCCGAAAAAGAGACTTTGTTGATTGACTTCAATTGAGGAAGATTGATGGGGTAGAGACCGTGTTTACTGGGGCCCGTGAGAAGGGTGGTGTGTGTAGACTCGTCCTTCACAACAAAATAAGAAGCGTGAAATTCAAAAAAGACATCATTGTCATGACAAAATTTTTGAACAGAAAGGAGATTATTGGTGATTTCTGGCACATGAAGAATATTATTGAGAGAAAACGTTTTTTGTGGTGAGTAAACTTTAGATGAACCAACATGAAGAATAGGAAGACCCTTACCGTTGCCAACATGAAGGGCGTCGTCACCATAATATGCCTCTGGATTGTCCATCGCTGCCAAATCAGGTGTTACGTGACTGTTTGTTCCAGTGTCTGAATTCCAATTAGCAGAGGCAGTAGAAGATTGAGCACGACTATTTGCAAAGTTAGCGGATGGCCGATTGCGAATAGTAGAAGGGTCACGATTAGGGCATTGTGATGGAATTTGACCAATACCACATCTATTGCAAGTGCCATACACTGTGTTCTGGTTGGATGCCCAATCAAATTGACGACCATTACCACGACCGCGGTTGTTGTTGTTACCACGAGAGTTATTGCCATTGCTATTGTTGTTGTTGCCACGATTGTTATTTGATGCGTGGGAATCGCAACAGGCTTTACCTCTCGAGGGATCTCGAGAAGCTTACAACCCCCACCAGGCAGTGTACCTGATCGTTGTAGTATAGTATAGTGACAAGTACCGGGGGATTGATCGTTCAGCTTAGGAATAGTGTCGCTAGGATTAGAAAGCCTAAATACTAGTTCTAAAGGTGAGGGATGATTATTTTTGTGTTTTTATATTTTTTAGAAAGCAAGTAAAAATCTCGGGTTTTGGAAGAGTGGGCGGAATTAGTTGCTATTCAACTAACCCAAAACTAAGATGCAATCAAAATAAAATACTAAAAATGTAAATAAACTAATTTATACTAAGGTTGTGAGCAGTAATTGGAGAAAATGTGTTTACTTAGATTTCACTACTCCCTAGATATCTTTTACACGTTAATTACTTGTTATAATTACATGGATGACGGATCGTATTCCTTAATACCATTCATGGGGTGGCATACATAACCCCCCAATTCTATGAGCTCTTATCTCCTCCTACACCATGCCCAGCACAACTATAGGGATTGTAAACAGTGGCTCATGCATTAAATACAACCAATAAAGACCTAGTACACCTCGGTTCATGTTTCTTAAGACGTTCAAGCATGTTACCATTTGGAGATCTGCCAGTTTTCTTAAGCCTAACATATAAATCATTCATCCAAGACAAGAATAAACAAGCAATCAACACATAATCAATATCTAGGTTTCATTAGATCTAAGCAAACATAAAAGAGATCTAGCCTAGCATAATGGAATTGAGACAAGAACAAGATATAGACAACCAACAGATAGACATATTGATTGAATTAGAAGAACACTTATCTCAATTACAATGCAAGGTATCAAGGGTTTGGAACCCTTGAAAAACCTGTAAAAGTTGCACCAAAATCGTACTTAGGGTTTCTCCAAAACTTCTCTTTTCAAATGTGAAAAATTAGAAAACTATATATAGAAAAACAGGTCTGACGGCGTCAAGAGTAATCTTGTGACGCCGTCACCTCGCCGCCAAAACTCTCCTCGGACTGCCTAGATCTACTTCTGACGCCGTCAAGAGTTATGCACTTCCAGACCGTCATGACTCTTTTACTCTTGACGCCCTTCTTACGTGACGCCGTCAAAACTCTACTGGGTCATCATGGAAATTCATGAAATTTGCTCTTGACGCCATCAAGGATTTGCTCTTGACGCCGTCACCTACTGTTCCCAGCATGGAAAATTAAGACTTTGGCGTTTTCTTCACTTTTATGCTCCAAAAACGTCCGAATTGCTTCTTTTTCCAGATTTCACTCCCAAAGTACCTAAAATCACAAAAGGAACGATTTAGGGCAATATTTGATCAAATAAATTCGGATTCGGGCTTAAATGACCCACTAAAAACGGATCATTTTTCGCCTCATCATATACCCTTACACTTGAGATTTGCTTGTCCTCAAGCAAATGCGCTTTTATTCTACTCAAAATACAAGTTAGGGGTCATTTAACACTAATATAAAAGTAATTACAACAAATAATCGTTCCACTAAAGACCAATAGACAAGCACGGAGGTCATACACAAGCACCTCACAAATAGTGTTTAGATACTCACATCTCTCGGGTGTAATAAAGTGTAAATTACAATATGGAAACGGAAGATATCTCTCACTACCTGTCATAGCAAAATAGATTACCATAGGCTTGGGAAAGGATCAAACCTCCACCACATGGCGTAAGCACCTAGGATAAACTATCAAAGAGGTCTTTTAAAAGGGTTGTAACGTTAGGTGTAGGGATATGAAATACACGGTTTTGTTGGATAAAGGAAGTTTTACTGGTGGCGAGTTAACAATCTTGGTCAATTACATGTACAATATGGCGTTGCTAAGCCAAGACTAGACTCGACTTAAGCTAATAAATGAAAAATAACAAAAACATAAAATGAACATAGAATGAAAAGGGATGGTAGTCCGTATGTTTTTTCTTTTTTTCCTTTTTTTTTTTTTTTTTTTTTTTTTTTTTTTTTTTTTTTTGCATACATTCTTACCCTACCATCCAAAATAATACATCATAGGGAATGAACATTTCCATTACACTTGAATCTTTACATACTTTACATTTAACTAATCTAATGACTCGAATTAAGAAAATCAAAACACTTGGAGCACTTTTAAGATTAACGTACATATGGGGGTAATAAGTGATGTTCTTCCCCATTACTTCATAAAATAAGTACTTACCCATGAGTCCCAATCGTCCCAAAACAATATGTACAAGGATATGACTCGACTTAGCAACCATGTAATCAATTAGAAAGTTAACTTAGGGTTTAACAAATAACAATAATGCACTAAAAATGAGCGCATACACGGAAGGCTAAGGCGATTTGGTTGTACATTTAAGTGGGGTGTAACAAATTCTTCCTTTAAGTAAAATGCTTAAAGTTAGAAACGAAAAGATAGGCTCGGAGGGGTGTACTAGGGGTTTCGTGTACTAAAAATGAGTACAACGCTAAGGGTGTGGGAAAAATTAGTTGACTTAACTAGCCAAGTAATATGACTCAAATGGTCAAGTAATTATAATACGGGTTTAACACAAGGGTAATCCTAATGCCTCTTATCATGTAGTAAATCCTACCACACGAATGTAGTCTCACTAGCGGTCTCGGGATGCATCACTAACGCAAGTTCTAGAATCTAAATGCTACCGGTACACTCATAAGCACTAATAGTAAATGCTTTTCCTATCAAATCTAAAGGCGAACCTCACATATTTGGGTGGAAAATTTTTCTGAATATACGGTTATGTGCTAGTCATACAATCTCCTATCCATGAGACGCTTGCTATGGCTAAAGTTTCACTCCTAAATGTTGTAAAAAATTTTAAATTTGGCGCTAAAATTACACTAACAAGTATTTCTCATAGTTTTATTACACATCTACCATTAAACAAAACAAACTCAAGCGAAAGTGCATATGTAAGGTATCATCTTTTTACCCTCCCCTTACACTTAAGATGAACATTGTCCCCAATGTTCAAGTAAAGAATGTAAAAGTGAAAAAGTAAAGAGAATGAAATCAAATACTCCCCTGATTCGCTCGGTATGGATAATAGATTGGCCAGGTTAAATCTTCCTCCAAGAAAATGAACAATCAAAGCTTCCCTTCCAGAATATAAATCATCTTCTTGTCATACATAACCTGTAAAACCTGACAAAATGGACAAGACAACCTCGCGTAAAATCGGCGGCATCCTATATAAGTTTCTAAATCCTAGAAAACAAGATAAGATATAATGCTTGTGGAATGAAGTTTGCAGATCTCCTGGAGATTATAAAACTTAATAATTCACAAAAACCATAAGACTCCGTTAGAAAAACAAAACCGGTAAAATTTCCAGATTTTAACTCCTGACGCCGTCAAGAGTAAAACTCTGACGCCGTCAGAATGGACCTGCAGAAATTCTTATGTTAAGTTTCCGGAAAATTTCTGGAAAAACTTGGTCCTACTTCCTGGAAAATCCTGCAAAACTTCATTATGACTCAATACAAGCATTTGACTCTAACAAATACGAATATACATGCTCATTTAATATTGTGGAGAATCATGATCGGTTTGTTTCTTAAAAACATATTTGGGGTTTCCCCTTACACTTATCTTTTGCAAAAATACTTCTAGGTGGAGTTAAGACTAGGCCAAAACAACAAAGTAAAGTATTTCCACATTTTAGTTTAGAAACATGATCAACCAACAATAAAAATAAAGCATGCATACGGAAGCAAATAACAATCAAACAAATAAAATCACACAAATAATAACACATGAAATGAATAATGTCACCACGAGCACCATTAATTATTTCAAAACAAACGTAAACAAGCAAGTAGATTGTTCAAGGCCAACAAAGGCCGCATCCTAAGCTATTACAGTACCAAATGTTTTAAATTACACAATCATCAATAAAAAGTTCAAGGACAGCAGAGATCAGGAGGAGTCACTGGGGAGGAGGACCAAAGCGGTAGTCATAGCCAGGAGGGAGGTGTCCGGTGTATCCGTAGGGAGGGTAGTCAGTCTCTCGGCCTGGGAAAGGGTCAATCTGCAGGTGAGGCTCAAGCTGATCTCGGGTGGAGAGGTGCTGCATCTGGCGGATGGTATGATCATACATCCAATCAAAGCGCTGGTCAGTGGTGGTTCGCCACGCATCCATCTGACCCATCCAGGCACCCTGGTGTGCCTGCCAGTCTCCCCGACTCATGTGTCGGTAGTAGTCAGCCGTCCCCTCCTCATACCCCTGGAACTGATGCTGCTGGGGGTCTACCTCATCATCAGCATCCTCCTGAATATCTGGCCCCCCTTCCTCATACCAAGTATAGGCCCCATTCCTCTCAGGCATCATAATGCTCATCTGCCTGAGGGATTTCGCCCTCACTACCCTACAGTTCCCGCAGTCGCTCAAGTACCCCATGATCTGAGGAGTAAGAAGACCATAGGAACGAGCCAACCGGGTCACAAACATCCCCCCATACACCTTGTCAATATCCCTCTCACCCACACTGGTCCTCAAATAACTGGCCACCCAAAACGGGATGTTGCAGTAGACATCCGCAGAAAAGATGGTGTACAAGTAGAACAGGTCTGAAGCAGTGACACGGTGAGTGGTGCCATGACGTCCTGACAGGCTATATGTGATGCACCTGTGGACTAGCCTAGCTACGGGGTCCCTTATGGATGCAGCCCCGGTAGTCGAAGTGTAAACCCCGTTCCCTATGGTCGGCCAAAAAGTGATACACCTCATCTCACTCCTCTGAGTCTCTCCATGTAACAACCTCTGCAGAAAAGTCCCATCAACCTCCTCACTAGTATACAACCCAATCCTCCAACCAAACTCAGCCACTGAACATGACCGCAACTCTCCCCCTAGCCTAAAATACACAGTGGTGCCCCCCATATCTGTCCTAGCCTCAGCCTGATCAAAACGGAAGGTCGCAAAGAACTCCCTCACTAACTCACTATACACTGTCTCTCTAATCCTAAACAACCTCTCCCACTTCGGACCCGCAAACCCATCTGTGTGGATCCTCCCTAAAAATGCAGCCTCCAACCCACTGGCTCTTAGAAAATCCCAGTCAACCACAGCCCCAGCATCAATATGGTGGTTACACAACTTCGCATACTTGGTGTTAGCACCAACATCGTCAAACTCGCTCCAACTATGGACTAATTCTCCATAATTGACCCTTTGAGATCTAGAGGAACTGCCCTTATGTTGACGAGATCTTTTGCTCATTTTCCTGGAAAAAGGTGGAGTGAACGGAAATGGTTAGAACGAGAATTTTGATGAACTTCATGCAGTCAGACACATCTGACGCCGTCAAGAGTAATCCTGACGCCGTCAGATGGATCAGAATCAGAACCATGCAAATGCGAGGGAAAAATCAATTTTCAAACTCTTAACCCATTACCCAAACGCTCCTTTAATCAGAAAACATGGGTGGGGGTTAAAGAATCCGTGGCATGAGTGGCTTTCCCTAATCTAATGCATAATTCGAGTGAGATAACATAATCAACGGGTAACCCCCATGTTACAAATCACCAATTGGATGGCATTACGATTTGTTAATAATGGGTTAAGAGTGGGGTTTCGGGCGAAAGGGGTTTTCCAAATTGATTGGTTCTAAGGATAATTGATCGAAAAAGGATGAAGAAAACTTACTTACAAAGTGGAGATTGGATGCGGAAGACGTCGAATTAGGAGGTGGAGAATCGGAGTAGCAGCAGCACCTTGGGTGAGATTTGTGGGGTATGGGTTGAAAGTGATTGGTTTTGGGTTAATATTGCTGATCCATCGAGCTGACGGCGTCAAGAGTTAAATCTGACGCCGTCAGATGCCCGTGTAAGGTAAGAATCGGAGTAGTTTGTAACAATTCGAATTTTCAAGATAACTTTTATTCCCGAAAATTTCACTATTCACTTTTTACTATTCACTTTTCACTATTCATCTCAGAAATTTTTATTTCATATTCTCGTAAGTTAAACTATTTTAACGATAATCCGAGAGTTTGACGCTCGTCGGATCATTTCTGCAAAAATCACAAAGCCGTGTCCGAGATTTACTTTTAGGTTTAAACGTCTTTCCAGCATCCCGATATATCCATAAAACATTATAAACAATAGAAATATGATTTTCTATCATTTTATGACAATTCCAAAAGTTTTGAAATTTTACGTTTTCCAGTTCAGCGTTTTACGCGAATTACGCGTTTTAGACCCGTATTTCCAGTTTTTAGCAGGGTTTTAGCACCCAATAGAACCTACCACTCATTTTATATTTTATTATGGAGTATATTGATAAGTTCTAGCATATTTATAAGTTTTATATTTTTAGGATACCCGGTTTTACGTTTCGTGGCCTAAAAACTTACGGTTAGCAATTTACGGAGTCAAAACTAGCTACATACTTAGTCACTCTTATCCTTTGTGAACCGACTTAGGGGGGGGGGGGAGTAACCATGTGTGGTTAAATCTTGACCATTGATTCTTTAGATCATACTTAATTACAACTTTGTCACCAAGTTTATGTAGTTTCCTAGTTACCTTCCTAACCTCCTCATTTTTAGTATAAAAGCATGCTCATGTCTTCCTTTCTTCACTACAAAAACGCCACAACATAAATACCTAGCACCATGATCCTTTGATCTTCAAACTACAAGTTACACTAGAAAGTTCAAGGTCTTAGTATTCTCTACCTAGTTCTTAAGTTTGTTTGGTGATTCCATGATTGAATTAGGAGCTACACAAGGTTACTAGGGCTGAATTTAAATGGTTTTCACAAGGGTTAGATCAAGGCTAGCAAGGGTTACAAGAGTTATGGTGAAGGGTTTACAAGATTAGGTTTAGTGTCCTAGTTCTATACTTGACTTCCTTTCTTAAGTGAAAGCCAAAAGTTGTAAGAAACCCTTATACACTTTCTTGCTCAATATCATTTTCATGCTCTTTGTGTTCTTTTCATGCTATATATGTTCTTGTTATTGTGTTCATGATGTTTAAAAATGGATAAAACGAGTATTGGTATACATATGTTAACTTATGACAAGCAAACTAGTGATTTTTATGGAAAACCACGACCACAATAGTATAACTTGGATATTTGACACTTACTTACTGTTAAAGAGAACTTAACAAGGAAAACATAGCAATTTGAATCACCCAAAACGAGTACACGAGTCAAAAGTTATGACCATTTGAAGTTAGCGAAACCAAAACGGCAAAACTGCCTAAATAGCATTCTGATCAAATTTTGATTTTGAAAGTCCAACTTCTGGTCCGATTCATCAAAAAGTTAAAACACGAAAGTTGTCCGGAACGACGTTTTCATTCAGGAACAAAGAAGCTCGAGCCCTGAAAACGCTTTCCGAGTGATAAATTCTTCAAATTCTTAAACAGCCCATTTTTAGACCAAAGTCATAATATATAGGTTATGGTTTAAAAGGAACAAGAGGTCTTATGACCTATAATCAAGACCACCACCATGGCTAGAGCCAAGGTTGTGTCTCATGACCTTGGAACAAGGACCAAAGGTCATGGCTAGGCCATGACGAAATGACCATGTAAGCTTACTTAGGCGTAAACATGAAACAAGGAAATTAGGCGATAACTTGAACAAGCCATTTGGATCTACTTCACTTAAAAAGGAACCATGAGATATTACAAAGAGAAAATGGTCATACAAAACTTATGAAACTACCCCTAATAACAATCTTCATGTACTAATAAACTTTCCTAAGTTTATTCAAATATCGGACATGTAACTTTTCGGATCAAAACTTATATCTGTATACTTTATCAACTACTACAATAGTAGGGAGCCTCATGTGAGGAGTTCATTATGTAAGCCGTCGAGTTGAGTTGTGAATTTACGAGTTAAAGTGTCCTGGCTCCTCGAACGCTTACTAACATGACTTCTGAATTATGTCGGCCCGAACGGTAGTAAACGATATATCAAAACATACATGTTTCATGAATCTTTTCTTTCAAAGACTTACATTATACATCATACCACATCATGGATTAATTGCAAGATATATATTGGCACGTTTATGTTTCCTTAGACATTATTCCAAACCTAAGTTGCAACAATTATTCTAGGTTGCTCGTAGAAGTTCTTACGGCATATCCATCATTCTCATTATACATCATCCAACTCAAGGTGAGTTCATAGCCCCACTTTCTATTGTTTAACTATTTTACAAACCCTTGGGGGGAATACATGCTATTATTTTTCTACTCGAACACAATGCTTTCTACTGTATGCGATTCGACTATGTTTTATTATCACTAAGTAACATCCTTGCCAAACCAAGATCCCTTATTATGAACCATTTAATCACTTGCGAGGGTTACTTGCAAGTGAGCGCGAATATTGTGAATAGGCTTATTGGGATTGACGAATCCCATTTGTTTTGACTAAGTTCAAACAAATGCATTAATATTTGAGACATTAGGTATGACGGCAAAGTACCTACCGGGATAAATCTGCCGATCGATATTGGTACACGTTAACGTTTTGGTGTCATAAGCTTAGTGTGTAATACATTTTATGGGCGTATAATAACGTAGCCTACCTGTTTTGTTTTCCAAACATTGGTGTGAGTCTACAGCTCACACTACCAACATATTGTGTTCAAACGATTAAACAAACTCTATGAATATCACTCAACCTTTGTGTTGACCTCTCAAGCATGTATTTCAGGTTCATGACGATCAAGGATGGCACGGAAGCGCACGGATGTTCAAGAGGGCTATAAATTTTATTATCATTCAAAAACTCATTTAATGTAAATTGTAAACATGGAACCATTTGGGACCTCATTTTGTAATCTCTGATATTTATATAATTTGAATGATAAACCTTTTAAAACGACTCAATTGGAGTTCGTTTTCTATTATTGTGACTATTGTGCCGTCGAGTAACACCCAGTTCGAATTCCGCTGCAACCATGAATTGGGGGTGTTACAGATTGGTACCAGAGCCATGGTTATAGAGAAACGGGTCTAATTGAGACCTAAACTATAACCACACATACAAGCAAAAACATTTTTATAGCCTTCCGCTCTCCGTGTCTTCCATCCTCCAGACGATTATGGACTTAGTAAGCATGTTATGCTACACAAACATATTAGTATATTCATATATACCCATTTTGAGCATTTCCCCCGTAAGCATTAGTATATTGATATATAAACTCGGTTTATTTTCAATCATTTATCTAAACAATGGACTAAGCATATCTGCGTATGCCTATTCTAGGGCATTTCGGCACAACTACATTCTCCCAATCATGTTCCTACTCCAACATTTTATGTCCAAGACATTGTAACTGATTGCAATGGTCTTTCCTATTTTCCAAGACATTGTATTATACAATGGTCTTAACCATTTCTCAAATGTTTTGAGTCACACAATGGTCTAACCTACTTCCGAGACATTGTGATTTGCGTAATGGTCTCTGGAATTATTCCATCACATCATTAATATCATTTCACCTGATATCAAAAACCCATCACAACCTATCGATCTCAAAATAGAAATATGAGATTTTTGAAGGATAAACAAATCCATCACATACAAAAGCTGAAGTTCAGCCCTACATTCATCAAAGTTTTCTTCTGAAACCTTCATTATTAAAAGTTCGTGATCCTGGCCAAGTATGTTCTATTTTAGAACTACTTAAAACTTCCTTTCCATACGTACCTACCCTTACTATCTTCTATGCAATGGAATATGAAAACATACGTTACAAGTCTTGTATGGGCGGGACTTGCAATTTAAGGGTTTGACATCGCCTTTGTTTAGTGGACACTTTCCCGAAAGCAACGGACATATCACAAGTATACCTAATTTAGGTATTTGAAAATTTTATCGAACCTTGGCTAAATATAGACTAGTCACCTATATTTAACCTAGGGACAGTGGAATATAGTCTGACTAACTATATTCGACTTAAAATTTTCAAATACTGAGAGTAGTTGTACTAGGGTTATGTTTAGGTTGATTTCCTACTTGAACTCGATAAACCACCAGAATTCATTAAAACAATCTAGAGACACGATAGTGCCTTACCACTTAGCAAAATCTTAACACCTTATTTGTACTACCTAAATTCATTCTTGAAATTTTTCATTTATGAGATAATCCGAACTACTATCTTGGGATAGTTATCAATTCTTCTCTTCATCCTGTAGAAGTACTATCCTGTTTAGGTCCTAAGGATACCATCCCGTCATAAACCTTTAAAATTTCTTAAAATTTTAAAGCAAACTTGACATCTCTACCAATATTAACATTAAGCATACACTAAGCACTTTTGATCATCAACATATCACAACATTACCTTCACAACCGTGGCAAACACAAACTCATTAACAGATCTTGATGCACTTTTAAAGCTCAAATCATCTATAGTTACACCACAAGCACCCTCACCAGCTTTACAAGATTGAATATTCATCTTGTACTTTTGGAACACCAGTATCATCTCATAATACACTACCTTGTAACTCACCGGCTAATTGTGAATGTTGTGTTGGGAATTCTTAAGTAGGATGATTTGTAATTATTTGAATGGATTGGGATGCCTTTTCATTTAAATAAAGAAATTGTAAATCACCGAACCATAAGTTTATATTTCCGTATTTACATTGTTTGGGATACCTCTCTATGTAAATAAAGAATTATAAACAAGTGGGCTTATTTGTATCCGAAATAACATAGGTATGAAGTCAATAAACACTAGGTACAACAATCGATTACCCACTAGGCTATGATTGCAACTACTATATCAATTCCTATTAATATTCGACTGCTATATCAATTTCCTTTGATATTCGACTATTACCATACCTTTCCAACATAAAAGTAAGCCTCATCCTACACCATATACTGAAATGACAAATCAAACTGCATCACTAGTAATCCCAGACTTTAGTCCTCATAAGTAACCACACCTCTTCATCAACACCACTCCAACATATAACACACATAGAACTTCGGGACGAAGTTCCCCGTAAGGAGTAGAGACTGTAACAATTCGCATTTTCAAGATAACTTTTATTCCCGAAAATTTCACTATTCACTTTTTACTATTCACTTTCACTATTCATCTCAGAAATTTTTATTTCATATTCTCGTAAGTTAAACTATTTTAACGATAATCCGAGAGTTTGACGCTCGTCGGATCATTTCTGCAAAAATCACAAAGCCGTGTTCGAGATTTACTTTTAGGTTTAAACGTCTTTCCAGCATCCCGATATATCCATAAAACATTATAAACAATAGAAATATGATTTTCTATCATTTTATGACAATTCCAAAAGTTTTGAAATTTTACGTTTTCCAGTTCAGCGTTTTACGCGAATTACGCGTTTTAGACCCGTGTTTCCAGTTTTTAGCAGGGTTTTAGCACCCAATAGAACCTACCACTCATTTTATATTTTATTATGGAGTATATTGATAAGTTCTAGCATATTTATAAGTTTTATATTTTTAGGATACCCGGTTTTACGTTTCGTGGCTTAAAAACTTACGGTTAGCAATTTACGGAGTTAAAACTAGCTACATACTTAGGATATTATCATCCAAAGACCATGACTACTCATCTAGTCACTCTTATCCTTTGTGAACCGACTTGGGGGGGGGGAGTCACCATGTGTGGTTAAATCTTGACCATTGATTCTTTAGATCATACTTAATTACAACTTTGTCACCAAGTTTATGTAGTTTCCTAGTTACCTTCCTAACCTCCTCATTTTTAGTATAAAAGAATGCTCATGTCTTCCTTTCTTCACCACAAAAACGCCACAACATAAATACCTAGCACCATGATCCTTTGATCTTCAAACTACAAGTTACACTAGAAAGTTCAAGGTCTTAGTATTCTCTACCTAGTTCTTAAGTTTGTTTGGTGATTCCATGGTTGAATTAGGAGCTACACAAGGTTACTAGGGCTGAATTTAAATGGTTTTCACAAGGGTTAGATCAAGGCTAGCAAGGGTTACAAGAGTTATGGTGAAGGGTTTACAAGATTAGGTTTAGTGTCCTAGTTCTATACTTGACTTCCTTTCTTAAGTGAAAGCCAAAAGTTGTAAGAAACCCTTATACACTTTCTTGCTCAATACCATTTTCATGCTCTTTGTGTTATTTTCATGCTATATATGTTCTTGTTATTGTGTTCATGATGTTTAAAAATGGATAAAACGAGTATTGGTATACATATGTTAACTTATGACAAGCAAACTAGTGATTTTTATGGAAAACCACGACCACAATAGTATAACTTGGATATTTGACACTTACTTACTGTTAAAGAGGACTTAACAAGGAAAACATAGCAATTTGAATCACCCAAAACGAGTACACGAGTCAAAAGTTATGACCATTTGAAGTTAGCGAAACCAAAACGGCAAAACTGCCTAAATAGCATTCTGATCAAATTTTGATTTTGAAAGTCCAACTTCTGGTCCGATTCATCAAAAAGTTAAAACACGAAAGTTGTCCGGAACGACGTTTTCGTTCAGGTATAAAGAAGCTCGAGCCCTGAAAACGCTATCCGAGTGATAAATTCTTCAAATTCTTAAACAGCCCATTTTTAGACCAAAGTCATAATATATAGGTTATGGTTTAAAAGGAACAAGAGGTCTTATGACCTATAATCAAGACCACCACCATGGCTAGAGCCAAGGTTGTGTCTCATGACCTTGGAACAAGGACCAAAGGTCATGGCTAGGCCATGACGAAATGACCATGTAAGCTTACTTAGGCGTAAACATGAAACAAGGAAATTAGGCGATAACTTGAACAAGCCATTTGGATCTACTTCACTTAAAAAGGAACCATGAGATATTACAAAGAGAAAATGGTCATACAAAACTTATGAAACTACCCCTAATAACAATCTTCATGTACTAATAAACTTTCCTAAGTTTATTCAAATATCGGACATGTAACTTTTCGGATCAAAACTTATATCTGTATACTTTATCAACTACTACAATAGTAGGGAGCCTCATGTGAGGAGTTCATTATGTAAGCCGTCGAGTTGAGTTGTGGATTTACGAGTTAAAGTGTCCTGGCTCCTCGAACGCTTACTAACATGACTTCTGAATTATGTCGGCCCGAACGGTAGTAAACGATATATCAAAACATACATGTTTCATGAATCTTTTCTTTCAAAGACTTACATTATACATCATACCACATCATGGATTAATTGCAAGATATATATTGGCACGTTTATGTTTCCTTAGACATTATTCCAAACCTAAGTTGCAACAATTATTCTAGGTTGCTCGTAGAAGTTCTTACGGCATATCCATCATTCTCATTATACATCATCCAACTCAAGGTGAGTTCATAGCCCCACTTTCTATTGTTTAACTATTTTACAAACCCTTGGGGGGAATACATGCTATTATTTTTCTACTCGAACACAATGCTTTCTACTGTATGCGATTCGACTATGTTTTATTATCACTAAGTAACATCCTTGCCAAACCAAGATCCCTTATTATGAACCATTTAATCACTTGCGAGGGTTACTTGCAAGTGAGCGCGAATATTGTGAATAGGCCTATTGGGATTGACGAATCCCATTTGTTTTGACTAAGTTCAAACAAATGCATTAATATTTGAGACATTAGGTATGACGGCAAAGTACCTACCGGGATAAATCTGCCGATCGATATTGGTACACGTTAACGTTTTGGTGTCATAAGCTTAGTGTATAATACATTTTATGGGCGTATAATAACGTAGCCTACCTGTTTTGTTTTCCAAACATTGGTGTGAGTCTACAGCTCACACTACCAACATATTGTGTTCAAACGATTAAACAAACTCTATGAATATCACTCAACCTTTGTGTTGACCTCTCAAGCATGTATTTCAGGTTCATGACGATCAAGGATGGCACGGAAGCGCACGGATGTTCAAGAGGGCTATAAATTTTATTATCATTCAAAAACTCATTTAATGTAAATTGTAAACATGGAACCATTTGGGACCTCATTTTGTAATCTCTGATATTTATATAATTTGAATGATAAACCTTTTAAAACGACTCAATTGGAGTTCGTTTTCTATTATTGTGACTATTGTGCCGTCGAGTAACACCCAGTTCGAATTCCGCTGCAACCATGAATTGGGGGTGTTACAGATTGGTACCAGAGCCATGGTTATAGAGAAACGGGTCTAATTGAGACCTAAACTATAACCACACATACAAGCAAAAACATTTTTATAGCCTTCCGCTCTCCATGTCTTCCATCCTCCAGACGATTATGGACTTAGTAAGCATGTTATGCTACACAAACATATTAGTATATTCATATATACCCATTACGAACAAAAGCACGAAGAAATAAGAAAGACTAAAGAAGACCTAAAAATAAAAATAAAAATTTTACTAGAAAGGAATCTAGCAAGTAGACCTAATAAAAAGAAATTCTAACCTAGACAATAACTATTCCCCGGGCTGCGGCGCCAAAAACTTGATGCGTGGGAATCGCAACAGGCTTTACCTCTCGAGGGATCTCGAGAAGCTTACAACCCCCACCAGGCAGTGTACCTGATCGTTGTAGTATAGTATAGTGACAAGTACCGGGGGATTGATCGTTCAGCTTAGGAATAGTGTCGCTAGGATTAGAAAGCCTAAATACTAGTTCTAAAGGTGAGGGATTATTATTTTTGTGTTTTTATATTTTTTAGAAAGCAAGTAAAAATCTCGGGTTTTGGAAGAGTGGGCGGAATTAGTTGCTATTCAACTAACCCAAAACTAAGATGCAATCAAAATAAAATACTAAAAATGTAAATAAACTAATTTATACTAAGGTTGTGAGCAGTAATTGGAGAAAATGTGTTTACTTAGATTTCACTACTCCCTATATATCTTTTACACGTTAATTACTTGTTATAATTGCATGGATGACGGATCGTATTCCTTAATACCATTCATGGGGTGGCATACATAACTCCCCAATTCTATGAGCTATTATCTCCTCCTACACCATGCCCAGCACAACTATAGGGATTGTAAACAGTGGCTCATGCATTAAATACAGCCAATAAAGACCTAGTACGCCTCGGTTCATGTTTCTTAAGACGTTCAAGCATGTTACCATTTGGAGATCTGCCAGTTTTCTTAAGCCTAACATATAAATCATTCATCCAAGACAAGAATAAACAAGCAATCAACACATAATCAATATCTAGGTTTCATTAGATCTAAGCAAACACAAAAGAGATCTAGCCTAGCATAATGGAATTGAGACAAGAACAAGATATAGACAACCAACACATAGACATATTGATTGAATTAGAAGAACACTTATCTCAATTACAATGCAAGGTATCAAGGGTTTGGAACCCTTGAAAAACCTGTAAAAGTTGCACCAAAATCGTACTTAGGGTTTCTCCAAAACTTCTCTTTTCAAATGTGAAAAATTAGAAAACTATATATAGAAAAACAGGTCTGACGGCGTCAAGAGTAATCTTGTGACGCCGTCACCTCGCCGCCAAAACTCTCCTCGGACTGCCTAGATCTACTTCTGACGCCGTCAAGAGTTATGCACTTCCAGGCCGTCATGACTCTTTTACTCTTGACGCCCTTCTCACGTGACGCCGTCAAAACTCCACTGGGTCGTCATGGAAATTCATGAAATTTGCTCTTGACGCCGTCAAGGATTTGCTCTTGACGCCGTCACCTACTGTTCCCAGCATGGAAAATAAAGACTTTGGCGTTTTCTTCACTTTTATGCTCCAAAAACGTCCGAATTGCTTCCTTTTCCAGATTTCACTCCCAAAGTACCTAAAATCACAAAAGGAACGATTTAGGGCAATATTTGATCAAATAAATTCGGATTCGGGCTTAAATGACCCCCTAAAAACGGATCATTTTTTGCCTCATCATTATTGTTACTCCTATTGTTGTTGTTGTTGTTTGATGAACGAGCACCATAAAAAGCTTGTGGACCCGATGGTGCAATGGGTGACACTTGGAATCCAAGAGCACGTAACTGGGCAGCCAACTCTGAAAGCTGAGCTTGACGAGGTTCTGGTATGCTTGATGAGCCCACTGCATAGTTTGCAGTAAAAGATGGAGTGATAGACGGAGCAGGTGCACGCGTTTTTCCAAGCATATAATCATGATCACTAAGGAGTGAATGAAGCTCGCTAAATGCAGTTGGACTTTGACGGGCAGTGATGGTGGATTTAAGGCCATTATACTCTTCACGAAGACCAGAGACAACAAGCATAACAAGATCTTTATCTTTTACAGGTTCACCAATGGCGGCAAGTGCATCAGCATATTCTTGAGCACGATTTAGATAAGCATCGGGAGTTTCATCACCGTACATCTCTATTCTCAGAAGTTGTGTCTTGAGAGTATATTCCCTGGATGTGGAATGAGGTGCATATGCCTTTTCAAGAGAAAGCCAAAGGTCACGAGAAGTTGTCCCTTGGACATGGCGAAACGAAGCTTCTGATATGGTAGAGATAATTAGCATTCGAACGTGAGCATCATTAGATATCCAAACTTGATGATTTGGGTTGTCCTTTGGAACAGCGGTACCTTCAGTAAGTGGTAAGGTTTTTGATGGGCACGGTATGGAACCATCCACATAACCCATCAAATTGTTTGTGATGAGGAATGGTTGAATCATAGTTTTCCAATAACCATAATTTGTAGGTGAAAGGGTAAAAGCAAACTTACGAGAGTTGTGAGCTGTTTTATCAGCTGTGCTAAAAGCAGCAATCATAGCCATTAATTAAGGTTCCGGCAGGGCAGCGGCGACGGCGGCGGTGATCGGAAACCAAAATTGTTTTGGAGGTTTTGTTGGAAATTATATGAGGATCACAGTGGTGTTGTTGGTTTAACGTAAATCAATGTCGTTTGACCGGAAAAAGCAAAAACGTGGCCGGAGTTTGTCAATTCTGGCGAACTATTATGGCAGCACGTGGGGAGCTTGACAAGTCCAATGGTTAGGATACTGATAGGGTTTGGTCAGGAATTAAATTCCGAACAAGATGAAGTGGGGCGTGGTGTTGAGGAGATAAGCAGATGCAGTGGCGAAGCTTGGATTTTGTAAGTGGGGGGTCGGGATCTAAATTTTTTTTTCCTAAGGCTATATTTCAGGTATACCGAAATTTTTGGGGGGTCGAAACCGAATATACCGAAATTTTTCTACACGAAAACTATATACCCCCTACATCGCAAAAAAAATTTCGGGGGGTCGGGCGCCCCCCCCCCCCCCCCCCCGGCCCCTATGAAGCTTCGCCCCTGAGCAGATGTAGGCTGCCTTGTGGTCGGAAAGTGTACCGGAAAAAAGATCTGGTGTTTTGGCTCTAATACCATATAAAACCTTAATAGGTATTGTATTGATGTTATTGTAATTGTATATTGTACATTAGATAGCGTATGTATATATACTAATACTATTGCTTGGAGACCAAGCAACTACCATCTATACAATTGGACCGACCCATGTAATCTAGTTTGGCCTAAAAGTTGATATTAAAACTGGACATTTTTTTTAACGTGACTGGACATTAAATTTGGGACAATTAAAAAAAATACCAAAATGGACTTATTAGTTTTAATAGATGAAAAGTCAACAATGAAGCAAAAGGTATATATATATAAAGGAAAATGATAGATGGACCTAACTAAATAGGCCTAAAAGGGATCTAACGCATTAAATGACTTGTACATTATGCAATGTACAAGTCATTTAATGCGTTAGGTCTCTTTTAGGCCTATTTACAATGTACTAATGCGTTAGGTCCCTTTTAGGCCTATTTAGTTAGATCCATATATCACATCTCATATATAAATTAGACTCTATAAATTGACTAATATTCATTAACAAACATAAGTAAAAGAAAAGAGAGAAAAAAAATGAAATGATCATTTTACCCTCAAGTGTATATAACACGTTAGGAGATTTAACGGACCAAACTAACAAAAGTTAAGATGAAGGACTGTGGGTGTCAACCTTTGCAAAATTAAGGACGGTAGATGCAATTTGAAACTCTCACGGTAGATACAATTTTGGGCAATGCTGGCCACGGTGGTGGACTTGGACAAAAAACTAAGGTGGTTCCTTGATTAAGTCAGAAGATGAACTGGTCAGCGAATCTCGGTTGATTTCCCGTGCCAATCGGGTCGGTTCTAATATAACAAAGTTGCATTAATATAACAAAACATCAACTATATGCATTAACAAAGCATCAACCATATGCATTAAAAAAATAGTTAGAGTAATTACAGTCGAGTCTTTCTAGCATTCAGCTTCAAAAATATTGTTGCTCACATGGTTGATTAGTAATACTAACTAGTAGTATATGCTTTTTGTTGATATTCGAGCGATCAAAAACTAGTTCTAGTGTGGAATAAACACGATCTTGAAGTCGAAACACACACCTGCAGCTTAGCTTTATATCGACAGTAAAGTAAAGAGCGAGCACAAGAATAATTACCCTAATCGAATGTTTGATTAGTAAAGACAGAATGACGTACAATGATCATCCTCCCTCACCTCTAGAGTGAGGGGGAAACCTACTCTAAACCGAATAGAACTTAGTCGGATGAAGTAGACAAGGAAACTAAAACAGTAGGTTTGGACTTTCTACTTGCCATGCAAGGCAAACAAACATCGACTCCTACTTGACTAAGAATAAGAAACTTAACACTTAACCATCCAAGACTCTTGCTAAATCAAAGACTAATACCTAACACTTTTCATTACAGAGCCTCTAAATGACATCTGTCTTTAAGGTGGTCCTGGGCACCAGATTATTATAGTGCAAGTCAGGCCCTGGTGGCCCTGGTGAGTATTGCAGCAGGGTATTTCTTTAAAACATCCGCCCATGTGCTCTGTCCCTCACAAAGCTCCTTCACCACAGCTGCCACTTTCTCCACGCTCACAAAAATTTGATCCTGAGTATCCCGCTCACGAATTGTCACTGATGATGTTGAAACCACTGTAATACTGAATGGCACACCATTTTCATCTGCCCTTAAGTATTGTTGCTCTACTGTTGAATTATCTATATATGAAGATATTAGGTTCTTATTGTTAGTGCAATCACGTCAATTTCACATAAATGGGCCAAGTTTTCAGATTCAGATATACGACTTCATTGAAACTTTTATTGGTGTAATCAGAATATAGAAAAGGGGTATATTTACTTTTAATACTCAATACAATTTGATCTTATGTCTGACCCCCCCCCCCCCCCCTTTTTTTTTTGTATAACAGGTCCATGCATTGATAAGGTCAAAAGGTTTAAAATCGCTAGAGGTGGTAAAACAGATTGTCAAAACAGCTGCCTATTCAACCCATTCGGCATGTTTACATTTAAGCTAAATAATCAGGTTCAACTTGTTTCACCAATTAGAAATAAAACATAACCTAAAATGACCCATTCACAAGTGAATGAGCCAAAATTTCCACCTCTGAAATGAAGACAAAATATAAATAGATTCAAAGACATACCCCAAGGATAGACTATGTTTGAAATTCCAGCTGCACTTAGCGAATCATTAATTTGTTTAGCAACTTCCTTATATTGCTGATCCGGAGCCAATGAGAAGATGGGACATTGTATGGGTGTCACAAGGGGGGAGAAACCGAATACATATATTTCTTCTTCTCCAGCTTTACTTGGTCTTGTGTAGAAAGAATGTTCAAAGAGACAATACAAGATTCGCTCCATTACAAATGAAGATTCAATCACATCAGCTTTAAAAGTCCTGTGTTGCACTTTTTGTGTTTCCTTTGATATCGATACCATGCTTTTCTTTATTGTAACAGTCTTCTTAAGCGTGCTAACTTCAAATTCCACCTCTCCTTTGGACTCTAAAGCAACCTTCATTTCCATAGCTTCTTTCTCATTCATAGTCTGAGAAAAAAACAGGAAAACAGTAATTGTTACAACCCGTTCAGGTGAAAATGGGTCAAATTTACATGTATAGTATTGTTAAAAATGCAAAAATTGACTAGTATGAGTATATATTAATCACCGAACACTCACACATTTTACAACAAATGACTAGTAGTTGGAGCAGTGGGCATGACAAAAAAATCCAACAAACCATCAACTAATCTTACTAAAAATTCGAAACAGATGTTTAAGCAAAACTAAACAGAATTTGTTTTCCAAGCGTTCACTTCTCCATTTCAAGAGACAAAAGCTAACAGCAGTAAGACTACATTTCACATTAGAAGCTCCTACTGGCTACCAATCAAACATCCCCATTATACTTCTAATCATTTCTTCCACAGATGATAACTTGTAATTACTATATTTCTATAAGCTTCCAACATACTAGCAGTTTTACTTCATTCAACACCAAAGCATTCCTAGCATGAATACAACTATGGAGACTACATTTCCTTTAGCAATATAGACTAAATTGCTTTATTACAATAAATGATCCTTATCTTTATAAATTGCTTTTTTTGTAATCACTTCATTGCACAGATCATAACTTGTAACGAGTATATTTCTATAAGAAGCATTAGAGCAGATAATGCAAGTGGTTTTTCTTTTTTCAAGAACATGGACTGCAACTACAACGAAACCATCGATGTAATTAGTATTCACATTAGTTTTGCAAGACATAATGTGAAAAGGAATTGCTTTACCTTAAGTGCTTCAACAACCTTAATACGGTCACCTTCAAATGCAGGACGAAGCTCCTTGTGAATTGGTTTAACAACCACTTTCTATAAATACACGACTTATTAGCAGCTTGCTTAATTTAAAAGCGTAAGCAACAACTTCTCATGTGCAAAAGTTACCTCTAGTTTTATAGGTTGTGCCAGTTTCTCCTTTGCTTCAAGAGACGCTCCAATTTTATCCTAGGCAAAAACATGTATCCAAAACTTCAATAAAAAGCTTGATATTACTAACTTCACATGTTAATTAACTAATAAGCTTACATGAGATCTGTCAGCAATCCAAACACACTCACTCCAACCGCAAGAAGTCTCTATTTCAGCCATCCAGCAATCTTCAGCATAGTGCTCCATCACATTTGGGAGATTTTGTCTGAACCGTAAACGTTTTTCATCTATCCCTATACTTGTCAAATATAGGTATACTCTCCCAATGAAGTATGCAAGTGTCTCATTCTTTACGATCCCCTAAAAAAGCAATGTTTGATAGTTACACACAGTATGTTTATATGATATAATAATTAGAAAAATGCAGACATAATATCAAATGAGAACCAACCTTAGAAACTGCTTCACCGAGAAAAAGTCTTTTCGCAAATTGCCCTGACATTTGCTCGTCCCTTGGGAACATGAGAAACTCTAGGTTTGAAACTTGGGAATACTTTTGATGTGATTTGTCATCAGGATCAACAAAGTGCTCTATCAGTGCAAGTGTGAATCTACTGAGCAGATGTTTCTGAGGAGATATCTGAAAGGTGAGAAACATCTATCAATTTCTAGCAAACACGTACCAATATTACCCATCTTGAACCATTACTCAGCCCATCCCTATACTTTGCAATATGAAAACGTGACAAGCATGCTAAATTTGTGGAAGACGATGCAAGTGAGAGAAGCTTCTACTTTCAAAAACAAATTTGAAAACATACACAAAGCATGACTGAAACACACTCGATCGCGATTTAAGTTTTAAAGAAAAACACATTGTAACACCCCCAATTCATGGATGCAGCGGAATTCAAACTGGGTGTTACTCGACGGCACAATAGTCACAATGATAGAAAACGAACTCCAATTGAGTCGTTTTGAAAAGGTTTATCATTCAAATTATATAAATATCAGAGATTACAAAATGAGGTCCCAATTGGTTCCATGTTTACAATGTATAATAAATGAGTTTTGAATGATAATAAAATTTATAGCCCTCTTGAGTATCCGTGCCCTTCCGTTCCATCCTTGATCGTCGTGAACCTGAAATACATGCTTGAGAGGTCAACACAAAGGTTGAGTGATATTCATAGAGTTTGTTAAATCGATTGAACACAATATGTTGGTAGTGTGAGTTATAGGCTCACACCAATGTTTGGAAAACAAAACAGGTAGGCTACGTTGTTATACGCCCGGAACATGTATTATACACTAAGCTTATGACACCATAACGTTAACGTGTACCAATATCGATCGGCAGATTTATCCCGGTAGGTACTTTGCTAACATACCTAAATCTCAAATATTATTGCATTTGTTTGAACTTAGTCAATACAAATGGGATTCGTCAATCCCAATAGGCCTATTAATAATATTCGCGCTCACTATTGCTAGTGATTAAATGGTTCATAATAAAGGATCTCGGTTTAGCAAGGATGGTACTTAGTGATAATAAAACAATCAGGTAAGCATACAATTTAAAAACATTGTGCTCGGTTATAAATAGCATGTATTCCCCCCAAGGGTTTGTAAAACAATTAAGTAATCGAAAGTGGGGCTATGAACTCACCTTAAGTAAGATAGCAAGTAATGAATGTAACGGTCGAATCGTGAAGGTTTCTACGAGCAACCTATAATAGAATGTCGCGACTTAGGATTGGAGTAAAGAATATGAAGTAGTGCCTATACATATATCTTGCATTATAGTCCATGATGTGGTATGATGTATATTGTAAGTCCTTGAAAGAAAAGATTCATGAAACATGTATGTTTTGTATATCGTTTACTACCGTTCGGGCCGACATAATTCAGAAGTCATGTTAGTAAGCTTTCGAGGAGCCAGGACACTTTAACTCGTAAATCCACAACTCAACTCGACGGCTTACATAATGAACTCCTCACATGAGGCTCCCTACTATTGTAGTAGTTGATGAAATATATAGATATAAGTTTTGATCCGAAAGGTTACATGTCCGATATTTGAATAAACTTAGGAAAGTTTATTAGTACATGAAGATTGTTATTAGGGTATGTTTCATAAGTTTTGTATGACCATTTTCTCTTGGTAATATCTCATGGTTCCCTTTTAAGTGAAGTAGATCCAAATTGCTTGTTCAAGTTCTCGTCAACTCTTTGTTTCATGTTTACGCCTATGAAAGTTGGTATGGTCATTTCGTCATGGCCTAGCCATGACCTTTGGTCCTTGTTTCAAGGTCATGAGACACAACCTTGGCTCTAGCCATGGTTGTGGTCTTGATTATAGGTCATAAGACCTCTTGTTCCTTTCAAAGTATAACCATAATCTTGTGACTTTCGCCTAAAAATGGGCTGTTTAGAATTTGAAGAATTTTATCACTCGGAAAGTGTTTTTAGGTCTCGAGCTTCTTTGTTCCTGAACGAAAACGGCGTTCCGGACAACTTTCGTGTTTTAACTTTTTGATGAATCGGAACAGAAGTGGGACTTTCAAAACCCAAATTTGATCAGAATGGTATTTGGCAGTTTTGCCGGAAATCTTTGGTAACTTCAAATGGGCGTAACTTTTGACTCGTATACTCGTTTTGGGTGGTTCAAATTGCTATGGTTTCCTTGTTAAGTCCTCTACTACAATATGTAATGATCCAATATCATATTTTTACCATTTTGATCAGGTCTTACCAAGAAAGTCACTAGTTTGCTTGTTTTAGTAACTTGTTTTAACAATCAATAACAATAACTTGTTTTGGTCATTTTTATACATCATGGACATGATAACAAGACAATATATAGCACAAATAATATGTAAATAACATGAACATGATTATTTAACAAGAATCAAGTTAGGGTTTGGCTCACAACTTTTGGCTTTCAAAGATGAAAGGAAGTTAACATGTAAGGATAGGACATTGATAGACTTGCTTCAACCCATTTCACTTCATGCAATCTTTCTACCCTTGTAATCTTGAAAGAGAGATGATGAAAATTGAGGTGACTTGAGTGGATTCAAACTCAAGAGAAATCACCAAAGTTCTAAGGATTTGAAGTAGTTTTGATGAATCAAAACTAAACTAGGGTTTATGTATGGATATAGCACTTGATTTCTTGGATGGAACTTGAAGTAAACTAGTAAAATGAAGTGTGTTGTGTGTGTGGGTCGTTCATATGGTCAAGGAGTGGGAGGAGAAGCATTTATATGCAAATGAGGAGGTTACATTGTTGACTAGTCAACACTTGGAGGCCAAGTTGAACACATGTTCACATCTCATGACACAAGGCATAAGATCAAGCCACATGGGTGGTGAATCCCCCCTCCAAGGCTGTTCATGAGCTTGGAGAGCAAGGGTGTGGACTTTTCTTGGTATTATCCAAGATACTTGGTTAGTTTTGACTCCGGGAAATGCCAATCGTAAATGATTAAGCCTCAAAACGTAAAACCGGGTGTCGTAAAATTATGGAACTTGAAAGTATTGATAAACATGTCAATAAGTTCCATAATAAAATATAAAATGAGTGGTAGGTTCCATTTGGGTGTAAAACCCTGCTAAAAACTGGAAACACGGGTCTAAAACGCGTAATACGTAAAACGTACGAATATTGCGTAAAATTGAGAAAAGTAAAATGTTACTTTTCTAATGTGATAAAAATGATTTAAAATGACTTATAATGTCTAGACTGGGCTCAGTCTAGTGTCGGTTGGTATTAAATGTCTTTTAGACATCAAACCGTAAGCCTAAAAATCAAGGAATGACTTATAACATCAAGGGATGATTTTTGGTCAATGGAGGAGGGAAAAATATGTTGACTTTTTCTAATAAGTTGAAAACTCAAATCTTCTTAGAAACGCGTTTTGTGGTCTAACGGTTAATCGCCCATACGGTTAAGCGTGCTCATGCGAGAGTAGTACAGGCTTGGGTGACCTGCCGGAAAGTCTTTGGTCATATTTTTCTCAGTCACGATTAATTCTCAAATAAATCATGAGTGTGTCAAACATTTTTCCGATGTGGGGTCACCTGACGGGATCGAATTTCGTTGTGCGTAGAATTTCTGAATGACGTTTTACCCTAAAACGTGTAATTCCATGTAATTCCTTAATAACTTTCACGAAAATGATCTGACGGATGTCAAACATTTAATTTGCCATGGAAATGATTTATCACTCGAGAATATCAAATAAAAATCAACTTTCGGGAAAGTTTCGGAAAAATGAATAGTAAAAGTGAATAGTGAAATTTTCCGGGAATGGTAATTAACCTGAAATTGCGAATTGTTACAGTCTCTACCCCTTACGGGGAACTTCGTCCCGAAGTTCTTTGTGTGTCATATGTTGGAGTGATGTCGATGAAAAGGTGTGGTTACTTATGAGGACTAGAGTCTGGAATTACCAGTGATGTAATTTGATTTGTCATTTCGGTGTATGGTGTAGGATGAGGCTTCCTTTTATGTAGGAAAGGTATGGTAATAGTCGAATATCAAAGGAAATTGATATAGCAGTCGGATATTAATAGGAATTAATATAGTAGTTGAATATCAAATAGAACTTGATATAGTTGTCAAGTATCAATAACAATTGATATAAGAATCGAATCATGGAATAAGCGTTGAACATGTGGTTGGACCAAGTCCTGTTTGAATTGTACGGCTGCCCATGCATATGGCTACATGGCTTCGCAATGAGTTTGGTACGACTGCGCATGCGTATGGTTACATGGCCCCGTAATGAGTTTGTTTGTTATTGCACTATCATTATGAAAACCAAAAGTAAATCTCGTACTAATGGAAATTGGGATAGTTGTTGCAATCATAGCCTAGTAGGTAATCTGTTGTTGTATCTAGTGTTTATTGACTTCATACTTATGTTATTTCGGATATAATTAAGCCCACTTGTTTATAATTCTTTATTTACATAGAGAGGCATCCCAAACAATGTAACTAAAGGAATATAAACGTATGGTTCGATGATTTATAATTTCTTTATTTAAATGAAAAGGCATCCCAATCCATTCAAATAAGGACATTATAAATCATCCTACTCAAGAATTCCCGACACAACATTCATACTTAGCCGGTGAGTTACAAGGTAGTGTATTATGAGATGATACTGGTGTTCCAAAAGTACAAGATGAATATTCAAACTTGTAAAGCTGATGAGGGTACTTGTGGTGTAACTAAGGATGATTTGAGCTTTAAAAGTGCATCAAAATCTGTAAATGAGCTTGTGGTTCCAACGGTTGTGAAGATAATGTTATGATATGTTGATGAATAAAAGTGTGTAGTGTATGCTTAACATTAATACTCTTAGGTATAGATGTTGAGTTTGCTTTAAAAATCTTAAGAGATTTTAAAAGTTTATGATGGAATGGTATCCTAAACAGGATGGTACTTCTACAGGATGAAGAGAATAATTGATAACTATCCCAAGATAGTAGTTCGGATTATCTCATAAATGAAAAATTTCAAGAATGAAATTAGGTAACACAAATAAGGTGTTAAGATTTCGCTGAGTGGTAAGACATTATCGTGTCTCTAGATTGTTTTAATGTATTCTGGTGGTTTATCGAGTTCATGTAGGAAATCAACCTAAACATAACCCTAGTACAACTATTCTCAGTATTGGAAAATTTTAAGTCGAATATAGTTAGTCAGACTATATTCCACTGTCCCAAGGTTAAATATAGGTGACTAGTCTATATTTAGCCAAGGTTCGATAAAATTTTCAAATACCTAAACTAGGTATACTTTTGATATGTCCGTTGCTTTCGGGAAACTGTCCACTAAACAAAGGCGATGTCAAACCCTTAAGTTGCAAGTCTCGTCCATACAAGACTTGTAACGTATGTTTTCATATTCCATTGCATAGAAGGTAGTAAGGGTAGATACGTATGGAAAGGAAGTTTTAAGTAGTTCTAAAATAGAACATACTTGGCCAGAATCACGAACTTTTAATAATGAAGGTTTCATAAGAATACTTTGATGAATGTAGAGAAAGTTCAGCTTTTGTCGATGATGGATTAGTTTGTCCTTTAGAAATCTCATATTTCTTGTTTTGAAATCGATAGATTGTGACGGGTTTTTGATATCATAAGAAATGATATTGATTATGTGATGGAATAATTCTAGAGACCATTTGCACAAAACACAATGTCTCGGAAGTAGGTTAGACCATTGTGCAATTCACAATGTCTGGGAAGTAGGTTAGGTCATTGTGTGACTCAAAACATTTGAGAAATGATTAAGACCATTGTATCATACAATGTCTTGGAAAATGAATGAGACCATTGTATCTCACAATGTCTTGGAAAATGAATGAGGCCATTGTATCTCACAATGTCTTGAAAAATGAATGAGACCATTGTATCTCACAATGTCTTGGAAAATGAATGAGACCATTGTATCTCACAATGTCTTGAAAAATGAATGAGACCATTGTATCTCACAATGTCTTGAAAAATGAATGAGACCATTGTATCTCACAATGTCTTGGAAAATGAATGAGACCATTGTATCTCACAATGTCTTGGAAAATGAATGAGACCATTGTATCTCACAATGTCTTGAAAAATGAATGAGACCATTGTATCTCACAATGTCTTGGAAAATGAATGAGACCATTGTATCTCACAATGTCTTGAAAAATGAATGAGACCATTGTATCTCACAATGTCTTGAAAAATGTAATGTTGGAGTAGGAACATGATTGGGAGAGTGTGGCTGTGCCGAAATGCCTTAGAATAGGCATACACAGATATGTTTAGTCCATTGTTTAGATAAGTGATTGAAAATAAACTGAGTTTATATATCAATATACTAATATGTTCATGTAGCATAAAATGCCTAGTGTGTATATATCAATATACTTATATGTGTTCATGTAGCATAAAATGCCTAGTGTGTATATATCAATATACTTATATGTGTTCATGTAGCATAAAATGCCTAGTGTGTATATATCAATATACTTATATGTGTTCATGTAGCATAAAATGCTTAGTGTGTATATATCAATATACTTATATGTGTTCATGTAGCATAAAATGCTTACGGGGAAATGCTCAATTATGTTAAGGGTACATATATGAATATGCAATTATGTTTGTGTAGCACAAAAATGTCTACGGGGAAATGCTCAAAATGGGTATATATGAATATACAAATATGTTTGTGTATCATAACATGCTTACTAAGTCCATAATCGTCTGGAGGATGGAAGACACGGAGAGCGGAAGGCTATAAAATGTTTTTGCTTGTACATGTGGTTATAGTTTAGGTCTCAATTAGACCCGTTTCTCTATAACCATGGCTCTGGTACCAATCTGTAACACCCCCAATTCATGGATGCAGCGGAATTCAAACTGGGTGTTACTCGACGGCACAATAGTCACAATGATAGAAAACGAACTCCAATTGAGTCGTTTTGAAAAGGTTTATCATTCAAATTATATAAATATCAGAGATTACAAAATGAGGTCCCAATTGGTTCCATGTTTACAATGTATAATAAATGAGTTTTGAATGATAATAAAATTTATAGCCCTCTTGAGTATCCGTGCCCTTCCGTTCCATCCTTGATCGTCATGAACCTGAAATACATGCTTGAGAGGTCAACACAAAGGTTGAGTGATATTCATAGAGTTTGTTAAATCGATTGAACACAATATGTTGGTAGTGTGAGTTATAGGCTCACACCAATGTTTGGAAAACAAAACAGGTAGGCTACGTTGTTATACGCCCGGAACATGTATTATACACTAAGCTTATGACACCATAACGTTAACGTGTACCAATATCGATCGGCAGATTTATCCCGGTAGGTACTTTGCTAACATACCTAAATCTCAAATATTATTGCATTTGTTTGAACTTAGTCAATACAAATGGGATTCGTCAATCCCAATAGGCCTATTAATAATATTCGCGCTCACTATTGCTAGTGATTAAATGGTTCATAATAAAGGATCTCGGTTTAGCAAGGATGGTACTTAGTGATAATAAAACAATCAGGTAAGCATACAATTTAAAAACATTGTGCTCGGTTATAAATAGCATGTATTCCCCCCAAGGGTTTGTAAAACAATTAAGTAATCGAAAGTGGGGCTATGAACTCACCTTAAGTAAGATAGCAAGTAATGAATGTAACGGTCGAATCGTGAAGGTTTCTACGAGCAACCTATAATAGAATGTCGCGACTTAGGATTGGAGTAAAGAATATGAAGTAGTGCCTATACATATATCTTGCATTATAGTCCATGATGTGGTATGATGTATATTGTAAGTCCTTGAAAGAAAAGATTCATGAAACATGTATGTTTTGTATATCGTTTACTACCGTTCGGGCCGACATAATTCAGAAGTCATGTTAGTAAGCGTTCGAGGAGCCAGGACACTTTAACTCGTAAATCCACAACTCAACTCGACGGCTTACATAATGAACTCCTCACATGAGGCTCCCTACTATTGTAGTAGTTGATGAAATATATAGATATAAGTTTTGATCCGAAAGGTTACATGTCCGATATTTGAATAAACTTAGGAAAGTTTATTAGTACATGAAGATTATTATTAGGGTATGTTTCATAAGTTTTGTATGACCATTTTCTCTTGGTAATATCTCATGGTTCCCTTTTAAGTGAAGTAGATCCAAATTGCTTGTTCAAGTTCTCGTCAACTCTTTGTTTCATGTTTACGCCTATGAAAGTTGGTATGGTCATTTCGTCATGGCCTAGCCATGACATTTGGTCCTTGTTTCAAGGTCATGAGACACAACCTTGGCTCTAGCCATGGTTGTGGTCTTGATTATAGGTCATAAGACCTCTTGTTCCTTTCAAAGTATAACCATAATCTTGTGACTTTCGCCTAAAAATGGGCTGTTTAGAATTTGAAGAATTTTATCACTCGGAAAGTGTTTTTAGGTCTCGAGCTTCTTTGTTCCTGAACGAAAACGGCGTTCCGGACAACTTTCGTGTTTTAACTTTTTGATGAATCGGAACAGAAGTGGGACTTTCAAAACCCAAATTTGATCAGAATGGTATTTGGCAGTTTTGCCGGAAATCTTTGGTAACTTCAAATGGGCGTAACTTTTGACTCGTATACTCGTTTTGGGTGGTTCAAATTGCTATGGTTTCCTTGTTAAGTCCTCTACTACAATATGTAATGATCCAATATCATATTTTTACCATTTTGATCAGGTCTTACCAAGAAAGTCACTAGTTTGCTTGTTTTAGTAACTTGTTTTAACAATCAATAACAATAACTTGTTTTGGTCATTTTTATACATCATGGACATGATAACAAGACAATATATAGCACAAATAATATGTAAATAACATGAACATGATTATTTAACAAGAATCAAGTTAGGGTTTGGCTCACAACTTTTGGCTTTCAAAGATGAAAGGAAGTTAACATGTAAGGATAGGACATTGATAGACTTGCTTCAACCCATTTCACTTCATGCAATCTTTCTACCCTTGTAATCTTGAAAGAGAGATGATGAAAATTGAGGTGACTTGAGTGGATTCAAACTCAAGAGAAATCACCAAAGTTCTAAGGATTTGAAGTAGTTTTGATGAATCAAAACTAAACTAGGGTTTATGTATGGATATAGCACTTGATTTCTTGGATGGAACTTGAAGTAAACTAGTAAAATGAAGTGTGTTGTGTGTGTGGGTCGTTCATATGGTCAAGGAGTGGGAGGAGAAGCATTTATATGCAAATGAGGAGGTTACATTGTTGACTAGTCAACACTTGGAGGCCAAGTTGAACACATGTTCACATCTCATGACACAAGGCATAAGATCAAGCCACATGGGTGGTGAATCCCCCCTCCAAGGCTGTTCATGAGCTTGGAGAGCAAGGGTGTGGACTTTTCTTGGTATTATCCAAGATACTTGGTTAGTTTTGACTCCGGGAAATGCCAATCGTAAATGATTAAGCCTCAAAACGTAAAACCGGGTGTCGTAAAATTATGGAACTTGAAAGTATTGATAAACATGTCAATAAGTTCCATAATAAAATATAAAATGAGTGGTAGGTTCCATTTGGGTGTAAAACCCTGCTAAAAACTGGAAACACGGGTCTAAAACGCGTAATACGTAAAACGTACGAATATTGCGTAAAATTGAGAAAAGTAAAATGTTACTTTTCTAATGTGATAAAAATGATTTAAAATGACTTATAATGTCTAGACTGGGCTCAGTCTAGTGTCGGTTGGTATTAAATGTCTTTTAGACATCAAACCGTAAGCCTAAAAATCAAGGAATGACTTATAACATCAAGGGATGATTTTTGGTCAATGGAGGAGGGAAAAATATGTTGACTTTTTCTAATAAGTTGAAAACTCAAATCTTCTTAGAAACGCGTTTTGTGGTCTAACGGTTAATCGCCCATACGGTTAAGCGTGCTCATGCGAGAGTAGTACAGGCTTGGGTGACCTGCCGGAAAGTCTTTGGTCATATTTTTCTCAGTCACGATTAATTCTCAAATAAATCATGAGTGTGTCAAACATTTTTCCGATGTGGGGTCACCTGACGGGATCGAATTTCGTTGTGCGTAGAATTTCTGAATGACGTTTTACCCTAAAACGTGTAATTCCATGTAATTCCTTAATAACTTTCACGAAAATGATCTGACGGATGTCAAACATTTAATTTGCCATGGAAATGATTTATCACTCGAGAATATCAAATAAAAATCAACTTTCGGGAAAGTTTCGGAAAAATGAATAGTAAAAGTGAATAGTGAAATTTTCCGGGAATGGTAATTAACCTGAAATTGCGAATTGTTACACACATTACCTCATTTCTGTGTGCCTCGCTAATTGTAGCACTAGTACATGGGAGCTTGTTCCCATTCCAATAGTGTAGGAATGTAAAGTTATCAAATATGTTTTGTGCTGTTGTAACAAGGCGCTTGTACCTGAATGACATCAAATGAAAAGCGTTAAATCACAGGTAAATATTACGTGCAAGATTTATAGGCAAAATGTGGGATGTGCTATGTTTCAAACGAGATACAAAATAAGAAAAATTAGAAGGGCGACGAGTTGGAAGTCACCACAATAGAAATACATACAACCTCCCAATTTGTACCGTTTGAACTTTGAAGGGATAAATCCAAATTTACCCAACCTAAATATCAAAATTGCATATTTACCCATAACACAAGTATTTAGTGCACATGTACAATGCTTTTAAAGTATGTATTGGAGAAATATGGAATTATTGGGTTTAAGTTGGGTATATATGGAATTGCCCCGTTTAATAAATTAGCATTGTAATAGAATTGGCTTTATATTAGAAGTTTTGAAACACTATCTGAGGTCAACCCGTGATGGCCCATTTCGACACAAACAGCATGTACTAATGTTTCAACCACCAAACGTCTAGAAAGTCTATAAAAGCATTGTCGTTGCAATTCTGATGAGGCATGTAAAACATATCTGAAAGCATCTCAGATCATATAATGCGCCCCTCATCTTTTTCAAAACATGTGTTAGATAATTATAAGAAAATTTACTAACTCAGAGTTTGCATCAAGTTGAGTCTCAAAGAGAGGATTCCTGGTAATGGTTTCCACTATGTCATACTCATTCTTGGCACCAAGCTGTTCGGGAAAAAGATCATTAAGAACCGCGAGAATGTGTTTAAGTTCACGAGTCTTGTCATCTTTAACCATATGGTCAGTATCTATATCAACTTGACCAGAAGCTTTCAAGATGGAATCTCGGGTGACACCTAGTACCATATCATCCTCCATAACAAAATGCTGAGAAAATTTGAGCAAAAATATTAGAATCTTTGTGCATAACACCAATTCACTCAAATTATAACTGCAAGGGATGTTTGGCTATGCTTGTTTTATAGTAATGGCTTATGCTTTTCCATAAAACCTTCATAAACAGCTTCGACTTATCTCTCAATTTTCCTCCTAAATAAGTTAATACTCCCATAACATTAGCCTTTTCTAAACACTCTCAAATGGTTCATCACGTGAGCTTGAATAAAACATAAAATAAGCTTATCCAAACATACAGTATATCTACAGTAAATTATCATATCTTAGTTCTAACAAACTGAAAATGCTCTCTCCTTGTTCGAAACAATTCATTCTACAAGTGAGCTTAATGAACTTTTGAAAAGCTCATACACTCATAATATTGGGCTTATGAGTTATCAGTGTGAGCTTATGGCTTATTGAAGTTTATAAGCTCAGGTTGATAACAAGCTTTTCAAAAGTTAGATAAGCTCATAAGCCGGCCAAATAAGCTTAAAAAGGAGCTTAATCAACTCGAGTTTATGAACTTAAAAATAAGCCATAAAAACCGAGCTTATTAGCTTTTCAATAGAATGATAGGCCTATGCCGAACAAATAAGCTAAAACAAATACCCCTTTTCTTGGCTTATAAACTCATTAGCGGAAAGGGTTATTAACGTGAATGCAGATTTTTTAGTAGCCTAAATGTTTTTGGTTTTAATAGTAATAGTAATAGTAATAGTAATAATAATAATCAAAAAACATAAATATGAATGGAGGGATGAATTTCAATTAAAGGTGTTTGGTTAGTTGGCCAAGAATAAAATGGGTATATCATAGCCATAGACTCATTATCCACCAATTTGGTGTCTATGAAATTCATTTCGTGGGTCTTTCTTTTTTCCGCTACAAAATTCAAATATCTATACACTTTTCCATGCAATATTTTGTCATCAAAACATAAACAATAGTAACGATAAACTTAATTATATCCATTGTCATTCTAGCATACTTGAGGTTTTCCAAATTCAAATATGCAAACACCCCCAAATGTATGTTAACACTAGTAATACAAACTACAAAGTACTCTGTAATCGTGGTACGAAGTAATAATCTTATTTAGCAACCCAAATGTCATGTTTTATAAGTTGAGTGACCTAAAAAAATAGTTGAATAACCTAAATGAACATAAACACAAAGTTGGTGTATGTCAACACTTAGCGGAAGATAGTGAGGTTAAGAGCTTTTCCAAACACCCCGTGGATTAGTCGGCCAAAATGTTGGAAATCACGGTTACTAAAAAAAAGTATTAAATTGTATTTTATTTTTTAATTTCATTTTTTGAGTAATCAAGATTTTTGACTTTTTCGCCAACTAATTTACGGGGTTTGAACCCACAGCTACACAAACTCAAAACATGTAAAAACACTCTCATTTCACGAGTTTGTCGTGACCACTTTGCATCATGAGTTATTCAAATAATAGTAGTAATAATAATAGTTAAAATAGTACCTTCTTCCATAAATTAGTGACATAACGGTTAACGAATTTGGAAGCAGTTCCATATTTGTACAAACCAGCTGACGAGGACTCCTCCTTTTTATAAAACAAAAATCGTTCAAGGGCATAAAAAAGAGACTTACGAAAAGCTTTTTTGACTTTGAGTTGATTTTCAACCCACCATTTCACGATTTTTAAAACATCTTTCTCATCCATGTTGTTTGTCTCCATGGCTGCTGTTTTGTTTCCCTATGGGGGGTTGGTAGTGAAATAGTGAATCTTGCCTCACATTGGAAATTGTATTTAATGAAGTGCCCGGTTATTAACTACTACGATGTCTGAATTACACACAAGATATTATGGTTTATCAATTATTTTGTGGGTGTTTGGATTTTTTTGTCTTATTGTGTGAAATATTTGAAACCATAAGAACGAAATCTGCAATTTGGTCAAACCACAAGGACGATTTTTGCATTTTACTCATTAACTAATACTCATTCCGTCCCCAAATAGTAGTCCATGTTTTCTTTTTGGATGTCTCAATTTAATTGTCCACTACTAAATATAGATAAGAAAATTTGTTTGACTTTACCATATTACCTTTGCTTGAAATTATTATTACAAACTTTAGAGAATACTTTAATTAATTAATTAAGGGTAAAACTGTTATTCTGTTAAAAATAAGAGAGGCAAAGTAGTAATAGTAATAATTTTTCTTAAACTGTGTGTTTTATGTCGGGGGACATTAATTTTAGGATGAAGGGAGTAATCTATAATACTCTATAATGTACTAGCAGGGTACCCGCGTGTTGCAGCGGCGGGTACCCTGAAATAAATTTTTCGTTGAATCACGTATTTTCGTTTTTATGTTATTTTTTACAACAAATTTATGGATATCAAGAATTTTGATTAGCCCATGCCCATTCGGGCTCGAGCCTGTTGACTCGTGCCCGTTCGAGGTCGAGCCTGTTTGGCCCGCACCCATTCGGGCTCAAGCCCATTTGGCCCGTTACCCGTTCGGGCTTGAATATTTGTATAATATGTTTTATTATTTGTATTAGTTACATTTAATGCAAGAATTGTGTTTAATTTGGTTGTACAATATGCTTAATAATTTGTATTTCTTATGTAACGGGTGTTTTCTGTATTAATTGTATTTATTGACCAGTTAATTAATTGATTACATTAAATAGCATTAATGTGGTTTTTTTTATGCGCATAAAAGTGGTGTACACTATGTTTTCTTGTCTTGTAAGTCTGAAAATTATGTGTATTAAAGTGGTGTACATTATGCTTCTTTTCTTGTAAGTCTTATAAAATTACAAGCATTCAAGGCCATACTTGTAACAACCCTCTTTTTTTAAAGACAATTAAATTTCTAGGCTTTTAATTATATGTGTATGCATCTTTCCTATTAAAGCAATGTTTTTGGTCTTATACATTTTAAAACTTTTAAATATAGATGTCCTAAATACATTATAAGGTAGTATAGATTTGAGACTTTCTATAAGAGAAAGTCTTAAAGAAAATAAGCGTACACACTTACTATAAAAGGATAGTCAATAGTTTGCATACACAAAATTAAAAGTTGATTAATTGTCTTAAATCGTTGGGAATTGTAACAAGAACCAATTTCAAAAAAGTTAATTAATTGTCTTAAATTGTTTGGACTTGTAACAGTAGCCCATTTCAAATATATATATATATATATATATATATATATATATATATATATATATATATATATATATATATATATATATATATATATATATATATATATATATATATATATATATATATATATATATAGTACCTTATAATGTATTTAGAACATCTATATTTAAAAGTCTTAAAATGTTTAAGATCAAAAACATTTCTTTAATAAGAAAGATGCATGCACATATAATTAAAAGCTTAGAAATTTAAGTGTCTTTAAAAAGTTTGGATTGTTACAAGTATAATTTTCAATGCTTGTAATCTTTTAAGACTTACAAGAAAAGAAGCATAGTGTACACCACTTTAATGCACATAATGTTTATATTTACAAGATAAGAAGCATATTGTACACCACTTTAATGCAAATATAAAAAAATAATAATAAAACACCACATTAATGTTATTTAATGTAATCAATAAATACAATTAATACAGTTATTAAAACACCATAAAATAAAAAATATAAATTATCAAGCATATTGTACAACCAAATTAAACACAATTCCTACATTAAACCTTTTGATTTTTTTTTTTTTAAAAAAAATTTTATATGAACTTTTAGGTTTTTATTTATAACTTCTAGATTATTATTATTATTATTATTATTATTATTATTATTATTATTATTATTATTATTATTATTTTTGGTAAAGGGGTTTACCCCGGTAAAATGCATATAAACACAAATAACGGTTCAGTACAATGGAATGTGGCAGAGTACCACATTAACCTCAAGCAAACGCTTGAACTACCAATCAATCATCAATCAGTTGTGACATGCCACAAACCGAAGAACTATCTAAATACAATAACCAGCACACCAATCGGTAAGAACCACTTCAAAGTACAGGCAACACTAAATAACGCAGCCAACAAATCACCCGGAGTATAGTAAGCAAGCTGAGACTGCCTCCTTAAAAAACCTTCCCAAGAAAAAAAAACCCAAAGGGAAAATCTCTTGGAAAGGAAAAAAGAGAACAGCTCTCGACCAGCAGCACTCCACTTCCACCAGATAACCAAACGAACTCATGTCTTAAAAAGAGAGCAAATCATGTGCCATGAGTAGAAGATCGGATGAGAGAACTCGGCAACTTCCAAATCTCCATTAAATATTCCACATTCTTCGTCCGCTTGAAGGTACAAGAGAGAAGTTTGAGACGAACAGTAGACTTGATCACTTCAATAACCTGAGCTTCCGACCTCTTCTGGTTCTTGAAAAATCTATTATTCCGTTCTTGCCATATAAAGTAGCAAGCTGCCGCAAACACCAGCTTAGAAATAACACATCTGACCGATCTCCTCTGGTACCAAGGGATAAGATAATCAACTATCAGATCCAACGAGGATGGCATAGAAGGAACACCAGTCATAATCTTCACATGATCCCAAACCTGCATAGAAAAATTACACTGAAAAAATAAATGGTCATGTAAGTCCGGCTGAGAGCTACACAATGGGCACCGAAGCAGGTTTAAGTTAGTATTGCTACTAACATCCCATTACCTCAGATTATCTTGAGTCTTCAATTTTCGTTTAATAACCAGCCAAAGATTGATTGTGTGACGGGGAATCCGATGAGAAAACCAAACCAAATGAAACCAATCAATAACATCACCCCTAGGGCGAATACAATTCCAAACAGTTCCCACCGAAAAATCATGAAACACTCCCTCCTGGGTCTTCCAAACCAATTTATCCAAAGAATCCGGATTAAGGGTAGGAGCATTAATAGTACCAAGCAAAGGGTATTTAGAGTACCAGTTACAAGGCCATATCCAATTACCATCAACAATGGAGTCTTTAACCGAAAGAGAACGATCAAAACCAGCCATGTACATATCCCGAGACGTTATAATATCAATAAGCGGGCTCTGAGCACACCAATTATCAAACCACACCGATGCCATATTACCGTCTCCTATCTTATACCAAACAAATTGACGAATAATCGGTCGTAAATGAAGGATTTTTCTCCAGCTCCACGACATGTTACCGAGAAACGGGACATCCCAAAAACTACGGCCCCGTAATTTGTAGCAATGAATCCACTGAACCCACAAAGATTCCTTATTAGTTAGCAATCTCCAAATATGAGTAGTGATTAATGCCTTATTGAACTCTTCCAATCTACGAAGACCAAGACCTCCTTCATTCTTAGGAAGACACACAGTTTTCCAAGCCACTTTAGCTTTACCTCTACGCATTTATAATTACTTGAATGTGGTTTTCTTGGTTTAAACCGAAACCAAATCTAATTCTAATTTGCCGTATGATTTGGTTTTATCTGTTCTATAATTGGTTTGGTTTGGGTTTGGTTTTGGTTTTAACTTTAAAAAATTTTAAATCGATAAACATGAACCATACAACCCACAACCCGAAAACCAAACCGATGAACATCCTCAGTTACGTGCGGGTACCCGTGAGTTATGGGTTTTTTTCTCACCCATTGTCATCCCTATAAATGTGGTAGGAACGGTGCTGTTACCACTAAGAACCCATTCTACAAGGCCGGCAATGAAGCCCATGTAACTAATAAGACAACATCTCGCCCAACCCAATAGATCATTAAAATCTAAATCTTCTAGCTTATTAACAAGGAAATCCCGCTCATCTTCCGTTCCAATAGTTGACAATAAACCATCAAGGCAAAAGTTCTTTATATATCCAACTTATACCATACAACCCATCAAACAATCTTAACCACTCATTTTTTTTATCAAAATAAAAAAAATAAACTTTCACGCTTTTATTTAAACTTAAATATCTCGCAAACCCTAAATCGTCAAGCTACAAAAAAAAAAAAAAAAAAAAAAAAAAAAAAAAAAAAAAAAATACCATCGCGACGAGAATTAAATTATTTTTCTATAGACATGCATTGTTATATACTTTCGACGAACTTTTTTTTTTTTTCAAAATTTCCGTCCAGAAAAATCATATATGATTTGTAAAAATCATATATGATTCGTTAAAATCAAATCATATATGATTCTTACGAATCATATATGATTTATATGATTCTGATTCGTAAGAATCATATAAATCATATATGATTCGTAATAACGAATCATATATGATTTTTACAAATCATATATGATTTTTCTGGACGGAAATTTTGAAAAAAAAAAAAGTTCGTCGAAAGTATATAACAATGCATATCTATAGAAATATGATTTAATTCTATTCGCGATGTTATTTTTGTAGTTTGACAATTTACCGTTTGCAAGATATTTTATTTTAAAAATAAAAGGTGGAAAATAAAAATGGGTGAATATGATTGGTTTATTGGTTCTATGACAAATATGACATCTATATTCATCTCATCTCAAACCATCGATTAGGAAGAACGGCCAACTGGCCAAGTAATAACTCAAGTTAAAGTTAGAGTACAATAATATAAGGTCCATGCAGTCGCAATACAATAACCAAGTTAAAGTTATCGAAACCATCTTTGCCTTGCGCACCAAGATATAAGTGTATCATAATATTTAATCTCCACTATAAATATATACCAGCTGCCAGTCACAATAAAATAACCGAACAAACAAACCATTACCAATCAATTAATCGATCACTATCACAAATTTACGACTCATAGGTATACTTATTGTTCAGTTCGACCACTTTCTTCTTAATCATTCTGCTTTAACTTAGGGTGTTTAACTTTTAATCTTTTTATTGCTAATTTACAATCTATATAATCAATCAATATCAAGGCAGTAAACTATAGATTTGGGCTTACTGTTGAAAGTTAGTTTAACTATTTGTTTGTGTTTTGTTATTATTTTTCTGTTTGAATATGATCTAAATAGCTTATTTACTTTATGTCTTTTTATAGGCAGAAAAGGTTACAACCGATTTCCCAAATTTGATAAAAATGGCGGACAAGGAAAATCCAATGATGATCAAGGAGGAAGGTGCTGAGGTGATATATATATCTTGTTTTTTTATTACATGTTCTCTTCTTTTAGTTTGCGCTTGTTGGATCAAATTTAGTGAGACATAGATAATTTGAGTTGTCGGTCACACTCTCATGCCTACGTTCAGACTTCAGACTCAACATTTTTGTGTTATCGTACAACTAGATCACAATTAAAGTTTTCTTGCTTGTGCAGTGATTTTCTTACATACACATACACATACACATGCACTTTTATCTTGGTTTTTTAAAAACATTGTAGTATTAATTAATGTAATAACAAAAACAGCTTGGGGCTTATGGCCCCACGGAAAAGATGAAGGGAAAGCAGGTTGTTAGTTTTGATCCTGCTGATGATTCATCGCAAAGTCCTCTTCCCCGGAACAAACTGAGTTACGCTTCTGAAGGCACGTCTGAAGACTTAGCAGGTGATCGATTTGGCCTCCAAGATCTCTCAAAGTTTCATCTACATACACATAAGTGCATTGCACATATATTATTTGTGTCTATGTTTATGAATGATTATAATCAAGGATATACTTCACATGCAGTTTCGCAAGATCTGGAACCAACGTCTACCGAGCTAAAAAAGAAAAAAAAGAAGCAGGTTGGTACTTGGAGCATTGATTTTTCATACTGTGCTGAAAAATAAAGAGTGGCAAACACTATTGGGTGGAGTAACAAGTCAAAGTGTTTAACTTTTATAGTACGTGTCCAAAATGGGTCTGGTAGTGGCTAACCAAGAAAGACTTTTTTTTTTTTTTTTGGTTAAATTCCTTTTTTCAGCTATATAATTAATTGACATGTGTTAACAACAACATAATGACAACGTTTATCAAAATTTCAAAAACTGTATATTCAGAATGAATTTTAAGTACACTATAGGTGCCGTTCGATTATTCTATTCAACGCCTGGTCACGTTTTTAATTCTCAGCTCATTTGTTTCATTAGAAACAAACTGCAACACAAACACAAACAGACCTCTTCACTCATAAACGGGTTAAAGTTGCCACCTCAAAGGTTATACATATATTCTTATATGAGAATTTTATAATTGTTCCAGCTGGTAGACATGGAGCACTTGGACGAAGAAAATGAAAATAATGGGAAAGATCTATACTGTAAGAAAAATCTTCACTTAGCTCACTGTCTATAATATTTCATACATGAACTTATACTTCGAATGTTTTCTAGATCCATCTGAAGGGGCTGATCGTGATTACACGTATGAAGAGGTACTAAATCTATATCTATACTACTATATAATGTATTTGAGACTATTCTATAATTAGAAAGGCTTAAAAATTCAGACTTTTACTTACTAATTATAGAAACAACCACCCCTAACAATCACGCCACAATTTATAACCACTTCAACAACCATCCCCAACAATTTATAACCACCTCAACAACCACCCCCAACAATTTATAACCACCTCAACAGCCACCCCAACAACCACTTTCCACCGACCCACCTCCCTCCTCTTCAACCCAACAATCCGCCCCGCATCGCCCGGGCATCTTTCTAGTATTTTAAAATAAGTTAACGGAATGTGAAATAAATCTAAGTTTAAAAACAATCTGATCATTTTGTAGTTTTTGATTGATATTGTTTTTTGGTTATTTATCAACAATTGTTCAGCTTATTAGCCGAGCCTTCCATAATCTTCATCTTGCTGGAGATAGACAAAGAACAGTTTTGAAGAAACCACAGGTTCTTCCTGAAGGAACAAAGAAGACTGCTTTCGTGAACTTTATGGATGTTTGCAAATCGTATGTCTGCTTATTCAAATTCACCATTTTCATTTGTTTTGATAAATAGGGTAATTTTAAACCATTCACTTGTGAATGAATCGATTTGGTTTGCTACTAAAAAAAAGGTCAAACTAAAGAAACTAGCTAAAAGTGAAAAGTGTTAATTCTGGTTATGATTGTCATAATATTGTTTCATCTTAGATGACTTTGGTATTTATTATCTTAATATTGTTTTTGTAATCATAATTATTGCGATCAGTGTTTATATACTCCGGATCCGTAAATATGTTAAAAAATTGACACAAGCTATGGAGTTCAACTCACTTTACCCGGCCGTTTCTACCCGTACTAAAGAAGACCTGTTCTCCCCTTCGTCGGTTGCCTTGGACTCTAGTTATTACTTTTATTTTTGGCATAAGAAAGATTTTGAGCATGATAATTACAAATCCTTTCGTACACTGATTTTAATGCACAAATTTCACAACTCCTCACTTGGAGTGTTTTTGGTCATTCCGTAATCTATTGGTTGCTAAAATGTTCACTGTTTATGTCAATCAGCATGCACAGGCAACCAGATCATGTTATGACCTACTTGCTGGCAGAATTGGGTACAAAAGGAACACTTGACGGACGGCAAAGATTGGTAGTCAAGGGGAAATTAGAAACTGAAAATTTTGAAGTGAACCTGAAGCGCTACTGCAGTAATTTTTTAGAACTCTTGAATGACTTTATCTCAATTTATTGTAGATGACATATTTGCTCATAAGTTTATAATTACAGATGAGTATGTCACCTGCAATGCTTGCAAGAGCCCAGACACTAGCCTTTCAAGGGAAAATCGTCTTTTGCTTCTTAGATGCGAAAAGGTATGTCATCGTGGCTGCTTACCTTCGAGTTTTGACTAGTCCTTTCATAATAACATATACTGGTTTGCAAAAAATCTTAAAAAAGTCAAACTTGGCGCAATTATTTGATCGTCGACATAGCTATTACACGTTAACTAATATTAAATTTTAATAAGATTGCATTTGTTTCTAATTTCAAAAAATCTATTTTTTATTTATAAAAAGCATAGAGAGTATAAAGTATTTACGATTTTTATGCATTTTGAACACAGTACACATTGGGTGACTCATGACTGAATCTGGTTTAACCGTTCCCATTAGAATTTAGAAAGATGTATATTTCTTTTTGTAGTGTGGTTCTTTGCGGTCCGTTGAAGAAATCAAGACTGGTTTTGTGGCTCGTGTCAAGAAGGCTGGAACTACTAAGTAATGGTGGTCTAAACTGACCCATCTACTTATAATGTTACAGACTGACAGAAGCGATATTTAATAATGTTTTTCAAGAGTTTATCTGTTAGGAATTAGGAAGTAATTTTTGTTTTAGGTCAGCAATAAGTTTTGCTACAAGTTTCCTCAAGTCAGCAATAAGTTTGCTACAAGTTTCCAACTTTCAGTTATGTTTTTATAATTTTGCCAGTCATACTATTCATAATTTTGCCAACAGGGATATAAGGCTGTATAAGCACTGAATTTGAGAAAGCCAGATAGATTTTGTTACATGTTTTTTTGTTTAATGGTTTGTTTTAGAATGTGCAATCACGTCCGTGGTACCAACTGATTTTGAATATTGTGAAGTTTTGACTTCTGATTTTCCTTTACAACAAGTTTTTGATCTCTTAGTTAAAGTGCTTTTAGAATGTGCAATCGTGATCTCTTAATTCAAGTGCTTTAAGACTTGCGTTCTTAGCTGTTAAATAATTGGTCGTTTTTTTTTTTTTTTTTTTACTTACTTAAAACAAGCAATGCTTCATTTGGAATAAGGCTTAAATATTTGCCCCGACTGAGAGTTTGAGTTTGGTTCTTGATACAATTTGGGATCGAACATTGTACCTTGCTGGATGTATAGAAGGCAAGTAGGGAAAAGACAACTGTTTTATACTAAAACAAACATTATTAAAGAAACTAATGAGTCCTATTAAAATTATGATATTATACTAAAACAAACATTATTAAAGAAACTAATGAGTCCTATTAAAATTATGATAGGAGTATATTCCCTTTTGCAACAGGACTACAGGAGCATATATGAGGAAAAACTGACACCATTTTTGATGTACCGGATTTTTTTCCCGACTTAAATTCGAAGTCTCGTTTGTGGAACCATAACTTAAACCGGTACCGGTTCCGGTACAATGATACTAAAACGGGTAAAGAACCGTCTAACATTTACTGAGTCGAATACATCTTGGTTCAAGCGAACAACACCATCCTAACGTCACATACACCTATATGGATTATGGCCAGCAATTTGATAAGTTCAAATACCAGATATAAGTTTTGTAATTCCATATCACTTTTCATATATTCTAGGAACAGTTTTTTCTCCAATAATGTGCTACTTATTGTTTGCAAGTGGTACTAGTATATGTACTCTTGAGAAATTTATTTGAGTAGTGTACTTGCATTTAGGGGTCTTCATGGTTCGGGTAATAAACCGAATAAATCGAAAACTGAACCGAACCCGAAAAAATCGAATCGAACTTATAACCGAACCGAATTTGTTAAAACAAAACCGAACCGAATTAAAATTTTGGTTTTCGATTTGGATATGGTTTTAGCTCTCTGAACCGAAAACCGAATTTCTATGTATCTATATATATAAAAAGACCATTAAAATTTTATCTTAATATAAAAAACACTGTTGAAATAGTTTTTTTTTCTCAAAAATCTATATAATTAAATTAAAAAATATATATTAATGATGTAATTCAAGTACAAAATTCAGTTTTCGGTTTTGACCCATAACCGAACTGAACTTCGGTTTAGTTCGGTCACAGATATTTTCGGTTCGGTTCGGTTTTCGGTTATAACCCAAAAAAATTAACTGAATAAACCGATTAACCCGAGAACCGAACCGATTAACATATTTTACTTTCATTTTTCTAACTAATAAGGCCCACCGCCCACATATGACAATGAAGCCCACTTAACTAATAAGACCCACTTAACTAATAAGACAACATCTCGCCCAAGCCATTAAAATCTAAATCTTCGAGCCCATTGACAAGGAAATCCTGCTCATCTTCTGTTCCAATAGTTGAAAATAAACCATCAATTAGGAAGAACCCCAAGACCCAAGTAATATAGCTCAAGTTAAAGTTAAGAATAAGTGAATAACTGATTTTATCCAAACCCTCTTTGCCTTGCGCACCAAGATATAAGTGTATCATAATATTTAATCTCCACTATAAATATATACCAGCTGCCAGTCACAATAAAATAACCGAACAAACAAACCATTACTAATCAATTAATCGATCACTATCACAAATTTACGACTCATAGGTATAATTATTGTTCAGTTCACTTTCTTGTTAATCATTCTGCTTTAACTTAGGGTGTTTAACTCTTAATTTTTTGATTGCTAATTTACAATCTATATATTTAGTCAATATCAAGGCATTACATTATAATTTTGGGCTTACTATTGAATATTAGTAGTTGTTTAACTATTTGTTTCTGTTTTTTCTTTTTTAGTATTATTTATCCGTTTGAATATATTCTGAATAGCTTATTCGCTTATAATGCATGGTGATGCATGGCATTAATGCTGAGTGTTTTGAAAGAGCAATTAAAACATCTACACTAATTAACGATCATGTTATTGGATTGTTTCCAGAAATTAACATGCGAAAAGACTAAGGTGGTGTAGGTCGTCTTATGTTCTCCAAAACATCAATAAACGTCTCTTTATTCTCTTCCGCCTCCATTCACAGTATCGATCACAACCGGTCACCATTGGTTTTGTTGCTGATTAAGAGATAAAACATCAATAAAAATTATAAACGCGACAGAGAAATGGGTATTGATAATTTGAATAAACAAATTCAAGATGTTTTGGTTGAGATTACGTTATCAGACATTGCTTCTGCTGGTTATCGGACACTTGCTGTAGACGGCTACTGCTGGTTATATCAAGTTCTTCTCCATTCAGAAGCTGTTGCTATCAAGTAATCTTCCTTTTTTTAATTATGGGTATTGATTATAGTTGCATTGAGATAATGAGATTGCTAAGATTTTGTTGTGGTTGTTATGTTCGTCAGCTACGTTGAAAAATTCATGGCAAAAGTGAATGAGTTGCGGTCAGTTAACATTGAGCCCTATATCGTTTTTGACGGGGCTAAGTTACCAACCAAGAAAGTAATCAGGCACCATGCACGTCCAAAGTAAGATGTAATTTTGTGAATTTATTTTTACTAAAAAATTTAGTGGTTGCTTACCTTGTTTTTCTTTTAAGCACAGGAGAACTGGCAGCACGGATAAAGGCACCACGGCAGAAAAACCCGAAGATGTGAAAAAAAAATTTAGTCAAGCAATAAATGTGACGCATGACATAGTTTATGTTCTAATACAGGTAATAACATTGCTGTGAATCCCTTTTCTGATTTCGTTTGTAAATTGCTTGTGAATTTTTACCTCATACTAAATGCTTTGACTTTGAAGACATTGAAACAGGAGAATGTAAACTACCTCGTAGCACCATACGAAGCTGATCCCCAACTTGCGTATCTTTGTTTCAAGGGAAAAGCCGATGCAATTCTGACTTCCGATACTGACCTCATTGCTTACGGATGCAAGAATGTAATTTCTTAACACTATTTTGCTCTATAGCTTTTCAGAATTCTGTTTCTTGCAAAGTTAAACCTATTGCTTTTGGGCACAGATTATCTTCAGGGATACCAATAACAAAAAGTACAAACTGTTCGAATGGTCAAAGCTAGAATGTTGCAAAGCATTTGGAGACTTCACCCAAGACATGGTTTTACAAACCTGTATTATGGGTGGATGTGATTATTTGCATATCCGAGGAGTTGGCATATCAGGAGCCATCCGCGCTATGAGGGATCATAAAGGTGTTATGAGAGAGGAGGATGACTATCTCAAGGTACGTTTATGATCCCGCATGTGATTTTCTCCTTTTCCTACTTTTAAAAGATTTTAAGCATTGGCACCATGTAACAGGTTATTAAGAATGCGGGCGCCATCGATGCAACTCCTGAAAACTTAAGAAAGTATATGGACTCGATAAAGAACATAATGAATACCTTTCAGCATCAACGGGTATACGACCCCGACAACAAAACTGTAGTCCATCTTACAAATATGGCTTCCGAAAGAGAAGAAGATTATTTGTACGTAGGGTCACCCATAGCACAACGATTTGCTGAGGGTATTGCAACTGGGGATTTAGATCCAACTACTAAAGAAAAGATGCAGGTGCATGTTTGTGTTCGTATAATTGTTGTGTCTAAATGGGACTGAGTGTTGGATGTGACTGTACGTATTACTGCATTTAAATCATTATAAAGTAATGTTAATTAGGGAAATCATAGTGGCTAAACATGGTAGGACTTTTTATACGCTCTAATTGTCCCCGAAAAAATCCAATATTTGTGCTTGATTCTAGTCTAGTACACTTTCATTTGCTTCACTTTGATGAACGTTTAGTTTCCCTCGGTATTATATTGACGAACTCTAGGACTACCAAAGACACATACTTAAAGTAGCTAAAAGTCATTTCACCATAGGATCTAAACAAATAAAAGAAGATAAAAAGTGCAAAACTAAGATGCCATTGGTATATATGACAGTTTCCTTACATCTGTGTTAATTATTTTCAGAAACCAAGCTTTCTAGAGTTTGGTGCATATGTGGAGAAACTAATGCTTCTAATATCTTGGGTGAGGCAGCATCTTTGTATGCTGAGATACGCCATAAAGTGAAAGAAGAAGAAGAAGACTATACTAATAACCTGGATAAAAAGGTTATTTCATATATTCTAGTTGATGGTTATTCATGTTTTCTTTGCCATTTTCATTTACACGATGGAAAGTAGTTTATATTAAATGACATTAAGCCAATTGTTTACTTTTTAGATTATGGCACCAGTAGAAGATATGATAAAAGATGGTCGTGTACCAACAGCCCGCAGTCGTGCTGAAGAGTATAGCCAAATGAGGCAAGAAGCCAAGGTAATTCTTTGATATGCTTCCCAGTGCGTAGTTAATTTAACAAAATGAATATTTCGATAAATTCTAACTTTCTAAGTGACTGTGAATGAAAACAGGCATTAATAGCTTCCATTAAACAAGCACATCACGGGAATGTGGAAAACGTGGATGAACAGGCATTAGAAGCTTCCATTATACAAGCACATCATGGGAATGGGGAAAACGCGGATGAAGCCCAAAAAAAATTGGATGAACTCAAAGAAAGAATGGGAAAATGTGGTTCGAAACATGTAAGGTACTGGCTGTTGCTTAATCAGAGGAAGAAAGACGAACTCTCGAGATATTGAATGAAATGGTTGAACTCGAAAGACTACATTTTGAAAATTATCTGTTGTTCTAGAGATTGTGATCTGGTTTTTCGGAAAACCACCCAAGGATTTTGGTGCAAATGGGTGAATTATATTAGATCTCAAAAGATTACAAATAAATCTACTATCACTGATTTGGACACAACCAAAGATCAGATACAACTAGAAGAAAACAACTACTAGAATCCAATATCTGCTTTATCACAGCAGATATCTGACAATACAAACAAAACAAAACATAACTCTGCATTATCCTCTGCTCCATCAAGCAACAGGAAAACCAAATTCACCTCTTTTGCACCCACCATCTAGCTACATTTCCACTCTTTGATCCACTTAGAGCACTCAACCTGCCACCACAGTACCCTATGCAGAACAAAGAATGGCATCACTAGGAACCATATCCCCTCCTGATCAAGGGCTATACCAGACTCTCTACATTTCCATCTCTAAAATGGCTTCAAGAGCCTGGGAACACACACCTTGAGGGAGTAACCAACCAAACCTCCTGTGGGGATGCAATGAGAAGACCATGAAGTGTCATCTTACACCACTCTCAATTCAACTCATCTTGCACCCCCCTCCTAGATCAGATACCCTTCAAGATAGGAAACCTACTTTATGCCTCAAAATATACTAAAAGATACTTTAATCCATTATAGGAAACAATTTCTGTTCCAGACCAATTGCTCCATATAACAGATTCTAGTATTTTTGATCTATTAAGAAACAAGATACATGGCCATCTATCTTTCTGATCTGAAAATCTCATCTTTTATGTAATGAAAAAGATGCAGATTCTTTAGGTTTAAACCTATCAAATTCAGGAATCATCAATTCAAATCCTGTAATTCTTGAATAGAAGATATTTGACCAGATCCAAACACTCCTTTATACTGGACATCAATACCAATTTCATAATTCCAGCCTTACAAGCAACAAATAGCCCTTTATTATTCCACTGCAGACCCCATTTGCTTGCTATAGCTTGAGCTTTAAAAGACTTTTTGACACAAACTGTCATTAATTTTGTTTTCACAGTGTCTTTAATGCGATTAACCAACATGCGATTAACCAACACTTCCTCATTTCTGCTCACACCCTTGAACAATCTTCCATTTCTTTCTTGCCAAATGAAGTACACAGTAGCAGCAAGAATGAGCTTATCAACCACCTATGAAAAGTTATTTTTAATCTGTTTTTCAGCAATGTAACTGCAACAGTGCATCAATCCACTATTAGATTTCAAATTAGAAGCATTTTTGATAATAGCCATCCACACTTTTCTAGAATATGAACATTGAAAGAACAAATGCTCATGTGAATCACTCCTATTATTGCAGAGACTACATATCAATCTTCCACCAGTATGCCATTTATCCATTCTGTCCTGTGTAAGTAGCTTCTCTTGAACAGCCAACCAAAGAATAAAACTATGCTTAGGGATTAACTGTTTAAACCAAACTACTTCATTCCATGTAACTTTTGGCCAATTATCCCTCAAATCAATCCAAACTTGAGCAGTTGTGAATTTGACTTTCAGCCCATTATTAGTAACCCAAACCACTTTTTCACTTCTGTTTTCATGAATAGCAGGAGCTCCAGTATTTAGTAACTCAGGATACTTATTAACTAGACAATCAGGCCACATCCACCCATTTGAATTGATCATATCTGCTACAGTTGCTTCTTTATTGACTCTTGCATCATACATATCTCTGGATGTAACATAGTCACTAGTCACTAATTATCCTTTGATCACACCATTTATCAAACCATACTGACACAGATTTACCATTGCCAATCTCATACATCACATGATTCTTAATTTGATCTCTAATTCCAATCATTGTTTTCCAACCCCAACTATCTCCTGGATCAATTTGAACACTCCAAATGCTTTTATTTTTTAATTTCACAACATTAACCCAAGTTGCCCATAAAGATCTGTCATTCTCTAAGATTTTCCAAAACTGCTTTACGAGTAACACAATGTTCCATTTTCTCAATGATTTAATGCCCAATCCTCCTTGTTCTTTTGGCCTACAAACCACTTTCCAAGCAACTCTAGCTTTGCCTTTAACTGAATCTCCAGCATTCCACAAAAATCTTTTAAAAAGCTTATCAAGATCATCAATCACAGTGCTAGGTAACATGAACACTGAAGCCCAATACAATTGCATAGATGCTAAAACAGAGGCTATAAGTTGAATCCTGCCAGCATAAGATAACATTTTGCTTCTCCAACAGTTAATTTTAGACTCAACTTTATCAATAAGCACCTTACAATCCTGAATACTCGATCTTTTAGCCAACAATGGAACCCCTAAGTATCTCACAGGAAGCTTTCCACATTTAAAAGGCAACACTTGCAACAGCTCTTGTCTATCTTCTTGTTTGATGCTTCCAAAAAACATAATGCTTTCTCTTAGATTTGGATACAACCCAGAAACTTGACTAAACTCCTCAAGTGTTTTCTTTATGACTTTAATAGAACCCTTATTACCTTTACACAAGACTAATAAGTCATCAGCAAAGCACATGTGAGAAAGCTTGAGTTCCTTACAACCAAAATGATACCCATACTCATCAGATTCCTCTATATTCTTGATCATGATCAGGTTGAAAACTTCCATAACTAGAGTGAGCAGATATGGAGAAATAGGATCACCCTGCCTCAGCCCTCTACCTCCTTTAAAATACCCATGAGATTCTCCATTGAGGCAAATAGAAAACTTAGTAGATGTAACACACTGCATTATCCATTTAACCATTTGTCTGTGAAACCCAAACTTACCAAGTATGTCTTCCAAAAAACTCCAACTAACTGTATCATAGGCTTTCTGGATATCAATCTGCATAGCACATCTTTTTGGCCCATGTTTCCTATTATACCCTCTTAACAACTCTTGAGCAATAAGAATATTATCCTGGATATGTCTTCCAGGAATAAAAGCACTTTTGTTAATATGCACAACTTTTTCAAGCCCATCCATTATCCTATTAGTAAGAATCTAACTAATACATTTGTAAATCACATTGTAACAAGCAATGGGCCTAAATTCAGTAACATTATTAGGAACATTAATCTTTGGGATAAGTGCAATCAGAGTAGCATTAACTTCTCCTAATAATTTGCTACTTCTAAAGAATTCTTTCACAGCAAGACATACCTCATTCCCAACCACACTCCAAGCTTTTTTGAAGAACTCAGAAGAAAGGCCATCAGGACCTGAAGCTTTATCACCATCAATATCAAACATAGCTGCTTTAATCTCTACATCAGTCACATCTTTAATCATAATCTCTGCTTCACTATCACTTAGCTTTCTTCTAAATAAGCTATCTTCAATAGGCACCACAAGACTTGAAACTCCCAATAACTTTTCAAAACGTTTGACAAATTGACCAGCAACCTCACTTCTTTCAAATCTATTACCATCTTCATCACAAATACTCTCCACCCTATTTTTGTTTCTCTTGGCTCTAAGAACACTATGAAAGAAAGCAGTATTTTTATCACCATCTTTGAGCCATAAAATTTTTGCCTTCTGCTTCAATAAACTCAATTCATCATTAGCAGCTTGAGTGCACTTGTTTAAAGAAATAACAACCTCTTTTTTGGCAGACTCATTATGAGGATTCTGATCAACAATCATCTGCTTAGCTTTTAAATCCTCCCTGAGCTTTTTAACATTCTCAAAAACATTACCAGTCCTCCAACTCATACTATTTAAAGGCTTCTTAAGACTTTTAAGCTTTTTTACCTGTCTATACATATGATAACCATCAATGTCTTGATTCCATTCTTTCTTAACCATATCAAGGAACTTTTCTTTATCTGAAATGAAGTTAGAGAACCTGAATGACTTTTTCTTTTTAGGAAGAGCATCTTTAATAACAAGAATGGAAGGGCTATGATCAGATATGGTGTATGGTAAGAACAGACCATGAGCATTTTGAAATTTATTGATAAACTCTTCATTAATCAAGATTCTATCCAGTTTCTTTAAAATGGTATACATAGGATTCTTCAAAGACTTAGTCCAAGTGAATTGACATCCAGTTCTTCTTATATCTTCCACCTCCATATTATTCACAGCTTCTTTAAACTCTTTCATATCCAAACTACAATGTGAACTGCCAGAAGAATGCTCACAAAATGTGACATTAAAATCTCCTACAATAACCCATGGATTTTCACCCACAGCCTGTTTATATAGAAGAAGCTCATCCCATAGCACTCTTCTTTCACTGCCACTATTGCTAGCATATACAAAACTACAAAAAAACTTGATTTTATTCTGAACCAATTCTAATATACACATAATTGCTTGAGCAGTCATGTTAACAACTATTACTTTGACATGAAAAGGATTCCAACCAAGCACTATTCTGCAACTTGATGGACTATATTGAACATTTGAAATCCAATCCCATTGACCAAACACTTTCCTGCCAATTCTCATTATATTTTTTTGTTTAAGATGAGTTTCTATGAAAGCACATACCTGCAAATTCTCTTCCCTTATGAACTTTATTGCTTCATTCTGCTTAAATTCATTACTCATACCTCTAATATTCCACACTGATAATTTGAACTCCATTGTAAGATATTGATAAACTGAATACTCAATTGAATAACTGAGCATCCCTCCCCACAATCTCATCTGCAATTAAGCCTTCATTCTCATTTTGATTGTTAATAATATCTTCTTCATCATCACTGATTCCAATGTCTGTATTCACAATCTTCCATCTATACCTGAAATAACTAAACATCTCTTTATTCCACTGTTGAGATTCTTAAACTGTTGGTTTCTTCTTTTCTAGTACAAATCTGTCTACAATTATTTTCAACTCTGGATCCACATTCTCAACTTCATTCTCCACATCATCTTCAGTAGTTAGAGCAGCATATTTATTAGCACTCCTATGTATTTCTTTGACAGCTCCAGGGCTAACTCTCCAAACTTTCTCTAATGATGGTGGTGTTTTACTAGGACCTTCATCTATATTATTCTGCTCATAAACTTTTTCTTTACCTTTCCCATTATCCATTTTACTTTCTTCTTTATCCTTTTCTTTTGAAACTTCAGTGTCCCTAGCTTTACTTTGATTCTCTTTTGGTCTGAAAATTTGTTTTTTCTGTTGAAAATACTTTCCTGTGCCATTATACCTTCTATTTCTTGCTTCAACAAAACCATCATTCTGCAAATCCACCTTCCCATCTTTAACATCTTCTTTAGTTTTGTGCATTTTTTTCCACATCACTGTTCTTCTTGTTTTGTTCTTGTACAATTTCTTCACTTGTTCTTAGCCTAACTTTACAAGAATGTATACTATGCCCAAAAACAGCACAGTGATCACAAATCATAGGTTTCCATGGGTACTCAACTTTTACTGATTTTCTTCTCTTAATATTGTTTTCAGCATCCTTATACACAACCTCAATTTTATCAGGTAAACCCTTACAAGCTTCCATTTCAACTAATACTCTAGCATACACCAACCTCCGATAACCATTGTTACACATATTAGCAGTCATCTGATCCATAGTCATCTGATCCATAATCACTGGTCTCCCCAACCTGCTAGATAAAGCACTTATTCCTTTAATACTCCAAGCTTCCAAAGGAACATCAACTAGCTTTACCCCAAACAGGGATTTTACAGGGATCAGTCTTCTCAATACAGCTTTCAGGAGTCCATTTTTGTAATAGTAGTGGTTTTCCATTAACTAACCATGGACTTTGTTCAATAACCAAATTTAAGCCCTCTTCATGTCTAAACTTGAAAAAACACATGTTATTGTTATCAACAATAATATCCTTTAAACCATACTTAGACCACATCATTCTCAAATTATATTTCATTTCATTCTCATTCATAGTGCAACCTAAGAAGTACCCACAAACAGTTAAATTCCGGTGTTTACCTCCTTCATTCACAATTTCCTCACTAAAAACAACAACCTCTTCATCATTATCAATTCTCTTAGTCGGTACATAATCAAGCTTATTACTCATGAATTTTTCATTCTTAGTGACAACATTAGCATAAGACTTAGCATTTCCAACAACTACAGTACTATCAACATTAACACTTACAGTGGGTAGAAGCTCAGACCCTTTGCCATTAACATCACCACATACACTACTTTCATTCTTTTTCTTTAAACCACTCATATTAGCCTCATTATTAACATATGTATTATCCACATTCAAAGCAATTGACACATTTCCACAAACACTTTCCAAACTATCCAATGTAACAGTACTATTATCAACAATTCCATTGATCTCATTACCTTTCTGCTTATTCTGCACATTCTCCACATTATACTGTACATTAGCAGCATCCTTATCAACATTAATCTCCTTTCTACCCTGATCCTTCATATTGATATTATTTTCTCTTTCTAATTCACATGTTTTCTCTATCACAGTTGCTTTCCCATTACTATTCACAAACATCTTCGTATTCCCATCAACATATTTCTCATTTCTCTTATGCCCCAAACTACTAACAACATGATCATCCAACCAACCCGGAGTCTTAGGTTTCTGTTTCGATGTTCTTTGTTTCTTTTTGTTCTACATAACAACAAAACACAAGAATCGATTACTATAGAAACAGATCAAAACTTAGTAGATTGAATACTAGGCAAAAATGAAACTGAAATTGAAAAAATGATTTTCCCGCCAAATTATTAAATTTGGGGCTTTCTTCAATACTAACTAAAAATCTAATTCGAAACAACCATTAGATGCGGAATAACAAGAGGAATCTAATGGTGTAATCAGAATTGAAATCCATTGAGTTTTTAGTGAGAAATTGAAGAAACAATTGAGTTTGTTGCCATTTTAAGAAACACGTAGTGAAGGTGTGTTTAGTGTGTGAGGGTTTTGGAGAGAGAAAGTTGGGTTTTGGAGAGAGAAAGTAGGGTGTGTTTTTTTAAACCACCCAAGGATAACCTTCCTTAAAAGACAAAGTTTTTGAAAATGAACTGTTAACATGCCTCCTCAAGTTCAAAAAAACTTGCCTCCTCAAGTTAATGATATGCACCTCCTAAAGAACCACTTAAGTGGAGTTATTCTGTTGGTTCTTCTGAGAAATACCACACAATCTTTGCTAACTCGAGTAATTTAGGCTACCAAGAATCAACTAGCGACAATATACACAATAACAAATTGTGGTCATTTCCCGTTGAGGTTTATCATAGGAGCATAAGCTAACAAAAGCATTTTTATATAAGTTGTGTTTTTATACGCGTAACCTTTTCTAATAAGATTTTTCGGATATCCCAAAATGCTAATCCAAAAAGTACTTACGTAATCTAAAATAAGAACATAAGTAGCAGGGCCGGCCCTAGGGCTAGGCGACCGCCCAGGGTATCGAACAAGTAGAGAGCATCAAATTTTTGGTGTTGTGGATCGTTTTTATATGTGTTACAGATGATGTTGTATATATAAATATGATGCCTGGTATAATTTAAAAAAGAAAAAGAAATAACTAAATGATAAGTAAATGTATGAGTCGCCGAGAAGAAAACCGTCGGAAGAAATTATACATAGAAGATATACAAGGAAGACGAACACTAGCATTTAATTTACTTGTGATTGGTCAATGTGATATAAAGAGTAGTACTCATTTGTCGTTAGAGCACAAGGTGCAGACAACAAGCTTCATCTCCTCATTCGGGTCCCACGTGTGCCACATCACCCAACACCTCTTCACAACAAACCCCCTCCCCACCAAACAACAAACCTCAACTTCTTCATTAGGGCCCCACATCTTACACATTTATTTTTTATTCATTTTATTAAATTAATTAAATTCATTCCACAATTACTTAAAAATAACACAACATACTAATTTTATTTCATTAAATCAAAAAGTTACAATACGGAAAAAAAATACGTTACGAAAAGAAGAAAAAACCGCATACAATAAGGAAAAAAAAAAAAAAAAAAAAAAAAAAAAAACGCATACAATACGAAGAAAAAAAACTTACGATACTAATATGAAAATTAAACAATTTATGCGTCATCTTCGCGGTCGAGACTTTGGTATTTCTGAGTTATTCTTGCTTGTCTCTTGTAAATTATTTCGGCTCTAACCGGGTCAGTAACCGTGCTTGGATCGAGCATTAGCATCTGCATATCCTGCCACTCCAACGCCGCTGCTTCTTTCTCGAACGCCTTTTCCTCCCTCTTCCTCCGCGCCTCGTAACAAGCAGTTTGAGTGTCTTTTGCTTGTGTATACTTTTCGGATAATTGTCCTAAAAAAGTACTCGTTTGACTCCTACCGGAGCTAGCCGCACTCGACATTTTCGTCGACTTTTGTTTCTTTCCGGCTCGTTTGTTGTTTCTTTAGGGATGAGGTCGTTTGTCCGGCCCAAATATATCCTCAAGACATGTAATGTCTAGAGGTTCTTCAGCATCCCATTTCGGGTAGCGTTTCAGGATCTCCCAAACATGAACCAAAGTGAAACCACTCTGTCAAAAGCATTCTGCGAAGCTCGTTTTGGCATTCTCGATATGATCATGCTCATTTTCACCACTGCGACGCTCTAAATGTCCATAAATTGCGTGGAATTTTTGGCAGTCGCCATTGAGCCTCGACCATTTACCGGATAGCATGTTTTTGGTTCGAGAGTCTTCAGTAGTCTGCTCGTTGAAAATTGCATGAATTTCGTTCCAAAAGAAGTCATTCTCTTTGTCATTTCCCATCTCTTGGTCTTGGGAAATTTATATCCACGCTTCCGCAATAATCTTTTCTTCTTCTTTGGACCACAACTTTCGAGCACGCGTATGACCAGCTTTTTTCTAGTCATCGTCATCGTCATCGTCATCGTCCGCGTCCAAATTTACGACGCTTTTTCCTCTTTGGGCTTTGGCTTTTTTTCCTCTACCTTTGGCCGGTGATCGTGCCTTAGGTACTTTAAACGTTTGTTGAGATGGTTGTGATGGAGGAAACGTGGGTGGTTGATTCGGGTTATAAAATTGTGGTGACGGATTGAATTGTTGTTGATTTGCGAATCCTTGTTGAAACGCATATTGTTGGTTACGGTAAATTTCATTCGGATTAAATGGTTGCGAACCATATGGCGGTGAAGGGTTTGGACTTTGAGACGAGGGAGTAGAAGAGTTTGAGGCTCCCCCGTATTGATGTTGGTTTGACATTAGGAGGTTCGTGAAATAGCCCCCTTCGTTTGGGTTTTGAGACATTTTTGTTTTAATTTGGAGAAGCGGTATAGAAATTTTTAATTTAGTTTGTTGAAATGTAGTGAAGAGAAGTGAAAATGGGTTTAGTATTTATAGTGTTTATGTGTATAAAAAGAGTGAAGGGAAAAAAAATAAAACAAACACAACCGTTTGTATTACAACGGTAATATATCCGTTGTAATTTCCTGCAAACCCAACGTCCTATGCACTTTTTGTCAGCAAGATATCTCGCCGTGGCCACGAAGAAAAACCCAACGAAGACGAACGGCGAGCCCTTAACGGTGTAGCAGCGAGCTTCGGCTCACCGTTGAGCCTCCACGTGGGATCGGCGAGAGGCAACGGTGTGCCTAGACCGGGTGCTCTTATATACATAGGGAATGAAATACTACGTATTAATTTGATTATGTTTTTCTTTTTCCCTTATAACTTTTTACCATATTAAGTTTCATCACTTTTCTTGCAATAATTTTCTTACTTTTGACATAGATTTGGAATTTTGGACATTAATTGTAAATAAATAATTATTTTATTACATTGCTACTGGGTATTACTTTACTATTTTTCTTTGAACATTTACCATATAATATGGGAGGTGATTTGCATACTCTCAAGATTGATTGGCACACTCAAATTATGAGTGTTTTGACATATATATTCTCACATCATTTTTACTCATTTCACACTGTAAGGATATAAATATCAATACATTTAAAATTTAAGTGTGTCAATCAATTTTGGGAGTGTGCAAATCACCTCCCATATAATATAGTTTACAAAAGTTGTGTTGTGAATAAGAACTAAATATTGTAATCCTAAAATGACTCATTACTTAGAAATATATATTTATGAAAGAAAATCACTAGCAAAAATGGTAGAGAAGTGGACTTCTATACTAAGGTCATGTTAAAATCCACAAGTTCTATATGTTTTATTATCTTTTGTCCTGATTTATACTTTACTTAGTTTTTTATAATTTACACTCTCGAATGAATGTAACTTTTCTCGCTTTTTGTTATCTAAAAACAGTATTAGTTATCTAAAGAAAACTATTTGTTTTGAACATTTATGAAAAACAGTTCGAAATGACAATTTATATTTTTGGTATGCGGATTTTGTTGCGGGGTAGATCAAAGATAGTATGTTGTGTTTTTCACACCTAGGGACCTTTTTTTTGTCTCGCCGGCCAGGGCATCCAAAACTCAGGGCCGACCCTGATAAGTAGGTATTTAAACACTCAACAAGTGTTTCTAATGCGTTAAAAGGACACGGTAAGCAATCCTTTTCATAAACTATTTGATGTTTGAAATTCTGAGTTAATTTGTAACAGCTGGGTTTTGTTGCTTGCTATTTGAGACTCCAAATAAGCGGATTTCTTATTATTTGGATTGCTTATCAGATTATTTGTGATTGGAATAAGCAGTTTTTTTTATATAATTCAAACTGTATATTGCAGAAAGCAGATTAATTGAACTTGTGCCTATATATGATGTTTTGGGAGTTTATCGCTGGTAGATACTTGTATAAAAACTTCCAATTTGGCTGTTTCAAGTATTATTTATATCAGTACACTATTTATTGCAAGTGGTTTCCATGTCGTTGCCTAAATGGTTTTTTGTGGGTTCTTTGAGAATCATTTAAGCTTTAATCGATTATTAATACCATGCGTGCTTTTATCGAATTTCTCGCTGGAACTTTCGATCCAGTTGTTCTTTGCTATTCGTATGATCCTATACTACATGGCGTTATAGTCACCAAGTGCACATAAAAAATATATAAAAAATGACGAAGCTACCAAGTTCATTTTGGAAAAATTGATGATTTTTGACAAAATTTACACTATGCAAATAAATATATGGGTTCCCGTGAACCCTCGAGAAACCCGTAGGTCCACCCCTGCTTATACATGTTAGTTTTAGAAATACAAAATGGACGTACGCCAAGTAATAATTATAGTTAAAGTTAGATGGTGTTTGAATTTGACTTAAATGGTTAATAATAATAATAATAATAATAATAATAATAATAATAATAATAATTCAGGTGAAAATTGTTTGTTTATAACTTAGTTAAAAAAGATTGATGAAATCATAAAGTGAGGAAGGTTTTCATATTAAGTCCTGTCAAATTAAAACGTCTGTCTAGATATATGTTGTCTATTTGTAAACGAATAAATGATTGTTTGTTTTATGTGTTGAATAAAGTGTCTGAATTAGAAAAATTATTGTTATACCTTTTTATTTAAAATAAGTGTTGAATTAGAGGTTAAGAAGTGAGAGGGTAAATATGTAAAAGTAAGATAAAAAGGATGACTTAATATGAAGACTCTCACTTTTATGGCTTTTTCTAGAAGATCATCCACTTAAATTAAGCACTAAACAAACACCCAATTAATGATTTAATAAATTTACCTATTTATAAATTAAGACTCTTTAAGACATTATCAAACATTACCTTAACTGAAATATTAATCAAACAAGTACATGCAGAATAACTGATTTTATCGAAACCCTCTTTGCCTTGCGCACCAAGATATAAAGCGTATTATATTTAATCTCCTCTATAAATACACCAGTCGCAATACAATAACCGAACAAACAAACCATTACCAATCAAATAATCGACTATCACAAATTTACGACTCATAGGTATAATTATCGTTCAGTTCACTTTCTTGTTAATCATTCTGCTTTAATGAACTTAGGGTGTTTAACTTTAATCTTTTGATTGCTAATTTATAATCTATATGTTCAGTCAATATCAAGGCATTAAACTATAATTTGGGCTTACTGTTGAAAGTTAGTTGTTTAACTATTTGTTTGTGTTTCGTTATTATTTATCTGTTTGAATATGGTCTAAATAGCTTATTTACTTTATGCGTTTTGACACAACTATAAAGCAATGTTGAGTGTTTTGATAAAGCCAAAAATCTACACTAACGTTCAATTTGGCTGATTCAAGTATTATTTATATCGGTGCATTATCAAAACACTCAAGTAAGCTTTTGAATCAGTCAAATTGAATGTTAGTATAGATTTTTGGCTTTATCAAAAATCTACACTATAAAGCAAGTATTATTTATATCGTTGGTAAATGCTTGTATAAAACTTTCAATTTGGCTGATTCAAGTATTATTTATATCGGTGCATTATTTGATGCTTGTATTATTTGATGATCGCTAGTGGTTTCCATGTTGTTGCCTGAATGGTTTTTTCAGTTATTTGATCATCATATATGCTTTAATCGATTATTAACACCATGCATATAAGGATTCTTCTATTAGAGCACTAGGTGTAGTCGAAGAGGAAGGCTTCGCCGTCCGACGTGGTGCCGTCAACGGCGAGCCGTTCCTCTTCACTACACTAAGAGGGGCTCGCCGTTCCTCCTAATAGCCAAACTCCCCGTCGTGACGACGAGATGAAACTTCTGACATTATGTACTTTTGTTTTCTTTTTCTTTTTTTTTCTTTTTTTTTTTTTTTTTTTTGACTTTGAATATTGAGATTGTAAAATGTATATGTATATGTATATGTATGTTTTTATTTGTGAAGGTGTTATAAGGATTTAGTTATCAAGATGAAATGATAACCGAGTGATATAGATGAAGAAAAGAGGATGGGGGCGTGAGTTTTGAGCAAGTAGATAAGAGTTTGGTACTATGCTAAATATTAAGGATAGATTCATTTATATATCTTGATATTAAGTTTATTTGGTTTACATAGTTGGGCTTATTTTTTTTACATAGTTGGGCTTTTTTTTTAGCAGCTTAAATTTTTTCAAAATATAAGCATAAAATTTTAATTTTAGTTATTTTGTTTTGAATGAAATAAATTTAATTTGATTGAAAAATGAATAAAAAAATAAATGTGTAAGAGGTGGGGCCCTAATGGGGAAGTTGAGGTTTGTTGTTTGGTGAGGGGCAGTTTGTTGTGGACAGTTGAAGTTGAGGTGTTGGGTGATGTGGCAGGGGTGGGACCCGAATGAAGAGGCTTTGCCTCTTCACTACACCTAGTGCTCTTATATATGTCAATTAGCATCATGGGGCTTGTGGTCCATTGGGTTATGCTTATTCAGTTAAGCGAGCCCGGGTGAGAGTACTACCGGTTTGGGTGACCGACCGGGAAGTTCTCACTTGGGGACCACAAGCTCTAATGATATTAGGCAATGAAGAGGAGAGCAGATGTGCCAAGATGCGCAGGTTCGAATCCAAGCCGGCCCCAATTTTCATCCGACCGTTTCTCCAGCGAGTAAAACTCGTGTGGAGGCGGTACGGTTTCCGGGCCGAAGCCGTTTATAATCCACACTGCTCCAGCGTGGACCCGGTTCAGACAACATAGTCTGAGTATGTGGTGGATAAGGCCTGCCAATGTGGCGGGTGCGACTCTAAACCAAAAAATTAAAAGTCGCCTTTCAAAAAAAAATATATGTCAATTAGCTTAGTTATGTAGTCTCACTTTTAGTGTGGAAGCATATGTCAATAATAGTGGTTGTTTTTTCATGTGGTTAGAGTTTTGAATTATAGCCAAAGGACTATTGTAATTTCTATAACCATGTTGATGTTCTATTAATCTTTTTTATTCTGAAGGTTAGAATTGCGGATTCCACATACTTGATTAAAATGGCTACAATCAACTATCAACAGGTATATTAAATTTTATAGTACAAATAAATTTATGGAATGATGAAAATATAATTTAAAAAGTCTCTGTTCAATATGTTAATACCTTTTTTTTTTTTTTTTTTTTTTTTTTTTTGGGTTATTTATAGGAATATGCTCAGCGTATGGCCCAACTCTCCCGTACGCAACGTGAGCATGAAATTGAAAGAAGAGCTATGAGCCCACCACGGGTTCTTCGTGAAGGAACAAAAAAGAGCGTTGTTGTGAATTTTAAGGACCTTTGCGAACGGTATGTCATTCTTAATTATATCCACATGTCCATTTCGTTGGCTAAATATGTGAGTTATAACCCATTCACTTGTGAATGAACCAATTTAAGTTGTGTTTTATCTAAAATGGGGTCAAATTAAACAACCTAGCTAGCATAAAGAAGAAGGTGTCAAATCGTAAAACAATTAGTCTATATTTGACGACATTGGTTATTGAACCATGTTTCCCTTGAGTCTGTTGCGGGGCTGCTAGTTTTTGCGTTTTATTTTTGACTTAGTAAAGATTTATTAACATTAGTAATTTCACAATTCATCACGTGAGTTGCGTTTTGAAAGTTTTTGGTCATATCAAAATTTGTTGGTTGCTAAAATGTTCACTGTTATGTCAATCAGCATGCACAGGCAGCCAGAGCATGTTATGTCCTACTTGCTGGCAGAATTGAATTCAACTGGGTCACTTGATGGTCATCAAAGATTTGTAGTCAACGGAAAACTTGCACCCAAAACCATTGAAGGGATCCTGAAGCGATACGTTGGTAAGTTTTTAAAAATTTTGGATGATTTCATCTCCATTACAAATAACATTTGCTGAGAAGTCTTATTATTTACAGATAACTATGTCATTTGCGAATATTGCAAGAACCCAAACACTGTTCTTTCAAAGCAGGATAATAAATTAGTTGTTGATTGCAAAAAGGTACGTCATTATGTCTGTTTACTTTTTAGTTTTAATCAGCCCTTTCAGAATTACCTTAACTGATCTGCCAAATCTTAAGACGCAAACTTGCTACAAAATTTATTTTTATCAACAACATAGCTTTACACATATAAATAAAATTCTATTGGTTTAATATTTTGAAGAACTGGTTATTTACTATATATAGAAAGCATTGGTAAATAAATTTAATCCCTATTAGATTAACACTTGGATTCTAAGGCAATACTAGAATATGTAAATAACTTTGACTTGGATGTAGTCTAGTGAGTAGTTGCTTTGCTTGTTGATGAATCGGCTACATTATCATATTGTGCACTATGGAGTGAAAACTGTACACTTCTGTGGCCTTCTTAAAACACACATTTACACATACATAGATATATGTAACATCGCCCTGTAGCTTTTAATAATATAAGTATCTTTGACATCCAAAATATTCTAATGGCAAAGGCTGTTCATGAAAAAAGTTTACATATAGCTATATTATATTATTTCAAAATAGTTTATCATCTTTTATGTATACAGTATTTAGTACTTTTTTAAGCATTTTGAAACACATACAATTTGGGTGACTGTCAATCTGTCAGCCCCGATTCCATTAGAATATATGTTTATACTATACCCATATATGACTTGCTAATATAACACAAAACATCGACCATTTTGGGAATGGTACTGCTTTCCACTTAGATGTATCCGTTGTTGGTGCACAATTGATTCTCAACATATTAATTTGTATGTTTTTTCTTTGCAGTGTTGGCGCTGGAGGACCGTTATTTAAATCAAGGCTGGTTTATGGTCCATGCTAGAAAGGCTTGGTCACTTGGACATAGGCTCTGTAAGCTGAAACTGAGAAAGCCAACTAGATTTTGTTACATGTATTTTTCTTTAATGGTATCTTTTACTTTGGAAGAATGTGCAGTTTTGAACTTTGATAGTCCTTTTCAACAACTTTTTGGTTTCTCAATTATACTGATTTTTTGAGCAAAAACCAAAAAAGTATACTGCTTTTAGGATGTGCCATCTTTGTTGAGTTCCTACGGATCTTGGATCAATCATGGAAGAACATATATGAGTATGCACAATCTGATGTGTGCACGGACTCGTTTAACACAACAGAGGGTGGGTTTGTTTAATGTAACACACACTTTTATTCTTATTATTAACCACACTATGAAACATTTCATGTACATACATATTTATACTAAACGAATGGTTGCGAGTCAACCATTGTGACTATTCAAATGGGTGTAACCCAACCAATGTGTCTGTTCATAAATTCTATAACTAACTATAATAACTACCATTAACTAACTAAACGGTTATTAACTATATAATTAACATGTTCAGTCCTTCGTCTTTCAAGACTTATGATACTTGATTAATTTCGATGCCAACATTCACTCCCCTAATCAAGAAATCATAATATTCACTCTGTTTCTTGTTCATTCTAATTGCAGCCTTGCCCCTTCTTTACTTCTTCTGTAATTGATCGCCTTGTTACTTGTTCTTTCTTTCATGTTTAGTTGCCTTTTCCTTTGTTCCATGGATGATCTTCTTGATCATCATCCTTGTACATATCTTTTCCAAGTTCTTCTATTTCAACATCCATCGTTGCATCAACCTGTGGTCCATGAATGTCTGCAGCACCTCTGCCATCCGCCACAACTGGTTTTCCTTGCCTTGATCTCTTGTGTTCCCTCATAGTAACTTCCTATGTACTCCTTTTCTGGCCATGTCTTATTCCTGCCAATGCGTAAGACAACTTTCTGGAACATATCATCTTGCAAATAACATGATCTTCTTTCTTTTCTTCATTCTTCTTATGTTTCTACCCAAAACAGTAAAGTCTCCATGATCTTCTTTATGCTCTGTTTTGGGGTCTTCTTCTTCTTCAAAGGCGATATCTTTCTTGACTGCAATGATCGATCCATTGTAACCATGCGCACTGATACCATGTTGAGGTCCTACGGATCTTGGATCAATCATGGATGAACATATATGAGTATGCACAATCTAATGTGTGCGGGGACTCGTTTAACACAACAGAGGGTGGGTTTGTTTAATGTAAAACACACTTTTATTCTTATTATTAACCACACTATGAAACATTTCATGTACATACATATTTATACTAAACGAATGGTTGCGAGTCAACCATTGTGACTATTCAAATGGGTGTAACCCAACCAATGTGTTTGTTCATAAATTCTGTAACTAACTATAATAACTACCATTAACTAACTAAACGGTTATTAACTATATAATTAACATGTTCAGTCCTTCGTCTTTCAAGACTTATGATTCTTGATTAATTTCGATGCCAACAATCTTGATCTCTTGTTTCTTATTTTTGAGCCGCTTTGAGTATATAAGGCTTAAATTACGCATCAAGTGCTTTGAGTATATGTGCAATCGTGATTTCTTATATATTTCAAGTGCTTTAGGACCTAAATTTTTAGCAAGACTAAATAAGTTTGGTCGGTTTTTACTTAAATTAAGCTATGTTTCATTTAGGACAAGACTTACAGTTTTTGGTTCTGAGAGTTTGAACTTGCGATTGGACATGTACATCTCAGTTGGATGTACAGAAGACAATTAGGGATATTACCACTGTCCTACACTCAAATGAGTACAAGAAGAAAAATACAAACTAATCATACTGAAAAATATGATATAAGTATTCGCTTTCCCAACTCGAGCATAACAAGGTAATATTTTTGTTGGGAAGATAAGCACAAAAACACTTACTAAGAAATTCAAGTAAACGAGTTGGTATAAAGGGGGAACAACCGTTAACAATGTTCCTTAAAGTGGGATTGGACAAGCATTTAATGCATTAATTAAGGTAGCAGTGTACTTTATAGTTAGATACTCGACACGTTTCTGTTAGCCCACGGGTAACCACCTTGTATTCTGCCAAATGAGTAAATTTCTCTTGGATAAAATATGTGTATTTGAAAGTTTTTAAAGGATATTAATGTAATTACTCTCTCCGTTTCAAAAATATTGTCTATATTTTCATTTTGAGATGTCTCAAAATAATTGTTTATTTTCCCTTTTAAGTAAAAACTAGAGAATATAGTAAGGGAATATTCTTTTTTGTGGTTGAAAACTAAAGTGGCATCACTTTTATTAAACTTTGTAATTCTTGTCTCCTAACAATTATTTTGAGATGAATGGAGTATCATTTTTGCAAGGATATTGATGTAATTTTAAAGTTTTGTATAAATATTGATGAAATTATCCCATATAATTAAAAAAAATTGTAAACATATTATTTGCAAAAAAAAAAAATAATAAAAAAATAAAAATAATAAAAAAATAAAAAATGTTTCTAAACTTGTAACATATTTGTTTCCTAAATATAATCAAAAAAGTCCGTTAAATCCTTGGCTTGCATGGCAAGGTATCATCTAATTCTATCTTTAATCTCCACTATATATATAGAGACACCGAGCCTCAATAATATTAAAACTCATACAAACCTAAATATCAATCAATCGTCGAAAAAAAATTACGATTCTAAGGGTTAGTTAATCTATTCACTTTCTTAATTTTTCAACTGCTTTAACATCTGCGTTTATTCCATCTTTAGTTAGTTAAATCACATTAATTCTATTAGTGCACTTGCATGTAAACAATATATTTGAGGGTTTGTAGTTTCAAACAGGTTTGATATCAAACTTTGTGTTTTGTTTATCATTGTTTTATATGTTAACGAATGGTTTGGCCGACAGTGGGTTCGTTTTCCATTAGGGTTATTTAAAGCTTTGAGTGTTTAAATACGCTGTAATGGATCGACTAGTTGATTTGAAAAGCATCAGATCAGCTGATAATTAAATTGAATTTGTAATATATAATTTGATGATTGCATGTAGTCTCTGTAGAAATCAGTCCTCTTAGAACCCGAAAACCCACACCAAAAACCCCAATCAAAACAGCAACGAAATGATTTCTGGTTTATGTATATTAAAAGAGGAAAACTGATACACTTTACAATAGATAGAAACTACTCTATTTATACTAAAAGTAAATAACAGACGTGGATACTAACTACTACCCACTAAGCAAGAAAATAGGAACCAATAAAACTCCACTTTGCTGTAAACTCGGTCAACCACAAGACCTGGTAACTGACCCAGTTTATTAGTAAAACCCGTTGACCCGCTCCATGGACTTAACCCATCAAGATTACCCAACATTCACCCCCGGAATCTTGATGATCTCGACCCAAGCCTCTACCACGGTTCTCATTCTTGTTCAAGACCTTTCCCGGACACCCGACCTCCACCTCGGTCACGTCCAAAGTCTTCACACAACCCAAATCAAAATCAACCACACTTGTAACACATCACATGGCATCACGTTGGGAACTGCTCACTAACATCTTGACTTATCACGGATTGACGACCTCCTCCGGCCAAATCCAAAGCCACCGATTGAACTCCAAGTCTCCAACGCCATAATGTCACAGTGTTCTATTGACAACACATACCTTTGACGATCAAACATGTTCCAAGAGGCATCTCCACCAACAAAGAAAACAAAGCCACCTGCTTCTAACGTTTTCTCACCTTGCCAAACGAGTCGAATCCAAAGCCACCTGCTTTGACGGATCCTTCCTGCCCGTTTTTCACGCATACGCCGGTCTCCTCTTATCACGAAACAAGCCGATCAAGGCACCTGTTCTTGTCTTCTGTTTTCACCGGTTGTATGTCATCTGCGCAAACCCGCAACTAACAACTGAACAGCCTTCAACTTCTTTGATCATGACTAACAGCTACGAGACACACCGGTGTTCACCTGTCACCCCCCGTCATCCTAACCGGTACTCTCCCCGCGACAACGACTGACACAAACCACCTCCCGGTCTCCGTCTTCTGCTGTATAACAGTCATGATGACAGCCCCTGCTGTCCACGCTTCTGCTGCAATGGCAGCCCCGCACCCGAAGGCTCCTCACCTTCGAAAGTCGACTCTCAAACCCGCCCTTTAATCGAACGAAGCTCTGATACCAAATGTAGAAATCAGTCCTCTTAGAACACGAAAACCCACACCAAAAACCCCAATCAAAACAGCAACGAAATGATTTCTGGTTTATGTATATTAAAAGAGGAAAACTGATACACTTTACAATAGATAGAAACTACTCTATTTATACTAAAAGTAAATAACAGACGTGGATACTAACTACTACCCACTAAGCAAGAAAATAGGAACCAATAAAACTCCACTTTGCTGTAAACTCGGTCAACCACAAGACCTGGTAACTGACCCAGTTTATTAGTAAAACCCGTTGACCCGCTCCATGGACTTAACCCATCAAGATTACCCAACAGTCTCCATGTTGTGGACTAGCTTGTTGCCTAATTGTTTTGTGGCCTTGTGGGTTCTTTGAGCATCAGTGCATCACGTGCGCAGCGAGTGATGATTTTTTTTTTCTCTATTATTTGAGTTAGCTTCATGCTTAACTAGTCACATATATGTGGTAGCATACGTCGATAATAGTGGCTGTTTTATCATGTGATTAGTGTTTCAATTATAACCAAGGACGATGATAATTTCTTTAACTATGTCATGAAGTTCTAATAGCGTTATTTTTTTCTGTTTTTTTCTTGACCAGGAAAGGTTAGATTCTTCATACTCGATCAATTAAAATGGCTTATTACTATCCACAGGTATATAATGTTTGAAAGTGCAAGTAAATTTACCAAATGAAGATATGAATTGAATTTAAAAAGTTTCTGCTCCTTTTGTTAATACTGTTTTTTTGTTATTTATTTGCTTTGTTTAGCGTGCTCGTCATGTTGAAAGAAGAGCTATGAGTCCACCACGGGTTCGTCATGAAGGAATTAAAAAGACTGTCGTTGTGAATTTTAAGGACCTTTGCCAATCGTATGTCCTGCTTTACGATTATTTCCGCCATATCCATTTCTTGAATTAGATGGGGGAGTTTTAACCCATTCACTTGTGAAAAAACCGATTTGGTTTGTGTTTCATCTTAAATGGGTCACATCAAACAAACTAGCTGAAATGGGAACGTTTCAACTTTCAAATCAGACGACAAGCAATTAGTCTACATTTGACAACTTTGGTTATTGGTGTCTTAATGTTTTCTTTGTTAATCATAATTAACACAACAATTGTTTTAATGCATATGTATTCTTATTTAACAATTGGCAAAGCTTTGGAGTTCAGCCCACCTTTACCCAGGCCGTTTAGACCCATACTAAAAAGATCTATTTTCCCTTTATTATGTTGTCGTGCCGCTAGTTTTTACTTTTTCATTATTTTAGAATTTGTTGGTTGCTAAAATGCTCACTGGTTACTTTGAACAGCATGAACAGGAAGCCAGAGCATGTTATGGCCTTCTTGGAGGCAGAATTGGGTACAACTGGGTCACTTGATAGCTATCAAAAATTGGAAGTCAATGGAAGATTTGTACCCAAAAACCTTGAAGAGGTTCTGAAGCGATACGCTGGTAAGTTTCCAAAACTCTTAAATGATTTCATCTCCATTTATTTCATTCCCTCCATTATATTGCATATTTGCTGATCAGTTTGTATTTACAGATGAGTATGTCATCTGCCGTGGCTATTGGTGCCAGAGCCCAAATAGTACTGTTCTTTTAAAGGAGGATGGTATATGGTGTGTGTTAGTCTAATCTTGTGAACAATCGGATATAATAATAACACACTGACTTTTTATTTGATGTATGCAATTGTTATTTTACAGACTTGGTTTACATGGGTATTTATAACCCATCAACCGACACTATGAACCAACATAACGGTTCATTAATAGACACAACTTATCACTAAACAACATAACGTTTCTATAACTACCATAACCGAACAAACGGTTATTTACTTTGTTCTTGTTATTCTAGGACCCTATACTTTATACATATACATAAACGACTCTTTTGACTTTTGTGTTTGACTTTCATGGATTATATAAATTAGTATCCAATACTCCTCCCTAATTTATTAATCCATGTCTTCGATATCTTCAAGCTCCATCATCTTTATCTTTGAACTTTGGCTTGCTTTCACTTCCTTTGTCTTGAATAAATCTTTGATGACTTCACACCATCTTCATTCTTCCGGTTGCTTCACACAACTTGGCTTCACACCATCTTTAGTTTGATCAGTCACTGATTTGTTCTTCACGAACCATCCTTCACGGCTAACTTGGTTATTTCACACAACCTCTCTTTTATACCAATTCGTGTCACACGACTTTGCTTTGATCGTATCACACGACCAAGCCTTCTATCTTTCTAATTTTCATCAATTAGGCACATTAGAAGTGCCGGTTCATCATCATTCTCTACTAAAAGTGCCTCAACTTCCTCCTTTTTCTTGCTTGGACATTCATAAGCATAGTGCCCAAGTTTTCCACACTTGTAACAATTCCTTCGCGGTTTGTTGTCGGTACCATCTGACTTATCTGATGTGTATCCTTCACTTCTATACTTCCCTCTTCCTCGTGTCTGATTACCACCTCCTCGTCTATCATTTCCATAGTTGCGTTCATAATTTCTGTTATTCCCTTGACGTGTGAACAACAACTTCTCACTATTATCTTCCTCACTTCCTTTTCTAAACTTAAGCCTTTCTTCATAAGTCTTAAGTTTTCCAATAATCTCCTCTAATTTTACAGTCTTAAAATCTACAACCATTTCTATTGTTGCTACTACTGGTACAAACTTATCTGGCACTGCATTAAGTAATTTTCGTACTTTTGTTTGTTCATCAATCGTCAATCCACATGTACCAGCCTTTGTAATAATACTCATCAACTTCCCGGCGAATGTATCTATTGATTCATCTTCTTTCATCACAAGTCTCTCAAATTCTGATTTAAGTTGTTGCGAGTGCGCTTGTTGTACATCTTCTGTCCCAATAAATCTAGCCTTTAGTGAATCCCAAATTTCTTTCGCTGTTTCACATCCCGCAACTTGCATTTGCAAATCCTCTGGTAACCCTTGAAATAGGTATGCTGACGCCGAACTATCCTTCTTTACATCAATCTCTTTTGATGTACTTACTCCTTCTACTAAATCCCATACTCCATTTGCCAATAATATCTTTTTCATTCTTAATGCCCATAATGTATAATTCGTATTGTTTAAAACTGGACATTGATATGATGGTAACGATGTGGTGAAAATAACTTTGTTTTCGTTTTTATCTCCCGTCATATCTTTCGATTCTAATAATAGTCGACCTTAAATTCTTCTTTCTAACCACAACAATAATACGCAACTTCTAAAACTAATATAATCTTAATAATAGTCGAACTTAACTTTTTCTGTCTAATCCACAATAACTCTCAAATTCTAAACTTTTCTAATCTAATCTTCTAAAGTAACAAATAACAAATATCTATTCTAATAGATATAAGTAAACAAATATTGAAAATGAATAAAAATTGTTACTTGGGCTTTTCTGTGTGTGGACTCCTTCTCTTAAAATGACCGTTCCTTTTTTTTATCCCCAAACAAAACCCACTTTCTGCTACTGCTTCTTTCTATCCCCAAATAAACGCTGCTTCTGCTACCTTCTTCTTTCTCCTAGTTTTGATGAACACCACAAATTAGGGCAAAAAATCCCCTTTTTCTTCTTCCTTTTCTGGTTAACGAATTTGCAATCGATGGTGATATGGTTCTTGTTTCAATTACACGGCGGTGGTGGTTTTTCCTTTCTTCTCCAGCGGTGGTGATTCGGTTACTGTCGTCTTTATCTTCTCCGGCAAACACACGGCGGCGGTAAAACACAACCGGTATGTTTCTCTCTTTCTCTGATTCGATCTTCTCTTTTTCTTGGAACGATTCCCTGAATCGTTATTCTTTTTTCTGTCTCCGGTTCCCTGAACCTTTTGGCTCTGATGCCACTGTTAGTCTAATCTTGTGAACAATCGGATATAATAATAACACACTGACTTTTTATTTGATGTATGCAATTGTTATTTTACAGACTTGGTTTACATGGGTATTTATAACCCATCAACCGACACTATGAACCAACATAACGGTTCATTAATAGACACAACTTATCACTAAACAACATAACGTTTCTATAACTACCATAACCGAACAAACGGTTATTTACTTTGTTCTTGTTATTCTAGGACCCTATACTTTATACATATACATAAACGACTCTTTTGACTTTTGTGTTTGACTTTCATGGATTATATAAATTAGTATCCAATAGTGTGTTAGATGCAGACAGGTATGTCCTCGTGTCTGTTTACATACCTGCATATTCTAAGAACTCAAACTTGCCACAATTTTTCTTTTCAATGACATAGCTTACATACATTGACAAAATTTTCTAGGGTTTTTTTTTTTTTTTTTTTTTTTTTGAAATTCTTGTGATTTATATATATAGAAAGCATAGGCAGTGCAGACGTGTAGTAAGTTTATTTGTTTTAATAACTATTCAATTGACACATGCAGACTCTAAGGCACTACTATAATATATAAAAGTTTGACTTGCGATGTATGTATAAATTTATTATTACAAAATAGTTTAATATCTGTTCTTTAGGAGTTTTTAAGCATTTGAAACACATGAACTTTGGGTGACGGTCAACATGTCTAACCCTTTCCATTAGAATATATGTTCTTAATAAACGCATTTGGCTTGCTAATATAACCCTACGCTTTTCACTTACTATACGATGTATCTGTTGGTGCACAACTGATTCATAACGTAATATTTTGTATGTTTTTTTGTAGTGTAAGAATCGCCGTTATTTAAGACAAGGCTAGTCCTGTGGCTCGGTGCTGGACAGGTTTGGACGTAGTCTGTGTAAGCTGAATTGAGAAAGCCAAGTGGATTTTGTTACGTATGTTTTTTCTTTAGTGGTTTATTTTACCTTTGATACCAACTGAGTTTGGATCACGGCAGAATGTGTAGTTTTGATCATTGATTTTCCTTTTCAACGACATTTTTATCTCTTAAATAAAGTTCCTTAGAATGTGTAATATTGATCTCTTAATTCAAGTAATTTAGGACATACACTCTTTGATTTATTTTGGCTATGGTTAGGGGACTGCAAAACTCAGGACAACCTTGTGCAGTGAATAGAAACCATACTGAATCTGCACTTATACATGCTACCATTCATTATGTGTGGGTTTATCCGTTGCTTACTAAGTTGGATGTTCTGTCCAAGTTTATTTTGTTGCGTAATTTTTTTAATACTAGATTTAAATGTGAAATTAAGTCATTTCACTTATACACTCTACCATTCAGTATGTGTGGGCATATCCGTTACTTAATAAGTTGGATGTTTTGTCTAATATTACTTTACGAAATTGACCATCGCACATGCATTTTTCTAAAATGAACTTTTAAATATTATCCGTTAGATTGATTAGTATATTACTTTTTAACCATACACGTGTATGACAACAAGTGTTGGGCAAGTGTTGGGCAAGTCTTGAGCTGGGGCGAGAGCTGGGCGAAGTGTTGGGCGAGTCTTGAAGCTGAGCGAGGGCTGGGCGAGTGGGTTAAACGTTGGGCGAGCATGCAAGGCTCGAGTGCTAGGCGAGTGGGTTAAATGTTGGGCGAGCAAGCTGGGCGAGTTGACTATTGAAAAGTAGGCGATTAGTTGGGCGATTGCTAGGCGATATAAAAGTTTACGCACATTTGGTAGGGGATCATTTAATACATAGGCGAATACAAACCTCTCTAGGCGACGATTAACTTTCTAAGTGGATATCAAGTGGACATAAAAGTAAGTGGACATAAAAGTCTTCATTACACATGTCTCTACCATGTAGTATTAGACTAATATTGGTCGGCCAAGATGTCTTCATATACCAATTTAGACAGTTCATGTTTCGTGGAACTAACCACTTTAACCATCAGATTCAACCATGCAATGACATCCTGACAAAGGCCCTATGGTTCATTTCGGTAAATGTAATGAAATATGTCGGTTTGGTAAATTGAGTATGAAATATGTTTATTTTGGTAATTTGTTTCTTATACACGCTACCATTCATTATGTGTGGGTTTATCCGTTGCTTACTAAATTGGATGTTTTGTCTAAGTTTATTTTGTTGCGTAATTTTTTTAATACTCGATTTAAATGTGAAATTAGGTCATTTCACTTATACACTCTACCATTCATTATGTGTGGGCTTATCCGTTACTTAATAAGTTGGATGTTTTGTATGAGTTTATTTTGTTTCATAATTTTGTTAATACTCAATTTAAATGTGACATTAAGTCATTTCAATGTGACCATAGTGGTGAATTTGACAACCACGCCCTTCAAAAATTGTTAACTACTAAAGGCATTCAATTACAGTTTTCATTCCCTAAAATGGTAACTCTGAACATATGATATGCACGATTAATGAAAAAATTTGGACCTTCCTGCTTCAAACACACATCCTTCCTCACTTTTGGGTTAAAGCATGATGTCCCTCACACTCAGTTGTTTGGTACCAAACCCGCTCTTACATGTCTTTGGTTGCTTGTGTTACCCACATTTGTATGCTAATAACGAACATGAATGTGGTCCATGTTTTTAGGTTACCCATCCGACCATCTTATATATAGATGTCTTGATTTGGATACAAAAAAAAAAAAAAAAAAAAAAAAAAAAAAAATCATTCTTTCCCGCCATGTTACATTTGATGAGATTGTATTTCCTTATGGTTCTAAGACGGACACCTCGCCTCCTTCCTATACATTTTTAGACACGCCTCTGAATTTAGTTAATTAAATCATTAGCACAACCTTGCCAATTTACATAATGAGCCTACTTTACCCATTGTTCTAATGACACCACTTAGTGACATTCGTGTTACTCTAGCCCATCACCCAACTTCAGCCCAACTGCATTTTGAACCACTCCAATAGACCACATTCCACCACACAATAGACCACTCCAATGGCCCAATCGGCTAAACAACTTTCCACTACACAACACACCACTCTAATGGCCTAACCGGTTACTGAGACCCACGACTCACCTCCGAACACTCAGGCCTAAATTCATCCAAACCAAACCAGGTTTATGTTCACCCTATTGTCACTTATTTTTCGTGTCGGGTTTAATCGTCCACATAATCGTCTAACTTTAAATGTGTCAACTATCTCTCTGTTAGTTAAGTTGTATAGTGAAACCTTTAATTACTCTCATTGGTATAATGTTATGTATGATGAATATAATGCACTTATTAAAAGTAATACTTGGACACTTGTGTCGAGACCCAAGGATACGAACATTATTCATTCCATGTGATTGTTTCAACATAAGTATTTAGCAGACGATACACTTAGTCCCTACAAGGCTCGTCTTGTATTGTATGGCTGCACTCAGCAAACTGGAAAAGATATTGATGAGACCTTTAGTCCGGTTGTAAAATCGGCTTCTATTTCGACTGTTCTTAGTCTTGTTGTTTCTCGATATTCGCATGTTCTTAAGCTCGATGTCAAGAATGCATTTCTACATGGGTGTTTATATGAGACTGTTTATATGTATGAGCCTCCTAGTTTATAAGACCCGACACATTCCGATCATGTATGCTTATTACATCAATCTCTATATGGTCTTAAGCAGGGTCTACAGGCTTGGTTTCAGCGTTTTGCTACCTTTATCACCCATGTTGGTTTTTGTCATTCTTGATGTGACTTGTCATTATTCTTATGCAGACATGGAACTAATACTGCTTATATACTTGTGTATGGTGATGATATCGTCTTAGCTGCATCTTCTGCAGCATTATTACAGCAGAATATTACTTCATTACATCAGGAATTTTCTATGACAAATCTTGATTCTCTTAATTATTTTCTTGGTTTTTGGTTTCTGCGATGTTCTTATCACATAAGAAGTATACTTCTGAGCTTCTTGAACGGGCTTACATGGTTCGGTGTAATCCTTGTTGGAAACTTGTTTATACTAAGTCCAAATTAGGAGCTGATGGGGATCATTTATCTTATCCGACTTTATATTGTAGTCTTGCATGTGCTATTCAGTATCTTACCTTTACTTGCCATAATATATGTTATGTTGTCCAACACGTTTGTTTATGTATGCATGATCCTAGGGAGTCTCATTTTTCTGCTCTAAAGAGGATTTTGTAGTATGTTCGTTGTACTTTAGATTATGGATTACAACTATACTCCTCCTCTACTATGTCTCTCTATGACATCTAGTTGTTTTTTTTTCTTGGCACCTTACTTTCTTGGTCTTCTAAGCACCAAGTAACACTTTCTCGATCCATTGCTAATGCCGAATATCGTGGTGTTGCCAATTCAGTTGTTGAGACTTGTTGGTTTAGGAATTTGTTACACAGGCTTCATATGCCTTTGTCTTCTGCTACTTTGGTATATTGTGAAAATGTTTGTATTGTTTATTTATCATCTAATCCAACTCAACATCAAAGGACGAAGAACATTGAGATTGATATTCATTTTGTTTGTGATTTGGTTTCTCTAGGTCAGGTTCATGTTCTTTGATGAGCCGAAAAATGAACCACTTTTAGGGGGTCATTTAAGCCCCGGAATTGAATTTATTTGATCAAATATTACCCTAAATCGTTCCTTTTGTGATTTTAGGTACTTTGGGTGTGAAATCTGGAAAAAGAAGCAATTCGAACGTTTTTGGAGCATAAAAGTGAAGAAAACGCCAAAGACTTAATTTTCCAAACTGAGAACAGTACCTGACGGCGTCAAGAGGAAAATCATGACGGCGTCAAGGGTAAAATTGGTGACGATCCAGTACAAACCTGACGGCGTCACAACACGGGCGTCAAGAGTTAATTTTTTGACGGCCTGCATAAGGAGATTACATGACGGCGTCAGACCCAGATCTAGGCAGTCCGAGGAACTATTTGGCGGCGAGATGACGGCGTCAGACATTTGTTCTTGACGCCGTCACCTTCTAAACTCTATATATAGTTTTCTATTTTTCATTCATTAAGAGGAACTTGTGTGGAGAAACCCTAGGGCCGAACTTTGTGAACCCTAGCTCGTATTTTACAGTATATTCAAGGGTTTTCACCCCTTGAATCCTTTCATGTGCTATTAAGATAAGTCTTCTCTTAATTCAATCAATATGTCTATGTGTTGGTTTTCTATATCTTGTGCTTGTCTTGATTTCAACATGCTAGGCTAGATCTATCTTGTGTTTGCTTAGATCTAATGAAACCTAGATGTTAATTATGTGTTGATTACTTGTTTATGGTTGTATTGGATGAATGATTTTAATGTTAGGCTTAAGAAAACTGGCAGATCTCCATTGTGTAACATGATTGAACGTCTTAGGAAACATGAACCAATGTGTACTAGGTTTTATTGGTTGTATTTAATACATGAGTAAATTCTAATGATCCCATGTTAGGAGCTTCTTAGCCGGCTCGACATAGGAGTGAAGTAGGCACTCATAGGATTGGGGAAGTAAGTACGCCACCCCATGAATGGTATTAAGGAATACAATCCGTCATCCACGCAACTATAACAAGTAATTAACGTGTAAAAGATATCTAGGGAGTAGTGAAATCTAAGTAAACACATTTCTCCCACATATTGCTCACAACTTTAGTATAATATAGTTTATTTTCATTTCTAACATTTTATTTTGATTGCATCTTAGTATTGGGTTAGTTGATTAGCAACTAATTCCGCCCAAATCCTTCAAACCCGAGATTTTTACTTGCTTTCCTAAAAATTATAAAAATACAAAAAGAATCATCCTTCGTCTCTAGACCTAGTCTTTAGGTTTTCTAATCCTAGCGACACGATTCCTAGCTGAAGGATCAATCCCCCGGTACTTGTCATTATACTATACTACATCGATCAGGTACACTGCCTGGTGGGGGTTGTAAGCTTCTCGAGATCCCTCGAGAGGTAAAACCTGGTGCAAACCCCACGCATCAAGTTTTTGGCGTCGCAGCCCGGGGAATAGTTATTGTCTAGGTTAGAATCTCTTTTTATTAGGTCTACTTGCTAGATTCCTTTCTAGTAGGATTTTATTTTTAATTTTTAGGTTCTTTTTAGTCTATCTTATTTCTTTGTGTTTTTGTTCGTAACTCTTCACCACCCGACATCATGAACGATGGGAACATCTTTGAACCCGTCATCCCACCACAACAAAACCCACCACTAGAACCTCTTAGGCCCCGAACCTTAGGAGAGTATTCCCGACCTAGCCACCAAGGCTACCGAAACACCATTGAGCTCACCGGAGCCAATGTGACCCCCTTGCGATCCGACACCATCCGGTTGGTGCAAAGTGGATGTGCATTCCATGGACTTCGTTCCGAAGATCCAAATCAACATCTCAAGGACTTCCTTAAAATCGTAGATTCCATAGACCTAGATGTTGCAACTAGAGAGACAACTCGATTACGCCTATTCCAATTCTCTCTACGTGATCAAGCGAGTCAATGGCTTGAACGTTTACCTGCGGGATCCATCACCTCATGGGATGATCTTACCAATCGCTTCCTTACCCAATTCTTCCCACCAGGGAAGACTGCAATGCTTAGAAATGACATTTTGATGTTTGAACAACATCAGGGTGAAACTTTCTACGAAGCATGGGCTCGTTTTAAGAATCTCCTTCATAAGGTCCCTCATCATGGTATAAACCTTTGGTTATTAGTTCAGATTTTCTACGACCATGTTGACTATCACACTAAACGTACAATCGATAGGGCCGCGAGAGGTGGATTGCGTGATAAGAATGCTGAGGAGTCCTGGGCAATTATTGAAGAGCTTTTCGCCGATAATCAAGAGATGTGGGAGTTTAATCATACTATAAAAGCGGCCATCAACGCAATCTCAACACCTGAAGGGACTACCAAAATCCCTGATGAACTCCTATGCAAACTCGAGGCGAAAGTTAACTATTTTGAGGAAAGGCAAAGGAGACCCCTGAGTCCTAGGCGGGCTACTGCCAATTCTGTCTCGAAAATGACTCCAACACCGTTATCAGAGTCACCCTCTAGAGAGAATGTCGAGACTTTTCAAAACTATGCCTCACCTTATTCCCCTCCCGAGAAACTTAGCCCGGAGTTTGAAGCTAGAATGAGAGAATACATGGCAACTCATTCAGATCGGCTCGCTAGATTCGAGGAAGCAGTTTATAAGCAAAAAGAGGAGATGCAAGAGAAAATGAATGAGATGATGAGTCTATTGGAGGAGTATGCCAACCAGAGAACCCCCGAGAGGATGTTACTAAGGAAAGAAAGTGTCGTCCCCACTACCCGATTTGTTAATTCCATCACAATTGTCCACGAGGATAATGAGAAGGTAGAAACCCCTACTGAACAAACCTTAGAAGAGCCACCAAAATCCCAATCTCTAAGTTACTACCTGAAACATGATATAAACGAAAACACTATAACAAATTGGATAAAGGGTGACGGGCGTAACCAACCTTCCAAACAAGGTTTTGAGAAGGAGGAAGGGGAAAAAGATGAGTATGATACGTTACCTGGGGGGCCAATATTCGAGAAACTATTGGTACAAAAAGTGGCTATGAAGCAGTTGGCGTGTGGGAACTTTGAGATACCAGCTAGCATCGGGGATTTGAAATATCTTTGTGCTTTCGCCGACCAAGGATCAGAAGTAAATCTTATGCCCCTAACTATTTACATCCAACTAACGTCAAAAATACTAGCCCCCACTCGTGTTAGGCTGTCACTAGCTGGACACTCTTACGTATACCCCCTAGGAATCGCAGAAGATGTGTTAGTTAATGTCGCAGGATTCATGTACCCCGTTGATTTTATGATCATCGATGATAAGGGAGATGGGAGCATGCCAATAATCCTTGGGGCACCATTCCTCACCACCGCTAGGGCTGTCATTAAGTATGAAGGCAGGAAAATTGAGCTTAAATCAGGAAAAAGAAAGATTAGCTTCCCCATGACCCCGCGATGTGGGCATGAGAGTTTCGGTTGGAGAAAGCTCAAAAACAACATTGACATGTCACCTATTCGTGTTCGAGAGAAAATACTTGCATGAGAGGCAAGAATCAAAAGCTACAAGGAGGCTAAACATGGAAGAAGCATAAGCAATGAAGTTCATGTCGAGTTCGAACACAATCGACCAGCAGAAAGCCATGTACCATTCGAGGAAGGGAACGTAGTACTCTTAAGACACTTGGAAATAACGATACCACCCGATAAACCGAGTCCCTGGTGGTATGGGTCTTTCACAATTGAGAGCATGAGCCAAGATGGGATAGCTAGCCTGAGAAGTAAACTAGGTGGAGAGGTGATTGCAAGTATCGATAGATTGAGGCACTATCACCACAATAGTAATGATCACAACTACATGGGGTACATCATATCAAGGGATGAGGTCACGTAGTAACCCATGACCTTGAGTCTAGCTACAAGACTCGTAAATAAAGAAAAGCGCTTCTTGGGAGGCAATCCATGCTTTGTGTGATTTTTATTTTTGTTTGTTTGTTATTTGCTTCTGTATGCATGCTTTATTTTTATTGTTGGTAGATCATGTTTCAAAACTAAATAGTGGAAATACTTTACTTTGTTGTTTGGCCTAGTTTTAACTTCACCTAAAGGTATTTTTGCAAAAGATGAGTGTAAGGGGAAACCCCAAATATGTTTTTAAGAAACAAAAACCAATCATGATTCTCCACAATATTAAATGAACATGTATATTCGTATTTGCTAGAGTCAAATGCTTGTATCGAGTCATAATGAAGTTTTGCAGGATTTTCCAGGAAGTAGGACCAAGTTTTTCTAGAAATTTTCCGGAAACTTAACATAAGAATTTCTGCAGGTCACTTCTGACGGCGTCACGAGTTTACTCTTGACGGCGTTATGTGTAAAAATCTGGAAATTTTACCGGTTTTGTTTTTCTAACGGAGTCTTAAAGTTTTTGTTGAATTATTAGTTTTATAATCTCCAGGAAATCTGCAAACATCATTCCACAAGCATTATATCTTATTTTTTTTTTCTAGGATTTAGTAACATATGTAGAATGCCGCCGATTTTATACGAGATTGCCTTGTCTGTTTTCTCAGGATTTACAGGTTATGTATGACAAGAAGATGATTTATTTTTCTGGAAGGGAAGCTTTGATTGTTCATTTCCTTGGAGGAAGATTTAACCTGGCCACCTTATTATCCATACCGAGCGAATCAGGGGAGTATTTGATTTCATTCTTTTTACTTATTTCACTTTTACATTCTTTACTTGAACATTGGGGACAATGTTCATCCTAAGTGTAAGGGGAGGGTAAAATGATGATACCTTACAAATACACTTTCGCTTGAGTTTGTTTGTTTGATAGTAGATGTGTAATAAAACTATGAGAAATACTTGTTAGTGCAATTTTAGCGCCAAATTTAAAATTTTTTACAACATTTAGGAGTGAAACTTTAGCCATAGCAAGCGTCTCATGGATAGGAGATTGTATGACTAGCACAAAACCGTACCATTCAGAAAAATTTTCCACCCAAATATGTGAGGTTCGCCTTTAGATTTGATAGGAAAAGCATTTACTATTAGTGCTTATGAGTGTACCGGTAGCATTTAGATTCTAGAACTTGCGTTAGTGATGCATCCCGAAACCGCTAGTGAGACTACATTCATGTGGTAGGATTTACTACATGATAAGAGGCATTAGGATCACCCTTGTGTTAAACCCGTATTATAATTACTTGACCATTTAAGTCATATCATTTGGCTAGTTAAGTCAACTAATTTTTCCCACACCCTTAACGTTGTACTCATTTTTAGTACACGAAACCCCTAGTACACCCCTCCGAGCCTATCTTTTCGTTTCAAACATTAAGCATTTTACTTAAATGAAAAATTTGTTACACCCCACTTAAATGTACACCCAAATCGCCTTAGCCTTCCGTGTATGCACTCATCTTTAGTGCATTATTGTTATTTGTTAAACCCTAAGTTAATTATCTAATTGATTACATGGTTGCTAAGTCAAGTCATATCCTTGTACATATTGTTTTGAGACGATTGGGACTCATGGGTAAAGTACTTGTTTTATGGAGTAATGGGGAAGAACATCATATATTACCCCCGTATGTGCGTTAATCTTAAACGTACTCCAAGTGTTTTGATTATCTTAATTCGAGTCATTAGATTAGTTTATTGTAAAGTATGTAAAAATTCAAGTGTAAGGGAAATGTTCATTCCCTATGATGTATTATTTTAGATGGTAGGGTAAGAGTGTATGAAATGAAAAAAAAAAAAAAAAAAAAAAAAAAAAAAAAAAAAAAAAACGGACTACCATCCCTTTTCATTCTATGTTCATTTTATGTTTTTGTTATTTCTCATTTATTAGCTTAAGTCGAGTCTAGTCTTGGCTTAGCAACGCCATATTGTACATGCAATTAACCAAGATTGTTAACTCGCCACCAGTAAAGACTGCCTATATCCAACAAAACCGTGTATCTCATATCCCTACACCTAACGTTACAACCCTTTAAAAGACCTCTTTGATAGTTTATCCTAGGTGCTTACGCCATGTGGTGGAGGTTTGATCCTTTCCCAAGCCTATGGTAATCTATTTTGCTATGACAGGTAGTGAGAGATGTTTTCCATTTCCATATTGTAATTTATACTTTATTACACCCGAGAGATGTGAGTATCTAAACACTATTTGTGAGGTGCTAGTGTATGACCTCCGTGCTTGTCTTTGGTCTTTAGTGGAATGATTATTTGTTGTAATTACTTTTATATTAGTGTTAAATGACCCCTAACTTGTATTTTGATTAGAATAAAAGCGCATTTGCTTGAGGACAAGCAAATCTCAAGTGTAAGGGTATATGATGAGGCGAAAAATGAACCGCTTTTAGGGGGTCATTTAAGCCCGGAATTGAATTTATTTGATCAAATATTACCCTAAATCATTCCTTTTGTGATTTTAAGTACTTTGGGAGTGAAATCTAGAAAAGGAAGCAATTCGGACGTTTTTGGAGCATAAAAGTGAAGAAAACGCCAAACACTTAATTTTCCAAGCTGAGAACAGTACCTGACGGCGTCAAGAGGAAAATCATGACGGCGTCAAGAGTAAAAGTGGTGACGATCCAGTACAAACCTGACGGCGTCACAACAATAGCGTCAAGAGTTAATTTTGTGACGGCCTGCATAAGGAGATTACATGACGGCGTCAGACCCAGATCTAGGCAGTCCGAGGAACTATTTGGTGGCGAGATGACGGCGTCAGACATTTGTTCTTGACGCCGTCACCTTCTAAACTCTATATATAGTTTTCTATTTTTCATTCATTAAGAGGAACTTGTGTGGAGAAACCCTAGGGCCGAACTTTGTGAACCCTAGCTCGTATTTTACAGTATATTCAAGGGTTTTCACCCCTTGAATCCTTTCATGTGCTATTAAGATAAGTCTTCTCTTAATTCAATCAATATGTCTATGTGTTGTTTGTCTATATCTTGTGCTTTTCTTGATTTCAACATTCTAGGCTAGATCTATCTTGTGTTTGCTTAGATCTAATGAAACCTAGATGTTAATTATGTGTTGATTACTTGTTTATGGTTGTATTGGATGAATGATTTCAATGTTAGGCTTAAGAAAACTGGCAGATCTCCATTGTGAAACATGCTTGAACGTCTTAGGAAACATGAACCGATGTGTACTAGGTTTTATTGGTTGTATTTAATGCATTAGTAAATTCTAATGATCCCATGTAAGGAGCTTCTTAGCCGGCTCGACATAGGAGTGAAGTAGGCACTCATAGGATTGGGGAAGTAAGTACGCCACCCCATGAATGGTATTAAGGAATACAATCTGTCATCCACGCAGCTATAACAAGTAATTAACGTGTAAAAGATATCTAGGGAGTAGTGAAATCTAAGTAAACACATTTCTCCACATATTGCTCACAACTTTAGTATAATATAGTTTATTTTCATTTCTAGCATTTTATTTTGATTGCATCTTAGTATTGGGTTAGTTGATTAGCAACTAATTCCGCCCAAATCCTTCAAACCCGATATTTTTACTTGCTTTCCTAAAAATTATAAAAATACAAAAAGAATCATCCCTCATCTCTAGACCTAGTCTTTAGGTTTTCTAATCCTAGCGACACTATTCCTAGCTGAACGATCAATCCCCCAGCACTTGTCATTATACTATACTACATCGATCAAGTACACTGCCTGGTGGGGTTGTAAGCTTCTCGAGATCCCTCGAGAGGTAAAACCTGGTGCAAACGCCACGCATCATTCTTCATGTGGCTTTTTGTTATGAGTTTGCTGACATTTTCATGAAAGGGCTTCCTTCTGCTTTATTTGATGAGTTTCGTTTCAGTTTGAGTGTTCGTCCTTCTCTCACTCCAATTGAAGGAGACTGTTAGTGGGTAGTTAGTATTTGTTTAATATTGCACTATGCTCATTTTATTCTAATCATGCCTAACCTGATTTATTATTATTTTTAGGTTTATGTGGATTCATTCATTGGAATTGATTAATTAATCACATATTGCAACGGGTGCCCTTGAAAAATAAACTTTGATTAATGTATAGGTTTAGCCTCCTAACCAAATTGCACCCCTAAGGCTTTTACAAAAGACTTGAGGTTTATCAAGCTTTTCAAAAAGTAGTTGTTGCAACGCAAAAAACTTCATCAAAAAGCTTTTTGAAATAGTGAAAAAGTCTTTCACAACTTTACCCATTGTGGATGCTCCTACTTCGTAATCGCCTATGTTTTACTTTTTCTGTTCTTTTACATGCATTGCATGTGGTCAAAAACCAGAATTCGTCAAGGACGTTACTTCAGTAAACCAAAGATCTTGTGACTTAGAAATACGTGAATGGTCTTTAAATCAAAAGGTTGCGGATTAATTTGAGTCTCGATTTTTGTAGAAATTACTTCCATCTTAGATGTCTCTGTTTTGTATCTTGGTTTCCCTCAAATTTTTTTTTTTTTTTTTTTTTTTTTTTGATCATGCATTGTTTTTCCAAAAATAATAATAATTATAATAATATTAAAATATAAATAAATAAATTATTAGTAATGAACATGAAAAATAGTTTCTAGTAGTAATATAAATCTTTTATATAATAAAACAAAACCCCAAGTAGGGACTTTCGTTTAAAAAAAATCCTTATTAGGTAATATTTTAATTATGATTTTTTAATTATAAATTTATAAATTCGTTTTGTTAATGTACTACACAAGCTGAAGATAAATACAAAAAAGTATAGATAAGATGCAACTATGGCTAGTGACAGTAAGGGGATTCAATCCCCCTACTTTTCCCTGTCACATCAGTTTTCTCTCTCTAGCGACCTGCAGGCGATTCAGTGCCCCAGTAAGGGCGACCATGTGACAACTGGCAATTTAGGGAGACATTTTTGAAACCCGCATTACTTTAAGTTTAATGATTTTTGGATATTTGAAATTTATTCGCGAGAAATTGTAAACTTTGAACTGTGGTTTTGAATTATGTGGTTTCAATGAAATTTAAACTTGACTTATTATTTTGATATGAAATTTATGTTGAGATTATTGATTGAGACGTTTCGTGGCACTACGTTGACTCCGGCACTAGAAATAACCTAACATGACCTAATTTGGGATTTACCGTTTGGTCTATATAATTCTTGAACGTATCGAGAGATTTTTATTATTACAAGATCGAATGTGATTTAATGGTGTCATGTTATTTTGAATTGGTTACGGGTTTGGTCATCGTGTTTCGTGACTCAACACATACTACTACCATTTTACTTCTAATAATAAAGTCAAAAAAAATTTAAAAAAAAAAGTTTTAATTAAAAGGCCATGGGCCGGTTTTTGGTTTGTTGGGTATTACACCCACACGATACAAACACACACAAACATAAAACACAATCATCACCTACACTCTGTCTCCCTCTCAAAATTTATTATCATCACCTCCACCAAACAAACCCTAGCCGCCCTCATCTCTGGCCACCACAGCCACCACACCGCCGCCTCCCATAACACACCACCACCATCATTCGAACCCCCATCATCTCATCTCTTTGATCTACTATCACACTCGCCCTAGCCCCCTAATTTTACTCTCGTTACCACCTCAAAATCACCACATCTTTTATATTTTTTTGGAGCTCTCACGTCTTGGTCTTGTAAAATCGAAGGTAGGACTAGTCACAAGAGACTTGTGACTCGTATTTGAATGAAACGCAACCCACGGGTCGCGAGTTATAATTATTTTCGTTGGGTTTTGATTAAAAACGTGATATATAAGTGGGTTTTGAGTAAAAACGTGATGATAAACAAGTTTGGTATCCGGGTTTCTTGTTTCTTGGTGAGGTCGAGACCTAACCGAGAGCTTTTGCTCTCGGCTTGAGTCATTTTCGAGTTATGTTGGCTTCTTGATGATTTTTGGCCATGAGTTGTTGATAACTAGAGTTTTGATTATATATTTTGAGGTTTTTGATCCATTCTTGGACTTGGAAGTCATTGATTGTTGTTGTTGTTGTGATGCCGTGAACCTTGAGGTTCGGTTTGGTTTTGGTTCGAGCTCAATTGAGCTAGCCGAGACCCTAGAGGTCTCGGGTGGGACCCACACGTATTGTGGTGAACTTTGACCCGGGTTTGACTTGGTAGGTCAACCCGTATAATTGAGTTTGATTTGGTTGTGGTATTATTTGTATGATTTTTCTTATTGTTGGTTATTATTATTTTTGGTTTCATATATATTTATATATGAGATTGATGATGAGATTGTTCGGACTATTGGTTATGATTATGGAGTTGTGTTGGCGAAGGTGATATGAAAACCGATTGTGAGACGGTTATTTAGAATGATGAAGATAGGTTAGAAAGGTGCCGTAGACGGATCTTATTGTTGTAGCATGTGATTATGGGACTTGATGACGAAGATGGATTACTTTTGGTTGTGATTGATATTATTACTTTGGACTTTTGGTTGTGCGAGTTGAAGTCACGTGGACTTTCTAGTCAACGATTGACTTCGGAAAAACGCGTTAACACTTGGATTTGGACAATGAGTCGAGGGTGATGACTCGGACATTTGACTCATCTTATATAACTCGACGTTAATAATAATCAAACTTAATAATAACAACTCGTAACAATTATATTAATAATATAAACATTTATATAAATATATAAATGTGAAAACGTATATATATTTATACAAGTGCCTATATTAAGAATAAAATGATCACGAGTATTAAAATAATAATGTGACGATAAATATTATACTATGAAAGTAGTATAATAAATGTCGGGAACGTTATTATAAACAAACAATTATAAATGGCGTTATAATTATAACGTTGGATTTTATACGAAATGAAATGCTTTTTGGAAGATAAAACGGGAAACTTACGAGTTATACGAGGTCGAGGTCACTTGAGTCCAAGTGGGTCATATTATTCATTTATGACTTTTGTGCTTGTCACGGATACGTGACGTTAATATATTCGTTTTCTATAACTACGTAACTTATTTGATCGACGGATTAAATAGGACTTACTTGGTTATATTAAAAGGGTATATTGATGGGTATTGTATCCTACGACGCCCATAGGTTGTGGTATGTGTACGAGAGTAATGAGCTACTAAATATCTCATGAGGTTTACCAAATTGACGAATTTGGTAAGTTTGACGATATATTTTAGGGAACTTATTAAACTTATATACTTACCATATAGTATTCTACATGCTATGTGACTTAGCTGTTGGGTATGATCTTGGAATAATATATTAGGTAAATAAGTCGTGGAAGAGTACCAAGTCGATGGATTTGATAAACTTCGATGATTTATTTAAATAATATATTAGACTAATATTAGACCCGTAGATTGTTATTATTAGTTCTTTTCGTTGTGATTTCTTGGTTTGAGTTGTGTCGACCTCCCACCCGCATGGATACCAAACGCCAAACTTCTACGAGAATAATACGAGAAATGGATTTTTGGAAAGTAAAAAGGAATACGTTCGGGATTGGGAATATTTGATTTTGAGGAAATGATTCTGAAAATAGTTTATATTGTTAGGAAGTGCCGAGTCCGTAGTTGCCGTCTTTTGAGTTGTGATACATCTTACTCCTACCGGTTTCTTTGTGCTGATATCTAGACTTGAGGTGAGTCATAGCCCCACTTTTACTTTTGAACTTTGTTTTCAATATTTGGGGTGAGAAACGTGCAAATTGTTTTATGTGGACTTTTATCGCTTTTTATTTAAAACTTGCTATGCTAATAGAACTAGGTAGGTTATAGCGCATGTCGTATCCTTACGAATGCATGAACATGTCGTATCCTTACGAATGTTAGGCATGTCGCATCCTTGCGAATGCATATTGATTTGGTTTGGTTTTGGACTATAATGTGTGCACCACAGGTTTGGTTTAGTGATTCGAGGCCTAGTCTATCTAGCAATCGCTTTGCGTATATGTCCACTTGATCAAATTAAGAATTTAAACCTATGATCTCACCAGTGAAAGCTGACTTTTAGCGCGTTTTCTCAGGTAATTAAGTATGATTTTGGATGCTTGGATTGGAGGCTTGGCTTGGCAACCTGGTTTAAGGATCTATTTTTCTCAAACTTTGATATGTATTGTGGACCTACGTTTGTTTCTTTTGGGCCTTACTTTGGATAAATTTGAGATGAATGTAAACTTTAAAAACCCCGTTTGGTTGTGTTTTACTTATGTTTACTTTATGTCGTTCTTTTATGACTTGTGATGGATACCAATCCCCGTAGCACCCCGAAAGCTTGATTAGTCTTCCGTTGTACCAAATTTTAGGGGTGTTACAAATTGGTATCAGAGCCAATGTTATAGAGAACTAGGTAATAAACACCTTAACTATAACCGATGTTTATAGAAAACGATCCTCGACCAATGCCCGCCAAGCCGAAGTATCTTCGATTTTATTGAGGTATTATGAGATAATGATTAGATATGAGATTTTGAGATGATTTGAGAATTTTGGATATATTGATTTTGCGATATGATGGCGTTTTAGGGAATTATGTGGCTTATTTTTTTTAGAAATGTTTTTAGTAATGCGGTATTAAAAATCTTTCTTGGAATTATATGATTGGGATATTTATGATGATTTGATACGGTATTTTGAGTTCGCGGTTTAGTTGTTTTGAAATACTTACACCTACCCTACGCCGTTGTCACAGACAATGGCCTCCCATACATTCGATGTTTCTGAGGATCTTCTAGCCGATCCATTCCGCCCAGCACAGATCACCATGGCTCCTGATGATCCTTACAGGATAGCCATGCATTCAGCTACTTCATCACCGACAGCAGTTACTTCTGCACCACCTGCTTCATCTACTTCTCAGGGACCCTCATCTTCTTTGGGGCTTCCTGGTACTTTGAGACAGCTTACACTTCATCAGGCTTTGGCTCGTGTGGCTCCACGTTTTGCCCATCGAGCTACGACACGCATGTCTGTGTGCCCTTCGTCACCACCCTTGCACTTTGATGTTCACGCTCTTCTGTCAGATGCATCATCCACATCATTCCGTCGTCGTCCTAGATCACCTACCCTATCACCACATGGTTCACCTATTCGGAGACGACGGTTGATGGAGTACCCCTCAGATGAGGAGGAGGAGTACGAGGGTGAGGAGGAGGCTGATGACCCTCAGGAGGCTGAGCAGGGGGATGATGACCCACAGGAGGGTGAGGAGGAGGATGATCCTCAGGAGGAGGAGATGCCTGATGATGATGGTTCGCCAGCACATTCAGCTCATGCCGAGGAGCCCGATTCTCCGATACATCCATTAAAGCCGGTTTCACCTGATCACCCGTTTTTGTTTGATTCACCACCTGGTAGTCCCATGGCGTCGGACGCACCATCTGAGATATCTGCTGAGCCTGCAGATTTGGGTGAGACTGGTAGGATTTGGACTCGGATTACCGCACAGGGCGAGAGGATCTCACAAATGGCTGATCGTCTTGAGATGGTTATTGGAGAGTTTATTCCTGAGTTGAGAGTTGATATGACTACTATCGTAGGCAGGACAACAGCGATTAGGAGAGGTATGATGGAGATACATGAGCAGATAGAGAGTCTGTAGAGAGGTTTCATCACGGCTCGCGAGGCAGATCGCAAGCTGTGGCAGAGAAACACGGAGTTGGAGAAGGAGGTAGCAGACCTCAGGAGAGATAATGATACTCACAGTGTCGAGTTGGGATCGTTATGGAGGGAGTTGGATGGTTTGAGGTCGGAGCTGAGGAGTCTATGCCAGCATAGTGGCTAGATAGTTGGATTATGTTGTCATGTTGCTTTTTGAACCAAGGAGTGCTTGGCTAGAAAAGCTAGTTATCTTATCTTTGATGTATTTCAGTTGTATGTTCGTCTCGTTTGGAACGATTAGTATCCTTTATGTCTTTTTGATGCGTGGGGTTTGCACCAGGCTTTACCTCTCAAGGGATCCTGAGAAGCTTACAACCCCCACCAGGCAGTGTACCTGATCGATGTAGTATAGTATAATGACAAGTACCGGGGGATTGATCGTTCAGCTAGGAATAGTGTCGCTAGGATTAGAAAACCTAAATACTAGGTCTAGAGATGAGGGATGATTCTTTTTGTATTTTTATAATTTTTAGGAAAGCAAGTAAAAATCTCGGGTTTGAATGATTTGGGCGGAATTAGTTGCTAATCAACTAACCCAATACTAAGATGCAATCAAAATAAAATGCTAGAAATGAAAATAAACTATATTATACTAAAGTTGTGAGCAATATGTGGGATAAATGTGTTTACTTAGATTTCAATACTCCCTAGATATCTTTTACATGTTAATTACTTCTTATAGTTGCGTGGATGACGGATTGTATTCCTTAATACCATTCATGGGGTGGCGTACTTACTTCCCCAATCCTATGAGTGCCTACTTCACTCCTATGTCGAGCCGGATAAGAAGCTCCTAACATGGGATCATTAAAATTTACTCAAGCATTAAATACAACCAATAAAACCTAGTACACATCGGTTCATGTTTCCTAAGACGTTCAAGCATGTTACACAATGGAGATCCGCCAGTTTTCTTAAGCCTAACATTGAAATCATTCATCCAATACAACCATAAACAAGTAATCAACACATAATTAACATCTAGGTTTCATTAGATCTAAGCAAACACAAGATAAATGTAGCCTAGCATGTTGAAATCAAGACAAGCACAAGATATAGACAACCAACACATAGACATATTGATTGAATTAAGAGAAGACTTATCTTAATAGCACATGAAAGGATTCAAGGGGTGAAAACCCTTGAATATACTGTAAAATACGAGCTAGGGTTCACAAAGTTCGGCCCTAGGGTTTCTCCACACAAGTTCCTCTCTAATTAATGAAAAATAGAAAACTATATATAGAGTTTAGAAGGTGACGGCGTCAAGAACAAATGTCTGATGCCGTCATCTCGCCGCCAAGTATTTCCTCGGACTGCCTAGATCTGGGTCTGACGCCGTCATGTAATCTCCTTATGCAGGCCGTCAAAAAATTAACTCTTGATGCCCTTCTTGTGACACCGTCAGGTTTGTACTGGATCGTCACCACTTTTACTCTTGACGCCGTCATGATTTTCCTCTTGACGCCGTAAGGTACTGTTCTCAGCTTGGAAAATTAAGTCTTTGGCGTTTTCTTCACTTTTATGCTCCAAAAACGTCTGAATTGCTTCCTTTTCCAGATTTCACTCCCAAAGTACCTAAAATCACAAAAGGAACGATTTAGGGTAGTATTTGATCAAATAAATTCAATTCCGGGCTTAAATATCCCCCTAAAAGTGGTTCATTTTTCGCCTCATCATATACCCTTACACTTGAGATTTGCTTGTCCTCAAGCAAAAGCGCTTTTATCCTAGTCAAAATACAAGTTAGGTGTCATTTAACACTAATATAAAAGTAATTACAACAAATAATCGTTCCACTAAAGACCAAAGACAAGCACGGAGGTCATATACTAGCACCTCACAAATAGTGTTTAGATACTCACACCTCTTGAGTGTAATAAGGTATAAATTACAATATGAAAATGGAAAACATCTCTCACTACCTGTCATAGCAAAGTAGATTACCATAGGCTTGGGAAAGGATCAAACCTCCATCACATGGCGTAAGCACCAAGGATAAACTATCAAATAGGTCTTTTAAAGGGTTGTAACGTTAGGTGTAGGGATATGAGATACACGGTTTTGTTGGATATAAGCAGTCTTTACTGGTGGCGAGTTAACAATCTTGGTTAATTACATGTACAATATGGCGTTGCTAAGCCAAGACTAGACTCGACTTAAGCTAATAAATGAAAAATAACAAAAACATAAAATGAACATAGAATGAAAAGGGATGGTAGTCCGTATGTTTTTTTCTCTTTTTCTTTTTCTATTTTTTTTTCTTTTCTTTTTCTTGTTTTTTTGATTTTTTTTCTTTTCATACACTCTTACCCTACCATCCAAAATAATACAACATAGGGAATGAACATTCCCCTTACACTTGAATTTTTACATACTTTACTGTAAACTAATCTAATGACTCGAATTAAGAAAATCAAAACACTTGGAGTACTTTTAAGATTAACGTACATATGGGGATAATATATGATGTTCTTCCCCATTACTCCATAAAATAAGTACTTTACCCATGAGTCTCAATCATCCCAAAACAATATGTACAAGGATATGACTCGACTTAGCAACCATGTAATCAATTAGATAATTAACTTAGGGTTTAACAAATAACAATAATGCACTAAAGATGAGTGCATACACGGAAGGTTAAGGCGATTTGGGTGTACATTTAAGTGGGGTGTAACAAATTCTTCCTTTAAGTAAAATGCTTAAAGTTAGAAACGAAAAGATAGGCTCGGAGGGGTATACTAGGGGTTTCGTGTACTAAAAATGAGTACAACGCTAAGGGTGTGGGAAAAATTAGTTGACTTAACTAGCCAAGTAACATGACTTAAATGGTCAAGTAATTATAATACGGGTTTAACACAAGGGTGATCCTAATGCCTCTTATCATGTAGTAAATCCTACTACACGAATGTAGTGTCACTAGCGGTCTCGGGATGCATCACTAACGCAAGTTCTAGAATCTAAATGCTACCGGTACACTCATAAGCACTAATAGTAAATGCTTTACCTATCAAATCTAAAGGCGAACCTCGTATATTTGGGTGGAAAATTTTTCTGAATGATACCGTTATGTGCTAGTCATACAATCTCCTATCCAGGAGATGCTTGCTATGGCTAAAGTTTCACTCCTAAATATTGTAAAAAAAAATTTAATTTGGCGCTAAAATTGCACTAACAAGTATTTCTCATAGTTTTATTACACATCTACTATCAAGCAAACAAACTCAAGTGAAAGTGTATTTGTAAGGTATCATCATTTTACCCTCCCCCTACACTTTAGGATGAACATTGTCCCCAATGTTCAAGTAAAGAATGTAAAAGTGAAATAAGTAAAAAGAATGAAATCAAATACTCCCCTGATTCGCTCGGTATGGATAATAAGGTGGCCAGGTTAAATCTTCCTCCAAGAAAATGAACAATCAAAGCTTCCCTTCCAGAAAAATAAATCATCTTCTTGTCATACATAACCTGTAAATCCTGAGAAAACAGACAAGGCAACCTCGCATAAAATCGGCGGCAATCTACATATGTTACTAAATCCTAAAAAAACAAAATAAGATATAATGCTTGTGGAATGATGTTTGCAGATTTCCTGGAGATTATAAAACTAATAATTCAACAAAAACTTTAAGACTCCGTTAGAAAAACGAAACTGGTAAAATTTCCAGATTTTTACACATGACGCCGTCAAGAGTAAACTCGTGACGCTGTCAGAAGTGACCTGCAGAAATTCTTATGTTAAGTTTCCGGAAAATTTCTAGAAAAACTTGGTCCTACTTCCTGGAAAATCCTGAAAAACTTCATTATGACTCGATACAAGCATTTGACTCTAGCAAATACGAATATACATGTTCATTTAATATTGTGGAGAATCATGATCGGTTTTGTTTCTTAAAAACATATTTGGGGTTTCCCCTTACACTTATCTTTTGCAAAAATACCTTTGGGTGAAGTTAAGACTAGGCCAAACAACAAAATAAAGTATTTTCACTATTTAGTTTTGAAACATGATCTATCAACAATAAAAATAAAGCATGCATACGGAAGCAAATAACAAACAAACAAAATAAAAATCACACAAAATCATGGGTTGCCTCCCAAGAAGCGCTTTTCTTTATTGACGAGTCTTGTAGCTAGACTCAAGGTCATGGGTTACCGTGTATCGCTTATGCTCACATAACCAAGCGTGAGCCATCTAATGGTCGCCTCATCTTTCTTATAATCATCTCCTAACTCTAAACATCCACGATAGTATCTTTTATTCTTTTCATGAGTATATTTAAGCCCTTTTCTCTTATCATTCTCACTTAGCATTTCTATGGGCGGATACCTACTACACTTCTCCATGGAAAAATCCTTGAACCTAGGGTGTGCACGGGGCATTTGGTAGACAAAATCTTCATCCCCATCCGAGAATGTAATTAACCCTTCCATAAGTTTTTCATCAAAGTTGGTCAATCTTTTGAAAGGTTCTCCAAACACAACTTGGGTTAACTTATTATCAATAAATTCTCCTAGATTCTCCATAACCATGAACTCAACGAGATAAACAAAGCTTCCAACAAACACATGTAGTGGTATTGCCCTAGCAATAATATTTTTCCCTTTGTATTCTAACTCATCTACCATGATTTTATTATATTCGTTACGCAAGATTATGTTTATTGGGAGAGATGAGTTAAGATAGGCGTTAAAGCTCCTAAATCCGATCTTACAAGGAAATTGCATGTTGAATGAATTATCACTCTCAATCCTTGTTCTAGGGTCGACATACCTAAGAGGGTTCACTTCCTCTTCCATCCTATCCTCATTAATCACATCACCATCATCAAGATCCTCATCAGAGTCTGAATAGTAAAAAGGACTAGCCCTATAGTCATCATCATGGTCAGACTCATCTAACTCAAAATTATTTTCAAAATGGTGGTTAGGCGAGAGGTTAGGTGGGTTCTCATTTTCCACTAAAGGGATTGGGGAGGGTATTTGGAAAATCCTACGACGAAAAACACGAATAACAGGAATCAAACAATCAATGTTATTGTTATCCATCGAGATAGTTTACAAACAAAGGAAACAAAGAATAAGATAGACTAAAGAGAACCTAAAAATTAAAAATAAAATCTTACTAGAAAGGAATCTAGCAAGTAGACCTAATAAAAAGAGATTCTAACCTAGACAATAACTATTCCCCGGGCTGCGGCGCCAAAAACTTGATGCGTGGGGTTTGCACCAGGCTTTACCTCTCAAGGGATCTTGAGAAGCTTACAACCCCCACCAGGCAGTGTACCTGATCGATGTAGTATAGTATAATGACAAGTACCAGGGGATTGATCGTTCAGCTAGGAATAGTGTCGCTAGGATTAGAAAACCTAAAGACTAGGTCTAGAGATGAGGGATGATTCTTTTTTGTATTTTTATAATTTTTAGGAAAGCAAGTAAAAGTCTCGGGTTTGAAGGATTTGGGCGGAATTAGTTGCTAATCAACTAACCCAATACTAAGATGCAATCAAAATAAAATGCTAGAAATGAAAATAAACTGTATTATACTAAAGTTGTGAGCAATATGTGGGAGAAATGTGTTTACTTAGCTTTCACTGCTCCCTAGATATCTTTTACATGTTAATTACTTGTTATAGTTGTGTGGATGACGGACTGTATTCCTTAATACCATTCATGGGGTTGCGTACTTACTTCCCCAATCCTATGAGTGCCTACTTCACTCCTATGTCGAGCCGGCTAAGAAGCTCCTAACATGGGATCATTAGAATTTACTCATGCATTAAATACAACCAATAAAACCTAGTACACATCGGTTCATGTTTCCTAAGACGTTCAAGCATGTTACACAATGGAGATCTGCCAGTTTTCTTAAGCCTAACATTGAAATCATTCATCTAATACAACCATAAACAAGTAATCAACACATAATTAACATCTAGGTTTCATTAGATCTAAGCAAACACAAGATAAATCTAGGCTAGCATGTTGAAATCAAGACAAGCACAAGATATAGACAACCAACACATAGACATATTGATTGAATTAAGAGAAGACTTATCTTAATAGCACATGAAAGGATTCAAGGGGTGAAAACCCTTGAATATACTGTAAAATACGAGCTAGGGTTCACAAAGTTCGGCCCTAGGGTTTCTCCACACAAGTTCCTCTCTAATGAATGAAAAATAGAAAACTATATATAGAGTTTAGAAGGTGACGGCGTCAAGAACAAATGTCTGACGCCATCATCTCGCCGCCAAATAGTTCCTCGGACTGCCTAGATCTGGGTCTGACGCCGTCATGTAATCTCCTTATGCAGGCCGTCACAAAATTAACTCTTGACGCCCTTCTTGTGACGCCATCAGGTTTGTACTGGATCGTCACCACTTTTACTCTTGACGCAGTCATGATTTTCCTCTTGACGCCGTCAGGTACTGTTCTCAGCTTGGAAAATTAAGTCTTTGGCGTTTTCTTTACTTTTATGCTCCAAAAACGTCTTAATTGCTTCCTTTTCCAGATTTCACTCCCAAAGTACCTAAAATCATAAATGGAACGATTTAGGGTAATATTTTATCAAATAAATTCAATTCCAGGCTTAAATGACACCCTAAAAGTGGTTCATTTTTCGCCTCATCACTTTTGTAGTTGGAACGATGTCTTGATCGCTGTTCGTATGGATGATGGTTATTATATATGAAGTTATGTGGTTTTGGATGTCAAGGAAATTGCATTCCTATTTGTTTGATTGATTTCTTGTGGTATATTGTTGATATTCTACCGATGTCTTGTCTTCATCTATCAAATTCTTGTTGAGCATATGATAAATACTATCAGAGACTCATGAACCTTGTATTGTGTTTCAGATCAATGGCCCCACGACGAAATCCTGTCAGAGCTACCCGAACTGGTCCTGCAGCGACTACCCCTGGTCACCGAGGACGTCGTCCTACTTGAAATGTTGAAACCCCTACTCCTGACAACCTGGACACTACCAATCGCAACAACAGGAATCAAAATGTTGATGTTTAGGGAGACAGTGATCATATTCCACCGAATGCGCCTACTGTGGATCAAGCTATGATCAATAAACTTGTGGAACAACGTGTTGCTGAATTACTAGCTGAACCGAATCATTCCAACAACTCTGTTGGAACTTTTCCACCTGTTCGTACTAATGGATGTAATTACAAGGAGTTCTGAATCTGTGGACCCATTGAGTTTGGTGGATGATACGTGGGAATCGCACCAGGCTTTACCTCTCAAGGGATCTTGAGAAGCTTACAACCCCCACCAGGCAGTGTACCTGATCGTTGTAGTATAGTATAGTGACAAGTACCGGGGGATTGATCGTTCAGCTAGGAATAGTGTCGCTAGGATTAGAAAACCTAAATACTAGTTCTAAAGGTGAGGGGTGATTATTTTTGTATTTTTATACTTTTTAGAAAGCAAGTAAAAATCTCGGGTTTGAAGGATTTAGGCGGAATTAGTTGCTAGTCAACTAACCCAATACTAAAGATGCAATCAAAATAAAATACTAGAAATGAAAATAAACTAAATTATACTAAAAGTTGTGAGCAATAAGTGGAGAAAATGTGTTTACTTAGATTTCACTACTCCCTAGACATCTTTTACACGTTAATTACTTATTATAATTGCATGGATGACGGATCGTATTCCTTAATACCATTCATGGGGTGGCGCACTTAACTCCCCAATTCTATGAGCTATTATCTCCTCCTATACCATGCCCAGCACAACCACAGGGATTATAAACAGTGGCTCATGCATTAAATACAACCAATAAAGACGTTCAAGCATGTTACCAATTAGAGATCTGCCAGTTTTCTTAAGCCTAACATATAAATCATTCATCCAAGACAAGTATAAACAAGTAATCAACACATAATTAACATCTAGATTTCATTAGATCCAAGCAAACACAAGATAGATCTAGCCTAGCATGATGGAATTAAGACAAGAACAAGATATAGACAACCAACACATAGACATATTGATTGAATTAAAAGAACACTTATCTCAATTACACATGAAAGGTATCAAGGGCTTGGAACCCTTGAAAAACCTGTAAAATTCGCACCAAGTTCGTACTTAGGGTTTCTCCAAAACTTCTCTCTTTTTAATGTGAAAATTAGAAAACTATATATAGGAAAAAGGGTCTGACGGCGTCAAGACCAAGCTTGTGACGCCGTCACCTCGCCGCCAAAACTCTTCTCGGACTGCCTTAATCTACATTTGACGCCGTCATGTATTATGCATTTCCAGGCCGTCATGACTTTTACTCTTGACGCCCTACTTCGTGACGCCGTCAAATCTGTACTGGATCATCATGGAATTTTGCTCTTGACGCCGTCAGGATGTTACTCTTGACGCCGTCAGGATGTTACTCTTGACGCCGTCACCTACTGTTCCCAGCATGGAAAATTAAGACTTTGGCGTTTTCTTCACTTTTATGCTCCAAAAATGTCCGAATTGCTTCTTTTTCCAGATTTCACTCCCAAAGTACCTAAAATCACAAAAGGAACGATTTAGGGCAATATTTGATCAAATAAATTCAATTCCGGGCTTAAATGACCCCCTAAAAGAGGTTCATTTTTCGCCTCATCATATACCCTTACACTTGAGATTTGCTTGTCCTCAAGCAAATGCGCTTTTATTCTAGTCAAAATACAAGTTAGGGGTCATTCAACACTAATATAAAAGTAATTACAACAAATAATCGTTCCACTAAAGACCAATAGACAAGCACGGAGGTCATACACAAGCACCTCACAAATAGTGTTTAGATACTCACATCTCTCGGGTGTAATAAAGTGTAAATTACAATATGGAAACGTAAGATATCTCTCACTACCTGTCATACCAAAATAGATTACCATAGGCTTGGGAAAGGATCAAACCTCCACCACATGGCGTAAGCACCTAGGATAAACTATCAAAGAGGTCTTTTAAAGGGTTGTAACGTTAGGTGTAGGGATATGAAATACACGGTTTTGTTGGATAAAAGAAGTTTTACTGATGGTGAGTTAACAATCTTGGTTAATTACATGTATAATGTGGCGTTGCTAAGCCAAGACTAGACTCGACTTAAGCTAATAAATGATAAATAACAAAAACATAAAATGAACATAGAATAAAAAGGGATGGTAGTCCGTATGTTTTTTTCTCTTTTCTTTTTCTATTTTTTTTTTTCTTGTTTTTTCGTTTTTTTTTTTTTTTTTTTTTTTTTTTTTTTTTTTTTTTTTTTTGCATACACTCTTACCCTACCATCCAAAATAATACATCATAGGGAATAAGCATTCCCCTTACACTTGAATCTTTACATATTTTACAATAAACTAATCTAATGATTCGAATTAAAAAAATCAAAACACTTGGAGTACTTTTTAGCTTAACGTACATATGGGGGTAATATATGATGTTCTTCCCCATTACTCCATAAAATAAGTACTTTACCCATGAGTCCCAATCGTCCCAAAACAATATGTACAAGGATATGACTCGACTTAGCAACCATGTAATCAATTAGATAATTAACTTAGTGTTTAACAAATAACAATAATGCACTAAAAATGAGCGCATACACGGAATGCTAAGGCGATTTGGGTGTACATTTAAGTGGGGTGTAACAAATTCTTCCTTTAAGTAAAATGCTTAAAGTTAGAAACAAAAAGATAGGCTCGTAGGGGTGTACTAGGGGTTTCGTGTACTAAAAATGAGTACAACGCTAAGGGTGTGGGAAAAATTAGTTGACTTAGCTAGCCAAGTAATATGACTTAAATGGTCAAGTAATTATAATACGGGTTTAACACAAGGGTGATCCTAATGCCTCTTATCATATAGTAAATCCTACTACACGAATGTAGTCTCACTAGCGGTCTTGGAATGCATCACTAACGCAAGTTCAAGAATCTAAATGCTACCGATACACTCATAAGCACTAATAATAAATGCTTTTCCTATCAAATCTAAAGGTGAACCTCACATATTTGGGTGGAAATTTTTTCTGAATATACGGTTATGTGCTAGTCATACGATCTCCTATCCATGAGACGCTTGCTATGGCTAAAGTTTCACTCCTAAATGTTGTAAAAAATTTTAAATTTGGCGCTAAAATTGCACTAACAAGTATTTCTCATAGTTTTGTTACACCTCTACCATTAAACAAAACAAACTCAAGCGAAAGTGCATATGTAAGGTATCATCTTTTTACCCTCCCCTTACACTTAAGATGAAGATTGTCCCCAATGTTCAAGTAAAGAATATAAAAGTTAAAAAGTAAAAAGAATGAAGTCAAATACTCCCCTGATTCGCTCGGTATGGATAATAAGGTGGCCAGGTTAAATCTTCGTCCAAGAAAATGAACAATCAAAGCTTCCCTTCCAGAATATAAATCATCTTCTTGTCATACATAACCTGTAAAACCTGATAAAATAGACAAGACAACCTCGCGTAAAATGGGCGGCATCCTATATAAGTTACTAAATCCTAGAAAACAATATAAGATATAATGCTTGTGGAATGATGTTTGCAGATCTCCTGGAAATTATAAAACTTAATAATTCACAAAAACCATAAGACTCCGTTAGAAAAACAAAACTGGTAAAATTTCCAGATTTTTACACTTGACGCCGTCAAGAGTTAACTCTTGACGCCGTCAGAAGTGACCTACAGAAATTCTTATGTTAAGTTTTCGGAAAATTTCTGGAAAAACTTGGTCCTACTTCCTGGAAAATCCTGCAAAACTTCATTATGACTCAATACAAGCATTTGACTCTAACAAATACGAATACACATGTTCATTTAATATTATGGAGAATCATGATCGGTTTGTTTCTTGAAAACATATTTGGGGTTTCCCCTTACACTTATCTTTTGTAAAAATACTTTTAGGTGTAGTTAAGACTAGGCCAAAACAACAAAGTAAAGTATTTCCACTATTTAGTTTAGAAACATGATCTACCAACAATAAAAATTAAGCATGCATACGGAAGCAAATAACAAACAAACAAACAAAATCACACAAAATGAAGAATGTCACCATGAGCACCATTAATTATTTCAAACAAACGTAAACATGAAAATAAATTGTTCAAGGCCAACAGAGGCCGCATCCTAAGCTATTACAATACCAAATGTTTCAAATTACACAACCATCAATAAATTGTTCAGAAATAACAGAAATCAAGAGGAATCACTGGGGAGGAGGACCAAAGCGGTAGTCATAGCCAGGAGGGAGGTGTCCGGTGTACCCGTAGGGAGGGTAGTCAGTCTCACGGCCGGGGAATGGGTCAATCTGCAGGTAAGGCTCAAGCTGATCTCGGGTGGAGAGGTGCTGCATCTGGCGGATGGTGTGATCATAGATCCAATCAAAGCGCTGGTCAGTGGTGGTCCGCCATGCGTCCACCTGACCTATCCAGGCACCCTGGTGTGCCTGCCAGTCTCCCCGACTCATGTGTCGGTAGTAGTCAGCTGTCCCCTCCTTATAACCTTGGAACTGATGCTGCTGGGGCCCTACCTCATCATCAGCATCCTCCTCAACATCAGACCCCCTGCCTCATACCAGTTATAGGTCCCATTCCTCTCTAGCATCACAATGCTCATCTGCCTGAGGGATTTAGCCCTCACTACCCTACAGGCCCCACAGTCGCTCAAGTACCCCATGATTGGAGGAGTAAGAAGATCATAGGAACGAGCCAACCGGGTCACGAACATCCTCCCATACACCTTGTCTATATCCCTCTCACCTACACTGGTCCTCAAATAACTAGCCACCCAAAATGGGATGTTGCAGTAGACATCCGCTGAAAAGATTGTGTACAGGTAGAACAGATCTGAAGCAGTGACACGGTGAGTGGTGCCATGACGTCCTGACAGGCTATATGTGATGCACCTGTGGACCAACCTACTATGGGGTCCCTGACGGATGTTGCCCCAGTAGTCGAGGTGTAAACCCCGTCCCCTATGGTCGGCCAAAAAGTGATACACCTCATCTCACTCCTCTGAGTCTCCCCATGTAACAACCTCTGCATAAAAGTTCCATCAACCGCCTCCTCCCTAGTATACAACCCAATCCTCCAACCAAACTCAGTGACTGAACATGACCGCAATTCTCCTCCTAGCCTAAAATAGATAGTGGTGCCCCCAACATCCGTCCTAGCCTCAGCCTGATCAAAATGGAAGGTCGCAAAGAACTCCCTCACCAACTCACTATACACTATCTCCCTAATCCTAAACAACCTCTCCCACTGAGGACCCGCAAACCCATCAGTGTGGATCCTCTCCAAAAACGCAACTTCCAACCCTTGGGCCCTAAGAAACTCCCAATCAACCACAGCCCCAGCATCAATATGGTAGTTACAAAGTTCCGCATACTTGGTGGTGGCGCCAACGGTGTCAAACTCGCTCCAACTATGGACCAATTCTCCATAATTAACCCTATGGGACCTAGAGGAACTGCCCCGATGTTGACGAGATCTCTTGCTCATTTTCCTGGAAAAAGCTAGAGTGAACGGAAATGATTAGAACGAGAATTTTAATGACTTTCTTGCTGTCAGACACATTTGACGCCGTCAGGAGTAGTCCTGACGCCGTCAGACTTAGCAGAATCCGAATCCATGAAAATGCGAGGGAAAAATCAATTTTCAAACTCTTAACCCATTACCCAAACGCTCCTTTAATCAGAAAACATGGGTGGGGGGTCAAAGAATCCGTGGCATGAGTGGCTTTCCCTAAACTAATGCATGATTCGAGTGGGATAACATAATCAACGGGTAACCCCATGTTTACAAATCACCAAATGGATGGCATTACGATTTGTTAATGTTGGGTCAAGAATGGGGTTTCGGGCGAAAGGGGTTTTCCAAATTGATTGATCCTAAGGACAATTGATCGAAAAAGAATGAAGAAAAATCACTTACCAAGTGAAGATTGGTTGTTGAAGACGTCGAATTGAAGGGTGGAGATTCGGAGTAGTAGCAGCAATTTGGGTGAGATTTGTGGGGTATGGGTTGAAAGTGATTGGTTTTGGGTTAATATTGCTGATCCATCAAGGTGACGGCGTCAAGAGTTATGTCTGACGCCGTCAGATGCCCGTGTGAGGTGAGAAATGGATTAATTCCACGTTTAGTCCCTGCACTTTGTGTGAATAGCTAAACATTAGTAAAACCCATGAGTAGCTATTCCGTTAACGAGGTCCACCAGGGTCGAACGTCTCATTACTGTCACAGAAAGAGGTGAGGTTGTAGAAGGGGTTGGGTGACGTTTTGGCTAAGTTGTAACCTGTGCACGGGTCACTAGTGTGTAAAAAGAGATGTTGTTCCATAGAGGGTTTCAAATCAGTGGTGTTTTTGAGGTACAACCTCTTTACACCGGGTTTAAAACCAAAAGAACGTCTCTTGGATAAGTTTGGGAATGTAGATCGCAAGCATCCAACAAAAATGTTATGGAATTGCGAATTCTTCTCTGCATGGGGATGCTCATGAGAACGGGGGGTAGTTAATGGTGAAGCACTTGGGGAAAATTTCCCGCTATCCTCTTGGTCAAACACCAAAGGGGTTGAAACCTCGAAGACTTTTTCGATTTTTTTAGGTACGGAATTTTCTTTGATCTTTTCTTTGACCCTTGATATGAATTGGTCTGCTAAATTCATAAAAGCTTTGTGAGTGCTTTCCATGCGTGCTTCTAGGTGCTGGATTTGTTTTTCCTGATTATCCATGAAGGTTACCATTATCCCTTCGAATTCCTCTTGTCGTGAACGTTCAGGAAAATCGTGGTTGATAACCGTATTCCTACGTAAATTAGGGTTCCACATGGGTTCAGCAGTAAGCTTCTCAATACTCATTAATTCTTTTACCTGCTTCTCGATGCTTCCTAATAACTGTTCTTGGGTGGCGTGTGCGTAGTCAAGTTTTCCCTTGCTTGGAAACATCGGGTCCTCCCATCCTTCTTCTTCGTATTGTGCCAGCCCCTCAAGAACTTTCCAGCACTCGTCAATGCTAAGTCTATTTAGCCTTCCCTTGGCTGCGTAATCAATGGCTCTCCTGGTTTGATAGTCAACTTTATCGTAAAAGATTTGGATCTGGAGCCATGGTTCGATGCCATGATGAGGGACTTTTCGGAGCAGGTCTTTATATCGAGTCCATGCTTCATAAAAGGTTTCATTTTGACGTTGTTGGAACATCAAGATGTCATTTCTAAGCTTAGTAGTTCTCCCCGATGAGAAAATTTAAGCAAGGAAACGAGTGGTGAGATCATCCCATGTGGTGATGGATCCCGCGGGTAAACGCTCAAGCCATTGACTAGCTTGATCCCGTAGAGAGAATTGGAATAGGCATAATCGGGTTGTCTCTCTAGTTGCAACATCTAGGTCTATGGAATCTACGGTTTTGAGGAAGTCCTTAAGATGTTGGTTTGGATCTTCGGAACGAAGTCCATGGAATGCACATCCGCTTTGCACCAACCGGATGGTGTCGGATCGCAAGGGGGTCACATTGGCTCCGGTGAGCTCAATGGTGTTTCGGTAGCCTTGGTGGCTAGGTCGGGAATACTCTCCTAAGGTTCGGGGCCTAAGGGGTTCTAATGGTGGGTTTTGTTGTGGTGGGATGACGGGTTTAAAGATGTTCCCGTTGTCCATAATGTCGGGTGATGAAGAGTTACGAACAAAGGCACAAAGAAATAAGATAGACTAAAGAGAACCTAAAAATGAAAATAAAATCTTACTAGAAAGGAATCTAGCAAGTAGACCTTATAAAAAGAAATTCTAACCTAGACAATAACTATTCCCCGGGCTGCGGCGCCAAAAACTTGATACGTGGGAATCGCACCAGGCTTTACCTCTCAAGGGATCTTGAGAAGCTTACAACCCCCACCAGGCAGTGTACCTGATCGTTGTAGTATAGTATAGTGACAAGTACCGGGGGATTGATCGTTCAGCTAGGAATAGTGTCGCTAGGATTAGAAAACCTAAATACTAGTTCTAAAGGTGAGAGATGATTATTTTTGTATTTTTATATTTTTTTAGAAAGCAAGTAAAAATCTCGGGTTTGAAGGATTTGGGCGGAATTAGTTGCTAGTCAACTAACCCAATACTAAAGATGCAATCAAAATAAAATACTAGAAATGAAAATAAACTAAATTATACTAAAAGTTATGAGCAATAAGTGGAAAAAATGTGTTTACTTAGATTTCACTACTCCCTAGACATCTTTTACACGTTAATTACTTGTTATAGTTGCATGGATGACGGATCGTATTCCTTAATACCATTCATGGGGTGGCGCACTTAACTCCCCAATTCTACGAGCTCTTATCTCCTCCTATACCATGCCCAGCACAACCATAGGGATTATAAACAGTGGCTCATGCATTAAATACAACCAATAAAGACCTAGTGCACATCGGTTCATGTTTCTTAAGACGTTCAAGCATGTTACCAATTGGAGATCTGCCAGTTTTCTTAAGCCTAACATATAAATCATTCATCCAAGACAAGTATAAACAAGTAATCAACACATAATTAACATCTAGGTTTCATTAGATCCAAGCAAACACAAGATAGATCTAGCCTAGCATGATGGAATTAAGACAAGAACAAGATATAGACAACCAACACATAGACATATTGATTGAATTAAAAGAACACTTATCTCAATTACACATGAAAGGTATCAAGGGCTTGGAACCCTTGAAAAACCTGTAAAATTCGCACCAAGTTCGTACTTAGGGTTTCTCCAAAACTTCTCTCTTTTTAATGTGAAAATTAGAAAACTATATATAGGAAAAAGGGTCTGACGGCGTCAAGACCAAGCTTGTGACGCCGTCACCTCGCCGCCAAAACTCTTCTCGGACTGCCTTGATCTACATTTGACGCCGTCATGTATTATGCATTGCCAAGCCGTCATGACTTTTACTCTTGACGCCCTACTTCGTGACGCCGTCAAATCTGTACTGGATCGTCATGGAATTTTGCTCTTGACGCCATCAGGATGTTACTCTTGACGCCGTCACCTACTGTTCCCAGCATGGAAAATTAAGACTTTGGCGTTTTCTTCACTTTTATGCTCCAAAAATGTCCGAATTGCTTCCTTTTCCAGATTTCACTCCCAAAGTACCTAAAATCACAAAAGGAACGATTTGGGGCAATATTTGATCAAATAAATTCAATTCCGGGCTTAAATGACCCCCTAAAAGTGGTTCATTTTTCGCCTCATCAGTGGAACTGAAGGAGTGGCCTACTTGGTCAGGTGGATAGAGAAAACCGAGTCAGTGTTCAATGTCAGCAATTGTGCGGATAATGCAAAGGTAAAGTTTGCTTCTTTTACTTTTAAGGACGAAGCATTAACTTGGTGAAACAATTACCGAAATTCGGTTAGGAGTGAAGTGGCATATGCCATGACTTGGGAGCAGTTTAAGTCCTTGCTAATCCAGACTTATTGCCCAAGGAATGAGGTTAAGAAGTTGGAGATTGAGTTTTGGAATCACAAAGTGAAGGGTACTGACATGACGACTTACAATCGTCGTTACCAGGAGTTAGCCTTACTTTGCCCAGATATGGTTTAAGCTGAGACTCAAAAGATTGAGCGGTATACTGATGGGTTGCCTATGGCTACAAGGAACGATGTGATTGCTGCTAGGCTTGCAAATGTTCATGAGGCTATCACGAGCACTCAACAATTGGTGGACTCGTTGGTATTGGAAGAAGCTGAGAAGGATAAGAATGGAAAGAGGAAGAGAGACCATCACTCTAAGGGTAATGATCATCGAAATAAGCGACAAGCTGTTGCTAAGGTTTATGCTATTGGGGATGGAGATAAGAGGAACCATAATGGAGATGCACCCAAGTGTGGTCGTTGTTACAAGAATCATTATGGACGATGTACTATGATGTGCAAGAACTGCTCAAAGATGGGACACATAGCTAAGGATTTTAGAGCTCGACCACTTGCTACGGTTCAAGCTACTCCTGAAACTATGAGTAAGGCGAATGTTACATGCTTTGGATGTGGAAAGAAGGGACACTATAGGAATGAGTGCAGGGAATCGTGGAACCGAGGAAATCAAGGATCAGGTGGTAATGGGTACAATCATGGAAACCGTGGAGCTGGAGGAAACCGTGGACGACATGATAATGAGAACCAACGTGTGGAAACAGGAGCTGCTCATGGGAGAGTTTATGTGATAAGTGGGAATCGCACCAGGCTTTACCTCTCAAGGGATCTCGAGAAGCTTACAACCCCCACCAGGCAGTGTATCTGATTGTTGTAGTATAGTATAGTGACAAGTACCGGGGGATTGATCGTTTAACTCAGGAATAGTGTCGCTAGGATTAGAAAGCCTAAAAACTAGGTCTAGAGGTGAGGGATGATTCTTTTTGTATTTTAATGTTTTTATAAAAGCAATTAAAAATCTCGGTTTTTGGAGGAGTGGGCGGAATTAGTTGCTAATCAACTAACCCAATAACTAAGATGCAATCAAAATAAAATAACAAAAAATGAAATGAAATCTAATTAAACTAGTGGTATGAACAATAATAGGGAAAGTTGTGTTTACTTAGGTTTCATTACTCCCTAAATATCTTTTACAGGTTGATAGTTTGTTACAATTGCATAGATGACGGGTCGTATTCCTTAATACTAGTCGTAGGGTCGTGTACAATATTCCCTAACTCTATAGGATCCTACTTCACTCCTATGTCGAGCTGTTAGAAGCTCCAAACATGGGATCATTAGAATTCTCCTATGCATTAAATACAACCAAAAATCATAGTACACCTCTGATCATGTTTCTTAAGACATTCAAGCATGTCACCAATGGAAGTCTGCCAGTTTTCTTAAGCCTAACATCGAATAAAATCATCCGTAACAACTATAAACAAACAATCAACCCATAATTAACATCTAGGTTTCACTACATCTAAGCAAACACACAAGAGATCTAGCCAAGCATGTTAAAGTCAAGACAAGTGTAAGATATATTCAAACAACACATAGATATATTGAATGAATTCAAAGAGTACTTATCTCAATTGAACATGAAAGGTTTCAAAGGGTAAAAACCCTTAAAAAAGCTGTAATATTCGGACAAGGGTTTCTCTCCAAAGTTATACCCTAATTGTTCCTCTCTAATGAATGAAAATTGCAAAACTATATATAGATTTTACAGGGTGACGGCATCAAGAAGGAAATTCTGACGCCGTCAACTCGCCGCCCATAATGAAATCGGATTGCCTAGATCGACTTTTGACGCCGTCATACGCAATTCTACTCTGGGCCGTCATACGTATTTGGACCATGACGGCCTATGGTGACGCCGTCATGTCCCTAGTGTAAAACTCTTCTGGATCGTCACGGACTTTATCCACTTCCACCTCTTGTATTACTCTTTAAGCCGTCACTTGAGAACTCTTAACGCCGTCAGGTACTGTTCCCAGCAAGGAAAATTAAGACTTTGCCGTTTTCTTCACTTTTATGCTCCAAAAATGTCCAAAATGCTTCCTTTTCCAGAATTCACTCCAAAAGTACCTAAAATGACAAAAGGAACGATTTAGGGCATTATTTGATCAAATAAATTCGAATCCGGGCTAAAATGACCCCCTAAAAACGGTTCATTTTTTGCCTCATCAGTATGCAATTGGGAACGAGAGAGGAGAAGATCCGAACATTGTTACTGGTACGTTCCTTCTCAATAATCGTTATGCTTCCATACTATTTGATACTGGTGCCGATAGAAGTTTTTTGTCCACTACTTTTGCACCCTTACTAGAAAACCCCCCGATTGCCTTAGGAATTGGTTAAGATGTAGAGTTAGCTAAGGGAAAAATAGAAAGGATTAAGACTATCATTCGCGGTTGCACGTTAAATTTCTTGAATCACCCTTTCAACATAGACCTTCTACCCATCACGTTTGGAAGTTTAAATGTCATCATTGGTATGGATTGGTTGTCGAAGTATCGTGCTCACATACTTTGCGATGATAAAATCGTGCATGTGCCTTACGGCAAGGAGATTTTAAATATACAAGGAGATCGAAAAGGTTTGAGGAGCCCATCTAGATTAGCGGTCATTTCTTGTACTAAGGTACCGAAGCTAATGGAAAAAGGGTGTTGCTTTTTCTTAGCTCAAATCTCTGAGAAAGGAGGGAAGGAGAAGAAAGAAAGATGCATTGGAGATGTATCCATACTTCATGACTTTCTGGATGTATTTCCCGATGACTTGCCGGGAATCCCGCTTACTAGACAATTGGAGTTTCAGATTGAGTTGATACCTGGTGCTGCACCTGTGGCGCGGGCACCTTATCGACTCACACCGACTGAACTGGATGAGTTGTCGAAACAATTGGCGGAGTTAGCAGAAAAGGGGTTTATATGACCAAGTTCTTCACCTTGGGGATCCCCAATTTTATTCGTGAAGAAGAAGGATGGATCGTTCCGTATGTGTATTGATTTCCGAGAGCTGAATAAGTTAACCGTGAAGAATAGATACCCGCTACCGAGGATGGACGACTTGTTCGATCAGCTTCAGGGATCGAGTGTGTATTCGAAGATCGATCTGAGATCGGGGTATCATCAACTTAGAGTTCGCAAGGAAGATATTCCGAAAACGGCTTTCAAAACCCGTTACGGGCATTACGAGTTTCAAGTGATGCCATTTGGGTTGACTAACGCACCGGCGGTATTCATGGATCTCATGAATCGTGTGTGTAAGCCTTACTTAGACAAGTTTGTGATTGTGTTCATCGACGATATTCTAATCTATTCGAAGAGTGAGAAAGAGCATGAAGAGTATCTAAGACTTATCTTAGAATTGCTCAGGCAGGAGAAGCTGTATGCCAAGTTCTCCAAATGTGAGTTTTGGATTTCGACGGTACAATTTTTGGGTCATGTGATTGATAGTCAAGGAGTTCATGTAGATCCCACAAAAATTGAATCTATTAAAGATTGGGCCGCATCGACGACCCCAACGGAAATTCGTCAATTTTTGGGTTTAGTCGGCTACTATCGAAGGTTCATTGAGGGATTTTCGAAGATAGCAAAGCCGTTGACCAAATTGACTCAAAAGAATGTTAAATACGAATGGGGAGATAAGGAAGAGGAAGCATTTCAATTACTTAAGGAGATGTTGTGTAGTGCTCCTATCTTGGCACTACCCGAAGGTAGTGAAGATTTTGTCGTTTACTGTGACGCCTCTCATAAAGGTTTGGGAGCTGTGTTGATGCAGCGAGAGAATGTGATAGCTTATGCTTCCCGACAGCTCAAGAAGCATGAGAAGAACTACACCACCCATGATTTGGAGTTAGGTGTTGTGGTTTCCGCCTTGAGGATATGGAGACATTATTTGTACGGAACCAAGTGTGTTGTATACACTGATCACAAAAGTCTACAACATATCTTAAATCAAAAGGAGCTCAACATTAGGCAGCGACGTTGGATTGAGTTGCTAAGTGATTATGATTGCGAAATCCGCTATCATCCCGGTAAATCAAATGGCGTTGCTGATGCTCTTAGTCGAAAGGAGAGAATACCACCATTACAAGTTAGGTTGTTAGGAATGACTATCGTATCTCCGTTACCATCTCAAATATTAGAAGCTCAAATGGAAGCGTTGAAAGCAGAAAACCGACCTGCTAAAAATATCTTTGGGATGGCAGAAAATGAGAAGGGATTTGTTAAGCGTTCTTATGGAATATTGTGCTTTGGAGACCGAAGTTGGGTACCATTGTATGGAGGAATTCGTGAGTTGATTATGCATGAGTCGCATAAGTCAAGGTATTCTATTCATCCTGGGTCTGACAAGATGTACCAGGATCTGAAGAAATTGTATTGGTGGCCAAACATGAAGGTAGATATAGCGTTGTACGTTAGCAAGTGCTTGACATGTTCGAAGGTTAAGGCAGAACACCAAAGACCGTCAGGATTATTGACGCAACCAGAACTCCCGGTTTGGAAATGGGAGCGGATTACGATGGACTTTATTACCAAATTACCGAAGACAGCTAGCGGTTGTGACGCTATCTAGGTAATTGTGGATCGATTGACTAATTCTGCTCATTTCCTAGCAATTAGTGAAGATGATAGTATCGACAAACTTGCGAGGTTGTATGTGAAAGAAATTATTTCTCGTCATGGTGTTCCAATATCGATTATTTCGGATCGCGACAGCCATTTCACGTCAGCTTTGTAGCGATCACTTCAAACCGCTTTGGGGACGAGACTTGATATGAGTACTGCGTACCATCCCCAAACTGATGGTCAAAGTGAGAGAACTATTCAGACTTTGGAGGATATGCTTCGTGCATGTATAATAGACTTTGGTAAAGGCTGGGAGAAGTACCTACCTCTTGCGGAATTCTCCTATAACAACAGCCACCATACAAGTCTTAAAGCTGCACCATTCGAAGCTTTATATGGTCGTAAATGCCGTTTGCCGATTGGTTGGGCAAAGGTTGGAGATAGCCAACTCACAGGCCCTGAGCTTATTTTGGAGACTACTAAGAAAGTGACGAAAATTCGTGATCGGTTACAAGCAGCTCGAGATAGACAGAAAAGTTACCTCGATCAGAGACGTAAACCTCTTGAGTTCCAGGTTGGAGACAAAGTGATGCTGAAAGTCTCAACATAGAAAAGAGTGATATGTTTCGGGAAACGTGGGAAACTCAACCCCCACTACATTGGACCATTTCTAATTATGGAAAGAATTGGGCCCGTAGCTTACCGGTTGGAGCTACCACAGGAACTGAGTAAAGTTCACGATGTGTTTCATGTGAGTAATTTGAAGAAGTGCCTTTCTGAGGAAACACCTGTGATACCTATGAAGGATATTCATGTTGATGAGAGTTTGAACTTTGTGGAAGAACCGATTGAGATTTTGGATCGAGAGATTAAGCGACTCAAGCGCACTCGTATTCCACTCATCAAGGTTCGTTGGAATTCCCGTCATGGACCGGAATTTACGTGGGAACGTGAGGATGAGTTTCAGAAGAGATATCCTAAGCTTTTCATGTCATAGATGGTTTGTTCCGAGAGAAACCCGGGACGAGTTTCTTCTGAGGCTGGGAGGATGTGACAATTGGCAATTTAGGGAGACATTTTTGAAACCCGCATTACTTTAAGTTTAATGATTTTTGGATATTTGAAATTTATTCGCGAGAAATTGTAAACTTTGAACTGTGGTTTTGAAATATGTGGTTTCTATGGAATTTAAACTTGAATTATTATTTTGATATGAAATTTATGTTGAGATTATTGATTGAGACGTTTCATGGCACTATGTTGACTCCGGCACTAGAAATAACCTAACACGATCTAATTTGAGATTTACAGTTTGGTCTATATAAATCTTGAACGTATCGAGAGATTTTTATTATTACGGGATCGAATGTGATTTAATGGTGTCATGTTATTTTGAATTGGTTACGGGTTTGGTCCTCGTGTTTCGTGACTCAACACATACTACTACCATTTTACTTCTAATAATAAAGTCAAAAAAAAAAAAAAAAAAAAAAAAAAAAAAGTTTTAATTTAAAGGCCATGGGCCGGTTTTTGGTTTGTTGGGTATTACACCCACACGACACACACACAAACATAGAACACAATCATCACCTACACTCTCTCTCCCTCTCAAAATTTATTTTCATCACCTCCACCAAACAAACCCTAGCCGCCCTCATCTCTGGCCACCACAGCCGCCACACCGCCGCCTCCCATAACACACCACCACCATCATTCGAACCCCCATCATCTCATCTCTTTGATCTACTACCACACGCACCCTAACCCCCTAATTTTACTCTCATTACCACCTCAAAATCACCACATCTTTTATATTTTTTTGGAGCTCTCACGTCTTGGTCTTGTATAATCAAAGGTAGGACTAGTCACAAGAGACTTGTGACTCGTATTTGGATGAAACGCGACCTATGGGTCGCGAGTTATAATTATTTTTGGTTGGGTTTTGATTAAAAACGTGATATATAAGTGGGTTTTGAATAAGAATGTGCTGATAAACAAGTTTGGTATCCGGGTTTCTTGTTTCTTGGTGAGGTCGAGACTTAACCGAGAGCTTTTGCTCTCGGCTTGAGTCATTTTCGAGTTATGTTGGCTTCTTGATGATTTTTGGTCATGAGTTGTTGATAACTAGAGTTTTGATTATATATTTTGAGGTTTTTGATCCATTCTTGGACTTGGAAGTCATTGATTGTTGTTGTTGTTGTGATGCCGTGAACCTTGAGGTTCGGTTTGGTTTTAGTTCGAGCTCAATTGAGGTAGCCGAGACCCTAGAGGTCTCGGGTGGGACCCACACGTATTGTGGCGAACTAACTTTGACCCGGGTTTGACTTGGTAGGTCGACCCGTATAATTGAGTTTGGTTTGGTTGTGGTATTATTTGTATGATTTTTCTTATTTTTGGTTATTATTATTTTTGGTTTCATATATATTTATATACGAGATTGATGATGAGATTGTTCGGACTATTGGTTATGATTATGGAGTTGTGTTGGCGAAGGTGATATGGGAACCGATTGTGAGACGGTTATTTAGAATGACGGAGATAGGTTAGAAAGGTACCGTAGACGGACCTTATTGTTGTAGCATGTGATTATGGGACTTGATGACGGAGATGGATTACTTTTGGTTGTGATTGATATTATTACTTTGGACTTCTGGTTGTGCGAGTCAAAGTCACGTTGACTTTCTAGTCAACGATTGATTTCGGCAAAACGCCTTAACACTTGGATTTGGACAATGAGCCGAGGGTGATGACTTGGACATTTGATTCATCTTATATAACTCAACTTTAATAATAATCAAACTTAATAATAACAACTCGTAATAATTATATTAATAATATAAACATTTATATAAATATATAAATGTGAAAACGTATATATATTTATACAAGTGTGTATATTAAGAATAAAATAATCACGGGTAACAAAATAATAATGTGACGATAAATATTATACTATGAAAGTAGTATAATAAATGTCGGGAACGTTATTATAAACAAACAATTATAAATGGCGATATAATTATAATGTTGGATTTTATACGAAATGAAATGCTTTTCGGAAGATAAAACGGGAAACTTACGAGTTATACGAGGTCGAGGTCACTTGAGTCCAAGTGGGCCATATTATTCATTTATGACTTTTGTGCTTGTCACGGATACGTGACGTTAATATATTCATTTTCTATAACTACGTAACTTATTTGATTGATGGATTAAATAGGACTTACTTGGTTATATAAAAAGGGTATATTAATGGGTATTGTATCCTACGACGCCCATAGGTTGTGATATGTGTACGAGAATAATGAGCTACTAAATATCTCGTGAGGTTTACCAAATTGACGAATTTGGTAAGTTTGACGATATATTTTAGGGAACTTATTAAACTTATATACTTACCATATAGTATTCTACGTGCTATGTGACTTAGGTTTTGGGTATTATCTTGGAATAACATATTAGGTAAATATGTCGTGGAAGAGTACCAAGTCGACGGATTTGATAAACTTCGATGATTTATTTAAATAATATATTGGGCTAATATTAGACACGTAGATTGTTATTATTATTTATTTTTGTTGTGATTTCTTGGTTTGAGTTGTGTCGACCTCCCACCCGCATGGATACCAAACGCCAAACTTCTACGAGAATAATACGAGAAATGGATTTTTGAAAAGTAAAAAGGAATACGATCGGGATTGGGAATATTTGATTTTGAGGAAATGATTCTGAAAAGAGTTTATATTGTTAGGAAGTGCCGAGTCTGTAGTTGTCGTCTTTTGAGTTGTGATACATCTTACTCCTACCGGTTTCTTTGTGCTGATATCTAGACTTGAGGTGAGTCATAGCCCCACTTTTACTTTTGAACTTTGTTTTCAATATTTGGGGTGAGAAACGTGCAAATTGTTTTATGTGGACTTTTATCACTTTTTATTTAAAACTTGCTATGCTTATAGAACTAGGTAAGTTATAGCGCATGTCGTATCCTTACGAATGCATGAACATGTCGTATCCTTAAGAATGTTGGGCATGTCGCATCCTTGCGAATGCATATTGATTTGATTTGGTTTTGGACTATAATGTGTGCACCTATAGGTTTGGTTTAGTGATTAGAGGCCTAGTCAAGTTAGCAATCGCTTTGCGTATATGTCCATTTGATCGAATTAAGAATTTAAACCAATGATCTCACCAGCGAAAGCTGACTTTTAGCGCGTTTTCTCAGGTAATTAAGTATGATTTTGGATGCTTGGATTGGAGGCTTGGCTTGGCAACCTGGTTAAAGGATCTATTTTTCTCAAACTCTTATATGATTGTGGACCTACGTTTGTTTCTTTTCCTTACTTTGGATAAATTTGGGATGAATGTAAACTTTAAAAACCCCGTTTGGTTGTGTTTTACTTATGTTTACTTTATCTCGTTCTTTTATAACTTGTGATGGATACCAATCCCCGTAGCACCCCGAAAGCCTGATTAGTCTTCCGCTGTACCAAATTTTGGGGGTGTTACATATCAAGTTCATTTTTTTTTTATTTTACATTTTAACACAAACTCAAATTTCTTTAATAATCAAAACGTTCCATATTAATTCAAATAAAATAAAAAACATTACAACACTTATTTAAATAAAATTAAAACGACCAAAATAGTTTGGATTATGATGCTGTCAAATGTCGTTCACAAAATCGGCTTTGAGGTTAAGATGAGTTGTTTTGTTGCATATCTCCCTTGTAATTTCCAGTGATTCCTCATGCGTTCTTAAGGGGCCATAAGAACGGTGCTGCTCCGCTGGAAAGAATTCGAGAGATATCGCCCGCCCTTCGTCTTGAATTATCATATTATGTAATATGATGCATGTGTACATTATATGTCTAAGACGCTCTTTGTCAAATCCTTTAGCCGGATGTTTAATCATTAAGAACTTCTTCTTTAGTACACCAAAAGCACATTCCACATCTTTTCTTGCTGCTTCGTGCATCCTCTTATACAATTGACGCTTGTGATCATGCGTCCCTGGATTTTTAATAGACTTCACAATAACAGAGTATTCCGGATATATCCCATCAGCAAGATAATATCCCCGTTTATAAGGCACGCCATTAGCAAATAATTCCACATCCGGTGCTCTCCCCGTTTTGAGATCATTGAAAAGAGGCGATGCACGTAAAACATTTACGTCATTATTCATCCCGGTGACACCAAAGAACGCATGCCAAATCCATAAATCTTGGGAGGCGATCGCTTCCAAAAAAAATGGAAGGAGTTTTCCCGTGATCACCCCTACAAAATTGACCTTTTAAACCATGTGGGCAATTCTCCCACGGCCAATCTGTACAATCAATGCTTCTTATCAGGCCAGGAAACCCATGAACTCGATAATGATGCTCATAGAGTCTGTCAACGTCAGTAACCGTCGGCTTTCGCAAATACTTTGGACCATATAACTCCATGATGACCTCACAAAATTTATAGAGACACTCACGAATTGTTGACACACCCATTTGCACATATTCGTCTAGCATATCAAGATTCACTCCGTATGCCAATTGACGAATTGACGAAGTAACTTTCATCAATGGAGAAATATCAAGTAAGCCCACACAACTAGGAGTTTGTTGGAAATAAGGTGAATGATCGGTTACCTCTCGAACAATTCGTATGAATAGTCTTCGGCTCATTCAGAAACGATCATGGAATTGTTCTTCGCCGTATGTTGGGTTAGCGCAGAAGTAAGCAGTCACTAAACGGTCATGAGCACCCGAACGATCCCTAGTAATTTGGTTTTGTGTTTCTTTAGCTTGTGACGCTTGTTAAGCCTCCCAGCAATCTTCCGCAAACATCAAAAACTCGGTACTAACTTCATTTTCATCATCCGAAGACGAATCGGCAAAAAATATCTCGAAAGAATTCATGGTGTGATTAAATATAGAGAATGTTTGAAATGAGATTTGTGAATTGGAGTGTGTTTTATGTTGTATATTTATAAGGTATTTAAAAGATTTTTTTTTTTTTTTTTTTTTTTTTTTTTGTTGCCAAACGGTTACATTTTAAACGGTATCATTCTTTTGTTTTTTTTGGATTTTAGCACTTCCATCATTAAATGGCAACGGCTAATTGATCAAAAGGCAAAAAAATAAGTAAAGTAAACTTGGTCCAACACACGACCGTTTTGTGTTTTTGTCTTGGGTCGACCGAATAGCCACATAAATGGCGACTGAGTGGAATCGATCGAGTGAGTTAGTCGTGTGGTCCTTCTGTGGCCAGTATGATTAACTTTTTAAATGATTATCTTTAATAATAAAAAAAAACTATAATTAAAAATTATAAATCAAACAAAACAAAAATTAAATTATTTGTTTTTCAATAAATAAAAATATATCATTCAAAAAAATTTTAAAAATCCGTGCGTGTATAAGCATTATAACTAGTTTAAATATGTAACTGAAGTTAATACCTTGTTCTGTCGACGTACACTTATATTCTAAATTTAGTAATTTACTTCAATATTATTATATTATATATACATTAAATGGAAAGCATATATCCAAAGGAAATTAAATTAAAAATAAAGCATATTATGATCTATCCAAAATATAATTAAATAATGCTCTAAATATATCTTTTATATAATAAAATAAAACCCTATTAGGAATTTTTCATTTCAAAAAAATGCATTCATACCTTATTTAGTAATAATTTAATTTAAAAAAAATATTAGGTAAATATAGATAAGATGCAATTAACACAAGTAGAAGATAAATACAAAAAATATAGATAAGATCAATTTTTAAATAATTATCTTTAATAATAAAAAACTATAATTAAACATAATAAATCAAACAAAACAAAGATTAAATTATTTGTTTTTTAATAAATAAAAATATATGATTCAAAAAATTTTAAAAAAACTCGCGCGTGCGCGGGCATTATAACTAGTTATTTACACAAAAAAAACAATGTTTCTAAACTTGTAACACATTTATTTTCTAAATCTAATCAAACAAGCCTGTTAAATCCTTGACTTGCATGGCAAGGTATCACGTAATTCTCTCTTTAATATCCACTATATATACACCGAGCCTCAATAAATTAAACCTCACACAAACCTAAATATCAATCAATCTTCGATAAAAAAAAAAAAAAAAGTATTACGATTTTAAGGTATAGTTAATCTATTCACTTTCTTAATTTTCAACTGCTTTAACATGTGCTGTTTAATTGTTTATTCCATCTTTTGTTAGTTAAATCACATAAATTCTATTCAGTTAAAATTAGTGCACTTGCATGTAAGGCTGTTCACAGTGCATCAGAAAAAATCGTTCATTATGATCGATCGACCGATCTTGACGATCGATATCACCAATGTGGAAGATCGGTCGCCGGAGCAAAAATTTGAATATCGTTCGCAAAACCGACCGATATTTCACAAACACATCTTTCAATTTAATACAAATTATTACTCTTTTTTGAAGCATTAGCAGCCATTCTTTTTCTTTCTAAATCCATGCTCTGACTAAATTTAACTAACTTGGTTGTTGGAGGCTTTGTGATGAAGAAATGGTAGTTAGTTTGTTGAAAGTTGTTGTACTACTAAGATGATGATGATGAAGCATTGGGGTTTCTATATATATATATATATACTGTATATCTGATTATGAAAGTGAAAGGAAGCAAATGACTTTAAAAGCAGGGGACAAAAAGAGGTTTAGCTTGTGGTAGTTGCTTCTATTAAAGCTTTTAAATTGTTAAATCTTAGATGTACAGCATTTTATTCATATGGTACAAATTGTTAAAAAGGAATTAGGGTCAGTTGGTATATATATATATTTGAATTTAAAAAAAAATGATGCAATATGGGTTGCCACTGTGATGAGAGAGGTGAATATGGGTTGAGGAGAGAGAAAGCTGAGGTGGCAGCCGGAAAGATGATGCAATTTGGGTCACCACTGTGGGTAGCCTAAACAATATATTTAAGGGTTTGTAGTTTGATATCAAACTTTGTGTTTTCTTTATCATCATTTTGTATGTTAACAAATGGTTTGGACGACAGTGGGTTCGTTTTCCCTTAGGGTTATTCAAAACTTTTGAGTGTTTAAATACGCTGATGGACTAGTTTATTTGAAAGAGTATCTGATCAGCTGATAATTTGCTGATATAAACACTTTATATGTTGTATATTATAAATAAGAATAATATGCTTCTAATTTTCTAAACATCCCAAAGTAAATGATCATCTTAAAAGTACTCATTTAATGTGAAATAAGAAATTATTTTCATAAATTATTTTATGTCTGAAGTTTTGTGTTAATTTAGGATTTTATTGCTTGCCTTTTAGTACTACAAACAAGCCGTTTTCCCAGTGTTTGCTTATCTAATTACTACGTATATGTGATTGGAATAAGCTAGCATTACTTTTTTGTACATTACAAAAATTATTTTAGATTGAATTTGTAACGTATAATTTGATGCTTGTATTATTTGATGATTGCATGTAGTCTCCATGTTGTTGCCTAAATGTTTTGTGGCCTTGTGGGTTCTTTGAGCATCAATGGTTATTAACACCACGTATGTGGAAGCATACGTCGATGATAGTAGTTGTTTTATTATGTGATTAGTGTTTGGATTATAACCAAGGACGATTGTAGTTTCTTTAACCATGTCATGAAGTTCTAATAGTATTATTTTTTTCTGTTTTTTGTTGACCAGGAAAGCTTAGAATTGCAGATTCTTCATACTTGATTGTTAAAAATGGCATACTACTATGCACAGGTATATAATATTTGAAAGTACAGATATATTCACCAAATGACAATATGAATTTAATGTAAAAAGTTTCTGCTCATTTTGTTAATACTGCTTTTTGGTTATTTATTCGCTTTGTTCAGCGTGCTCGTCCTGTTGAAAGAAGAGATATGAGCCCACCACGGGTTCGTCATGAAGGAATCAAAAAGACTGCCGTTGTGAATTTTGCAGACCTTTGCCAAGCGTATGTCTTTATGATCATTTCCACCATATCCATTTCTTTAGTTAGATGTGGGAGTTTAACCCATTCCCTTGTGAATAAACCAATTTGGGTTGTGTTTTATATTAAATGGGTCGCATCAAACAAACTAGCTGAAAGGGGAACGTGTCAAATCAGTAAAACAATTAGTCTATATTTGACGACTTTGGTTATTGGTGTCTACATGTTGTTTTTGTTAATCATAATTAACACAACGAAATTCTTCTGCATCGATATTTTTTTAAAGATTGGCAAAGCGTTTTTTCCCTTTAGACCCATACTATAAAATACTTTTTTTTTTCCCTTTAGTCTGTTGCCGGGCCTCTAGTTTTTACTTTTTGATTATTTTAGAATTTGATGATTGCTAAAACGCTCACTGGCTATTTTAAACAGCATGCACAGGAGGCCAGAGCATGTTATGAGTTTCTTGGAGGCAGAATTGCGTACGACTGGGTCACTTGATAGCTATCATAAGTTGGAACTCAATGGAAGATTTGTACCCAAAAACCTTGAAGAGATTCTGAAGCGATACGCCGGTAAGTTTCCAGAACTCTTAAATGATTTCATCTCCATTTATTTCATCCTCTCTATTGTATACGGCATTTGCTGATAAGTTTATCATTACAGATAAGTATGTCATCTGCTATTATTGCGATAGCCAAAACACTTCTCTTGTGAAGCGTGATGGTGCAATGTTTATTAGATGCAGAAAGGTATGCCTGTTTCCTTTTTAGTTTTATTCAGCCCTTTGATAATTACATATACTGGCCAGCAAAATCTGATAACTCAATCTTGCCACAATTTTTTTTTAATCAACGACATAGCTATTACAAAGATTTACAAAATTCTCTTGGTTTATTTTTTGAAGTTCTGGTTATTTATTCTACATAGAAAGCATAGCTATCGCAGTAAGTTTATTTGTTTAAAACTCTATTCGAATGAAACTTGGAGACTCCGAGACAATACTATAATATATAAAACACAAATCGACCCATTTAGAATATATGTTTTCAGTATACCTATTTGGCTTGCTAATATATAACAAATTGACCCATTTAGGCAATGGTACAGCTTTCCTTTTAGATGTATCCGTTTGTGCACAACTGATTTCTAACATTATAACCTCTATCTTTTTTCTTCTAGTGTAAATGGGACGATCCTATAAGACAAAACTAGTTTTGTGGCTCGTGCTGGAAAGGCTTGGACATAGTCTTTGTAAGCTGAAATTGAGAAAGCCAAGTGGATTTTGTTACATGTTTTTACTTTAGTGGTTTATTTTACCTTTGATACCAACTGAGTTTGGATCACGGCAGAATGTGTAGTTTTGATCATTGACTTTCCTTTTCAACAACGTTTTTATCTCTTAATCAAAGTGCCTTAGGATGTGTGATATTGATCTATTAATTCAAGTGCTTTAGGACATACACTCTTTGATTTATTTTGGCATATAGTCAGGGGACTGCAAAACTTAGAACAACCTTGTGCGATGAATGGAAACCATACTAAATCCGTACGTATACACTCTACCATTCATCGCAAAAATATGGTTTTTACTTTTTAGTATGGTATTGCGTGGCTTGGTCCGGATTTTATTCTGTGTCCTTTAGGATGTGCATCATTATGTTTGTATAAATTATAGTTGAGACATTTTGTGACCTTAACCAAGAATTTCAATTGATAAGGACATCATAACTCACAAATTTGTATTTTTTTGCCGGTCATTCTGTCGACTGATTACCAAAACTGATATTTATTTTACGTGTTTACTTTCTTAAATGTGTTTAATTGAATTTGTCTGGATTCATATTTTTATTTAATCTGATATCCATTAAATAATGAAACACAAAATTTGAAGATGTTGCATCAAGCTTTTTACTTGCTCGTCTAGTAGTCTTTCTTTCGGTACGTTTACTTTTTCTTAGCGCCAATTTGATTCCACTTATAAGCATAAGAGCTGGAGTATTTAGATTGACCAATTGATTAGGACGTTTATTAAATTCTTATCGACTTTTATTGATTGCACGTTTTAATTCGTCTCTATTTGAACAGAAAGATCAGTAACTTGTAGTATATGTGATTGATCTCGCAGTTGTCCCTCTTAACTTCCCTCGTGTGATGCATGTCTTTTGCATCGAGTGACTTAACTCGTGCTTCGATCACAAAAAATAAAAGACTTTTTCAGAAAAATTTTACATATCAAGTCATAGTTAATTGCTTAAACCTGTATGTTCATAATATTAGCAACTTGATATAACTTTTTGTACCAATAATATCGACTATATTGGTAAAAATTGGATACTAGAACAATTGTTATGTTGCTTTAAATGTTGGTTAAACCGAAAGTACGTAGCTACCTTCTTAATTTGTGTGTGATTTTAAAGATACCATAATGAAACTATCTTCTTCTCTTTCTTTTTTTTCCGGATCGGATTTATGATGGCTTTGACGAGAGGATCCCGTAGTTTGTTATGCGTCTTAAAAAGGATAAGTTGCATTGAAATCATGCATAAAAGGAGTCAGAGTAAAGTAGTGGTTGTGGCGTGTTGAGGCACTTCTTTGATAGTTCTTGTACACCTGCCGGCCCACTCTAAAAATTCATGGCTCGGCTGGTGGCGTTGTTTTAAATATATTACTGTAGTATACTAGTATGTTAAAGTTTAAATGTGTAAAATGTGTGTTGCTATTTTGTTTGGCAAGTCGTAGTACCTCGATGTTCAAAAAAAAAGTCGTAGTACCTCATGTTAACATAAATCACGTAAACACATGCACAATAATACGATGTTCATCTAATCGATGTGATCTGCCTAGTAAACAACGTAATAGCGAGTAAATAGTATTATCTTTGTACTTAGATTTATGTTAACATAAAAGAAGTAAGAACATAAATTTGTTTAGTTGTTATGCATATAATATCTCATAAGTCATAACCAATTCAAGAAGTGATATACTTTTTGCCTAATTGGGACATGATCTGCTTTTAAGTCCATATGATGCCTTTGCACTTTTCTTTTGGTTGATATATGCTCACTGTTGGTCATGTTCTATATGTGTTTCTTTGTTCCATGTGGGCCTGTTTCAGTTTGTTTGTTTCTTGATTGTGTGACAGCATAGTTCTTGGTAGTTTTTGTTGGGTTTTGTTAGTTTGGTTGTTTAGTTTTTTGGGTCCTCCTTATCTTAATTGACTTGATTAATCAAGGGGATGCCTTGTGTTGTATTATGTTTGTGTTGTTTTTTATAAAAGGTTGCCTTTCGAAAAAAAAGAAAAAAAAAATTCAAGAAGTAAAAAAGATATACAAGTTGTGGACCCCAAGTTCATTGTGTTATGGACTTATGGCCTTTAGAGCATTAGGTGTAGTCGGAGAGACTCCTCATTCGGGTCACACTCCTGTCACATCACCCAACACCTCAATTTCAACTCTTTACAACAAACCCTCCCTCATCAAACAACAAACCTCAACTTCCTCATTAGAGCCTCACCTCTCATACATTTATTTTTTTATTCATTTTTCAATCAAATTAAATTTATTTCATTCAAAACAAAAATAACTAAAATTAAAATTTTATGCTTATATTTTGAAAAAATTTAAGCTGCTAAAAAAAATAAAAAATAAATAAATAAATAAACAATGATCAAAACTGTAAATATTAATAAGAAAACTACAAGGACTATACTTGCAAACACACATACCTCAACTTCTTCTTCACCTTTCACCTTTCACCTTTCACCTTTCACCTGCAAACACACACACTATACTTGCAATAAAACCCAACAAAAAAAGATATAAAACCCAACAGAAAAAAAGAAAAAGAAAGACGTGCTGCCATTTTGTCAGAATATATCCTCGCCGTGGCCACGGGGAGATGCCCAACAAAGAGGAACGGCGAGGCTCAAATGATGTAGCGTAGAGCTTCGGCTCGCCGTTGATGTTGCCAGGTCGGACGGTGAAGGCTAACGGCAAGCCTACACCTAATGCTCTTAAACGTGTCTATTGTTTAATGTGACCGACTGAAACAAAGACAATTGGCGCGTGTCACCTTTAATTTACAAACTTTTTTTTTATGCTTTAAAGTGAAAAAGAATGAAATATTTCTTAACTTTAATTTACTTCAGTTTTGTCGAATGACGAATGGCTCATGTCTAAATTTTATTTGACCTTGATAACTTACTTGATTTGTCTACTCTTTATTGGGTTCAAAGTTGAGATAAAAAAGTACATGATAGATTCGTTTTTTGGGTTGTAAGAACCCGTATCAAATGCTTATCAAGCGTACATCACGAAGACTCGCTGAGCTAGCTTAACAATCTCGAGTCTAGCCAGCTTGAGTTCGTCCACAAATTTGCAGCCCTAACTATCGAGTGGAAAACGATATTCGTCAGTGTGTTACCTAAAACATTAATGCTATTTTGTGCTTGTTTAAAATAATACACACGCATGTAGTTACAATTTCATGTTTATGATGACAAGTTTATAGATCGACGACATGTCGACATATACACATGATTGGTCATATTTTCCATGTGATTGAAACCTTGTATGCTAAACACTTTTTTATCATGTTTTGGATGATTACGACTTCGTTTGGCTTGCAGTTTGTGGTCCATTTCAAAAAATATGGGTGAGAAAACACGAAGTGTTGAAATCAAGTGTTTATTTATTGTGGCTTCGATCTTTTAATAGAGATGAAAGCTTCAGTGGTCATTAGAGCATTCCCAATCATCACGTATAGCTCGTGTTAAATCGATTTTCACTCGCGTTAAGGTCGCATGGTCCTGCGTTAAGTTGGCGTTAATTGCTTAACTCCGCGTTAACATGCAGCAAGTGTAAAAAAAATAAATAAATAAAAAATAATAAAAATAAAAAATTGCATTCACCCCCTAACGTTAACTTTAATAGCCGTTGTAATTCAAAAAAATTTACATTTTCCACCCCCCAACATTAACTAACGGTTAGTTTGGTAAAAAAAAAAAAAAAAAAAAAAAAAAAAAAAAAAAAAAAAAAACAACATTTTTCCAACTAATATAAATACCCATTCAACATACTTCTTTTTTTCACACTTTCACAACTCATTTTATTCTCTGCTACACTTCTAATAGCCAAAAAAATGTTACAAGGCAACAACAACGACTCGTTAACGAACCTCCTCGGTGGGTGGGGGAACCCATACGCGGGTTCATCGTCAAATCCGAATTGGGATAACCCAAACCAATTCTGTATGTCGAGTGAAGAAGTTTTCCAACAACATCAAGCGTTACAGTATTAGCAAGAAAGCTAACAACAAAACTCCCTAAATACCGATTTCTAAAATCTCCAATTCACTCAACAATCCCAACATTCACAAACGGAAACAAACGAAGTTCCCGAAACACCTACCTCTCCACCAAAGAAATTCAAATCTCGTGGTAAACGAAAGTCCAAAAAAACAAGAAACCCGAACCAGTCGACGATGATGAAGGACACGAAGAAGGCATCAATACACGTTGGCAATCAAGTGAAGAAAAATTACTTGCAAAGTGTTGGGTGGCCGCTAGCGAGGATTCGCAAGTCGGTCTTTCCCAATCGAAAGATACGTTTTGGCAACGGGTTCAAAATGAGTTCAATAAAACCAATTTTCAAAAACGCGGCAAAGACATGATTCAAGGGAAGTGGCAAACGTTGAACCGTGATTGCACAAAGTTCAACGCGTGTTTCAAACGTGCTCAGCTCGATCAAAAAAGTGGGGAAAATGATATGGATATCCTCACACGTGCGAAAGAATATTATCATGCGGAGCACAAATCGGCCCCATTTAATAATGAGGCGACTTGGAGAGTTTTGCGTACTCATAGAAAATGGGACGCGCCGGATTCGATTGATTTAACCAGTGATGTCCCAAGCCAAACAAATGAGGCGTTGTTTGGACATGATGCAGAAGCACGTCCGATAGAAAAAAAGCGGGCTTCGAAGAAACAAAAATCCGAGACAACGACAAGCCGGGGGCACTAGTACCGGAGGGTCTGTTTCATCGGCTCAATTCGGGGAGACTATGCACCAAGAGTTTCGGGCAAAACGTGAAGATGCGGCCAGGGCGTATCAAGCGACCGCAGAAAACCAAGCCACCCAAATGAGGTTAAAGGAGTTGGAATTTTTGTTGCTCGATACGCAAGGCAAAGATCCACATTATGTGGCGTTGGTCAATATAGAAAAGGACCAAATTATCAAGAAATATGGGCTAACTCCTCGTCAAGAAGGAATAAGTGTGTTATATTGTGTGTGTGTGTGTTTTTTTTTTTTTTTTTAATTTCGTATTGTTTTTTTTATCGTAATGTATTTTTTTTTTCGTTGTAACTTTTTTTTTAGTACGTATTGTAATCCCGTTTAAGAATGAATGTTATGGTTTTTAATAAATGAAGTGTTAGTTTTAGTTTAGGATTGAATTTGAAAATATTAGAAAAGTTGAGTTAAAGTGAGTTAAAATTGAGTTATGATTGGAGATGTTTTTTGTAAGTTAAGGTGAAAATGTTAAAGCTGATGTGACGTTGACGTGACGGTGTGTTAAGTTTTAACCTGAGTTATGATTGTGAATGCTCTTAATGGAGAACCGAGATAAAGTTGGGTTGTACATATCAAATTTCAAATTTTTAAATATTAAAAAAGAAAGTCGTTGATAAGAAATTACATGTATATGTATTTTAGTTTACCTTTATATACTATGACAAAATATTAATATAGATCTCATATTTGTTATAAATCTAATAAACCAATCTTAACCATTTATTTTCATCAAAATTAATAAAAAAAACAAATTTCCATTTTTTTTAAACAAACATATCTTGCAAACGGTAAATATTCAAGCTATGAAAAATATCATCGCGACAAGAATTAAATTATCTTTCTTTAAATATGCACTTCTATATACTTTCGACGATTTTTTTTTTCAAAATTTCCGACGACAAAAATCACATGTGATTTGTAAAAATCACACGTGGCTCATTTTGAAAAAATAAAATATAATAAAATAAAAATAAAATAAAATATAATAAAATTAGTCGAAAGTATATAGAAGTGTATATCTATAAAAAAAGATAATTTAATTCTCGTCGTGATGGTATGATCTTTTTCGCGAACGATTAACGGTTTGCAAGTATATTAATTTTTAAAAAAAGGGTAAACTGCAAAAAAAAATGTCCCTTAACTTTGTCAATTTTGCGAAAGTTGTCCTCTTACAAGAATTTTAGCAAAAAGTGACCCTAAGCAGGTTTACTTAGGCAAAAAGTGTCCTTGAGGATGACGTTTGTTTGCAAAAACGGTTTTTTGCCTAACGATCGTTAGCGAAGCCCGTTAGTCAGTCCTCACGTGCGTTGCACGTGAGGGTATTTTCATCATTTCACCTTTCCCGCCTGAATGACAAAACTCTTCCCACCCAGGCACGATAATCGACGAGGACATTGTTTGCTAATCAAATGATTCGTGTAGAACAGTTTAAGACGACCAAATCATACACACAAATGATTCGAACTCCCTTGTTTCAACACTCACCCACAAAAAAAATACCATGGTAGTGTTATCTCCAGTTTGGCAGATTCGAACTCCCTTGTTTCCAGAATATGAGCTTAATGCTATTTACGGTAAGTTGTCATTTATCTTTATTATTCGAACATGCATTTGTACTACATTGTATGATATGTCATTGTTTTCATACTTATAAGTTGTTATTTGTTTTCCTAATTAACCAGAGTTGAATGGTACAGTGTTCACTCTGAAAATTCACCACAAAGGGCTCTTCACATATCCACCAAACCGAAAATATTTGTTCGGAGATATAGCATATGTTGACCTGATTGATGTTAACTATTTCCACATTAAGGAGTATGTTGGAATGTTAGAAGCACTAGGATTAGGGGATAGGTTGTTCTCACATTTTAGGAACCCTGAGAAATCTTTGGATGATGGGTTGGTCCCATTGATGAGTGTGGAAGATGTCATGCAAATTTTTAAGTACGTGCCTCATTTTAAGGAAATAGAGGTTTATATTGAAGAAGGCATTTCATCAGTCGAGGAGTATTCGTTATACATGAGGAATAGTCGTGGTAAGGGTGTTGTGATTGAAGATATAGAGGATGGTGATGTAGTTAAGCAGGATGGTGAGTTGTTTTTGCTTGAAGATATAGAGGATGGTGATGTAGTTAAGCAGGATGGTGAGTTGTTTTTGCTAGAGTAGCATGGTGCTACTGAAATAGGAAAGAAGTGGAAACAGGGTGATACTTCAACTCATGCTTCATCTAGTAGGGCTGGAAGCAGGGATGATGAGAAATTTTTTTATCTCAGAACTGGATGATGATGAGCTTGTTATTTCAACCCCATGGTCTGATGAAGGGAAGAACAAAATAAGGGCAAGAAGGTTGAGTAGTGAGTACGAGTTCAGAAACCTCATGTTCGAATTGGATTTCTTTATAAACTATGATGAAATCAAGGAGAAGCGAAGCAAAGAGACAGAGGCGAGTAAGAAAGAGGGTGTGGCAGATGTGAATGAAAGTGCTGACAAAGAAAAAGAGAAAGTTAGTAAAGAGGATGTTGGAAAGGGTATGGGTGAACCTGAATTTCAACATGTTTTGGAAGGTGAGGTGGAAGTGGATGGTGAGTTATACCACGTACAAGTTGACAAGCGTGTTCTGGATGAAATTGAAAATCAAACTATGGATGATCAACCATGTTATAGACCTATTGAAGAGGTAGAAATTGATTCCTTGATTCAAGAGGCAACAAATGATTTGTTGGAGATAGTCAAAGAGGATGATTTCGACCACAAATAAATTGTAGTTGATTGGCTGGATGATCAACCAGCCTATGTACCTGATCAAGATCCACATATTGATATGTTGTTTGCTGAGTTAGATTTTGTTATTCAAAATATGCCAATTCTTCAAAATGAAGTCAGAGATGAAGCTGTAGTAGTTACTGATGAAGGTCCAACAACAGAAGTTGAAGATAGTTTGGAAAGGGCAGACATGGACGTTCCAGGTACACTGGATTCACTTGCCAGTGTGACCTCTGGTATACAAAAGAAGAGAAGAAAGTTGTATCCAGCTGACAAGGATGAGAAGCTAATAGAATCAGCTGAGGAGGTTGATTCCAAGTGAGTTGGGAATGATCAAGGTCAGCATAAGGCAATGGTGAAGGTTGTTTTGTTTATTTTGTTTATCTTAAGCCTTGGGATGGATTGTGTTGGAACAATATAGTTTATGTAGGTCGAATAACATTTTAATGTTGTGTCTAGTGGTAGTTTGTGCCACATGTATGTTTATGAACATGTTTATGTTTTGTTGATCGATGTTATGTACTAGCAGCACTAATATTTCTTCTAGCAGCACAACACACAAGTGAAGTTTAGGGTTTTACATACATGCAAATTATGTCCCTTGACTTAAGTATCTGGTTTGAATAAAATGGGCCATATCACGTGCCAAAGATCCGTTATCTTAACATTTAGCTTCTTCCCCAATTCAAATACTCATCCAAACACATACCTAAAAATCACTAAAATAAGTCATTCATTCGAAATGGCTTCATCGTCATCTTCGGTTCGAAGTCTTCGTCCTCCACCACCTACCCATTGCGAGCATGAGGAACCCGTTATTGAACAAACATCACAAACCATCTATCATCCTTTAAGGCGTTTTCTAGGCTGAATAAATTATTATAATGTAAGTGATTTTTACTTTGTTTATCATTGGGGTATATGCTAATATGTCTAAACACGTATGGTTCAAAATGTCGCACCTTTTACTGGCTTGATCCTAAATTACCAAGTGACTACTACAAAAAAAGAAATGCACAAATTGATTCAAGTGAATAAAGGATTGAGAATAGACAAATGTAGTTTGAATGAAAAAATAAGAGACTTGCCAAGGGAATTTGACTATCAGAAGTCTTATTTGCAAAACCAAGTCTTACTTCTGCAAATGGAATTGAAAGAAAGCAAAACCGAGCTACTGGTTTATAGGAAATGTGTTGTTGTAATGGCTATGGTTGTTGCTTTTATGTTGTTTGCAGGAAAGTTGGTGTAGAAGTCAGGATGTAATCTTGTAATGTAGAAGTACAAGTGTGCAAGATGTAATGTAACTGACTTTTGTTATTGACTATTAGCTTTATGAATAGAGCTCTGTATTCGCATTTCTAAGTTAATGAAGTTATGTAACAACCTTTTGTTATTGACTGTTAGCTCTATGAATACAGTTCCTCATTGACATGGATTCATCCTTACTTCATTGGCAAAATGTTTGACATACAAAAGTCAACCAATGTCAATTGGTTATTTTTATTGTTACAAGGTTGTTAAAATCTCAATTACTCAGTATCCTCATTGACACGGCTTCATCCTCACTTCATTGGACAAATGTTTGACATACAAAAGTCAAACAATGTCAGTTGGTTATTTTTATTGTTACAAGGTTTGTTACAATCTCAATTAGTCAAACATGATCAATTAGAGTAATGAAGAACGACAAATAAGGATAATTAAGCTTAATCATTTTCCATTAAATGTTAAATGAAAAAGAAAATGTACATGAAACAAAAGTTACACATTCTTAAGACCTAAACATCCAATTTTTGAGATTTCTCCGGATCAAAGGCCTTATGTGCAGCTTCGTAATCCAAGCCATCCAAGGCCACATCATCATACTCCTCTTCATCTGCAGGCACGCACGCCTTGGTTCGACCATACTCCTTTTCATGTTTAGCAAGCTGAAGCAATGCTTGTTTGCTTTCTTTTTTCTTTTTTTCTGCAGTCCACCACTGCAACCACACATTGATATCCCATTGCTCTTTTTTGGCTGCACATAATATACCATTATTAAAGATTAAAAACTGACAATATGTATAACACGTTTACCTGAGTCTCCACGGCTTAAAGTATTTGTAGCAGTATCTCAAAGAAATATATAAGGAATGTATAGATACCTTTACCTGAGTCTCCATAGCTTAAAGACTCTCCTTGAACACGTTTTTTCCTGAAATGAAAGACACATTAGATTACTAATATATACAATTTGGTGAAAGATATATTATTGAATCTTTACATCACTAATCTATGAACATACTTTGAGTTTTGGTTACTTGAAGCACCTCCGGATCTCTTTATGTTTCCTGACATACTGTATGATACTTTGTTGCAGGTTTTTTTTTAAGACTTTGGTAAGAAACGGTTTGTGATGTGTGTGATACATGGCAATTAGTATAAAAACAAGGGATTTTGGAATTCAAAACATCTAATTGCAGTTTCCAAGATGCATGCGTGAATTGAAATCATAGGAAGGAACTTTGGAAGACTCATTAGCATTTAATGTGTTTTTTTCAAACTTTTTATGTTGAAGTTGATTATGTCTGTTACATCTTAATGAAGTGATTAATTATTTGTCACATGTGTTGATGTTGATTATGTTTGTCACATCTTAATGTAGATCATATGTGAAGAAAATAGATATACATGGTGCTACTAAAAGGAAATTAATCCATGTACAATAATATGTTAAAAACAAACTTCATTACACTAATCATATGCTCCATAATATACTAATTAATTGCATCACAAAACTTAAAACCATCAACAAATTGAAATACAACACAAATTCATCCAAAAATCCATTTTAAAACTTATAGTTAAGCGAATAGATTGCATTAGCAACAAATTTAAATAGACATAGGACTACATAAACCATCCTATATATGACACTAAATAAATCATCCTATCAACCTACATCGTTTACTACATAACATTGTCTACGGATAAACCCATATGGTTCATCCTACATCAGCTAATTACATACCATTGTCTAGGGACAAACCCATTTGGTTTATCATACATCAGATACTTGCACAAAGTTTATCCAACTTACAAAACACTTTCAAACATTGTTCCAACCATCAACAAACATAAAACCATCAACAACCATCAACACATTCACATCAAACCTTAAAACCCTTTGGGACCTGTTTGTGTCATCCGTTAAAAAGAAGCTGACCCTTGCAGTTGCACTAAAGCCGGCTTCCTGCCTCAACTCCCTGAAACCAGAGCATGAAACAATTGACACCTTCCTCCTCACCTTCCCTCGACCAGCTACCACCACTATTCTCTTACGAACTTCGAACACTTTCTGTATCATTTGGTGCTTCACAACAGCGACAGAGTACCCATATAAGTTGTACTTGTGCACAATTTTTGTTGGTATAGTCTGTTACAAAGTGTACAAAACTTAGCATTAGTTTTTTGGGGGTTATTCTAACACACATTATGATCTATCAATCATCTTATCAGACACGCAATATCTCAGACAAATGAAAATGAAAATGCTACAAGTGTGTTATTGCTGCTGCATATTAAGCTTATTAAGGATAAGTCTGCTTATGGAATTCACTGTTGCTAGTACTAAGTTACAACTGCTATAGTTTGATAGTTGTTTAGTTTGATGGTATAGTCTGTTACAAAATGTACAAAACTTAGCATTAGTTTTTTGGGGGTTATTCTAACACACATTATGATCTATCAATCATCCTATCAGACACACAATATCTCAGACAAACGAAAATGAAAATGTTACAAGTGTGTTACTGCTGTTGCATATTAAGCTTATTAAGGATAAGTCTGCTTATGGAATTCAGTGCTGCTAGTACTAAGTTACAACTGCTATAGTTTGATAGTTGTTAGTTTGTAATATCATTGAAATTGTAGCATAACAATTTGACAAATTATCAAAGTTTTCAAGACACTTACAAGTCTTCCATCTCTCCAGAAGCATGCAATCAGTGTTCTATAAAATGCCCTATCTTCTTTGTCATGGACAGTGTGAAACGACCATTTACACATCCAGTTCATCCGTTGGGGTTCAAAATCTGAATTTAATAATACAAAATGAGTAAGTTACAGATAATCCAAAATGTTACATAGATATCATATACTTGATGTAGTTAAAGCTTAAGGAAAAGATACCATAGTCTTGTGGTTGGTGACACAGGGCATTCATGGCAATATTGGTGCTGTGTGTCTCCACAGTTGTGATGGCCCCTCCATCAGGTTCAAACAACATCACATTTTATTCCCGGCCCGGGACAACCTGAGTAAAAACCATCCACTGACTAGTGCTCATATTCAAGTCTCAAACCAGTATCAACCAACCACATCCATACAAGAAAGAGTGGACGTATAGATCATAGAGATGATCATTGGCCACCTTAACATTGTAGTCAGTCGTGTTAGCAGAAACCAAGACCGAATCAGTAGGGGTTGGACCATCCAGATATCTCAGAAAGTCTTCCTGCAACGACTGCATAAGCAGAGATATGTTTGTGATAGGCACTAAACATCTCCAAAATGGGGACTCTCGGGTTCATAATTGTGAAACTCCAACCCATCCTCACCATAACAAGTTACATAAAACAGATCATCACCCTCTTCATCAAAATGTATGTACTCAACATCAGAACAGGTGATGTTGTAAATGACAAAATCATTCCACCTCGCTCCCTCAACACACTTTAATTCTGAGACTCTCCTTACACGAACTTTCCATCTAACCCCCCCCCCCCCAGTTAACTAAGTAAATGAAACCATTGGCATGATAGGGACCTCCTAGAACATAATCATTATGTAGTTTCTGTATATGAAAATTAATTTTTAACCATTGTGAATTAAATACTAATTAAACTAGTTTCTTAGAGAAATAATCTTGTTAATAATGGTGTTAACTTACAAACTCATCCAAAACATGTTGAGGATTGTCCACAGCGCAAATAAATTGATTACCAAACATGGTTACTGCATTAACGATTAAGGTTACAAAAAAATGCAAATGCCGTTTGAATGAAGTAAAAAAACAGTAAGTGTGGTTACCTGGTACGTGTATTTTTTGAAGAATCACGATTGCTAAGCTCCGATTGTATTGTTTCAGATATTGGGTTGAAAGAAGATAGAAAGTTTATGTGTGTGTGATTTTGTTAATGTTAATGTGTTAAACACGACTTAGTTTGGTTATTTGCAAAAAATGTCCTCGTCGCTTTTTGTGCAAGTGAGTAGCTGAAGTGTGTTAAAGGCAGGAATAGTGAAATGACGAAAATACCCTCACGTGCAACGCACGTGAGGGCTGACTAACGGGCTTCGCTAACGATCATTAGGCAAAAAACCATTTTTGCAAACAAACGTCAGCCTCAAGGACACTTTTTGTCTAATGAAACCTGCTCAGGGTCACTTTTTGCTAAAATTCTTGTAAGAGGACAACTTTTGCAAAATCGACAAAGTTAAAGGACATTTTTTGCAGTTTACCCAAAAAAAATGAAAGTTTATTTTTTCTTTTTGATAAAAAATGAATGGACATTATTGGTTCATTGAATCTATTGCAAATATGATCTCTATTAGTCTCAACTCTATATAGTATATATATATATCCATATGTTTTGAGAAACTAAAATTGTGGAGGATCAAAGAAACTTGAATATTGAAACATCCTAGAGTAAAAAGAAGAAAAATAACAAATAAAATGACTATTAGCCCGATATGTGACTCGCTATCTTGATCTACCACTCTTAAAAAGTTAAGAGGGTGCTTGAATTGGTTTGCAAAACATTGTTAAGAATGTGATTCGATCTTCTCCTACTCCAAGATTGAGTTCTCTGCCTTTGACTTTGATCATGGCGTCAGCAGTGTTTAAGAAAGGTCTTCCTAAGATTAAGGGTACTCGACTATCTTCCTCCATTTCTAAGATGACAAAATCCACAGGAAAAACAAATTTACCAACTTGAACAAGCATATTTTCAGCAACCCCAACAGGATATTGGTATGTATGGTTGGCTAATCTTATACTCATCTTAGTAGGTTTCAATGTATTGATGGAAAGTTTAGAATACAACGAATAGGGCATCAAATTGATACATGCACCTAGATCAGCTAAAGCATCGCATGTGATGTTGTTTCCTAATGTACATGGTATAAGAAAACTTCCGGGATCTCCTAGTTTTGGTGGAATTTTGTTTTGAATGATAGCAGAGCATTCTTCATTGAGAATGGTAGCGGAAATTTGTTCCAACTTATTTCGATTATTAAGAAGTTCTTTAAAAAATTTCCCATAATTGGGCATTCCAGCTAGAACATCAATGAGGGGTACGTTAATTCTAACTTCTTTGATCATCTCTATAAACTTCTTATTTCGCTCCTCTCTTTTCTCTTTTCTTAGGGCTTGTGGATATGGTATTTTCGGTGTATAAGGTTTTATTGGTGGAACGGTATTTTCTTTGGTTGGTGTTTGGGTTGGTTTTTCTTCAGATTCTTCCTCTTCAGCTTCTTCCTCCTCCTCATCTTGAATAATAGTATTATCGGTAGGAATGGGTGGTGGATCATATGAGAGACCACTTCGAGTGAATACAGCATTGATATGCTCATTTCTGTTTTGTGGTGGACGATAATTCTTATCATTTGATCCAGACGGTTTTGGATTGGATTGGGTGTTACTTGGCAATGTACCAGGAATTCGAGAAGAAAATTGATCAGAAAGTCTACCAAATTTTTGTTCAAGATCCTGGATAGAAGCTTGATGATTTTTCTGACCTTGCTCAACTTTGGTTTTGAGATTGAAAAATTGAGTTTTTACAAACTCATTTGTAGTTCTTTGAGCAGTTACGAAATATCGCATCATTTTTTTGAAATCAGATTCTTCCTTTTTATCGGAATTTGGTGGGTTTGGGTTGTCTGTTCGGGGTTGAAAATCACGGTTGGTATCCCTTTGTTGGCGATCTTGCCAATTTCCAGAACTTCTTCCGTAATAATTACCACGAAAACCTCCTCCACGATATCCTCCTTGGACATAATTGGCTTCCCCTTCGTTGGGTCTATTCATAGGTTGGTCATCACACTCGGATGATGTGTGATTTCCTCCACAATTATTACAGCCATCTCGCATTTTTTTCATTTCTTCTTTTATATCTTTGTATTGCGAGTCGATTTTAGAAGTCAAGGCTTCTATTTTCTCCATGAGTTTCGAATTATCTGAACTTTCGGCAAAAGCAACGGTTTTCTGTAAGGGTTTGGTTTTGAATCTTTTGACCAATCGAGTTTAAGGAGTACTCGATCTTCGAGAAGTTGATATGCCTCGTTAGGTGTTTTGTAAAGAAAAATTCCTCCGGCATCAAGGATTGCTTGGGATGCTTCATCAAGACCATGATAAAAGATTTGGATTATTGTTCCTCGTCCTAAATTATGTCCATGACAACTTCGAAGCAAATCTTTCATGCGAAGCCAAGCTTCTACAAGAGATTCATTAGGATTTTGTGAAAAAGCACGGATTTCTCCCATTAGTCTATCATACATGGCAGGTGGAAAGAATCGGCTTACAAAAGCTTGCCTCATCTCCTCCCAAGTATTGATAGTTCATGGGGTTAATTCGTTATACCATACTTTGGCATCTCCGGCGAGTGATGATGGAAAAAGTTTGAGCTTAATAGCATCAACATCGGTATTTCCATAATGAAACATGCCACAAATTTCAATGAATTCAGCAATGTGTTTATGCGGATCGGCCCGTGAACGGCCATCAAATTGACGGTCTTTAATCATAGAAAGATGGTGACCTTTAACGGTAAAGTTTTCACCAAGGTCGGCGACAACAATAGTAGCTCCAGGAGTAGGTGCTACGGTTCGATTGGCGGCCCACATGGGTTGATCGTCAGCCATGGGTATTGGTTTAAAAAGATCGAAAATCGGATGTTCTTCGGAAAGATTATCAAACCAATTAAGAATAGATGAAGATCTCTTTTTATGAAACAAACTTTCAGGATTGGATAAAGGTGTACTAAGCTTTTTAGTAGTAGAACGAGTGTTCATACAACTACCAAGAGAATCGAGTCAATTACCTAAACAAAATAACAAGAAAATAAAATTTTTGAAAACAGAAAATTCTATTCGAATCGGTTGGATGTCAAACCGATCGGATGGATGCTACGGTAAAATAAAAAACTGGGAAAACTGGGAAAAACCGATCGCTTGGATGTCTATCCGATCGGTTGGATGCAACTAATTTTTTTTTAGAAAACGAACACGAAAAGAAACGGACTTTTAAAACTTAAAAGAAACACAATCAAAATCCCCGTCAACGGTGCCAAAAACTTGATGTGCGTTTTGTTAGTGCAAGTTTTAAATTTATAAGGGTGAATTACCAAATCTAGAAACAACAAATACGAGCAAGTGTACTCGTCCGTTATAGCAAGATATGATGGTAAGTCGGGATCGTTCGCAGGGATTTGTGAGTGAATCAAAATATAAGTCTAAAAGTAAATCTCTAATGTACGCAAATAAGATAATAAGAAAATTCAATAATTTAAAAACTACACTTGTTTAGACTAGTTTTCCACTTAATGACACACATGATTGTGATAACTTTTGATAACATGTTGGTTGTGATAATTAGATGGTGGTCTAATCTATTGTTTCTACAAGTTAAACCTTCGTCAAGATTTTAGTTCATAAAAACAAGCTTTAGGTGTAAACCAATCAATTCAAGATCCATCCAAGGTTCATAAGGTATGGTGAATATCTTAAACACAAGAACAAACTTTTATTACAAATCAAATACTCTTAGAAAATGGTCATTACAAAAGGTAACCCATTCATAGACAAAAAGGTTACAATTGTTTATAAACATCTAAACTTTCATCCAACTAGAGGTTTACACAAACAATCCGATTTGATGTTATAAAAGCATTCTCATTACAATCATACTTCTTGTTTCTTTGTTTAGTCAAGAATAATTATGGTGAAAAACAATCATTCATAGACAAATGATTATAACTAGTTGAATAATAACAAATCTTTCGACCCTTGAAACTTTTATCAATTAGTTAACCTTGACTCAACAAATGTCACGATGAAACTTAAGGTACAATTGGTTCTTAGGATTGACTTGAAATTGAATTAAAACATGTTATCACAATCATAACTATCACTAAGCATAAAACATCATCAAAACAAGTGTAAAAAGACTACTAGCCACTCATAGCAAACATGCAAATAAACTTAGAATATTTAACATTAGAATCCATGGTTTTAAGTCTTACAATGCCTTGGAATTGATAACAAATGACAAGGTATTGATAACCTAAGTATTGGTGATGATTTCTTGAGATTTTTTGCCTCCAAATGTTGCTTCCTTGGTCCTCCAAAGTTCCTGGTTCTTTCTGCACGAATTTTCCTTCTTTGAGAGTAGTAATGAGAGTAATTGATCTCTTGAATTGTGTACTCTTGGGATCCTTTTAGGCTTGTCAAATACTCCTAGTAATGAATAGGGACTTAAATGCCGGAACTTGGACAACAAGACACTAAGAAGGGCCTAGAACCATGGGACAAAAGACAGAGATTCATGCACAAGAAGTTGGTAAAATCAGGCCGAGATGTCCATCCGATCGGTTGCGGGTTGATACCGATCGGATGGATTGTGGTAATTGTGGCTATCCGATCGGTTGTACTCCAACCGATCGGATGGTAAGCTCAGGTTGCTTTGGACTTTGACTTTTCCTTGTGTAGTTCTTTATGCACTATCCAAACTTGATTAACTCTGAACTTGGAACTTTGAGATGACAAAACTTAGGTTCTCCTTATGAAATGCGTCACATATTGGACTTTTGAACTTGGGAATCTTCGTGTAATCGCATATACTTCATTTTCTTCAATTTTTCTCCATTTTTCCTACATTTGGCTACATATGCTACAAAAACATACTTTGATACGATTTAGTGGCAAAAGCATATAAAAACAACCAAATAACATACACAAAAACACTAATAACGCTTATAAAAACATGTTAACTTTGAGCGTTATCACGCCGCTGCCTGGGAATAGTTATTGCTTAGGTTTGATTTCTATCTCGTTTACGTCTACTCACAAGATTCCTATCAAGTGAGATTTTTTTTTTTTTTTTTTTTTTTTTTTTTTTTTTTTTTTTTTTTTGTAGCTTTCTCGTAGTCTATCTTTTCTTTGTGATTTTGTTTGTAATTTGCTTCAAATGGATACTTCACTTAGACTTCTAAGATTGCAATGGAGGATTGAGTGGCTAAAACGCACTGGATTTCAAAATACCTCATTTAGGGACACATATGAATCATATGAGCCTTCGCCTAGGATAGTTTCTTATGAATCCAACCAAGATTATGAGATGGTTAATGTTGAACCACCTAGGTGCATGCTTGGATTAGATTTCACCAAGACATATGATGAGTATGAGGAATCTTTTAGGCAAATGGAACATAGTGATCAAGTTATTGAGAATGATTCTTATGAATCAAATCAAGAATTTGAGATGAATAGAAAAGGATTTGAGATACCTAGGTATATGTTGGGGATTGACTTCAACAAAACATGTACAAATGGAACATAGTGATCAAGTTATTGGTTGATGTTGTTACTATCCTTGTTACGAGTAAGATGATTTCGACATTTACTCAAATCTTGTGGACCAACAGAATCCCCCTTTGAACAATCCATACCTTGTACTATGGATGCGTACGAGCAAGAAAAGTTTTGACTGTGAGTAGTATGCTTAATGGAATGATTATCATTTTTGACCTCTTGTTTCCTTGTGTTGTTGCGTTCTTCTACTGCACCTTTACTAGCTACATGTCAAGCATTGGATCAATGGAATCATGCAACCGCTGCATACATGTGATGATTTCCGATCCACATGTTTGATAGAGACTTAGCAAGAACCTCTTCATTCACTACACATATAAAGCGAACAAAACCAAAACGTTTTCCCATCTTTGATAGTTTATTCGCGATATAAGAAACATACGACCATAAGGTTCACATGTTTTCCATAAACCTCAAGCATCAATGTAATCCAGGAAGTTTCTTATGTAGAACATTGATGTGATCTTCTCCAAATTCTTGTTGTAAGGATTCTCGATACGTTTTTTCGATCGTTTATTGTTACCAAGAAATACCCAGGTCCATCCATCAGCAGCCTCGTGTATAAATTGCTTTCCTATCGATGAATTTCTCTCTCCATTGTTAATCTTAAAACCCTAACTTTGATGGATGAAAATTGGGGAAAATTGTTACAGAATGAAATTGAGGTGATTTTGAGAGTGGGTTTGGGTTTAATTGGATTATAACTGGATAATTATATGGAATTGGGTTTGTGTTTGAAGAATTGTTGGCGAGATTCATGAGTACTGATGAATAACCACACGTTTATGTGTTACCTGGTGGCTAAACAATGATGTGGCACAACGGCTAATAAGGGGTGTTTTTAATTTTGTACCGTTGCCCAACATTTAAAAAAGAGAAAGAAAAAAAATGTGAAAAAGGGATCATTCGGCCGGAAAACAGGAGCCACGGTGTACATGTGGCGTCGTCCGGTTGCATTTCCCGGGATTATTTCGACTGGTCACGACGATGTATGATTTGAAAACGCGAGTCACGGTATGAACCTCGCGTCCTCCGGTTGTTTTTTGCTAGAAAAAGCGGCGTAAAGCTCTGAGAGGCAGGGACGGAGCCAGAGACAACTAAGACCGTGTGCACAATTTTTTTTAACCGTAATATAATAAAGTTTAAGATACTAACTAAATAAGAAAAAAAGCACATTTCGATAGACCAGGGTCATTTAAGACCCATTTGGGAAAAATCAATATTTTTTCTTAAAATTAACACTACATAAAAAAAAAAAAATCATGGGTGTCCCGGGCACCCACGAAACCCCCGGGCTCCGTCCCTGCCGAGGGGTCTGAGAGTTTTTTTTAGCAAATACTCCCTCCGTCTCAAAATTATTGTCCTCCGATAAAAAAACATACAGTTAAGAAAAATATAATTATTACTGCTTTATCTCTCTTACTTTTGTCAGAATGACAATTTTAACCTTAAGTAATTAATTGATGTATTTTTTAAAGTTTGTAATAATAATTTCAAACAAGGATAATATGATAAATTTAATCAAAGTTCCTATTTATTTAGAGTGGACAATTAAATTGGTACGTCAAAAAAAAAAAAAAAAAAAAAAAAAAAAAAGTGGACTATTATTTTGAGACGGAGGAAGTATATATTTATAGTTTTATACTAGAGGTTTATAGACAAATAGGTTACCCAACTTTCTAACTTTAGTCGCCTAAGTTAGCATAATTTTTTTTTGTACAAACAGGGTTTTGGACTACACGGGGTGACATTCAGGTTACTGAATTTGTATAACGTAACATTTATATTAGAGTAAATTACATGGTTGGTCCCTGTGGTTTTTATAAAGTAACAACTTTCGTCCCTATCTTTTAAAAGTTGCATGGTTAGTCCCTAAGTACGTAAACAAATAACACCACGGGTCCCTTGGTTTAAAAGGTGTTAACTAGGTTAGTTAAAATTTACAAGTTAGCCCCCTTTGGTTAAATAGCGCTGCATCATTAATCCTTTGGTTAAATAGCGCTGCATCGTTAATCCTTTTAACGTTTTCGCCCGTTTTTGTCCCTTTTTTTTTACGTTTTCGCCCGCTTTTGTCCATTTTTTTTGTGTTCGCCCGTTTTTGTCTGTTTTTTTTTACGTTTTCGCCCGTTTTTGTCCGTTTTTTTTTTTGTTTTCGCCCGTTTTTGACCATTTTTTTTACGTTTTCGCCCGTTTTTGTCCCTTTTTTTTTTGTTTTCGCCCGTTTTTTTTATGTTTTCGCACGTTTTTGTCCGTGTTTTTTTGTTTTCGCCCGTTTTGTCCTTTTTTTACGTTTTCGCCCGTTTTTGTCCGCTTTTTTTTTTTGTTTTCGCCCGTTTTTGTCCGTTTTTTTACGTTTTCGCACGTTTTTGTCCGTTTTTTTTTGTTTTCGCCCGTTTTGTCCCCTTTTTTACGTTTTCGCCGTTTTTGTCCGCTTTTTTTTTGTTTTCGCCCATTTTTGTCCTTTTTTTTACGTTTTCGCCCGTTTTTGTCCGTTTTTTTTATTTCGCCCGTTTTTGTCCCTTTTTTTTTTACGTTTTCGTCCGTTTTTTTTTTGTTTTCGCCCGTTTTTGTCCATTTTTTTTTACGTTTTCGCCCGTTTTTGTCCTTTTTTTTTTTACGTTTTCGCACGTTTTTGTCCGTTTTTTTTTTGTTTTCGCCCGTTTTGTCCGTTCTTTTTACATTTTGGACCGTTTTTGTCCGTTTTTTTTTTACGTTTTCACTCGTTTTGTCCGTTCTTTTTACGTTTTCTCCTCTTTTTGTACCTTTTTTTTTACCCAAAATTTTTTTTCCGTTCTTTTTACGTTTTGTCATTTCTTTTTGTCCGTTCTTTTTACGTTTTGTCCGTTCTTTTTACGTTTTCTCCTCTTTTTGTACCTTTTTTTACCCAAATTTTTTTTTCCGTTCTTTTTACGTTTTGTCCTTTCTTTTTGTCCGTTCTTTTTACGTTTTGTCCGTTCTTTTTACGTTTTCTCCTCTTTTTGTACCTTTTTTTACCCATATTTTTTTTCCGTTCTTTTTACGTTTTGTCCTTTCTTTTTGTCCGTTCTTTTTACGTTTTGTCCGTTCTTTTTACCCAAAATTTTTTTTCGATGATTATTTTAAAAAAAATCAAAATTATGTTTTATTGAATTTTTTGTCCGTAAAAAATAGACAAAAGCGGGCGAAAACGTAAAAAAAAGGGGAAAAAAAACGGGCGAAATAAAAAAAACGGGCGAAAACGTAAAAAAAACGGACAAAAACGGGCGAAAACAAAAAAAAAAACGGACAGAAACGGACGAAAACAAAAAAAAAAACAGACAAAAACGGGCGAAATAAAAAAAACGGACAAAAACGGGCGAAAACGTAAAAAAAAAACGGGCGAAAACAAAAAAAAAAACGGACAAAAACGGGCGAAAACAAAAAAAAGCGGACAAAAACGGGCGAAAACGTAAAAAAACGGACAAAACGGACGGAAAAAAAAAACAAACAAAAACGTGCGAAAACGTAAAAAAAGGACAAAAACGGGCGAAAACAAAAAAAAGCGGACAAAAACGGGCGAAAACGTAAAAAAAAAGGACAAAAACGGGCGAAATAAAAAAAAACGGACAAAAACGGGCAAAAACGTAAAAAAAAGGGACAAAAACGGGCGAAAACAAAAAAAAAAGCGGACAAAAACGGGCGAAAACGTAAAAAAAACGGACAAAACGGGCGAAAACGTAAAAAAAATGGACAAAAACGGGCGAAAACAAAAAAAAGCGGACAAAAATGGGCAAAAACGTAAAAAAACGGGCGAAAACGTAAAAAAAAACGGACAAAAACGGGCGAAAACAAAAAAAAAGGGACAAAAGTGGGCGAATACGTAAAAAAAAACGGACAAAAACGGGCGAAAACGTTAAAAGGATTAACGATGCAGCGTTATTTAACCAAAGGATTAACGATGCAACGCTATTTAACCAAAGGATTAACGATGCAGCGCTATTTAACCAAAGGGGGCTAACTTGTAAATTTTAACTAACCTAGTTAACACCAGTTAAACCAAAGGACCCGTGGTGTTATTTGTTTACGTATTTAGGGACTAACCATGCAACTTTTAAAAGATAAGGACGAAAGTTGTTACTTTATACAAACCACAGGGACCAACCATGTAATTTACTCTTTATATTATTTTGATTACACTAAAAATATAGAGGTTGAATGCTTTCAAAAATTCAATAATCTAAGTATTAAAAAAAATTAAGTAGCCCGTCTTTTTATAAACCCATACAAGCTTGTATTAAAAACCCATACAAGCTTGTATTAAAAATATAGTTGGAAAGGGTATTATTGGTTGAAAAGGCAACTAGTAGTTGACAAAAAGAAGCATGTGAGGAAACTAAGCAACACACACACACATTAAAACACGTACATACTATCTGTGTCTGGTTGTGATAACACCAACCTTCATCTTATAAGCCTCACCTTTTCCCCAAATACAACAAAACACCTCTTCTCATGGCGAATTCTTGAATATATCTTCATCATCATCTACTCTTCACAAACTCATCATCATATATCAAGAACAAGGTAAAAATCAAGATTCATTACTTGTGTTTAACTATCTGTAGAGTAACATCTATATATTATCTCATTTTCTTGCTTAGTTTCTTCATATTCATTGTTAATATTCATCAAGAAACTCTCGGTTACTTGAACATGAAAAACCTATATATATTTTTCACGTCAGTTACTACATCGATCTAACCTTTTTTTTTTTTTTTTTTTTTTGGTATGTGTTCTACTGTTGTTCAGTTTTGTTTATTTTTTTTTAATTGGTTTTATGTACAGTAAGTTATAACTTGGAAGCTTCACCAATCACATGTTTTGTTTTACGTTTCATTATTCTAATAATTTTATATCACCAGAATTATTGCATAGAATATCATTGTTCATTTTACTGTCTTCTAGTTCCTAGCAATTATATAGAAATGAATTTTGCTACATCCACATAAACTTCCCACAAAAAATTCCCACTCGCTGACGTGTCAGCGGGTGATTGGGTTTTTGTGGGATCCACATCCCACTAAAAACCAATCACCCGCTGACACGTCAGCGAGTGGGAGTTTTTTGTGGAAAGTTTATGTGGATGTAGCATCCCTCTATAGAAATTGTAAAACCCAAGTTCAAAAAATATTTGGAATTATTTAGACATGATTATTATGCCTCTTTTTGTTTTTATCATTTTATACTTTTTGGCATTTTCTAACCCTTTTATAATTCCAATTCAAATTCGTTTGAAACCTTTTTATTGCCCGCCTAATTAAATTCATTTCACTGTTTTGTAACCTTCCAAAATAAAAAATAAAAAACTTGCCTTGCCCAATAAATTAGTAACAATAAATATCCTCTTGTAAGGAATAATAATATTTAATATTTGGTGTTTTAATTAGAAATAAATTAAAAATTAATGCGTTGTATTATGGATGTGGGAACCGCGTAGCTGGTTCTTTATTTTAGTCACGACCATTCCGCCTGATTTTTAGCGGATTTTATAGAAATACAATGAATATGTTCATATAATAAAAATAAAAATAAAAATAAAAATAATAAAATAAAAACTAAATACTGTAAGCTACTCGCGGATCAGAGCGCGTGCTTGTTACGCGTAGTTCAATAACGTGTTGGTGTTGTAGTATTAAGTTGAGTGTATGGGTGACACGTTTCTATGACTATTTGCGTACAGGGAACTTGTAGATGAACATGACTCTCCATTTGCATGTTCTATTACTATTTTTATAATAATAACTTGATGGAATTATTTTATTTGATTTTTTTGTTTTTTAATGAGTTCAGATTATTAAGGCCAGCACCAATACAATAATATCTTTGACAATAACTAATAAAATATTAGTAAATAAATGTTGCACATTTTTTGGTTTACATATTAACCCATTAACCCAAGATTACGTTTTTGTCAACAAATCAGGGCCACCGACAAATAAATTTGAAGGCCCCGGGGCGAAAATAAAAAATGGCCTCATCAGTACTAAAAAAAATTTAAAGTGTGCATAAAAGGTGTTCATTTATAACAATTTCTTATAATGAAGCCTCTTAATGACATTTTATTTATTGTGGCAAGATGAGTTTTATTTAACTAATTGAATTTACAAAGACGAGGCATTTGAATATATAACATAAATACACAAACATAGCTATAAATGTTGCTGGACTAGAAGAAAAAGGGTCCCTTATATTGGAGGCCCTGTGTGACCGCACCACTTGCACACCTTTTACGCCGCCACTGCAACAAATTGTAAAGTTAGCGTAATTATCCCTTTTGCAAGTTTATTCATTTCAGAGAATGCACGAAATTATGATATGGTATTTAAATTTGATTTTTATTTCACTTTAATCACTCTAACTTTCTTTTTATCATACAAAGTTACAAAAAGTTCCAAATATTATTTGTAAAGCCTTTTATAATAATAATAATAATAAAAAAAAAAAAAAAAAAAAAAAAAAAAAAAAAAAAAACACACACACACACACTCACACACACTCACACACAAAGATGAAGGTCGCCTTTACTGTGGCAAAAAAATCGCTTGTGGTCGTCAGAGAGATAAAGCTGATGCGGGTAAAATGAAGGTCATTGGTAGTCCTTATTGTGTTTAGCCTGAAATTTTATGTTTTAGTGACTAAAACGAAACACTTCTCAAACTTGGTTATTATTTTGCAACTAATATCTCTTTTCACGTGTGCATAAGTTGGTTGTACATTAGTTATAACTAGAACAGTACCCGCGCAATGCCGCGGCGGGTACCGTGTGATTATATTTTGCGTTATTTGGTCACACGTTTAGTTGTTTTCATGCTTTATAAGTAGAGATATTAGAGATGGTTAAGCCAAATAATTTTAGATTGAACAACCAACCGCTTCCTAACCAAATTAATCTTGCTTCCTAACAAATTAATTTTGAAATCGTTCTATGATAAGCAGGAAAAAAGTTTGAATTTTAAGCTTTTCTAATTATAGAATAGTCCCAAATGCATTATAATGTATTATAGATTATAGATTAGGTGTTGGTGTTCATTATTAGTGTAAAACCAAATAATGCACTTTTGAATATCTTAAATAGCCTTTTTGTATAATTTCACAATGATAGAACAATTTTGAAACTTGAATTATTTTTGTGGTTAAGGTTAAGTTTGAGTGACTTAATTGAAACAATCTTGAAACTTTATTACTATTAGCTTATTAGGCACAACACTTTCCCTTTTGAAAAAGAAAATTTAACTTTTAGAACATAACTCTTAAGTGAATTTCATTAAGGCTAAACAACACTTGTAACATAAATTTTTTGGACGTTTAAAAGATCGAACTTTTTTACTATATTTTACATTATGCCAGATAGATTTATATGTTTTACTGGAACCACCTTAACATTGCATCTGTTTTAGAAAACCGTTTTGCGATCGAGTAATTTATTTTGTCAAATGCAATCCCAAACGCCCCAGGAAAAATATTTGGGTGTCAATCTCAAAAATATGATTTTCAATATCAAAATATATAGAATAACTGTCCCCATTACTATCTTTAACTAAAAAAGTATCATCAGAGATGAAATTCCGAATGTCCTTGACGCCAAAAAAAAGATCAACATTATTGTAATTGTCATGACCACCGCAACTCTGAATGTTTTTATCCGTATCATTTATACTCGGATCTTTACTTTCAACGGCACTTGCAATAGGACCTAGACTTCCCGTTGATTTACTTAGCCTGCATCTGTGTTCGAACTCCTTAAATAACATCGAATTGAACCACCATCTTTTCGGTCGACTAGGTCTTCCTAATTCGGTTTTTTGTTAAGATACTTTTTATGGGTTTTTTTTAAGTGAGTATAAAAATTAATTTATTAAAAAATTATGCATTGACTAAATCCTGAATGGAATGCATAATTGGATTTTATTCTAATTCATCATCATTATTCTTCTCTTTGTAGTTTTGTCTATCTGTCAATGTTTTCCATAATATTGCACTAATTTATTGGAGTTGAAAAGTTCTTCTGTTTGGTTTTCAAGAGTCAAATATATAATTAATAGGCAGGCTAATTTTTGTGCTGCAATGACTAATTGTTATGTTGCTATAACTCCAAGTGTGATAAATTGAATATTAGTTAATACAACAATGAAAAAGTCTTTAGACATCTCGATCCTTCTTAAATAGAACTTCAGTCAAGTATTTCCTCAATCTAGTGAAAGGGCAGTTCTTTGACCTGCCAATTAAGCTTTCGAGACTTTGTGTTGATCATATTTTAATATGATTTTTCTGAATTCACCATGTCCCTAAACATGAACAAGAATTGTAACTAAGTTTATGCCGAGATAACTCAGATAAGTAAGTTGCAAGTTATTTTTCTGCCATAGTTTTCGTTTTTGTTTTGATATTGTGGGATTTATGTGTTATATTTTTTGAATTTCAGGTCATCATATTAGCAGGGAATTAGCAAAATGGATTCATCTCTCGTACGCTTCTCCCATGTTAAGTTTATGTTATGTCAACTTACCATAATCACCCTTGATATATGATGTTTTATTTATATATTTTTACAGGCGAAGTCACATAAAGCTTATAGGAGGACAGAATCAAGAAATAAACATTCCTGGTGGTGGGATAGCCACATTAGTCCCAAAAACTCCAAATGGCTGGCGGAAAATCTTGAAGGTATGCAGATAAGATGCAATTGAGCAATTCTATAAGCAATTTCATCAAATTATCCATTATTTAAGGCCTGTTTTGTTTCTTATCTCGTCGGATAAAGAGGACCCACAATCACATTTTCGTTTGCTTTAATCATCTAAATGAGGTCCCAAATGTCAAATGACATGAAAGAATAGGATGTATTACCTTCTTAATGTTCCTATTGCGCGTACGTAACTACTTAGTTATTACATCCTAGGCTAATGGTTCAAAACTATTGCCAGCAATTTAGTGGCCCGACCAGGACAAAATTGGACATTAGATTCTCCACTACCTTTGACAGAAAAATTTCTGCTATTTTTTAAGTTAGTCTCTGTTATTTCTTTTGGTTGGTCGGATGTCTTCCTAAAAGTAGTTGTAGTTCATCTATGAGGTTCACTGTGATAGGTGAAAATTTCTAATCAGATGGAGTATTTGATCAATTTGCAAACATTACAACACATAAATACATATTAATGGTCCATTTAAGAGCCCAAAGGCCCTAAAACTTGTGCCTAATAGCGCCTGAAAAATAGGAATTTATCTGCATGTCTAAATATAAGACTGCTATTTTTGTGCACAATCTCAGGAGTCTTATCTAGTTGTCCATCACGAACGCTTAATGATTTTAGTCGGTGGCAAACCTAAGTGTTATCTAATCAGCACTAAGATTGCTAGTTTCTAGTCTCACTCTACAACTAAAAGTTTTTAGTCACTAAACACCCTTTGGGCCCTCCATGATAGCAGTGCATCGTTTCTAGTAAGATCCTTTCATACAACTGTCCTTGTCGGGTCCTAATAATGATCTTATTAGAGTCCTTACATATAACCATGGCACATTAGCACAAATATTAATTAAGCTCTTCTATATTTTAAACTACCATGATCTTTGAATGCCAGGTTGGCTTAAATTCTTTCCGTCGAGTCATAGTAGTATTTCATAAGTCGTCAAGAAACTGAAGTTCCAGTTATCCCCACTTTTTTACTAATAAATAAAAAATTTGGGTTTCTCAACTACCTATTTGGCTATTATGTTCACTGGAAATAATTTGATGATATTGATATGGTTCGAGAAGATTTTGTTACCTTTTTTTCTTAGGAGAAATATTTTTATAGCACCATGTTTCAGGTGGAGACGCTCCTCCATAGATAGAGAACTCAAAATTTGAAAAAAGACTTTGGTTTCTTTATTTTATTATATTTTCCTTAAAAAAGTGAGATTTGAATCATGAAATTCTAGATATGACAACCTAATAGTCAAAAACCACTAAGTTAAGTGCTTTTTGCAAGTTAAAGTCATTTCCTATTTAGTTGATAATATGTCCCACTTGTGGTTCCTTAGTGGCTGTCATAGTTGTTCCTATAAATCTTAACACTTTCTAGTGATCCAATCAATTTGGGTCCCTCTAAATATGTCTTTAATTCGAATAACTTAGAACAATTAACAACAATCAGTCTAAACCTATACTAAATTCAAAATGGCTAAATTCCTTAATCAGAAAGTTACTAAAGACTTTTTGATTGCAGAAATGGACCAAAGTGTGAAACGTATGGTTAAGCTGATCGAAGAGGATGGTGATTCATTTGCCAAGAAAGCCGAGATGTATTACCAAAAGAGGCCTGAACTCTTAGCACACGTAGAAGAGTTTTACCGAATGTACAGATCTTTAGCAGAACGATATGATAATGTCACTGGTGAGTTAAGGAAAAACATCCCTTCAGATCTTCAGTCTCAAGGGTCTGGTATATCCGATGTGGGGTCTGAACCACCTTCGATGATTCCTTCTTCTAAACCGAAATCCCGGTCAGGGACTCGGGCTGCGGGGTTTGATGTTTTTCTTAAAAGTGGTGGGAGTAGTTCCGATTTGGTTACGAAAGAAGGAGATGAGACATCTACCTTGGATTCAGAATCTGAATCTGATGATTCGTCTGTTAATAACTACTCAAGTGCATCAGCAAACAGTGATCACAGAGGGTTGCGTAAGAGAATCACTGAATTGGAAACTGAGCTAAAGAAGTTTCAAAACGACAATGTTGAAGAAGAACTAAGAATTGAAAATGAAAAATTGAGGGTTGAGTTACAAAAGTATGAGTCGATGGCACCTCAAACAACTGATCTTGAAGATATAAAGCCTTTGAGTATAAATTTCGATGAAGATTTAGAAGCACAATTTTCAGAGCAAGAACGCAAAATCCGGGCACTCGAGGTTGATTTGAAAGTAACTAGAGAAAAACTTAATGATTCGGAGGAAGAAGTCAAGAGATTAAGGCATGAACTTGAGAACAATAGCTCCTCTAATAACAGTTTGCAAGAAAAACTTGGATCAGCCCAGAAGGAAATTTCTAGTTGGAAGTCAAAACTCGAGAAAGAGAAACGAGAAGTACTGAAGATGCAGGGTCGGATAACTAGGTACAAAGAGAACTTAGCTGAACGTGAACGAGAAATCCGGGCTATGAGAGAAACGTTGTCAAATGCAAACAAGACGCTATCTGAAGAGAATCTTCAACTTCAAGAACAAATCACGAAACTGTTGAAAGAACGTGCGCTTTTAGATGACACCATCAAAGAATATGATCTACGTTGTCAGTCTTCAGAAGAGGATCTTCGGAGGACTAAAGTTAGAAAAATAGAGATGGAAGGTGAAATTGAACAGTTAAAATTTGAGAAAAACGAACTCGAGGTCAAAGTTATGGTACTCGAGAAGGAGTTGACTTTGAAAGATGGTCAAATCGATGATTTGAGTCGGCATTTGGACCAGTTACATTTAGAACATGTAGAGTTGGTTGACAGGGTTGAAAAGTCAAACAAGTCAATAGAGGAGTTGACTTCTAGAGGCGAAGAATTGGAAAGAGAAGCAGAGAGGCAACAGGATCTTATTAGAGAAGCAGCAGAGGAGAAACGGGAGGCGATACGACAACTATGTTTCTCAATTGAGCATTATAGAGATGGATATCAAATGCTGAGACAAGCTTTTGTGGGAAATAATAAACGACACACGGTTATGGCATCTTAGGAGATCCATATTAAAGACGTTGACGAGGTTTTAAGCGTCATCACAAGTTAACTTATATGGCAGTGTTCCATAGATTGTCTGCTTTCGCCATTTTTTTTTCCCTCTTTCCCGAGTGTATTATGTTTAACTTTTTCTTTGTGCTGTAAGGTTTTATACTGGTCTTTCTTCAGTTTTTCTCATCTTTGGTGAAAGAAAGAAACAAGAAATGAAACAAAAAATTATATTAGTTTGATACATGTGTCTGACTTTATTTCTTCAACTAAGCTGCAAGTAAGGTCAACTCTTATGGAGTTCTTCAAGTTAGAACTCGATTTATTGAGGGCGGTCTTTAAGTTTGAAGCAGATTTTCTTTCATTAAGGATAATTTTAACTTTTTAAGCTTTGCTTCGCCAAGCATCGCTTTAAAGTTTTAGATATACTTATCGATCATTTTTGAATTCTTCATTAGGTAGAAGTTGGGGAACCATCAAGTCTGAGCAAGCTCGCTCTAACATGCCAAGGTAGAGCCAGGCTTATCGAGCACGAGACATTTGTTATTGTGGCGTTTGTTTCTAAGACAAGTGTCAAGCAAAATGTTTTCTTCAAACCTTTATAACTACGTTCTCTTTTCATCAAAAAACATTTGAATTTGCCATTATATCACATATAAGTTGATGTCCACATTTTAGACATTTCAAGCTTACCAATCATTTTTCCTTCAAAGATAGGAAAACCTAGAAGCTTGGATTACGTGTTAAAATATTTTTCTCTAATATAATTACAGTTGCAATATCGAAAAATAATCTAATTGTTTTGAGCTTTTACCAAAGAATGGTTACACGCCAGTTTGGAACAAAATTTAGTCACTGCGGAAGCTCACTGTATATTTGCTGGTCATTGTAACAATACAGCAATCAAGCGTATTGTTAGGGTCAGTGGCCATAGAACCACAGCCTGCAGAACTTAAAAAAAAAACTCAAGACAATAATATGTTTTTGCTTCCTTCCAATATAATGAAAGGATTTGATTTAGGAAAAACAATTAAGCTCCAGTTGACAACCAAAGCTCAGAGTCAATCAAGTTTGGAACTGAACCATTCCAATACCTGAAGCAATAGCAAACTAGTACTATATGCTCTGGTTCTTCACCCCCAACACCTTGGTCCAGTCAAGCTTTGACACCTCGAAATAACTCAACTTCCTAAAATGTTGCAGGCATGACGCCTGGCAACCTATTAGATCTGTTGTATCGGAAGGGTGACAAAAAAAAGTAATCTTCACATTTATAAAGCTGAGATAGTCAAAACCTTTTACTTCCAAGATGTCGGCAGAAGGCAGAAGGCAGAAGCCACTAAGCATCAACAACAATGTGTAACCAACACACGACGCAAAAAGAAAGACGTTTTGTGATAATATGAAGTTCTCTCAACCATGTCCATCTCCATAAAAAAAAAGGAGCTCAAAATGAAAATTATACACAGCCTATGGTATCTAACAACCTCTGATTCTAGACTTTATTGTCATCATGTTTGAATAATGAGGCCAAAAAGATTTCATCTCCTTTTCTTTAAACGTTTAGTGGTACGGCTTTAAACAGTAGCAGGATAGAGATATGTAGAGTACTAATCATCCCAAGCATCATCAGCAGAACCCTCCTTCTTGATCATTGCAGGGGCAATCATATACTTGTATTTGTCTTCCACGTTTATGGATGTGGGTGGTAGCTTTGCTTGTGCAATTCTTGCTTCTTTCTGTGCATTGTGTTCCTCCCGTTCCTTCTTCCTAGCAACCTACATTTTACATATGGTTATTGATTTCTATCAGGGTGGCCAAACGAAATGTTTTGCAAAGCTGGTCAAAGCATGTAACGTTAGTGCGGGTCAAAATCAGCTACCTAACGTTGGACCTATCCAGAAACACTTCTATTTCCTTTATGAAAGATCAATTTGACGAGCAAATAATGTGTTTAATCTGATTACAAACTATATGCAAATTCCCCCGTTTTGACCTGCTCGACCCATTCCCTTTTTAGTTAAAGCTACTAGTTTAACCATATGACGCGTAACAAAAATGCCATCTATGGTTTCTAGTGATGGTAAGAGTATGTAACAGAGAAAACTAAAGTACTCTTAACTTAAGGATAGAAGATACATGTAAATGTGTAATGCAACAATGTAAAAAGTTTTACTAGAATAGGAGAAATGCTAATGTCATGCAATACTAAGGTCAGAGAGATGAATCATCAAATAGAAAGCGTACCTTGCCAGTGGCAAAGGCCACAGTATTCCCAGATTGAACATCTGCTATTGCTTTCCTTATTTGCGATACAAGGAACTGAAATTTATCAATTGTCAAGAAAAGGCCCTAATCAGTAACAAGCAAATGACCAAAAGGGCATTGGGCACATTTCTATTAAGCCTACAGATTGTTTTATCCCATTTCTATTTAAAATGTGCTCCATGTACCAAGAAAATTGCAACACTATCTGTAAAATTTCACATACATGCTGTAGTCATCACTAAAGAATTGATAAAATTAATTTCACAAAATTTTGCATTTTGTTTTTGGCTACTAGTTAAACATGTCTTAAAACTTTTGCCCGGTCAAATTTTGCAATTTCCATGTATCATAGGGGTGGTCGGGTGGGAAGCAATTTAAAAGAAGGGAAAAGGTTGAGAGAGGAGAAACCATATCACGGTCTGTAAAAAATGAAGTAGCCCGGCCAGTTGATCCTGCACGACCTGTTCTTCCAATCCGGTGCACGTAGTCCTCCATGGTCTGAGAATATGCCACCAAAAATATATTAAGTGAAAAGAGTTGCTTTTAAAATCAACTGTTGAGTGTTGATCTTATATAAGATCTAGCACCACACAGAAATGCTAGTGTTTCGTAATCTAGGGGAAATTAAGGACTGTTTATCTAATGCGACATGAAGTTACAAACTCACAATCACCAGTTTATAATTGTGTAAGAAGAGTATTATTATCTAGTGGTCATATAATAATTTCATACTACCTGCAATAAAACTGATTATCATTCGGTAAAATATAAACAACAGTTTACCCAAATTTTAAACTAATTTGAGAGGCTCTTACTAAATTGTGCCTATCATCTTCATTTTACACATAATAGTCCTTGGTAGATTTTTGTTATAATTTCTTATATAATCATAATTTGCCAAACTCTATAATAGATCTGATAACACAATTGACACAAACTCAGACACAGCAAATGCACATCCAAAACACTAACTTCTGCAGCCTATTTTACCACAGTTGATCATATCACATAACCTCTTTAAGATTCTTCAACTGATATACGGATAACTTTTAAATCCAATTAAGACATCATCTCAAGCTTAAAAGAAATACCTTTGGAAGGTCCAGGTTAACTACATGAGCAACTCCAGTAACATCTAGACCCCGCGATGCAACATCAGTAGCAACCTGCAAATTTGAGTGCAAGATTGAACTTAAATTTAAGTATACAATTGAGTAATGTGTTAATTCACAGAATGAGATTGTTGTAAAATTAAGGTTTAGGAAAAACAGTAAAATTCACATGCAAGTTTCGTAAAAAAGAGTAGGTGTCACTAATTGTTTTTACTAAATAATAAGAGAAGCATCAAAAGAGCTTCTTGACTTCTTTTCTGACATACCAAGATATTAGTGGGACCATGTCTAAAATCACGCAGGGCACCCTCTCTTTCGCTCTGAGTTCGGCCACCATGAAGAGCAACAGCCTTTAAACCCTGATCTACCAAAGCTTCAGCAACTTCATCGCACCTTGTCTACATGCAAAATACAGATTAAAATGGTATGATCTTGTAGACGTACAATTCATATTAAAAAGAAAGAAAATTTGTTCATCACGACCAATAATTCTCACTGATCACTCGTTACAAGAAATGAATGACATGAAGGCTAGCCCCCAATTTGACACTATTATCCAAATTTAAAGAAATGTGTTCATCACCCCAAAGATAGCCCCCAATTAAACACTATAATCCAAATTTAAGCTTGTGTAATAGATAGTTATTGTTCCTAAAGGTATCAGAATTAGTCACTTGCTGCCACCAGAACTGAGAATCAAGCTAGAAACGTATTTACAAAACATCAAGAAATGGATAACTCATTAATCAGGTAGTAGCCTATGCAATAAAGTAGAATACCAGTAGTTACTGGTTAAAAAGGTATACTGTAAAATGCACATGAATACTTATTTTAAAGGTTAAGAAAGTACATGAACGTGCAATACCTTTCGTTCCACAAATACGATTGTTAAAGGGAATGGGTGGCCTAATTTTTCAGTCAGTGCAGCCTCCTCAACAAGCAAAGATAGCAGCCGGTCAATCTGCAACAAATGGTATTCACCAGATAATTAAAATAAACTAGCAAATTTCAGTTATTCACAAGATTACAGACATTTGGTATTCAACAATCAACAGTAACTAGAATATGAGAGCCTTCAAAGGCTATCATAACTACAAACATGCAAAATGAATTCATGTTTATACTTTATTCAACAGAAAGATAATTCTGAATCAAACATGTGGCTTAAAGTTGTTTAGAGCCATACAAATTGAAAACTTAGAACACATACTGGAGTGCAGCTTATACATACCTTTTAATCAACATATGCTTAGAAATAGAGAAGAAAACCATGACACAGTAATGTGGCAGTGAATTAGCAGTCACAGGTTAGGGTCCTAAAATTAGGTTTTGTGGCCAGGTTTAATCACATAATTAAAGAGGAATACTGCATTATGGGGTGAAATATTACTCTATAAATCAAATTTCACATAAGATATTAAAGTGTATTATTTTTTTCATTTGAGGTACTCATTATACCGCATTTAACAGTTAAGTCAATGGTTAAGCTAGTAGCCTTTTAAACCGATACCAATGACCACAATTGTAGACTTCTTTAGTATATTGTAACCTTTCATCAATTATAGTAACATATTATAGAAAACTTACATTAAAGGTAATTGGTAGCCGGCTCAAGAGGTAATCAGGTTACACATTACCGTGATTGAAAAATTTCGTAGAAAATGTCACCTCAATTGGTAAAACTAACATTGTGTTAACCCAGCTGAAATTAATACCTCATCTTGCAACTTTCCCTAATTAAGAATCACTCTCACGCTAACACTCTCTTATTCTGATTACCTTTTCATCATATGTTCCCATTATACTATATGTCTATATCCTGAACAGCATTTACCACCTTTCCCAGGTGTTACCATTAAGAAATGCATCAGCATTTATCTAGCACTAAAAATAACGATAAGTGGCCCAAGTGCTAATTAATCAAGAGTTAATATACATGACAGTAAAGCTTTATTTTTAAATTCTTTTTCTTTTGCACTGCATTTCATTGTCTAGTACAATTACAGACTGACTAAATGCTAATTAATGTTCGTTCTCAAACATACTCAACCTCACCCTATACAAGCCAATATGCAGAGCCAGCCTGTTTTCCAACATGCAATGCTCCTTTAGGAACATGTAGACTTCAATTTAAATCCTAACAAACAGAGACTTACAAGCCGTGCAGTATTACTCATCTCCCAAGTGCCTAATTAATCAAGAGTTAATATATATGACAGTAAAGCTATTTTCTATTTCTTTTTCTTTTGCACTGCATTTCATTGTCTAGTACAATTACAGACTGAGGACTAAATGCTAATTAATGTTCGTTCTTAGACACACTCAGCCTCACCCTATACAAGCCAATATGCAGAGCCAGCCTGTTTTCCAGCATGCAATGCTCCTTTAGGAACATGTAGACTTCAATTTAAATCCTAACAAACAGAGGCCGTGCAGTATTACTCTCATCTGCCTTCTAGAGCATACAACCTCATCTCCCTTCTAGAGCATTCAACTGCTAACTCTGTGCATGATATCTGCTTAATTACTATAGCCATTCAATTCTATTTCCTAGAGCATTCATTCAAGTTAAACGAATTTGATCCTTGCATGAGTTATTGAAGCTCTAGAAATAATTAATGAAATCTCTTAATTACCCCACTCAAAAACCAAATAAATTCCCAGACTGATAAATAATCTCTCGCAATTTGACTTTTAAGGTCTTGTCTTTCACCTTTGGTTAATACTAACCATTGATACTAAATCTATCACCAAGTCAGAAAGTCAAGATCATTATTTATCACTAATTCACTATTTAACATGCTGAAGAAGAGTGCCTTTTCACCTGCTCTGAACATTTGCATTGATAGTGCTCTTTATATCTGGAGGGAGTAACGAAATTTGTACCAAAAACCAAACTTGGCATACCTTCTCATTTTCAGTAATTTTCTCCAAATTTTGAGATACGTTCTCTGTAGGACTGCTCACTTTTCCAACTTTGACTTGTACTGGATTTGTTAAATATTCCTGAAGTTCATATGGTATAAAAAAAGTTCAGTTGAGCAAAAAAGCTTCACATTATATTAGAATCTTGTTTGTAAATCCATGACTGTCATAGTCAGGAAGTTGCTCTAGTCAAAATTTGTAAAGTTCATATCCAGTTACATACGTGAAAGTTATCAAGCATCCAATGTGTCACAATTTAATTATGCATTCTTAATATGATTAGTAGATTAGAGCTCAGCAGGCAAAAACAGAACATTAAATGAGATATAAACCTGGGCTAGAGCTTCAATCTCCACTGGCATAGTTGCACTGAACAGCAGAGTTTGATGCTTTTCTGGGAGATTATGCATTACCTAAAAATAATATAAAAGAAAGAAATTTACTCTTATTTCGTTGCAGATTAAATTACGAGCCTATAAGACCATCGACCAGATACATCATACATTGTTTTAGCTATTTCTAAAAGGTGTATGCATCTTTTCAATGCCAGAAGTAAAGCTTAAGAAAGATTCCCACAGTGCCTTATTTGCCCAACAGAAAAACTTCACAATAGCTCATAAATGAACATTACTAGTGTCACATTCTTGGAATTACAATTGTAATGCATAGAAAAACATTTTATAAACAGAGTGTTCTAGTGTAGGCCATATCTGTTCTGTATGCTTTAAATGACAACCTTTTAGATAGAACCATTAAAACATGAAGGGGCAAAGCATCTTCCAGCATTATTAGAAAGCGCAGATTATGAACACAAAAACATTTTATAAAGCAAGTGTATTAAATTGCATTGAAAATCAATGTACCCAGCATAAAATGAACACGACCAGAAACTTTCAAATTTACAAACAATGCAATGAATTTTTAGAAAAGTAACTGCCATTGCAGATTTGCAGCATCCCATTTTTGGGTTTTTTTATGACCTTTTCACCTTCAGTTGACCTTTTCAGTAACAGATGCATGTTTATGATACAGAAGTTCACATCGACCATACACATCAACACATAATAAAGTTCCTCTGCTGCATAACTAAAAAGACAATAAACAAGATGGGAAAAAATGTGCATGACTATAGAAATTTGGCCTTGACATTATAACACAGTCTACCTCTCTTATTTGAGGCTCGAAACCCATATCAAGCATTCTATCTGCTTCATCCAGAACAACATATGAAATCCGTGTGAGAGACGTGTTGCCTTGCTGTAAATGATCAATAAATCTTCCAGGCGTGGCTACTACAATTTCTACTCCTGCCCGAAGCTCAGACCTCTGTAAGGTACCCGCAAAAAAAATGAGTTAGTAACATGAGAATTTTGCCTCTGCTAGTACAACAATCCGCATAAGGCTGACACGAATCTTACAGCCTGCCTCGGATAATAAATCATATAATCTGAATCAAATACCAATTCAAAATCAATTACCTGGTCAGAGATGTTTGTTCCACCCACAACAATCGCAGTTTTGAAACTTTCCAATGATTGACTGAAGGCCTTCACCTGTAACGATCCCATGTAACATGTAAATCGCATAAATCTGACAGCTGTGATCTAACGAAGAGTTAAACTCTGCATATACAAACAGTCACATAATTTGTATGAAGCAGATATCAGGTATGGCCATTCCTCAAGAGCTAGTTTCCATTTCTCACGGAATGACATGATGATCACCCCAATGATAGTCTAGCTCTTCAAAAGAAGAACAAAAGCTTGTATTGATCACAAATTTCCTCTTCAAAATATATATGGTAACTCATAGCTTGTGAAAAATTACCATATTATTGTTTATTGAAATGTCTAAGGTGTAGTACATTATAAGCAACGAACAATGAAAGATCTTTGATGAAATCAAAAGTACAGTGTCTAGAGGTCATATCTAATACTCCAATGTAAATGAATATACAGTACACATGTATGTTTATGAAACTATGAACAACAGCATGTTATTGACTTACAAAATCAAGCATGAGTTACCTTACCTCTTTCTCTATCTGCTGTGCAAGCTCTCTAGTGGGAGCCAGCACTAGTGCTAACGGACCATCTCCACGCCGAACAGGAGACTGAGCTATACAATGCTGCAAATGTGAAAAGAGTAAATACACGTGAAAAGCATAAGTCCTCACATGAATGAGCAGTGAAGGTAATTAAGTACAGTACCTGTATCATGGGTATTGTAAAAGCGGCAGTTTTTCCACTGCCTGTTTCGGCACAGCCTAGAAGATCTCTTCCACTTAGAGCAACAGGCATTGCCTGGGCCTGAATAGAAGTAGGTGTTGTGTATTCATGAATGGCAATATCCTTCATGATGCTTGCATTCAGGCACTGAACACGAGAACATGTCATATCAGTCAGTAAATAATTAATCAGGTAACATATCATATGAATCAGAAAAGGCACATCAAGCGCATATTTAGTTACCATGTCTGTAAAAGATTCGATAGGTGCAGGTGCAGGAGGGGAGTCGGGAGTGACAGTAACATCAACATTGAGTCGTAACCTGACTTCTTCTATCTGCAGAATGTGGAATCAAATTACAAAACAAAAAATGCATGATCTCTTACAAAAATGAATTTAATACCCTCCATGAAAAGTAGTGAAACACTGAACTAAGCAATACCAAACAAGACTCGTAACCTGACTTCTTTTTGTTGTATTCGTTTGTTTTGCCTTGTGGCTAATAATATCGTCGCTTTTTCAAATAAAATATATAAAATCACGACGGTAGTTGAATACTCTATAACAGTTTGGAACTTTATAGACAGCCATCAGATGTCCACATCCTAAAAAACAGCTACAAAGCAACCAAATCTATTATGCAGTTCTTTACTTAACGCATTAAATTAACTTTGCCATAAGCTACATGACAGCTTGAAATTTCATCAAATACTTAACCACACTCAACATTCGAAGATTTCCTCTCCTCAACAGTAACTCGACAACTCATTAGCATAACCAAGTCAGCACTAATCTCTAATAGAAAATAACCCGTGTTACTAAAAATGTCATAATATGTATCTGAGGTGCCTAGCATGTTTGTATAAAAATGCAATAGGATTCTCAAAAAGCATACACATGATATGCTTATTCAGTCCCACGCTAGCTCAATTTTTACGAGCATAAGGAATTCCTATCCTAACTCCTAAAGTGGACAAATCAGTTGTCCGAAATCATAAATTGGGTAATAACCTATATATAGTCTAATCCTCTCTCAATGTACCGAAATCAAAGATACATCCATTCCAACCGAGGCGGTATCAAAAATCCGCAATTTCAAACTGATAGACTGTGTTTACACATCTCATACTAGTTATACTCACATATAGGTTGCATAGACATAATAGCCTTATATAATTATAATAAACCCTATAAAACTTGTACACCCTACTAATAACATCATAATTTTGCATTTACCTCAAAAGACCGGACCTCCTAACGTGTCTTTAGCTCTATAGATAGTATTATTGTATTACATAACCATGTATAAGAAAACAAAAACATTTTCTACAGTAGAAGATAATATTAGTATTACCTCAAAAGTCTGACTATATGAGGCCTAGAAATGCTTCCTTAGCTTCATTACGTCTACTCACTTAAAATGTCAACAAACCACGTTTAATAAGCTAGATAAACTTTTTTTTAAACCATAAGATCCAAACTAGCATTTAAAACACTCAAAAATATCCCTAACACCTAAACACGAAACATTAACACTGAATTTTCATTTCACCATCGATTAACCACATTATTTCAACAAACAAATCTACGAAATACGGTTACTAATCACTGCTTCCTATAAAAAAAAAACCATCGCAGAATTCAACTAGCAATCAAAAACCTCCAAATAAGCCCAAACAAGACACCGATGCCATCGCTATATCATCAACTAGCCGCATCAGCTCAATAAAAGAAAATCGACTAAATAGTAAATACAGCTATCAACAAACAGTCCTCTTCCTACAAATTAATCATCAGAGTATTCAACTAATAGGCTCTATTTATTCAACTCGTACAAGTCAAAGCCATGTATATGTTTCATACATGTTACTAACCTTATAATGCGTGTACATACTAGTGTTTTAACATTATAATTTTGCATCGACCTCATAAGACTGGACCTCTAAATGTGTACCTAGCTCTATTAAAAGTATCATTTTATTGCATAACAATGACTGTCCGAGGCCTAGAAATGCTTCCTTAGCTTCATTAAATTTATTCAGTAAAAATATCAACAAACTACATCTGATAAGCCAGATAAACAAAAACTTCATATACATAAAATTTCAACTACAATTACAAAAACTCTAAAGAGGTCCTAACAGCTCAGATAAACATGGAATTGTAACCTCGTCATCAACTAGTCGCATCAGCTCAACCAAAAAAAAAACGACGAAATACTGTTCATAATCACTGCTTTCTATAAACATATCAGCCAAATAAGCCCTACCATCTCGAATAGACAACGAATCGTAACCTCATCATCAACTAATTGCATCAGCTTAACTAGAAAACCAACAAAATACGCTTAAGAATCACCGCTTCCTATAAACATACCATCCAAGTAAGAGCCCTAACAGCTCAAATAAACACCTAGACACATAGCATTAGCTCCGAAACATCAACTAACCTGATACAAAATTACAAACACCTAAGCACGAAACATTAACTCCTATAACATCATCTCATCATCAACTAACCACATCACCTCAACGGAAAAACAACAAAATACGGCTATTAACATTTAACAATCACTACTTCCAACACACAAAGCATCAAAACCTGTATATAAGCTTAACATCACAAACAAAGAGTTATAACATAACATATAAATTATAAAAATGAATTAAAAATGTAAATACAGTTACTAATCAGTCCTCTTCCTATAAACTAATCATCACAGTATTCAACAATCATTTAATCATCACAGGTTGAAGGCGAAAAAACCGACGAAATACGTATATATAATAATAGTTTCTTCCTGTACAGAACCATTACATACCTCGACCAACATTCAAAACCTCAAGTAAACACCTAAACACGAAACATTAACTCCTATAACATCATCTCATCATCAACTAACCGCATCACCTCAACGACAAAATACAGTTTCTTATCACCTCTTCCATAATACAAACCATCACATAACTCACCTAACATTCAAATAAACATCTAAACACGAAGCATTAAAACCTAAAATATCATCTCATCATCAGCTCAACGAACAAACCGATAAAATACGGCTATTAACAATCAGTCTTCATCCTATAAACAAATCATTCAAAAACCTAAAAAACTAAGCCTAACACTCTAAGAGCTCAAATAAGAGCCTAAACACTAAACATTTACACCGTAACAATCATTTCACAATAAATACAACAACTAAAACACTATAAAAAAACCGAAAAAAAACAGTTATCAACAATCATCGCAGTATTCAACTACACACCGTAACAATCATTTCACTATCAATATATAAACAAAAACAGTATAAATATATAAAAAAAATAATAATAAATAAATAAATGAAGACCTGTTCAGGTTTAAGGCGTAAAACACGTTCAGAAGGCTTCCATTGGGGAACGACAACGGTAGGTACAGCTAACGACGTCCTTGACGGTTGAGTTCCGTTATGGTTAGTTGAGCTTCTACGAGCTGAAAATGTATTGCTGTTAGTGAATTTGTTGTGGTTTATGACGTCATCGGTTGTTGTTGTGACGGTTGTGGTGGTGGTGGCGGCGAGTGGTTTACGGAGATGTGGAGGCACGTATGAAGACATTGTGGTGTTTGTTTGGATGGATGTGTGTGTATTGAGTGTGTGTGGAATGAGGAGTGAGATGAGTTTAAACAAAGGGAGATGTAAATTGGGATTGAGATTTTATCTTTTGAGAAAATTTTGGATTTGTGGTTTATTTTTGGGGTAATGTAACGGTTTATAATTGTAGAGTGTAGATGATGTACTTTTGGTAATATTTGGTTAAGGATGGATGAGACTAAATTAAATGTTGATGAGTCTTTGAAGACTTACAAGTGTTGATTAAAGTATTTGTTTGTTTAAAAAGATTTAGGGCATGTTTGTTATCCTGTTTTAGAATGGGTTTTAATATTTGTTTGGCTTATGGTTTAGAAATGATGAATGGAATTAGGAATAAAAGATTGATAATGGACTATATTGATAGGTTTTTGGATGGATTTGTGTAATGGGTCTCATTTTTAAATCTCTCATTTTCTTCTCATGTTGTTGTGTGAGAGAATGATTTAGTAGGTCCTAGGTTTTACTTTTACTTGATAATGGTCTTACTTTTTAGTTTACTTTTATTTAATTGATTAAACATGACAAAACATAAGAGAAAGAACATTAGATAATCTTACTCCCAAAATTATTATACTAATCATTATATCTTTTATCATTTTTATCAAAAGTTACATAAAGTTATGCAAATCATTAACTTGTTTCTTACTTTTGCTTTTTAGTTACTAGTCATTTAGACCCGTGCGTTGCACACGGGCTTTATCTAATTGATCATAGTGTAGTTGTGATGGTATCACAACTTTTGTAAGCATCGCATGAGTTTAAGATGAATGAGTTTAATTAGTTGTTTGGTGACTTTTATATTTAGATCGAGTCACTTAGACCCGTGCGATGCACACGGACTTAATCTAAATATTCATAGTGTATTGTTCAACACTAATTTTCGTCATTACATGGGTTGTATATAAGTGTTCATAGCGTAATTTTTGGCACTTATTATCATCATTATGTATCTAAGTTGTGATGGTATCACACCATTTCTAAGCATGACACACATTTAAAATAGTTTATTGACATTAAAAGAGTATATGTGAAGAGACTTTTTTCAAGATGCTACATTTAAAAGAGTCTCGTCACATGTAATTTTTTAATATGTATAAGTTATATACTAAATGTCAAAGGGAGGTTAAACGCATACGATTTTTTCAAAATAAATGTAACTCTTATATACAATCGTAACAAAGCGGATATTCTCTATATTTTGAGATCTAGCTTGTGACAATGAATTATCCTTTTGGTTTATCATATAAAATACGGTAGTTTCACATTACTACGCTTAATTACTCGAACTTTATTTTATGCACAAAAACCATTTAAGTTTCAATATTTTTTATTGTTGTGAAAATCGGTCAATATTGTTAGTATATTTAATTTGTAGCATATTACATATATAAATATATTTGAAGACATCAATCTCAACATATAATTTTTCTATTCTTAATAACTAATATAATAATTTCATTTTGCCAAATTTGTTTGTCATTCTACAAATAAAACTAAAATCATATTAAGATAATCAATTAATCTCCATAGTGATATTACTTATTGAGTAAGATTTAAATTTAATTTACAATAGATTATATAAATGGCATATCTATATTGTTTAAACTACATAAATCGTCAAAATAATATTACTTGTTATGTAAGATTTAAACTACAGTAAAATTATATAAATGGTAAGTCCTCAAAATAACATAATCGCTTAATTGCCCATACTAATTGTGGATATGATTACCCGAATCATTAATACGTATTTGTTTTATCTTTAGTCTATTGCTTTGCACCATTTATGTATAAAGATGAAATAAATTACATTATTAAAAGCGAATTATAAAACAAAATTCCTTTTTAACAAAACTATAAAAAAAATAAAACATTAAAGTAATTAGTATATTCAAGAGTATAAATTATAATTCGTATGATAAAAATCAGATCGAGTGACCCAAGTCTGAATCATAAACCCGCTCCAATCAATCAATAGACCCGACATTTAATTAAACACAATTAGACCTAACCCTACTTTTTGTGTACTCCGCCCCTATCTCTAAACTCATACACAAACACATCTATCACCATCATCAAATATATCTTATCCTCACAAACAATTACATCTCATCTTCATTTAAATCACCTCATATCGAATCCGAAAGTTTTTTTATTTCCAGAGTTTTTAATACTTTATCATAAATATAAAGAGAAACCTTGGTTTATCCCAAGCAACTTACTTCTTTTTAATTTGAATATCAATCCAAATTTAAGTGAAAATCCAAATATCAAAGGTAAATAATACCATCAAATCATAAACGAATCACACATCTAACAATTTGAATAACACAATCGGAACAAAACCCTAACATATGTCTTCGTTTGCGGTTCAAATCTAATCAAGTTCATCATAAATCTGAATCAAATACAAACACACAACCTTATCGTGACCTTTTTATTCTTTGATGTTCAAGATGTATCAAGGACACGTTTAAACGGATTCAAGATCCTAGGATGGGTCATGGGTAGGGTGATTTCATATTGTTTGCGGTTTTGTTTTTCAAACCGAAAAAAAAGAAAGATTGTAACAGTTTTGTTATGGTCCTTTCTTGAATAAGTTCGGATATTAATGAAGCTAGGCTTTAACAAATTTGATTCTTGTAGTTGTGTGATTGTGAGGGTTCATGGTTGTGTCTTGTTTGTAGGATTGGTTTTTTTTCTTCAGTTTTTAAGTCATAGTTTTGGATTTGTTGTTGTTGGTTGTGAGATGTGAAGTTGTTTGTTGTTGGTTGATGTTGGTTATTCGATTAAGGTTGTTGGATTTGAATGGGTTATTGATTGTTTCATGTTGGTGAAGATTGGGGAAAAATGATGTGGTGAAAATGGTGATAGTGGTTATTTATAATCTTCAAAAAGCAACCAAAAAGATTATTTGTTGCATTTATTCTCAATTGGTTATGTTTTACTTCATCTTCCTGACATTCAATTCGTGAGATGGTTGGTTTGCTTGGAGCTTGCATGTTTCACTTTCAATTTGTGAGCTATTTATTATGACCACTTTACATTTATAAGGCTACTTAAGCTTTTAGTATATAAGATTATTAGTTAATTAATGTTTGTTTTTATAAATTTTTTGCTTATCTATTATTTTTTATAACTATTTTTAATTTTGTCATACATATATATAGCTACGTATATATAATTGGACAAAACTACAATTTTCATTAACGTAAATCATTAAAAATACAATATAAAAAACGTTACAAATTACTTTGTTATGTCAATATTTTCTGGAATACAATAATAATATTTGCGAAACACACTTTGACGACTAACATATGTATCCTCCTATCCATATGCATTTTCACTTTTATATGTAATCCAAAGTAGATGAGTTAACGCTAATGAACAAATTTTGGTTGACTCGACCAAAGAGAAAAGCTCGTAGTGCAACCTTCGACATTTTCTCCATGAGTTAGACTTATAACAACTATTTTATATGTTGAGGCAATAACCAAACCCGTGTTTGCCATTTCCATATATTTTTCAGCCTTTTTTTACAGTCTTATAATTTTTTTTATAACCTCTAGTTCCAAATATATACTTGTATTTTTGTTGGTTAACATCTAACTCCAACACCAAATCAGACCCGAGGCTACAGATTTGAGTGAGGATGTTTTGAGTGAGAGTGTTGTGTGGATCGAGTTGTACACTGCCTCTCTTTATGTAGGGAAACTTAGGAAACTTAGTAGTGTATTGACACTTTTATCCTTTCTTAGTTGTACAGCCTCTCTTTAAGCATTTTGGAAAAAATAGAAATGCTTTAAAGGTTAGATAACCAGGGGCAGATAGTATTGTTAGTAAAACTCTGCATGCCTTAATGTATCTTTTGTACACTTAAAAGTTTATTGACTTGTTATTTTTTTTTTCTTTCAAAAGTCACTTATGACATCTTGTAAAACTGTTACATAAGGATGAAAATTTTGTGGAAGTTGTTTCAAAAATCTTTCTGGAACGCGTTTCGTGGACGATTGGCTTACATATGAACTATATCTTGGAGGTTCCTGGTTTAAGTCCAGGAACACGTCACGTGCACATGTTTCATAGTTCGAGCACAAATAACGGCTGTTAGTGAAAGAGACATTATTATACAACTATACATTTATGATAGTAAACCCCTTTCACAAAATGATTAAAAAATAATTTCTCCCAAAAGTGTTGTATAAGGATACGGCTTGAGGTTATTGTTCATTAGCTCTGCGGGTGGAGCCAATATTTTTTAGTTGAGCCGATAATAAAACACTCCCTCTTCTCTATGTGTCCTCTTCCCTCTTCTCCATTTGTTCTCCACTATCTACTTCTCCAAGGAGATCCACTTCCAGATTCATCCACACCGTCCCACTCGAAAACTACTTATCAAGTTATCGTATCTTGATACAATCAGAAAAAGTCCAAACACTATCTTCCGCTTTGTGTTATGTTACAGCTTTGAGTTGATAATCACCATAATAAGAATTGCACAAGTTGTTTAAATAAGCAATCACAAACAATTCTCTAGTTAAATGACCTCATAATAATAAGATAGCATCAAATAATTTTTGTTGCCTTATGAACTAACTGATTTGGTTATCCAATACTTATTATTTAGCCTCCTAAAATGCTTCGGCCCAAAGTTCGGTGAACCCACCTTAATAAGGAATTGGTGCTATTTATATTTGTCTACACTTTTTGTGGATACAAGAATAATGAAAAGCCAAAAGCATAACATCCACAGAAATTATTGCTCGCAAACGCATAATGGAGGATCAAACCGAGCAAATATCAGGGGAGTTTTTCGGTTCTAATTATTTTTAAAATCCTGTTTTTAATTTCAATAAACAACGGGGATGTTGTTTTACTTAAGTGGGGGATGGAGAATTAGAACTCTTACTTGTCCTTATTTTTCAAGAATATGCTTTAATTTGCGCTTTAAATATCAAAATTTAAAAAGTTTTTTAGCATGTTTTTGTTTAATCTAAGTTGCATAGCTGCACACAAGACTTTATTTTCTAAAATTGTGATGTGAGTTTATCAAAATTCACAAATCTATGAGTGTGCCGGTGACTTGTAAACTTTAGAACTTGACTTGTATACTATTCGAGACCACCATAATGAGTATTATTTTTATAATTGGAGTGACTTGTCTAAATTGGTAAAATTCTAGGAATACACCCAAAATGCTAATATATGTTATGTTTATAACTAGTTAACCCCCGTATAACCCCTTTGTTTACTCTTATTTTTAGAGTAAGATACCCCTAGAAAAACACGTAGAGCCATTCCTTTAGGTTTTATACACCTTATTATTATGTTTTTCGTTACACCTTAGCCTATCCTGTAGATTTAAGTCCGTGTGTAGAACCGTAGAGGGGGGTGAATACGGTTTCTTCGGCTTTTAGAACGTTTAAAGACTTCAAGCCTCAAAGATCAATACGTGGTTATACAACAACTACAACAACCACAATCACAACCAAATTATATAAAGCATGTAGAGAGACACCACGATATATACTGGTTCGGGATGGGGGGTTTATACCATCCGTACGTCTAGTTGCGAATCCACGACACGTATAGTATTCACTAAGTATAATCCTTATGGTGGATTATGAACCGTATACAACTTCACTCCACCGATATGCACAAAGATCGGTGCTCACTAAGAAGAGCTACTCCCTACGGTATTCCGCTCTCGAAAACTACCTACAAAGACTCGTGATTCGACTTAACAACAAAGACCACTAAGACTTCCCACTGGAAGTACCGAAGTATCAAACCCCAACTAGATCCCCAATGATCTAGGCTTGGTCACCAAGACACAAGACTTCCCTTACAACCAAATTGAATGAATGAATGTTGTTTCTTTGAATCAAGCCCTAACCTAACCTAGTGACTCAATTCTAATAGAAAGGGTATAGAGAAGAAGACCCTCGACACAATCACAAGAGTGGATTAGGTTCTTGTGATTCTTCCTTTGTGGAGAATGTGTTCTTTCAAAGATGATAAGATTAAGAACACAAGATGTGTAGACTTACAGGGTAGAGAGAAAAGAAATTAGAGAGAAAGAATGTTTTTCAAAGGGTGAGAAATACAAGAGCCAAGGGTGGATATTTATAGGCCAAAATCCCAAAGTGGGAAAAATAATTCCGAGACTGGCGCGTCACTGGCGTGCAGGTGACGTGCCAGAATTCCTTAACTATTTTTCTTGAGATTTTGGTCTTTTAAATATCCAACCTTGCTAAACCCCCAATTGTACTTCACACATTAACCTTAACATTTTTTCATCCTCAAGGTCAACCAACTCAAATAGACATTTGTAAAAATCATTTGTGAAGTAAAAGAATGTTTAAGGTGTAAACCAATTATCAAAGAGAGAAAGATAGCAGGGATAATTGGGTAGGGGTAGTTTAGGTATTTCTTACATCGCATAGAAAGGAGAGAAAGAATATGCCATGGGATATTCCTTTTCTTGGAAAGGAAGTGTATGAAAGAAGTTGGGTTAGAACAAACATGGTTGGGTTAGAAGAGAAAGCATGGTTGAGTTGAGAAGAGAATATACCAAAGGAATATGTTGTCCTTGGTGAGAAAGGGTGGATGTTGGAGAGGGTTAAAAGTTAACCATGGTTGAATAAGAAAGGTAACCATGGTTGGCTGAATAAAGAATATCCAATGGAATATTCCATCCTTGGGGAAAAGGGTGAGATGAATGGTTGAGATGAGTTGGTTTGAATTGAATGGCTAGGATCAAAGGGAGCCTATGTTGAGATTAATTGCCATGTGATGAAATGGAGAGGAGAGGATGAGTTGTGTGTGAGTTGTCAATGGGTTGGATTGTAAGAGGATATGTAAGAGTGTGATGTGATGGAGAGGAGCCTTGTATGTATATTGTGTGAGTAGTGTGTGTGTGTGTGTGTATTGTGAGGATAGAGTTGTTGGGGATGTGATGTGTATTAGAGTGTAAATAATGTGTTGTAAGGATGGGATGTGTATAGGGAGTGAGTTGTATGTCTAAGGTTGAGGTGATGGGGAGCCTTGTGTGTATGAAGAGAAGTATGTGACTGAAGTGTGTGTATTTTGAATGAAAAGGTATATGTATGTGAGTAGTATGTGTAAGGATGTGTGTGCGTGTAGAAAAGAGTGTATGTGTGTATAGGGAAGGTGTATTGAAATGTATAAAAGGAAAAGAATATTGTAAGGAGGGAATATTGTGTGGGAGTTTGTGAGGGGATAAGAGTACACTTTTGTGTAAGGTGTGTAAGGAATAATAAGAGGATGTTGGAGATAAGATTTTGGGAAGGATTGTGGGAGGTTTGGTAATTTTGTCTTTTTTGAAAATAGGATTAAGAAAAGATTAAGAAATAATCTAATTGTCATTAGAAAGAAAAGGTTTAGACAATTAAGATTATGAGTTGAGAAAATCATAGGTTACCTATAATTCCAAGTAACACAACGTCGAGAATCCATAGTTTCATAACTCGTGACTTTCCACGATTTGACGTACTCAACTAACACCTTGATACAAACAAGTCAAGTGCTTTGCCTTGATGTAAATCATAACCCAAGCGGGAAAGGTTGCATTTACGCAAAGTGACCTTTGACTTAGTTTGACCAATAAGGGAGTAAACCCGTTACGTGATTAGAGAAGACGTAAGCATGGGTTATGAGCATATAGATGCTTTCATATGAGGTTACGTGAAGTATATAAGCTCCCTCGGTTTAGAAAAGCCTTGGCTAGAGGAGTTTGATAAAACGTTTGAGTTGGTGTTTGGTCAAAAATGAGAGCTCGTGATTTTAAATCCCTCTAAGTCTAAAACCTGTTTCGAGTGTTCCTAATGAAGCACTTATCATATTCATACCTTTCAATGAAAGATCCACATTTGTCGGGTAAGGGGAAAGCCGACTTTAAAAATTCATCCCGAACCATACAGTAGCTTAGCGCATCAGCCACGCGTCAACGCGTGGGTGACGCGTCAGGAGCAGGTATGGAGTTCGGGGAATTTTGGCTACCGTTTGTTATTTTATATGTTTCGAAGGTTTATTTGTCATCATCAAAACATTAAGAGATCTTGATAATGTTGCCTCAACACCGTGGTTAGTTGCTTAGGCAAAGTGTGTTTCCTTGCGTTACATGTGTTCGTGTGCGTAAATTCATTATCTTTGGTTAGGTCGGGAAATTACACAATTCAATTGGAGTGAAAATACATATTGTATATTTTTAGTCAGTTTTTCCTGTGTTCACTACTTTCACTATTACGTTATGTCTGAAAGTCTGAAAAGTAAAGAATAATTATCCAGAAATATTGTGATGGTAATGTGGTGAAATTTTACACTATTAGTTATTTTATGTTTGTAAAAAAAATCGAAAAAATGAGAAAAGAAACAAAAATAAGAAGTTGGAAGTTTGTTTTAATCCAACATTGTAAAGTTTTGTACTAAGTGATGGATCTAAACACACGCCTTGTGTTAGAATTATACTTTGAGTAATACTAACAAGTACGCGGAATTTAGTTAGTAGTACTTAGAAGATTGGTTATGAATTTTTTTGTGAGTGAGAACAATTGTATATGAAGAATACAGAGTATAAACCAAACTTTAAGCTCCAATATTATTAATGATAATAATACGAGTGATCTTGCTTATCACTAGGGTTACACCTTGACGCTTTCTAATTGATATGTATCTTAAAATCTAAACCTAGGACCTCCTTTTATAGTACACACGGAGTCCTGTACAAGATAAGTATATTGCTAAACAAATAAGATACTCACTAAATCTTTTCTATACTTATCTACAACTCATATACTTAACAAATAGACTAAGGAGTGGTAATATATTGTGCTAGCAGTGGTAATGCGTTTCCACTATTAGTACAATTCTTCAACAGTTGTCTTTGCTTAGCCTATCAATGGCAATGTGTTTCCATTGATGATTTATTTCCCAACAATCCTCCCCTAAACTTATGATTTCTGTGCAAATCAATAAGTTTCTAAGTTAATAGGGGATTCTTCCAAACACTTATCACTTCCTTAGAGCAGCAGATTCCCTTCTACACTGATTGTAGATTCTTTGAACAAGATCATCTACCACTTCTGTTCTTTCTGAACATCTGATCTTTGCAGAAAGCATTACAAGCAAAACTCCAGCTCTTAGTGGGTATTCTCTTTTAGCTAGCATAAATACATCTACTCCTTCTTGTGTTGAGACATGATGAATGTTGCAGGAATCATAGAATTTCCACAATGTGTTCAAATCAAAAGCTTGAAGCTTCCAAAACCTGTCACTTGGGTTAGGTTCATACAATCTCTGAAATTGAACCCAAAGTTCTTTCTCCTTTTCATGTTGAAGTTTTCCAGCTTTGTGCCTATCATTCACCATTTTCCTTAACAAATCTAGATCGTCTCTGTCACAAGCTCTAATAAGATCTTCAAATAGAATAGATGAAAAAGTTTCACCACCTAATCTTGCAACCTTCCATGTTGCAGCAAAATCATCTATGTAGACTTCCCAATCAACAATTGGTCTTCTGATTTGTAAAGGTTCAAGATAGAAATCTTCTTCTTCAAGAAGTACTATACCACTTAGCTGATCATCATTTAACTTTTCTTCAACCTTTGATTTCTTGGCTTCTTTAGACTCAATACTCTCTCCTGATCTTTTGTATCTCTTAGCTTCTATATCTGAATGCATAGGAAGAAAATCTTTATCTCTTTTATATTCTTGATAATACAATCTTTGAATTTCTTCATAAGGTTTTCCTTTGAGCTGATACATCTTCCATCCTCCAACATGACACAAGTACTTCTTCATTCCATAATTAACTTGAGCCTGAGATGGTTGTCTTGGCTTTTTATGAGTCTTCTTAATTGTATCCACCATAGAGTCAAAAGCTTGATTGTTCTTCATGTTGATAAAATCAGCTAGGTTAGCTGATCTTTGTTCAGCTCTTAAGCTTTCATCAACAATAAGCTCAATAGCTTTCTTCTTGATAACTGGATCAGAATCAATCATATGCTCAATCTCTTCATTAGTGAATTGATGAGCACCTTCTTCTGTGTTTGGAATGGGAACAATTTCTTCAGGTTCTCTCTCCTTCTGAATTCTTTGTTGTTCCATGAACCTTGCTACATCCTCTTCTTCACTTTTTCTTGCCAATTCATAATCCATTTCAATCTGAGCTTGAATTCTTGATTTAACTTTTCTTGGTTGCTTAGTTGATTCTTTAATAACAGGAACTTTCCCTTTTTCTTGCCTTCTTTTCTCAAGCTCTGCATCAGTTGCTTCTAATTCTTGTGTGAGAGCAACGTCCACTGGTTGTGAAATTGATGCATGATTTACTTATGCTTGAACCTTTGGTTGACTTGATGCAGTATCTAAAATATCTTCCGGTACAGCCTGATCATCCAAATTAATAATTTCTGTTGGAACATCTTGAGCCATTTCTTCTGTTTGTTGTTGTTGTTCCAACTCTTCTGTTTGCTGATCATCTGAAACATGTGCATCTAGTGGTTGATTAAAACCTTCAAAATCTTCATTCATAGGCTGATTAAAACCTCAAAAGTCATCAATCCCTTATTCAAACTCTAGTTTCCTCCCCTTAGTCCTAGCATCTGTTTTCCTCCCCTGTTTGGGAGAATCACCCAAATCTTCACTGAAAGCCTCTGAGTCACCATCATGAGGTGAGGATGGGGATGAGATCACAATCTTTGCAGATCTTTGCTTCTTGAACCCCTGCACTTCTTCCTTTAAGAAATGAATTTCTGCTTTCAAACTGTTAAGATCTTTGGCATGTTGCTCATTTGTTTGTGCCAAATCCTTCTCAAAAGATTTAACCTGTTTAACTAACCTGGTACAAAGTTCCATCAATTCAAGAGGTTGCTCACTACCCTCAACACTTCCAACTGTGTTACCTGTCAGGAGAGGTGAATCATAGGGCATTGGTTCAGTCTCTTCTCTAGTTGGACTAGATTGAAGCCTGGAACCACCACTGCTTGTTCCTAGACCAAAAGGTTCAGAAACATGAAATGTTGTGATGGGAGGAGGTGGCTATTTTTGCCTCCTCTCATATGTGTGAGTAACTTGTGGGGTGTAATGGATAGGTGGAACTGTAATAGTGGGTGTGTGTTGGGGTACAACTGGGATTGCTGCACCTTCACCATGTACCTGTATAATCTTTGCAAGCATTTCAGGAAAAAGTGGTTTAATTTCCCCATTCCATCCATCTGAAGCCTTATTCATATTTTGAAAAACTTTTGGCTTAAGACAGGGGATTTTATAAACTCTTTTGTGGGATTGCAGTGGAAATTCATTTAGCATTGATTGCACAAACCTTGGTTACATCAAAAATTTATAAGGACTCTTTACATTGCCTTTCATACTGTTAAATATTAACTTTGAAAAATTGAAAGTCCTACCTGTAGCTAAACAAACCAAAGGATAAGCCATTGTTGAACTGAATTGTTCATAAGAAGTATTCTTAGGACTTAGGCAATGCAAAAGAGTACGAATTAAAAATCTCCAATGGGGGTAAAAACATCCCTTTCTGAAAGTAACCTTTTTGTCAGATGTATTGTAACACCCCAACCCGAAAAGAGCTCAAGTGTAACATTATGGGGTCAAATCAGAAAATAAGCAAGCGGAATATATTAATAATGCAAGGTTTACAAAATAGTTCTAAAGAAAAAGGACTAATTCTATGCATTACAACTTCCAAATTTATTTTAAGCTAAGAACCAAGAAGGAATTCTTCTAAGTCTATCTCTAATCCAATGGGAAGCTACTAATAGTGTAGTCCACTAAGAGCTCCTAAGCACTCTTCACCCAACCCAGCTTCCTTCTAAAAACCTGCCGCAGAGAAAAGAAAATGTGGCTGAGCTTAAAAAGCCCAGTGAACAGATATAAACAAACGAAAACTAATAACCAAATAAAAACGAAGGTGAATACGACATAGGTCCAAGCGAACCTGCTGAGATAGAAATCAAGAATATGGAACACGGAATATGATCAAAGGAATACGGACAATGGATATCAAACAATCAATGAAATGAAATAATTCATAAGTGTAAGCAAAAGAAATAAAGAAAGCATAAGTTAATCACATTAGAGATGACAAGATAATAAGAATCTTAGAGAAGTAGAACAAATAGGAATGCCCAACAAACATATATCATAGTGTACATAGGAGCTGCAGACTCCGATATACCAAATGTGAAATGGGGTGTTTTGCACACACACAAGTCCATTCACCAAATTATACTAAACAAAGTACCTATGATGCATCCATACGCTCCCTGCAAAACAAATATATATGCACAAAGCTCTAGGCTAAGTAAACATATACAATAATAAATATAGGCCTGAATAGCTAGCTTAAAGGGAACGCCGTGGACTAAAACCCACCTCTACAGATAATGTCAATACAACTGGTGCATCAGTGGCAAGACAATGGACTCCCCATGACTGGCTACAAATTAATAAAATCATATACCAATAACACATAATGGGCATAGAATCAAGAATGCTATAGAAAAGAAATATAGCATGCAAACGAATATTAAGCTCATATCAATATCAAGTATCAACAAAAACGAATCAAACAAAGGGAACATAGCAATGGCTTAACTGACGGGATCATAATCGAAATATTAAACAAAAGAGAGAAGGATGGCCTTTACTAAAAGGCGGAATATCTGTACCTTAAACCGCCAACGAAACCATATCATAACATAGGAATAGGAAGTAACTCCTTCTTCAGCGAGTCTACACGAATTAATAATCGTATTCATTATTCATACGCTCATTTTAGATCAGATTACCCCTCTTACATTTCTTTCCATTTTTAGTAACTTGCCATATTTAGTAAGTTCTCATATTTAGTAGCTTTTCCGTATTAGCAACTTTTATAGATTAGGGTCACAAATGGCAATTATAATAGTTTAGGGTTTAAACACGAAAACCGTCAATTTAGTAAGGTTTAGGGTCAAAATATAAATTATCGAAATTAAATATTAACAATGCCAAATACAATTATTTTAAAGTTTATACTATAATTTTATATTAAGACGAAAATTTTAGACCCGTCGTTCATAATTATATTAACGTATTATCGACGTTAAACTAGACCGCGACGACCCAAACTACGTTTCATCACAAATTCAACATACTTTCATCCATATATTATACGTATATACACACTTATAACCATGCAGATAAACCCAATCACACCATGCAATCTATCTATCTTTTACGTATCACAGGTTTTCATTTTAAGATATATATACATATAGTATCATGCATGTACAAGCACACACTTTAACCCATATGTTTCACTACCTTTGAAATCCATTTGCAACTTATTCCAAGTCGATACTTATTATGCTATCACCGTAGTCGAGCCATAAAAGGAACAAATCAACACATCACACACAAACGTAAACATTTCATGGCCGAACATTTAGGTTGTAATATCATTATTTACATGTTGCTCAACCTGATTTTAACTCTTTTATTTATTAGGTTATGAGCATAGGTTTTTAACTAAATTTAAAACTGTGTCAACACAATACAACATGCATGTTTATTAGTTTATTAATAAAGGTTCATACTTTTTTTAATCGATTTCATGCACTATGCTTTATCCAGTTTTAGGTTGGGGTAAAAATGGTGTAACCCACGCATACGTTTACGTTTTCGAGTCGATTTATAGGTTCGATATCTCATTATCACATGTGACCATTAGTATGATTTTATGCGCTTGATACTAGTTGTGGCTTAAATAAACGTAAATAGCATGCGATCGACTGAAAGTAGAATGATACGATCTATCAACAACACACGAACGAGTCTGAGAAAAACCTTACCCTTGTTGTGTGAACAAGAGAGGCGGAAGCAAGGACCAAATAACCTAGTCGAACCCCAACAAAAAAACACCCACCGACCAACCATCAACACGACCATGTAAACACCACCTTCAAACCGCTTTTACTCGCGAACAAATGCCCAAACATGGACCAGTAAGTACCTGACCACGATCAAAACTTCTTTATCATAGCCTCCTTTGCACTTCGATCAAACAAGAAAAGGAACCAAGAATTTCCAGCCGCCTGTTTGTATGTTTTTTAGGGTTTCACACGGTTTGGGAGGAGATACATTAGAGTGAATTTACAGGTAGTATATGTGCAAATGGGATGGGAATAAACCTGTCAAAACGTGTGACAGAAAAAGGAATGTCGTGTGAAATATGGTATGGAAATAAAGTTGTACCGTGATTTTTGAAATTGAGCAAGGGTCATGCACTCATGCATATCTCCACATTTAAGATATCATAATTTGATTGATTTGCTCCAATCTTGCCTTAGTAAAACATAGTGTGTGAGAGTTTAAGAAAAAAAAATATGAAACCGAGTAAAAGAGTTTAGGTAAGTGGTGAGAGTGTTTTAACAAAAGATATGGAGGATTATTTGGGATAAGTGTTACACGATTTCAAGGGTTATCCAAGTGAAATTTTCGGTTCTAGTCTTTATTCATAGAACGATTTTTTTGTATCATGTGGCACTAGGAAAGTATAGGTTTAGGAAAGTTGAAGATTTGTCTAGTGCATAAAACGTATGGAATGTTGTAGGACACACATAATAGTCGTTTATTACTTTGGATTAGATTCGGAATGTTACAAATTTAATTTAATTTATTTATTTAGGCTTATTAAAATATATACTACGTATATTTTACATATTTTAAAGTTTTAATAATTTACTAATCATAATAATATAAACTTAGGTTAAAATTTATCCGTCTTTTCATAAATTCAAACTTTGAGGGGTATTTTGGGCATTTTACATATTCAGAAATTCGGGTTTTACAATTCTTCCCCTCTAAAAAAAAATTTCGTCCGCGAAATTGAAGTGAAAAGATCAAACGGAAACGTACCAATTCACGAAATGAAAAGGAAGTGGTTAACTTGCTCAGAATAGTTTCTCCAAGGAAATTTTACAAACGGAAAAGTTTCTCATGACTCGATCTGAATAAAATAGGATAGCCCCGGACTCTCCATATAAAAAAAATTTGATCCAACAAATACGAAATGAAAATGAATAGATGATAGTCATAACCTTACAAGAGATATATGAACATCAGATGAATCTGGAAAGAATACGGAAGTGAAACTAGATGAAAGAAAACTTCACAAATCGAATCAAGTTCTGAATGAACTAAGGATCTTGCTAAAATCAGAGGAGCATATATCGAATTATCAGTCATACCAAAAGTTTCCTAAAGAGGTTGGTAACCTAATCATATTAATGATTAACTATGCATAAATCAAAGTATCGAATCATATCTGAATGTATAATGGAGTAGGTAGGATAACCGTACGGATAGAATGAATCTAAGGACTAATGTATCATGAACCAGAGCTTCCTTAATGCCAACACGTCTAAATCTTCTGTATGGAAAACATCATACGGAACACACAAATTCTTGTCTAACTTACAAACTTCCTCTTCCACAATGACAACAATTCCATCAGTCATTGTAGTCAACTCCAAACGTTCAATTAGCGGCTTCTCGACTTAATTCAATCAGAGGTGTTCTACATTTCCATTGATACACTATCTGAAAGGACAAACTTAGTCACTTTTATGCCATCAATCTTAATGAGCAACCACAATCAGACCACACACCTGTCAACTTCCTGCTCAACATTTCTTCCAAGTCCGAATAGTTGTTCTGCTTACCCATCAGTCTGTCGGTGAAAAGCATTCCGATACTTGAGTCTGGTCCCTCAAGCCTTCAGTAGTTCTCCTTGGTATTGTGAGGTAGCAATGCAAATATATGACACGACCACTGCAGGTGCGCTAAGTAATTGAGAAATCTTCTGTCGGAGGATTTATGCCAACTTGCTAACCGAATACACATTCTAAGAGGCAAAAGTGAGTTGACAAACTCTACAATAACCAAAAGTATGTCATTCTTTTTAAGTGTGCGTGGAGATTTAGTTACCAGGTTCATGAAAAATTTCTAATCCTGTTTAGATCCCTTATACATCTTAGTACAACCAATAGGTATAGAAAAGTGGAAATATATCTCAATCATAACATATTTCTTTCCGGTCTTCACAGATCATAGTTCGTCATCTTACTTTTGAGCTTCCTAATATCTGTAATTGGATTCCATCTCCATATAAGGTATGTCTTCAACTCTTGAGAGCAACACCACTGCCGCCAACTCCAAGTCGCGCATTGAATAATTCTCCTCAAACGGTTCTAGTTGTCTTAATGCATAAGCAATAACTTCCCCGGGTTGCATAAGAGCATAATCACGTCCCTTCTTGTATCGTCTCAAAATTGATACTTATTTGAAGGTATTGAGGCAATTTCTATTTCAGCTTTCAAAAACTTCGTTCTCATGTCGTGAACATCTTCCAACCAATGTCATGTTTCCAGAATATACGAATGATCCTCAAATTTCCACATAATATGAAAATGATTCTCATGTTTCTTCTTCGTCTCTGAATGCACTAAGATGTCATACTATGACAACTTTGTCTAAGTACTCACGAAAACATGATTCATCAAGTCCATGGAATAGTCAAAGCATCTGCTAATACTATTAGCATCATTAATAATCACAGAGGCCGTTACGAATACGAAAGGAAATCCTAAGAATACTTCAAGCCATAAATCCATCTAAAGGAAAAATCCGCGTACTAAAATTGATCTGATGCATCATCGACAGAAATACAGTTTAGCTTTCAGAAGTCAATACAAGTCTCCTGCTCTCATCCTTCTTTATTGCGAATAAAACTGAAGCACTCCAAAGAGATACACTAAGACAAACAAACTATTTCATAGCTTTTGGTTGTCCCTCCTCCTCTTCTCTCAATTTGGCTGGTGCTATTCAATATGGAGTTTCAAAATCAGGCAAAACACCGTTCTTATACGGATAGGGTTCTAACTCATCAAACTTTACTGTTCTCGGGCACTTCTCGAAGATATCCCATGATCCCCAAAAGTTCAAGTTATATGATGTAATTATTATTACGTTGGCCAGGCGTCATAATACTTACATCATATAAACATGCCTTTATGGAAAATCATATTCAACCCTGAGTCGTGACTAAACAATCTCTCAGTGCTAGGTCAAAGCAAATTCACAACCTGGTGTAAATCTTGGTGGTTCATTCAGGGATTACATCGGAAAAATTCGGATTGCCAATTGACTCTCAAGTGAGATTCATCCCTTAGAACAAGAATAGATGCTAGGAAAACTTCACAACCATGAAAGTAACGCACGAGTTTCCAGGGTGGTAAGGATAACAAAAGTTTAATAATAAAAAATCATGGTAAAATAAATCAGAGTGGTTCAGATGCCAAAGGCGAGACGTAGTATGACAGTTGTTAGCATCTTGATGCCCGGTCAACTAACCCATACCAGAATAACATCGAAGTTAACTTTCTAAGGAAAGACAGATCACCATAGCAAATCCTATCATTCATAAATGAGGGGGACATTCCTATTCTCGTGGTTAATTACCACAAGATTTCCAATAGGAATAGAATGGATAAGGAAAAAAAATCTAGCAGTGTAGGGAAAAAATTTAAATACGCTTATCGAAAGTAAGAGATTTCACAAAGTGTGTCAAACACATCATCATAAAAATTCTCAGAATGATTGAAGAGACATCTAAAAGGTAGAACAATGAAACAGATGTTGAAATCAAAAAAAGGATGAAGCTTATGTAGTGTCAAACATTACCGCAACATTCTTAGCTCATTCTAAACTTACATGGTCACTAATCTCATGTTGTGCAGAATAATGAGTTTCAAATCTCCGGGAGGAGAAATTCCTTAAAAGGCTATAAGCAAAGCATGAATCAGAGTGATGCAGAAGCAAGGATACTTAAACAAATGCCTTACAGTCTACCCAATCCTCACCGGTCATAACTTAAGTTTCAGAGTGGAAATCCTAAAGCAAGTTCTAAAAGGTTGTTTCATAACTCCTATGGTGCAAAACCTAGGGGGCCTAATACTCACAGGTCATAGCCTAAGCTCTACGGGTTTTGAATCCGCCAATCAAACCTGTCTTTGATACAATAATTGTAACACCCCAACCCGAAAAGAGCTAAAGTGTTACATTATGGGGTCAAATCAGAACATAAGCAAGCGGAATATATTAATAATGCAAGGTTTACAAAACATTTATAAAGAAAAAGGACTAATTCTATGCATTACAACTTCCAAATTTATTTCAAGCTAAGAACCAAGAAGGAAATCTTCTAAGTCTATCTCTAATCCAATGGGAAGCTACCAACAGTGTAGTCCACTAAGAGCTCCTAAGCACTCTTCACCCAACCCAGCTTCCTTCTAAAAACCTGCCGCAGAGAAAAGAAAATGCGGCTGAGCTTAAAAAGCCCAGTGAATAGATATAAACAAACGAAAACTAATAACCAAATAAAAACGAAGGTGAATACGACATAGGTCCAAGCCAACCTGCTGAGATAGAAATCAAGAATATGGAACATGGAATATGATCAAAGGAATACGGATAATGGATATCAAACAATCAACGAAATGAAATGATTCATAAGTGTAAGCAAAAGAAATAAAGCAAGCATAAGTTAATCACATTAGAGATGACAAGATAATAAGAATCTTAGAGAAGTAGAACAAATAGGAATGCCCAACAAACATATATCATAGTGTACATAGGAGCTGCAGACTCCGATATACCAAATGTGAAATGGGGTGTATTGCACACACACAAGTCCATTCACCAAATTATACTAAACAAAGTACCTACGAAGCATCCATACGCCTCCTGCAAAATATATATATATATATATATATATATATATATATATATATATATATATATATATATATATATATATATATATATATATGCACAAAGCTCTAGGCTAAGTAAACATATACAATAATAAATATAGGCCTGAATAGCTAGCTTAAAGGGAAAGCTATGGACTAAAACCCACCTCTACAGATAGTGTCAATACCACTGGTGCATCAGTGGCAAGGCCATGGACTCCCCATGACTGGCTACAAATTAATCAAATCATATACCAGTAACACATAATGGGCATAGAATCAAGAATGCTATAGAAAAGAAATATAGCATGCAAACGAATATTAAGCTCATATCAATATCAAGTATTAACAAAAACGAATCAAACAAAGGGAACATAGCAATGGCTTAATTGACGGGATCATAATCGAAATATTAAACACAAGAGAGAAGGATGGCCTTTACTAAAAAGGTGGAATATCTGTACCTTAAACCGCCAACGAAACCATATCATAACATAGGAATAGGAAGTAACTCCTTCTTCAGCGAGTCTACACGAATTAATAATCGTATTCATTATTCATACGCTCATTTTAGATCAGATTACCCATCTTACATTTCTTTCCATTTTTAGTAACTTGCCATATTTAGTAAGTTCTCATATTTAGTAGCTTTTCCGTATTAGCAACTTTTATAGATTAGGGTCACAAATGGCAATTATAATAGTTTAGGGTTTAAACACGAAAACCGTCAATTTAGTAAGGTTTAGGGTCAAAATATAAATTATCGAAATTAAATATTAAGAATGCCAAATAAAATTATTTTAAAGTTTATACTATAATTTTATATTAAGACAAAAATTTTAGACCCGTCGTTAATAATTATATTAACGTATTATCGACGTTAAACTAGACCGCGACGACCCAAACTACATTTCATCACAAATTCAACATACTTTCATCCATATATTATACGTATATACACACTTATAACCATGCATATAAACCCAATCACACCATGCAATCTATCTATCTTTTACGTATCACAGGTTTTCATTTTAAGATATATATACATATAGTATCATGCATGTACAAGCACACACTTTAACCCATATGTTTCATTACCTTTGAAATCCATTTGCAACTTATTCCAAGTCGATACTTATTATGCTATCACCGTAGTCGAGCCAAAAAAGGAACAAATCAACACATCACACACAAATGTAAACATTTCATGGCCGAACATTTAGGTTGTAATATCATTATTTACATGTTGCTCAACCTGATTTTAACTCTTTTATTTATTAGGTTATGAGCATAGGTTTTTAACTAAATTTAAAAATGTGTCAACACAATACAACATGCATGTTTATTAGTTTATTAATAAAGGTTCATACTCCTTTAATCGATTTCATGCACTATGCTTTATCCAGTTTTAGGTTGGGGTAAAAATGGTGTAACCCACGCATACGTTTACGTTTTCAAGTCAATTTATAGGTTCGATATCTCATTATCACATGTGACCATTAGTATGATTTTATGCGCTTAATACTAGTTGTGGCTTAAATAAACGTAATTAGCATGCGGTCGGCTGAAAGTAGAATGATACGATCTATCAACAACACAAGAACGAGTCTGAGAAAAACCTTACCCTTGTTGTGTGAACGAGAGAGGCGGAAGCAAGGACCAAATAACCTAGTCGAACCCCAACAGAAAACACCCACCGACCAACCATCAACACGACCATGTAAACACCACCTTCGAACCGCTTTTACTCGCAAACAAATTCCCAAACATGGACCAGAAAGTACCATGACCACGATCAAAACTTCTTTATCATAGCCTCCTTTGCACTTCGATCGAACGAGAAAAGGAACCAAGAATTTCCAGCCGCCTGTTTGTATGTTTTTTAGGGTTTCACACGGTTTGGGAGGAGATACACTAGAGTGAATTTACAGGTAGTATATGTACAAATGGGATGGGAATAAACCTGTCAAAACGTGTGACAGAAAAAGGAATGTCGTGTGAAATATGGTATGGAAATAAAGTTGTACCGTGATTTTTGAAATTGAGCAAGGGTCATGCACTCATGCATATCTCCACATTTAAGATATCATAATTTGATTGATTTGCTCCAATCTTGCCTTAGTAAAACATAGTGTGTGAGAGTTTAAGAAAAAAAATGAAACCGAGTAAAAGAGTTTAGGTAAGTGGTGAGAGTGTTTTAGCAAAAGATATGGAGGATTATTTGGGATAAGTGTTACACAATTTCAAGGGTTATCCAAGTGAAATTTTCTGTTCTAGTCTTTATTCATAGAACGATTTTTTTGTATTGTGTGGAACTAGGAAAGTATAGGTTTAGGAAAGTTGAAGATTTGTCTAGTGCATAAAACGTATGGAATGTTGTAGGACACACATAATAGTCGTTTATTACTTTGGATTAGATTCGGAATGTTACAAATTTAATTTAATTTATTTATTTGGGCTTATTAAAAATATATACTACGTATATATTACATATTATAAAGTTTTAATAATTTACTAATCATAATAATATAAACTTAGGTTAAAATTTATCCGTCTTTTCATAAATTCAAACTTTGAGGGGTATTTTGGGCATTTTACATATTCAGAAATTCGGGTTTTACATGTATCATACCCCATAGTTGAGAGATGTTTATGAATATCTGGATTGGGCAATGTGATGATACCATTAAGATAATCCAATTGGAGAATTCTCCTCAAGGATGATTCAGTAACATAAATAGTTACCCCATTCACTGTGGCTCTATGAGTATCCACAGTTTCATGTGTGTCTCCTTGTTCAATGGTGATGGACTCTACAGAGTTCCAAAACTGTTTGATTTGAGAGACATAGATTGTGGAGTTTAGAGTTAAAGCATACCTTATGTGACTGGTATTGAGAAAATCCACAATCTGATGAAAAATAGGGCCACTATTTTCATTTGACTTCTGCAAGTAGGCTACTTGGTTGTGCTCATCTGCAAAGTTTAATCTTGCCATAGTTGTTTTGAGAAAAGTGGAATTTGTGTGAGTATGAATTGAATGTAGAACACACCGATTGAGAGAAAAGAATTTATGCAATTAGGGTTTGAGAATTATACACAAGAGAGATTATCTTTAGAAAAGATTGATCTTCAAGAAAAGAATAACTTAAAATAAGTAAGTAGATAATCTTCCAAAAATTCACCCTATTAGTATGGACAAAACGGTTTACTCTCAACGGCTAGTAAAAATATTGTTACTGACACAACAGTTGTAACGGCTAGTTCAATAGTCGTAAAAATTACACTGGCAATGGTAACTGTGAACTAGCAGTGGGAACTTTTCACAAAATTTTCCAAGAGCAATGGTAAAAGTAAAACATATATAAGTTGAACTGCTCATTTCATAGTTTTTAGCAAACTATTAGCTCTCAACGGATTTGATATGTCTTTACCATGAGCCGTTTGCTATGGACTAGCCAACTCTTCATCACATGGAATATGGTGAGTTGATGACCATATAGTTTTTGGTAGACTATCAACCATAAACGGATTTGTTAAGTCTTTACCAGTAGCCGTTTGCTCTGGACTAGTTGATTCTTATGTGGATTAGACATGGTGAATCAATAACCATTTGTTGTGTGTCTCAGTTACACACCTTTTATGATCAACTCCCAGCAAAAATTGGTTATATACCTGCACATGTTAGTATAAAGCAAATAATATGCATAACCAAAGTGTCTAACCAAAGTAACCTTTTGACCAAGCCACTATTCGCATAAATATCTCCTTTTAGTCAACCTGATTGAGTAAATAATATCCATATTTACTTCTCAAACCTACCAACACAGATAAGAGTTATTATTCCTCTTAATTATCCCTTAGGATTGACTTTGCCTATAAAAAGGGGCTCGTATCACCAATAACCGTTACCAAAAACTTTCTTTATCAACACTAAATTCTAAATCACCATGACCAGACTTCCAGATATTGTCTACATCTCTTCTGATTCATCTTCAGAGGAAATAATTTATATGTCTTCATCTTCAGAGGGATCAGGGTTGGGAAATTACTTTCCACCTTGTGCTTCAAGCTCTTCAACTATGAAGCCAAATAAGAAGATTTCAACACCTGCACCATCACTTGAGTTTTACTCCAGTTCCTCTGATGATGATGATGAGACATACACCCTCTCAAGGGAGTTGCCAAAGGCTCTAACTAAAGCTCTAGGATCTGCACTATCAAACATGAAGAAGATACTAGTTCCAGAGAAGTCTGCAAGACTCCCAAAGCCTCCCAAACAAGTTCTTGGTCTTGCTTGCCCTAGAATGTGGTCAACCTTTGAGAACCAGAGGAAAAGTGCTCAAAATGTCAAGCATAACTACAAGGGAAAGGGCAAGAAGCCAATGGAGTAGCTGGTGTAGGGTGTAGGTTGTTAGGATTTTGTGTTTTGGTGTTTTGGTGTTTTGATGTTTTTACTCTCTGTCTGTGCAATGTAACTCTTTTATGGTTGAATCAATAAAGTTACACTGTTTTTCCTTTTCCACTGTGAGAGCAAAATTTACCACTGTTTGCAATATAGTTTCCACTATTGTCTTTATCAGCTGCATAAAAGTTAGTGGACAAACATATACAAACATATACAACAATTTTAGTACCAAAGACCTCCCCTCAACACTAAAAACTATTTAGACATCAAAATTTTATGGATTAAGCATTCCAATACCTGTTACCAAGTACTGAAACCTTCCCACATCAAGTCCTTTTGTTAATAAATCAGCATAGTTGTCATCAGTATATATTTTGACAACTTAAATAAGCTTTTTTCTCATAAGAATCTCTTATAGAGTGATATCTAATTTCAATATGTTTAGTCTTAGTGTGTTGAACGTGATTTTTAATTATGCATATGGTACTGCTATTGTCAATAAAGATAATGGTGTTCATGAAATTATACCCATAGTCTAATAATTGGTTTTGAAGCCATAAGACCTGAGCACAACAGCTTACAGTAGCTACATACTCTGCTTTAGTTGTTGAAGTAGCCACCATTGTCTGTTTCTAGGATTGCCATGACACCAATCTACATCCAAGAAATTGACATCCTCCTGTAGTTGACCTTCTACCCAAACTTGCACCAGCATAGTCACAATCTGAGTAGGTAACCAATTCCATAGGAGATTCTCTTAGATACCACAATCCTAGATTAGGATATGTCTTCAAATATCTTAAAATCTTGTCCACAATAGCCAAGTGTGATGTCTTAGGAGTGACTTGAAACCTTGCACAAGCACACACAGCAAACATAATGTCTGGTCTGGATGATGTAAGATACATCAAAGAGCCAATCATTGATCTATAAGTGTGAACATCCACTGCTTCTCTATTATCATCCTTCAAGAGTAAGTGTGTAGTCTTATCAGCATGAGTGCTTGAAGGCTTTGCATCAGAAAAATGGAACTTTCTTAGTATCTCAGTCACATATTTGTCTTGACTGATAAAAATTCCATCTTTTCTTTGTTGTACTTGAAGTCCCAAAAAGAAAGTAAGTTCCCCCATAGAACTCATTTGAAACTCATCCTTCATCAGCTTCTCAAATTCTTTGCACATCTCTGGCTTTGTGGATTCAAAAATGATATCATCAACATAAACTTGAACCAACAAGATATCATCTTTGTCCTTCTTGATGAATAAAGTTTGATCAATTTTCCCTCAATGAAACCCATTATTCAGTAGATAGGCAGCAAGGGTTTCATACCACTTCCTGGGAGCTTGATGTAAGGCATAAAGAGCCTTGACCACTTTATAAACTTTATTAGGATGTTCAGGATCTTCAAAGCCTGGAGGTTGTGAAACATAGACCTCCTCATCAATCTTCCCATAGAGAAGAACACTCTTGACATCCATTTGATATACAGTAAAACCCATAAAAGATGCATAGGCCAGAAACAATCTAATAGCCTCAATCCTTGCAAAGGAGCAAAAACTTCTTCATAGTCAATACCCTCTTCCTGAGTGTATCCATGAGCAACTAGCATAGCTTTATTTCTGATAACTATGCCTCTTTCATCTTTCTTGTTTCTGAAGACCCACTTTGTACCAATAACCTTCATCCCATCAGGCAGATCACAAAGAACCCAAACCTTTTGAAGCTTGAATTGTAACAATTCCTCTTGCATTGCTTCTACCCGGCTTGATTCTTCCAATGCTTTATACACATTTATAGGTTCCACTTGTGATAGAAAACAGAAAAACAAGCACTCATTCTTATCTGTATGCTTCTTGGACTCATAAACTTCACCAATAAATCCATGATCATTAGTCATCTTTGTTTGTTTTCTGGTCTTCACCCCTGATTGTAGATCACCAATCACATTATCAAGTGGATGCACCTTGTGAATAGAAGCTTGAGGAGTATGTGAAACATCATATGCAGAAGGCATATTTGTGATTTCCACATCATTAATGAAAGTTTCCTGAGCAGCAGAAGTAGAGTTTTCCACATTTGGTTCAACAGTGGAAACTTCTGGTATAGCAGTGGAAATTGTATGACCACTGCTTTCAGGAATATCTTTATTCTGAGCATCCAAATTCACAACATCTGCATCACCTTATTTTCCAATATCTATTGAATGTTGTGGATCTTCCTTCTTTGAAGCATGATCATTATCTACAAAGTCCTAAAGTGGCATAACAATTTGATCCTTATCATCCTCAGAATCTTTTCTAGGTTCATATTCATCAATAAACTCTTCTGAACCTTCAAATTTATTATCCCCAGTACCTGGAGCAACAGGTACATAGTTCATAGTATTTGATAATGTTTCAAGATCAATAGCCATTCTGGACCTACACCTGCAGTGTTAGGTTTATTTTCAAGAAACTCTACATGCATATTCTCTTCAATCTTCTTTGTTCTCAGATTATATACTCTGAATGCTTTACTGACCATAGAGTATCCAACAAAGAAGCCTTCATCTGACTTTTCTTCAAATTTACCCAGATGATCAATGGTATTGAGAATTGTAACATGACATCCAAATGGTCTCATGAAATCCAAGATAGGGGTATACCTCTGAATAACTCATAAGGTGTCTTGTTCTTTGTCTTCACCACCAAACCCTGTTCTGAATATAACAAGCAGTGTTAACTGCTTCAGCCCAAAATGTCACTGGTAACTTGGAATCAACTAACATGGTTCTAACAGCTTCAATCAGTGTTTTGTTTCTTCTTTCAGCTACACCATTTTGCTGAGGGGTTCTTGCAACATTGAATTCTCTCTTAATACCCTTCTCTCTGCAAAAATCATCCGTAACTCTATTCTTGAACTCTGTCCCATTGTCGCACTCGATAATCTTGATCTTCTTATCAACCTGGTTTTCAACTTCAGTAATAAAAGTTTTAAGGATGCCAGTTGTTTCATCCTTGGTTCTTAGAAAGAAAACCCATGTAAACCTGCTAAAGTCATTAGTTACAACAAGAAAATACTTCTTCAAATTTATGCTGCTCATAGAAGTAGGACCAAATAAGTCCATATGCAACATATAGAGAGGGTGAGCAATAGAGTTATAGGCCTTGTTCTTGCAAGATGCTCTATGTTGCTTGCCTTTGAGATAGGCAACACAGGTTTTGTCATTCTCAAATCTCTTCTCTGGTAACCCTTTGACTAAGCCATCTTCCACAATTTTGTTGATGGTCTTAAAGTTAACATGACCAAGTCTTCTGTGCCATAGCATGGATTTATCCAAAGTGGCTTTTGCAATCAAGCAAGTATCATTTTCATTAGCCACAATTTTCTTCATGTCAATGCTGTATAGATTGCCTTTTCTAGGGATTTTAAGTAACACCTCACTTTCATCAGGTAACTTATAATCCTTAGATAGGACATAGCATTCATCTTCTGAGAAAAGAACTCTGTGTTTCTTGTCACACATCTGTGACACACTGAAGAGATTATATTTGAGTTCTTTCACATAGTACACATTCTCAAAATCCAAGTTTCCAGCCTTGATTGTGCCTTTTCCAGAAACTTTGCCACCAATTCCTCCTCCAAATCTGACAAATTGTCCATCATAAGGTTTTAAATCTGAAAGATAGGACTTGTTGCAAGTCATGTGCCTAGAACATCCACTATCTAAAGATTATAATTTACCTGATGAAAGTGAGGTGTTACTTAAAATCCCTAGAAATGGCAATCTATACAGTCATGTGACACACTGAAGAGATTATATTTGAGTTCTTTCACATAGTACACATTCTCAAAATCCAAGTTTCCAGCCTTGATTGTACCTTTGCCAGAAACTTTGCCACTAATTCCTCCTCCAAAGCTGACAAATTGTCCATCATAAGGTTTGAAATCTGAAAGATAGGACTTGTTGCCAGTCATGTGCCCAGAACATCTAATATCTGAATATCCTTGATCTTCTTTAATCTTTGAATGTCCCTACATATAAAATAAAGGAATTAGTTCCTTTTGGGGACCCAAGCCACAAATGATTTGGATCTGCCTCGTGTATCAATATAGTTATATCTATCAATGGTCATTGATACACCATTGGGATTGATTGAGGTGTTGATTCCTTTAGTTTTCCATTCCCAACGTGCTGAGTCCTTCACAGCATTTCCCACACTCTCCCTTTTATTGATTACTAAACCACCAGTGGAAACTTTTGGTTTAGCAGTGGCAACTGTTGGTTTTGAAATTCTTGTTTTTGGTGTCCACTTGTGATCATAGAAAACCTTCTTGTCATAAAAGGTCTTGTTACTTGTTTGTGCAGATTTAACAAAAGCTGTACTGGGTCTTGCACTTTTAACAGGCGACTTATAGTAAGCATTGTTCACTTTTCTAGCAAATGTAAGAGGTTTGATGCCAGATTTTAGTTGAACAGCCCTGGGAATCATATTACTTAATGGATTTGGGTGAGTATATTTTTGAAACTTGTTTTCATTCACCCTTGTGTTCCCAAAAACTTCCCTTCTTCCATTGTGATAGTTACAGTAAGCATGAAGATGATCAAAACTACCACAGATGTGACATGCTTTGTTGTTAAACTCAAAATCACTGCCAAACTGTTGAGATTTTATATGATTCCAACTCCTCTGGTTGCCCCTAGGAGTTGATGACTTATGCCTATACATCTCTGCATACCTTACAGTTGGTCTAGGTTTATTAGCTTGTTTCGTAGGCTCTTCTTTTTCAATTTTAACAACTTCAGGAACACTTTTTTTAACTTCCACTTTAAAAATTTCAGGAACACTTGTTTTAGCTTCAACTTTCACACATTCATCCTTAAGAGATGAATCACTAGCACTTTCAAATGCATCAATCTCAACCTTAACCTTTTCATCAATAGCTTCTTTCACAAATTGAGGGCCATAAGTCCTAATTGGTTCTTGAAACTCTTCTAACCCTGTATGTGCTAAGTCTATACTAGGAGGTGATGGAACACCTCTTAAAGGCGGTGGAACAGACTTGTATCCTACACCTGATTTGACTTTATTGACTACTTGTGCGTCCCAGATTTTGACAATGCACTTAGACTGATGATCTAGAGTATTACAGGTTATCTGAATATTTTCATTGGCCTTTTTAACCTTCTCTAATTCTTCTCTAAGTGCCTCATTCACAGTAATCTTATAATCTAAGTCTCTTCTTAATACAACAATATCATCATTAAACTTAGACTCATTTGGTCTATAGTGTTCTATCTGTGCTTCTAAAACAGCAAGACCTCTCTTATGGTTAGCTAGATTATAACTAGTTTGATTTAGCTCTAACCTCTGTTCATCACATTGCTCTTTTAGTTTTTCGTATTCTTTTAAAGCTTTACATGATTTAGAACAACCATTATTAGAGTGTACCTCAGAATCAGAGAAAGCCATAAGAGCAAGTTCAGTTGCTATCATTGCAGATTCTTGAGATGCTTCTTCTTTATTAGCCATGTAGTTCTAGTCATAGCTCACACCATCAATGGCCAATAACACCTTTGGTTCCTCAACTATAGGCTCCTTCTTCTTATCCTGCTTGTACCAAGTAGATCTATTATCTGACTTCTTTGGTTTCCTGCATTCCCTGGCAAAGTGTCCCATCTTGTGACAGTTATAACATTCCACCTTTTTCTTGTCAAAGCCTGCAGTCTCATTACCATTAATAATGATCTTCCTCCCTGTCCTTTTCCAGAATTTCTTTGCCTTCAAACTCAACAATGCAACTTGCCACTTTATATCCATCTCTCCCATGTCATCATCATCAACTTGATCCAAATCTTCATGTGTTAGAATTGAACCATTGGCTTGACTTGAGAGTTAGCATAAAAAGTAGAATCTCCAAGACCAGCAATCTACTTTTTAGAACTAGCAGTGGAAACACTTGCACTGCCAGTGGAAACAACAATGTGGGCAGCATCCTCATCATCATCACTTTCATCATCAGAACTATCATTCACAGATGATGAGATAAGAGCTAAGTTCCCTGAGCTTGTACTTAGCTTCCCAGCCTTCTTCAGTCTTTGTTCAATAACTTTAAAGTTATTGTAAAGATCATTGAGCTTCATGTTTTCTAGTTCAGGCTTGTCTTCCCAAATAGCAACATTAGTAGGAAACACAGAGGATAAACTTCTTAAAAATTTCAAGTTGAGGTCTTCCCTTTCTACCTTAATTCCAAACACAGTGAGTTGTGTTACAATCTTCTGAAGTCTGGTGAAGATACTGTCAATTGATTCATTACTTGTTGAAGAGAAATTTTTATAGGTTTGTTTCAACAAGGTTTTCTGAGTTTTCTTGGTAGCATCATTGCCACAAAAAACATTGCAAATCTATTCAAATAAGGTCTTAGTAGTTGTGTACTTGCTGATTTGATCCCTAGGAAGGGTCATTAGCAATAAACTTCTTGCCTTCAGGTCATTCTTCTTCTGGAGTTGTTATGACCAAGAAACACGTTCGGGAGGTCGCGGTTGATCGAAATACACCATTGTTCTAGAGAGAGAAAGTAGAGAGAGAAAGGTGGAGAAAAGGGTTTATATTAAAAAGGAATAAATGAAACTATACACACACTTTCCCACACCCCTCATGAAGAGTCATGAGGGGTATTTATAGACTCATTACATCACATGTTTGCCTATATTACAATAATAGTCCCTAAAGTACTATTTGTATGATATCTAGTCCATTTCTTTATGTGTGACGTTATCTTTTATAAAATAGCAAGGCTAACAATCTCCCTCCAAGATATCGTCACACATGAATGGATACAATGAGACCTATAAACACATAAACATGTAAATTACAACAATAGTAAACTATGTTGACGTTGTTGAAGCGCAGAGTCTCTGTAGTTTAGATACTGAGGCAGACTTGAAGTTCTCTCTTCCGACGATCTCGGCGTATGATCTTTGACACTGACGGCAAAGGTCTTTGTAGCTCTGAACTTCAACTGTAATGGTCTAGTTAGGTTATTACTCCCTCCTAACTAGTGAGCCTTTATTCTTTTTCTTCTGCTCCCTCCTGAACTGACAACTCTCTTCTCATCTCGCAGCGGATAAGGTAGATACTAATGAGTTTACACCATGGTTGTTGTTCTGGGAGCATCATAGCATAACTCACATAGTATTGCACAGAAGGTTGGTAATACGCTCCGATGTACACATCATTAGTACTTATTCGGTTCTAGTGTAAGCACAATTCCCTCGATCAACCAACATACTAGAGATGAAACACTACTTCTTTTGGCATGTTCTTCTCCCTCCTGATGGTTGCGATGCATCGAAATCATCATACTATTGTGTGTACATGCCAAAATTACCCGTACTTTACACTTCTGATGCAGTATAGATAGACCATGAAAGCATAATTTGTGAGAATATGCTGATAGGATATGACTCTCTTTATTCTACAATCTCTTCTCTTCTCTTCAACCTTTAAGCGACCTCTTCAAATTCCAACCAGCTAGTAAATGACCACTGTATGGAGAGAACCCAATATAACCAATCTGAGAATGAAGTAAACATCTCATAGATATGTGACTTAATCTTGTACGAAGGTGTGACTAAGAACCTATACTGAGCACTACAATGTAACTCCTTTAAGCATAGGTAGTGCCATATACCCAAACCAACAAACAGTATATGAAATATCCACCTCTTGGAATCTCTACAACTTCATGTGACACTGAGTACTACAACGTAACTCCTTAAAGTGATAGCTATAACCCGTGAGTACTACAATGTAACTCCTTACATCGGGTATAACTAGATAATCCAAGTCTTAATCACTATCTCTACCAGTGTTTGCCCAAACAAGTATCTCTGAAAGTCATGCATCTATCCACCCCTAGACTTTGAGATAAATAAGTACACATGCCCGTGAAATGAACTTCAAACCCAAATAAGCAATATCGTACAAAAACTCCGTAGTCACAAAAATCTGATACTAGCCGTTGTCATTTGAATGTGATTCTTGATCAGGATCGTTTAAACAAAACGTGGTGTGTTTTTGGTGAAGCTTGAAATTCTATTTCGGGTGATTCGTAGTGATTTCGTATTTTCCCTCCAAAAATAAAATTGGAAAATTTTCTCGGCCATAATATGGAAATCACTATGAAATGCAATACTAAGGTTACCAGAAAAATTTGAGTTTTGAAAATTTTTACGTAAAATTTCACCGAAAAAATTTGAATTTCGGCCTAAAAATTTGAATTTCGGGTCAAAATTTTCAACGTTATACCAAACTTTGAATTTCGCATAAAAATTGAACGTTTAGTCTCCTCTCAAAAATAAATTTTACTCAAATTTTCCCGCCAAAAAACTTTTTTTTTTTTTTTTTTGGCTAACTCGATAATTGACCCTAACTCGGTAAAATATCCTAACTCGATAAGCCCCTAACTCGGTAACCTAACTAACTCGATAACCATTCCCTAACTCGCAACTTTTTCCTTCTTCAAACTCGGTACCTTTCAAACTCGGTAACCATTCCTTAACTCGGTAATGTGAAAAAATTTGGGCAGAGTTACGACTAATGAGTACCCAAGAGAGGCCTTAATCGATGAACGATAAGGATGAGCCATGCCTAACTCGGCAAAAATATCAACCCAAACTCGGTATCAACCCAAACTCGACAAAAACAGATCCAAACTCGCTAATCAGTTCTCAAACTCGATAGTTTCTGAAACTCAGGATCCTAACTCGATAAACAAACATGCTAACTCGATAAGAAATGGATCCAAACTCGATAGAAAAATTTCCTAACTCGAAAATTTTTCTAACTCGACAAAAATTGCGATGAACAGTACCAGATCCGATTTTTCACCCAAAAACACCACGATTTGCCCCCGGTTAGCTCTGATACCACTTGTTATGACCAAGAAACACGTTCGGGAGGTCGCGGTTAATCGAAATACACCATTGTTCTAGAGAGAGAAAGTAGAGAGAGAAAGGTGGAGAAAAGGGTTTATATTAAAAAGGAATAAATGAAACTATACACACACTTTCCCACACCCCTCATGGAGAGTCATGAGGGGTATTTATAGGCTCATTACATCACATGTTTTCCTATATTACGATAATAGTCCCTAAAGTACTATTTGTATGATATCTAGTCCATTTCTTTATGTGTGACGTTATCTTTTATAAAATAGCAAGGCTAACAGGAGTCTTTCTTCACCTGGTCATGTATTTAACTTTTGCACAACCTTGCCATCAATAGTCTCTGAGGAAGTGCCTAGTTTAAAGGAATCACCATACATAATGATTTCCTAAAGTGCATAGTCTTGCACCAAAAAGAACTGTTCAATCATTATTCTCTACATCTCATAGTCATTCAGTTTAAGCTTAGGTAGCTTAGCAGCAATGTTGGACTGATTGTTCTCCATCTCCATTGGATCTTGTAAGAGTGAGTAAACTTCGGATCTTCTAAATCAAAGTATCAGAACCTGGCTCTGATACCACTTGATGGATCTAAACACACGCCTTGTGTTAGAATGATACTTTGAGTAATACTAACAAGTACGTGAAATTTACTTTGTAGTACTTAGAAGATTGGTTATGAATTTGTTTGTGAGTGAGAACAATTGTATATGAAGAACACAGAGTATAAACCAAACTTTAAGCTCCACTATTATTAATGATAATAATATGAGTGATCTTGCTTATCACTATGGTTACACCTTGAAGCTTTCTAATTGATACGTATCTTAAAATCTAAACCTAGGACCTTCTTTTATAGTACACAAGGAGTCCTGTACAAGATAAGTATATTGCTAAACAAATAAGATATTCACTAAATCTTTTCTATACTTATCTATAACTCGTATACTTAATAAACAGACTAAGTGATAAGGCGAAAAATGAACCGTTTTTAGGGGGTCATTTAAGCCCGGAATTGAATTTATTTGATCAAATATTGCCCTAAATCGTTCATTTTGTGATTTTAGGTACTTTGGGAGTGAATTCTGGAAAAGGAAGCATTTTGGACGTTTTTTGGAGCATAAAAGTGAAGAAAACGGCAAAGACTAAATTTTCCATGCTGAGAACAGTACCTGACGGCGTCAAGAAGGAAATTGTGATGGCATCAGGAGTAAAATCCATGACGACCCAGTTAAAACCTGAAGGCGTCAAGAGAAGGGCGTCAAGAGTTAAATTGGTGACGGCCTGAAGATGGACTACACGTGACGGCGTCAAATCTAGATCTAGGCAGTCCGAGGAGTTTATTGGCGGCGAGATGACGGCGTCAGACATTTACTCTTGACGCCGTCACCTCACAAAATCTATATATACTTTTCTATTTTTCATTCATTAAGAGAGGAACTTGTGTGGAGAATACTAGGGTCGAACCTAATAAACCCTAGGTTGTTTGTAACAGTATTTTCAAGGGTTTTTACCCCTTGAAACCTTTCATGTTCAATTAAGATAAGTCCTCTTTCAATTCAATCAATATGTCTATGTGTTGTTTAAATATATCTTATGCTAGTCTTGATTTCAACATGCTAGGCTAGATCTTTCATGTGTTTGCTAAGATGTAATGAAACCTAGATGTTAATTATAGGTTGATTGCTTGTTTATAGTTGTATTGGATGAATGATTTCAATGTTAGGCTTAAGAAATCTGGCAGATCTCCATTGTGTAACTTGCTTGAACGTCTTAAGAAACATGAACCGATGTGTACTAGGTTTTTATGATTGTATTTAATGCATGAGCGAATTCTAGTGATCCCATGTTAGGAGCTTCTTACCCGGCTCGACATAGGAGTGAAGTAGGAGCTTATAGGATTGGGGAAGTAAGTACGCCACCCCATGAATGGTATTAAGGAATACAATCCGTCATCCACGCAACTGTAACAAGTAATTATCCTGTAAAAGATATGAGTAGTGAAATCTAAGTAAACACAATTCTCCCATATATTGCTCACACCACTAGTATAATTTAGTTTATTTTCATTTTTAGTATTTTATTTTGATTGCATCTTAGTTATTGGGTTAGTTGACTAGTGACTAATTTCTCCCAACTCCTTCAAAACCGAGATTTTACTTGCTTTTATAAAAATATAAAAATACAAAAAGAATCATCTCTCATCTCTAGACCTAGTTTTTAGGTTTTCTAATCCTAGCGACACTATTCCTAAGCTGAACGATCAATCCCCCGGTACTTGTCATTATACTATACTACATCGATCAGGTACACTGCCTGGTGGGGGTTGTAAGCTTCTCGAGATCCCTCGAGAGGTAAAGCCTGGTGCAATTCCCACGCATCAAGTTTTTGGAGCCGCAGCCCGGGGAATAGATATTGTCTAGGTTAGAATTTCTTTTTATTAGGTGTACTTGCTAGATTCCTTTCTAGTAAGATTTTATTTTTATTTTTAGGTTTTCTTTAGTCTATCATATTTCTTCGTGTTTTTGTTCGTAACTCTTTACCATCAGACATCATGGAAGATGGTAACATCTTTGAACCCATCATCCCACCACAACAAGACCACCCACAAAACCCACCACTAGCTAACCAACCTCTTAGGCCCCAAACCCTAGGAGAGTACTCCCTACCTAGCCACCAAGGCTATCGAAACACCATTGAGCTCACCCAAGGAGCCAATGTATCTCCCTTGTGATCCGACACCATCCGGTTGGTGCAAAGCGGATGTGCATTCCATGGACTTCGTTCCGAAGATCCAAATAAACATCTCAAGGACTTCCTTAAAATCGTAGATTCTATAGACCTTGATGCTACAACTAGAGAGTCAACCCGATTACGCCTATTCCAATTCTCTATACGTGATCAAGCTAGTCAATGGCTTGAACGTTTACCCGCGGGATCCATCACCTCATGGGATGATCTCACCACTCGTTTCCTTGCTCAAATTTTCCCACCGGGGAGAACCACCAAGCTTAGAAATGATATCTTGATGTTCCAACAACGTCAAGGTGAAACTCTATATGAAGCATGGACTCGTTTCAAGGACTTACTTCAAAAGGTCCCTCATCATGGCATAGATCTTTGGCTCCAAGTCCAAATCTTTTATGACCATATCGATCTTTCCACGAGGTGAACCATTGACCAATCGGCCGGTGGTAAGCTACATGATCTAAGTGCGGAAGAATCATGGGAACTTATAGAAGATCTTGCTCTCTATGATAACGAAAGTTGGAATGATCCTCGTGATTTGAACAAAACGGTCAAGGCAATATCTTTGCCTTCGAACAATACTAGCACTCCCGACCGTAGGATCATGGAACTTGAAGACCAAGTCAATTTTCTCATGAAATCTTACGAAGCTCCTAAGTCTTCAAGCCAAGTGAACAAAATCACTTCTTTATGTGAATTATGTAGTGGTCCCCATGACACTCGTGATTGTGTGGAACTCCCCGGAACAGCTTTTGCGGACTATGCATCCTCGCTTACCGACGAAGCGGGAGATAAGTGGTACACTTTCAAACCCGAGCCAAACCCTTATGGTGATTCCTACATCCCTTCTTGGAAAAATCACCCAAACCTTAGGTGGAAACAAAACCAAGCCAATTCTTCTAATCCGCCTAATCGTTACCAACCAAACGGTCCACCCTCTAACCGTACTTTCAACAACAATCCTTCTAACAACTATGGCAGTACCAACAATCTTGAAGGATTGATGTCCAAGTTTATGGCATCTCAAGAGGCTCGCATATCTAAGTTTGAAGCCGATTTCAAACAAAAGCAAAGCGAGATGACCACCAAAATTGACACATTGTTGAAAGTTCTCAATGACCGAGAAATAGGAGCACTCCCAAGCGACACGGTCAAGAACCCAAAACTAAACGTTATATCCATATCATCAGTTTTGTCACCCACTTCTTGTCCGTAATACTACTCGGTTAAATCAACGAGCACGTGTTTCAACCAAAACCAAATTCTTCAAAAGCATAGTTGAAACACCACCTACGCAAGACCTTGACGAAGAATTCAAGGAGCTTCACCTTGAACGCCCCGTCATTGATGTCTTAGCCCGTGCTCCCTACTATAGTGCCCTCCTAGAAAAGTATGAGAAGTTCAAACTAGGTAAAAATGGGATAACCTTAGTTCAAAACAAGTTTCCTAAAAAGCTTGATGATCTGGGTATATTTGTTTTGCCTTGTAAGATAGGAAGATCCGAAGCCTTCGACACACTAGCCGATTTAGGGTCAAGCCTCAACTTGATTCCCTTATCCCTTTTTACCACTCTCAAGCTAGGAAAGTTAGAGGAGACGGAGGTATTAATTGGTCTAGCGGATGGGAGTATTGCCCACCCGGTTGGGATGATTAAGGATGTAGTTGTTCACGTAGAAAAGTTAACTATCTTAGCGGATTTTCACATCCTAGACATGGTTAGTGACACTACATGCCCATTGTTAGTAGGAAGAGGATTTTTAGCTACCGCTAGCGCCATGATAGATTGTAAGGAGTCTAAGATAGCGGTAGGTGAGGGTGATACTTGGTCAGTATATGATGTGAAGAAACATAGCTATAATTGTGAGGATGAACCGACACCACATTGGGTAGAGATGAATATGAGACCATCTAGATATGGACCTTGGATAGAAAGGAACTTTATAGGACCTCAACACCCATTCTATTTAGAAAAAGATTTCATCGATAAAACACATTCGGTGGAACAACTCATAGCTAGAGATGAAGAGCTAGACCCTTTTGAGGACCCCCTAGTCTTTAGGAAAATGATTGAGTTCTTAAGCGTAATGCCTATTAATATAGAGATGAACAAGTGGAAAAGAGAGGGGGATAATTGTAAATGGAGGTGGGACAAGCCACCTAAAGAAGGTGACGGATCATGGCATATGAAGATGATTTTGTATGATCCGGATGGAGAAACGTTTGAAAGGTCATACCGTACTAAGAAAACCGATAGGAACTTAAAACCTAAGTTTGATCCTAAAGATGTCCTTAATGAGGAACTCACCCATATCACGTAGTAACCCATGACCTTGAGTCTAGCTACAAGACTCGTAAATAAAGAAAAACGCTTCTTGGGAGGCAACCCATGTTTTGTGTGATTTTTATTTTGTTTGATTGTTATTTGATTCCGTATGCATGCTTTATTTTTATTGTTGGTTGATCATGTTTCAAACTAAAATGGTGAAAATACTTTATTTTGTTGTTTGGCTTAGTCTTAACTTCATCCAAAGGTATTTCGCAAAAGATAAGTGTAAGCGGAAACCCCAAATATGTTTTCAAGAAACAAACTCGATCATGAATCTCCACAAAATTAAGTGAACATGTATATTCGTATTTGTTAGAGTCAAATGCTTGTATCGAGTCATAATGATGTTTTGCAGGATTTTCCAGGAAGTAGGACAAAGTTTTTCCAGAAATTTTCTGGAAACTTAACATAAGAATTTCTGCAGGTCACTTCTGACGGCGTCAGGAAGAAACTCCTGACGGCGTCACGTGTAAAATTCTGGATATTTTACTAGTTTTGTTTTTCTAACGGAGTTTTAAAGTTTTTGTTGAATCTTTAGTTTTATAATCTCCAGGAAATCTGCAAACATCATTCCACAAGCATTATATCTTACTTTGCTTTTTAGGATTTGTTAGCATATATAGATTGCCGCCGATTTTACGCGAGGTTGCCTTCTCTGTTTTCTCAGGTTTTACAGGTTATCTATGACAAGAAGATGATTTATATTCTGGAAGGGAAGCTTTGATTGTTCATTTTCTTGGAGGAAGATCTAACCTGGCCACCTTATTATCCATACCGAGCGAATCAGGGGAGTATTTGATTTCATTCTTTTTACTTATTTCACTTTTACATTCTTTACTTGAACATTGGGGACAATGTTCATCCTAAGTGTAAGGGGAGGGTAAAATGATGATACCTTACAAATACACTTTCGCTTGAGTTTGTTTGTTTAATAGTAGATGTGTAATAAAACTATGAGAAATACTTGTTAGTGTAATTTTAGCTCCAAATTTAAATTTTTTTACAACATTTAGGAGTGAAACATTAGCCATAGCAAGAGTCTCATGGATAGGAGATTGTATGACTAGCACAAAACCGGACCATTCAGAAAAAATTTCCACCCAAATATGTGAGGTTCGCCTTTAGATTTGATAGGAAAAGCATTTTCTATTAGTGCTTATGAGTGTACCGGTAGCATTTAGATTCTAGAATTTGCGTTAGTGATGCATCCCGAGACCGCTAGTAGGACTACATTCGTGTAGTAGGATTTACTACATGATAAAAGGCATTAGGATCACCCTTGTGTTAAACCCGTATTATAATTACCTGGCCATTTAAGTCATATTACTTGGCTAGTTAACTCAATTAATTTTTCCCACGCCTTTAGCGTTGTACTCAATTTTAGTACACGAAACCCCTAGTACACCCCTCCGAGCCTATCTTTTCATTTCTAACTTTAAACATCTTACTTAAAGGAAGAATTTGTTACACCCCACTTAAATGTACACCCAAATCGCCTTAGCCTTCCGTGGATGCACTCATCTTTAGTGCATTATTGTTATTTGTTTAAACCCTTACTTAATTATCTAATTGATTACATGGTTGCTAAGTCGAGTCATATCCTTGTACATATTGTTTTGGGACGATTGGGACTCATGGGTAAAGTACTTATGTTATGGAGTAATGGGAAAGAACATCATATATTACCCCCATATGTGCGTTAATCTTAAAAGTACTCCAAGTGTTTTGATTATCTTAATTCGAGTCATTAGATTAGTTTATTGTAAAGTATGTAAAAATTCAAGTGTAAGGGGAATTTTCATTCCCTATGATGTATTATTTTGGATGGTAGGGTAAGAGTGTATGCAAAAAAAAAAAAAAAAAAAAAAAAAAAAAAAAAAAAAAAAAGGAAAAAAAATAGAAAAAGAAAAGAGAAAAAAAACATACGGACTACCATCCCGTTTCATTCTATGTTCATTTTATGTTTTTTGTTATTTTCATTTATTAGCTTAAGTCGAGTCTAGTCTTGGCTTAGCAACGCCACCTTGTACATGTAATTGACCAAGATGATTAACTCGCCACCAGTAAAGACTGCCTATATCCAACAAAACCGTGTATTCCATATCCCTACACCTAATGTTACAACCCTTTAAAAGACCTCTTTGATAGTTTATCCTAGGTGCTTACGCCATGTGGTGGAGGTTTGATCATTTCCCAAGCCTATGGCAATCTATTTTGCTATGACAGGTAGTGAGAGATGTTTTCCATTTCCATATTGTGATATTACTTTATTACACCCGAGAGATGTGAGTATCTAAACACTATTTGTGAGGTGCTAGTATATGACCTCCGTGCATGTCTTTGGTCTTTAGTGGAACTAAACATATGCCTTGTGTTAGAATGATACTTTGAGTAATACTAACAAGTACGCGGAATTTACTTTGTAGTACGTAGAAGATTGGTTATGAATTTGTTTGTGTTTGAGAACAATTGTATATGAAGAACACACAGTATAAACCAAACTTTAAGCTCCACTATTATTAATGATAATAATAGAGTGATCTTGCTTATTGATGCGTAGGGATTGCACCAGGCTAAGCTTCTCGAGGGATCTCAAGAAGCTTACAACCCCCACCAGGCAGTGTACCTGATCGATGTGGTATAGTATAATGACAAGTACCGGGGGATTGATCGTTCAGCTAGGAATAGTGTCGCTAGGATTAGAAAACCTAAAGACTAGGTCTAGAGATGAGGGATGATTCTTTTTGTATTTTTATAAGTTTAGGAAAGCAAGTAAAAATCTCGGGTTTGAAGGATTTGGGCGGAATTAGTTGCTAGTCAACTAACCCAATAATAAAGATGCAATCAAAATAAAATACTAAAATGAAAATAAAACTAAATTAAACTAAGGTTGTGAGCAATATGTGGGAGAAATGTGTTTACTTAGATTTTACATGTTAATTACTTGTTATAGTTGCGTGGATGACGGATTGTATTCCTTAATACCATTCATGGGGTGGCGTACTTACTTCCCCAATCCTATGTGTAACCTCCCGTAATTTTCCCATACGATTAGTAAATATCAATATTTGAATAAAATGATATTACGTGAATTAAATACCATTTATATGGGGAACATTTTTTTTATGCATTACATATTATGTGGATTACTATGACATTTATGATTGACCATTTGCCTAGGAACGATGCTTACACACGAACCTTGATAGTCTATAAATATCGCGAATAATATAATATATTTAAAACATTTATAATTAAAATTATACGTTGCGTTTATTTACCGTACCATATTTATATATTTCCGGAGCCTACGAAGATTCCCGAGATTGCTCGCTAATATTTTTTAACCTCGACACGATACTTTGAACAAGCTCACCAAGCAAACCTCTAACTATTATATTTACAAGTCACAAGTACATGTTTGCTTTAGCTCAGTTTATTATAACTTTTACACACGACATATCCCTTTTATTTCACAACTCTAGTTTCCATGCTTCTAAGAACCATGAAAGACAATTGTTATCAACTTTTAAATATAATTGCTATACTAGAATATTGATCAAGTTAAGGCACCTTACACAATCTCAAGTTAACACAAATAGTAATAACACTTCGTATAAATTCTAATAAACCATCAACTTTCTGTAACGAATTTAAATCCTAATTTTAAGGCTCTTCTGGTCCGAACCAGGAAAAGTGTAAAACACGAAAGTTGTCCGAAATAATGTTTTACGTCTAGACTCGCGAGATTTTAAACCAAAAATGCAATCCCAAGTTGTTATCTTTAAAATACGAACTGGACTCAAAATTAAGTACTACTACATGTGCAAAACTCTTACACCACCTCCCTCACTTGATTACTCCCTCAAATGTAACCTAGAAACCATGTGCATCACCTCCCTTGCTCCCCAATCAACACAAACCCAATACTAAACGTTATATCACTTGTCAGAAAACTAATTCACACTTCTCGTTGTCCATTTACACTTGTAACTTCTCGATTTGATACTAGGAGAGGCAACATGTAAACCATTCGATCTAACAACTCATAAGAACCTACCTTGTATATACCTTCAAAAGCTCACTATATAAGTCTTCACATGCAAGCTCATATTTACATACACTTATACGTACACAATCACTCTCATATTTCCCAAACTATAAACAAAACTCATCAAACCTTTCACTTAACCCTCAATTACCACCAAACGGACACTTAATTATTTTTCTTTTGTTTGGGCCTGATCCACCAAACGAGCCCACCAGGCCAAAGCCCAAGCGCACCCTTGATATTTTGTTTCCTTTCTTTTCTTTCCCAATCGCGACCAGCCACAAAACCACCCCAATTCTTTGCGATTTCAACATATAACACCTACGTATTATTGCTCCTCTCGTTTCACCTAGTACCCTAGAAACACGAATGGTAAGAAATACACCCTCCCTCACACGTTCACTACCCTAAAAACGACCCAAGCAAACCCCGAAACTCACCTTTGGCATTTTTACCCAAACGTGTCCCAAGCTCTCTTACGAGCCATCCTTGCTCCCCAATCCCTACAAAACACCTATACACGTAATATAATATGTCAGGAATGTCAGGAACGAAAATCTTACACAATCTAACCTTGTAAACCCCCGATTGGTTGATTTTGGAGGCAACATGCATTTCGTTCGATCTAACCCACAACCATAGATGATCTTGGCTTCTATTCACTCACTAAACTCATTATATAAGCTTTACATCCAACCTCAGTTGATAACACACACCCAAACGAACCCAATAACAAAATATAAGCCGAAGCATACCATGAAACGGGACAGAAAGTTGGCAAGGAGTTCGAAGGGCTAGAGACAAGTTCAAGGAGCGTCATCACTCATCCTACATCCTTACTTGGCCACAAGTCGATCCAAAACCTCCATTTACACTTGTTCGAACCACACTCTAAGTTTTACGCCCCCTTTTGAAGTGAAGTAAGTCTACACGACACCTAATTCATGTTTTCATTTCAATAACTTTCTATTTTTGGCACTTTACTTTGATTCGTTATCTCGTTAAGTAAAAACGTAATATATACATTTTATTGATTATCCTAAATGTTCAATATACTACTAATTGAGATTACAAAGTTTTGACACTAATAATAACGTTTACTCATTAAACTAGACACGCTTACAAGATGACTTGACCCATTCAAATTTTAATAAAACACTTAGAATATTTTTGGTTACAAACTATTTTCAGAAATTGTGTTGAACCTTATACTTGGCCTCGTTATTTCAAAATCTAGAAACGTAACCTACTGATTTTATTACTTGAACTTATTGTCGACATGGCTAGCAACCAGGAAACATAAATAATTCGACCTCATAAGCTCGTATAAGCTGTTTGCTCTCCCATTTTGATTGGACGAAATCTGTTTTCTATAAAACTTAATAAATTAACAAATGGGCTAATAAGCCCGTTAAGCTTATTTTAAGCTTATTTGATAAGCTAGTCGTATAAACTCTTAAGTAACATTTTTAGAACATTAAAATGAGCCCAAAGCCAGGTCCAAACCTTTCATAAACCCAACGGATCTAAAAATGTTAACGGGCCTTAGATTTAAGCTCGTTAAGCCCATTTGGTGAAATAAGTGATTTTTAAGCTAATAAGCTGTTTTGATAAGTTAAATAAGTTGTCCTGAGCTTAATTAAGAAGTAAAAATGTTAAGTTTTGATTTTGGTAATTTTTGGACTAAATTTGCAAATTTTCATAAATGAGGGACTAAAAGCGTAAATCTTGGAAACTTAGGGTAGAAACTGTCAAATCTGAATTTTTGAGTCATAAATTGTAATAATTAAAATTTAGAAGTAATAAATGTAAATATCGATACTATGGAACCTAAAATATAAATATATATAACTATTGGACTAACGGTGTAAAATTTATGTCGTTAGGGTTAAAAAGGTAACATTTGTAAAACTTGAAGGGATTTTCTGTAATATTATTATTTTAAAAATAATATTAATATTTTATATATAAATACACATATTTAGTATAAAACTCTTATAAATTTAACTTATATATATACGATATAAATATTCGAGTAAATATAATTAATTTTAACGATATATATATAACGATACGTTTATTTCTTTTCTTTTAAAACTAACATCATAAAACATCGTCTACATAGTTCGACTTATTCTTGATGATTTTCCATCGCACATCGATCATCGATTATTACACTCACAAGTTATATGTGTATATAACTTTGTTCTTGAACTTCAAGCATTTAAACGAACACGAGTTTTAATCACAACTGAATAACTAATATTCGCGATAAAACGAGATTTAGACTATCAACTAAAACATACCATATCTTTTAGGTTGTGTGTGAAGCCGTTGCCTTGCATCGTTGAGATTATGTTACTACCACTACTACTGTGCTACTAAGGTGAGTCATATCCCCTACTTTTACTTGTTTTACAATGGTTTATAAACGTTTTTGGGGGAGATGCATGCTTAACTACTGTTTTTACTTTTACAAGTATTCATTAACTAAATATATGACTGTATTTCATATAAACTTTACTGGTTTACACATTTTTATATCTCATAAAGAAATACCTGCTATAGACATGATTACAAGTGATTTTCAATGGTATGCTATATTTGATCTCTGTTGCCTAAGTACCGATTACCAAAAGTCCCTCGTTCATGCACCTTAATCACCCAAAGGGTGAGCGTAAGTAGTTGTGAATAGATCTATTAGGGATTGACAATCCCCATTTGGTCGCTAGAGGAAAGCCACCAAACGCACGCTATTTGATTTCATAGGTTACTGGTAAATACCTATCCTGAGGGCCACTGTTTTACATCATTATTATGGATAATTTTGATGCCTGTTAATCGTTGAGTGTCATGAGCTTAGAGCAATAGAACGGAAGTACTGTAATCATGATACAGTATTACAACGACTGATGTTTGGGGTGTACAATGTTGTAGCCCACTGTTTTATTAAACTATGAGATTGTGCTCACTATATAGCAGGAAAACTATTAATAATTGGCAAACGAACAAACTATTTTGGTGTTAACCCGGTTAGGTCAAACAAACTACTATTTTGGTGTTGACCCGGTGAAGGGCCAACCAACGGACTATTTTTGAATTAATAAGGAAATGAATCATTTTCTGATTTTGATAAATCGACTATTTAAACTATGAACACTATGGATTTTCTCACACTTTAATTGGATAATCAACTCTTATTATAAATACTGTGAACTTGTAAACTCTTTGATTTTGGAAATCGATATTCGAAACTATAAACTCTATGAACTCACCAACCTTTGTGTTGACACTTTTAGCATGTGTTTATCTCAGGTAATTAAACAAGAAGGAACTTGAAGGCACGGAGTGGGCTTGTAACCCGGCATGGGCTTAAATAAACGTTTTGACACATTTCAAATAAATTTGTTGTTTAAACTATGAAACATCTTGATGTTTCGAGTATTTGGTATTTTGAATGAATTAAACTTTAAAGCGTCACTTTTGCGTCGTTTTCTATGATTGTGAAAAAGATCCTCGAAGTAACACCCAAAAAGTCTTCCGCTGACATTTTAAGTCTTCCGTTGACATAATGATTTTGGGGGTGTTACAGATTCGCATCAGAGCTACAATTATAGAAAACTAAGTGTTTTGAACATTGGACTATAACTACACTTTTAAAACGGACCACTTTTACAAAATACCACCTTATGCCTCCGTGCCTACGTGTTTCCAATATCTGGTAGAGACATTACTTTTACATGATTTCGTATATATGTTAACATGTTATAATTATGCTAATGACTTATATTTACTAATCGGGATTATTACCAATACCATGTCTTCATTTCCCACCCTATTGTCTTGTCATCGGATTTATAGGCTTCCCATTCAACATCACCTGAGCCAATTCACCAAAATAGGAAAAATTCGACAACTTCAGCTGTATGAAGCCAATTCTTCTTATATCACTACCAGCTCTTGTCATACCACCAGTGGAATCAGTTGTGCCACCACCACTTACACCACCTGTGCTATCACCATCACCACCTATTATCTTCTACCAATAGATACATGAACTTCTTACTAGAGCGAGTCCAATCCATCTTCCTTCCCTGAATAGGCTGTGTCCCCTACATTCGCTTCGCCCTCCGCTACTGCGCAAAGATTTTGATTTCCCGTTTAGTAAGTCGTGAAAACACTACCTTATGTTTAGACATATTGATTCCAGTAAAAAGCCAAATAGAGAGTTTTTGCGTATGCCTGCTTTAAGAGTAAGGAAAAAGCTTGAAAAGCATACTTGCTTTAACAACGGAAAGAGGTTCCTTCAGCGGTTCAACCTTACATCCACATAGGAGTTATTTGCGTAGAAAAACCCCAAATAGTCCTCTTAGTATCGAAACCTTCTTTTGACAACTTGTCAAGGAACATAAATAAACTGAAAGACTTTAGACCTTCCACCAGATCAAAAGCTGAAGTTTAGCAACCTTCGTTACGTCTATCACCTTTATCCGAAACCCTCATTGTCAAATATCTGTTGCAGAAAAAATCTTTGTCTAAATGGGTAAGTTACCCCACAGATTTCCTCAGAACAATTAAAAAGAAGAAGCTAATGTAGTAGCAGATACGTTAAGCTAGAAAGAACAATTAAAACCACTCAGGATTAGATCATTAGGAATAACTATTTATTCACCCCTTCATCATACTATACCCTTGTTAGCAGATAGACTTGTCCGACATGAGAATCGAATCAAAACTATTACCGACACCCTCAACAACTTTCTTCGTGAACACGTCGAGACTCTTACAGATAAGATTGAGAACTTCCTAATCGGCCAGTTAGCTATGAAGGCTATATTTGAACAGATGGATACTCAGTTTTGGGAATCAATGGAGTTTATAGGAGCATTGTGTGGAGCCAACACTTCAACAGAAATAATGATGGGAGCCCTAGACCGTGAAATTGAGAGAATTGACATGAAGAATGTGTATCTTAGGTAGTCCTTACAAAAATCCCTAACTAGGGAAAGAGCAAGAGATCAAACCATCGAAACTATAACCACTGCCATTCAAGAACTCCAAAAACGTAATGACAAAACCTTAGGAAAACCATGGATCTGAAACTTGTCAGCTTAGCAAACCAACGTTCTATTAATAAGGAATCTTGTCATATAATGTTTTGTAAACATTCAAGCAAGTATTAATAAATGTTGTAATGACATCGGTTTATGTTTGTCCTTCCGACATGATGTGACACATCTTAACTTAAATTTCTCATTGACTAAGTTGTTGTGATTATAACCTATTCTTGGTTGTATAAGAAGTATTCTAACTTAACTTGGTCATTATGAAATTCTAAAAACATACGTCTTTCTTCCGTCGATGATAGCAACATAACTAGAACTAGAAGAACAACCACAACCACTACGCCAACAAACCCCGAAGTTATGACCCCAGCAGCGATACAGCAAGCAATTGTAGATGGGGTCAATGCCAAACAAGCCCGCCAAAGAGATACTGGCACACAAATGGCTGGAAAAGCGATACCTGCACCTCGTTACTACACCTATAAGGACTTTATAGCATACCAACCCACATACTTCAAAGGTACCGAAGGAATATCCGAATTAACCCAATGGTTTGAGCGATGTGAAACGATCTTCCAAAAAGGTAGATGCTCAGAAAACAACAAAGTTAGCTTCGTAACGGGAACTCTAATACAATGAGCTCAAGAGGAAACTCTATAATAAAAGAATCACCCATCACCACGACGACAACCATCATAGCAACACCAACAATCACCGCAACAACAACAACAATTCTCAACAACGCAGCAGACTAATGAAGTTTAGAATTTAACCGTCCGAATTCCTTAAGCACTTTGTGGTACTAAGTGATGTCACCTTTAAGTGTTTGTCTTTCTCACGACTTAGGTCTACTTTCTGTTCAATAAGCGACTCGCTGTGATATTTCCTCATCGATTGTGCTATCTAGTTCTTCCTGAATTCCATTTTATCCGCTCCCTCTACTCTAGCTATCATTTTATTTGTGGCACGGCCAAAATCCATTTCAATACCCAACCGACGAACTATTTTAGTATTGGCTAAGTTAGGACAATCACTCATACCTTGATTTAGGAAATCAACCGTTTGACTTATAAACTCTACGAACCAACAACTAGACCGGACATCATACGAGTCGATTGGTCCAAGCATTGCATTATTACTCGTAAATTATACATAGCCTGATCACCTATGTCTAATTTAGGAAGAATCATGCAATGAATGAAACAATTGTCTCTGAGGTGTAAGTAAGTTATACTTGGGATATAGGATTTCTAAGGAACACGAAGACCAGATTCGCACCAAATACCCATATCTTTTCCCTAGACACCCTTGGCAACTATCTTAGACTAGAATTCCGGGACGGAATTCCCTGTAAGAGGTAGGTAATGTAACCTCCCGTAATTTTCCCATACGATTAGTAAATATCAATATTTGAATAAAAGGATATTACGTGAATTAAATACCATTTTTACGGGGAACATTTTTTTTTATGCATTACATATTATGTGGATCACTATGACATTTATGATTGACCATTTGCCTAGGAACGATGCTTACACACGAACCTTGATAGTCTATAAATATCGCGAATAATATAATATATTTAAAGCATTTTAAAATTATACGTTTCGTTTATTTACCGTACCATATTTATATATTTCCGGAGCCTACGAAGATTCCCGAGATTGCTCGCTAATATTTTTGAACCTCGGCACGATACTTTGAACAAGCTCACCAAGCAAACCTCTAACTATTATATTTACAAGTCACAAGTACATGTTTGCTTTAGCTCAGTTTATTATAACTTTTACACATGACATATCCCTTTTATTTCACAACTCTAGTTTCCATGCTTCTAAGAACCATGAAAGAAAATTGTTATCAACTTTTAAATATAATTGCTATACTAGAATATTGATCAAGTTAAGGCACCTTACACAATCTCAAGTTAACACAAATAGTAATAACACTTCGTATAAATTCTAATAAACCATCAACTTTCTGTAACGAATTTAAATCCTAATTTTAAGGCTCTTCTGGTCCGAACCAGGAAAAGTGTAAAACACGAAAGTTGTCCGAAATAATGTTTTACGTCTAGACTCGCGAGATTTTAAACCAAAAACGCAATCCCAAGCTGTTATCTTTAAAATACGACCTGGACTCAAAATTAAGTACTACTACATGTGCAAAACTCTTACACCACCTCCCTCACTTGATTACTCCCTCAAATGTAACCTAGAAACCATGTGCATCACCTCCCTTGCTCCCCAATCAACACAAACCCAATACTAAACGTTATATCACTTGTCAGAAAACTAATTCACACTTCTCGTTGTCCATTTACACTTGTAACTTCTCGATTTGATACTAGGAGAGGCAACATGCAAACCATTCGATCTAACAACTCATAAGAACCTACCTTGTATATACCTTCAAAAGCTCACTATATAAGTCTTCACATGCAAGCTCATATTTACATACACTTATACGTACACAATCACTCTCATATTTCCCAAACTATAAACAAAACTCATCAAACCTTTCACTTAACCCTCAATTACCACCAAACGGACCCTTAATTATTTTTCTTTTGTTTGGGCCTGATCCACCAAACGAGCCCACCAGGCCAAAGCCCAAGCGCACCCTTGATATTTTGTTTCCTTTCTTTTCTTTCCCAGTCGCGACCAGCCACAAAACCACCCCAATTCTTTGCGATTTCAACATATAATACCTACGTATTATTGCTCCTCTCGTTTCACCTAGTACCCTAGAAACACGAATGGTAAGAAATACACCCTCTCTCACACGTTCACTACCCTAAAAACGACCCAAGCAAACCCCGAAACTCACCTTTGGCATTTTTACCCAAACGTGTCCCAAGCTCTCTTACGAGCCATCCTTGCTCCCCAATCCCTACAAAACACCTATACACGTAATATAATATGTCAGGAATGTCAGGAACGAAAATCTTACACAATCTAACCTTGTAAACCCCCGATTGGTTGATTTTGGAGGCAACATGCATTTCGTTCGATCTAACCCACAACCATAGATGATCTTAGCTTCTATTCACTCACTAAACTCGTTATATAAGCTTTACATCCAACCTCAGTTGATAACACACACCCAAACGAACCCAACAACAAAATATAAGCCGAAGCATACCATGAAACGGGACAGAAAGTTGGCAAGGAGTTCGAAGGGCTAGAGACAAGTTTAAGGAGCGTCATCACTCATCCTACATCCTTACTTGGCCACAAGTCGATCCAAAACCTCCATTTACACTTGTTCGAACCACACTCTAAGTTTTACGTCCCCTTTTGAAGTGAAGTAAGTCTACACGACACCTAATTCATGTTTTCATTTCAATAACTTTCTATTTTTGGCACTTTACTTTGATTCGTTATCTCGTTAAGTAAAAACGTAATATATACATTTTATTGATTATCCTAAATGTTCAATATACTACTAATTGAGATATACAAAGTTTTGACACTAATAATAACGTTTACTCATTAAACTAGACATGCTTACAAGATGACTTGACCCATTCAAATTTTAATAAAACACTTAGAATATTTTTGGTTACAAACTATTTTCAGAAATTGTGTTGAACCTTATACTTGGCCTCGTTATTTCAAAATCTAGAAACGTAACCTACTGATTTTATTACTTGAACTTATTGTCGACATGGCTAGCAGCCAGGAAACATAAATAATTCGACCTCATAAGCTCGTATAAGCTGTTTGCTCTCCCATTTTGATTGGACGAAATCTGTTTTCTATAAAACTTAATAAATTAACAAATGGGCTAATAAGCCCGTTAAGCTTATTTTAAGCTTATTTGATAAGCTAGTCGTATAAACTCTTAAGTAACATTTTTAGAACATTAAAATGAGCCCAAAGCCAGGTCCAAACCTTTCATAAACCCAACGGATCTAAAAATGTTAACGGGCCTTAGATTTAAGCTCGTTAAGCCAATTTGGTGAAATAAGTGATTTTTAAGCTAATAAGCTATTTTGATAAGTTAAATAAGTTGTCCTGAGCTTAATTAAGAAGTAAAAATGTTAAGTTTTGATTTTGGTGATTTTTGGACTAAATTTGCAAATTTTCATAAATGAGGGACTAAAAGCGTAAATCTTGGAAACTTAAGGTAGAAACTATCAAATCTGAATTTTTGAGTCATAAATTGTAATTATTAAAATTTAGAAGTAATAAATGTAAATATCGATACTCTTGAACCTAAAATATAAATATATATAACTATTGGACTAACGCTGTAAAATTTATGTCGTTAGGGTTAAAAAGGTAACATTTGTAAAACTTGAAGGGATTTTCTGTAATATTATTATTTTAAAAATAATATTAATATTTTATATATAAATACACATGTTTAGTATAAAACTCTTATAAATTTAACTTATATATATACGATATAAATATTCGAGTAAATATAATTAATTTTAACGATATATATATATATATATATATATATATATATATATATATATATATATATATAACGATACGTTTATTTCTTTTCTTTTAAAACTAACATCATAAAACATCGTCTACATAGTTTGACTTATTCTTGATGATTTTCCATCGCACATCGATCATCGATTATTACACTCACAAGTTATATGTATATATAACTTTGTTCTTGAACTTCAAGCATTTAAACGAACACGAGTTTTAATCACAACTGAATAACTAATATTCGCGATAAAACGAGGTTTAGACTATCAACTAAAACATACCATATCTTTTAGGTTGTGTGTGAAGCCGTTGCCTTGCATCGTTGAGATTATGTTACTACCACTACTACTGTGCTACTAAGGTGAGTCATAGCCCCTACTTTTACTTGTTTTACAATGGTTTATAAACGTTTTTGGGGGAGATGCATGCTTAACTACTGTTTTTACTTTTACAAGTATTCATTAACTAAATATATGACTGTATTTCATATAAACTTTACTGGTTTACACATTTTTATATCTCATAAAGAAATACCTGCTATAGACATGATTACATGTGATTTTCAATGGTATGCTATATTTGATCTCTATTGCCTAAGTACCGATTACCAAAAGTCCCTCGTTCATGCACCTTAATCACCCAAAGGGTGAGCGTAAGTAGTTGTGAATAGATCTATTAGGGATTGACAATCCCCATTTGGTCGCTAGAGGAAAGCCACCAAACGCACGCTATTTGATTTCATAGGTTACTGGTAAATATCTATCCTGAGGGCCACTGTTTTACATCATTATTATGGATAATTTTGATGCCTGTTAATCGTTGAGTGTAATGAGCTTAGAGTAATAGAACGGAAGTACTGTAGTCATGATACAATATTACAACGACTGATGTTTGGGGTGTACAATGCTGTAGCCCACTGTTTTATTAAACTATGAGATTGTGCTCACTATATAGCAGGAAAACTATTAATAATTGGCAAACGAACAAACTATTTTGGTGTTGACCCGGTTAGGTCAAACAAACTACTATTTTGGTGTTGACCCGGTGAAGGGCCAACCAACGGACTATTTTTGAATTAATAAGGAAATGACTCATTTTCTGATTTTGATAAATCAACGATTTAAACTATGAACACTATGGATTTTCTCACACTTTAATTGGATAATCAACTCTTATTATAAATAATGTGAACTTGTAAACTCTTTGATTTTGGAAATCGATATTCAAAACTATAAACTCTATGAACTCACCAACCTTTGTGTTGACACTTTTAGCATGTGTTTATCTCAGGTAATTAAACAAGAAGGAACTTGAAGGCACGGAGTGGGCTTGTAACCCGACATGGGCTTAAATAAACGTTTTGACACATTTCAAATAAATTTGTTGTTTAAACTATGAAACATCTTGATGTTTCGAGTATTTGGTATTTTGAATGAATTAAACTTTAAAGCGTCACTTTTGTGTCGTTTTCTATGATTGTGAAAAAGATCCTCGAAGTAACACCCAAAAAGTCTTCCGCTGACATTTTAAGTCTTCCGTTGACATGATGATTTTGGGGGTGTTACAGATTAGCATCAGAGCTACAGTTATAGAGAACCAAGTGTTTTGAATATTGGACTATAACTACACTTTTAAAACGGACCACTTTTACAAAATACCACCTTATGCCCTCCGTGCCTACGTGTTTCCAATATCTGGTAGAGATATTACTTTTACATGATTTCGTATATATGTTAACATGTTATAATTATGCTAATGACTTATATTTACTAATCGGGATTATTACCAATACCATGTCTTCATTTCCCACCCTATTGTCTTGTCATCGGATTTATAGGCTTCCCCTTCAACATCACCTGAGCCAATTCACCAAAATAGGAAAAATTCGACAACTTCAGCCGTATGAAGCCAATTCTACTTATATCACTACTAGCTCTTGTCATACCACCACCGGAATCAGTTGTGCCACCACCACTTACACCACCTGTGCTATCACCATCACCACCTATTATCTTCTACCAATAGATACATGAACTTCTTACTAGAGCGAGTCCAATCCATCTTCCTTCCCTGAATAGGCTGTGTCCCCTACATTCGCTTCGCCCTCCGCTACTGCGCAAAGATTTTGATTCCCCGTTTAGTAAGTGGTGAAAACACTACCTTATGTTTAGACCTATTGATTCCAGTAAAAAGCCAAATAGAGAGTTTTTGCTTATGCCTGCTTTAAGAGTAAGGAAAAAGCTTGAAAAGCATACTTGCTTTAACAACGGAAAGAGGTTCCTTCAGCGGTTCAACCTTACATCCACATAGGAGTTATTTGCGTAGAAAAACCCCAAATAGTCCTCTTAGTATCGAAACCTTCTTTTGACAACTTGTCAAGGAACATAAATAAACTGAAAGACTTTAGACCTTCCACCAGAACAAAAGCTGAAGTTCAGCAACCTTCTTTACGTCTATCCCCTTTATCCGAAACCCTCATTGTTAAATATCTGTTGCAGACAAAATCTTTGTCTAAATGGGTAAGTTACACCACAGATTTCCTCAGAACAATTAAAAAGAAGAAGCTAATGTAGTAGCAGATACGTTAAGCTAGAAAGAACAATTAAAACCACTCAGGATTAGATCATTAGGAATAACTATTTATTCACCCCTTCATCAGACTATACCCTTGTTAGCAGATAGACTTGTCCGACATGAGAATCGAATCAAAACTATTACCGACACCCTCAACAACTTTCTTCGTGAACACGTCGAGACTCTTACAGATAAGATTGAGAACTTCCTAATTGGCCAGTTAGCTATGAAGGCTGTATTTGAACAGATGGATACTCAGTTTTGGGAATCAATGGAGTTTATAGGAGCATTGTGTGGAGCCAACACTTCAACAGAAATAATGATGGGAGCCCTAGACCGTGAAATTGAGAGAATTGACATGAAGAATGTGTATCTTAGGCAAGCCTTACAAAAATCCCTAACTAGGGAAAGAGCAAGAGATCAAACCGTCGAAACTATAACCACTACCATTTAAGTGTTTGTCTTTCTCACGACTTAGGTCTACTTTCTGTTCAATAAGCGACTCGCTGTGATATTTCCTCATCGATTGTGCTATCTAGTTCTTCCTGAATTCCATTTTATCCGCTCCCTCTACTCTAGCTATCATTTTATTTGTGGCACGGCCAAAATCCATTTCAACACCCAACCGACGAACTATTTTAGAATTGGCTAAGTTAGGACAATCACTCATACCTTGATTTAGGAAATCAACCGTTTGACTTATAAACTCTACGAACCAACAACTAGACCGGACATCATACGAGTCGATTGGTCCAAGCATTGCATTATTACTCGTAAATTATACATAGCCTGATCACCTATGTTTAATTTAGGAAGAATCATGCAATGAATGGAACAATTGTCTCTGAGGTGTAAGTAAGTTATACTTGGGATATAGGATTTCTAAGGAACACGAAGACCAGATTCGCACCAAGTACCCACATCTTTTCCCTAGACACCCTTGGCAACTATCTTAGACTAGAATTCCGGGACGGAATTCCCTGTAAGAGGTAGGTAATGTAACCTCCCGTAGTTTTCCCTTACGATTAGTAAATATCAATATTTGAATAAAAGGATATTACGTGAATTAAATACCATTTTTACGGGGAACATTTTTTTTTATGCATTACATATTATGTGGATCACTATGACATTTATGATTGACCATTTGCCTAGGAACGATGCTTACACACGAACCTTGATAGTCTATAAATATCGCGAATAATATAATATATTTAAAACATTTATAATTAAAATTATACGTTTTGTTTATTTACCGTACCATATTTATATATTTCCGGAGCCTACGAAGATTTCCGAGATTGCTCGCTAATATTTTTGAACTTCGACACGATACTTTGAACAAGCTCACCAAGCAAACCTCTAACTATTATATTTACAAGTCACAAGTACATGTTTGCTTTAGCTCGGTTTATTATAACTTTTACACACGACATAACCCTTTTATTTCACAACTCTAGTTTCCATGCTTCTAAGAACCATGAAAGACAATTGTTATCAACTTTTAAATATAATTGCTATACTAGAATATTGATCAAGTTAAGGCACCTTACACAATCTCTAGTTAACACAAATAGTAATAACACTTCGTATAAATTCTAATAAACCATCAACTTTCTGTAACGAATTTAAATCCTAATTTTAAGGCTCTTCTGGTCCGAACCAGGAAAAGTGTAAAACACGAAAGTTGTCTGAAAGGGATGGTAGTCCGTATGTTTTTTTTCTTTTTCTTTTTCTATTTTTTTTCTTTTCTTTTTCTTGTTTTGTTTTTTTTTTTTTTTTTTTTATTATTTTTTTTATTTATTTTTATTTTTTGCATACACTCTTACCCTACTATAAAAAATAATACATCATAGGAAATGAATATATTCCCCTTACACTTGAATTTTTACATACTTTACAATAAATTAATCTAACGACTCGAATTAAGAAAATCAAATCACTTGGAGTACTTTTAAGATTAACGTACATATGGGGGTAATATATGATGTTCTTCCCCATTACTCCATAAAATAAGTACTTTACCCATGAGTCTCAATCGTCCCAAAACAATATGTACAAAGATATGACTCGACTTAGCAACCAGGTAATCAATTAGATAATTAACTTAGGGTTTAACAAATAATAATAATGCACTAAAGATGAGTGCATACACGGAAGGCAAAGGAGATTTGGGTGTACATTTAAGTGGGGTGTAACAAATTCTTCCTTTAAGTAAGATGCTTGAAGTTAGAAATGAAAAGATAGGCTCGGAGGGGTGTACTAGGGGTTTCGTGTACTAAAAATGAGTACAACGCTAAAGGTGTGGGAAAAATTAGTTGACTTAACTAGCCAAGTAATATGACTTAAATGGTCAAGTAATTATGAAACGGGTTTAACACAAGGGTGATCCTAATGCCTCTCATCATGTAGTAAATCCTACTACACGAATGTAGTCTCACTAGCGGTCTCGGGATGCATCATTAACGCAAGTTCTAGAATCTAAATGCTACCGGTACACTCATAAGCACTAATAGTAAATGCTTTTCCTATCAAATCTAAAGGCGAACCTCACATATTTGGGTGGAAAATTTTTCTGAATGGTACGGTTATGTGCTAGTCATACAATCTCCTATCCATGAGACGCTTGCTATGGCTAAAGTTTCACTCCTAAATGTTGTAAAAAATTTTAAATTTGGCGCTAAAATTGCACTAACAAGTATTTCTCATAGTTTTATTACACATCTACTATTAAACAAACAAACTCAAGCGAAAGTGTATTTGTAAGGTATCATCATTTTACCCTCCTCTTACACTTAAGATGAACATTGTCCCCAATGTTCAAGTAAAGAATGTAAAAGTGAAATAAGTAAAACAAATGAAATCGAATACTCCCCTGATTCGCTCGGTATGGATAATAAGGTGGCCAGGTTAGATCTTCCTCCAAGAAAATGAATAATCAAAGCTTCCATTCCAGAAAAATAACCATCTTCTTGTCATACATAACCTATAAATCCTTAGAAAACAGACAAGGCAACCTCGCATAAAATCGGCGGCAATCTACATAAGTTACTAAATCCTAGAAAACAAAATAAGATATAATGCTTGTGGAATGATGTTTGCAGATTTCCTGGAGATTATAAAACTAATAATTCAACAAAAACTTTAAAACTCCGTTAGAAAAACAAAACTGGTAAAATTTCCATATTTTTACACGTGACGCCGTCAAGAGTAAACTCATGACGCCGTCAGAAGTGACATGCATAAATTCTTATGTTAAGTTTCCGGAAAATTTCTGGAAAAACTTGGTTCTACTTCCTGGAAAATCCTGCAAAACTTCATTATAACTCAATACAAGCATTTGACTCTAACAAATACGAATATACATGTTCATTTAATATTGTGGAGAATCATGATCGGTTTGTTTCTTAAAAACATATTTGGGGTTTCCCCTTACACTTATCTTTTGCAAAAATACCTTTTGGGTGAAGTTAAGACTAGGCCAAACAACAAAGTAAAATATTTTCACTATTTAGTTTAGAAACATGATCTACCAACAATAAAAATAAAGCATGCATACGGAAGCAAATAACAAACACACAAAATAAAATCACACAAAGCATGGGTTGCCCAAGAAGCGCTTTTCTTTATTTACGAGTCTTGTAGCTAGACTCAAGGTCATGGGTTACTACGTGACCTCATCGTTGGTTTCACTCTCTGGTTGTAAATGTTCTTTGTAGAAACCAATCACCTTTTTCTCAATCGCTCCTATAATCCTATTGGCAAATTCCTTATCAACTTTATACTTTGGTCCTAGAGTCAAACAATCTTTGTTGAAAAGACTCCACTTTTCCCATACATAATCCATGCCCTTTTTCTTATCCTCTTCATTGATGTCCTCAAAGGCACCAATGTTATCCTTGTCAAATCAGGATATAAAGCGAAATTCTTTCATTCTATTAGGGATCCTATAAGTGATCCTATCGGTGTTACTTGCAAATCGGATTATCCCTTCTGTCTCATCATATTCTAACTTAGACTCCTCAATAAACGGTTTACCAAACACAACATTGGATAATCGACAATCAATAACATTAGCAAGATCTTCCACAATCATAAAGTCGGTGATATAAGTGAAATTCCCAACAAAGACATGTAGACCTTTAACTCTCCCGATAAAGTTACAAACTCCACCGGGGTATTTGGGGTCTCTTCTAGGTTCAAGTCTTGTTTTCACTATATCATTATAAACACTTGAGGACATAATGTTGATTGGGGATTTAAAGTCAATGTAAGCATTGTCAACGTGTCTATACCCAATCATATATGGTATCTTAGCATTCTTAGGGTCGCCTCTCTTTATCTTAGGTTCGATTCTAGTGAAAGGAGATCGAGGGTCATCAATAAGATTATTATAATACGCAATCTCCTCCTTAGTGGGGTATAGATTAAAATAATCATTTAACTTCGGATCTATTTCCCCCTCTTCAAGTTCCTCAACAACATTCACAAAATCATTAGGCCCTAGGTCCTCATTTGAATACAAGGCGGTTGCTAGGTCACTAAATGCATGGTCGAGCTCAACCTTAATCAACCTATTAAGCTCCCTAAGTTCCCTAATCTCACTCTCAATTTGCTCACGTAACACAGCCACATCTCTAGGGGAAAGGGGTGGATTCGCATTTTCCATAATAGTCAACGGAATAGTCAATGAGTTTAATTTACTAACAAAGGCACGAAGAAAAAGATAGACTAAAGAGAACCTAAAAATAAAAATAAAATCTTACTAGAAAGGAATCTAGCAAGTAGACCTAATGAAAAGAGATTCTAACCTAGACAATAACTATTCCCCGGCATCGGCGCCAAAAACTTGATGCGTAGAGATTGCACCAGGCTTTACCTCTCGAGGGATCTCGAGAAGCTTACAACCCCCACCAGCCAGTGTACCTGATCGATGTAGTATAGTATAATGACAAGTACCGGGGGATTGATCGTTCAACTAGGAATAGTGTCTCTAGGATTAGAAAACCTAAAGACTAGGTCTAGAGATGAGGGATGATTCTTTTTGTATTTTTATATTTTTAGGAAAGCAAGTAAAAATCTCGGGTTTGAAGGATTTGGGCGGAATTAGTTGCAAGTCAACTAACCCAATACTAAAGATGCAATCAAAATAAGATACTAAAATGAAAATAAAACTAAATTAAACTAAGGTTGTGAGCAATATGTGGGAGAAATGTGTTTACTTAGATTTCACTACTCCCTAGATATCTTTTACACGTTAATTACTTGTTATAGTTGCGTGGATGACGGATTGTATTCCTTAATACCATTCATGGGGTGGCGTACTTACTTCCCCAATCCTATGAGTGCCTACTTCACTCCTATGTCGAGCCGGCTAAGAAGCTCCTAACATGGGATCATTAGAATTTACTCATGCATTAAATACAACCAATAAAACCTAGTACACATCGGTTCATGTTTCCTAAGACGTTCAAGCATGTTACACAATGGAGATCTACCAGTTTTCTTAAGCCTAACATTGAAATCATTCATCCAATACAACCATAAACAAGTAATCAACACATAATTAACATCTAGGTTTCATTAGATCTAAGCAAACACAAGATAGATCTAGCCTAGCATGTTGAAATCAAGACAAGCACAAGATATAGACAACCAACAAATAGACATATTGATTGAATTAAGAGAAGACTTATCTTAATAGCACATGAAAGGATTCAAGGGCTGAAAACCCTTGAAAAAGCTGTAAAATACGTACAAAGTTCGGCCCTAGGGTTTCTCCACACAAGTTTTTTTTAATGAATGAAAATTAAAAAACTGTATATAGATTTTAGAAGGTGACGGCGTCAAGAACAAATGTCTGAGCCCTCATCTCGCCGCCAAATAGTTCCTCGGACTGCCTAGATCTGGATCTAACGCCGTCATGTGTACACCTTATGTAGGCCGTCATGATTTTAACTCTTGACGCTCTACTTGTGACGCCTTCAGGTTTCTTCTAGGTCGTCATGGACTTTACTCTTGACGCCGTCAGGATTTCCTTCTTGACGCCGTCATACACTGTTCACAGCATGGAAAATTAAGTCTTTGGCGTTTTCTTCACTTTTATGCTCCAAAAACGTCCAAATTGCTTCCTTTTCCAGATTTCACTCCCAAAGTACCAAAAATCACAAAAGGAAGGATTTAGGGTAATATTTGATCAAATAAATTCAATTCCGGGCTTAAATGACCCCCTAAAAGTGGTTCATTTCTCGCCTCATCACTTATCACTAGGGTTACACCTTGAAGCTTTCTAATTGATACGTATCTTAAAATCTAAACCTAGGACCTCCTTTTATAGTACACAAGGAGTCCTGTACAAGATAAGTATATTGCTAAACAAATAAGATATTCACTAAATCTTTTCTATACTTATCTACAACTTGTATACTTAATAAACAGACTAAGTGATGAGGCGAAAAATGAACCGTTTTTAGGGGGTCATTTAAGCCCAGAATTGAATTTATTTGATCAAATATTGCCCTAAATCGTTCCTTTTGTGATTTTAGGTACTTTGGGAGTGAATTCTGGAAAAGGAAGCATTTTGGACGTTTTTGGAGCATAAAAGTGTAGAAAACGGCAAAGACTTAATTTTCCATGCTGAGAACAGTACCTGACGGCGTCAAAAAGGAAATTGCGACGGCGTCAGGAGTAAAATCCATGACGACCCAGTGAAAACCTGAAGGCGTCAAGAGTTAAATTGGTGACGACCTGAAGATGGACTACACGTGACGGCGTCAAATCTAGATCTAGGCAGTCCGAAGAGTTTATTGGCGGCGAGATGACGGCGTCAGACATTTACTCTTGACGCCGTCACCTCACAAAATCTATATATACTTTTCTATTTTTCATTCATTAAGAGAGGAACTTGTGTGGAGAATACTAGGGTCGAACCTAATAAACCATAGGTCGTTTGTAACAGTATTATCAAGGGTTTTTACCCCTTGAAACCTTTCATGTTCAATTAAGATAAGTCCTCTTTCAATTCAATCTATATGTCTATGTGTTGTTTGAATATATCTTATGCTTGTCTTGATTTCAACATGCTAGGCTAGATCTTTCATGTGTTTGCTTAGATGTAATGAAACCTAGATGTTAATTATAGGTTGATTGCTTGTTTATAGTTGTATTGGATGAATGATTTCAATGTTAGGCTTAAGAAAACTGGCAGATCCCCATTGTGTAACTTGCTTGAACGTATTAAAAAACATGAACCGATCTGTACTAGGTTTTTATGATTGTATTTAATGCATGAGCGAATTCTAGTGATCCCATGTTAGGAGCTTCTTAGCCGGCTCGACATAGGAGTGAAATAAGAGCTTATAGGATTGGGGAAGTAAGTACGCCACCCCATGAATGGTATTAAGGAATACAATCCGTCATCCACGCAACTGTAACAAGTAATTAACCTGTAAAAGATATCTAGGGAGTAGCGAAATCTAAGTAAACACAATTCTCCCATATATTGCTCACACCACTAGTATAATTTAGTTTATTTTTATTTTTAGTATTTTATTTTGATTGCATCTTATTTATTGGGTTAGTTGACTAGCGACTAATTCCGCCCAACTCCTTCAAAATCGAGATTTTACTTGCTTTTATAAAAATATAAAAATACAAAAAGAATCATCCCTCATCTCTAGACCTAGTTTTTAGGTTTTCTAATCCTAGCGACACTATTCCTAAGCTGAACGATCAATCTCCTGGTACTTGTCATTATACTATACTACATCGATCATGTACACTGCCTGGTGGGGGTTGTAAGCTTCTCGAGATCCCTCGAGAGGTAAAGCCTGGTGCAATTCCCACGCATCACTAAGGAGTGGTAATATATTGTGCTAGCAGTGGTAATGCGTTTCCACTGTTACTACAATTCTTCAACAGTTGTCTTTGCTTAGCCTATCAGTGGTAATGTGTTTCCACTGATGATTTATTTCCCAACAGTAAGTGGTTGATATCGCCACTATTGTTGTATTATATTTATGGATTGAAAGGGAGTTAGCTGTTATAGGAATGCCAACTAATGTTTGTTTATTCTTTGTTTAAAATTTTATTGAGTATAATTCGTGTCTACATAAAGCGTGAGTTACAAAAGAGTCAAAGCGTGAGTTATTTAATGATATGAGTCTTATTCATGGGATGGTAGGGAAGTATTCTAACCACACTTAGAACTTTATATTTTGTCGTTAATAAAATATGACAAAGATCGTAAAATATAAATAACGTTTTTCGGACGATATTTGTATTAACATTTTTTATAAATTATATTTTATTATTTTTAGTTAAATATCGAAGGTTTAACAAATATTTAGAGTTAAAAATAAGATAGAATAGTATTAGTGAGAAATATAATATAACGTAACATTATATTTAGTGTTTTACAATTCATAGCAATAAGTTGGTGCCAAATATATTGCTAACATCGTAAAGGGTTTTGATGCATTTTGACTCTAAATTAGTGCAAAACATACTTTTAGTGCCAACATTAAAAATGTTGTAAGGGAAAGGCTTAAAGAGTGGATGTAATGGCTTTCACCTACTCAATTTTGGTATAATACTAAGATGTTCTCTACTACTAAAGTGATACCTTATGAAGTGGTCCATGGCCAAACATCTCCATTACATGGTCTTTAAATTGCTGGTGAGAGTGGATTGAAAGTTGTTGAATCATTGCGGCTAGGGAGACTGCTATTAATATGATTAAGTCTCATTTAAAGAGGGCTCAATATAAAACGAGAGGCTATGCTAATAAACACAGAAACAATAGAGAGGTTGTAGTCAAAGCTCAGGTAAACTTGAAGCAACCTCACATGCAAATTACTAGTACCCTCGTTTCAAAGCTTATAAAAATATATTTTCTGTAAATTATGTTTGATTTTTTTTTCCAACTTTGATTTTAATATTTTTGTTTGTCTTATATAACACGTGATATTATACCAATGAAAATACATTTAAAACAATTCATTCATATATTTACATCAAATATATATAACACAAAAAAGTAATATTAATGTCAAAGTTGAGAAAGAAAGATTTCAAAAGTCAAAACTGGGCAATTATTTTGGGACGAAGAGGGTACTATAAAACATGGTCAACAAAAGTTCTCGTTAACTTCTTTATTACTTTCTGCATGATTATGGCTAAGAGCAAAAGGTACAGTGACGCTGCCTCCCGCCAAATTCGATGTGTCCCCCTTTTGTGTATTTTTAGTTAATTGTATTTTATATGTAATGAATGCAATTAAGTTTGCTCTTTTGGCGTGATTTATAAGAAAGTATTTTAATGTATAAGTGTTAAAAGTGAAATGTTTAGGCAACGTTAAGATGGCTCTTTAGCTAGAGCCACATTACCGTGTGCTTTAAGGTTGGATTTGTAGTTTACAAGTTGGAAGTGTCTAGTACAAGCCAAATTCACCCCATCTTTTATGTCTAAACGAGGATGGCGCCGGTCGGTCGCGTTGCGGCCTAGTGGGTTTTTTTCGTTGTATATGGGTTTTGAAAAAATGGTATTAAAAGTGCTAATCTGATGATGCTCTAAGGTTCGGTACTAAAGAATAGAAAATATTACGTAGACAAATAATAACTTGCAACTTAACCTGGACTGTTCGAGTTTCGTATGAACACAAATTTCATAACACAAACTGAATACAGTGGGCGAAAGCTTGCTTCACGATATTGTGTTTTGCGTATCGTTGACGGGTCACCTCGTTTGAATATTAAAAACTGATCGACCAAAATCAGCTAGAATAAGTATTTAATTTGATTTGTGTTACAGATAAGCGTAGTACAGCAACATGTACAGACGGATTCACAAGTACTCAGAGAACAATTTATTACATATACAAAACCCTTTAGTTTTCTATTAGAAACAACTTGATTCCAGAACCACTATGCTTAAGCCTTTTATGGTAGGCGATGTGGGTGCAAGCCGATGACCAAGGTTTCTTGAGACAAACTTGAGAAGAAGAAAGGAGGAATCTGTTAGACCCGTTTCCCGGGTACTTGGACCCCACCCTAGATGTAATGGACTAAAGGCTTTACGTGATTGGCTAGTCAAAACCGGTAATCAAACTATAAGTATTAAGAATGTGTAATGTGGTTTAGAAAGTATTATGTGTCATAAGTAAGAGGGATAAGAACTTGAGGGACCTAAGTTGACAGAATCCCAAACTAGTACTAGAACCAACTTGTTCTAGTACTAGAACCAACTTGTTCTAGTCTACAGGGACTATTCTTGACAAAACCTCAAACTAGCACTAGAACCAACTTGTTCTAGTACCAAGGATGAATTGTTATAGGACCAAAGGGACCATAGTTGCCATATGGTTAAACTAACACCCATTTCTAGAGAATTCTACCATTCTCTTTTAAGTTCTACCATTTTATATAAGGGGTGTGATGGGTGTCGGTTTTGGAAGAAGAAAAAGAGAGGGAAAAGTGAGATGATGGCTTAAGAAGAAGATGATGATGAAGATTTATTGTCCATAGTCCTTCCTAGTTATGATCCCCACAAGTAAGTAACTCTAATCTTGAGTTTATAATGATTATTGTGATAAAAGGTTAATGGGTTAAGTGGGTTTTCATCATATGATCTTGATATGATCATATGATGATATAGAGATAATGTTGGGTAGGTTTAGATGGTTTTAATAACCCTTGATCATGATATGTTGTGTTATTAGGTCTTGTTGATAATGATGAAGGATGATGATGATGATGATGAATAGTGATGTTGATGTTGATGGTGTTATTGATTTGTAGCTTAGCTTGGATGAGCAAGGTAAGTAACTTGATTGATATGTGTTTAAGATGATTGTTTACATATTATGTGACCATAAGTATGGACCCGATGTGTTAGTTTTGGTATCCTTCGGGATAGCCCAACTTGCCTTTTATGACATGTATTTGGCATCCTTCGGGATGGCCTAGCTTGCTTTCATGGCATGGTTGTTAGCTTGCCTTTACGGCATGGTTGTTAGCTTTGATTTAGTGAGTATGGCCTTGATAGGTGGTTTGCCTAGTTAGCCAACTCGAGTAATGGATTATGAGTAGGGAAAGGCTAAGGTATGTTGTGATGTTTATGTGTTTATTGGTTGAAGTAATTGTGTAGCATATATGTGGACTAACATATTAATCATGTGTTAATCTAGTTACTTACTAAGCGAAAGCTTATTGTATAGTTGATAATGTTTTGTAGGTTACTCATGGGTGAAGCTATGATAAGAACTAAGGTTGGACATGTGAAGTAGAAGGAATGGTAAGAAAGTAGGAGCTAGGTAGTATACCGAGTTCCAGTGTCATGTTTGTACCCCCGTGAGTCATTAATATTATGTAAAGTATGGTCAAGTGTCAAGTGTATAAATTGGTGGTCAATGGACAAGTTATAGTATAGTTCACGTGTTAACAGTCAGGTTAAGGGGGCGTTTGGCATAACGTCTAATTGTACCCATTTTGGGATGTGAACGGGTCAATGGTCATGGATCAAAGTTGTCATGGTTTTTAATGTTAAATGAGTGTTTGGTTTACGGATAAAGTGTTAATTTTATGGTTAAAGGTGATATGGTTAGGTGTAGTATGCAAATGGGTCAAAATGGGTGTTTCCACCCGTTACTTTGTAAAGCATATTTTTGCGGGTCATTATGACCAAGTTTATGCATATAACTGATGTTTATATTATCCTAATGATTTTTGGAAGTTTTGGTGTAATGTCATGTTATAAAAGTCGTTTTTCCGGAAAATGGGTCAAAAGTGCATCAAAGGGGTATGCAGAAAAAGGGGTGTTTGGGACAGCAAGTAGTGCATAAAATGGGTCATGGTAGAAAAATCATATCTTTTAAACCGTAAGTCATCACGGGTCGTGCCAGCTGGCATTTTGAAGATAATTTAGTCTAGTATCATTTAAAAATGGTCTCAAGGTTTGAATGTTTATAGATTTTTTTCAGCTTATAAAAGAGTAACGGTATGTCCATTAAAGTCAAGCGTTTCCACGCGTAAAGTTTTAATTTTTTGGTCAAAGCAGGCACGGGGTGTAACAAATTGGTATCAGAGCTTCGGTTTAAGTGAATTAGGTTTCCACTATAGGTTTCCTAGTCGTAAACCACTCGTAGATTGCGATGGCCATAAGTTTGAGTAATGCGGAAAAGTAATTGTTAGTGTGAAATGGATTATGTTTTATGCTAGTTGAGCTTTATGATGATAAGTGATCGATGCGTGTATAGTGTTGATGTGTAGAGATTTAAGTCCATGTGAGACTTGAAGTGTCTGAATGATTTGTTGGCCGTGTACCTTGATTGGTGCCGGTGACTATTATGTGATTATGTGAATATATGATAGAGTGGAGGTAATGGAATGCGAGTAGAAATGCCAAGTTGTATTAGAGATAGGCTAGTAAGTGGATTAAAGTTTAATGATGCATTAGTTATAAGGTAGACTAGTGCTTGCGGCTAATTAGAATGTTGATGCTTAGACATCGATTGATTGTGCATGTGATGTGTGAGCCATAGACTATATGATTTGATTGTGATTATGAATGTTTTAACACTTGTTGGATAAGTGTTAAGTGTTATTGTTTAGTGATGTTAAGTCTATGGTAGTAGTTTATTATATGTCTAAGAGAGCACGATTCACAGAAGTGTATGAGTTGAGATAGATGTATTGGAATGCATATTTCGTGAGACATGAACGATTAGATGTAATAATGAGTAGATGCTTGAAACATAAGTCTTACACGCTTAATTAAAATAAGAAAAGTTAAAGTATATGGTTAAGATGTGATGAGATCATGTTATATATAAAACTGATAAGTAAAATGTGTTAGTAAGTAAATGGTTAAGCGTGATGAGTAGAAGTGATGAATGAGACATAGATTGCGCTAGAATTCATAAGTGATATGAAGTGCGCTAGAAGAATCGTAAAACATGAGTATAGTCATGTTTATATATTGGATAGTATGTGATGAGATTAATGGAAATGTTATAGAATAAGCCTATGTAAGGCTTATATGAGTAAAGTTGAGTAGACTAAATGAAGTGATAGTATGAGTTGTGAACATGGTCAACAAGGGTTGACGGATAATAGTAAAAGTGTGTGGTAAGTACACATAGAGAATGTGTAAACTGTAAATGGACAAGCATCATATAAAACTTGTCTAAAATAGAGATGCCACGTAGTGAATGTATGAGTCAACTTGGGGTTGACGGATAAATGATAAGTAGCATTGTGAGAATGCAAACATAATTTAACAAGTGTAATATACAACTTGTCTAGATGAATGTAAACATGGTAGCAAATTGAAATTGCTCAAGGCAATGAGAAGTGTTGAAGTGATAGCGTGTACTTAATGATAAAAGTACATGAAAGATAAAGTGAGTAAAGATGATAAGTTAGATATAGCTTGGATCCAATTCTCTAGTTTTGGTATCCTTCGGGATAGCCCAGCTTGCCTTTATGGCATGTGTTTTCGGCATCCTTCGAGATGGCCTAGCTTGCCTTTCAAGGCATGGTTGTTAGCTTGCCTTCACGGCATGTGTTTTGGCATCCTTTGAGATGGCCTAGCTTACCTTCATGGCATGGTTGTTAGCTTGCCTTTCATGGCATGGTTGTTAGCTTGCCTTAGCCGGCATGGTTTGCCTATATTCTTGGCATGTATGAAAGTATCCTTTGGGATAGCTTAGCTTGCCTTTCATGGCATGGTTGTACAGCTTGCCTTATGGCATGGATGATAGTTATGGCATCCTTCGGGGTGGCCCAGCTTACCGCAAGGGCATGGATATTATGGTATCCTTCGGGATAGCTAGCTTGTCTTTATGACATGGATGAATAGTTAGTGAGATTGGATCTAAGGCTAGAAAAGAAGGAAAGTAAAGTAAGTATAATTGTTGTGTCGGAAGTACATGAGTATCCTTATTTAAATGGATTGGGACGCCTCTTCATTTAAATAAAGAAATTGTAAATCGCTGAACCATAAGTTTATAATTCCTTGCTTGCATAGATTGGGACGCCTTTTTATGTAAGTAAAGAGTTATAAATGAGTGGGCTTATGTGTAGCCGATATGGCATGAATACGGGTAGAGATATAAGAAAGTGAAAACTAAAACAAGTTAGACGTTATAAGAAGAGATTATATATAAAATCTTGTAGCGGCGTTAAGGTCCTATATGAACCTTAAGATAGACGCCTAGAATGATTTTTTTTACTTTAAGTTGATAAGATGATGGGTGGAATCCCCATGATCTAACGAGAAGATTGCTTTAGTAATGCATAGAGTTGGTTTTTGGAAGTGCCGTTTATATGGTACCATGTATACATTGTGAGATAAGTTACCGGTTATTGGAATTAGATACGTGTTGGTATTATGTATAGTGTGATATTGGCCGGTGTATGACTATATGTCGTGTTAGTGCATGGGCTTATGACATGGAATAGTGTTGAAGTTTGACTTAGGGAAAGTCAAATAGTAGATGTTCTGGATGACAAATCGTCATTGTTGGAAATTTTAGATAAGCTTGTGATGAGTAGTATTGCTTATAGTCTATTATAAGTTATGATTGTGATATAGAAGCTTGGAATTGCAAGATCACTTAGATCGTTGCAATGGAATGATTAAGGATTTTGAAATTATGAGACATGTACATGTTGTGATTCAGTTTTGGATAGCAAAAGACGAGAGATTTCGGGGACGAAATCTAAATAAGGGGGATAGAGTTGTTAGACCCGTTTCCCGAGTACTTGGACCCCACCGTAGATGTAATGGACTAAAGGCATTACGTAATTGGCTAGTCAAAACCGGTAATCAAACTATAAGTATTAAGAATGTGTAATGTGGATTAGAAAGTATTATGTGTCATAAGTAAGAGGGATAAGAACTTGAGGGACCTAAGTTGACAGAATCCCAAACTGGTACTAGAACCAACTTGTTCTAGTCTACAGGGACTATTATTGACAAAAACTCAAACTAGCACTAGAACCAACTTGTTCTAGTACCAAGGATGAATTGTTATAGGACCAAAGGGACCATAGTTGCCATATGGTTAAACTAACACCCATTTCAAGAGAATTCTACCATTCTCTTTTAAGTTCTACCATTTTATATAAGGGGTGTGATGGGTGTCGGTTTTGGAAGAAGAAAAAGAGAGGGAAAAGTGAGATGATGGCTTAAGAAGAAGATGATGATGATGAAGATTTATTGTCCATAGTCCTTCCTAGTTATGATCCCCACAAGTAAGTAACTCTAATCTTGAGTTTATAATGATTATTGCGATAAAAGGTTAATGGGTTAAGTGGGTTTTCACCATATGATCTTGATATGATCATATGATGATATAGAGATAATGTTGGGTAAGTTTAGATGGGTTTAATAACCCTTGATCATGATATGTTGTGTTATTAGGTCTTGTTGATAATGATGAAGGATGATGATGATGATGATGATGATGATGAATAGAGATGTTGATGTTGATGGTGTTATTGATTTGTAGCTTAGCTTGGATGAGTAAGGTAAGTAACTTGATTGATATGTGTTTAAGATGATTGTTTACATATTATGTGGCTATAAGTATGGACCCGATGTGTTAGTTTTGGTATCCTTCGGGATAGCCCAGCTTGCCTTTTATGGCATGTATTTGGCATCCTTCGGGATGGCCTAGCTTTCATGGCATGGTTGTTAGCTTGCCTTTACGACATGGTTGTAAGCTTTGATTTAGTGAGTGTGGCCTTGATAGGTGGTTTGCCTAGTTAGCCAACTCAAGTGATAGATTATGAGTAGGGAAAGGCTAAGGTATGTTGTGATGTTTATGTGTTTATTGGTTGAAGTAATTGTGTAGCATATATGTGGACTAACATATTAATCATGTGTTAATCTAGTTACTTACTAAGCGAAAGCTTATTGTTTAGTTGACAATGTTTTGTAGGTTACTCATGGGTGAAGCTATGATAAGAACTAAGGTTGGACATGTGAAGTAGAAGGAATGGTAAGAAAGTAGGAGCTAGGTAGTATACCGAGCTCAAGTGTCATGTTTGTACCCCCGTGAGTCATTAATATTATGTAAAGTATGGTCAAGTGTCAAGTGTATAAATTTGTGGTCAATAGACAAGTTATAGTATAGTTCATGTGTTTACATTCAAGTTAAGGGGGCGTTTGGCATAACGTCTAATTGTACCCATTTTGGGATGTGAAGGGGTCAATGGTCATGGATCAAAGTTGTCATGGTTTTTAATGTTAAATGAGTGTTTGGTTTATGAATAAAGTGTTAATTTTAAGGTTAAAGGTGATATGGTTAAGTGTAGTAAGCAAATGGGTCAAAATTGGTGTTTCCACCCGTTACTTTGTAAAGCATATTTTTGCGGGTCATTATGACCAAGTTTATGCATATAACTGATGTTTATATTATCCTAATGATTTTTGGAAGTTTTGGTGTAATGTCATGTTATAAAAGTCGTTTTTCCGGAAAATGGGTCAAAAGTGTATCAAAGAGATATGCAGAAAAAGGGGTGTTTGGGACAGCAAGTAGTGCATAAAATGGGTCATGGTATAAAAATCATATCTTTTAAACCGTAAGTCATCACGGGTCGTGCCACCTGGCATTTTGAAGATAATTGAGTCTAGTATCATTTAAAAATGGTCTCAAGGTTTGAATATTTATAGATTTTTGTCAGCTTGTAAAAGAGTAACGGTATGTCCATTAAAGTCAAGCGTTTCCACGCGTAAAGTTTTAATTTTTTGGTCAAAGCAGGCACCGGGTGTAATAGAATCTTTGACCGCTGCTGACAACACCAGCAACACCAGCAGCTATATATCGTCATACATACATATTTCTATAAAAGATAATTGCAATAAACTACGGATTGGATTAATTGCAGTGAACGTATCATATTATATAGCGTTACGACTCTAGGTTCTGTTTAGGGATCAAACTAAATGAAATCATAAACCTCTGATGTATTGCTAATCGAATAATGTCGAGTGGTCTCCATATAAGTATGTTTGATTGCATATTGTATAAGTAGGGTTTTTTTTTTCCTAATACAGATTGAACTAACGTCCATTTGTAATAGAGCATGCTGATAATGCTTGAAGTTAACAGCATCGGCTTGCAGGGAGAGGAATTGCGCGTGTGGACGACTTCTCACGGCATCCCTGGTTGGATTTACCTCAGCCAATTTTTTTCTCAAATTTTAAAAAAAGACTATAATTTACTAAAACAATTATAGTAGTTCGATGGACAAAACTCAATATGAAATAAACAGATGTGTTATATTTTATTCTCAGATTTTTTTGCTAGCACCGACAACGAAGTTACTTATACATACCGGGATCACCCAAATGGTCAGACTAATGGCAATTATAGTGAGAAGAACATGTTGCCGCATTAGTCGATACAGAGATCGTTCGCCTTTTTTGTTGCTGTAAGCGGACGCTGGATGTCTGACATGCCATGAAAAGATGATTAGAAAATATCAATACTATTGAGTGAAAATTAGGTCAAAGACTGTATTCACCCGGTGGATGTCTATTAACGTGTTCCATCTAGTTTAGCCTTGATATTGTTTACCATAGAAGACATACCTCCAAACCCGCAACCTTCATACTCAAATCATAACTTGTTTTTGCTGCAAATTAGTAGATAAGTAAGTCGCGTCTTTCTTTTTCCCCATCTTGAAATCATCTTGAAGCTGCGATTCTGCTTATCTGTTGATTTCATAATCACTTCTATTAAGGAAACATAGCAAAAAGTTAACAAATTAAATTATACCAACCAAACCCTACCCAAATTTCAAAATACCCAATTCAGAAAAATAAGTAAAATTAAACCTTAATCTTCATTTACAATAAAAATCAAAACTTTAACGAAATTAGGAAACGACACCCACATTACAAAAGTAAACACTAAAAGTTAGGGGGCAGTTGTAATGATGAGGAAGGCATGAGTTTTCAACCACATCATCTATGAACCATGGCTACAATACAAATCCAACAACACAACCCATAGTGATAGTCAATCCATTTTATTTATTAGAAAAAAACTTGAAGAGTTTATTATTTACCTGGATACAGCGAAACCCAAAAAAGTATGGCCGATGCTTACTTACCCAACTTAACTCTTCCATAGGGTTCGCATCAGTGCCTTTTCCAAGTTCCACCAGTGGTTGTATCGCATCATTCTTGTTGTTATTATTTGGTTAAATTTTAGCTGAGGCGATGACATATCATGGCGCATATAATTGAGGCGGTTACTCTGTGTGTGTGTGTGATAGAGTATTCGTGAAGTTTCTAGTAGGGGTGTTGTGTCATTTGTGTGTAAGGAGTTGGTAAAAAAAAAAAAAAAAAAAAAAAAAAAAAAAAAAAAAAAAAAAAAACAGGTTGGACCAAAGCCGGGAGCCCAACAATTTTGGCTGAAACCCAAACTACTACACGACGTCGTATTAAATGCTCTATAATATATATATATATATATATATATATATATATATATATATATATATATATATATATATATATATATATATATATATATATATATATATATATATATTAATATTAATAAAAATTATGCAACGGATTAAGAAAGATGGGTATTATTTCAAAACAATCATTTTTGTATATTATGAGTCTTATTTCTCAAGTTAAGATTTCTAACCATTTGTTTTTAATTACCACAACATACAGTTTCATCATCATTAAGCTACTGGAACTAATATGGTTCATACTTCATACTATGAACTTCATACAATACAGATAGTTTACGATTCTGTTTTTTTAAGGTCAACTAGGTCATTATTACTTGGATTTTGGTGTCTTTGTAATGCCTAGAAACATGCTAGATTTAAGAAGGCGTTTGTTAAGAGGGTATAGGAATCAAACAATGAGCACATATATGAACCTTTAGTGATACCAAATAGCGTACCAAATGTACCTTTTAAACACTAATACTCCATACAACGTTATTCCGCAATTATTCACCAAACACATTTTCATATTACTATGTTTCTGTGTTACTATATTTAGGGTCCATTTGGTTGGTGTCTTTTGAATTCAAGGAATGTGTTTATTCTTATAATTAATTGTTTAGGATGCATGAATGGGTACAAAAGTGAGCCATCACCTATGAAAATTAAATCCGGATGGGCGAGCAAGGTTTGGAAGAATCATACCAATTTGTGGACCCCACATTACTACACCATCTCACAATCATCATTAAATAAATAAATAAAAATGTACATGTCCTTTTTAATAATATTTTAACAAACTGACTTTATAAAATAAATTTTAAAAAATATAATTTCTCTTTCATGATCCTACCTCAAATCTAAATCCTCTACCGAATCCAAATTCTAATCCAAACCCACTTAAAAACCAAATGGGCCCTTACTTCTTTAACCTTCAAAATTAGACTAATACTAGTGGTAACCACATTATCACAAAAGCAACCCCGTCACATCAGCGCCAACTCAGCTTTCTTTCTCCACAACTCCACCCCAACCACAATTACGTAGTGGTGAACACAAAGAAACCCCGTCCATTTACTCCCAATGTTCAAAAAATTATAAAGAATAGTTGCAATTCTTTCGGTTGGTGAGGCAACCACTTTTTTAGCAAAAGTTGCAAACCAACACGTCACTTAAGACATTGCTAAGGGAGGGGGCGCGTTGCTTTGTGGGGTTGTGGTTGCCAAGCAACGCCCACTAGTATTAGTCTTACATAAGCACTTGCTTTCAAAATCAACAATCACAATAATTGATTATTACCGAGTAAAAAAAAAGTAAACTCTAAAAGATTCTTCCAATTTAATTTTAGATGCCCAAACATGTTGATGAGGCGAAAAATGAACCAGTTTTAGGGGGTCATTTAAGCCTGGAATTGAATTTATTTGATCAAATATTTACCCTAAATCGTTCCTTTTGTGATTTTAGGTACTTTGGGAGTGAAATCTGGAAAAGGAAGCAATTCGGACGTTTTTGGAGCATAAAAGTGAAGAAAACGCCAAAGACTTAATTTTCCAAGCTAGGAACAGTGTGTGACGGTGTCAAGAGTAACAAGTTGATGGCGTCAAGAGTAAAAATCATGACGGCCCAGTACAGAAATGAAGGCGTCACAAGAAAGAGCATCAAGAGTTAAATACGTTACGGCCTGGAAAAGTGTAATACATGACGGCATCAAATGTAGATCAAGGCAGTCCGAGGATTCTTTTGGCGGCGAGATGACGGCGTCACAAGATTGTTCTTGACGCCGTCAGCCTCTATTTTCTATATATAGTTTTCTAATTTTCATTCATTAGAAGGAACAAGTTTGGAGAAACCCTAAGGCCGAACCATATACGAATTTTACAGGTTTTTCAAGGGTTTTCAGCCCTTGAATGCTTACATGTGCTATTGAGATAAGTGTTCTTCTAGTTCAATCAATATGTCTATGTGTTGGTTGTCTATATCTTGTGCTTGTCTTGATTCCACCATGCTAGGCTAGATTTATCTTGTGTTTGCTTAGATCTAATGAAACCTAGATGTTGATTATGTGTTGATTACTTGTTTATGGTTGTATTGGATGAATGATTTCAATGTTAGGCTTAAGAAAACTGGCAGATCTCCAAATGGTAACATGCTTGAACGTCTTAGGAAACATGAACCGATGTGTACTACGTTTTATTGGTTGTATTTAATGCATGAGTAAATTCTAATGATCCCATGTTAGGAGCTTCTTAGCCGGCTCGACATAGGAGTGAAGTAGGCACTCATAGGATTGGGGAGTTAAGTACGCCACCCCATGAATGGTATTAAGGAATACAATCCGTCATCCACGCAACTATAACAAGTAATTAACGTGTTAAAGATATCTAGGGAGTAGTGAAATCTAAGTAAACACATTTCTCCACTTATTGCTCACAACCTTAGTTTAATATAGTTTATTTTCATTTCTAGTATTTTATTTTGATTGCATCTTAGTATTGGGTTAGTTGACTAGCAACCCATTCCGCCCATATCCTTCAAAACCCGAGATTTTTACTTACTTTCTAAAAAATATAAAAATACAAAAATAATCATTCTTCATCTCTAGAACTAGTAATTAGGTTTTCTGATCCTAGCGACACTATTCCTAGCTGAACGATCAATCCCCCGGTACTTGTCACTATACTATACTACAACGATCAGGTACACTGCCTGGTGGGGGTTGTAAGCTTCTCGAGATCCCTCGAGAGGTAAAGCCTAGTGCAATCCCTACGCATCAAGTTTTTGGCGCCGCAGCCCGGGGAATAGTTATTGTCTAGGTTAGAATCTCTTTTTATTAGGTCTACTTGCTAGATTCCTTTCTAGTAAGATTTCATTTTTATTTTTTGGTTTTCTTTAGTGTATCTTATTTCTTTGTGTTTCTGTTCGTAACTCTTCACCACCCGACATCATGGACGATTGGAACATCTTTGAACCCGTCATCCCACCACAACAAAACCCACCACTAGAACCTCTTAGGCCCCGAACCTTAGGAGATTATTCCCGACCTAGCCACCAAGACTACCGAAACACCATTGAGCTCACCGGAGATCCGGTTGGTGCAAAGCGGATGTGCATTCCATGGACTTCATTCCGAAGATCCAAATCAACATCTTAAGGACTTCCTAAAAATCGTAGACTCAATAGACCTAGATGTTGAAATTAGAGAGACAACCCGATTACGCCTATTCCAATTCTCTCTATGGGATCAAGCTAGTCAATGGCTTGAGCGTTTTCCCGTGGGATCCATCACCACATGAGATAATCTCACCAATCGCTTCCTTACTCAATTCTTCCCACTGGGGAAAACTGCAAATGCTGAGAAATGACATTTTGTTGTTTGAACAACATCAGGGTGAAACCTTCTATGAAGCATGGGCCCGTTTTAAGGATCTCCTCCATAAGGTCCCTCATCATGGTATAAACCTTTAGTTATTAGTTCAGATTTTCTACGACCATGTTGACTATCACACTAAACGCACAATCGATAGGGCCGCGGGAGGCAAACTGCTTGATGAGATGCCGAGGAGTCCTGGGTAATTATTGAGGAGCTCGCCGCCGATAATCAAGAGATGTGAGAGTTTAATCATACAATTAAAGCGGCCATCAATGCAGTCTCAACATCTGGAGGAACCACCGAAATCCCCGATGAACTCCTATGCAAACTCGAGGCAAAAGTTGACTATTTTGAGGAAAGGCAAAGGAGACCTTTAAGTCCTAGACGGGCTACTGTCAATTCTGTCTCGAAACCGACTTCAACACCATTATCAGATTCACCCTCTAGAGAAAATATCGAGACTTTTCAAAACTATGCCCCACCTTATTCCCCTCCCGAGGAGCTTAGCTCAGGGTTTGAAGCTAGGATGAGAGAATATATGGCAACTCATTCAGATCGGCTTGCTAGATTCGAGGAAGGAGTTTATAAGCAAAAAGAAGAGATGCAAGAGAAAATGAATGAGATGATGAGTCTATTGGAGGAGTATGCCAACCAGAGAACCCCCGAAAGAATGCTACTAAGGAAAGGAAGCATCACCCCCACTACCCAATTTGTTAATTCCATCACAATTGTCCACAAAGATGACGAGAAGGTAGAAGCCTCTACTAAACAGACCGTAGATAAGCCACCAAAATCCCAACCCTTGAGTCACTACCTGAAACATGATATAAACGAAAACACCATAACAAATTGTATTAAGGGTGACGGGCGTAACCAACCTTCCAGACAGGGTTCTGAGAAAGAGGAAAAGGGAAAAGATGAGTATGATATGTTACCTGGGGGGTCAATATTTGAGAGGCTACTGGTACAAAAAGTGGCTACTAAGCAGATAGCGTATGGGAACTTTGAGATACCTACCAGCAACGGGGATTTGAAATATCTTAGTGCTTTCGCCGACCAAGGATCAGAAGTAAATCTTATGCCCCTAACTATTTACATCCAACTAACGTCAAAAATGCCGGCCCCTACTCGTGTTAGGTTGTCCCTCGCTGGACACTCGTACGTATACCCCCTAGGAATCGCAGAAGATGTATTAGTTAATGTCGCAGGATTCATGTACCCCGTTGATTTTATGATCATCGATGATAAGGGAGATGGATGCATGCCAATAATCCTTGGGGCACCATTCCTCGCCACCGCTAGGGCTGTCATTAATTATGAAGGCAGGAAAATTGAGCTTAAGGCAGGAAAAAGAAAGATTAGCTTCCCCATGACCCCGCGAAATGGGCATGAGAATTTGAGTTGGAGAAAGCTCAAAAACAACATTGACACGTCACCCATTTGTGTTCAGGAGAAAATTCTTGCATGGGAGGCAAGAATCAAAAGCTACAAGGAGGCTAAACATGAAAGAAGAAAAAGCAATGAAGTTCACGTCGAGTTCGAACACAATCAACCAGCAAGAAGCCATGTACCATTCGAGGAAGGGAACTTAGTACTCTTAAGACACTTGGAAATAACGATACCACCCGATAAATCGAGTCCTTGGTGGTATAGACCTTTCACAATTGAGAGCATGAGCCAAGATGGGATGGCTAGCCTGAGGAGTAAAGTAGGTGGAGAAGTGATTGCAAGTATCGACAGGTTGAGGCACTACCACCACAATAGTAATGATCACAACTATATGGGGTACATCATCTCAAGGGATGAGGTCACGTAGTAACCCATGACCTTGAGTCTAGCTACAAGACTCATAAATAAAGAAAAGCGCTTCTTGGGAGGCAACCCATGCTTTGTGTGATTTTATTTTGTTTGTTTGTTATTTGTTTCCGTATGCATGCTTTATTTTTATTGTTGGTAGATCATGTTTCTAAACTAAAAAGTGGAAATACTTTACTTTGTTGTTGGCCTAGTCTTAACTCCACCTAAAGGTATTTTTGCAAAAGATAAGTGTAAGGGGAAACCCCAAATATGTTTTTAAGAAACAAACCGATCATGATTCTTCACACTATTAAGTGAACATGTATATTCGTATTTGTTGGAGTCAAATGCTTGTATTGAGTCATAATGAAGTTTTGCAGGATTTTCCAGGAAGTAGGACCAAGTTTTTCTAGAAATTTTCCGAAAACTTAACATAAGAATTTCTGCAGGTCACTTCTGACGGCGTCATGAGCTTGCTCTTGACGGCGACACGTGTAAAAATCTGGAAATTTTACCAGTTTTGTTTTTCTAACGGAGTTTTAGAGTTTTTGTTGAATTATTAAGTTTTATAATCTCCAAGAAATCTGCAAACTTCATTCCACAAGCATAATATCTTATTTTGTTTTCTAGGATTTAATAACTTATGTAGATTGCCGCCGATTTTATGCGAGGTTGCTTTGTTTGTTTTCTCAGGATTTACAGGTTATGTATGACAAGAAGATGATTTATATTCTGGAAGGGAAGCTTTGATTGTTCATTTTCTTGGAGGAAGATCTAACCTGGCCACCTTATTATCCATACAGAGCGAATCAGGGGAGTATTTGATTTCATTATTTTTACTTTCTTCACTTTTACATTCTTTACTTGAACATTGGGGACAATGTTCATCCTAATTGTAAGGGGAGGGTAAAATGATGATACCTTACAGATACACTTTCGCTTGAGTTTGTTTGTTTAATAGTATATGTGTAATAAAACTATGAGAAATACTTGTTAGTGCAATTTTAGCGCCAAATTTAAATTTTTTTACAACATTTAGGAGTGAAACTTTAGCCATAGCAAGCGTCCCATGGATAGGAGATTGTATGACTAGCTCAAAACCGTACTTTCAGAAAAATTTTCCACCCAAATATGTGAGGTTCGCCTTTAGATTTGATAGGAAAAACATTTACTATTAGTGCTTATGAGTGTACCGGTAGCATTTAGATTCTAGAACTTGTGTTAGTGATGCATCCCGAGACCGCTAGTGAGACTACATTCGTGTAGTAGGATTTACTACATGATAAGAGGCATTAGGATCACCCTTGTGTTAAACCCGTATCATAATTACTTGACCATTTAAATCATATTACTTGGCTAGTTAAGTCAACTAATTTTTCCCACACCTTAGCGTTGTACTCATTTTTAGTACACGAAACCCCTAGTACACCCCTCCGAGCCTATCTTTTCGTTTCTAAATTTAAGCATTTTACTTAAAGGAAGAATTTGTTACACCCCACTTAAATGTACACCCAAATCGCCTTAGCCTTCCGTGTATGCACTCATTTTTAGTGCATTATTGTTATTTTTTAAACCCTAAGTTAACTATCTAATTGATTACATGGTTGCTAAGTCGAGTCATATCCTTGTACATATTGTTTTGGGACGATTGGGACTCATGGGTAAAGTACTTATTTTATGGAGTAATGGGGAAGAACATCATTTATTACCCCCATATGTACGTTAATCTTAAAAGTGCTCCAAGTGTTTTGATTTTCTTAATTCGAGTCATTAGATTAGTTTATTGTAAAGTATGTAAAGATTCAAGTGTAAGGGGAATTTTCATTCCCTATGATGTATTATTTTGGATGGTAGGGTAAGAGTGTATGCAAAAAAAAAAAAAAAAAAAGTAGAAAAAGAAAAGAGAAAAAACATACGGACTACCATCCCTTTTTATTCTATGTTCATTTTATGTTTTTATTATTTTCCATTTATTAGCTTAAGTCGAGTCTAGTCTTGTCTTAGCAACGCCACATTGTACATGTAATTAACCAAGATTGTTAACTCGCCACCAGTAAAAACTGCCTATATCCAACAAAACCGTGTATTTATATCCCTACACCTAACGTTACAACCCGTTAAAAGACCTCTTTGATATTTTATCCTAGGTGCTTACGCCATGTGGTGGAGGTTTGATCCTTTCCCAAGCCTATGGTAATCTATTTTGCTATGACAGGTAGTGAGAGATATCTTCTGTTTCCATATTGTAATTTATACTTTATTACACCCGAGAGATGTGAGTATCTAAACACTATTTGTGAGGTGCTAGTGTATGACCTCCGTGCTTGTCTTTGGTCTTTAGTGGAACGATTATTTGTTGTAATTACTTTTATGTTAGTGTTAAATGACCCCTAACTTGTATTTTGATTAGAATAAAAGCGCATTTGCTTGAGGACAAGCAAATCTCAAGTGTAAGGGTATATGATGAGGCAAAAAATGAACCACTTTTAGGGGGTCATTTAAGCCCGGAATTGAATTTATTTGATCAAATATTGCCCTAAATCGTTCCTTTTGTGATTTTAGGTACTTTGGGAGTGAAATCTGGAAAATGAAGCAATTCGGACGTTTTTGGAGCATAAAAGTGAAGAAAACGCCAATGACTTAATTTTCCAAGCTGGGAATAGTGTGTGACGGCGTCAAGAGTAACAAGTTAACGACGTCAAGAGTAAAAATCATGACGGCCCAGTACAGAAATGAAGGCATCACAAGGAAGAGCGTCAAGAGTTAAATACGTGACGGCCTGGAAAAGTGTAATACATGACGGTGTCAAATGTAGATCAAGGCAGTCCGAGGATTCCTTTGGCGGCGAGATGACGGCGTCACAAGATTGTTCTCGACGCCGTCAACCTCTATTTTATATATATAGTTTTCTAATTTTCATTCATTAGAAGGAACAAGTTTGGAGAAACCCTAAGGCCGAACCATATACGAATTTTACATGTTTTTCAAGGGTTTTCAGCCCTTGAATGCTTACATGTGCTATTGGGATAAGTGTTCTTCTAATTCAATCAATATGTCTATGTGTTGGTTGTCTATATCTTGTGCTTGTCTTGATTCCACCATGCTAGGCTAGATTTATCTTGTGTTTGCTTAGATCTAATGAAACCTAGATGTTGATTATGTGTGGATTACTTGTTTATGGTTGTATTGGATGAATGATTTCAATGTTAGGCTTAAGAAAATTGGCAGATCTCCAAATGGTAACATGTTTGAATGCCTTAGGAAACATGAACCGATGTGTACTAGGTTTTATTGGTTGTATTTAATGCATGAGTAAATTCTAATGATCCCATGTTAGGAGCTTCTTAGCCGGCTCGACATAGGAGTGAAGTAGGCACTCATAGGATTGGGGAGTTAAGTACGCCACCCCATGAATGGTATTAAGGAATACAATCCGTCATCCACGCAACTATAACAAGTAATTAACGTGTAAAAGATATCTAGGGAGTAGTAAAATATAAGTAAACAAATTTCTCCACTTATTGCTCACAACCTTAGTTTAATATAGTTTATTTTCATTTCTAGTATTTTATTTTGATTGCATCTTAGTATTGGGTTAGTTGACTAGCAACTAATTCCGCCCATATCCTTCAAAACCCGAGAATTTTACTTGCTTTCTAAAAAATATAAAAATACAAAAATAATCATCCTTCATCTCTAGAACTAGTAATTAGGTTTTCTGATCCTAGCGACACTATTCATAGCTGAACGATCAATCTCCCGGTACTTGTCACTATACTATACTACAACGATCAGGTACACTGCCTGGTGGGGGTTGTAAGCTTCTCGAGATCCCTCGAGAGGTAAAGCCTGGTGCAATCCATACGCATCACATGTAAACAGTTCATATCCTAGGAACCGGTGACGGAGATTAGCATGTGCAAGTGGTGCAACCACACAGAGCCCCCAATTTAGTATACATCTATTAATATTTATAGTTTTATACATATCTAAAGGTGCGTGGTATGAGACTATTACTATGAAAGTGATTAAAGGTGTTTGTTTAAGATGAGGAGGCCCACCATCATAGTAATGAATGATATATATAATTCATCCTCTATATATATGAAGAGAGCTAGGGATCTTTCATAGGTGAGGACCACCCATTGTCATTCATGACAGCATACCAAACGCACCCTAAGGGTGGTGGCAATCATGATTCAACCAAAACCCCATACCTCACCACCCACCAATAATATCATTCCACATCATTTCATACCTCCACCATACCTCACCATACTTTTTTAGTGGCAACCATGATTCTCTCATACCTCACCTAATTTAATTTTTTTATTTTTTTATATTCATAAATTATATTAAACAATTTAATAAAAACATAATATTTCATTAATAATTAAAAGAAAATTACATAATACTTAAAAAAACATAATTAAAAGAAAATTACATAATTCTTTAAAAAAAAAGGAAATAACTAGTCATCGAGGTATGCTAAGTTTTGAGCCTCTACATGCTCCGTAAGATCATATAGGAGACGGTAATGGATTTTGTTGAGGCAACATGATCAAGATCTCTTTATGTTTTAATAATGACAAATAAACCTTCGAAACACACAAAATAACAAACGTTAGCTCAAAATCGCCGGAGCCAATGTCTGCTCCTGGCGCGCTGCCCGGGCGTCCACGCGCGGGTGACGCGCCAGGAGTCAGTATGGTTTCGGGCAAATTTTGAAAGTCGGATTTCCCCTTACCCGACAAATGTGGATCTTTCAAAACAGGTATGAATATGTTATGTGCTTAATTGAGAACACTCGAAATGAGTTTTGAGAATTGAGAGATCCTACTTTTAAAACACCCATTTACGGGAAAGCGCCAACTCATGTTTTCTAACTATCACCTCCATCCAAGGCTTTTCTAAACCTAGGGAGCTTGTATATTTCACGTAACATCGTGTTGAAGCATCCATATGCTCATATCCCGTGCTTACGTCTTCTATAATTACGTAACGGGTTTACTCCCTTATTGGTCAAACTAAGTCAAAGGTCACTTTGCGTAAACTCATCCTTTCCCACTTGTGTTATGCTTTACATCAAGGCAAAGCACTTAACTTGTTTGAACCAAGGTATTAGTTGAGAACGTCGAGTCGTGGAAAGTCACGAGATATGAAACTATGGATTCTCGACGTTGTGTTACTTGAACTTATAAGTAACCTATGATTTTCTCAACTTATAATCTTAATTGTCTAAATCTTTTCTTCTTAATGACAATTAGATTATGTCTTAATCCTCTCTTAATCCCATTTATGCATAAGATAAAACCAATCATATCCAAATCAAATATTCTCTTACACAATCTCTTACACCCTTACATATTCCCTTACACACTACATCCAAACCATCCATTCCCTTACAATACATCCCAACCCTTCATTTTCAACACATGCCAATTGTTGGAAACCCTAATATGGCTCCTCTCATCCTAGCCATTGATTTCAAATTACAACACATCACAACCATCCATCCAACCCCTCGTTTCTATATCACCACATGGGCTTGATCTCAACCATTGAATTCAAATCAAACACATCTCAACCATCCATCCAATCCCTCTTCCCTATACCACCACATGTGATTGATCTCAACCATTGAATTCAAACTAAACTCATCTCAACCATCCATCCAATCTCTTCTATCTATACCACCACATGTGTTTGATCATAGCCATTGAATTCAAGCCAAAACAATCCTAACCATTGATCCAACCTTTCCCCCCAAGCAAAAGAGGCTCCCTTTGATCTCATCCATCCATTTCAACTGAAACCATATCAACCCTCCATTTCTCCTTTCCCCTCAAGCAAAGCATATTCCTTGGAATATCCTCTTCAACCCTAATCTAGGCATACTTGATCTTAGCCATCCATCTCTTATGATATCATCTCATCCATCCACATTTCCCCACATGCAAAATTATTTGAAAACCAAGGGAGGCTCCCTTTGATCCTAGCCATCCAATTCAAACCATTTCATCTCAACACTCCATCACATTCTTCTCCCCCAAGCATTGGAATATTCCTTGGCATATTCTTTCTCTCTTTTCTCTATGCCATATGAGGAGATACACTTCTACCCCTTCCAAATTACCCAATCTACACTTTAAACCCTTGGTAATTTAGTTTCTCTATAAGCACTTCACAAATAATTTCCAAATTGGCTATTTGAGTTGGTAAACCTTAGAATGATTAATGTTAAGGTTTAGTGTGAAGTACAATTGGGGGTTTAGCAAGGATAGGTATTTATAAGATCCAACCCAACACTTGGGAAAAAATTACAGACGCCTGGCCCGCTACCCGCGCGTTGACGCGCGGGTGATGTGCCGGCCTTGGTAAAATTTCCCAAGTTTGGGTTCTTGGCCTATAAATACCACCCTTGCCTATTGTATTCCTCACCTCTTGCCATTATTCTTTCTCTCTAGATTCTTTCTCTCTAAACACTCTCAAATCTCTCAATCTCTCTATCTCTAATCTTGTGTTCTTGATTTTCATACTAACATCTTTGAAAGAACACATATCTTTGCAAGGGAAGAATCACAAGAACCTAATCCAATATTGTGATTGTGTCGAGGGTCTTCTTATCTTTACGCTTTCTACTACAATCGAGTCTCTAGGTTAGGTTAGGACTTGATTGAACAAACATTCATTCATTCAATTGTTTGTAAGGGAAGTCTTGTGTCTTGGTGATCAAGCCTAGATCATTGGGGATCTAGTTGGGGTTTGATACTTCCGGGTGGAAGTCTTGGTAGAGATCTTTGTGATCCTTAGGTAAAGTCAAATCGTGAGATTCTTTTGGGTGGTTTCCGAGGGCTGAATACCATTGGTGAGTAACTCCTTCTTTGTGAGCATCGATATTGGTGAATATCGGTGGAGTGAATTGTAACGGTTTATAGTCCACCGAAAGGATTATACTAGTGAATAGTATCAGAGTCGCGGATTCGCAACTGGACGTACGGATGGTATAAACCCCCCATCCCGAACCAGTATATATCGTGGTGTCTTTTACTTGCTTTATATACTTTGGTTGTGTTAGTGGTTGTTGGATTATTATACAACCACTTGGTGCTATCTTTGGCTTAAAGTTTTTAAACATCTAAAAAGCCGAAGAAACCGTATTCACCCGCCCTCTACGGTTCTACAATTGGTATCAAAGCGGTATACTAGAGTTTTTGAGCATTAAAGCCTTCCCGAGAAGTCGTTTTAAGTCAAAAACTTCTTTTCCAAAAATCTAAAATTCTAACTAAGATTTTTGGTAAAGTTGAGTATAGATCCATGGCTCAAGAATATTATAGAGAGGGGCGTTCTATGGAAAGACCACCTCCGTTTGAATACGAAGGATTCTTCTTTTGGAAAATTCTATTTGAGACCTATGTTAGGACTAAGGATTATAATCTATGGGATATCTTCCAAAATGGTGATTTTAATACTAAGGATGGGAAGAGGGCCGACAAGAATGATCAAGCCAAAATGATGATATGTGATGCCTTACCTCAAAAGGAGCTTGAAAGGGTATGCATATGCAAGACCGCTAAGGAGATTTGGGACTTACTCCTTTTCGTTCATGATGATACCACACAAGTCAAGAATTGGCAATTTGAAGACTCGAAGATTGATGAAACAAGAAGTTTGGGACAACTATCTCTTAAGAAGATAAGTGATCTTCATTCTTATGAAAAATTCTAGATAATACTAGAGTCATCACCAAGGAAGAAGGCAATCCACTAGATCTTGATGATAATGAAGTCATTGTGACAACAAGGAATCTTAGTAACCACAATGAACTAAGAAGATCCAACAATCAAGAAATGGCATTTGTCGGAGCGGTTTGGAGCAAGAGTGAAGATGTTAATCATTCACATAAAGAGTCCACTTGCCTTACTACATTTGAAGCTCTTGAAGTATCATTTAACCCTTCCTTGTCCAATCATAATGTTCATAAATTTCAAAAAGAAAATGAGGAATTAATTAAACTTAACAAATATCTCTTGAGAAACATTGAGAAACATACAAAGGATATACATAAACTCAAAAAATAAATTAGTAAAAACAAATTGATATTACTTAAATTTGAGAAAAGTATTATGGATTTAAACAAGATATTAAGTGAACAACAACCCTTTCATGATAAAGGAGGTATTGGGTTTTCTGAAAATGGTAAAAATACATTTACAAGACAAGATAAATCCATCGTGTTCATAAAAGAGGGTCATGAATCAAAAATTACCGACACTGACGAGCTTGCTGACGCGTCAACGCGTGACAAATGCGCTAGGTGTCTGAGTAAAAATGGTTCATCATTAAACGCTTTCGCTAAACCATACTTTCCTTAAACTTCTTGCGTAAACATCCATAATAACACTCTTCATGACTTTGTAGAATTTACCAATGATGAGCATGGTAGCAATTTAAACTCTAAGTTTTGTAGTACAAGTAATCTTAATGAGGATTTTAGTATAATGTTTACGAATGTAGATTGCACTATTAGTAAAAATGGTAACATATTAGCTAAAGGTCATAGACTAAACAACTTGTATATTTGTTAATCTTAGATTATGTGTAACATGATATGCTTTTTGAACATGGTAAATAACCCAACGTCTCGGATTAGGTCAATAGGTCTTGTCGACAAGCTAGTAAGCAATTTACCATATGGTAAATAACCCAACGCCTCAACTTAGGAAGTTAGGTCTCGCCGTTTAACTAGTAAGCAATTTATCATTGTTAAGTTTTGAAAGGCATTATTGTGTTACATTTCTAGGAAGTCAAGATCAAATAATAGGAATAAAAGGGTAGTGTCAACTAGTAAGGTTTTAGAATTGATTCATGTGAATTTGTATGGTCTATCTCCAATCTAAAGTTATGGAGGAAACTTCTATACTTCAATGATCATAGATGATTATTCAAATTACACTTGGAGATTGGTCTTAGAAAACTAGGATGGTGTCTTAAATAAATTCAACATTTTGAGAAAGAAACTTGAAAACCTACTTGATTGTTCAATTGCTTCAATTAAAACAAATCATAGTAGCGAATTTGATAAAATGTAATTTGGAACCTTTTGTGAACAACATGGAATTTGTTATAACTTATCGGGCCCGTTCACTTCTCAATCGCATGAGATTGTTGAAAGAACACATCGTAAGTTAAGAAAGATGAGTCGTGCAATGCTTGACGAGCAATCCATTCCACAAAAGTTTTGGTGTCATGCCCTAGATACCGCTTGCTACATTTTTAATAGAGTCTACATAAGAAAGGTAATTAATAAAACACCTTATGAAATACTTAGGAATAGAAAAACATCCCTAGAATATTTTAGAGTATTTCGTTGCAAAGTATTTATATTTAACACCAAAGAATATCTCACCAAATTCGACCCAAAGTCGTATGAAGGTGTGTTCCTAGGATACTCTCAAACTAGTAAAGCATACATAGTGCTTAACAAGGAAACAATGAGGATTGAGGAATCTCTCAATGTAACCTTTGATGAGAGCATGCCCGAGCCTAAATCATCTCCTTCGGTAGAAGATGATGTGATCAACGAACCTTTAGTTCAAGATCAAGAGAGGTCGCCAACATTACAAGTTAATGATTCGGATGAAGGCAATCCTAAGGAATTGAGAGAAGCGAGGGGTCATCCTATACAACAAGTCATTGGTGACTTGAATAAAAGGACACTTAGGTCACAAAACAAACAAGTCTAAGTTTTTGGCATGACATTTTTCAAAAGTCCAAATTGCTTTGGGGATAGGTTTTGATGCTAAAACATGCATCTTAGGAGAACAATCTATAGGTGCTATTAGAGCTTATGTGATTAAGGCTTATGTTGAGGCATGGATGGAAGATCATACAAATGTCTTCAAAGAGGAAAGATATATATCAATTCATTATTCAAACTATGATTGATAATATCCAAGATTCTATATGTCTATACTATGTGTTTGAACAAGAAAACTTGACACAAATTATCTTGATTCGTCTTGAAAATTTAGGCTATGTCAAGTTTGCAAGCTTAGATAAAATCTTGAAACACAATTCACACTTGTGTACAAGTTCTTGTATCTAATTCTTCTTGTTCACCATTATGTGTATATTGCATGCTTTGTGCTTAGGAAAGAAGAGAAACAAAGGACTTTATGCAAACATACAAACTATCTACATAGTTAAAGAGAATTCTTATGAATTGAATTCGGTATGGTTTTGCATAACAAACTAAAATTTCCTATTAATAGACTAAATAAGCTAAGTTCTTCGTCCGAGACCTTAGGAACCTATGGTATTAATGTAAGTAACACATAAGGATTATTTATGTCGACACACTACACAACGAACTATGAACCAAAGATATCATGTATTGTTTAATGTCTTTCTATACAATGGGTGATGGTTCATAAGACCTAGCTTGTGTACCTAGAATGAAGATGCACTTTATAATCATAACACTTATAACTACACTCATTTATTATCCTACATGAAATACTTGCACTTGGTCCATATATTGGGTAGTTGTAGGTTCCAAATAGTGGTTGATAAAGTCTCTTTCAAATGATTTGATGCCACTTGATCTTCACTCATCAACTATGATATATTCATGCGTATATTTTGTAAAGAATGCATGCAATTATCATAGGATCTACCATGGGCATTCAAATCCAACTACACTCATAACTAACTCAATCCTACTCACTCATATCATACATGAGTAATTGTCTTTCCCATACAAGAATAATTGTCTTTCCCATACACCACTTTCTTTCAACTCATCTTGTACTAAGATTCTTAGTACTTTTTCTTTGGACTTTTGTTCCTCCTTAAAGCATACCTAATTCATATTAATTGACTATAAAAGGAGTAACCTTGTTATCACATATTCTCACCACAACCCTCATCTTCCTTAAACACAAATATCTTCCTTTCATAAATAGCAACTAAATTCTTCATGAAACGTGTTGATGAATCAAACCAAACTAATGTGTATGAACCTTTTGAGTACCGAGAATTTAGTGAAGGACGAGAATGCGACAAAAACTTCATGTGTGCCACCGATATTAAAAAACCATTCATCCAAGCCAATGCCTTCTCCTTAATCCGTGATCTACCCATAGAAATCTATCCTAGACATCTTCAGGAGTTTTATGCTAGGTTTTATCTAGACCAACCCTCTCTTACTCTAAATTTTAAGATGTATGGTCATGAGTATGCTTGGAGTCTAAAGAAGTTGGGAAGGGTTTTGAATGTATGCTCTAAGGGGAACTTGTTCTACACAAGATCCACTAAGACCGCGGATTTCATGAAAATGAAGCACTATCATCCGAGCACTTATGCTCTAGAGCCTCCAATTCATGGCGTCTTCATTCAAAACACCATTCTTCTACCCGACTACCATTGTGAGGGGGTCCTATTTGAACATTGGAACAAGTCTCAACTTCTTTTCAAGTTGATGCCGTTGGCGGAGGTCTTGTTGAAGAATGTTTTTGTTGAAGTTGAAGCTCAAGAGAAGTTGCCCATCATTGTTGGGTACATGCTATATTGTATCATGACCGATACTCCCTTTAATTTTGCTTATTTTATAGCAAAAAGAATGGAAGCATTGGACTTCAACAATGAGCCCCTTCCCTTTGCAAGACTTTTGTCACACATCTTCGATCACATCAAGAGCAAACACCCGGATGATCAATCAAGAATGATTGAAGTTGATGATGTGACTCCAATGGAGGATCCCTTCACAATGGACTCTCATGACTTCTAAGCCTTTTTCATATGTTGTTGTAGTTGTTCCCTAGAAGCACTAGGATGTGTTATGTGTTGATTTCTTGGTTGTTTGTATGTGCCATGGTGTTGTCCTATGAAATAAAAGTTTGTGTTAAAATAGTGCTTGTATGAATGTATATATACATATATATAGTATTGCTCGTGCTCATCATTTGGACTATAAAAGTCATAAAGGAATAATCTTCACAAAATATAATTAAATTAGACAAACATATACACAAATATATATTGTTATGATGTGAACTAACCCATGTTGCAAGTATCCAAATGGTAACCTAACCCATTTTGGAACTTTCACATGTGAGAATTTCTTTGTTGGTTGCATGTTGTGCTTTCTATGTGTAGCTAGGCCACCGCAAAAGGTGAGGCTCTTGACCCATGGATCCCCGCCTTAAAACAAGGGGGAGCAACGATCTAGGGGGAGCTATGTTCAAGGGGGAGCACGGAAACAAGCTACTTTCCCATTTCAAATGGAAGTCCCGCCTTTTTGATTCGACAAAAAGGGGAGAAAGAAAGCAAGATGCGTGAAGACCATTCAAGTAATGTTAAAGGCTTCACCAAATTACAAGGCAAAGGTCAAGACGCAAGCTACACCAAAGGCGCGCTTTGTCTTCGCTAAGTTTGGTAATTTTATTTGCTTTCGGTATTTGTTTGTCATCATCAAAAAGGGGGAGATTGTTGAGGCAACATGATCAAGATCTCTTTATGTTTTAATGATGACAAACAAACCATCGAAACATATAAAATAACAAACGTTAGCTCAAAATCGTCGGAGCCAATGTCTGCTCCTGGCGCGTTGCCCGCGCGTCAACGCGCGGGTGACGCGCCAGGAGTCTGTATGATTTCGGGCGAATTTTGAAAGTCGGCTTTCCCCTTACACGAAAAATGTGGATCTTTCAAAATAGGTATGAATATGTTATGTGCTTAATTGAGAACACTCGAAACGAGTTTTGAGACTTGAGAGATCCTACTTTTAAAACACCCATTTACGGGAAAACGCCAACTCATGTTTTCTAACTATCGCCTCCAGCCAAGGCTTTTCTAAACCTAGGGAGCTTGTATATTTCACGTAACATCGTGTTGAAGCATCCATATGCTCATATCCCGTGCTTACATCTTCTCTAATTACGTAACGGGTTTACTCCTTTATTGGTCAAACTAAGTCAAAGGTCACTTTGCGTAAACGCATCCTTTCCCACTTGGGTTATGCTTTACATCAAGGCAAAGCACTTAACATGTTTGAACCAAGGTATTAGTTGAGAACGTCGAGTCGTGGAAAGTCACGAGATATGAAACTATGGATTCTCGACGTTGTGTTACTTGAACTTATAAGTAACCTATGATTTTCTCAACTTATAATCTTAATTGTCTAAATCTTTTCTTCTTAATGACAATTAGATTATGTCTTAATCCCATTTATGCATAAGACAAAACGAATCATATCCAATCATATCCAAATCAAATATTCTCTTACACAATCTCTTACACCCTTACATATTCCCTTACACACTACATCCTAACCATCCATTCCCTTACAATACATCCCAACCCTTCATTTTCAACACATGCCAATTATTGGAAACCCTAATATGGCTCCTCTCATCCTAGCCATTGATTTCAAATTACAACACATCACAACCATCCATCTAACCCCTCATCTCTATATCACCACATGGGCTTGATCTTAACCATTGAATTCAAATCAAACACATCTCAACCATCCATCCAATCCCTCTTCCCTATACCACCACATGTGATTGATTTCAACCATTGAATTCAAACTAAACTCATCTCAACCATCCATCCAATCTCTTCTATCTATACCACCACATGTGTTTGATCATAGCTATTGAATTCAAACCAAAACAATCCTAACCATTGATCCAACCTTCCCCCCCAAGCAAAAGAGGCTCCCTTTGATCTCATCCATCCATTTCAAATGAAACCATCTCAACCCTCCATTTCTTCTTTCACCCCAAGCAAAGCATATTCCTTGGAATATCCTCTTCAACCCTAATCTAGGCATACTTGATCTTAGCCATCCATCTCTAATGAGATCATCTCATCCATCCACATTTCCCCACATGTAAAATTATTTGAAAACCAAGGGAGGCTCCCTTCGATCCTAGCAATCCAATTCAAACCATTTCATCTCAACCCTTTATCACATTCTTCCCCCGAAGCATTGGAATATTCCTTGTGATGCGTAGGGATTGCACCAGGCTTTACCTCTCGAGGGATCTCGAGAAGCTTACAACCCCCACCAGGCAGTGTACCTGATCGATGTAGTATAGTATAATGACAAGTACCGGGGGATTGATCATTCAGCTAGGAATAGTGTCGCTAGGATTAGAAAACCTAAAGACTAGGTTTAGAGATGAGGGATGATTTTTTTTGTATTTTTTAGTTTTTATAAAAGCAATTAAAAATCTTGGTTTTGAAGGAGTTGGGCGGAATTAGTTGCTAGTCAACTAACCCAATTACTAAGATGCAATCAAAATAAAATCCTATAAATGAAAATAAACTAAATTATACTAAAGGTATGAGCGATATATGGGAGAATTGTGTTTACTTAGATTTCACTACTCCCTAGATATCTTTTACATGTTAATTACTTGTTACAGTTGCGTGGATGACGGGTTGTATTCCTTAATACCATTCATGGGGTGGCGTACTTACTTCCCCAATCCTATAAGGCGCCTACTTCACTCCTATATCGAGCCGGCTAAGAAGCTCCTAACATGGGATCATTAGAATTTGCTCATCCATTAAATACAACCAATAAAACCTAGTACACATCGGTTCATGTTTCCTAAGACGTTCAAGCATGTTACACAATGGAGATCTGCCAGTTTTCTTAAGCCTAACATTGAAATCATTCATCCAATACAACTATAAACAAGTAATCAACATATAATTAACATCTAGGTTTCATTACATCTAAGCAAACACATGATAGATCTAGCCTAGCATGTGGAAATCAAGACAAGCATAAGATATATTCAAACAACACATATACATATTGAATGAATTAAGAGAAGACTTATCTCAATTGAACATGAAAGAATTCAAAGGGTGAAAACCCTTGAAAATACAGTAAAAAACGACCTAGGGTTTTTAGGGTTCGGCCCTAGTATTCTCCACACAAGTTCCTCTCCTTATGAATGAAAAATAGAAAAGTATATATAGTTTTTCTGAGGTGACGGCGTCAAGAAAAAATTTCTGACGCCGTCATCTCGCCGCCAAATAGTTTCTCGGGCTGCCTAGATCTGGGTTTGACGCCGTCATATGTATCCCTTATGCAGGCCGTCACCATATTCCCTTCTTGTGACGCCTTCAGGTTTTCACTGGGTCGTCACGGATTTTACTCTTGACGCCGTCAGGTTTTTCTTCTTGACGCCGTCAGGTACTGTTCTCAGCATGGAAAATTAAGTCTTTGCCGTTTTCTTCACTTTTATGCTCCAAAAATGTCCAAAATGCTTCCTTTTCCAGAATTCACTCCCAAAGTACCTAAAATCACAAAAAGAATGATTTAGGGCAATATTTGATCAAATAAATTCAATTCCGGGCTTAAATGACCCCCTAAAAGTGGTTCATTTTTCGACTCATCATATACCCTTATACTTGAGATTTGCTTGTCCTCAAGCAAATGCGCTTTTATTCTAATCAAAATACAAGTTAGGGGTCATTTAACACTAATATAAAAGTAATTACAACAAATAATCGTTCCACTAAAGACTAAAGACAAGCACGGAGGTCATACACTAGCACCTCACAAATAGTGTTTAGATACTCACATCTCTCGGGTGTAATAAAGTATATATCACAATATGGAAATAGAAAACATCTCTCACTACCTGTCATAGCAAAATAGATTATCATAAGCTTGGGAAAGGATCAAACTTCCACGACATGGCGTAAGCATCTAGGGTAAACTATCAAAGAGGTCTTTTAAAGGGTTGTAATGTTTGATTTAGGGATATAGAATACACGGTTTTGTTGGATATAGGCAATCTTTACTGGTGGCGAGTTAATCATCTTGGTTAATTACATGTACAAAATGGCGTTGCTAAGCCAAGACTAGACTCGACTTAAGTTAATAAATGAAATATAACAAAAACATAAAATGAAACGGGATGGTAGTCCGTATCTTTTTTTCTCTTTTCTTTTTCTATATTTTTTTTTAATTTTTTTCGATTTTTTTTTTTTTTCTTTTTTTTTTTTTTTTTTTTTTTTTTTTGCATACACTTTTACCCTACCAACCAAAATAATACATCATAGGGAATGAACATTCCCCTTACACTTGAAGTTTTACATACTTTACAATAAACTAATCTAATGACTCGAATTAAGATAATCAAAACACTTTGAGTACTTTTAAGATTAACGCACATATGGGGGTAATAATAGATGTTCTTCCCCATTACTCCATAACATAAGTACTTTACCCATGAGTCCCAATCGTCCCAAAACAATATGTACAAGATATGACTCGACTTAGCAACCATGTAATCAACTAGATAGTTAACTAAGGGTTTAAACAAATAACAATAATGCAGTAAAGATGAGTGCATACACGGAAGGCTAAGGCGATTTGGTTGTACATTTAAGTGGGGTGTAACAAATTCTTCCTTTAAGTAAGATGCTTAAAGTTAGAAACGAAAAGATAGGTTCGGAGAGTGTACTAGGGGTTTCGTGTACTAAAAATGAGTACACGCTAAGGGTGTGGGAAAAATTAGTTGACTTAACTAGCCAAGTAATATGACTTAAATGGTCAAGTAATTATGATACGGGTTTAACACAAGGGTGATCCTAATGCCTCTTATCATGTAGTAAATCATACTACACGAATGTAGTCTCACTAGCGGTCTCGGGGTGCATCGCTAACGCAAGTTCTAGAATCTAAATGCTACCGGTACACTCATAAGCACTAATAATAAATGCTTTTCCTATCAAATCTAAAGGCGAACCTCACATATTTGGGTGGAAAATTTTTCTGAATGATACGGTTTTGTGCTAGTCATACAATATCCTATCCATGAGACGTTTGCTAAGGCTAAAGTTCACTCCTAAATGTTGTAAAAAGTTTTAAATTTGGCGCTAAAATTACACTAACAAGTATTTCTCATAGTTTTATTACACACCTACCATCAAACAAACAAACTCAAGTGCAATAGTATCCTATAAGGTATCATCATTTACCCTCCCCTTACACTTAGTATGAACATTGTCCCCAATGTTCAATTAAAGAATGTAAAAGTGAAATAGGTAAAAGAATGAAATCAAATACTCCCCTGATTCATTCGGTATGGATAGTGTGTTAACAAGGTTAGATCTTCCTCCAAGAAAATGAACATTCAAAGCTTCCCTTCCAGAAATATAAATCATCTTCTTTTCCAATATAACCTGTTAAACCTGAGAAAACAGACACAAAAACCCAAAGCATCATACCGAACAAAGGAAACTCACAACTAGATGTAATTCCAGACTTAGGAATAAAAACAAGACAATTAAAGATATAATGATTGTGGAATGAATGTTTGCAGATTTCCTGGAGTTTATAAAACTAAAGAATCAACAAAAACTTTAATAGTCCGGTATAAACAAAACTTGCAAAATTTCCAGAATTTTACACATGACGCCGTCAGAAGTGACCTGCAGAAATCTTTAGGTTAAGTTTCCGGAAAATTTCTGGAAAAACTTATGTCCTACTTCTGTAAAATCCTGCAAAACATCATTATGACTCGATACAAGCATTCGACTCAAACAATTACTAATACACATGTTCATTTAATATTGTTGTGGTTCATGCTCAATTTCATTCTTATAAACAAATTTGGATCTCCCTTACACTTATCTTGTTCTTATAAACAAATTTGGATCTCCCTTACACTTATCTTTTGCAAAATATCTTTATATGCAATTAAGACGAAGTTAAAAACAAAATAAAGCATTTTCACAATTTACTTTGAAACATGAGCCACAAACAACAAAAATAAAACATGCATACGAAAACAAATAAAATCAAACAAAAAAACAAACAAACAAATAAATAAAGCTTGGGTTGCCTTCCAATAAGCGCTTGTTTTTGTTCGAGTCACGAGCCTGACTCTACCCTTATTTAACGGAAATAAGGGAGGTTTTCCCTACACTTTGAATTAAGTACGGGTGGAAATAGCGATACACACCCTTAGGGTGGAAATATGCCATGTGAGGTGAAGGGGGTGAGTGAATAGATTCCTTCATCCTAAAACTACCCGGATAATATTAGTTGATGGGTGGGTCGGCTCCTCTTTTGTCTCCTAGAAATATATCTAAGGATGGAAAGGTGTGTAAAGATTGAGGTTCTGGTTCATCAACACTAGGAAATTCCCTAGAACTAGGAGTAAGGTTATCACTACAAGTATTCAAACCTATATCCTCAAGTGGTGCCTGGTCCAAGGGTTCTACCTCCATCGGAATTCCTAAAGTTTCTTCTACTTCTTCCGGATAAGTCACGGGTGATGTGTGTGCCTCAAATGATGGTTGAGTATTTTGTGGGCTTATGTTATTTACCTCATCATTCCATGTGTCAGGATCACCTATATCCTCATCATGTGTTTTGGTAGGATCTATCCTAGGCATTCTCCTAAGTATCTCACGTGCTTCTCTAGGCATCTCAACTTCTATGTCCGAATCATAAGGATCATCCTCAATATTCTGACTGCTATTGATACGTGGGAAACACACCAGGCTTTACCTCTCAAGGGATCTTGAGAAGCTTACAACCCCCACCAGGCAGTGTACCTGATCGTTGTAGTATATTATAGTGACAAGTACCGGGGGATTGATCGTTCAGCTAGGAATAGTGTCGCTAGGATTAGAAAACCTAAATACTAGTTCTAGAGATGAATGAGGATTATTTTTGTATTTTTATATTTTTTTTAGAAAGCAAGTAAAAATCTGGGGGTTTGAAGGATTTGGGCGGAATTAGTTGCTATTCAACTAACCCAATACTAAAGATGCAATCAAAATAAAATACTAGAAATGAAAATAAACTAAATTAAACTAAGGTTGTGAGCAATAAGTGGAGAAGTTGTATTTACTTAGATTTCACTACTCCCTATATATCTTTTACACGTTAATTACTTGTTATAGTTGCGTGGATGACGGATTGTATTCCTTAATACCATTCATGGGGTGGCGTACTTAACTCCCCAATCCTATGAGTGCCTACTTCACTCCTATGTCGAGCTGGCTAAGAAGCTCCTAACATGGGATCATTAGAATTTACTCATGCATTAAATACAACCAATAAAACCCAGTGCACGTCAGTTCATGTTTCCTAAGACGTTCAAGCATGTTACCATTTGGAGATCTGCCAGTTTTCTTAAGCCTAACATCGAAATCATTCATCCAATACAACCATAAACAAGTAATCAACACATAATTAACATCTAGGTTTCATTAGATCCAAGCAAACACAAGATAGATCTAGCCTAGCATGATGGAATTAAGACAAGAACAAGATATAGACAACCAACATATAGACATATTGATTGAATTAAAAGAACACTTATCTCAATTACACATGAAAGGGTTCAAGGGCTGAGAACCCTTGAAAAACCTGTAAAATTCATACTAAGTTCGGCCTTAGGGTTTCTCCAAAACTTTTCTCTTTTATAAATGAAAATTAGAACTATATATAGAAAATTGAGTCTGACGGCGTCAAGACCAAATTGGTGACGCCGTCATCTCGCCGCCAAAATACTTCTCGGACTGCCATGATCTACTTTTGACGCTGTCACGTTATAGCGTTTTCCAGGCCGTCACGTATTTTACTCTTGATGCTCTACCTCGTGACGACTTCAATTCTGTACTGGGTCGTCATGGAAATTACTCTTGACGCCGTCAGAATTTCCTTCTTGACGCCGTCACCTACTGTTCCCAGCAAGGAAAATTAAGTCTTTGGCGTTTTCTTCACTTTTATGCTCCAAAAATGTCCGAATTGCTTCCTTTTCCAGATTTCTCTCCCAAAGTACCTAAAATCACAAAAGGAACGATTTAGGGTAATATTTGACCAAATAAATTCAATTCCGGGCTTAAATGACCCTCTAAAAGTGGTTCATTTTTCGCCTCATCATATACCCTTACACTTGAGATTTGCTTGTCCTCAAGCAAATGCGCTTTTATTCTACTCAAAATACAAGTTAGGGGTAATTTAACAATAATATAAAAGTAATTACAACAAATAATCGTTCCACTAAAGACCAAAGACAAGCACGGAGGTCATACACAAGCACCTCACAAATAGTGTTTAGATACTCACATCTCTCAGGTGTAATAAAGTGTAAATTACAATATGGAAACGGAAGATATCTCTCACTACCTGTCATAGCAAAATAGATTACTATAGGCTTGGGAAAGGATCAAACCTCCACCACATGGCGTAAGCACCTAGGATAAACTATGAAAGAGGTCTTTAAAAGGATTGTAACGTTAGGTGTAGGGATATGAAATACACGGTTTTGTTGGATAAAGGAAGTTTTTACTGGTGGCGAGTTAACAATCTTGGTTAACTACATGTACAATATGGCGTTGCTAAGCCAAGACTAGACGCGACTTAAGCTAATAAATCAATAATAACAAAAATATAAAATGAACATAGAATAAAAAGGGATGGTAGTCCGTATGTTTTTTCTCTTTTCCTTTTTTCTATTTTTTTCTTTCTTTTTCTTGATTTTTCGATTTTTTGTTTTTTTTTTTTTTTTTTTTATTTTTTATTTATTTTTTTTTTTTTTTGCATACACTCTTACCCTACCATCCAAAATAATACATCATAGGGAATGAACATTTCCCTTACACTTGAATTTTTACATACTTTACAATAAACTAATCAAATGACTCGAATTAAGAAAATCAAAACACTTGGAGCACTTTTAAGATTAACGTACATATGGGGGTAATAAATGATGTTCTTCCCCATTACTCCATAAATAAGTACTTTACCCATGAGTCCCAATCGTCCCAAAACAATATGTACAAGGATATGACTCGACTTAGCAACCATGTAATCAATTAGATAGTTAACTTAGGGTTTAACAAATTAACAACAATGCACTAAAGATGAGCACATACACGGAAGGCTAAGGCGATTTGGTTGTACATTCAAGTGGGGTGTAACAAATTCTTCCTTTAAGTAAAATGCTTAAAGTTAGAAACGAAAAGATAGGCTCGGAGGGGTGTACTAGGGGTTTCGTGTACTAAAAATGAGTACAACGCTAAGGTGTGGGAAAAATTAGTTGACTTAACTAGCCAAGTAATATGACTTAAATGGTTAAGTAATTATAATACAGGTTTAACACAAGGGTGATCCTAATGCCTCTTATCATGTACTACCTCCGTCCCAAATTTATTGTCCCCTATTGACTTTTTCGGTCTTTCTTTCTCAACTTTGACTAAAAATATTTTTGTTCGTGTTATAAAATTTTTGATAAAAATTATACCAAATGAAAATACATTTTAAACTCAATCCGTTCATATGTTTTGTATCAAGTATTATGTAATATAAACAAAAATATTTAAGGTCAAAGTTGAGAAGTAAAGACCGAAAAAGTCAATAGGGGACAATAAATTTGGGACGGAGGGAGTAGTAAATCCTACTACACGAATGTAGTCTCACTAGCGGTCTTAGGATGCATCACTAACGCAAGTTCTAGAATCTAAATGCTACCGGTACACTCATAAGCACTAATAGTAAATGCTTTTCCTATCAAATCTAAAGGCGAACCTCACATATTTGGGTGGAAAATTTTTCTGAAAGTACGGTTATGTGCTAGTCATACAATCTCCTATCCATGAGACGCTTGCTATGGCTAAAGTTTCACTCCTAAATGTTGTAAGAAATTTTAAATTTGGCGCTAAAATTGCACAAACAAGTATTTCTCATAGTTTTATTACACATCTACTATTAAACAAAACAAACTCAAGCGAAAGTGTACATGTAAGATATCATCATTTTACCCTCCCCTTACACTTAAGATGAACATTGTCCCCAATGTTCAAGTAAAGAATGTAAAAGTGAAAAAGTAAAAGAATGAAATCAAATACTCCCCTGATTCGCTCGGTATGGATAATAAGGTGGCCAGGTTAAATCTTCCTCCAAGAAAATGAACAATCAAAGCTTCCCTTCCAGAATATAAATCATCTTCTTGTCATACATAGCCTGTGAATCCTAAGAAAATAGACAAAACAACCTCGCATAAAATCGGCGGCAACCTACATAAGTTACTAAATCCTAGAAAACAAAATAAGATATAATGCTTGTGGAATGAAGTTTGCAGATTTCCTGGAGATTATAAAACTTAATAATTCACAAAAACCATAAGACTCCGTTAGAAAAACAAAACTGGTAAAATTTCCAGATTTTTACACGTGACGCCATCAAGAGTTAACTCGTGACGCCGTCAGAAGTGACCTGCAGAAATTCTTATGTTAAGTTTCCAGAAAATTTCTGGAAAAACTTGGTCTCACTTCCTGGAAAATCCTTCAAAACTTCATTATGACTCGATACAAGCATTTGACTCTAACAAATACGAATATACATGTTCATTTAATATTGAGGAGAATCATGATCGGTTTGTTTCTTAAAAACATATTTGGGGTTTCCCCTTACACTTATCTTTTGCAAAAATACTTTTAGGTGGAGTTAAGACTAGGCCAAAACAACAAACTAAAGTATTTCCACTATTTATTTGAGAAACATGATCTACCAACAATAAAAATAAAGCATGCATACGGAAGCAAATAACAAACAAACAGAATAAAATCACACAAAACATGGGTTGCCTCCCAAGAAGCGCTTTTCTTTATTTACGAGTCTTGTAGCTAGACTCAAGGTTATGGGTTACTACGTGACCTCATCCTTGGTTTCACTCTCTGATTGTAAGTATTCTTTGTAGAAACCAATCACCTTTTTCTCAATCGCCCCCATAATCCTTTGGGCCAATTCCTTTTCGACTTTATAACTTGGTCCTAGGGCCAAGCAATATTTATAAAAAAGACTCCTCTTTTCCCATACATAATCCATGCCCTTTTTCTTATCCTCTTCATTGATATTCTCAAAAGCACCAATGTTATCCTTATCAAATCGGGATATAAAGCGAAACTCTTTCATTCTATTAGGCATCCTATAAGTGATACTATCGGTGTTACTTGCAAATCGGATTGTCCCTTCTATCTCATCATATTCTAACTTTGACTCCTCAACAAATGGTTTGCCAAACACAACATTGGATAATCGACAATCAATAACATTAGCAATATCTTCCACAATCATAAAGTCGGTGACAAAAGTGAAATTACCAACAAAGACATGTAGACCTTTAACTCTCCCGACAAAGTTACAAACTCTACCGGGGTATTTGGGATCTCTTCTAGGTTCAAGTCTTGTTTTCACAATATCATTATAAACATTTGAGGACATGATGTTGATTGGGGATTTAGAGTCAATGTAAGCATTTTCAACGTGTCTGTACCCAATCATACATGGTATTTTAGCATTCTTAGGATCGCCTCTCTTTATCTTAGGTTCGATTATAGTGAAGGGGATCGCGGGTTATCAATAAGATTATTATAATATGCAATCTCCTCCTTAGTGGGGTATAGATTAAAGTAGTCATTAAGCTTCGGATCTATTTCTTCCTCTTCTAGTCCCTCAACAACATTCACAAAGTCATTAGGCCCTAGGTCCTCATTTGAATACAAGGCAGTCGCTAGGTCACAAAATGCATGTTCGAGCTCAACCTTAATCAACCTATTAAGCTCTCTAAGTTCCCTAATCTCACTCTCAATTTGTTCACGTAACACAGCCACTTCTCTAGGGGAAAGGGATGGATTCGCGTTTTCCATAATGGTCAACGGAATAGTCAATGAATTTAATTTACTAACAAAGGCACAAAGAAAAAGATAGATTAAAGAAAACCTAAAAATAAAAATAAAATCTTACCAGGAAGGAATCTAGCAAGTAGACCTAATAAAAAGAAATTCTAACATAGACAATAACTATTCCCCGGCAGCGGCGCCAAAAACTTGATACGTGGGAATCGCACCAGGCTTTACCTCTCAAGGGATCTGAGAAGCTTACAACCCCCACCAGGCAGTGTACCTGATCGTTGTAGTATAGTATAGTGACAAGTACCAGGGGATTGATCATTCAGCTAGGAATAGTGTCACCAGGATTAGAAAACCTAAATACTAGTTCTAGAGATGAAGGATGATTATTTTTGTATTTTTATATTTTTTTTAGAAAGCAAGTAAAAATCTCGGGGTTTAAAGGATTTGGGCGGAATTAGTTGCTATTCAACTAACCCAATACTAAAGATGCAATCAAAATAAAATACTAGAAATGAAAATAAACTAAATTAAACTGAGGTTGTGAGCAATAAGTGGAGAAGTTGTATTTACTTAGATTTCACTAATCCCTAGATATCTTTTACACGTTAATTACTTGTTATAGTTGCGTGGATGACGGATTGTATTCCTTAATACCATTCATGGGGTGGCGCACTTAATTCCCCAATCCTATGACTGCCTACTTCACTCCTATGTCGAGCCGGCTAAGAAGCTCCTAACATGGGATCATTAGAATTTACTTATGCATTAAATACAACCAATAAAACCTAGTGCACGTCAGTTCATGTTTCCTAAGACGTTCAAGCATGTTACCATTTGGAGATCTGCCAATTTTCTTAAGCCTAACATTGAAATCATTCATCCAATACAACCATAAACAAGTAATCAACACATAATTAACATCTAGGTTTCATTAGATCCAAGCAAACACAAGATAGATCTAGCCTAGCATGATGGAATTAAGACAAGAACAAGGTATAGACAACCAACACATAGACATATTGATTGAATTAAAAGAACACTTATCTCAATTACACATGAAAGGGTTCAAGGGCTAAGAACCCTTGAAAAACCTGTCAAATTTGTACTAAGTTCGGCCTTAGGGTTTCTCCAAAACTTCTCTCTTTTATGAATGAAAATTAGAAAACTATATATAGGAAATTGAGTCTGACGGCGTCAAGACCAAATTGGTGACGCCGTCATCTCGCCGCCAAAATACTTCTCGGACTGCCTTGATCTACTTTTGACGCCGTCACGTTATAGCATTTTCCAGGCCGTCACGTATTTTACTCTTGACGCTCTACCTCGTGACGCCTTCAATTCTGTACTGGGTCGTCATGGAAATTACTCTTGACGCCGTCAGAATTACCTTCTTGACGCCGTCACCTACTGTTCCCAGCAAGGAAAATTAAGTCTTTGGCGTTTTCTTCACTTTTATGCTCCAAAAATGTCCGAATTGCTTCCTTTTCCAGATTTCTCTCCCAAAGTACCTAAAATCACAAAAGGAACGATTTAGGGCAATATTTGATCAAATAAATTCAATTTCGGGCTTAAATGACCCTCTAAAAGTGGTTCATTTTTCGCCTCATCAGCTATATATAAATTGCCCAAAAGATTCATCATCCGTTTCTTGAGATTCATCATCATCGATCATAAAACCTAGGTCTTTTTTATCAATGTGGTCATGCTCGGCTAAATCTTCCTCAATTGTTTTCTTAGGTAGTGATAAAAGCAAACCTATTGCTTCATCCAACTTATGGTTTATTGCTATAGCTCTATCCACAATTCCTTGGCAAACTAGGTCGCTTTTCCTATTGGCCTCACTAAAACTAGATCTTAAACATGGAGGTTGTTCATAAGAATCTATCCTAGGTGAAGGCTCATATGATTCATAGGTGTCTCTAAATGAGGTATTTTGAACTCTTTGGTGTTCTAGCCACTCAACCTTATCTTGCAATCTTAGAAGTCTAAGTGTAAAGTCCATTTGAAGCAAATTACAAACAAAGTCACAAAGAAAAGATAGACTACGAGAAAGCTACAAAATAAAAAGAAAAAAATCTCACTTGATAGGAATCTAATGAGTATACCTAATAAAAATCAAATTCAACCTAAACAATAACTATTCCCCGGGCTGCGGCGCCAAAAACTTGATGCGTAGGGATTGCACCAGGCTTTACCTCTCGAGGGATCTCGAGAAGCTTACAACCCCCACCAGGCAGTGTACCTGATCGATGTAGTATAGTATAATGACAAGTACCGGGGGATTGATCGTTCAGCTAGGAATAGTGTCGCTAGGATTAGAAAACCTAAAGACTAGGTCTAGAGATGATGGATGATTCTTTTTGTATTTTTTAGTTTTTATAAAAGCAATTAAAAATCTCGGTTTTGAAGGAGTTGGGCGGAATTAGTTGCTAGTCAACTAACCCAATTATTAAGATGCAATCAAAATAAAATACTAGAAATGAAAATAAACTAAATTATACTAAAGGTGTGAGCGATATATGGGAGAATTGTGTTTACTTAGATTTCACTACTCCCTATATATCTTTTACATGTTAATTACTTGTTACAGTTGCGTGGATGATGGGTTGTATTCCTTAATACCATTCATGGGGTGGCGTACTTACTTCCCCAATCCTATAAGCGCCTACTTTACTCCTATGTCGAGCCGGCTAAGAAGCTCCTAACATGGGATCATTAGAATTTGCTCATGCATTAAATACAACCAATAAAACCTAGTACACATCGGTTCATGTTTCCTAAGACGTTCAAGCATGTTACACAATGGAGATCTGCCAGTTTTCTTAAGCCTAACATTGAAATCATTCATCCAATACAACTATAAACAAGTAATCAACATATAATTAACATCTAGGTTTCATTACATCTAAGCAAACACATGATAGATCTAGCCTAGCATGTTGAAATCAAGACAAGCATAAGATATATTCAAACAACACATAGACATATTGAATGAATTAAGAGAAGACTTATCTCAATTGAACATGAAAGGATTCAAGGGGTGAAAACCCTTGAAAATACAGTAAAAAACGACCTAGGGTTTTTAGGGTTCGGCCCTAGTATTCTCCACACAAGTTCCTTTCCTTATGAATGAAAAATAGAAAAGTATATATAGTTTTTCTGAGGTGACGGCGTCAAGAACAAATCTCTGACGTCGTCATCTCGCCGCCAAATAGTTTCTCGGACTGCCTAGATCTGGGTTTGACGCCGTCATGTGTATCCCTTATGCAGGCCGTCACCATATTCCCTTCTTGTGACGCCTTCAGGTTTTCACTGGGTCGTCACGGATTTTACTCTTGACGCTGTCAGGTTTTTCTTCTTGACGCCGTCAAGTACTGTTCTCAGCATGAAAAATTAAGTCTTTGCCGTTTTCTTCACTTTTATGCTCCAAAAACGTCCAAAATGCTTCCTTTTCCAGAATGCACTCCCAAAGTACCTAAAATCACAAAAGAAACGATTTAGGGCAATATTTGATCAAATAAATTCAATTCCGGGCTTAAATGACCCCCTAAAAGTGGTTCATTTTTCGCCTCATCACCTTGGCATATTCTTTCTCTCTTTTCAATGCCATATGAGGAGATACACTTCTACCCCTCCAAATTACCCAATCTACACTTTAAACCCTTGATAATTTGGTTTCTTTTTAAGCACTTCACAAATAATTTCCAAATTGGCTATTTGAGTTGGTAAACTTTAGAATAATTAATGTTAAGGTTTACTGTGAAGTACAATTGGGGGTTTAGCAAGGATAGGTATTTATAAGATCCAAACACCCAACACTTGGGAAAAAGTTACAGACGCCTGGCGCGTTGCCCGCGCGTTGACGCGCTAGCCTTGGTAAAATTTCCCAAGTTTGGGTTCTTGGCCTATAAATACCACCCTTGCCTATTGTATTCCTCAACTCTTGCCATTATTCTTTCTCTCTAGATTCTTTCTCTCTAAACACTCTCAAATCTCTCAATCTCTCTATTTCTAATCTTGTGTTCTTGATTTTCATACTAATATCTTTGAAAGAACACATATCTTTGTAAGGGAAGAATCACAAGAACCTAACCAACTCTTGTGATTGTGTCGAGGGTCTTCTTATCTTTTCCCTTTCTACTACAATCGAGTCTCTAGGTTAGGTTAGGACTTGATTGAACAAACATTCATTCATTCATTCAATTGTTTATAAGAGAAGTCTTGTGTCTTGGTGACCAAACCTAGATCATTGGGGATCTAGTTGGGGTTTGATACTTCCGGGTGGAAGTCTTGGTAGAGATCTTTGTGATCCTTAGGTAAAGTCGAATCGTGAGATTCTTTTGGGTGGTTTCCGAGGGCGGAATACCGTTGGTGAGTAACTCCTTCTTTGTGAGCACCGATATTGGTGAATATCGGTGGAGTGAATTGTAACGGTTTATAGTCCACCGAAAGGATTATACTAGTGAATAGTATCGGAGTCGCGGATTCGCAACTGGACGTACGGATGGTATAAACCCCCCATCCCGAACCAGTATATATCGTGGTGTCTTTTACTTGCTTTATATACTTTGGTTGTGTTAGTGGTTGTTGGATTATTATACAAACACTTGGTGCTATCTTTGGCTTAATGTTTTTAAACATCTAAAAAGACAAAGAAACCGTATTCATGATTTGTTCGTCGAGTAACTCTTGTAGTACACTATCGTCATAAACTGGCACAACCGGCTAATCCATTATATGAACCGGTGATATTGCCACCCGGTCGTCTTTTAAAAACATATTGTGAAATATGATACACGTATAAACGAGTTGTCGAATCTTTTCGACCGTCATAGCCCGGAGAGGACGATTGATAATCATCCATTTTGCCTTAAGACGACCAAAAGCTCGCTCGACATCTTTTCTTGCATACTCTTATAGCTTCTTGAATCTCTTTTCCTTCGGGTCAGTGGGATACTTATAACGTTGAATACGTAGGATAGATTCCATCGGTAAGATAATATCCACGTTTGTAAAGCCGTCCATTTACATGAAATGAACTGTTTGACGTCGTTCCATTTCGCTCCGTAAGATACAATGGAGACTGATTCAAAACATTGATATCGTTGTTTGCACCAAGAGGACCAAAAAACGAATGCCAAATCCACAAATCGTTTGAAGCGACGGCTTCAAGTATAATAGTAGGGTATTGGTGATCACCTCGCTTATATTGGCCTTTCAAATGTCTAGACCAATTATGCCAAACAAAATGTGTACAATCAATACTACCAAGCATTCCAGGAACGTGGTGTTTTTCTTCATGTGCCTCGAATAAGTGTGCAACGTCATGGGATGTCGGCCTACGTAAAAACTCTCGACCATATAATTCAATAATCGCGTGGCAAAAATGATCAAGGCATTCTCCTATAAGAAAAAATATAATGAAAACTTAAAAAAAATAAAAAATAATAACGATCACTTCAAAAAAAATAATAACGATCACTTTAAAAAAATAATAATAACGAGAACTTTTTTAAAAAAAATAATAACAAGAACTTTAAAAAAATAATAATAACAAGAACTTAAAAAAAATTATAACCTGATGTTGTTCGGGCCATATTTAAATAGTCATCAAATCTATCTGGAGGTTCACCCGTTGCGAATTGCTGAATGGCCGAACGTGCATTTTTGTAACGCCGTGAAACTTTTTTTTCTCTCCTCGCATCATAGCTCTCTTGAAACCATTCGAATATCGCTTCAACATCACTAACAATTCTTAAAAACAAGCTTTTATTCATACGAAACCTATCACGAAAAACACGGTCGGCAAACTTTGGTCGTTCAACGAAATAGTCATTCATAAGGGTTTGTAAAGCTTTTTCACGGGTTACAGACTCCCGAGTATCGGTAGAGCTTGCCGTGTCTTCAATTGAATCGTACACGGCTAAAAAGGTTGATAGGCTACTACCGGATAACTATAGTTCGGCCGAGTTATCGGGAATAAATATCTCGTCGGATGAAGAAGAAGAGGATGAAACCATTGTAAACATATGTGAATCTTTTTTTTTTTTTTTTTTTTAACCATACCCACGCTCCAACGTTCAAAACATTAATGTCAAACGGTCATTTCTTTCCCATACTGTCTTGGCAAAAAATGCCGTAAGATCTCAAACCGCAGGCACACCGCTGGGGTGGTGGCGGTGTTGCTGTGCGGTATCAACCCAAACCGAGCCCATGCCGAAAGTGTTGTCACCACCCTTAAGTATTTAATGTTTTGAGTATTTAATGTTTTGAATTTTTAATGTTTTCGTTAAATATTATCAAAATTGAATTTTTAGTATCTATATGTAATATCAAATAACTTTATAGTTAAACTTTTCGTAATTTATGATTTATGAGGGCCTCATTTGTGATTTCGCACCGAACCAACCAAATCAATGGGTCCGCCACTGTTAAAAGTTTAGGTTCATGATATACATTGTCAATCTCTATCACTTTTTAATGCAATGTTTGTAAAAGAAGAAGACGTGCAAATCTAATGTAAGTATCACATAAGCAATCTAATGTATGTATCACATAAGCTTGTGCAGATTTTTCATGAGAGGATTCACTGGGGCACCTCACACATTTTAATTTTCTTTACCAGGAGCATTCAAAAAAGAATGCCAAAATAATAATATAAACGCATAAGAAAGTAAAAATTAACTTATACTAACAAATCGAAATTTATAAAATTTATGATTAAAAAAGTAAAAAAATAAATATAGCTTCGTTTACTGAACCTTGTCCATCATAATTAATATCAAGAGGTTCACCCAATAACAATGCCCGGCTCAATTTTCCTGGACTAGTTCACTTTTATTTGGCAACAAGTCCCTGCTTTTATACATCAGGTTTATTACAAATATTTTTTATAAAAAAAATGTAGGTCTAGTCCAGGCCCCCAAATCATTAGTAATATCAGTGGGAGCAGACATGACGACCTAAAGTTGCTTATTTTTCGTGCACATTACCATGCTTCCTTCATCCTATATATTATCCAGAGCATCGGCTTATTGTGCACAGTATCATTTTAATCAAAACTAGAAAAAAATAAAATAAAAAATAAACATTTTATAAAATAAAAAGAAAACTAGCTTAAAAACTACCAGTATAGCCGATATGAAAAAATTGTAGGCGAAGAAAAGATAAGATGCTTTGATTAATTAGGTAATGGCTGAATATATAGGAAGAATGATAGGGGGTTAGGGTTTTGTTGTAGTTGAACTTACAATGATTGGCCCATGGGCTTACGGCCCAATATAGAATACCTTGTGATAGCCCATCAGTTGTGGGTAGTGACCCTCTTAGAAAAAGGGTAGTCGACCATCTTGAGGCCCATCGAACAGTACCGGCCAAAATACCTTGACCAAAGAGACATGATCTCGGATGATTTTTGAACCCATGACCTCAGCTTTACGGTGCATGTTAACACCCACTGAATTACTATTGGAGGGATAAAAACCCTTGGGGGACGTTTGGTTTATACCTTTTAGATTCAGGGAATTATTTTATTCTAATATTTAGTTGTTTGGTTCAAGTTTTTGGGAATTCATGTGGGCCTAAAAATGATAGATTGATACCTATTTTTTGTAAATAAAAAATATAATAGGTCCCATATTTATATCTTCACTCACAATATATACATAAATTTATTATTAAAAAATAAAATTACATCACTTTCTTTTTAATAAATTATTCATTAACTATTAAAATAAACTCTTTAATAAAATATTAATTTTTTCTCTTACCCCATTTTCTTTCATTCTAAACCAAATTCAAATCCGATTTTAAATCCTTTTACAAACCAAACAGGCCCTTATATATGTATAACAAGAGTGATAACCTTACCAAACAAGAAAAGTAAAAGACAATGCATTAGACAAGACATTAAAAGAAAGACTTGTAAAAGGCGCTAATTAATATTTGTGTAGGAGCTTCAATCACAAATACATTGAGCAAGTGTCTTGCAACATGACAAAAATCAAAACAATAGATCAGATATGAAATATATGCTAAATTCAGGGAAGAGGTCACAGATTTTGGATCGAGAGTAAAATAAATTAAGAGCAAATCGCATAAAAAGGTATCACACTTAAGATATACAAGTTATTTTTTGTGCAATGTAAGTTTTTTTTTTTTTTTTTTTTTTTTTTTTTTTTTTTTTTTTTTTTTAAAGGTGTTGTCGACATTTTTTCAGCTGAAATGGTTAATTAATGTAATATATCGTTATAATTGAGCATTTAAAAGTCATTTTGGCTAAAACTATGATCAGTAATTGCTTTTTAAAAGTCAAAAAAACCTTGTTTCGCACGAAAAATAAGTTCAATAACTTGAATTGAGAGAAAAAAAGTTTAGTAATTAAAATTATAATTGACCTTAAATGCAATACCCTTTTTATGCGATTTGCCTATAAATTAAGAACCAATTCTTAGGAATGCATACCTGTGTGGCTTTATAGGTCCGACAATTTTTTAAACCACACAATATATAGAGATCCATTAAATACCATGACCAAATAAAGTTATATAGAGTAAATGACAGTCACTCAGAAGCAAGCATGTAAGAATGAGCAAAGACCATAAAGGGAAAAGCTACAAATGATACTCAGAGGTACCGTCACCCCTCTTGGCGGTATCCGATGCGGACAAAAACGTTTCTCTTATATAAGAGGAGAAATCTTCACTAGAGTAACTAGTTTTTTTCACATTTCCTTTTCACCTATCTTTGTCTCCATATTATATACTCATTCTCAGGCCGGAGTTTGGTCCTGGGATAAAACCCAGAACGAGACTAACGCATGTTTTTTTTATAGGAATCCGAAAGGCCTAAGGATAATCCGAAGGACCCAAGAACCGTCCGGAGGATACACTTTGCTTGTTGGGAGTAAGGCGCAAGATTTTACCTCAACACTTGGCAAACTTGATTTCTGTGTTGGAACTTTATTTGCTTGATGGAAAAAGGATCACATAACTGTTTTAGCAATGACCTTAAGAAATTGAAGCAATGATATGGCTTTTGAAGGAAATGGTCGTGAACATATTTTTTTTGGACCATTTCCTGATTTATGCATGTCATCATTGCGCAGGGCCATGCTAATCTTCTCTTTACTGTTTTTTTTATCGGATTATATGTCCCCGAAGGGACATTGAGTACAACTCATCTGGACTATATAAAGCTGCCGGTAGTTTTTCTCCAGGGCGATGTCGGATTTTGATCAAATTTTCACAGTTTTGACAGTCAAATCAAAGTTTCAATCTTAGTTCACAGTTTTATTTTCTTTTGCTTGAAGTTGAACTAATCAAAAGTCTCAGATTTGGTTCACAGTCAAATCAAACTTCTCTAAAGCATTCTATTTACTTGAACTAATTCACAGTTGTATTTTCTTTTTGTTATTTAGTTTTGTGTAAAATGTGATGGATTTTGATCAAAATTTTCATTATGACAGTCAAATCAAAGTTTCAATCTTAAGTCCAATTTCAGTATGTATAATACCATGGTTGAGTGTTCATCGACTAAATAAGAATATCAGATACTATTCCAGACAACAACACTTTTATTTATACAGAATAAACATAAACATTACAAAAGGTGATTCGACCAAACTCAAACCAAATTTATCCTTCTGATCTTGCTTCAAATCTTCCTTGAATAAAAATGTTACAAGCTCATGTTTATCAAATACTAATCTGTCAAAATAGGTTTTCATTTATTTGATAACTTGTTTTTGTATACATAATTGTAATGGTATATCCGTATATATAACTGCAAGCTCATATGTCATGGAGGTCATAACTTACATAATTATTGAGCAATTTGAATGTACTAGAGTGCGACTCTGTGAGATGATATATAGTAGTTAAATACAGAAAAAAATTATATTCCACAATAGTAATCATATTGTTTGTTTTCTGCATTTCATTAGAGCTATTTGAAAGTTGCAATTTACACATTAGCACACCTGTATGCAACTTCACCTAGCCTCAACCCACACGTCTTTGATACGAACCATGTCGAATCTGTTATGATGGAACAACAAAGGAAATTAGCATTTATTCAGGTCCATTCTTTGCAATATAATCACTTTATAACCTATGCACTATACTTCAGTATCAACATCAAAACAGTGAACACAAGTGACTCGTGCTTACGCAACATGTATGGCTGTATGCGCAAGTGACTAGAACGGCTCCAGTATGCACTTTGTAATGGACCGATTTGTATACATTTGGGATTATCGTAAGTGACACTAGTTATAATGCCCGCGCACGCGCGGGTTTTTAAAATTTTTTGAATCATATATTTTTATTTATTAAAAAACAAAAAATTTAATCTTTGTTTTGTTTGATTTATGATGTTTAATTATAGTTTTATAATATTTATTTTTAAATAAAATTATTACTAAATGAGGTATGAATGCATTTTTTTGAAATGAAAAATTACCAATAGGAGTTTTGTTTTATTATATAAAAGATTATTGTGCATATGTGACCCGATTACGCTTCCATTTGCTGACCATAACATAATGAAAGCCAAATAATTTGATACACTAGCCAAATAGCCACACTCGATGTATGCAAGCGATTAAATAGAAACTTTCGGGGCATGTGACACCCAAACAGTTGATTCAGAAGCGTTCATGTGATGAAAAAAATGGCTGAGAAAAAAGATGGTAAAAGAGGTTCCATTCAAAAATAGTGGTTTTAGAGATAAATAGTCGTTTTTTTTTTTTTTTTTTTTTTTTTTTCTCTGAGTTATGCAATTGTATATACTATATACAGTACTAGAAACTTTTTTTTTGAACGGCGGAATTTGAAGATATATATAAAAAAAACTCTAACAAGATGCTAGAGGAAGATATATACAGTACTAGAAACTTGTTCGTAAATGACGAGACATGGTCATTAAATGGCTGTCTTTTTATGAATGATTATGACTTTTGATGTAATGGAAAAATTATTGGTTTTTTAGAGATGAAAAAATGGTCGGAAATTTTTTTTCAACAATTTCTTAATTTGTGCGCGTCATCCATGCGCAACCGTATTAATTTTCTCTATATCATTCTAATTTTATCAAATGTCTCAGAAGTGACGTATGTCGCTGACCGTGGCTTGTTTATAAACTACTACCTCCGTTCTAAAATATAAGTCCAATTTAATTTTTTGAATCGAACTTTGACCTTAAATATTTTTGTTTGTATTATATATCACTTGATGAAAATTATATCAAATGAAAATATATTTAAAACACTATTTATTTATATATTTTGCATCAAATATTATATAAATACAAACAAAAATATTTAAAGTCAAAGTCCGATTCAAAAAGTCAAACTGAACTTATATTTTAGAACGGAGAGATATCAAGAAGATGCTCTTCCAGTCGATGTAAGATTAACTGACTTGACGCTACATCATTACGTGATCAACTAATTCGTTATCAATTCGAGTTTTTACTTTTGTCTAAAACAAGGAAAATGATTGAGAGACCTAATTTGTGTGCCTAAATTCATGCCTAAACATATATGGCATGATCATGATGGTTTCTGAAAAAGTGAGTCCCCTAACTGGCGACTGCATCATCGGGATAATGCCACGTAGGTTTAAGCATGAATTTAGACACAACTATTATGCCTCCCAATCACTACTCCTAAAACAAACGCGTTGGCCACTACTTAATTTTTCCTTATGTTAGTTAGATATGTTAAACATATTCTGCAATAGTTGGAATTATTAAGATTGCAAACAAGCCAAACTTATTTATTGAACTCGTTTCTAGCTTTCATGATTTGTTTAGTCAGTATTTTAATTATATGTTTGTGATTTGACAAATGATATTATTGTTAAAAATTTCTGAAGTTTTTCTTCGCTTATGCTTAAGATGTTTAATTATCAAAATTAACTTCTATTCATTAATCTGACTATTTATTTTTTATTATTTATTTATTATTTTTTACCTCTCAAGACGATATTAAGTGATTACCTCTAAGTATATAGCATTAATTAAGTCTTGGTAACTATGAAGTAGAAATCCAGCTTACTAGCCTAAATTTCGAGCTGAGCCCAAGTCCGGTTTAGCTCTCTTGCAACCCTACAGTTGTATCTAAGAGGTTTTGTAAAAACTAGAAGTTCTTGGTCGATGTTGCAAATTAAATTTACCCATCTGTTAAGTTCTTGTACTCCACCTTCCTCAGTTGGTGATTTTGCTACCTCTTATATAAACAGACGAGATCTAAGTTCTCTATCGATGTAGCAAGAGCTTACCCGACAATCACTTGTTACACAAAAATGATTAACCCCTACACGTACTATCAAAGTATAAAATGATCATATTTTCAGCCAATCAATCAACCCAAAATGAGTCCATTAGCAAGGACCCCCACAATCCCCAAAACAAAGACATCATAAACCATTTGCAACATACAGAAATTGAGCTAAAGCAAATAATAGTCCTAGTGAAATCTACATATATGAGTAGTTGCATAAAATAAGGACCTTGTGGAAAGTGGAAACCATGAAATGATATGATTGATATATATATATATATATATATATATATATATATATATATATATATATATATATATATATATATATATATATATATATATATATATATATATATATTAACCAAAAAACTAAGTCAGCACAATATAAAATCTAGCGAAACTACCAAATGTATAAAAAAGTTAGCAAACTAGCATAATCAATGTAATTGGCAGTAGAAGGAAACCCATCTTAAATGAGATATAAAATGCAATGTATTGCTTTAAATATAAGACGACCTACGTTTTCACGGTGGGGATGGGGATGTTTATATGAGTTGTTGAGTGTCTTATAGTAGGACAATGGTAGCTTCCTTCTGAGTCTTTATCAAGATTACGATGAAGAAGTAAACTCCATGAATCAAAAGCAAGTATTAAATAATGTGACCTTCTGTCCTTAGAGGCTTAATTATGGCGATGTGGTTAACAAGAAAGCAACATTTAACTATATCAATCTCTAACGTTCTCTTAATACTATTGCTGTCAAATTTATATTGTTTTAGTGGGCAAACAAGAGCCACGTTTGTCACGAGATATGTCTCAGCTTTGGTACAACCATGCGTAGGGCTTCTCATCATTATAACTAGCACAAAAAATTCGAACAAAATTTTCTCGAGTATGTAAATTGGACTTAGCACGTCTACTCTTATTGTGTGAATTACTATATAAATTTTATGTCATGTATATGTTCTTGTGATCTTTTATGTAATAACGACAAATTTAGAATTTTAGGCCTTTAAATTGACCCGAATTAGGAATTTCTGTTACTCCATCTCCATGTTAGTATTAATACAACAGCGAATTTGGTGCCATAAAAATATATTCTCTAAACTTCTTTTGTTAATATATCAAACGGGACATGAAAAAAATACGAGGACAGAAAATGGGACAATACAAACATTGTAAAACATAAAAGTACAATTTAGTGACTTTATTTGGTATCAAATTTGAATTATATATATTCATACAACAATAGAAAACTGTTCCAAACTAATACATATTGATCTTGGGCACTCTGTTGTAAATTAACCTTCTTTGACTAATATGAGATCGATACATTAAATGATAGTATTGTGAACTGATTGTCTTTGTGATATCTTAATCATACTATTGCTTTAATTTGTAATCAAAATCTGAATTGGTGCCTTCAAATCTGTGATTGTAATTGTTCTCCAAATCCTACAAGATTGCAATGTTTATGGTTGTGTGTAACTATACAAAATATGATTACGATATATAGATACGTTTAATACAATGCAACTAATTATGGTTCTCGTTCTAGCACTTGTCGTTGTTTAGTGCAACATCATATTATGAATCAAAACATGTTACGTTTAAAAACATACATACGTGTGCAGGTTGCATGTATATATTGTATTATTGTTATTGATTATGGATGTGGATAGTATTTATTAGATACAGTATACCAAAGTCATTTTGATCTTGATTGAGGATGTGAATGTAAAAACGTCAGTATATGCTCTCTTTCACGACCCCTAATCGATCCTGGTCCATAATGAGACACATAGCGACTTAATGAGCACACAATAGCTTATTAATTTAGATATATATATATTTTTTAATCCAAATGTGTATTGAAACGAAAATTTATTTTCTTATCATGTATGGTTAAAAATTTACATACTTGTAGATTTTGTGTTCAGAGATCGATATGCATGTATCATACTTATCTATACTATAAATGGGAATGCGACATATGCCATTCTTACATGCAAGCCATTGCCTGAAACAATAAAATAAAATAAACAATCACCGAGACTACCCAACATAGCCACTTTAATGGCATCCGGCACCTCAGTTGTTTTCACATGTGTATTTGTTTCTTTTTTCTTTTTATTGTTATAATTTTGTTTCAGAACTTAAAGTTTGAAACAGAAAATATAAAATTTAATTAGTCAAAAGTACTAAAAAAACAAAAAATACGAAACATGTACAATAAAAAAACTATGTTGATATATCAACAGTGTGTAAAAGTGTGGTAAAAGGGTGCCACAATTAGCGGTCCCAATAACACATCCCTAGTATAATCATCTAAAAGTGGTAGCATAATATAGTGAACAACAGAAAATGTGTAGTGTTTAATTAAAGTTGGGCCAAAATATTCCTCATTTGTCATATAAGTAATTGAGTCATGTCTAGATTCGACCATGCATGTTTAAATCTTATTCATTGTTTATAGCTGAGTTTTGATATTAATCTAAAAATATCCTTTATCGACTAGTATTGCAGCCAGCGAACTTAAAGCGGGTTTGTAAATGTCACACGAAATACTAAAAAGAAAATAGAAGTTCCAGATACAAAAAAGTGTTTACGTACGCTAATTTAGCGTACATTGGCGCAAAGTAATTAAGATATAAGAACTAATAGATTACACCATATGTTACACCAGTTATTCCCAGCATGGAGAGGAAAGTTCAAAAGCACCATGTTAATATATTTAAGTTTTTAAGCCTAGTGAAAAACTAGCTATTTTTAATTTTGTCGTGGAACATATATGAGTCACATATCATCTGCGATATTATTAAGAATCTTTTGAGGTGTAGGTCCAAAATACGTTTGATCAAGCCAAAGAGGCCTTTACGACACCATAGAATCCCATAATGTGCACCAGCCACCACGCCGGATCCATTAAGAGCATAACTAATGAAGTTATGTTTACAGTACTGTAAAAGTAAAGAACCGCAATGACAGTTCATAGTAGTACACACTCACAATTAATACATCATGATGTCTTAGATAAAACTCGAAGCTATAATCTTTTGCATGATAAATCACTCACATGTTGCTAGGTCAAAGACTAGTTAGTAGTTTATAGTAGTATATGTTAAGGTTACATAAGTTTAAATCTTGGATCCTTGACTATATATGCGTGTAAGAGTATATAAGCAAAAAAGAACTAGATATACCATAGACTCACAACACGAAAATCAGAACGCTAGTTAATTGCGAGAGGTAATAGCTCAACTTCATTAAAACTGTATAAGCACGTACTGATCCATAATATTTTGCTAACCTAATTTATGTTTATAATTTTAGTATCATTAATAAATTGTCTAGGGTGATTGACATTTATATGTAAACAAATGAATAAATTTTAGGTTAATTTAATACAAGCTAGAAGATGTGAAATGCATGTTTTTGTATATAATCATTCGCGCAATTATACTACAAAGAAAATCGCACGAGCAAAGGGCCAAGGTGTTGCCCCAACAAATAAAATTGAAGGGATAAGGGGCCAGGGGCGTTGCCCCAACAAAGCAAGTTAAAGGGACAAGGGGCCGGGGCCTGGGGCGTTGCCCCTTACAGGGTTAGGGCCTGAAACCTAAGCAGTATGCTTGGTAACCAATTCTCCCGCTATATGCAATCAACCAACACTCGACATATCCGTTGATTTTCCAGCCAAACCTAGCAACTTCTTTATAATTACCATTGATCTAGCAAATCCGGAATTAGGAAAATAAGTTTAATCAGTTAATCTATTTGGACATTTATTTCTTTTACCATTGATCTTCTCGTGAAAATGGTGATTTTGCATGAAATAGAATAATTCAGAACAAAAGTTTGGTAGCATGGTCTCTATATTGATTTTTTAGTGACTTTGACCTAAATAATTAATGTTGACCTTCCAAGTAACTGGGAGTCTTCTGTCTTTATAACCTGTACTAACAGTTTACATTTGGTCAATTATTGTTGTGCGAGAAATTGATTAATATACTTACATATCTATCAGAGTATCATCTATTTTACTGATAAATAACAACGAAATCACTGCACCATATGACTGTGAAACTAATTAAAAAATCCCGAATTAGTTAAAGTAATTGATTATTGTGTAGATTTATATAAGTCCTAATTACTAAATGGTTCATAAACCTTTGAGGAAATTGTAAAATTCATTTATGTGGTTTATTCAAATCGCGCAGTTGCTAAAACTTCGATGATGTAGGCATAATAATAGTATAAAGAATTTTGATTCGAATATCGTCCATGGCCAAATTAAACTGACTAAAATGCCTTGTTTTCTTCCCTTATAATTTTAACTTGACGAAGAGGCATTTATAAAGACCAAAAGTTTTCTTCCCTTATAATTTTACACTTTCAAAGAGTTTTAAGATGCGTTTGTGACTTGGACAAATAGAACATTTTTGGTATATTTAGTCTAATACTAGAAGTGGTGGTGTGTTCACTTCATCACTACATGTGCTTTTTCTCTTCTTATTTTCCCTTACTCTCTCTTATCTTTCACCCGTAATAGTCACATTTCCCTCACATTTCATTAAAATACCACTATACCCTACAAAATTTACACACACACACACACACAAAAAGAAAAAAAAAAAAAAAAAAAAAAAAAAAAAAAAAAAGAAAAGAAAAAAAACCTTTCTTCTCCTCTTTTTGGTCCATTCACGCGTGATTTGGGATGTTTATTTATTTTGATGTTCGCGCGTGAAGTAGCACCTCACGAGTGAGGTATGACTACCACTACTTTCAGCCCAAACCTTTTCTATATTGACTTTATAGAAAGAGTATTCCAAAAAAAATCACTCAGAAAAGCCTACGTACCGAAGAGTAAATCTGGTATGCCTAAACAAAAAAGCGATCAACTTGGCCCATGCATAGGGGTGGCTCAAGGGTAAAGTTACTAATGCCATTGCTTTAGGCCCCCAAATTTTTAAGGCCCCCGATTTTCTAAATCACTATCATGTATAAAGTCGTTACATATATTCTTCAACAGCGCCTTTAGGGCCCCGACATTTTTTATGCCGAAACCACATCTAAATTTATCTTTGTTCTTTAGGCCCAAAGTTTATTAGATACTAAGTCAATCATTTTAGTTTTATGAAAACGATCAAGATTGTCTTTTGGGGCATTGGAAAACAATCAGTTAAGCTTATTTTAGTAATTTGTAGGCCTTTGGTTTACTAAAATACATGATACAAGTTAGAATTTGAGGCCACATCTAGTTTTATTTTTATTATTTAAGCATATGGACAATCAAATACCAAGTCCATCATTTTGGTTTTATAAAATGGACCAAGATCATCTTTTAAGGTAATGGAAAAAAAATGAACTAAACTCATTTTTGTATTTCAATTCTTAAAGACCGGAGTAATAGATAGGGTTGTAAAGGAACGAAAAGCTCGACGATCTATTTGTGAATTCTCTTTTGATCATGTATTTTTTTTTTTTAACTTTTTGTTTAATGTGTTAATAAATGAATATGAAGAAACTTTTTTCTTATATAATGAGCACGAGCATAATTTTTCTTTTACTTAATTGTTTTAAGTATTCATGTAGGGTTTGTTTGATTGAATGTTCAAGAAAAAACACATACAAGCGCACTCGTGTTGTTCAATTATGTCGTTTTAGCCCTACTTCTAGATCACGGAAACAATGATGTTTGGTTTTTCTACTTGTCATTTTGTCTTTCAATCATCAACCGGCTCTTAATCTACTAAGCGTTCTTGATTTTTCTAGATAGATGTTATATAGACAATGTTACTAAAATCATAGCAAATAATAAAAGGCCCTATTTTTAAACTTTGCTTTAGGCCTTGTTACGGATTGAGCGGTCCCTGCCCATGCAAGAAAACTTTTCTATTAGGGTGTGTATTTATGCTCAAAGAACTTAATAATTATGTACAAAAGACAAAATAATTGAATCTAACTTTGCTACTAATAAATGGATCTATCCATAATTAACACATATTTAATGGGAAAATATCAGTGATCATTTCGACACATTTTAAAGGTAAATATTGTATATATTAGTTGATAGAGTATAGATAGCTATACCGAAACAAAGTACATGTTGGCATACACACTCTTGAGACGCATAACTCAATTAGTTCTGCTGAGATAACTTTGCAAGAATGTTGGAATACAAAATTTAACCCATATAGAAGACATAGCTTGATCAAGAAACATATCTGATGTGAAGGAAACCAAAAATCTCGTATGTAAACCCACAAAGGTTTGGATGACGTAACCCCTTAAGCAATATTTTAACGTGCACGACTAAGATTTACCAATAACAAACTATCAAGAGATGAACAATTATTTGTCCGTTGATCGTTGATAACTGATAACATGTTAAAGAGTTCGATAAATATAGACTAATCGAAATTCGACCTCAAAATAATGTGCGTAAGTGTGACCCAAATATACATGACATCGATAGTTGGTACTAGAGCTAGTACTATCACTTAAGAAATAACAAGTGATGTTTGATATTTGATTGACTATCTACATAAGTTTCCAATGTGATTAGTTTATGCGTTAGCTAGGCAGTGTTCGGTGTTTGTTTGTGCAACAATGTCGTCCACACTTGCATATTATTTTGGTTATTTTTGAACTCAATACATAATTATACACCAACTAACTGCGTGCCTAAAGTTTTGTCGAAGAAAGAAAGATGGTATTCATTTTGAAATCTAAATTTAGGAACTATTGTATTTAATTTAAAAGAAAGTGAGATTTATTCTCCGCAAACATATGGTACGTTAGATTTGGTGATTATGATAACACTTGAACTAGATTTCACAAAGAAATGAAGAACACTAATCACAAGTATTAGAGAATTCAATGAACACGAATGAATTCCGAAATGATTTGTTATAAAATATGATTTGATAGTTTGTTACAGATTGAAAGAGAATTGTTACAAGAAGATTGGATAAAATGAATATTTATAGTGAAAGTCAACGCTGATCAAAGCTTAACAGCTTTTCCCGCCATTTCTGAAATTTGTTATTTGCATTTTGTGCTTGCTCATATCAATCCACTCCCCTTAGAGAATATTGTCCACAAGGTTGTATCAAGAAAATTGAGGAAATCGAGTCACAAATTCATGGTAGACCTCCAAGGTGGCATTTTCTTGTGATTGATTAGCCACTGAACCAAGACAAATATCACCGGACTATTATTGATCTTGCCTAACCTTCTTTCTAAAATAGCTACTGGTTGCACAGTCACTCTTCCATCTGCTTCACAATTTAACAACCTTTCTTCCACCATATGTTGACCATTGCATTTCTTGAGCGGGGAGATATGAAAGACCGGATGTATCAAACTACTGCTTGGCAACTGCAACTTGTAAGCTACCTCACCAATCTTCCAATGATCTGAAATGGCCCATAAAACTTTGCACATAGCTTGTGTTGAGATCCTTGTCAGAGTGATACTTTCTTGTGAGGTTGCAGCTTAACATACACCCACATTGTAACATCAAACTGCCTATTAGTCTTCTTCTTGTTAGCCATGTTAACCATTCTGACTTGAGCTCTCTTTACATGAAATTTCAACATTTGTATAGCTTGTTCCTTATCCTGCAAGGTCCTATCCACAACTTCAACAATACTTTCTCTAGGAACATAAGGTAGGTGTATTGGAGGTGCTTGCCCATACATCACCTCAAAAAGAGTAATCTTTGTAGAAGAGTGCCAGTTTGTATTGTACCTAAATACAACTAATGGCAACAAATCCACCCACTCTTTTGGAGTTTCCCTAGAAGTGTACCTCAAATAGCATCCCAAAAACCTGTTTACAACCTCTGTTCGGCCATCTTTCTGTAGGTGATATGTTGTGGACATGTGCAAGTCCACCTTCAACATATTGAACAATGACTGCCAAAAAATGGCTAATAAAGACCTTATCTCTATCACTCACTTTAGCTTTGGGTGGACCATGTAGTTGTAAATGTTGTCTGAAAAGAATTTAGCTACGTCACTAGCTGAAAAAGGGTGTTGCGAAGCCATATAATGAGCATATTTGCTCAATCTATCCACCACGACAAACATTACAGTTTTACCATGTGACTTAGGCATATTTTCAATGAAATCCATAGAAACTTCATTTCAAATTTGGGTAGGAATAGGTAGGGTTGAATCAAACCAGGGTAAACAATCAACTCAGGCTTCTACCTTTGACAAATATCACATTTCTTGACAAACTTTTTAACCAACTACCTAAGACCCTTCCAATAGAAAATGCAAACAACTTTTAGCAGTTGCATGCACACCAGAGTGTCCAATCAATGGACATTGATGGAAATAGTTCATTAATTGATGCTTAATTATTGAGTTGTCACCCACTACCAGCCTGACTTTTCTCCTTAGCTGACCATCCATCCATGTAAACTTAGGAACTACATTTGGATCAGCCCAATTTGAGTATTATAGCCTGTACTTCCTCATCAGTAATCCAACTGTCTTGGATATGCTACAACAACGTATTGGAAATAATAGATAAAACCACTGTACATACCTCATAACCAGTATTGACCCTTGACAAGCATTAACAGCCACATTTTCACTACCCTTTTTGTAACTGATCTCATAATCAAAACCTATCAGCTTGGGTAACCACTTGGTTTGAAATGGAGTAGTAAGCCTTTGATCCAACTACTTTAAACTGAAATGGTTTGTCTTGATTTTAAAATTCTTTTCAAGTAAGTAAGCCCTCCACTTTTCCAATGCCAATAGGACTGCCAAATATTCCTTTTCATAAGTAGACAATGCCTAGTGTTTGGCTGATAGGGTTTTACTCAAGTATGCTATTGGATGACCATCTTGAAGTGACATTAGTCCAATTCCTAACCCACAAGCATCAGTTTTCACTACAAATTCTTTATTGAAATTGAGAAAGGGCTAAAACAGGAGTGCTCATCATTGCTTCTTCAATTTCTCAAAATTTACTTGTGCTTTTTCATTCAACTCAAATGAATTATTCTTAAGTAACCTTGTCAAAGGATGACTAATCACTACATATTACTTAATGAATCTGTTATAATAACCTGTTAGACAAAAAAAAAAAAAAAAAAAAAAAAAAAAAAAAAAAAAAAACCTTAATTGTTTCACATTAATTGGATATGGCCATTCTTTCATGGCTTGAATATTAGCAAGGTCTGTGGAAACTCTATCAGTAGAGATCAAATGGCCCAAATACTCTACCTTATCAAAAGTAAAAGCACATTTAGAGTGTTTGGCATAGAGTCTGTTAGCCTACATCACTTCTAGAACATGCCTCAGATGCCTTACATGATCTTGCAAACTTGGACTGTATATCAAAATGCCATCAAAAAATACCAAAACAAACTTTCTCAAGAAGGGTTTGAAGAATGTGTTCATTAGATCTTGAAAGGTAGATGGGGAATTAGTGAGTCTAAATGGCATAAAAAGGAACTCAATGTGTCCTGCATGTGTCCTGAAAGTTGTCTTATAAATGTCTTTTTCCTTCATTCTGATTTGACGGTATCAAGACCTCAAGTCTAATTTAGAAAACACATTTGCTCCATTCAGCTTATCCAACAACTCTTCAATCATCAGAATAGGAAAATTGTCCCTTACATTGTACTTCTAAGGCATACAATTGGCAACTACACTTATTGTCAGGTATGTATCTTTGGTTACAATAAAAGCATTGATTTTTAGCCTTTTTCTCCAACTCCTTTTAGGTTAATTGCTTCTTAATAGGATAAGTAGATCATGTCTTTTGGGCTTGCGGCAGTGCTAAAATAGGAGGTCTTGGTACATAACCTTGTGGCATATTATTAACAATACCACTAGTTTGAAACTTGGAGTTATTGTAAGGGTATATTAAGGTCTAGGCTACTATAGTTTTTTGCATTTTGGCTAAACGAGTAACATCTTTCATGGTTGTAGGCTTAAACATTCTCAAAGGCAACCCAGTTTCACATTTTAACCCCCTTATGAATAAGCTAACAACTTGTGGTTTAGTCAATTCCACCTTGTTAAGAAACATTTCAAATTTATCTAGATACCTTTGCACATCCCAATTTTGTTTCAAAAATGTTGGTGCAATACATAAAATAACAAACGGTATCCAAAATCCGAACCGGATCATAAGTGGTCCTGGCGCGCTGCTGACGCGCCACCACAACGGCAACGGACATGGCTTCTATTGTCGATTTTTGAAAGTCGGTTTTCTCTTATTCGACAAATGTGATTATTTCATTATAGATATGTATATGATAATTAAGTAATTAAATAAACTCGCAACAAGGTTTGGAATTAAAGAGATACCAAAATAAGTCCCCTCGTTTTACAAAATGCCAACTCAAAACGATTTTACCAAATGCCTCTAGCCAAGGTCAAAACACTTTTTCCAGATCTAGGACATTCATACTTTCAATATATCATCAAAAGAAAGTATTCATTTGAACATAATCCGTGCGTACATCTTCTCTAATCACGTAACGACTTTACTCCTTTATTGGTCAAACTAAGTTAAGGTCTATTCAATCGCATTTAATTCATTCACATTCCTATAAAAATATTCCCAATCATGATATTGTCTCACTTCTTCTAGACATTATACCACTTATACCATATCACACATTAAACATTCTGCTTCTTCCTCTCCTAAGCCTTATCATTTCTTCATCGAACCTTCACCACACAACACCTTCTCTACAAGCTTGAGTTTGAATTTGAAATTGCCAACTCACCCCTCTTACACACATTACCATCTTTACACTCCATCTTCTCACAACTCACAACAACAATATTCAAACAATACTTTTTTTATTCAAGCTTGTCCACCTCTTCCCAATATAGGCTCCTAAGTGTCCTATCTATCCCACTTTACAACCCACTCACTTACACTCCTTCTTAACATTCAAATTTTAATTTTGAATTTTAAATCCCCCCTTCTCAACATCCACACTTCCTCTCCATGTTTAAAACATCTAAAGAATATTCCATCCTATTCTAACCCATGCCAACCCATCTTACTCAACCATGATTCAGTTCCTAACCTTGTTTCTCATACACTCAACCCTCTTACATAATATTTGAATTTGAATTTCAAATATATCTTTCCCTCTCATCACTTTAGGATATTCCCTATGTCAACTATCTTAACCAATCTCACACTACCTTCAATAACTAGTTTTTGAATTTAAATTTCAAATACGGGAGGCAAAATTTTATCAAACACGCATTTTCCATTGATTCTTCTCTTTCTCTTTGAAAATGGAAAAACACCTCAATTATCTTTTAGACACTTCACAAATTATTTTTAACATTTGGCTAATTGAGTTGGTTGACCTTATACCACTTTGAGTGTTAAAATGATATTGGAAAGGTCAAAAGTGAAGTGCACTTGGGGGTTTAACAAGACGGGATAAGTATAAACCAAGTCTATACCAAATAGTGGTCTAGCGTGTTGCTGGCGCGACAACACGCTAGTAGCGCGCCAGGAAACTATTTTCCCAAGACTGGTCTGTAAATAACCTCTTTTATATTGGGCATTCTTCATCTCTTACCATTCATTCTTTCTCTCTTAGTTATTCTCGCTAACCCTCTAAGTCTACTAATCTTCTTGGGTTCTAAATTCCTCTCTTATCATCTTTGAAAGAACACATCTCCGCAAGAGAAGATTTACAAGAACTTAATTAACTCTTGTGATTTATGTCGAGGGTCTTTTTTTCTATACCCTTTCTTTTAGAATAGAGTCTCTAGGTTAGGTTAGGACTTGGTTTAAACAATCAACTATAATTCACTCGATTTGGTTGTAAGAAGTCTTGTACCTTTGTGGTCAAGCCTAGATCGTGTGTTGATCTAGTAGGGTTTGTTACTTCCAGGGGAAGTTCTCAGTGGTCTTAGTGGTTAAGTCGAATCGCGAGATTCTTATTCTTGTAGGTTATTTCCGATGGCGGAATATCGTTGGGAGTAGCTCTTCTTATTGAGCCCCGATCTATGTGCATATCAGTGGAGTGAAGTTGTAACAATTTGTAATCCACCATAAGGATTATACTAGAGTAATAGTATTAGTGTTGTGGATTCGCAACTAGACATATGGATGGTATAAACCTTCATCCTGAACCAGTATGTATTGTGGTGTTAATTTCTCTCTTTCTTTCTCTCTCTCTCTCTCTCTCTCTCTCTCTCTCTCTCTCTCTCTCTCCCCCCAGTATATACTTAGACTCTTTGAGACTTGAGGTTGATAAATTTCGAAGAAGTCAAAAAGACCGTATTCACCCCCCTCTACGGTTCTACACAAAATTTTCAATTCTACCATTTAATCAACATCAACATCTCAAAATCTACTCAATATGTCAGATTCATACAAAGCCTAAGGCACATTTTCCCATTATTTTTTAACAAATTGTAAATGCCAATTTAAAGATTTGTCAAACAAGTGCGTTGAAACTAACCTCAATCTTTGATCATCTTTGACTTGATCAATGACAAAGGACTATTGCACCCTTAATAGCAATCCCTTTACATCATCTCCATTAAACTTTGGGAACTCCAACTCCAATCTAGTAAGCCTTCCATATGGATAGTGTTGGTGGTTATGACCATTAACATTCATGATTCCATGGTGGATATTCTGACCATTGCCATTATTGTAACCATGCACATCTTCTTGATGAGCATTTCTACCATTTTCACCTTGATTACTAGTTCCCTTACCACCATCACTAGTACAAAAACTGGTATTCGTCACACATAGCGTTTTTCGAACTGTCACATGGTAACATATTTCTGTGACTAAATGTACCAGAATAAAATAAACAGCCACACTTGATCCGACTTGTGTGACGATTTCGGAATTCTATTGTCACACATTTGAATATTTATGTAACTAGAGGTAACTGGAAAAAAAAATGAGATTATTTAGTAACTTATAATTTGGGATGTGTGACAGATACAAATGAGTTTGAGGCATTAGTCACACTATATAAATACGTATGTGACAAATATATGTCACACAATTGAACAGTGTGACCAAAATGCATATATGGTCACATGAAGTAATTGTGTATGTGGCTAAATCATATAGTCAAGTTTGTCACACATTATTTAAATGTGACTACTATTATTTGCTGAATATTTAGCCACATATGATTTGAAATGTGTGACAACAGAAAAGTAAGTTTGAAGCATTAGTCACGATATGCATTTAAAAGTGACAACTATATGTCACACACTTGAACAGTGTGACCAAATGTCATATATATGGTCACACTAAATCATAGACATACATGATTATGTGTAACCAAAATTCGATACATATGGTCACGTAAGTTAATATGCGTGTCTAAAGTTTAGGGTGTGTTTACTTGCCAAAACCTAATGTGTATAATCACATAAAATTGAAGCACGATCATGTTACTATAGGGTTTACAATAGTCACACCATATCACAAATGTGTATCTAAATTATGTTTATAACCACATTATAAGGGTATTATTTGTGACCATTACATTCAAAATAGTCAAATTGTGAAATATTCATATGACTATTGTTTATAGCAAAATGTGAACTCAGTTATCGTTAACCTTGATTAGTCACATTGAGTTTTTGTGTGACTAAATTAAAGATGCTATATATATGGTCACATGAAGTATTTATTTAGCTGTCTAAATCATAGACTCATATTTTGTCACACATTATTTAAGTGTAGTCACAAATCGATACATATGGTCACACATTTATGATAACTTATGTACTTTGTAACCCCTATAGGAATAGTGTTACTTGACTTTCTATAGTCAATTTTCAACTTTAATGAAGTAACATGTTACTAAAGTGCCTGCAAGTGCATATACATGATAAATGGAAAATGAAAATAGAATAAAGCTTGCCTGCAAGTGGATATACTATTGAAAACTGCAAAATTTTTCATTGCCATAGAAAAGCTTGACTTTTTGGAGTCAAAATCCATTACAATAGGCTAAATTACACAAACAACTATTGTAATAGCAGTAGTAACTTAATAATAGCATTAGTAACTTTTGTACAAACAACAGATTTGTAATCTCACAAAAGGTGAATTATATTACTTACCAAAAGGTGTTTTTACAACATAAACAATTGCTGATATGGAGATTCCCACGATCAGATACAAACAAGAACATACAATTCTCTGTTTAATGAAAACAGAGAAGCTACACCCCTTCTACCTCCAAACACCATATCTTGTTTTATTCAGATCTTTCATTTGTTTCTCATACTGAGCATGAATTCTTTCAATGAGATCTTTAACTACCTCTATACGTTCTTCACATATGATCTTTATAGATATCATCACAGCAAGTAAACTAACACTCAAAGGATATTCTTTTTCTACAAGCATAAAAACATCAACTCCACCTTGTGTTGATAAGTGATGTACATTGCAGCTATCATAAAACTTCCATAAAGTTGAGAGATCATGACATGGGAAGTTCCAATAGATATCAGCTGGATCAGGTTCATATAACCTGTGTAACTCAACCCACAACTCTTGCTCTTTCACATCTGGCTTCTTGATTATTTTGAGTTTTTTTTAACCAACTCCCATAATCTGTCTAACTCTTCTCTGTCACTTGTTCTTATCAATTCCGGAAAACCTTTGCACACTGCTGATCCTCCACCAAGCTTGATTATCTTCCAAGCCTTTCCAAATTTATCTTTGTAAATCTCCCAGTCTTTGATTGGATGTCTAGATTGAATAGGATCAACATATAATGTTTCAGGAACAATCACCATCATCTAATCAAGAGAAGAGCTCGATTTATCTGTAAATATGTGTTTTCTTACACAAATTAAAATTGAAATATAACCAAGGAATTGAATTCGATTCGACTTCCGCTCGAAAAGCTTGATACATTCATAAATAAGTATTTACACTTAGTACACTTACATATTAAAAAAAAAAAAAAAAAAAAAAAAAAAAAACATATTTGTTAAATCCTAATCCGGTTTTATCACTAAATGACTTTTGACTTTTCAAAAAGCTTTCAAGAGCTTTTGAACTTTCTTCAAATTTAGCAAGGATTTTTCCTTTTTCATTTTGTCTTTGAATTTCATGTTTGTAATCTAGACATAATTTGCATTCTAGATCAATTTCAACATGACTCTCAAGTCTAGACATTTTATCTTCTAACATGATTTCATTTTCAAAATTATTCACAAGAGATTTTGAAGGTTGATTGTTAAAGATAGTTTTTAGGTCCATGTTGCATAAAAGTTTAGACTCATTTTCTAGTTTAGAAAACTCTAGATAAATGTGTCAAAGCAAAAGTGTTTGGTTTCAAATTGTACCTTGCTTGATGTTTTATCTAGTTGATAATCACAAACTGGATAGTAGGCTTCATCTTCATCCGTGTCATTCCATGAAGCGTAAGCAAGTCCACTTAGAGCTCGACGTAAGTAATCATCTTAACTTACACCTTCATTTAAAATATTTAAACTAGTAGCCCATGTATTTATCTCAACTAAATGTCTATCTATTAATTTTTCTAAGACTTCTAATTCATATGTGAGATCAAATTGATCATCTTTGACTTGACATATTTCTTGATGAAAGTTTAACATATTTTTTCAAATATCATTAGCCGTTTGACAAAAATACACTCTTTCATATTCGGTCTTTTGTAAAGCTTTATAATTCATTATCTTAGCTTTAGCGTTTTTATCAAGTTTAGGATAGTCATCTTGGTTTTCAAAACTTGTTTTCGTTGGTTTGAAATCACCAATAGAAATAATATGCCAAAGATCATGATCAATTGATTTCACATAGTTTTCAAATTTACTTTTCCATTTAAGGAAGTTTTCTTTTTCAAATAGCGGTGGGTTTTGAATAGGTTGCCCTTCTTTGAGATTTTCAAAATCCATGGATCGATCCAAGTTTTAAAATACAATATATTTTAAAGATCTTGAGTAACGTAGCTCTAATACCAATTGTGGAAAACTAGAAGGGGGGTTGAATAGTTTACCGATTTTTAACTTGAGTATCTTTCAAAATATTACGTTTGTTTAGAGATATAAACTCAAATTACTTGTTTAATTCTTTGAAAAGCTTTACGTGTAATTAACGATTCTAACTAAAGACGCTATGTAATAAGCAAAGACAAAGAGAGAAACGATCAAACCACAACACAATTGTTTATCGTGGTTCGGCTATAAGGACTCTTTTTCCTTGCCCTATATCCACGCCCCGAGTTTCCAACTCGTGAGTTATAAGCACTAATCAACAAGCTCCTTTCCCGGTGGAGAAACCTTTACAACGTCGCTTACACTTTTACTGACACTAAGCTAGATGTCGAGTTCTTTTACAAGGGTACAAACACTCCCGTCGTCGCTTACACTTTTACCGACACTAAGCTAGATGTCGAGTTCTTTTACAAGGGTACAACAACTCCCGTAACACTTTGTATTTTGAGGCCTAAAATACTAACCGATCACTTCTACACACAATACAAATGAAGTATAAACTACCAAAGCTTATACATAACAAAGTTAACAAGTCTTGCAACTTTTGAGTTGGAACTTGTAACTTCTTGAATGAACTTGTGAACTCCCTTGCTACATAAAAGGATCACACAAGTCAAATGTTACTGAGTTAATTGAAAGAATATGTGAAATATATGTCCTAAAGTGATGGATAAAAATTAGCAAGTGGCTTGGTATTTATAGCAAAACAAACAGCAGGTCTGGCGGATACGACGGAACCTTCAGATGGGTTCTGCCCGTGTACCCCCAGGGTTCCGCCAGGCTTGCAGTAGGTTTTGCAATAAATCTTTCCAAACCAACCAAGATCACATCAACTAAATTCTAGTCAAACACATTGAATCAAAAGTGGAATGCTTCCAAATGTGTAAGACCTTATGGTAAGTCAAACACACAAGCTTACCATAATTGCATGATATGACATGACACTTTCTAAATAAAGAAATAAAAACAATGTTTTGTTTATAAAGAAATGTAAACCTAGTTATAAAAGACTTAAAACTAAAGTGATGTTATTACTATAAACTAAAGTTCATATTTTATCATTAACAAAACTTAGCAAAGATCGTAAAATATAAATAACGTTTTTAGGCGATATTTGTATTAACAATCTCCCCTTTTTGTTGATGACAAAACATAAACTTTATTTGTAAGTAAACCACAAGATTTAGTGTTAAGTCTTATAAAGTTTGTATTAAAACTTGTTTTTGCTAAGAAGACGTGATATGCAAGAGTTATAAAGAAAAAAAAAGAAGAGAACATAATGATCCAAGTGCTCGCCCTTGGACAATACTCGCCCTAAATGGAGTGCCAAGAAAGGATACATGGATTTTGAACCTACAAAAAAAATGTTAGTTACCGCACAAGACAAGTGTAGAACAAGTCATGAAAGTACTTTATGTCTAAAACATAACTAAGAGTTGCGAAGCGGAATAATATAATACTCATGCTCCCCTTTGAATATTACTCCCCTAAATGGAGTATCAAGGAAGGAAAACATGGATAATGATCCTACAAAAAGAAAGGTTAGTTTCTATAACACAAGATATATGTATGCTACCATAACAAGGTATAGTTTACTCACAATACCTAAATGGTCAACAAACAATGCATACCCTATAGTAGAATGAAATTCATTTCATGTAAAATTTGACTTTTAGAAAGTCAAAGACAAGAAATTAGGAAGAAAACATCCTACTTCTAAAAATAAAAGGAAAATAAAAAGAAACTCAGAACATAAAATCCTCCATCGATAAAAGGAAACCATCATTTTCCTTAATGAGAAACATTTTCCAAAAACATTTTCTGAACTTGGTTTGTTGATTTTAATGGGAAACATTTTCCAAAAGAAACGGTTTTGTTTCATTTTGGAGACTCTAAACTTGAGACGATCCAAAATGTGGTTTAGGATAAACCTCATTTCATTGGTTAGAGGACCATGGATGTCTTTGTAGATAGGGTGAAACAACAATGGTTTTGGGTGGTGATATTCTTGTTGTGGTGGTTGGTTGTGGTCAAAAGACTCATTTTGGTCAAGCAATGACCTTGGTTTTTCATTTGTGAAAGGCGGTGGTTTTATTGGTCTTGGTGGAAGATCATTGAGATGCTTCTATTTTCTTATACGAAGAAAAATAGATATTCAAAGTGTTGGGAAGGTTCTTGTGGTGGTGGTAGTTTTTGTTGTGGTTGAACAAAGTGACGGAAGCTTGGTTCTCCGGAAGGATTACCATGAAGGTCTTTGTAAATGGGGTGAAACACAAATGATTGTAGGTGTGTATGACCTTTATCATTTGGAAAAATTGAGGGTCTAGCATAACGGTAAGCCAACCGTTCTACCAATGATGGTTGATGGGGTTCATCATCTAATTGCTCACTTGGTTGTTGTTGGGTTTCAATGGTGTCAAAGAGTGACAAAGATGGAGGGCTTGATGATTTAGGTGATAGGTCTTCTAAAGTTTTCAAATAGTGGATGTGGTGATGTTGGTGGTGTATGGAAAAGTTCCATTGGTGTAAGTGTTAGTGATTGAGGTGATGGAGTTTTTGATGGTTGAGTTTGTTGCGATGTTGAAGCACTTGATGTTTTGGTTGATGGTTGAAAAGTGTGTATGTTTGTATTGCCATGTTTGGGAGAGGATGTTGGAGTAGCAAGATTGAGGAAATCTTGAATAGTGGTCATGTTGGTGTTGCAAGGTATTGAAGATGGTGTTGAGGTAGTAAGGTTAAGGAAATGTTGGATAGGTGAAGAAATGTCAAGTGATGCATTACTTGATGATTATAAGCTTAGTTTGACGGTTTTGTTGAAGCAACAAGGTTTTACACTAATCCTAGCGGTTTCTCTTGATGATTCGGATGAGGTGTTTGATTTAGTCATCTAAATTCTTTGGTTTGCTAGAATTTTGAGATTGAGAGGAGTAATGGTATAGGTGTTAGTTTTGGGGGATTCTACGGTGATCAAACTTTAAAAAAAATTGTGGGAAGGAGTGTTTGGATTTGATGTGTTCCATACAAATTTGGAAGATTTGATGTGTTGGTTTAGTAAGGTTGAGTGAAAGACTAACTTATGCACTCAATGCTATGTGATTATAGGAAGTGATTTGGTTGAAAATGTTCTAAGGGTTTGAAGGATCCTTTTAAAGGGTTCCTTGGGTTAGTTATGTTTGAATTTGAATTTTTGGCGGGAAGTGACTTCCTAATTGTTCTAGTGAGTGAGAGTGTCCTAATATGGTTATTGGAAGTAAGGGAAGATGTTTCTAAACTTGTGTGGGGTTTGCACCATGATTTACCTCTCGAGGAATCTCGAGAAGCTTACAACCCCCACCAGGCAGTGTACCTGATCGATGTAGTATAGTATAATGATAATTACCGGGGGATTGATCGTTCAGCTAGGAATAGTGTCGCTAGGATTAGAAAACCTATAGACTAGGTCTAGAGATGAGGGATGATTCTTTTTGTATTTTTATATTTTTAGGAAAGCAAATTAAAATCTCGAGTTTAAAGGAGTTTGGCGGAATTAGTTGCTAGTCAACTAACCCAATACTAAGATGCAATCAAAATAAAATACTAAAAATGAAAATAAACTAATTTAAACTAAGGTTGTGAGCAATATGTGGGAGAAATGTGTTTACTTAGATTTCACTACTCCCTAGATATCTTTTACACGTTAATTACTTGTTATAGTTGCGTGGATGACGGATTGTATTCCTTAATACCATTCATGGGGTGGCGTACTTACTTCCCCAATCCTATGAGTGCCTACTTCACTCCTATGTCGAGCCGGCTAAGAAGCTCCTAACATGGGATCATTAGAATTTACTCATGCATTAAATACAACCAATAAAACCTAGTACACATCGTTTCATGTTTCCTAAGACGTTCAAGCATGTTACACCATGGAGATCTGCCAGTTTTCTTAAGCCTAACATTGAAATCATTCATCCAATACAACCATAAACAAGTAATCAACACATAATTAACATCTACGTTTCATTAGATCTAAGCAAAAACAAAATAAATCTAGCCTGGCATGTTGAAATCAAGACAAGCACAAGATATAGACAACCAACACATAGATATATTGATTGAATTAAGAGAAGACTTATCTCAATAGCACATGAAAGGATTTAAGGGGTGAAAACCCTTGAATTTACTATAAAATACGAGCTAGGGTTCACAAAGTTCGGCCCTAGGGTTTCTCCACACAAGTCCCTCTTTGTGAATGAAAAATAGAAAACTATATATAGGTTTTAGAGGGTGACGGCGTCAAGAACAAATGTCTGACGCCGTCATCTCGCCGCCAAATAGTTCCTCGGACTGCCTAGATCTGGATCTGACGCCGTCATGTGTACACCTTATGCAGGCCGTCATGATTTTAACTCTTGACGCTCTAGTTGTGACGCCTTCAGGTTTCTTCTGGGTCGTCATGGACTTAACTCTTGACGCCGTCAGGAAATTCCTCTTGACGCCGTCATACACTGTTCTCAGCATGGAAAATTAAGTCTTTGGCGTTTTCTTCACTTTTATGCTCCAAAAACGTCTGAATTGCTTCTTTTTCCAGAATTCACTCCCAAAGTACCTAAAATCACAAAAGGAATGATTTAGGGTAATATTTAATCAAATAAATTCAATTCCGGGCTTAAATGACCCCCTAAAAGTGGTTCATTTTTCGCCTCATCATATACCCTTACACTTGAGATTTGCTTGTCCTCAAGCAAATGCGCTTTTATTCTAGTCAAAATACAAGTTAGGGGTCATTTAACACTAATATAAAAGTAATTACAGCAAATAATCGTTCCACTAAAGACCAAAGACAAGCACGGAGGTCATACACTAGCACCTCACAAATAGTGTTTAGATACTCACATCTCTCGGGTGTAATAAAGCATAAATTACAATATGGAAACGGAAGATATCTCTCACTACCTGTCATAGCAAAATAGACTACCATAGACTTGGGAAAGGATCAAACCTCCACCACATGGCTTAAGCACCTAGGATAAACTTTCAAAGAGGTCTTTTAAAAGGGTTGTAACGTTAGGTGTAGGGATATGAAATACACGGTTTTGTTGGATATCGACAGTCTTTACTGGTGGCGAGTTAACAATCTTGGTTAATTACATGTACAATATGGCGTTGCTAAGCTAAGACTAGACTCGACTTAAGCTAATAAATGAAAAATAACAAAAAACATAAAACAAACATAGAATGAAACGGGATGGTAATCCGTATGTTTTTTTCTCTTTTCTTTTTCTATTTTTTTTTCTTTTTTTTCTTGATTTTTCGATTTATTTTTATTTTATTTTTTTTATTTTTTTTTTATTTTTTTTTTTGCTGCATACACTCTTACCCTACCATCCAAAATAATACATCATAGGGGATGAACATTCTCCTTACACTTGAATTTTTACATACTTTACAATAAACTAATCTAATGACTCGAATTAAGAAAATCAAAACACTTGGAGTACTTTTAAGATTAACGTACATATGGGGGTAATAAATGATGTTCTTCCCCATTACTCCATAAAATAAGTACTTTACCCATGAGTCTCAATCGTCCCAAAACAATATGTACAAGGATATGACTCGACTTAGCAACCATGTAATCAATTAGATAATTAACTAAGGGTTTAACACATAACAATAATGCACTAAAAATGAGTGCATACACGGAAGGCTAAGGCGATTTGGTTGTACATTTAAGTGGGGTGTAACAAATTCTTCCTTTAAGTAAAATGCTTAAAGTTAGAAACGAAAAGATAGGCTCTGAGGGGTATACTAGGGGTTTCGTGTACTAAAAATGAGTACAACGCTAAGGGTGTGGGAAAAATTAATTGACTTAACTAGCCAAGTAATATGACTTTAATGGTCAAGTAATTATGATACGGGTTTAACACAAGGGTAATCCTAATGCCTCTTATCATGTAGTAAATCCTACTACACGAATGTAGTCTCACTAGCGGTCTCGGGATGCATCACTAACGCAAGTTCTAGAATATAAATGCTACCGCTACACTCATAAGCACTAATAGTAAATGCTTTTCCTATCAAATCTAAAGGCGAACCTCACATATTTGGGTAGAAAATTTTTCTGAATAGTACGGTTTTGTGCTAGTCATACAATCTCCTATCCATGAGACGCTTACTATGGCTAAAGTTTCACTCCTAAATGTTGTAAAAAAATTTAAATTTGGCGCTAAAATTACACTAACAAGTATTTCTCATAGTTTTATTACACATCTACCATTAAACAAACAAACTCAAGCGAAAGTGTATTTGTAAGGTATCATCATTTTACCCTCCCCTTACACTTAAGATGAACATTGTCCCCAATGTTCAAGTAAAGAATAAAAATGAAATAAGTGAAACAAATGAAATCAAATACTCCCCTGATTTGCTCGGTATGGATAATAAGGTGGCCAGGTTAGATCTTCCTCCAAGAAAATAAACAATCAAAGCTTCCCTTCCAGAATAATAATCATCTTCTTGTCATACATAACTTGTAAAAACCTAAGAAAACAGACAAGGCAACCTCGCATAAAATCGGTGGCAATCTACATATGCTAATAAATCCTAGAAAACAAAATAAGATATAATGCTTGTGGAATGATGTTTGCAGATTTCCTGGAGATTATAAAACTAATAATTCAACAAAAACTTTAAGACTCTGTTAGAAAAACAAAACTAGTAAAATTTCCAGATTTTTACACGTGACGCCGTCAGAAGTGACCTGCAGAAATTCTTATGTTAAGTTTCCGGAAAATTTTTGGAAAAACTTGGTCATACTTCCTGGAAAATCCTGCAAAACATCATTATGACTCGATACAAGCATTTGACTCTAACAAATACGAATATACATGTTCACTTAATATTGTGGAGAATCATGATCGGTTTTGTTTCTTAAAAACATATTTGGGGTTTCCCCTTACACTTATCTTTTGCAAAAATACCTTTGGGTGAAGTTAAGACTATGCCAAACAACAAAATAAAGTATTTCCACTCTTTAGTTTAGAAACATGATCTACCAACAATAAAAATAAAGCATGCATACAGAAGCAAATAACAAACAAACAAAATAAAAATCACACAAAGCATGGGTTGCCTCCCAAGAAGCGCTTTTCTTTATTTACGAGTCTTGTAACTAGACTCAAGGTCATGGGTTACTACGTGATACGGGTGAGTTCCTCATTGAGGACATGATTGGGATCAAACTTAGGTTTTAGCTTCCTATCGGTTTTCTTAGTACTGTATGACCTTTCAAACTTTTCTCCATCCGGATCATACAAAGTCATCTTCATATGCCATGATCCGTCACCTTCTTTAGCTGGTTTGTCCCACCTAAATTTACACTTGTCTCCCTCTCTTTTCCACTTATTCATCTCTATATTAATAGGCATTACGCTTAAAAACTCAATCATCTTCCTAAAGACTAAGGGGTCCTCAAAAGGATCTAGCTCTTCATCTCTAGCTATGAGTTGTTCCACCAAATGTGTCTTTTCAATAAAATCTTTTTCAAGATAAAATGGGCGTTGAGGTCCTATACAGTTCCTTTTTATCCAAGGTCCATATCTAGACGGTCTCCTATTAATCTCTACCCAATGTGGTGTCGGTTCATCATCACAATCATAAACTATGCTTCTTAACATCGTATACCGACCAAGTGTCGCCCTCACCTACCGCTATCTTAGACTCTTTACAATCTATCATGGCACTAGCGGTTGCTAAAAATCCTCTTCCTACCAATAATGGGCATGTAGTGTCACTAACCATGTCTAGGACGTGAAAATCCGCTAAGATAGTTAACTTTCCTACGTGAACAACTACATCCTTAATCATTCCAACCGGGTGGGCAATACTCCCATCCGCTAGACCTATCAATACCTCCGTCTCCTCTAACTTTCCTAGCTTAAGAGTGGTGAATAGGTATAAGGGAATCAAGTTGAGGCTTGACCCTAAATCGGCTAGTGTGTCGAAAGCTTCGGATCTTCCTATCTTACAAGGAAAAACAAATATACCCGGATCATCAAGCTTTTTAGGCAACTTGTTTTGAACGAAGGCGGTCTCATTTTTACCTAGCTTAAACTTCTCATACTTTTCTAGGAGGGCACTATAGTAGGGAGCACGGGCTAAGACATCAATAACGGGGCGTTCAAGGTGAAGTTCCTTGAATTCATCGTCAAGGTCTTGCGTAGGAGGTGTTTCAACTATGCTTTTGACCGGTTTTATATCGGGTGTTTTATTTGATTGGTCCTTTTGAAGAATTTGGTTTTGTTTGAAACACGTGTTCGTTGATTTAACCGGGTAATATTGCGGACAAGAAGTGGGTGACGAAACTAATGATATGGAATTAACGTTTAGTTTCGGATTCTTGACCGTGTCGCTTGGGAGTGCTCCCACTTCTCGGTCATTGAGAACTTTCAACAATGCATCAATTTTGGTGGTCATCTCGCTTTGCTTTTGTTTGAAATCGGCTTCAAACTTAGATATGCGAGCTTCTTGAGATGCCATGAACTTAGACATCAATCCTTCAAGATTGTTGGTAATACCATAGTTGTTAGAAGGATTGTTGTTGAAAGTACGGTTGGAGGGTGGGCCATTTGGTTGGTAACGATTAGGCGGATTGGAAGAATTGGCTTGATTTTGTTTCCACCTAAGGTTTGGGTAATTTTTCCAAGAGGGGTTGTAAGAATCACCGTAAGGGTTTGGCTCGGGTTTGAAAGTGTACCACTTATCTCTCGCTTCGTCGGTACGCAAGGATGCGTAGTCCGCAAAAGCTGTTCGGGGGAGTTCCACACAATCACGAGTGTCATGGGGACCACTACATAATTCGCATAAAGAAGTGATTTTGTTCACTTGGCTTGAAGGCTTAGGAGCTTCGTAAGATTTCATGAGAAACTTGACTTGGTCCTCAAGTTCCATGATCCTACGGTCGGGAGTGCTAGAGTTGTTCGAAGGCAAAGATATTGCCTTGACCGCTTTGTTCAAATCACGGGGATCATTCCAACTTTCGTTGTCATAGAGAGCAAGATCTTCTATGAGTTCCCATGATTGTTCCGCATTTAGATCACGTAGCTTACCACTGGCCGATTGGTCAATGGCTCGCCTCGTGGAGAGATCGATATGGTCATAAAAGATTTGGACTTGGAGCCAAAGATCTATGCCATGACGAGGGACTTTTTGGAGTAAGTCCTTGAAACGAGTCCATGCTTCATAGAGAATTTCATTTTGACGTTGTTGGAACATCAAGATGTCATTTCTAAGCTTGGTAGTACTCCCCGGTGGGAAAAATTGAGCAAGGAAACGAGTGGTGAGATCATCCCATGTGGTGATGGATCCCGCGGGTAAATGTTCAAGCCATTGACTAGCTTGATCACATAGAGAGAATTGGAATAGGCGTAATAGGGTTGTCTCTCTAGTTGCAACATCTAGGTCTATAGAATCTACGATTTTAAGGAAGTCCTTGAGATGTTGATTTGGATCTTCGGAACGAAGTCCATGGAATGCACATCCGCTTTGCACCAACCGGATGGTGTCGGATCACAAGGGGGTCACATTGGCTCCGGTGAGCTCAATGGTGTTTCGGTAGCCTTGGTGGCTAGGTCGGGAATACTCTCCTAAGGTTTGGGGCCTAAGAGGTTCTAGTGGTGGGTTTTGTTGTGGTGGGATGACGGGTTCAAAGATGTTCCCATCGTCCATGATGTCGGGTGGTAAAGAGTTACGAACAAAAACACGAAGAATTAAGAAAGACTAAAGAGAACCTAAAAATAAAATAAAATCTTACTAGAAAGGAATCTAGCAAGTAGACCTAATAAAAAGAGATTCAAACCTAGACAATAACTATTCCCCGGGCTGCGGCGCCAAAAACTTGATGCGTGGGGTTTGCACCAAGCTTTACCTCTCGAGGAATATCAAGAAGCTTACAACCCCCACCAGGCAGTGTACCTGATCGATGTAGTATAGTATAATGACAAGTACCGGGGGATTGATCGTTCAGCTAGGAATAGTGTCGCTAGGATTAGAAAACCTAAAGACTAGGTCTAGAGATGAGGGATGATTCTTTTTGTACTTTTATATTTTTAGGAAAGCAAATTAAAATCTCGGGTTTGAAGGAGTTTGGCGGAATTAGTTGCTAGTCAACTAACCCAATACTAAGATGCAATCAAAATAAAATACTAAAAATGAAAATAAACTAATTTAAACTAAGGTTGTGAGCAATATGTGGGAGAAATGTGTTTACTTAGATTTCACTACTCCCTAGATATCTTTTACACGTTAATTACTTGTTATAGTTGCATGGATGACGGATTGTATTCCTTAATACCATTCATGGGGTGGCGTACTTACTTCCCCAATCCTATGAGTGCCTACTTCACTCCTATGTCGAGCCGGCTAAGAAGCTCCTAACATGGGATCATTAGAATTTACTCATGCATTAAATACAACCAATAAAACCTAGTACACATCGTTTCATGTTTCCTAAGACGTTCAAGCATGTTACACCATGGAGATCTGCCAGTTTTCTTAAGCCTAACATTGAAATCATTCATCCAATACAACCATAAACAAGTAATCAACACATAATTAACATCTAGGTTTCATTAGATCTAAGCAAACACAAAATAAATCTAGCCTGGCATGTTGAAATCAAGACAAGCACAAGATATAGACAACCAACATATAGACATATTGATTGAATTAAGAGAAGACTTATCTCAATAGCACATGAAAGGATTCAAGGGGTGAAAACCCTTGAATTTATTGTAAAATACGAGCTAGGGTTCACAAAGTTCGGCCCTAGGGTTTCTCCACACAAGTCCCTCTTTATGAATGAAAAATAGAAACTATATATAGATTTTAGAGGGTGACGGCGTCAAGAACAAATGTCTGATGCCGTCATCTCGCCGCCAAATAGTTCCTCGGACTGCCTAGATCTGGATCTGACGCCGTCATGTGTACACCTTATGCAGGCCGTCATGATTTTAACTCTTGACGCTCTAGTTGTGACGCCTTCAGGTTTCTTCTGGGTCGTCATGGACTTAACTCTTGACGCCGTCAGGAATTTCCTCTTGACGCCGTCATACACTGTTCTCAGCATGGAAAATTAAGTCTTTGGCGTTTTCTTCACTTTTATTCTCCAAAAACGTCCGAATTGCTTCCTTTTCCAGAATTCACTCCCAAAGTACCTAAAATCTCAAAAGGAACGATTTAGGGTAATATTTGATCAAATAAATTCAATTCCGAGCTTAAATGACCCCCTAAAAGTAGTTCATTTTTCGCCTCATCTCAAAGGCAAACATTTATATGATCCCGGTTCCCTATGGTGCTAATGACATTGGCTCTAAGGGGTTCTTCCCATTTCTTGAAATGGGGCTTGAGTTCATTGAGTTCCATTCCATATGGGTCCTTGTTGACCTCATTTCCGGTTCGGGTTCTCATAGTATTGGTGGTCCTAATGAAGAGGTGGTCACGAAGTTCATCCTTGGACACAAGAGGGGTATCATAGGGATGGATTCGGTCAATGAGTGTGTCAAGAGTTGAGAGGGAATGCTTGTCGGACTAGATGCAAGTACCACGGTTTGGGACACCTAGGATTTGAGCAAATTCCTCTAGAGAGAAAGAGTATTGATGACTACTAGCCATGAAGTTAATAGACATGCGACCATACTCATCCATGGAGAGAGTGACGGATGCATAGAATTCTAAAATAAACCTAGGACAAATAGGCTCCTTTATCTCTAAGTTGATTATGGCAAGTTCCGTGTAGAGGTTTGTACCTTCTAAGAAGGATGGATCAATGGTTCTACCCTCATGGACATATCGATTTTCTAAGGCTTTGAAAACATCGATTTGAGTTTGAGTAAGACCTTTGGTTTTGTGGTGTTTGGGTAGGTACTTAATGGTGTCCTTGTGGTCGTAGTGGGTTAGAGGAGGCATGATGATTCCTAGAAAAACAAAATTTCACATTTTATTCAAGTAAACGACTATTGTAATGTGGATGTTCTAGTGTGTGTCTATATGAAAACAATGTGGAGGTGCGGTTATCTTGACTCATTTTGATGCTCAAAAACGTTTTATAATGCAAGTTTTGTTATAAAAGAAAAGATAACCTAAATGTTCCTAGTTCAATGTAGCTTCATTTGAATGTACCCGAAAATACATATTGGTTATGTATTCCCTTTAGCATTCAAGAGACATTATGCAAGTGATGCTCCAATGACGTTTTTCATTTGTATTAACAATGTTATGAAAGGTGGTGTTCTAGTGATTTTTTTGAACGACAATGAACTTGGTGTGTTTGGTAAATCATACAAATAACAAAAAGGATACAATTCCTAACTAATGGAAATTGTGATTAGTTTACGACCAAGGTTTTTCATGAATCACCAAGTTTATGCATAAACCCTAAGATTCTAGTTAATGTATGAACATGTTAGACTTTGATTGAAAATGCACTTATGATAAGAACACTTACAAAGTTGATTGGATTGGTACGAGATGTGAGTAAGGTCCCTAATTTTCGTATGGTAAGGTGTTTGTGAGTGAGTGATAGCAGTTTGTAAGTTGAAGCAGTGAGTTAAGAGGTGTTTGGTTTTGAATTTAGGATAAAGCATGCTGCAGATTCGGCGGACCAGGCGGAACCAAAGGGAGGGTTCTGCCCGTTTGGTCTCAAGGTTCCGCGGGTACAACAGAGGAAAAAATAAAAAGGATTTGTCTTGATTTTTGTGGTTTTATCCTAATGTTCAAAACTAAGGTTTTAGGTCTCATGAGTCATTAACTAAGTCTCAGGAGGATGAATGATTCACATTCAAGAGGTTTCGTGAAAACGTCGACAATATGGTAAACGTATAAGACTTTCTTGGTTGAGATGTTCCTCAATGAACATTTTTACCAAGGCGATGATGATGAATCACAATATGTCAATTAAGAACATAATGGATTAGATTGTCGCTGAAGTTGATGCTTCCTTTGTTGAAGGGATAAAAATGTTGGTAAGAGGAATTCCGTTGTTGACGCGAGTTTGCTTGTTCTAGTGGAGCTTGTTGACGTACTTCTCCATCCAATACTAATTTGAGAACCTTAAGCATTTTGGAGAATCATTGGGTAAGTAAGTATAAAGGTGCAAGTACCACTTGTGCTTTTCTTATCAACTTATTACCTACATAATTCCATTTGGCATACACTATGGTTTCTATTCCCGTTCTTTTGGGATACCATAATCCTAGTTGTGTAGTACCTTTTGATGTATCCAAACAAGCTCTTCCTAAATAGTTGTTTTAGGATCTTCTCTAAAACGAGCACATAGATAAACACTAAACATAATGTTGGATCTATTTGTTGTGAGAACAAGTAAACTTCTAAACATTTCTCTATGTTTAGTTTTACCTACGGATTCACTAATCTCATTCTTGATAAGTCATAAAGAACTTAATCATTGTGAACTTGTGAATAACTAGGAATGTCTTTGAGTGATTATTCCTTGCTTTTGGAGCTTGCTTAGGTTGTTAAAAAGTCTTTCATAGATTTTCATTTTTTCTATTTTGTTTTAATTGTTACTTTACTCTAATGTCCAAAAACAATTTTTATCAAATTTGTTTTAATCACAACTATGACCCATGATTCAAGTTTTTATGACCTTGTCAATATTGCTTGACTCAATGTTTGACACAAGACGAAAAGATGTTGTTTTTCAATTTTAATAGTTCATCTTCCTTGTTATTGATCTTGACTTACTTGTCTTATCAATGTTGGACTTTCGACTAAGTCATCATCTACCAAAGATGATATCTTAGAAGGAGGTGGTCTTTCATCGAATGTTAAATTCAATGACTCCTCGACTCTTTGGGTTTATTTACTTAAAACACTATGAGTGTAAATGTCCAAGAGATGCAACATCATAAGACTATAGGTCAAATTTGATGTGCAAATCCTAGATGTTTATAAATCATTTTCTCCCAATCATCCTAATGAATTCAAATGATTTATTTTTCTTTGTGTGTCTTATATGAAACTTTAACAAAAGAATGGTTGAATTTAAGACACAATTGAAAATGTAAGGTATAATATCAAAAGACGTTGTACTACAAATATCTATGAAATGTTGTGGTTTTGCTAGATTTGCAAGCATTACAAAAGTGTTGATTGTCTTATCACTTAGGAGATTCTTAGTTAGCTCACTTGTAGACAAGTATTAAGTGAGACTCACTCAAGAGTTACTCGTGTCTTTTCCCGAAAGTTTAAAGAGGTAAAACACCTTATATCTCCTACTAGAAGTAGTGTCTAAATCCTTTAATCAAGAAGGATCAAATCCTTATTGTTACTTACACAACATAACCACCTTAGAGTAAAAACTACTAATATCACCCATGACAGATCTTAACGCTAATCAACATGAAACACTGAAAGGTAAGTTGAAGAGACGTGTACCGTTTAAGCTCCATAGATTAGCCACCAAGAAGATAATCATTAAGCAAATTATCTTGACTCATAGAAGAGCTAAACTCAAATACTTATGAATCCAAGGAGGTTAGACAAACACATAAAAGTATTGAACATGATATCTTTATCCTTTTATCATAAGCTCCTACTAGAGATAGAATTACTCCTACAATTCTCTTCTAGGTTTTACAAACACAACTTGTTTTGTTTTACTTGTTGATGGTGCATTTTTCTTAAATCCTAATCCGGTTTTATCACTAAATGACTTTTGACTTTTCAAAAAGCTTTCAAGAGCTTTTGAACTTTCTTCAAATTTAGCAAGGATTTTTCCTTTTTCATTTTGTATTTGAATTTCATGTTTGTAATCTAGACATAATTTGCATTCTAGATCAATTTCAACATGACTCTCAAGTCTAGACATTTTATCTTCTAACATGATTTCATTTTCAAAATTATTCACAAGAGATTTTGAAGGTTGATTGTTAAAGATAGTTTTTAGGTCCATGTTGCATAAAAGTTTAGACTCATTTTCTAGTTTAGAAAACTCTAGGATAAATGTGTCAAAGCAAAAGTGTTTGGTTTCAAATTGTACCTTGCTTGATGTTTTATCTAGTTGATAATCACAAACTGGATAGTAAACTTCATCTTCATCCGTGTCATTCTATGAAGCGTAAGCAAGTCCACTTAGAGATCGACGTAAGTAATCATCTTCACTTACACCTTCATTTAAAACGTTTAAACTAGTAGCACATGTATTTATCTCAACTAAATGTCTATCTATTAATTTTTCTAAGACTTCTAATTCATATGTGAGATCAAATTGATCATCTTTGACTTGACATATTTCTTGATGAAAGTTTAACATATTTTTTCAAATATCATTAGCCGTTTGACAAAAATACACTCTTTCATATTCTATCTTTGGTAAAGCTTTATAAATCATTATCTTAGCTTTAGTGTTTTTATCAAGTTTAGGATAGTCATCATGGTTTTCAAAACTTGTTTTCGTTGGTTTGAAATCACCAATAGAAATAATATGCCAAAGATCATGATCAATTGATTTCACATAGTTTTCAAATTTACTTTTCCATTTAAGGAAGTTTTCTTTTTTAAATAGCGGTGGGTTTTGAATAGGTTGCCCTTCTTTGAGATTTTCAAAATCCATGGATCGATCCAAGTTTTAAAATACAATATATTTTAAAGATCTTGAGTAACGTAGCTCTAATACCAATTGTGGAAAACTAGAAGAGGGGTTGAATAGTTTACCGCTTTTTAACTTGATTATATTTCAAAACATTACGTTTGTTTAAAGATATAAACTCGAATTACTTGTTTAATTCTTTGAAAAGCTTTACGTGTAATTAACGATTCTAACTGAAGACACTATGTAATAAGCAAAGACAAAGAGAGAAACGATCAAACCACAACACGATTGTTTATCGTGGTTTGGCTACAAGGACTCTTTTTCCTTGCCCTACATCCACGCCCCGAGTTTCCAACTCGAGAGTTATAAGCACTAATCAACAAGCTCCTTTCCCAGTGGAGAAACCTTTACAACGTCGCTTACACTTTTACCGACACTAAGCTAGATGTTGAGTTCTTTTACAAGGGTACAACCACTCCCGTCGTCACTTACACTTTTACCAACACGAAGCTAGATGTCGAGTTCTTTTACAAGGGTACAACCACTCCCGTTAGTTCTTTTACAAGGGTACAACAACTCCCGTCACACTTTGTATTTTGAGGCCTAAAATACTAACCGATCACTTCTACACATAATACAAATGAAGTATAAACTACCAAAGTTTATACATAACAAAGCTAACAAGTCTTGCAACTTTTGAGTTGGAACTTGTAACTTCTTGGATGAACTTGTGAACTCCCTTGCTACATAAGAGGATCACACAAGTCAAATGTTACTGAGTTAGTTGAAAGAATATGTGAAATATATGTCCTAAAGTGATGGATGAAAATTAGCAAGTTGCTTGGTATTTATAACAAAACAAACAGCAGGTCTGGCGGATACGGCGGAACTCTCAGATGGGTTCCGCCCGTGTACCCCCAGGGTTCCGTCAGGCTTGCAGTAGGTTTTGCAATAAATCTTTCCAAACCAACCAAGATCACATCAACTAAATTCAAGTCAAACACATTGAATCAAAAGTGGAATGCTTCCAAAAATGTGTAAGACATTATGGTAAGTCAAACACACAAGCTTACCATAATTGCATGATGTGACATGACACTTTCTAAATAAAGAAATAAAAACAATGTTTTGTTTAAAAAGAAATGTAAACCTAGTTATATAAGACTTAAAACTAAAGTGATGTTATTACTATAAACTAAAGTTCATATTTTGTCATTAACAAAACTTAGAAAAGATCGTAAAATATAAATAACGTTTTTAGGCGATATTTGTATTAACATGTTATATAGGAAATTAACTCAAATATGGTTGCTTTTTGTGAAACTGTTTCATTTGTACCAAATGTGAGTGATTTGCTTGCTTGGTAATGTGTTTCACATTTATTCGTTTCAGGTTTGGCACTGCAGAACATTTCAACCAATTGTATATTATTTGTTGCCCGAGTTGATATGCAACCCGTATGTTTGTTTTTGATGCTAAACTTATATTCGGGACATCTAATTTTGTCGTATTCTATGTTAGCATTAATCACGTTACTTGTTTCTTGCTGGGGCTACATGCTATTTTCACGGGTGAGGATGATACATGGGATGCCTGGCTAAAAAATCCCTCATCTGGATTTTCTGGCAGAGTTCATTTTCGAGGGACTGGAATTAAATTTAGGCGTGAGTATGCTCCATCTCAGTCACCAAAGTCAACCCATGTATATTTTTACTGTTTCATGGTTGGTAGATCTTCTATTATGCAGCGTTATTAGTGCCTTGGTTTCTTACAGTTCATAACATCTGTTTATAGGATGAGTTACGTCAGCAGATAGAGGAAGAAATCGACGATTATTATTCACAGGTAAAACTAATTGTGTTTTTCTCAGGCTCTATGTTTATAATACTTTCAAGCTCAATTTATGGTTATCAGTCATAAACGGATTTATCCATTACCTGTAAATTGCAGTCAATAAAATTGTTTTGGTATTCAACTTTTTGCAAGTCCTTGTACGGCATCTAGTATTCATGGTTCATGGTATCGGTCAAAGGATGCAAAAATCAAATTTGGTTGATGACGTTGGCACTTTCCGCCAACTTACACAAAACCTTGCTAATAAGCATCTGACGTCTTACCAACGGGAAACTCAGTCTAAGTGGGAATTCTTCTAAGAAAGCCCCTTCTTCAAGTCAGCATTCTGGGGTCCTAACTTCCTTGTTTAATGGAACAGGTGGCTAACCATCCTGCTGCTAGCTGGGATGAAGGCAATGCATTTGAATCTTCTGAAGCAGAAAGAGAGTTCCAAGATAAGGTATACCAAGTTGGTTTACTAACCTTTTGTACCATTGTAGGTTTTAGGTGCTATTCTGGACTGGTGCATGTTTTTTTGCATTTCGTAATACTGTAACTTCTAACCATATCATTGTGACTGTTTGCGATCCCCGTTAAATTCATACAAATTAATAACACTAAACTGTCTGCTTGTTTTGTTCTACAACTATAGCAAAATTGGTATTTGAAAGCAGATGACACATCAGACCACTTTTTTCGTCGGCTCTTGGTAAATGTTTTCTTATCTCTCATGCACATACACATACAAATCAAACACAGTCATCGATGGCAAGAAAGGATATTGTATGTGCTTATAACTTTTGTCTTTTCTACTTAAAACAGAGACGGAGAATATCCAGATGATGAGATTAGTACAAAAGTTAGTGCTGCTAGTGAAAGTTAGTACTGCTAGTATAAAGTGAAGACTGCTCAGAGATTAAGACTGCTCGAAGTTAATACTGCTAATGTATTAGTTAAAACTGCTAGTTATAAGTTAGTGTTGTTGTTTCATATAGTTAGTATTTCTTGTATAGTATGATATGTATTAGTTGTTTATGAAAAAGATTATAGATACTTAGGAAAGTATTGTAAGCCGACTAGGACTCCTTGGTGTATAAAAGGAGGTCCTATGGTATAGAGTTATATACAAATTTTATATTTATAATTTTATTGTATTTGAATTTGTTTTGAAATATATTTGAATTTGTTTTAATCAAGGTTATAAATAGCGTGGCGAAGCGACATAGTCAAGCCTTAAGCTTTAGCGTGAAGCGTTGCCTTTTTAAGGCGTGATTCAAAGCGGCAAAAAATATTTATAAAGTTGTAAATATTAGTTAGTTAATAGGCTTAAAACTCAATTATGGATTTACTAAGCCCGAATAAGTACTTTTAAATAAGCTCAAGTCTAATAAATATTTCTTTTTAAAAATTAAAAATAAAATCCTAAAAGCTTCAAAAAAAGGCCCTACGCCTTGCGCTATAGCGCGCTTTATCATGCCTTATAACGCTTTATCGCACGCTAAGCCAAGAGACAATGCCTTGGTCTGTTTCGTAACATGGAGGCCACGCCTCGCGCTATGGTGCCGCTCTGGCACCGCTATAGCGCGATATTTAGAACCCTGGTTTTGATATATATTGATTTCTTAAATGTGACTAAAAGATGTATATAGTCACACTTATTAACAGTTTTGGTCACTATTTGCTTTATTCGTTGTGTGGATAAATATTACAGAAGGTCACACAAATATAAAATTCACGTGGCCATTGGATGATCTATAGTCAAACAAAATACACATTTCTTCATTTTAAACAGGTCACGCTTATTAACACTTTTGGCCACTGTTTGCTTAATTGTATATGACTATATACCTAAAATAAACATGCTTTGTGTGACTAAATATTACAAAAGGCCACAAAAACATAAAATTCATGTGGCCATTGGATGATTAATAGTCACACAAAATACACATTTCTTCACTTTAAATAACATATTATCACACTTATTAACACTTTTGGCCACTGTTTCCTAAATTGTATGTGACTATATACCTAAAACAAACATGATTTGTGTGACTAAATATTACAAAAGGCCATAGAAACATAAAATTTACATGGACATTGGATGATCAATAGTTACACAAAATACGCATTTCTTCACTTTAAACAGCATATAGTCACACTTATTAACACTTTTTGCCACTGTTTAGTTAATTGTATATGACTAAATACCCAAAACAAACATGTTTTGTGTGACTAAATATTACAAAAGGCCACACAACTATAAAATTCATGTGTCCATTGGATGATAAATATTCACACAAAATACAATTTCTTCACTTTAAACAGCATATGGTCACACTTATTAACACTTTTGGCCACTGTTTATTTAATTGTATGTGACTAAATAGCCAAAACAAACATGTTTTATGTGACTAAATATTAAAAAAGGCCACACAAACATAAAATTCATGTGGCAATTGGATGATCAATAGTCACACAAAATACACATTTCTTCACTTTAAACAGCATATGATCACACTTATTAACACTTTTGGCCACTTTGTTTTAAAATGTATTTGACTAACTCCAAAAAAAACAACACTCATTGTGTGACTAAATTATCACAAACGTCACATTTATTATGTATTCATGTGGCTACAGGACAGAAAATAGTCACACAAAATACATATTTAATTGAATATATCATCTCAAATGTCACATATATTATATATTTATGTAGCCAAAGGTTAAAAAATAGTTACTCTCAAAAAACATTCGTGTAACTATAAAGTGTTTACGGTCACTGATAATGACTAATCCAACAAAAAATGTGCCTAATTTGTCACACATATTCGGGGTTTTGGTCACTCTTTTCGATGGAAAAGGCCACGAACTCAACAATGTGACCATATGCCACCTACGGTGGCGGGACCTTTGGTGACACATAACGAAAAAAACGTGTGTGACTATATGCATATCGTCACACATTTCTGGCGTGACCAATACTACTTTTTGTACCAGTGCATTGATCTTAGCATATTCAGTAGTAGCATATTCTTGAAAAAAGAAAACATAATCCATTCATCTTGTCATTCAAACTCTTGACTAATGGACACAATTTAGTTAGAGTTTGTGTTTCAACATTACTAAACTCACTGCATTACTTTTGAGCATTTGAGTTTCTATTTATCATCACCATTGTTAAGTTTAACTATGGCTACTTTGGCTTCTATTTAGCAATAGTTACAACCATTAACCGTTCTTGATCACCTTTAACCAAACACCACTGATCATAGGTTTGTGAATATAGAATTTAAACACTAATGGGCTATTCACGTGATCGCTATGAGTGCTAAACACGTCATCTTATTGAGTTTAAAGAACGACAAAAAACAAAGTCACTGAAAAATTAACAAATTTCACCGAAAGCCTAACAACCTTGTCAAGAAATATAGCTAACCAACCATGAACTTCAATTGACTCAGCTGACGACACAATTAATACGTTTTTTTGATTAGAAAATGGAAATGGTTTGAATTTGGTACGTATTTGAGATTAGGCGCGAAAATGTAAAGAATGAAAATGAAGGAATAATATGATTTAATTAGTATAATAACTGAATCTTGTTGCCAAGATTACAACTATGATACCACTTGATTATAGTTGAACTAGACTTCACAAAGAAATGAAGAACGCTAATCACAATATTAAGGAATTCAATGAACAAGAATGAAATCCAAAGTGATTTGTTACAGTATGATGAATTGATAGTTTATTACATATTGAAGAGAATTGTTACAATAAAATTGGATAAAATGAAAAGTGAAATGAAATCAATTATTTATAGTGAAATCAATGTTGGTCAAAGCATAACAGCTTTTCCCGCCAATTCTGAAAATCCGTTATTTGCATTTTGTGCTTACCCATATCAGATTAGTTTCCAAGATCGCTTGTTACATATGTTTTAGATCTTATTTATAAAGTTTTCCTCTTTATATTTTCTTGTTGCAACATTATCAGTTGCTACATTATGTCCTCGTGTTTCTTTAATTTTGATGTACATGATATCAAATGATCGATTGCCATTTAATAAAATATATGCATTTAACAGGGACGGAACCAAAACTAAATATAACCGGGTGCATAAAAAATGTTGAACCGTAATATGTAAAAAGTGAATGAAAGAGAATTCATTAAAACGATAAATAAATGAACATATATATTACCTTCTAATCAGGGATTCTACGATCTTCTATAGCAAAAAAATGCTTACGTACACTATCATTTGTAACATTTATAAGTTCTTGTTTTTCTATAGCACAAGTTAAAGCGCAGTTCAAATAATCATCGCCCATTCAATGAATCAATTTTAATGAGTTTCATTTCAGAAAAACATTTTTCAACAGTAGCAGTAGCAACATGCAAACTAAAGCCAACTTCAACAATCGATAAACCAAAAACGTCGAGATGCATGCTTTTTTTTCTACCATCTTCTTAGCAAGTTTAAAAATGTTATCCAAGTTAGCAAAATCAAAATCATTATCATTACGCATAATTTGATAATAGACTCCAAGTTTCATAGGAAGAATTAACCTTTCCTTATAAGTAAAATCACGATGATACATCTTACGAAGTTTCACTAACTTTGATACGCTAAATTCTGAAAGTGAATCATGTGGACTTAGTGCCACCATATAGTCTAGTAAATTGGTGCTCCCCTCACTAAAAAGATCTCCAAACTCTTGAAGTTGCATATTCATAATATTGTTAAATATATCAACCTCAAAATGATGTTGATTTGTAATTTTATTCCTAAGGCCTCTTGAATGAATGTCAACCATATTCACCATCTCAATATCATGTTTACCATAAAACAAAGTTACCTTCTTCAAAAGTGAAGCAAAACATGTTGCCATATACTCTTGCAATGCTCTTTTGGTTCCTTTTACCAATGAAACGGCCTCTAAGATAGTTTGATCGCTCTTCTGAAGATGTCATGACAATGTATTAGTAAGACCCAATATATGAAACAACAAGTACGATAAAACACAAAATCAAGTGTTTTGAAACACTTTATAAGACCAGTAGATGTTCCATGATTAGAGATATTATCACCTTCTTCCTGAAAACAGTGAAGCACCTTAAGAACCTTCGAAACATTTTTATCAAACTAGTGATGGTTCTAGATGAGAATCCCATCTTGTATCTCCGGCTCATGCAAAAGTAACTTCTTGTTATTTTCCATGTTTCAATTTCACGTTTCTCTATTTCTTTTAATAGTCTTTCTTTGTGACTTTCTCACAAAATATCTTTTCGTTTACAAGAGCCAAAACAACATTTGTCACCGTGGATAGAACATCAAAGAAGTCTCTAACACTCATGTGGTTTTTCGCAATAGCCACAACTACTAACTGGAGTTGATGAGCAAAACAATGTACATAAAATGCCGAGCCATTTTCTTTTAGGATCAAAGCTTCTAAACCATTAAACTCACCACAAATATTTCTTGCTCTATCGTATCCTTGTCCTTGCAATTGTATCAAAGATTCAATTAATATGTTACATGTTAGACAAATAATAACTTGTAAAAAATATAAGGGGTTTTGCTAATCTCTACCCACTGGGCATTTGTTTGGCTATATATATAAAGAATGCCAGAGTTAATTAATATCAAAATGATGATTAATTGCGGTAATTTTAGAGATGAATAAATGTTCATTAAATGCATTTTTTGATTAAAAAAATTATCTTCATTAATTACGCTCAATCCTAGATATTAGCGAAACCCAAATATAAGATATTTAAGACTTAATTTGGACCTCTTACCTATTACAATTTATGTTCATTAAATAAAGAATCAATTGCTGCTTTTAAAGGTGATGAAGATGTATTCATTACATGAATAATACCAATAAATATCTGATTTAAAACTCCAAATTTGTCAATATACCTCAAAACCATAGCCATTTGTTCTTTCATAACCACGTCGTTAGACTCGTCAACTAACAACGAAAACACGTCATCACCAATCTCTAAACCAATACAGTTTACTATCTCTTTTGCAAAACACTCAACTAAATAATACTAGAAACACGTTTCGATAACCGAGTGCATTTAAGATTTAGGAAAAATTGATGTGTTCTTTTTTTATAAAAAAATTAACACTTTATAAAAGAAAATCATACTGTTCTCGAAAACCCTTGGTTCCGTCCCTAGTGTTTAATCTAGCAAACATAAATCAATCAAACCCTTTAATTTAAAAGAAAGTGAGATTTATTTGCCGCAAACATATAGTACGTTAGGGTTTGGTGATTAGTTTCCAAGATAGCTTGTTAAATATGTTCTAGTTCTTGTTTTTAAAGTTTCCCTCTTTATATTTTCTTGTTGCAAGTTGCAACATCATGTCCCCGTATTTCTTTAGTTATGATGTACACGATTTAATAACTTATTTATTTTGGACGTAAAACCGGTCAATAAGGGTTTAATAAAATACATGTGGTTAATCTAGCAAACATAAATAAATCAAACTTATAGCTCAGAAACAAAATGATATCACATGCATACCAAACTGAAAGTATGAAACGTTTAACTAGTTACACATGCCAAAATATTGCATATTCAAAAGATCCGTATAAGTTTGAAATATATTGCCCTGTTAACCGTAACTTTAAATAGGGTTGCAGGATTGTTGGGAAATCTTAAATTAGTTTCACAAACAATCAATGTGTACTTGGATTTCGACAATATAGTATTTATTTTTTGACTTTATGACGTCAAAGTAATTAATATTTGTTTTGTAGTTTTTTACACAACTTTTTCATACTTTGGCCGGTATTGTGTAAAAAAGAGTTAATGCATATGAAAATTACTGCAGACTCCATTTTTCAGCTAAGGGTTATATTCTTCTTTTTTTCGTTTAATAAGGTTACCGAACTTACTAAATATGCATGCAATTCAGATCATTTTTGAAATAAGTTATTGTTGAACCGAGTGAACGTATAATCTTTATACGTTTAGTATCCAAATATCATGTTTAATGTACTTATTTTTATAAGTTAAGCAACCAAAATAAGCTATTAAATTAAAAAAAAAAAAAAAAAAAAAAAAAAAAAAAAAAAGGAACGTACAGTAACCTCCATATATGTATTAGCTATTCGAAAAAATTACATCCAATCAATGTGTACTAAGTTTCAGTTAAAAATAAATGAACTCGACTCATATTATATGACGTGATATACTAATCTGTGCAATGGATTAAAATAGTTTTTGGTAAAGAATGAAAGAATAAAAATGATTTAGACACTTTGATGTAAGCAAAATGTAATTCTTGCGTATGCAACTCCATTAATGTCTCCTTGCTGCATTCATATCATATGCTAGCTTATTACTCTCCAAACGAACCCCATGTGTACCAAAATGGTGGTGGCCTTACATTAAACCATATATATCTCCCACACTCAAACACACACAGAAACACAAGCACTAAATCACTCCATATATATTTATAAACCCATATATCAAATTGTTAAAAATACCCTAATATTATTCAAGAAAATGTCTCTTCAGTGGTTAAGCCTAGTTGGTACTATTTGGCTTCAATCCATAAGTGCAACAAACTCAAACTTTCCTGCTTATTCATCTCAACTTAAGCTTCTTCTTTCACTCTCACAACTTCAACTCAACAACTTAGCTTTCGCGTCTGACGCAGGGAAACTATTTGGTTTTGTATCGGGTATAGCCGCGGTTTATCTCCCTCTTTGGCTCGTTCTTTTAATTGGTTCGGCACTAGGATTCGTTGGCTATGGTGTTCAGTATCTTTTTCTTGTGACAAATAAAGTGTCCTCCTTGCCATATAGTCTTGTTTTTTTGCTGACAGTTTTGGCGGGAAATAGTATATGTTGGATTAATACGGTTTGTTATGTAATCGCGATACAAAATTTCCCTTTTGATCGACAGCTAGCAGTCGGGTTATCGACAAGTTATCAAGGGTTAAGTGCAAAGCTTTATGCAGATGTAGTTGATGTTGTTTACAATGGAAAAATTCTAACATCATTAGAACAAGCAAAAACATATCTTATGTTGAATTGCATTTTACCCCTTGTAGTTTGCTTGATCGCTTCACCTTTGGTTCGTGTGATAACTACCGCGAGATCCAAGAAATTATCAGGAGGGTTTCTTGTCATCTTTTCTATCACCATATTTACAGGAACTTATGCTGTGATCACAAGCTTAGGAGTAAGAAATCGGCTATGCCCTCCCTTGGTCATATTAATCGGTATGTTTGTGTTCTTAGTAGCACCATTAGTAGTCCCCATAATGGAAAAAATAAGAGAGAAAATGGATAATAAGTGCTTGATAAGAAGTGGTGGTAAAAGGGTTTGTGATGAGAGTAGCATGGAGATTCAACATGATCAAGGAATGGTTAATGAACATGGGGTGAAAGATGAAGGGGTATTTGTTTGTGATGATGAAGAAATGGAGGCTAAAGTTATGGTGAAAACATTGAATTTCTGGTTGTATTTTTTTGTCTACTTGTTTGGTGCAACAGTTGGAATGGTGTATTTGAATAATTTGGGACAAATTGTTGAGTCTCGTGGAAGTTCAAAGACTTCTTCTTTGGTCTCTTTGGCTTCTTCCTTTGGTTTCTTTGGTCGCATATTTCCTTGCATCCTTGACTACCATATCACAAGGTAATTTCTTTACTTCGGTTCATGTTCACACCATTTTTGTTAACCAAATTTCACTAAAAAAAACTAACTAGAAGGTAGATCGATCAGATTAGACATATAATACACCAATTTTAATTTTTTTTTAAAAATTCACAGATTTACGTTATTGTTTAAACTTTATAGTTTACACCTTGTGTTATACTGTTCTTTCGCGTTATTGTTTAGGCAACTAGAGCAATATAATTAACATGCTTTTATGAAATTAAGCAAATAACTATGGCTATAGTCTATTGATCGAGTCATTTGAAAACTTTGTTGCATGAGTTGATTATAGAGGTGCTTGGATGAGAGTATTCAGTGTCACTAATGCGACCATCAAGAACTAGATTATTTAATATGCAATGAAATTAACGCCATAGTTGGTGGCATTTCTAAATTTACTCCCTGAAAATCAGTTTTGCTTGTGTGCCGGTTACATGATTTTCAAATCTGGCTGTCATGGATCGGAAAATTAAATTTCTACAATAAATTTGTCTAGCTAACTAACACTTCAAAACTGATTATTTGAAGTTGCAATACTTACCTGAAAAAAGGTAGATAAGTTTTGTATTCTTAATTGGCATATTTAGTAAGGAAATTGAACCTGCTTTGTGAAAATTTATTTTAGATCTTATACTTTGTGTCGTCTTAACAAGGATGTGAACAAAGTGACATATCATGAAAATCAGGATACGGTTTAGTTATTTGGACTAGGAACATATAAATTTTTATAAGTTTATCTAATGGGTTATCACAAACTTATGTTGTTGGCACCGTTACATAATTACCAGTCCTTTTGAATTTGACTTTTGCACATTTGTGACTGATTTATATGGTCCCGGTAAACAAGAAACAAAACACAATAAGTTGCCTCATTACAAATTAGGCGAAATGAAAATAAAACGTATAGTACTACGAAGCCCTTTTATAATTACCAAATAATTGCCCCAAATAAGTACAAACGTACAAATAATGACTATCAAATGAGTTGTTTCTATTTCTTTGTTTATTATAAGTTTGCCATGTGAGTCATAATGAACCTGTGTTTTGCACCGTTACATATTTACTCTATATGTCTTGTCATTCCATGTATTATGATATAAATAAATACTGATAAATGTTAAGGCCCTATTTCTTTTAATACATGATCAATAGCACTTGTTATGTTCAAGCTTATTATGCGGCGCTTAAGGCATGAAGTATAAGTTATTATCGTGGAATTCTAATTAACCTCACAATTTAGACTCCCCAAAAGGTCGTGATGTACATATATCTTTAATGTGGCATTCAATGTGATATGGAATAATATGGTTGAGAATAAATTCAATTCTAAGTCCTATATGAGCCACCCTTTTTGGTAGCTCATTTATTTTCATTTGCTACAATTGCTAGTTTGCTACCAAACTTTTGCACAACAATTGAACCTTGTCAAATCATTAATAATGTAATGTTAAAAGTTAAATGCTCACATTATGATTTTTTTTCTTGTATAGGGCCAAGTACAAAGTTTCGAGACCGGCTTTGATTGCTCTAATGATGGTGCCAATGACTGCGTCGTTTTTCTTGCTACTAAACGATAACAACTTGTGCCTATATATAAGCACGGCTACGATAGGAATATGCACGGGTGCCATAACTTCAATATCTGTATCAACCACTGCCGAGCTCTTTGGGGCCAAGAACTTCGGTGTGAACCATAACGTTCTAGTCACTAATATCCCGATAGGGTCGTTCTTGTTTGGAGACATGGCAGCATTACTTTACCGTGAGCATGGACTTGCAAACGGCAATGGTAAATGCATTGGGATGAAATGTTACCAAACAAGTTTCATAATTTGGGGTTGCCTTTGTTTTGTAGGGACCTTCTTAGCTATAGTTCTACATTCAAGATCTAAAAAGATCTAGATGTTGATTTTGACACTTTAATCTTGTCTTTTAATATAGGTATGCATGTATACATAGGTTTATATAATGTATTACGGTTTTGGAGCTACCGTTCTTTTGGCTTCGTAACCAAGCTTGAGGTTAGCATTGTTAACCTCTTCACATGTCTGTATGAAACGTATTTCAAACAGATGTCGTGACGTTAGCTATATAAATGATAATATTATTGACAACGATAGCTAGGAAGTTTGGCAAACGAAAACATTTCCAAATGTTCACACAGTTGGAGAAATGCAACCTAATTAACAGTATATATCGACATTTGAAAGTGACGTGTTTTTGTTTGTAACATTTGTACACATGACCGGCCATATGACTGTATGGCCATATGACTGTATGCCATACAAAACATGAAAAAAAGAAGAAACTAATTGACTTTCTTTTTCTTGAGTGTAAACGTATAAAATTTCAAGTAGTTGGTTGACTTATTTCTTGTTTGTAATATATGCTGGTCTTATATATTTTCTGGGTCAACTTAAACTAGAAGAAACCTAAAAGGCCTTCTTTGTTTGTTACATGTTTCTGTTTTTGAAACGTTTGGAGTAGGCTAGCTTATTATGCTGGCCAAAATTTTATGGCGCTAATGCATGTAGAAAACGTAAAATGAGAAATCTTTCAGCATACTTTTTATTTATAATACATGCAATTTGTAGTAGCATTATGCATGCAATTTGTATAAATGATGTGTTCATGTTTGTTACGTGTATTTGACTTTATTTGTATAAATGATGTGTTCATGTTTTTGAAAGATTGATAAATGGACATATATGATCCTTGATATTTCTAGTGTTTGACGAAATACATTACTTAAAACAGAAACATGTAACAAAGATATCAATCATTCTATATAACGACAAAGAATAATATATGATCCATGATGTTTCTAGTGTTTGACGAAATACATTATTTATCCAGTTATTTGAATTATAGCATTTAACTTTTGGAGTTGAAAATCTAAGAGTCCTATTGAAGATACTTAATTTGTCAAGTCATGATCATATAAATTAAATGAACGTACTAGAATGTAGTACGAGAAACAACTAGGGTATATCATATCTCTTCTTCGCAAATTTAAACCTTTTGAAGAAGGTATCCTATGTTCTTATGTTGTAAGCAAAAAAATTATCAAAATCAAGTTAATTTATAATATAACATTAAAAATTTGACACATGATCACTCATTCATTTTCTCATCTTGTTGTTAGACATATTTTTAATCATGCACTTTAAGCATAACAATCATTTTCCGGAACAAAAATGTTTTTAGGAAGAAAAGAGAAGCCATTTTCTAAACCACCATGTGTACTTTTCTTGGTCAATTGCTGTTTCAAGAAAAAGGTGAAAAGAAAACACGCATCATTAAGAATGAGAAATTTTAACACATTGCGTATAGGTCACCTCTTTCATCTTTACTTTTGTTATTCGTCCAAATCCAAACAATAATTGTGGAATACAAGTCTTTTAAGGTTCAATGATCGGTCTCTTTGTGGAGACCCAATCAATCATTCTATAACAAGGATATCAAGTTTCTTGTGCAACAAGGCTCCATCGGTACGTTTTCTCTATGATTAGGGAAACAAGACTTTGAATCCATGACATTATTATCACACATAAATTACAAGGCTTCTATGATTTTGGATTATATGGCTCGGGCGGGTGGCCACAACAAGTAGCATCTTAATTATAAAGACTCGCAAGCTTTTACCGCTAGCTAGGCTGTCCCTTTTACCACTATATGATCCAAGTTCCTCCATAAACAAAGAAGTAACTAAGAAGCTATTCTTGTCATTGATTATCATGCTGCATGTGACCAACTGACCAAGGGAGCGTTGGCAAGAAACAAATAGGAACATCAACTACGAAGTTACCAACGATGAAGCTTATGAAACAAGATATTAATTTCTAGTATCTCTTACTGTAAATTCAAAACCTTTGGAACTAGGGGCTAAGTGAACTTGCAACATGTGCACGTTTTAAGTATTGCTAGTTTAGCATGTGCATGTTTTAAGTAATTAACTCATTGCCAACCTTTTGGTTATTAGCATATAAGTGGCAATTTTGATCAAATAAGTAGTACATTTTACCCAAAACTGAAAGCTAGAAAAGAAAAGCAGTAAAATGTTGAGACACTAACATCCTGCATCATTTCAATGCACAAATAAAATATTACTCGATTTTTCTAGTCAAACAACACACTTATTGTTTGTAAAGGATTTGGATCAACCCAAACCCTGACGCCACCGATGAAAAAAATAAAAAATAAAAAAATCACCGATTTTGACTCATTATCCAACGTCTCAAATTTGTGATAGATATGCATGGTTGTTGAATCGTATGGTGCATGCTGATCGAATTCCCATCCACCACAACAAGAACCTATATATCCTAGGAAAACTAAGTCAGGGGTGTTTTCTTTTTCCGTACTTAGACTCCCACGTACCTAGATATCACATACTTTTCCAACAGAATGTTCTTCATGTCTTAAATGATATGTTTGATTCACGATATTTCATTACATCCAAGTATCCAACATTAGCAAGTACTAGTATATATGAAGAGGTAAAATAGCAACAAGAAATCTAAGTGAGGCAAATTTAATGTGCATGGTTCACACTTCACACGATAGTAATCGTGCGACATGCATCCAGTGCCAAAGTAGAGATGATATTTAAGTTTACTGTTTTTTTTAAATGACAAAGATAATTCATTAACAAATCTCTAGCGAAGCTAGATATCATATACAGCATGAAAGAAACGAAATAAAAAACCCTCTCAAGACCTTGTAGAAACCACCTATCATGAAAACACAGAGATTAAAAGGTAAAGAGGCGATAGCCAACGAAGCGTCACCCACTACACCATATGAAACAGCTTATCCAGTGCAACACCTAGAGGACGATAACTAAACCGAATGAATGAAAGCTAAGTCATGCCACTTAGCCGCTTTTGGGATCTGATATTGGCTGGAATCACAATCCCCGAAAGGTCATCCATGTCTTGACAAGTTTACATTATCGCGCCTAAAGCTCTAACTTAATCCCCAAGATTATCGCGCCTAAAGCTCTAACTTAATGGATGTATAAGATCCACATACACCGGTGATTATCGCGCCTAAAGCTCTAACTTAATCCCCAAGATTCAGATTTCGGGCATAACATTCTATACGGGCTAAGCCCATAAGGATATTGATGTTCCCTCAAACTCCCAGCTTCGTGATGGCGTCTTGATCATTCCAGATTTCCGGTCACAGCTCGATTAACAAAATATACTGTGCTAATACTTCAACATTGGCATGAAAAGTGTCTGTGTCATTTAATTTCTCGTTGTGTTTTGTGGTTATAATTGCCAATTTGCCATGAACTGTTTTCTGTAATAAGTTGAAGGAAGCAGTGGACTGTGGTGATGTTGATGGGAGTGAAAATTTGGTGATTATAATTGAAGACATGAATATGAGGGATTCACGAGCAAAAATGTTAATAGCAGAGATTAAAGTCTGATTTCTGGGGTAGTGGGGTTCATATGTAAACCTATAATATCTGGCATTTACCACATATCATTAACACACAAAAGATGCAAATTATGGGCCTGATCAGTCTTCTATGGTTGCTTTGGGTTTATATTATTCTAGGTCTTTAAACTCAGTTCAAAAAGTGTGATTTCTTTAATTGATGCAGCTGTTATTGCATTTTTCTGGTTATACAATACATTTGAATGTGGCAAAGGTCAAGTCACTATGTGAATATCTAATCATAAGCAGGGAGTCATGTCTAAATTAAACATAGTCATTGCTTAACGATGAGGTGAATTCATCGACTGTTATACAAATTTGTTACATCAATAATGAGTCGGATTATAAACGGCCTGGCCATAAAGATTCTAATTGAGATTGGGTCACCAGGTTTCTCACATAATAAGCAAACTTTGGTCTTCCAGCCAATGGGGCATGTGCCTGACCTTAATGGAATTGATACTAACCATAGAATTCAAACCTGGGACGTTGCCAGGTTACAATTTTAGCCAATTAAAAAAGTTAAAAAAGGATGTGGCTCGAGATGCTTCTTACAAAAGGAGACAAGACAAAGGATGCAGCCACGTAAGGCAAAGATCACCAAAAATCTAAATGCATTCGATTTTGACTTCTTATTAGTTGTAAACTTCAATTTGAGTTGCTAAACTGGAGCAAATTGATTGATATGATAGCTTTATTATACTATATACTAATCCCCAAAAAAGTCAATGGGTCAAATTGCACTTCTACAGTGGTTGATTCCTGCTTTGGGTTACCTTAATTGCTACAATGTGTTGGTTTTTCTAAAGCCCAAAAAAAGGCCCACAATGCAGTTTCCTAATGTGTTGGTTTTTATCAAACATAACAAACACTCAAATGAAAGTAAAAAGCCCAAAAGTTTAACTAGATAACTCAAATGCAAATAAAAAGCCCAAAACTTAAACTTACAAAATACAATGTTACCAAAAAATTATTAAGCACAATATAATAATATTAATAATAATAATAATAATAACAATAATAAAAAATAAAAAAAAAAAAAAAAAAAAAAAAAAAAAAAAAAAACCGCCCCCGTGGCAACGCACGGGCAAATCGGCTCATTTAGTACAAATGTCAAAGTTATGAGACAAGAATGACCCAGTTAGCAATAATATAACTGAAATTTAACTAATGTACATTGTGAACACACCAAGAAGTACCAGAATCATGATCACGCATACTTTTTGTATGAATAAAAAACACTAAGTTCTTTTATAGGTTTAATTCTAAGTTTGTGTGCACATCCAAGTGCAAATTGACAGATTAGAATCTCAGCATACATCCATCATACACCCAGATCCTTGCAAGGCCACACAGAAACTATAAACACGAATATGAACTGCTCACTCAAAAAAGCACTTAATTACGCAAGTGAAACGCTACATACAGTAGTTCAATAAAAAAATATATATATTTTTGGAGGCGGGGGCTACAGAAATGCTATGAGATACACTGAATCAATCAACTTTTGGCCTTTTATAAAGTTTCAAGTGGGTGTGGATCACTTAGGGCCCTCAAGCCCCATTATCATCGGCCATTACGGATAATGAAGTGTTGACTAAAGATGCTAACAGGTTAAAAGAGGGACAATGTTTCTGCAAGACAAGCGGCACAATGAATTCTTACAGAAATAAGAACAGCTTTAGTAGGTCTAAATTAAACCGTACCATCCTTTCTTTTGATTTTATGTTTCTGATGAGATATTGGAACTTTCCAGCTTATTGTAGTGTATGAAGTCCTTGTGAATACTGTGAGCTCCTATTGTCAGGCATCTGCAGTCAATTATTGACTAATACAGCATACAATCACAAAATAGATTTCATCACGGAGATGGTTTTCCATGACATGCTAACTATATAACAAATGGGATTCCGACTTTTATGATAACAATAAATCACATTTAAGAATAAAGGGACTATGGCATTTCCTAACGCAATTGATTTTCTGATTTTTACATTTACGCTTTCAAGTAGTAACAAGGCTCCAGTGTTTGAGTATAGTTAAATTGATTCTAATTATCTTATCACTTATGGTCAAATAATCAGTTTCAAAGTAGCTGCAACAAACTGTTTCTGAACATATCTATAAATAGATAATCACAATTTGTCAAACACTCAAACAAGAGTATCAAATTACCACATCATAAATAAGCCAACATTGTTGCGTCCCTTTTTATCTATTTCAGTTCCATATCTTATAATAAGTTTGAAAATTTAATGCCGCGCACACACCCGACAGTGTGTTGTAACCTAAATTGAAACCTTAAGTACCTATGCCTAGAGATTATGAACCATGATGTCTATGGGAATGTAAATAAATGATATCCAGTTCTGTAAATGCCTGCACACACCTTAAACTTATAGGTATATCACATTAACTTGCAAGCATATGGCACAACCAAACATATGAAAGACATGATTTTGTCACCAGAAGTAACTTCAGTTCAAAAACCGAATACACAACAAACACAACCACTATGGGAATGCTAGTCACACATAAAAGGAAATCGACAGCAAAATTTTACATGGTTTCGTCAAAAAGGGATAATGCCTAACTTACAAAGGCAAACTAGCTCAATCTTATTATCTACACTGGCACTCAATCTTATTACCCTTGGACGCCTTCACAATGTTGCAACATTTTCCGGGCGTACATCCTAAATTTAACCAAATGTGCAAAATAAGCATATCAATGCGTGAACTTTCTAATTTCAGGCAATAATCTAAATGATGAACCACATCACTAATTAAATCAGATACAGTAAAACATCACTTATCGTACATACATAAATACAACTTAACTTAGCTACATATCCCGGCAAAAGAAACCGAAAACGGACAAATGGAACAAACGGAACTCATCGAGTCACCACCGTCACACTGATCCACCTTTTCCTGTGGCGGCAAAACCCTCCCATCCGCAAACAACCCCCCTCCTCCTCCCCCACCACCACCACCATGACCACCACCACCACCACTAATCTCCCCCGCCATTTCACCGTCAAACACCGCCTCCTCACCAAACCTCCTCTCCACCTCCAAAAACTCCCCTAAAGAAGACGGCTTCAAATCCTCACCACTACACAACCACCACCACCTCCTTCTCCTCAGCCTCTTTCTCCCCCTCCACTCAGGCGCGTGGCCTCCGTTGCTTCTGCGGCGCGTGACACCACGCGCGGGAGTGGAACCGAGAGTGACGGTGGGAGTGACGTAGTGACGCGACGGTGCGCGGAAAGTGATGTTTGGGAAAGTGGTGGAGACGCCCATGAGAGTGCCGAGAGTGGTGCTGCGGTCGTGGAAGAAGGATCCGGTGGACTCGGTGTCGAGATCGGAAGAGGAGATTGATGAGATTGTTGGTGATGAGAGTGGCGGAAGCAATTCCAGCTCTGGGTTTAGCATTTTTTCTGTTTTGTTTATTGTTTATTGATTAGAGAATCACAGAGTTTTATATATGGTACCTTTTTAAAAAAATATATAAAAAAATGATCAGAGTATGGTCAGATTTTTGTTTATCGTTTTATATTGGATGGTTGGTGTCTTGAAGTGACGGGGTGTCCTTATGTCGCAAAGGATATTGTGACGTAGTTTTGATATTGGTTTTTGAAATTTATAAGGTTAAGGGTTTATATCAAGGTTATAAATAGCGTGAGGCGAGGTGTGACGTGACGATAAGGTCAAGTCTTAAGTTTTAGTGTGATGCGTGGCGGCATCGCGTTTTTAAGGCGTGAATTAAGGTGGCAAAAAATATTTATAAATTTATAGATTTATATTATATTTCATTAGTATATCATATTTCATATAAATAGAGTTTACAAAAAGTTGTTATACATAAGCAATAAAGTCAAGAAAATCTCTTTACATTTGTAATATTCTTCAAATACTATAAACCCCTAAACGCCAAATACCAGTAAACCTCAAATACGATGCCCAAATTTCAATTGCTAGTAAATCCCCTAAACGTCTCAAATACCAGTACACCTTATCGCGCCTTATCGCACCTCATCTCATGCCAAGCCTTAAGACGACATCTTGGTCTATTGCGTGGCGTGAAGGTGACGCCTCGCGCCTTTGCGACGCCAAGGCGCGCCTTTTAAAACACTTATATTATAAGCTGATAGTTGTAACTTATATTTTTATGAAATTATTTGGCTTAGTTATAACTGAAGCTTATTAATATAAAATTACATAAAAATACATTAAATTAAATTCAGACATATATTTTTTGCTTTTGCGTGATAATATATTATATTTTGAAAAGTATTTAAGTAATTTAATTATATATAAGCCCCTAAAAATGAGCTTGGGCTTATGGATGTTTATGACTTATTTCACTTATTGTTTTTCCCGTGATATTCATAGAACTAGTTTTACTACTAGATCTACTGTTCGTGATATTAGAGCGGATGATGGATGGGCTTAATTTAATTTCTGTCCCGAATCTTGTGAATTCTATGGAGGATTGGTTATTCTGGAGGACTAATGACGGGATTTATAAGCCATTTTCAGTTGCCATGGTTTGGGAGAGTATTAGGCCTCGTGGTTCTAGAGTGGATTGGTATCATTTGGTTTTGTTCTTTCATCGTATTTCGTGGCATGATTTTCACTTGTGGCTAGTCATGAAGCGAAGGTTAAAGACTTAGGGCATGTTGAGACAATGTGATGTTAGTAGCGATACTAACTAAAACCTGTTTCAATGCCCGTTATGCGGGTTGGAGCCGAACTCTCATGATTACCTTTTCTTTGATTGTCTATTTTCGTTTCAGGTTTGGAATACTTTGAAGGTTTTTGCAAGTTTACAGGCTATTCTATCCTCTTTGGATGCAATAGTTCAGTTCCTTATCCCTTTGTTGAAGTCCATGTCAGTTAGAAGTGTTGTTTTGAAGCTTCTGTTTGCTGCTGATGCTTATTTTATAGTATTAATTTCATATATCACCCTATTTTAATGATTAATTTCATATATACTAAAAGTGTAATTATTGAATGCATAATGTACAATGCTTTGGGTATATATAAAATTTCTAAATTTTATAATGGAGATATGAAATTGCCCATATTTTATATCGCGAGAAAGGAACACCAGGCTATTCAAGAAGCATATAAGATCCGAAGTTCAAGTTGTTGATATGGTCAAGTCTACGATTCGCCTCAAGCTTCTCTCGTGTAAATTCAAAAAGACGGCGAACGTGAAAGATCTTTTGCATGTTTGGAAGTTACCCTACTCACTTATGCATTCTTGATGTCGATTCTCCATTTTAAAGATTGGTTTCACAGTTGGTTATTTGTGGAGGGTTCGTATTCGTTGGCTGATGCTCTTGGCATTTCTGTTTGTTTGTTAGAGTTCCAATTGAGAGCTATACTTTTTTTCCTTCTCTAAGGTTTTTTCCAGTGTGTTTTTCTTAGGAAGGTTTTTTAAGAATGCAATCTCAGTTGATGCATCATTCTCATTCGAAGCGGCTTATGGATAGTTGTGGTGATTCATGTTTTCTGAAGTGGTTATTTCCTATTGGTGATCTAGTTATTGTATGTTCCTAGTTTTCTTTTCGCTTTGTGGCCTGTCACTAGCGAGTTAGTGGGTTGTTCAAGCGTTGCTTGAGGTTAATGTGGTACTTCTGTCACATTTCATTGTACTTATTTGGTTCTATGATTAATATATTTTACCAGGGTGAATCCTTAAAAAAAAAAAAAAAAAAAAAAAAAAAAAAAAAAAAAAAAAAAAAAAAAAACTCACACTTATTTTAAAAGTTTAATCCCCCATAAGCCGCTAAAGCCTCATACAAACACAGTCGTATAATAGTGACCATCAAGAGACCAACATCTCCACTGTTAAATTAGTTTTCTCTTTTCATGACCAACTTAATTTAACTAGGAGATCGAAAACACTATAAAAAACATACCCCACAAAAATACGTTAAATAAACACCCAAACACACAAACATCCCTCACACAAGTCAGTCGCATATGCGACCAATTCTCTCTTTTTCTCCTGCGACGCGTCTCAAGGTGGTCGGTGTAACAATGGTCGACGCGTCGACAATGGCGACCGACCGACTAGTCGACCACCCACTACACCCGGTCTTACGTTTAGATTTTTTGCATATCTTAAATAAGCATAATGTCATGAATTCATTATTGCTTGAAAGCGTGTTGAATCTAAAATTTCTGGTTACCAGTGTTGGTTTTATTAGAATACCTTCGAGGCTTTAATAATAAGTTGTAATACGACCATGAGTAGAGGACTCAGCAAAAGTATGGAGTTGATGCCACTCCCTTGATAACTCCAAAAACAGGACAAGAGCAGACGGAAGGCTGATCCTTATCCAGTTAAGTATAAATTAATAAGTAAGAAAAAAGTTAGCTTATAAACCTTTTCAAATTCAAATCTAAACAGACCTCAAACAAAATTATCTAATCATCGACACCACCAAAAGATAGGACATAAATACATTGGCAATGGCGAGCGACCGACCGACTGGTCGACCACCCACTACACCCGGTCTTACATTTAGATTGTTTGCATATCTTAAATAAGCATAATGTCATGAACTCATTATTGCTTGAAAGCGTGTTGAATCGAAAATTTCTGGTTACCAGTGTTGGTTTTATTAGAATACCTTCAAGGCTTTAAAATAAGTTGTAATACGACCTTGAGTAGAGGACTCGACATAAGTATGGAGTTGATGCCACTCCCTTGATAACTCCAAAACAAGACGGGAGCTGACGGAAGGCTGATCCTTATCTAGTTAAGTATAAATTAATAAGTAATAAAAAAGTTAGCTTATAAACCGAAAAAAGTTGGCTTATAAACCTTTTCAAATTCAAATTTAATCAGACCTCAAACAAAATTATCTAATCGACACCACCAAAAGATAGGACATAAGTACATTGGCTCGTTTAGATGTACTATTTTGAGATAACATAGATTACTCGGCGACTCACGAGCTATTCGAGATTGATTCGTAAGATACTCATAATTGACTCGAGTTGAACATGCTGACCTCGAGCTTTATGACGTTTATTTATTAAGCTCGACCTGTGTAACAGACATTTGCATTTCATTTTTGTATGCCGTGGAGATATGTGACACAGTCGCATTTCATTTTCGTTTCTTAACTAACCAACAATTTCATAAAGAATGGAGTGCACGCTTAAAATTGATAACATGCTCCTGTGTATGTCCGCAAATAACAAACTGCATTCACGTTCCTGATATCTTTAAAAAAATGTCATGTTCTTGTATAATATCATCCTCTTTGTTAAGCATTAGAATTTTCATGTCAGATTTACATATCAGCCTAGTTAAAGTCATCCTTAAAATCTAATCAAATAATTTACTATATCTTTAAAGTAATCTCTTGATCCTGTAATCAAATTTACCCAACGCGCATTGCCTTTCATTCTATCACCTCCACAGTTTACCTTGATTTATAAGATTTTTGGTGTACCTAGGTCAAGGAAACATACAAGACTCTTGAAACATCCAAACCATTTAGACCCTCAGACAATACTCACATCCTAGAACAGAATCAAGATGCACTGAATAATCACCTAATACGGCCAAGCATCCAAAATATTATAAAACCTTTGGAAGGCACTAAAGCCTCCAAAAGGTGCTAAACCTCCAATAGTCAACTGAAAGGCAGTAAAACCTACGGATATGATTATGCAGAGACCAGAAGCATGAGCAACCGACTTAGACATCCAAAATATGAATAAACCTCCTGGACTCCCAAAGGGCTCACTAGAGGTAAAACACCAAGCCCCAATGCATATTTCTGGGACATTGAATAAGGTTTTAGTACCTAACGAGCTTCAGGATGATGATCTAATCCATAATATCCTTATGAATCCCAAATAATGAATTCAAGAAGAAACATACAGCATATATACAAAGGAAGCGTTACCTGGATAAACAGAAGGTTGTAATGACATGGAATGAATGTCGCCTGATCATGACTACAGTTATTTTTGTACTGTTGAATGTTTATCGACCATACTATCACGACACAGCCACCCGATTTGCCCAAACATACACCATATGTGCCTAATGCAGCCTCATTGGTTGCATTACCATTTTAAAAAATAATATGCTACACTCAACCTCTTTCTAGAAGAAATATACCCCATAAATGAGCGTCATCTTTAAGAAATAGCATATTGATATCATTACGACATTTACCTTATGAATAGCAGCTAAGAATTACAAAAGTAGCAATGTACGAAGACCTATTAATTTTAACATCTCAACCTTAGTCACATTTGTACTTTAAAACTAATTCATCTAAGCCATAAGACAATAACCTGCAATAATGCACTGCCACAATAATGTAAATAAGGTGTGAAAAACTTTCATAGGCCTAGAGCTGCATGATTAATGCTCAGTAGTTACATCTTAATCTTAATTTATAATAATAGTATTGTTATTATGCTCAGTATTAGTCCAACTAATTCCATTTAATCTAAATTTGCCTACCAATTCGTATACTTAAATCAATCAAAACACTATTCTATAAAAAGTATACATACAAAGTACCCTGTAGGTGTAGTACAAAAAACGACTGATTTACATATTAAGTTAAATATTAACACCAAATGTTACGTATTATCAGTATAAGTACAAGTTCTAGAAAGGATATATAATTATATAAACAACCTAATCTATAAAAATGGACTTCCATCACCATTTTCAAGTCAGGACATCAGAAAATCTTGAAACAAGACAAAAATATAAATTAAGAAAATTTCTTAAGATCAAATTTCTTTGAACTACATCCTATCCATGGCCATGATATCATTGATCTTGTCTTTATGTGGTTTACATAAGTGATAAGTGTCGGCATCATGACCAAACTAACAGCGCAAATGTCGGCCAAAACAGTAATCAGCAGCCAGTCATTAATGGCATCAAGGAGACACCAAATTAACAATAATGAACTAGCCAGTATTAAATAGACACCATGTTACCCAGCATTCATATCACCAGCAGACTTTGAACACAATAATACATGAAACAAGCACTATACAAAATTTCACTAAAAAAGTCTAACTAATGTTGTTATCAAGCATTAAAAGAAAGTTTAGTTGCTGTGAATAAACAAAAACACAATATTGCTGAGTGAATAATTTACTTCAACCATTCGGTCTGCTACGTCCTAGACAATCAGCATCATAGTTGGCTTAAAATTTGCCACCTGAAATGAAAAAAGATGGTACTCTGCTCATTCCAAAATCCAATTAGAAAAGAAAAAATTATAACTACCATTATGCATATCACAGCTTCTTGTAAAGGGGTAAAAAGACAACCTATAAGTTTTAATCTTCATAGATTTGATCAAGAAAAATTTTGTTTTATAGTTTCGATATCTTATACTACCTATTTTACCTATATATCTCATAATTATCACAATTCCAAATTCATTCTTGGGTTAAATCATTAGGAATCAAACACAAAACAAGTGCTTGGATGTACATTTTTAAAGCACTGATTGTAATTTTTTGAATCTAAATAGTCAGAAAACTGTCCATTTAAAGTTAGATATTAAACTACCTACAATTATTTTTGTTATAATAACTTTCAACATGTTTCCCCAAATCTGATTATCTAGGCTTAAGAAAACAATACACAGATAATTATCTGATTATGTTGGCCTAGGAAATCAAAATATCGATCTTCATTCTCTCATTCAGATTTAACTTCATATAATACGATCTGTGGTAATTTATGATCTGAAATGCTGAATTAGTATCTTATAACAGAACTCCCATGCAATCAGATGATCAGAAGTCAGGGTAATTCAGATTTATTTGGATACACCATTTTCCTACATTCTTTATTTTTCATTATTCAAATTGCACGCCGCAATTTCTTCATATAGCAAGTCAATATGTCAAGATAATAACTATTGGATATGGCACAAAAAGCATCTACGTCGATACACTAAGGAAACTTTGGTCGTATGATCTTACAATTAGTTATCTTTAACTCGAAGAAGTATATACCTGACCTTTTAAACACCTAAAAACAAAGATGAGCATCAGAAATGTGTTGTTACCCCAGAATCACTAAGGTATATGTATTAGAAAGTGCACGAGAGAGTGTTGAGTGTTAAAGACTAGACCTAAAATTTAGCATAAAACATGTTTACTATGCCAATGATAATGTGTTCTAAATCATACATCATTTACTTAAACAGCTGGTTTGAATTTTCAAATCATTCTGGTGCGATGACAACAGTCAACAGATGCTATCTGGAAGTATAAAGCAGTTTCGGAATAAGCGAAATTACCTAATTAATCCACTGGCAAGAAGTCGTCTGTTGCGAGTTTAACATGCTATCATGAGTCATGACCGGTGAATGTTGGAGATGGCTGTAGCAATACTTTTACAATCTAGTTCCATTGTCTTCATCCAGTTCTCAAAGTCTCCTATTTCCTGCGCAAGCAAATAGAATTGAAGCAAAAATTGAAACCGTGGTTGTGTGTTGCGAGTTTAACATGCTATCATAAGGAAACCGTTTTGCTTGTAACATCGCTTCGATGTCAATCAATCATGGGCAATTGTTCAACACTTATCGGTATAAAAGCATTATATCTTCAAATTTTGGTTTTGTTATACTGTTCATATAGTTTAATAGTGATTGACATACAGTTATTATATAGGGCCGGATATGAAGCCAACTTGCTAAGCATTTTATGAACAATCATGGTGCACAAAATATGCCTACTTAATCTGTAGAGGTATCCGTACCTTTAAATAAACCAATAAAGCTAGATATTAACTCATCATTGGAAAACTAGTCCAACTCTGTATTCTGCTATAACAATTGACCATGTAGATCTCTATACCTCAGTTATTAATTTGTTCAATCATGATCAACGTAAAAGTGTAATCAAGGATAAGATTAAACTCTTGACCATACTGTATTTCAGAAAAGCTTTAGAACAGGACCAATCTCTTTTATCACGGTTCAACATCAAACCTTAAATACAAATCATTAAAAAATTAGCTTCCAATTTAGAAAATAACTATGTCATAAAGATCAAAGCACGCTTGATTTGACAAATTTCCATGGATATAATCTATTGGTCTTCAAGGTCTGGAGAAACTAGCATATGCATAGCTACTCTCAACTACAAAGTGCAAGTTCCTTTTGAACCTCGGAACTCCTCAATTCACAATTATCCCTAAGAAAAAAACTGATTCTTGAAACTCTCTCTATTAAAAAATAATAATAAATAAATAAAATAAAATAAAAAAATCATCAATATGGCAAAATATAGAGTATGTTTGGCGCACAACTCTTAAGAGCCATTGAGAGTTTTAGCTTTTGTATCATTACAGAAAAATATCTTTGATTTTGGAAAAATAAGGTGGTGAGAATATATACAAATTACCCTTTTACCCATAGTTAACTTTGTATACCGTTTTAATCATTTATTGTTGTACATATATTTCATTTTAAACTTTTGGACTACAACAACATCTACCTCTTCTAACCACTTCAACACAGCAAACGAATACAATTCACAATTCCAACTAAGCTCAACTCACAACTCACAACTTGGCTACAACTAAAGCTCTGTTTGGCAACGCACTTTTGGAGCTCTAACTTCTATATTATAAGCTCCTATTATATAAACACTTGCTTAGGTTGAAAAGACCGTAACTTATCTTTGTAATAGCTCCTAAACCAAAAACAACGTAAAATATGTTTTAGAAATAGACCGGACCTTTTGATGTATGAAATTACCCAATCACTCTTTAATTAATTATCTTTCTTATCTAGGCTTTCATTTATGTGCCATTTCAAACTATAACTACTTTTTCGGTTTTTCCAAACATACAGTTACACATATTTCTAGTGCTGAAGTTACCACTTTGTTTAAGTCTTCATATATCCACATTTTTTAATAAATTTATTACCAAAATCAACACTTACAATTAGAATAACCAAAATCGACATTAATTCTTCTCATTATCAAAAGCTACACTATGCGCAGGTGTGAAAACTTATCTGCGCATACAGGTTGGATGAAATTTATTTTAAATAAAAAGTAAGGAAAGAATATAGGTTGGATTATTGCCAACCATTCTTTGAAAGTTTTGTAACTACTCTTGTTTTGCAGAAGAACGTTACTACGACGGCCACCATTAACAATGCATACCGAAAACTTCCCTTGAGAAAAACTCATAGTTTCTATTATTATTATTTTTTTTTTTTTTACTCTCTTTGGAATTTTTAGTGTGATCATGTCTCATTTTATACAATTTTTGAACGATCCATTAAAGTACAATTGTGATAAATGAAAATCAGAAAAGTAGATTTTTTAGATAAAAATTGTAGAATTCGGATTGCAACTTAACTAAAATAATAATAATAGCATTGTGGAGATGCGCAAAGGAAGGGGATGTGCAAGACTTTTTGCTTGCAGTTATTTATGTGTCACTATATCAACCATTCAGAAGTGTAAGCGCAAAGTATGAGGATGCGCAAAGGAGGGGGATGCACAAGTTAATTTGCGTGCACATATGACGTGTCACTTTGTAGGGATGCGCAAAGAAGGGGGTGCACAAGACGTTTTGCTTGCACTTGTCTACGTGTCACTATATCAATCATTCAGAGTGGATGCAAAGTAAGGGATGCATTTTGGTAAGAGACTATCAGAAAGTCGTTTTTGGTAACATAGAAATCAAATGGTCGAGTATAGAAATTTCCTCTTTTTTAATTTCTATAAAACTCATACCACACAAACTTAGGGGGTGTTTGTTTTAAGCTTATTTTTTGGCTTATGAGCTTATGCGTTTTCGCCTTATGCTATTTCTTCCATCTTATATAAGCTCACAAATTTCAAAATAAGCCGAAAACTGAGCTTACGAAACATAAACTTAATAACCAACCAATTAAAATAAAAAATGGCAATACCTTAACAGCACTATTAATGGCATGAGTCGAAACGAGCCACTGATCGATATTCTTCCCAAATCGCAAAACCGTACTCTTTAACGCCCTAATTTCAACTTCAATTCGTTTCTCATTAATATAACACTCCTCCACACCTCCATTAACCGCCTCAACTAACAAATCAGATACTTTATATGCACTTTTCACAGCTTCTTTCTTATATTTATCTGTTCAAATTACAAAAACTAATTTATCAATTTCCCCAATTTTTATAAAAAAATAAATGAAATGAATTAGAGTTATTTGTTATTACCTGTTTGTTCTCGGAGTTTGAGTGAAGTGGTTTGGTGATCGGTGATTAGACGTAAGAGGGAGGATTCTAGAGTTTCTGATTGTACGCGCCCACGCGCCGGCGGTTGTGGTTGTCGTTGTGAAGTCATTTTTTGAAACTGAATGTTGTTTGGATGTGTTGTAGTTATTCGATAGATTTTTATAAAGGACCTTGATTTCTGTTATGTTTAAGATTGTATCCCCAAATTTGACAAGTTTTAAAAGTTTGTAGTACATAGTGTTTTAATTTATCTACTTTTTTCACACAAATATTTCTGACTATTTGGTCGGCTAATCTATTGAGTTTAAGTTCATCATAACACGCTCAAACAGAATAAACTGATCCTTTTTTTTTCTTTTTATATATCAATACTGGTGTGACCTTTTCGATATTGTTTGCAGGAAACATGAATTAAACTTGAGATATCTCATGTTTTAGTCACAGGTATTCTGGTAATGAGTGTTTAGATTACATACTTAGATGAGAGATAAAATTTTCCATTGCTATCTTATGGCCTAAATCTTTTTTTTTTCTGTAATATAAATTTAAATCTTTTGTTTTATTAATGACATATGGGTTAAGACGTTGCGAAATATTTTTAGGTTGCTTAATAAATGATATGAAACTTGACTCTAGTAGGAGGTTAAAAAAAACTTTAAATTTTATGAAACTTGACTCTAGTAAGGGGGTCATTTAAGCCCGGAATTGAATTTATTTGATCAAATATTGCCCTAAATTGTTCCTTTTGTGATTTTAGGTACTTTGAGAGCGAATTCTGGAAAAGAAAGTATTTTGGACGTTTTTGGAGCATAAAAGTGAAGAAAACGGCAAAGACTTAATTTTCCATGCTGAGAACAGTACCTGACGGCATCAAGAAGGAAATTGTGACGGCGTCAGGGGTAAAATCCATGACGACCCAGAGAAAACCTGAAGGCGTCAAGAGAAGGGCGTCAAGAGTTAATATGATGACGGCCTGCAAAAGGAGTACACGTGACGGCGTCAAACCCAGATCTAGGCTGTCCGAGAATTTATTTGGCGGCGAGATGACGGCGTCAGACATTTGCTCTTGACGCCGTCACCTCACAAAATCTATATATACTTTTCTATTTTTCATTCATTAAGAGAGGAACTTGTGTGGAGAATACTAGGGTCGAACCTAATAAACCCTAGGTCGTTTGTAACAGTATTTTCAAGGGTTTTCACCCCTTGAAACCTTTCATGTTCAATTAAGATAAGTCCTTTTTCAATTCATTCAATATGTCTATGTGTTGTTTGAATATATCTTATGCTTGTCTTGATTTTAACATGCTAGGCTAGATCTATCATGTGTTTGCTTAAATGTAATGAAACCTAGATGTTGATTATAGGTTGATTGCTTGTTTATAGTTGTAATGGATGAATGATTTCAATGTTAGGCTTAAGAAAACTGGCAGATCTCCATTGTGTAACATGCTTGAACGTCTTAAGAAACATGAACCGGTGTGTACTAGGTTTTAATGGTTGTATTTAATGCATGAGCAAATTCTAGTGATCCCATGTTAGGAGCTTCTTAGCCGGCTCGACATAGGAGTGAAGTAGGCGCTTATAGGATTGGGGAAGTAAGTACGCCACCCCATGAATGGTATTAAGGAATACAATCCGTCATCCACGCAACTGTAACAAGTAATTAACCTGTAAAAGATATCTAGGGAGTAGTGAAATCTAAGTAAACACAATTCTCCCATATATTGCTCACACCTCTAGTTAATTTAGTTTATTTTTATTTTTAGTATTTTATTTTGATTGCATCTTAGTAATTGGGTTAGTTGACTAGCAACTAATTCCACCCAACTCCTTCAAAACCGACATTTTTACCTGCTTTTCATAAAATATAAAAATACAAAAAGAATCATCCCTCATCTCTAGACCTATTCTTTAGGTTTTCTAATCCTAGCGACACTATTCCTAGCTGAACGATCAATCCCCCGGTACTTGTCACTATAATATACTACAACGATCATGTACACTGCCTGGTGGGGGTTGTAAGCTTCTCGAGATCCCTCGAGATGTAAAGCCTGGTGCAATCCCTATGCATCAAGTTTTTGGCGCCGCAGCCCGGGGAATAGTTATTGTCTAGGTTAGGATTTCTTTTTATTAGGTCTACTTGCTAGATTCCTTTCTAGTAAGATTTTATTTTTATTTTTAGGTTTTCTTCAGTCTATCTTTTCTTTGTGTCTTTGTTTGTAAAAACCTTTCCATTGACTATTCTGTTAGCCATTATGGAGAACGCGAATCCACCATACTACCAACCACGAAATTCACCCACTCCAAATGACATCTTGATGTTTAAACAACATGAGGATGAACCTATCTATGATGCATGGGCTCGTTTTAAATATTTACTCCGAAAAGTCCCTCATCATAATTTCGATCTGTGGTCCCAAATTGAAATATTTTACCATCGTGTCGACCACTATACCAAAATGGACATTGACCATCCCGCAGATGGGGACCTTTGGGGATTAAGTGTTGATGAAGCATGGGAAACCATAGAGAATTGTGCCATACTTGCCAAAAAAATGGACAACCCAACAAACGTTGTTACGGATCAATTGATAGCAGGTTTAAGGGAACAAGCAAGAAGATTGTTTGGGGATAAACCTATAGATGAGATAACTGGGTGCACGGGGTGGTTTGATTTCACTACAATACAAGCTAAGCACATTGGTAATCTTGATAAGATGGAGGATAGAGTTGAAAATTTAAGCCCACCAAGTACCCCACAAGTCCTACCATCATTTGAAGCATACACACCGCCCGTGACTTATTCAGATGAAGTAGATGAGACTTTAGGAATCCCAATTGAGGTAGAACCTTTGAACCAAACACAACTAGAGGATATAGATTTGAATACTTATAATAATAACCTTACTCTTAGTTCTAGGGAAGTTCCTAGTTTTGAAGAACCGGAGCCTCAACCAAAACCGTTACCTAATCTTCCATCCTTGGATGAAAATTTAGGAATTGAAATAGGTCCCGATCCACCCATCAAACCATATAGTCCGGGTATTCTTAGGATAAAGGTAGTGGACTCTAAGCCTTGTAGAGAGGAAACCAATATAGGAGTGGAAAATGACCTTACATGCTTACATCACCCATTTATGACTGATCACAAGAAACATAATGGGTTTAAACCGGGTTTATTAGGTCAAGATGGATCCCCAACTAGTAGTCTCTTGAAGTTGATAGAAAATGATCCCTTTCTAGGAGAAAATCTTAATCCACCCATTAACCCGATTGAATTAGGTAAGGCTATGATGATAGGAGCACACCCCTTTGAGCATATAATTCATCCACCACTCTTTTCTCACGTGGCATACTTCCACCCTAAGGGTGTGTATCGCTACTTCCACCCGCACTTAATCCTAAGTGTAGGGAAAACCTCGCTTCTTTCCGTTAAATAAGGGTAGATTCAGGCTCGTGACTCGAACAAAAACAAGCGCTTCTTGGGAGGCAACCCAAGCCCGTTTTACTTGTGTGATTTTTATTTTGTTTGATCGTTATTTGTTTCCGTATGCATGTTTTATGTTTATTGTTGGTAGATCATGTTTCAAACTAAAATGGTGAAAATACTTCATTTTGTCGTTTGGCTTAGTCTTAACTTCATCCAAAGGTATTTCGCAAAAGATAAGTGTAAGGGGAAACCCCAAATATGTTTTTAAGAAACAAACTCGATCATGATTCTCCACAATATTAAGTGAACATGTATATTCGTATTTGTTAGAGTCAAATGCTTGTATCGAGTCATAATGATGTTTTGCAGGATTTTCCAGGAAGTAGGACAAAGTTTTTTTTTCCAGAAACTTAACATAAGAATTTCTGCAGGTCACTTCTGACGGCGTCATGAGTTTACTCTTGACGGCGTCACGTGTAAAATTCTGGAAATTTTACCAGTTTTGTTTTTCTAACAGGAGTCTTAAAGTTTTTGTGGAATCTTTAGATTTATAATCTCCAGGAAATCTGCAAACATCATTCCACAAGCATTATATCTTATTTTGTTTTCTAGGATTTGTTAGCATATAAAGATTGCCGCCGATTTTACGCGAGGTTGCCTTGTCTGTTTTCTCAGGTTTTACAAGTTATGTATGACAAGAAGATGATTTATATTCTGGAAGGGAAGCTTTGATTGTTCATTTTCTTGGAGGAAGATCTAACCTGGCCACCTTATTATCTAAACCGAGCGAATCAGGGGAGTATTTGATTTCATTCGTTTTACTTATTTCACTTTTACATTCTTTACTTGAATATTGGGGACAATGTACATCCTAAGTGTAAGGGGAGGGTAAAATGATGATACCTTACCGAGCGAATCAGGGGAGTATTTGATTTCATTCGTTTTACTTATTTCACTTTTACATTCTTTACTACATGATAAGAGGCATTAGGATCACCCTTGTGTTAAACCCGTATCATAATTACTTGACAATTTAAGTCATATTACTTGGCTAGTTAAGTCAATTAATTTTTCCCACACCTTAGCGTTGTACTCATTTTTAGTACACGAAACCCCTAGTATACCCCTCCGAGCCTATCTTTTCGTTTCTAACTTTAAGCATCTTACTTAAAGGAAGAATTTGTTACACCCCACTTAAATGTACACCCAAATCGCCTTAGCCTTCCGTGTATGCACTTATCTTTAGTGCATTATTGTTATTTGTTTAAACCCTAAGTTAATTATCTAATTGATTACATGGTTGCTAAGTCGAGTCATATCCTTGTATATATTGTTTTAGGACGATTGGGACTCATGGGTAAAGTACTTATTTTATGGAGTAATGGGGAAGAACATCATATATTACCCCCGTATGTGCGTTAATCTTAAAAGTACTCCAAGTGTTTTGATTATTTTAATTCGAGTCATTAGATTAGTTTATTGTAAAGTATGTAAAGATTCAAGTGTAAGGGGAATTTCCATTCCCTATGATGTATTATTTTGGATGGTAGGGTAAGAGTGTATGCAAAAAAAAAAAAAAAAAAAAAAAAAAAAAAAAAAAAACGGACTACCATCCCTTTTCATTCTATGTTCATTTTATGTTTTTGTTATTTTTGATTTATTAGCTTAAGTCGAGTCTAGTCTTGGCTTAGCAACGCCATATTGTACATGTAATTAACCAAGATTGTTAACTTGCCACCAGTAAAGACTGCATATATCCAACAAAACCGTGTATTCCATATCCCTACATCTAACGTTACAACCCTTTAAAAGACCTCTTTGATAGTTTATCCTAGGTGCTTACGCCATGTGGTGGAGGTTTGATCCTTTCCCAAGCCTATGGTAATCTATTTTGCTATGACAGGTAGTGAGAGATGTTTTCCATTTCCATATTGTGATATATACTTTATTACACCCGAGAGATGTGAGTATCTAAACACTATTTGTGGGGTGCTAGTGTATGACCTCCGTGCTTGTCTTTGGTCTTTAGTGAAAAGATTAATTGTTGTAATTACTTTTATATTAGTGTTAAATGACCCCTAACTTGTACTTTGACTAGAATAAAAGCGCATTTGCTTGAGGACAAGCAAATCTCAAGTGTAAGGGTATATGATGAGGCAAAAAATGAACCATTTTTAAGGGGGTCATTTAAGCCCGGAATTGAATTTATTTGATCAAATATTGCCCTAAATCGTTCCTTTTGTGATTTTAGGTACTTTGGGAGTGAATTCTGGAAAAGGAAGAATTTTGGACGTTTTTGGAGCATAAAAGTGAAGAAAACGGCAAAGACTTAATTTTCCATGCTGAGAACAGTACGTGACGACGTCAAGAAGGAAATTGTGACTGCGTCAAGGGTAAAATCCATGACGACCCAGAGAAAACCTGAAGGCGTCAAGAGAAGGGCGTCAAGAGTTAATATGATGACGGCCTGCAAAAGGAGTACACGTGACGGCGTCAAACCCAGATCTAGGCAGTCCGAGAATTTATTTGGCGGCGAGATGACGGCGTCAGACATTTGCTCTTGACGCCGTCACCTCACAAAATCTATATATACTTTTCTATTTTCATTCATTAGGAGAGGAACTTGTGTGGAGAATACTAGGGTCGAACCTAATAAACCCTAGGTCGTTTGTAACAGTATTTTCAAGGGTTTTCACCCCTTGAAACCTTTCATGTTCAATTAAGATAAGTCCTCTTTCAATTCATTCAATATGTCTATGTGTTGTTTGAATATATCTTATGCTTGTCTTGATTTTAACATGCTAGGTTAGATCTATCATGTGTTTGCTTAGATGTAATTAAACCTAGATGTTGATTATAGGTTGATTGCTTGTTTACAGTTGTAATGGATGAATGATTTCAATGTTAGGCTTAAGAAAACTGGCAGATCTCCAATGTGTAACATGCTTGAACGTCTTAAGAAACATGAACCGATGTGTACTAGGTTTTAATGGTTGTATTTAATGCATGAGCAAATTCTAGTGATCCCATGTTAGGAGCTTCTTAGCCAGCTCGACATAGGAGTGAAGTAGGCGCTTATAGGATTGGGGAAGTAAGTACGCCACCCCATGAATGGTATTAAGGAATACAATCCGTCATCCACGCAACTGTAACAAGTAATTAACCTGTAAAAGATATCTAGGGAGTAGTGAAATCTAAGTAAACACAATTCTCCCATATATTGCTCACACCTCTAGTTAATTTAGTTTACTTTTATTTTTAGTATTTTATTTTGATTGCATCTTAGTAATTGGGTTAGTTGACTAGCAACTAATTCCGCCCAACTCCTTCAAAACCGACATTTTTACCTGCTTTTCATAAAATATAAAAATACAAAAAGAATCATCCCTCATCTCTAGACCTAGTCTTTAGGTTTTCTAATCCTAGCGACACTATTCCTAGCTGAACGATCAATCCCCCGGTACTTGTCACTATACTATACTACAACGATCAGGTACACTGCCTGGTGGGGGTTGTAAGTTTCTCGAGATCCCTCTAGAGGTAAAGCCTGGTGCAATCCCTACGCATCATCGGTACATGATCTGCAACAAACCTAGAGGCATCATTGCTGGTAATTATTATTTTGATGGAGATCCCAAATGAACTTTTGCATAGTAGATGCTACAAACAAAACCAATTTAGTTATCAAGTATTATATACGAGGGGATGCATTGGAAAATAAAAAATAAGAACATCAACACAGAGAAGTGTGGGTTCACAAAACATAGATTAGACAAAAAAAATTGATCTATATTATGCTTACAGCATCCAAAAGATACAAGTAAGCTCCTCTATCCATGTATGCAAAGTTGGTTTTGAGTCAATTCTGGTTCTTCTTTGCTTAAATGTAGATTGATTAATCGGCAAGGTTTGACTATTTACAGATATGCTTTCCAAAATTATATCAAGATTTATACTGAAAGTATGTATTAACATATTTATGATGTAACACCCCCAAATTTTGGTACAGCGGAAGACTCAACAAGCTTTCGGGGTGCTACGGGGATTGGTATCCAACACAAGACATAAAAGAACGAGATAAAGTAAACATAAGAAAAACACAACCAAAACGGGTTTTAAAGTCTACATTTATCCCAAGAATTATCCAAAGTAAGGCCCAAAAGAAATAAACATAGGTCCACAATAGTTTATCAGAGTTTTAGAAAAATAGATCCATAACCGGTGCCATTTCCAAGCCTCCAATCCAAGCATCCATAGAGCATCACTTAATTTCCTGAGAAAACGTGCTAAAAGTCAGCTTTCGCTGGTGAGATCATAGGTTTAAGTTCATACTCAATATAGTGGACATATATGCAAAACGCTTGCTAGCTAGACTAAAGGATTCACTAAAAACCTGCGGATACCCTCCGCTCCAACATAACACACGGATACCCTCCGCTCTAACATAGATATTCGGGTAACCCCCGCAATATCATAAATACTCGGATAACCTCCGAAGTATTAATAACCTATAGGTGCACACTACAGTATCTAAATAAGCCAACCTTTAATAGTACACACGAAACTATGTGACTAAAGTTGACAATCCACCAATAACCAAATAAGCCAACCTTGAATAGTACACACAAAAATATGTGACTAAAGCTGACAATTCACCAATAACCAAATAAGCCAACCTTGAATAGTACACACAAAAATATGTGACTAAAGCTGACAATACATCCTAGTCCATACGCATAGCAAGTTTAAGAAAGAATATAGAAGCGATAATAGTCCACATAAAATAATTTGCACGTTTCTCACCCCAAGTATTGAAAACATAGTTCAAGAGTAAAAGTGGGGCTATGACTCACCTCAAGTCCAGAAATCAGCAATAAGAAATCGATAGAAGTAAGATGTATAGTAACTCAAAAGACGGCAACTACGGACTCGGCACGACCTAACAATATCAACTCGCTCAGAAATCATTTCCTCAAAATCAAATATTCCCAAACCCGAACGTATTCCATTTTACTTCCGAAACTCCATTTCTCGTATAAATCTCGTATTAGTTTGGAGTTTGGCGTTTGGTATCCATACGGGTGGTGGGTCAACACAACTCAAACCAAGAAGCCACAACAAAAAGAATAATAAAACAATCTATAGGTATAATATTAGCCCAATATATTAATTAAATAACGATCGAAGTTTATCAAATCCGTCGATTTGTTAATCCTCCATATTTATTTACTTAATATACCATTCTAAGATTATACCCGAATCCTAGGTCACACATTGCACATAAAGTACTATATGATATATATCAAAGTTTAATAAATTCTCTAATTATGCCGTTAAGCTACCAAATTCGTCAATTTGACATCTTCACGAGATACTTAGTAATTTATTACTCTCGTACACATACCACAACCTATGGGCGTCGTAGGATACGATGCCCATTAATATACTCAATTTAAACAACTAAATAGCTCTTATTTAACCCGTCGATTAGATAAGTTACGTAGTTATCGAAAGTGAGTGTATTAATTGTCATATATCCGTGACAACACGAACGTCACAAATAATAATCCACTTGGACTCAAGTGACCACGACCCCGTATAACTCGATAGTTTCCTTTATTTATTTAAAAGAAATTATTTTATTTAATATTTATTTAACGTCAAGATTTCATCGTTATTTATAGTCGTTTAATTATAATAACGCTCCCGACATTTATTACACCACTTTCATAGTATAATATTTATCGTTACGTTATTGTTATAATATTACTCGTGATCGTTTTACTATTAATATACGCATTTATATATTTATATATACGTTATTCACGTCTATATATTTATATAAACGTTTATATTACCAATAATATTATTACGAGTTTTATTATTTGCGTTTAATTATAAATATTCATCGAGTCATACGAAATGGTCACATGTCCGAGTCATCACTCTCGGCTCATTGTCCAAGTCCAAGATAAAAAATATAACCAAGTCAAAATCAAGTAATCAATCTTCGTCCAACAGTTCCCAAAACACGTGCTACAACAATAGGGTCCGACTACGGCACCCGTCTAACCTATCTCCGTCATTCTAGTTGACCGTCTCACAATCGGTCCCCATTTCAAATTCGTCAACACAACATCAACAATAATATAAGTCCATTTCCGAGACCACGAGGGTCTCGGCCTCTTCTCCTCTCGGCCAGCAACAAGAGCAACAACAACAGTGAACAACAACAACATTAAAAACAACAACAACAATAGCAGCTAATGCTAATAATAAACAAGAAAAACATCAAGTATATAGATGTGTTCCGGGTCGATTTTACCAAGTCAACCCGTGCCGAGAGACCCACTTGGGTCTCGGCTACACCACGAGTCAAGATGACTCAAACCCAAGACCACTTTGGTCTCGGCTTAGGCTCATCCGAGCACACTAAAAACAGCAAAACGGACCCCTTTGGGTCACGGCCATACAAGCACAACAACAAGCATCGAGACCCAATCAAAATCAACCCAAAAATCCAACTCCATAATCCAACACCCTCGATAACATCTCAATCCGAGTCTAAGAATCCACATACTACAAGGACTCAAACAAAACAAATATATCAAGTAACCATAAGGAGGATGAAAACGAGCCAAGCCGTAGGCATAGGCTCACGGTTCCAACTCGACATCCCCAAGAAACATCCAACCCGGATACCAAACTCGTTAAAAATCATCTTTTATTCATAAACCCATATATATTTTTCGTTATTCATCAAAACCCAACCAGAAAAGTAATAACTCACGACCTCCTGGTCACGTTTTTAGAAAAATCCGAGTCATAAACCTCTTGTGACTCACCTTACCTTCGATTTCACAAGAAAAGAACACGAAATCTTCCAATAAACCAGTAAATTAGAGCGTGCACCGGTGGATCTAAAAGATCTAGTGATAAGGATTATTTTTATGGTGGTGGTGTGGTCGTAGTGGTGGCGGTGGAGCAGCAGTAGGGCGGCAGCTGCTTATGGTGGCTAGGGTTTGTAAGAGAAAGAGGTGAGGGAGATGAGATGAGAGAGAGTGGTAGAGGTGTGTTATGGTTGTGTTTTTGTTTGCACCAGGAAGAACCACAAGGACGTTTTTGTAGTTCACTCTTTTAAAAGAAAAGTTTTCTTTTCTTTCTTTTTCTCAAACAATAATACTAATAATAATAATAATAATAATAATAATAATAACAATAATAATAATAATAATAGTAATAATAACAAAAGTGTTATTATATTTAGGGTAAGGTGACTAGGTGTAAAATACAAAACCCGTAACTTTATAAAATACTCCAACTCTTACTCGGACCGAGCTCGTTCCCAAAGTATCACAATACGTTCAATAAATAAATATATATATAGTCGAATCCGTAGACTCAAGACATAAAATTTTAGTTAGGTTATTCTAGTGCCAGAGTCAACGTAGTGCCAATAAAATCTCGAAATAATTTCTCATCACATCGATAATCCAATTTGATTCCATAAAAATTTTAAATATAATCAACCACAACATTGGTTTTTATAAGTTCGTTACGAATAAAATTCCAAATATAAATTTATAAACGAACTTTAATGTAATGCGGGTTTTCAAAATAACTCCCTAATTTGCCAGTTGTCACATCCTCCCAGCCTCAGAAGAAACCCGTCCCGGGTTTCCCTCGGAACAATCCATCTACGAAGTGAAAAGCTTCGGATATCTCTTTCGGAACTCGTCCTCACGTTCCCACGTAAATTCCGGTCCATGTCGGGAATTCCAACGAACCTTGACGAGTGGAATGCGACTTCGCTTGAGTCGCTTAATCTCATGATCCAAAATCTCAATCGGCTCTTCCACAAAGTTCAATTTCTCCTCAACACGAATATCTTTCATCGGTATAACCGGCATCTCATCAGAAAAACACTTCTTCAAATTACTAATATGAAACACATTGTGAACTTTACTCAGTTCCTGTGGTAATTCCAACCGATAAGCCACGGCCCAATTCTTTCCAAAATAAGAAATGGTCCAATGTAGCGGGGGTTGAGTTTCCCACCTTTCCCGAAACGTATCACACCTTTCCAAGGCGAGATTTTCAGCAACACTTTGTCTCCAACCTGGAACTCTAGGGGTTTACGTCTCTGATCGGCATAACTTTTCTGTCAATCTCTAGCTGCTTGTAATCGATCACGAATTTGAGTCCCTTTCTCAGTAGTTTCCAATATAAGTTCGGGGCCTGTGAGTTGACTATCTCCAACTTCAGCCCAACCAATAGGCGAACGGCATTTACGACCATATAAAGCTTCAAATGGTGCAGCTTTAAGACTTGTGTGGTAGCTATTATTATAGGAGAATTCCGCAAGGGGTAGATATTTCTCCCAGCCTTTACCAAAGTCTATGATGCATGCACGAAGCATATCTTCCAAAGTCTGAATAGTCCTCTCACTTTGACCATTGGTTTGGGGATGATATGCAGTACTCATATCAAGTCTCATCCCCAAAGCGGTTCGAAGTGATCGCCACAAGGCTGACGTAAAGCAGCTATCGCGATCAGAAATAATCGATATCGGGACTCCATGTCGAGATATAATTTCCTTCACATACAACCTCGCAAGTTTGTCGACACTATCATCTTCACTAATCGCCAGGAAATGAGCAGACTTAGTCAAACGATCCACAATTACCCAGATAACGTCACAACCGCTAGCTGTCCTCGGTAATTTGGTAATAAAGTCCATCGTAATCCGCTCCCATTTCCAAACTGGGAGTTCTGGTTGCGTCAATAATCTTGACGGTCTTTGATGTTCGGCTTTAACCTTAGAACATGTCAAGCACTTACTAACATACAATGCTATATCTGCCTTCATGTTTGGCCACCAATATAACTTTCTCAAATCCTGGTACATCTTGTCAGACCCAGGATGAATAGAGTATCTTGACTTATGCGACTCGTGCATAATCAACTCTCGAATTCCTCCATACAAAGGTACCCAATTTCGCTCTCTAAAACATAATACTCCATTAGAACGCTTAACAAATCCCTTCTCATTTTCTGCCATCCCAAATATTTTCTCAGCAGGTCGATTTCCTGCTTTCAACGCTTCCGTTGAGCTTCTAATATTTAAGACGGTAATGGCGATACAATAGTCATTCCTAATGACCTAACTCGTAACGGTGGAATTCTCTCCTTTCGACTAAGAGCATCAGCAACGACGTTTGCTTTACCAGGATGGTAGCGAATTTCGCAATCATAATCGCTTAGCAACTCAATCCAACGTCGTTGTCTCATATTGAGCTCTTTTTGATTCAAGATGTGTTGTAGACTTTTGTGGTCAGTAAACACAACACACTTTGTTCCATACAAGTAATGTCTCCATATCCTCAAGGCAAAAACCACAGCACCTAACTCCAAATCATGGGTGGTGTAGTGTTTCTCATGCTTTTTGAGCTGTCGGGAAGCATAAGCTATCACTTTCTCTCGTTGCATTAACACGGCTCCCAAACCTTTATGTGAAACGTCACAATAGACGACAAAATCCTCGTTACCTTCAGGTAACGCCAAGATAGGAGCACTACACAACATCTCCTTAAGTAATTGAAATGCTTCCTCTTCTTTATCTCCCCATTCATACTTAACACTCTTTTGAGTCAATTTGGTCAACGGTGTAGCTATCTTCGAAAATCCCTCGATGAATCTTCAGTAATAACCGGCTGAACCTAAAAATTGACGAACTTTCGTCGGGGTCGTAGGTGCAGCCCAATCTTTTATTGCTTCAATCTTAGCAGGATCCACATGGACTCCGTGTCTATCAATCACATGACCCAGAAATTGCACCGTCGGAATCCAAAATTCACATTTGGAGAACTTGGCATACAGTTTCTCCTTCCTGAGCAATTCTAAAATAATTCTTAGATGCTCCTCATGCTCCTTCTCACTCTTGGAGTAAATTAGAATATCGTCGATGAATACGATCACAAACTTATCTAAATAAGGCTTACACACCCGATTCATGAGATCCATGAATACCGTCGGTGCGTTGGTCAACCCAAACGGCATCACCTGAAACTCGTAATGCCCGTAACGGGTTCTGAAAGCCGTTTTCAGAATATCTTCCTTGCGAACTCGAAGTTGATGATATCCCGATCTCAAATCGATCTTTGAATACACACTCGATCCTTGAAGTTGATCGAACAAGTCGTCGATCCTCGGTAACGGGTATCTATTCTTCACCATTAACTTGTTCAGCTCTCGGTAGTCAATACACATACGAAACGATCCATCTTTCTTCTTCACGAATAAGACTGGGGCTCCCCAAGGTGAAGAACTTGGTCTTATGAATCCTTTTTCGGCTAACTCCGCTAACTGTTTTGACAACTCTTCTAGTTCGGTGGGTGCAAGACGATAAGGTGCTCGTGCTACATGTGCAGGACCAGGTATCAACTCGATCTGAAACTCCACTTGTCTAGTAGGCGGGATTCCCGGCAAATCATCGGGAAATACATCAGGAAAATCACGAACTATAGGTACATCTCCAATGCACCTTTCCTTCCTCTCCTTCTCTCCTTTCTCGGAAATTCGAGCTAAGAAAAGGTAACATCCTTTCTCCATTAGCTTCGGCAACTTAGTGCAAGAAATAACTGCTAACCGGGATAGGCTCCTCGAACCTTTTCAATCTCCTAGAATATTTAGGATTTCCTTTCCGTAAGGTACACGCACGATCTTCTCGTCGCAAAGTATGTGAGCATGATACTTCGACAACCAATCCATACCAATGATGACATCGAAACTTCCTAACGTGACGGGTAGAAGATCTATGTTGAAAGGGTGATTCAAGAAATTTAACGTGCAACCGCGAATGATAGTCTTAATCCTTTCTATGTTTCCATTAGCTAACTCTACATCATAACCAATTCCTAAGGCCATCGGGGGTTTCTCTAATAAGGGTACAAAGGTAGTGGACACACAACTTCTATCGGCACCAGTATCAAATAGTATGGAAGCACGACGATTATTGAGAAGGAACGTACTAGTAACGACGTTCGGATCTTCTCCTCTCTCGTTCCCAATTACATACACTCTCCCTTGAGCAGTTCTTGCTTTCACACGTTGGTCCCCATTGTCATGACGTCCACGGTTTCCTCCAGCTCCACGATTTCCATGATTGTACCCATTACCACCCGATCCTTGATTTCCTCGGTTCCACGATTCTCTACACTCATTCCTATAATGTCCCTTCTTTCCATATCCATAACAAGTAACATTTGCCTTACTCATAGTTTCAGGAGTAGCTTGAACCATAGCAAGGGGTCGTGCTCTACAATCCCTAGCTACATGTCCTCTCCTTGAGCAACTTTGACAAATCATAGTACATTGTCCTGTACGATTCTTGTAGCAACGACCACACTTGGGTGCATCACCATTTTGGTTCCTTTTATCTCCATTCCCAATAGCTTAAACCTTAGCAATAGCTTGTTGCTTGTTTCGGTGATCATTACCCTTAGGGTGATGGTCTCTCTTTCTCTTTCCATTCTTATCCTTATCAGCTCCTTCCAATTCCAATGAATCCATTAATTGTTGAGCGATTGTGATGGCCTCATGGATATTTGCAGGTCTAGCAGCAATCACATCATTCCTTGTAGCCATAGGCAACCCATCGGTATACCGCTCAATCTTTTGAGTCTCAGTTCTAACCATATCGGGGCAAAGCAAGGCCAACTCCTGGTAACGACGATTGTAAGTCGCCATATCAGTACCCTTCACTTTGTGATTCCAAAACTCAATCTCTAGCTTCTTAACCTCATTTCTTGGGCAATAAGTCTGAATCAGCAAAGGCTTAAATTATTCCCAAGTCATAGCATAAGCCACATCACTCCAACCGAATTTCGGTAATTGTTCCACCAAGTTAAAGCTTCATCTTTGAAAGTAAAAGAAGCAAACTTTACCTTCGCAGTCTCTGTACAACCACCAACATTAAACACTGACTCAGTCTTCTCTATTCACCTGACCAAGTAGACCACTCCTTCAATTTCACCAAACTCAATAGGTCCACAAATTAGAAACTCCTTGTAGTTACATCCATTAGCACGAACATGTGGAAATGTTCCAGCAGAATTGTTGGAATGATTTGACTCAGCTAGTAGCTCAGCAACTCGTTGCTCCACAAGTTGATTGATCATTGCTTGATCCACAGTAGGTGCGTTAAGTGGAACATGATCATTGTCTCCCTGAACATCAACATTTTGATTCCTGTTGTTGCGGTTAGTAGTGTCCAGGTTATCAGGAGTAGGGGTTTCGACATTTCGAGTAGGACGGCGTCCTCGACGACTAGGGGTAGTCGTTGCAGGACTAGTTCTGGTAGCTCTAACAGGGTTTCGTCGTGGGGCAATTAATATAAGTCACAATACAAGGTTCGTAAGTCTCCACTAACACGTACCATAACGTCTAACAAGAATCCGATTGGTGAAAGTCGAAATACGAACGTAATACCAATACAATATCAGCAACGCAAATACGAACGCAATTCTCCTTGTATGCCATAAACCGTAGAAAATCATACGAAATCACCATCGTCCATACAAGTAGCGGTCGATACTTCGCTCCAATATACCATAAGACATAATAAATACTAATCGTTCCATACGAAACGAACATACAATCCGAATAACATGACTTAAGGGATAGAATAACCATCTCAAGTCGGTCAGACATCCGCGAGATCTTCTCGCCCTGTACAGTAATCCAAGTCCACATCCTACCAGTCTCACCTAACTCTGCATGCTCAACAGAAACCTCAGAAGGTGCATCCAACGCCACAGGACTACCAGGTGGTGAATCAAACAAAAACGGATGATCAGGTGAAACCGGCTCTAACGGATGTATCGGGGAATCGGGCTTCGCAGAATGAACTGAATGTGCTAGTGACCCATCATCATCAGGCATCTCCTCCTCCTGAGGATCATCCTCTTCCTCACTGATTCGCCTCAAACAGTCAGATAATTATTGATCAACCACTTGTGAATGGCCAACTATAATAGTCAAACAGCTGAGGCAAATGCTTTCGAGGAATACAGTGTTTTCCCGGGTCGTAAGTCCCAACGAGGTGTGCGATGTGATATTATAAACGAATTCTGTGATCGAGTGAATCTGAACAGGGAATGGTATAAAAGTGTGTGTGTGTGTGTGTGTGATTTAACTAGGGTTTTACAACTTAAAATAACTTAAATAAACTAATAAGAGTGATTATGTAAAACCTAGATATCTAAAACGTATAAACGTACACCAATTTAAAATCAGACGCGACTGCGTACTGAGAAAAATGTGAGTTTTAAGAAAAATAAACTATAAGGGTTAAAAATGAAAATTCTATAAACTTAAACTTAAAATAAAATTAAACTAAAAATAAAACTATTTTTTAGATTATTATATTATTTATTATTAATTATTTAATTAAAAACTATTTTAACTATTTATTTAAAACTAAATTTAAATCAAACTAAAAATTATAAATACTACAAATTAAACTAAAAACTTATAAAAATATTTTCTAAACTTAAAATAGAACTTGAAGAAAGTATAAAAAATAAAAATAAATCTTTTTTGTCTTTTTATGAATTTTCTATTAATTAAAAACTATTTATAATAATTAAACTAATTAAACTATTTTAAATTACAAATAATATTAAACTAACTTAGAAAATTATGGAAAAATTTATAAAACTAATTAACCATCATGGGAATCCTAAAAAATTATAAAAACTTTATTTTATATATTTTTAATTTAATCTACTAATTATTATTCTATTTATTAAATAATTACCAATTAAACTATTTAAATTATGAAAAATATTAAATGAACAGTAAAAATTCTAGGAAAATTACTAAAATTATATTATGACTTATAGAAGCTAGGAAAAATATAAAATATAGGTGTTACTATAGAAAAACTAATTATGCTATTTATAACTTACTTATTAATTAATTACTAATAAAACTATATCTAAATCTAATAAATATCAAATGACAATATAAAAATCTAAGAAAATTATTTAAAATACTTTGACCTATAAGGAAATTAATAAAAATATAAAAACACAAATTACTTAATTAAAATCTAAAAATAAAAATTAAAATTTAATTAAATTAAATAGAAACTATCACTTACTATTATTTTGTTTTTTCTTGAATTTTCTTTTTCCAAACTATATTATACCTAAATATAACTAACTTTTGTAAAAACAATAATTTTAGAACTTAAAAATAAGCTGAGAAAAAGCTAATGACCTAGACAGTTGACCAAGTTTGACTGAAAATGGAAATAAGCTCACAAGAGCTTATGTGGGACCCACTTTGGATAAGTCTGGTTCTAATAAGGTATTTGGACTTGTCAAAACTTAATTTGGTTAAATAAGCTCAGTAGAAAAGCTGGTAAGCCACAATAAGCTAATCCAAAATCTAAATTCAACTCAGAATGGGGACAAGCTTTATGGGCTTATTTAGGTGGGGTCCACTGAGGTACAGGTCAAACAAGTGGTCAAACTAAACTCTCTGGTAGGAGGGGGTTGGGAAAACCTAACTAAGGGGTGTGGGGCCCACTGTGGTGGTCACAAAACACCACCAAAGTGGTGGTGGTGAGTAACTGGTCTGCTGCACAGGGGATGAGTAATCCCTGCAGCCTACTTTGGACTAATGTAGCTTATTCAGAAAAAATCACAAAAATATATAAGATATGGGGTTCAAAAGGTGAGTTGACAGACTTCAATTCCACAAAAGCTCAAAGCTTGATTCTAAACAGAAAATTCATAAAAAATCCCACCAGTTTTGAGTTTTTGGACAAAATTGCACTTTTGACTTTTTCTATTAAACACCAACTTTGACTTTATTGAATTTGTGATGAATCTAACAAACTAATAATGTTATAGTAAGATGAAATAACACCAAATCTAGCTAAAATACTTAAATATGAAATGATATGAGGGTTCTTGGACACCAACTGTCTAACAGTTGGTTATAACCTAACTTTGTGAGTGATTTTGACTTTCTACTACTTGAGACCTGAGTTTTAAACTTCTAATGACCTAAAAATACTTAACTAAGCATACAAGAACCAAAAACAACAACAGAAACTCAGAACCTAGGGGTGAAATACCCTAATCCAAACACCCCTACTAAACTTGTTATTAAGATTTTGTGAAGCAAATGTTGAGCATAAGTCACCACACTGATTCCTATTACTATATTATGATGATAGAAGATCATATGAACCTAAATCAACCACTCCACAAGTATAAAACTCAAATTTGTCAAAAGTGAGTATTTCACTGTGAGATTTTTGATGTTAAGTAGTTATGAAATCTAATGAACAAACAACCTATTTTATGCTAAATACTGATTATCTAACACCAGATAAACATGAAGCAACTATAAATAAGTAATATTGAGCAGTCTACAGTAAAAGATAAAAATTGAAAATTTAAACTTACAAAGGGTATTAGACTGAGAAACAATGAACAAGGACTAGTAACCAATCCTAATACCTCCCAAAAGGTACTAAACCAGTAATAATCCAAATTTCACCATTCACCTTTCTTCTTCCTTCTTCTTCTTCTGATTTTTTATTTATTTTCTATTTTCTATGTATTTTTGAGAATTTTTGGTTTTTCTATTCTAAACAGCTAAGTAAGGTTTCATAAAACTTAAAAAGGCTTTGTCAGAGCTTATATAAGTTTACAAATTCAATAACAACAACTACAAGCTTAGTGATAATTTTGAGATTTTAATGAAAAATGCATAAACTGAGACAACAACTGAGAATTGAAATTAATTATTAGAAAAGGTTTACAAGATACTGAATTGACTTAATTTAATGCTTAAAAGCTTAAAATTACACTAAGAACACCAAACTACACTATTCGACACTAAAACTAAACTAACTAAACTAATACATCTAATCTTCTGCATCTTTTCCATTATGTAGCCCTTTTCTGAGCTTGTGGGACCCACTGAGGTATTTCCCACCAATTCCTAGCCCTTGATAAGCTCTGAGTGATCTCCACCGTTTAAAAGTTAAACTTGGCGCCAAAGTCTTCTTTGGCTACTGTAGATTGCGTGGTGAGGTATTTTAGGGTTTTGGACAGTTGTGTGAGGTGGAGGGTGAGGTGGAATGAGTGGGGAGCAAGTGTGGTGAAACCAGAGAGGTGGATGGTGGTGGTTTGGTGTCTGAGTGGTGGTGGTATTTTGGGAGGGAAAGGGAATACGGGGTGGTTTTGGTTTTGTGTTGACCGGGTTGACCAAAGGGGTGGACTGGGCTAGGTTTTGGGCTTGGGTAAAATAGGAAGGGGTGGGCTTGGTTTGTAAGTTGGGTTTGTTTATTTTGGGTAATTATAAAACATAGGGTCCGGTTTGGTTTTTAGGTATTAAATCACAAGGACCAAAAATGTAATTAGGGAAAAGTTGAGGGTTTGAAATGGTATTTTCCTAAATTAATCATAAGGGTTTAAATTGTCACATGTGAATAGTACAAGGGTACTTTTTGATATTTTTCAATTTTTTAATACCCGGGGACTAAAACTGACAATTCACCAAACTTCAGGGACTGATCATGTAATTCCACCAAACTTAACACCAAGGACCATTCCTTCAAAAGATTATTAGTATAAGGACCAAAATTGCTTTTCTCAAAGTTTTTACATCCCAGGGACCTTTTCTGTCAATTTTCCAAAGTACAGGGACTAAACTTGTAATTTTATGAAACTTTGCACCAAAGGACTAAATATGTAACTTTATGATTAAAAAGGACCTTTGGTGACTTTTTCAAGTTTTTAGAATGACCAGGGACTAGTTTTGCCAATTTATGAAACTTGAGGGACTGAAACTGCCAATTATGCAAACTTTGTACGTTTTTCATCTGTTTTTGCATATTTTGCATTTGAAACATATAAAACATACCTTTAAGATATTTTAAGTATTTTGATACATATTTGAGTGTTTTTGTATGTTTTGGCAGTTCAGATTAGTATAAAATGATGAGTATTTAGACACTCATCAATCCCCCACACTAAACTATTGCTAGTCCCTAGCAATCTTTTGAGAAAAACTTAATGGATTTGAAAAACTCTTTACCAAAAGCCATTTGCTTCTGGAGTAGCCAGGTGTAAGAACTGTGGTACACCTGATAACCGTGTGATTTTGAGCAAACCACCAGCTGTCAACGGATTTGATTAGTCTTTACCAAAAGCCGTTTGCTTCTGGACTAGCCAACTCTTGATGGAATAGTCAACATCTTGGTGAGCTGATTACCAATTATGGTTTTTCCACGGCCTTTACCACAAGCCATAATCTTGCGGGCTAGCCAACTCATTAGCTTTTGAGGATAATGGGGAGTTGAGGAACCATACAATTTTTGGCAAATTGCAAGCCATAAACGGGTTTGAGTTATCTTTACCAAGAACCGTTTGCTCCTGGATTAGCCAATCCTGTTGTGGGTTAGACATGGAGGATTGATACCATTTATTGCGTTCTAAGTGAGAAAAAATTTTAAAATTTTGGCTAAAATGGGGGTTCTTGATGGAACATGTGTTTAAATTCGTTAGAATAACGAATCTCCCCCCACACTTAGAACTGAATATTGTCCTCAATATTCAAAGTACCGGGTGTTAAACCGAACTTAGAACGTAAGAAGAAAAATATTCCTTAGCCTTTATTTAAGATGTATATACATACAATTATTTTTTTAGATAAAACTTCTTAAATAGAAGCTATCACTATATGTACATTTTTTTTTAGAGGATATATATATATACAACATGTGGGGCATCTCCCCCACACTAGGGTAAAACATGGGTGAAAACCTATGTACATGCTACTGTTTTTGATTTCCGAGTCACTAACTTGACTCGACCCCGAATTTATTTGTCCATGGGGAAGCAAGTGGAAGAGACAATCTCAATCGGACTTTCATTCAAGACGTTTGGATAAACATTTGAAGCACGTGAAAGTTCCACACCGATGAGACAAGTAACCGGCTCATAATTTATAAATGAGAATGCCGGGATCAAAGATAATGTCTTCACTCCCGAAAGAGTGAAGAATAGGATAAGCCACGGGATATATGAAGAAAAGAAAGAAAGTCATGATAAAAATCATGATTAACTCCTCATCTTCAATAGGAGAATTCATTGTTTCATGAATCTCCTCATTTAAGCTCGTTTGATCAAGACATATTATAGGTATGTCTAGATCAAAATAGAAACTATCATACTCCGGTGGAGATATGATATGAGTGAGTTCACAGGAGAACTCCTCAAAGGTGAATGATTCGTATTCGGGATTGATTTGAGTGAGTTCATTGGGGAACTCCTCAAAAGTAAATGATTCATAAACGGGAAGAGAATTATAAGAATGAGAAGTGGTGATACCACTTATCTTCTCTCCCGTTTGATCAAAATGGAACGTTTGCAATTCAGGAATAGAATCAGTGATCAAAATCTCACTATCCTTGACGGGGATAGGAGATGAAATAGGCTTTTCATTAAAAGCCTCGATTCTAGAAATGAGAAGATTAGCATTTAATAATGTAAGACGAAGAACTTCGTCTTGGATTATTTCTTCCTCATTCTCTTCTTCTGAGTTGACAAGCTCAGAAGGTAATTCCCCCACATAACTTATGTCTCCACAAGATAAAGAATAGTTCTCATCAGAATCAGAGAACATCTCAGTAGGATTATTTGGAAAGACAAAAGGGGGAGGAATATCACACACATGATCAAGAATTCCCTGTGACTCACTTGGGATTGGGACAAGGTTCTCAACACTAGACTTTATGAATTCGTCCGATTCCTTTGCAGAAACAGTGTCAAGATGCTCGCCCCCCATGTTCAGAGAGTGAGTGGGAACCTCGGGTGTGATAACATCATTCTCAGGGAGATGAGAAGGACTAGCAGTAATGGAGTCTACAAGTTCCATTATTTCTACTGCTGGTGATTCAGTTATATTCTTTTCTCCCTGCATATGCATGGAAGGAGTCTCAACTGATGAACATGATGAGGTATCATCACATTCATCATCCTCATCGAGAAAAACAGCATTTTGAAATTTGGTACGTGTTGTAGCTGCTTGTTCTAAGACTAGTAATTCTTCCATGCTTCTTTCGTCTCTAGCAGCATGTTTTTCAGCAAGTAATTCCGTGATAGATTTATCACGAGAATATTGAGTGAGTGGAGACTGTGGGGGTGTGGATGTGTCAAAACCGGAAGGTTGACATTGATCATCATTATGAGGACCCCCACAATATACACAAGAAGAACTTGGTGCATTGTGAGACGACATATTAACCAACTCCTCTTTAAGATCTTTGAGTTTCTCAAGAACCTCTAGACAAGGGTCTTGCTGGATGTGAGGAGTTGCTTGGTTTATTTGGCACTGTGGAGGTGGGTCTTGAAACGAATAGTCATAATTGTTACAAGGAAATGGATTCCTTGTTTGACAATCAGAGCTAAAGTGTGGACCTCCACAGTACTCACAACAGTTGAACTGATGTGGTTGTGAGTCGTATGTGTTTAAGTCATAATTGTTATTAGGAACCTGTTCATAGACAAACAGATTCCTAGTTTGACAATCAGAACTGTAGTGTGAACCACCACAATACTCACAACAGTTAAACTGTTGAGTCTGGTTTGGTGTATTTTGATACGAAGCATCATTGAGATTTGGATAATATGATTCTTGCTCGTATGAATGTGATGGGTAGTTGGAAAAATTTGAGGAGTCGTTGAATGAGTTTTGATTAGGATCATAAGCAAATGAATTACTCGATCCACAAAACAAACAACTCCCGTTTTGAATATCATTACCACATTGTACACATGTACACCAACGACATGGAAAACCGAAAAGCGGCTCACCACAACCGTCACAAGGAACAAAATCTGGAGGTGGGACAAGTGGTGTGCTCTTAGAGCTAGGAATTTCCACCACTTCCGTTATGGTCTCGGGTTTTGGTTCTTGATAATCGTGAAGGTTAGGTAAGTCGTTCTTTTCAGTAATTGCTCTAAGCTCAGTACGTTTGCTTGACAAACTTTTAACCGTAAACCGTGAAAGATCAGGTTTAGGAGCATTTGTGAGCTCAGGTTTTTGAACAACCGTGGTTTGGACGTATTTAGCACCTCCATCGTCAGAGGAAAGTACAAGGTCCTTTGTCACCTCGGTTTCATGATCTCTTTCCCTCACCGGAGAGGGAATATGAATTGGTGGTCTATCATAATCAACATGACATCTCGATATCTTGGACAAGGCCACAAGTTTCTCAACTTTGCTTTTACAGGCCCTTTGTTTAAAGAAATCGTCATCGAGAGATGCCATTAGAATCAATTATGAGATAAGTGGAAGAAGGTAGAATCAAAGGGTTTTGGGGATGAGAAATGAAGAATCAAATAGGTAGGGGTGTAAAGGTGAATATTTTTGTGTTTTTTTTTATAAAAATATAGATAAAAGATGGTAAATATATAATGGATGTATATCCAAACTCACTAATACGCAAAATCGTTTAAAATAAGCGCACAACCTCCCCGGCAGCGGCGCCAAATTTTGATTCGCCTCAAACAGTCAGATAATTATTGATCAACCACTTGTGAATGGCCAACTATAATAGTCAAACAGCTGAGGCAAATGCTTCCGAGGAATACAGTGTTTTCCCGGGTCGTAAGTCCCAACGAGGTGTGCGATGTGATATTATAAATGAATTCTGTGATCGAGTGAATCTGAACAGGGAATGGTATAAAAGTGTGTGTGTGATTTAACTAGGGTTTTACAACTTAAAATAACTTAAATAAACTAATAAGAGTGATTATGTAAAACCTAGATATCTAAAACGTATAAACGTACACCAATTTAAAATCAGACGCGACTGCGTACTGAGAAAAAGGTGAGTTTTAAGAAAAATAAACTATAAGGGTTAAAAATGAAAATTCTATAAACTTAAACTTAAAATAAAATTAAACTAAAAATAAAACTATTTTTTAGATTATTATATTATTTATTATTAATTATTTAATTAAAAACTATTTTAACTATTTATTTAAAACTAAATTTAAATCAAACTAAAAATTATAAATACTACAAATTAAACTAAAAACTTATAAAAATATTTTCTAAACTTAAAATAGAACTTGAAGAAAGTATAAAAAATAAAAATAAATCTTTTTTGTCTTTTTATGAATTTTCTATTAATTAAAAACTATTTATAATAATTAAACTAATTAAACTATTTTAAATTACAAATAATATTAAACTAACTTAGAAAATTATGGAAAAAATTATAAAACTAATTAACCATCATGGGAATCCTAAAAAATTATAAAAACTTTATTTTATATATTTTTAATTTAATCTACTAATTATTATTCTATTTATTAAATAATTACCAATTAAACTATTTAAATTATGAAAACTATTAAATGAACAGTAAAAATTCTAGAAAAATTACTAAAATTATATTATGACTTATAGAAGCTAGGAAAAATATAAAATATAGGTGTTACTATAGAAAAACTAATTATGCTATTTATAACTTACTTATTAATTAATTACTAATAAAACTATATCTAAATCTAATAAATATCAAATGACAATATAAAAATCTAAGAAAATTATTTAAAATACTTTGACCTATAAGGAAATTAATAAATATATAAAAACACAAATTACTTAATTAAAATCTAAAAATAAAAATTAAAATTTAATTAAATTAAATAGAAACTATCACTTACTATTATTTTGTTTTTTCTTGAATTTTCTTTTTCCAAACTATATTATACCTAAATATAACTAACTTTTGTAAAAACAATAATTTCAGAACTTAAAAATAAGCTGAGAAAAAGCTAATGACCTAGACAGTTGACCAAGTTTGACTGAAAATGGAAATAAGCTCACAAGAGCTTATGTGGGACCCACTTTGGATAAGTCTGGTTCTAATAAGGTATTTGGACTTGTCAAAACTTAATTTAGTTAAATAAGCTCAGTAGAAAAGCTGGTAAGCCACAATAAGCTAATCCAAAATCTAAATTCAACTCAGAATGGGGACAAGCTTTATGGGCTTATTTAGGTGGGGTCCACTGAGGTACAGGTCAAACAAGTGGTCAAACTAAACTCTCTGGTAGGAGGGGGGTTGGGAAAACCTAACTAAGGGGTGTGGGGCCCACTGTGGTGGTCACAAAACACCACCAAAGTGGTGGTGGTGAGTAACTGGTCTGCTGCACAGGGGATGAGTAATCCCTGCAGCCTACTTTGGACTAATGTAGCTTATTCAGAAAAAATCACAAAAATATATAAGATATGGGGTTCAAAAGGTGAGTTGACAGACTTCAATTCCACAAAAGCTCAAAGCTTGATTCTAAACAGAAAATTCATAAAAAATCCCACCAGTTTTGAGTTTTTGGACAAAATTGCACTTTTGACTTTTTCTATTAAACACCAACTTTGACTTTATTGAATTTGTGATGAATCTAACAAACTAATAATGTTATAGTAAGATGAAATAACACCAAATCTAGCTAAAATACTTAAATATGAAATGATATGAGGGTTCTTGGACACCAACTGTCTAACAGTTGGTTATAACCTAACTTTGTGAGTGATTTTGACTTTCTATTACTTGAGACCTGAGTTTTAAACTTCTAATGACCTAAAAATACTTAACTAAGCATACAAGAACCAAAAACAACAACAGAAACTCAGAACCTAGGGGTGAAATACCCTAATCCAAACACCCCTACTAAACTTGTTATTAAGATTTTGTGAAGCAAATGTTGAGCATAAGTCACCACACTGATTCCTATTACTATATTATGATGATAGAAGATCATATGAACCTAAATCAACCACTCCACAAGTATAAAACTCAAATTTGTCAAAAGTGAGTATTTCACTGTGAGATTTTTGATGTTAAGTAGTTATGAAATCTAATGAACAAACAACCTATTTTATGCTAAATACTGATTATCTAACACCAAATAAACATGAAGCAACTATAAATAAGTAATATTGAGCAGTCTACAGTAAAAGATAAAAATTGAAAATTTAAACTTACAAAGGGTATTAGACTGAGAAACAATGAACAAGGACTAGTAACCAATCCTAATACCTCCCAAAAGGTACTAAACCAGTAATAATCCAAATTTCACCATTCACCTTTCTTCTTCCTTCTTCTTCTTCTTCTGATTTTTTATTTATTTTCTATTTTCTATGTATTTTTGAGAATTTTTGGTTTTTCTATTCTAAACAGCTAAGTAAGGTTTCATAAAACTTAAAAAGGCTTTGTCAGAGCTTATATAAGTTTACAAATTCAATAACAACAACTACAAGCTTAGTGATAATTTTGAGATTTTAATGAAAAATGCATAAACTGAGACAACAACTGAGAATTGAAATTAATTATTAGAAAAGGTTTACAAGATACTGAATTGACTTAATTTAATGCTTAAAAGCTTAAAATTACACTAAGAACACCAAACTACACTATTCGACACTAAAACTAAACTAACTAAACTAATACATCTAATCTTCTGCATCTTTTCCATTATGTAGCCCTTTTCTGAGCTTGTGGGACCCACTGGGGTATTTCCCACCAATTCCTAGCCCTTGATAAGCTCTGAGTGATCTCCACCGTTTAAAAGTTAAACTTGGCGCCAAAGTCTTCTTTGGCTACTGTAGATTGCGTGGTGAGGTATTTTAGGGTTTTGGACAGTTGTGTGAGGTGGAGGGTGAGGTGGAATGAGTGGGGAGCAAGTGTGGTGAAACCAGAGAGGTGGATGGTGGTGGTTTGGTGTCTGAGTGGTGGTGGTATTTTGGGAGGGAAAGGGAATACGGGGTGGTTTTGGTTTTGTGTTGACCGGGTTGACCAAAGGGGTGGACTGGGCTAGGTTTTGGGCTTGGGTAAAATAGGAAGGGGTGGGCTTGGTTTGTAAGTTGGGTTTGTTTATTTTGGGTAATTATAAAACATAGGGTCCGGTTTGGTTTTTAGGTATTAAATCACAAGGACCAAAAATGTAATTAGGGAAAAGTTGAGGGTTTGAAATGGTATTTTCCTAAATTAATCATAAGGGTTTAAATTGTCACATGTGAATAGTACAAGGGTACTTTTTGATATTTTTCAATTTTTTAATACCCGGGGACTAAAACTGACAATTCACCAAACTTTAGGGACTGATCATGTAATTCCACCAAACTTAACACCAAGGACCATTCCTGCAAAAGATTATTAGTATAAGGACCAAAATTGCTTTTCTCAAAGTTTTTACATCCCAGGGACCTTTTCTGTCAATTTTCCAAAGTACAAGGACTAAACTTGTAATTTTATGAAACTTTGCACCAAAGGACTAAATATGTAACTTTATGATTAAAAAGGACCTTTGGTGACTTTTTCAAGTTTTTAGAATGACCAGGGACTATTTTTGCCAATTTATGAAACTTGAGGGACTGAAACTGCCAATTATGCAAACTTTGTACGTTTTTCATCTGTTTTTGCATATTTTGCATTTGAAACATATAAAACACACCTTTAAGATATTTTAAGTATTTTGATACATATTTGAGTGTTTTTGTATGTTTTGGCAGTTCAGATTAGTATAAAATGATGAGTATTTAGACACTCATCAATCCCCCACACTAAACTATTGCTAGTCCCTAGCAATCTTTTGAGAAAAACTTAATGGATTTGAAAAACTCTTTACCAAAAGCCATTTGCTTCTGGAGTAGCCAGGTGTAAGAACTGTGGTACACCTGATAACCGTGTGATTTTGAACAAACCACCAGCTGTCAACGGATTTGATTAGTCTTTACCAAAAGCCGTTTGCTTATGGACTAGCCAACTCTTGATGGAATAGTCAACATCTTGGTGAGCTGATTACCAATTATGGTTTTTCCACGGCCTTTACCACAAGCCATAATCTTGCGGGCTAGCCAACTCATTAGCTTTTGAGGATAATGGGGAGTTGAGGAACCATACAATTTTTGGCAAATTGCAAGCCATAAACGGGTTTGAGTTATCTTTACCAAGAACCGTTTGCTCCTGGATTAGCCAATCCTGTTGTGGGTTAGACATGGAGGATTGATACCATTTATTGCGTTCTAAGTGAGAAAAAATTTTAAAATTTTGGCTAAAATGGGGGTTCTTGATGGAACATGTGTTTAAATTCGTTAGAATAACGAATCTCCCCCCACACTTAGAACTGAATATTGTCCTCAATATTCAAAGTACCGGGTGTTAAACCGAACTTAGAACGTAAGAAGAAAAATATTCCTTAGCCTTTATTTAAGATGTATATACATACAATTATTTTTTTAGATAAAACTTCTTAAATAGAAGCTATCACTATATGTACATTTTTTTTTTTTCTTTTTTTTTTTTTTTTTTTTTTTTTTTTTAGAGGATATATATATATACAACATGTGGGGCATCTCCCCCACACTAGGGTAAAACATGGGTGAAAACCTATGTACATGCTACTGTTTTTGATTTCCGAGTCACTAACTTGACTCAACCCCGAATTTATTTGTCCATGGGGAAGCAAGTGGAAGAGACAATCTCAATCGGACTTTCATTCAAGACGTTTGGATAAACATTTGAAGCACGTGAAAGTTCCACACCGATGAGACAAGTAACCGGCTCATAATTTATAAATGAGAATGCCGGGATCAAAGATAATGTCTTCACTCCCGAAAGAGTGAAGAATAGGATAAGCCACGGGATATATGAAGAAAAGAAAGAAAGTCATGATGAAAATCATGATTAACTCCTCATCTTCAATAGGAGAATTCATTGTTTCATGAATCTCCTCATTTAAGCTCGTTTGATCAAGACATATTATGGGTATGTCTAGATCAAAATAGAAACTATCATACTCCGGTGGAGATATGATATGAGTGAGTTCACAGGAGAACTCCTCAAAGGTGAATGATTCGTATTCGGGATTGATTTGAGTGAGTTCATTGGGGAACTCCTCAAAAGTAAATGATTCATAAACGGGAAGAGAATTATAAGAATGAGAAGTGGTGATACCACTTATCTTCTCTCCCGTTTGATCAAAATGGAACGTTTGCAATCCAGGAATAGAATCAGTGATCAAAATCTCACTATCCTTGACGGGGATAGGAGATGAAATAGGCTTTTCATTAAAAGCCTCGATTCTAGAAATGAGAAGATTAGCATTTAATAATGTAAGACGAAGAACTTCATCTTGGATTATTTCTTCCTCATTCTTTTCTTCTGAGTTGACAAGCTCAGAAGGTAATTCCCCCACATAACTTATGTCTCCACAAGATAAAGAATAGTTCTCATCAGAATCAGAGAACATCTCAGTATGATTATTTGGAAAGACAAGAGGGGGAGGAATATCACACACATGATCAAGAATTCCCTGTGACTCACTTGGGATTGGGACAAGGTTCTCAACACTAGACTTTATGAATTCGTCCGATTCCTTTGCAGGAACAGTGTCAAGATGCTCGCCCCCATGTTCAGAGAGTGAGTGGGAACCTCGGTGTGATAACATCATTCTCAGGGAGATGAGAAGGACTAGCAGTAATGGAGTCTACAAGTTCCATTATTTCTACTGCTGGTGATTCAGTTATATTCTTTTCTCCCTGCATATGCATGGAAGGAGTCTTAACTGATGAACATGATGAGGTATCATCACATTCATCATCCTCATCGAGAAAAACAGCATTTTGAAATTTGGTACGTGTTGTAGCTGCTTGTTCTAAGACTAGTAATTCTTCCATGCTTCTTTCGTCTCTAGCAGCATGTTTTTCAGCAAGTAATTCCGTGATAGATTTATCACGAGAATATTGAGTGAGTGGAGACTGTGGGGGTGTGGATGTGTCAAAACCGGAAGGTTGACATTGATCATCATTATGAGGACCCCCACAATATACACAAGAAGAACTTGGTGCATTGTGAGACGACATATTAACCAACTCCTCCTTAAGATCTTTGAGTTTCTCAAGAACCTCTAGACAAGGGTCTTGCTGGATGTGAGGAGTTGCTTGGTTTATTTGGCACTGTGGAGGTGGGTCTTGAAACGAATAGTCATAATTGTTACAAGGAAATGGATTCCTTGTTTGACAATCAGAGCTAAAGTGTGGACCTCCACAGTACTCACAACAGTTGAACTGATGTGGTTGTGAGTCGTATGTGTTTAAGTCATAATTGTTATTAGGAACCTGTTCATAGACAAACAGATTCCTAGTTTGACAATCAGAACTGTAGTGTGAACCACCACAATACTCACAACAGTTAAACTGTTGAGTCTGGTTTGGTGTATTTTGATACGAAGCATCATTGAGATTTGGATAATATGATTCTTGCTCGTATGAATGTGATGGGTAGTTGGAAAAATTTGAGGAGTCGTTGAATGAGTTTTGATTAGGATCATAAGCAAATGAATTACTCGATCCACAAAACAAACAACTCCCGTTTTGAATATCATTACCACATTGTACACATGTACACCAACGACATAGAAAACCGAAAAGCGGCTCACCACAACCGTCACAAGGAACAAAATCTGGAGGTGGGACAAGTGGTGTGCTCTTAGAGCTAGGAATTTCCACCACTTCCGTTATGGTCTCGGGTTTTGGTTCTTGATAATCGTGAAGGTTAGGTAAGTCGTTCTTTTCAGTAATTGCTCTAAGCTCAGTACGTTTGCTTGACAAACTTTTAACCGTAAACCGTGAAAGATCAGGTTTAGGAGCATTTGTGAGCTCAGGTTTTTGGACAACCGTGGTTTGGACGTATTTAGCACCTCCATCGTCAGAGGAAAGTACAAGGTCCTTTGTCACCTCGGTTTCATGATCTCTTTCCCTCACCGGAGAGGGAATATGAATTGGTGGTCTATCATAATCAACATGACATCTCGATATCTTGGACAAGGCCACAAGTTTCTCAACTTTGCTTTTACAGGCCCTTTGTTTAAAGAAATCGTCATCGAGAGATGCCATTAGAATCAATTATGAGATAAGTGGAAGAAGGTAGAATCAAAGGGTTTTGGGGATGAGAAATGAAGAATCAAATAGGTAGGGGTGTAAAGGTGAATATTTTTGTGTTTTTTTTTATAAAAATATAGATAAAAGATGGTAAATATACAATGGATGTATATCCAAACTCACTAATACGCAAAATCGTTTAAAATAAGCGCACAACCTCCCCGGCAGCGGCGCCAAATTTTGATTCGCCTCAAACAGTCAGATAATTATTGATCAACCACTTGTGAATGGCCAACTATAATAGTCAAACAGCTGAGGCAAATGCTTCCGAGGAATACAGTGTTTTCCCGGGTCGTAAGTCCCAACGAGGTGTGCGATGTGATATTATAAACGAATTCTGTGATCGAGTGAATCTGAACAGGGAATGGTATAAAAGTGTGTGTGTGATTTAACTAGGGTTTTACAACTTAAAATAACTTAAATAAACTAATAAGAGTGATTATGTAAAACCTAGATATCTAAAACGTATAAACGTACACCAATTTAAAATCAGACGCGACTGCGTACTGAGAAAAAGGTGAGTTTTAAGAAAAATAAACTATAAGGGTTAAAAATGAAAATTCTATAAACTTAAACTTAAAATAAAATTAAACTAAAAATAAAACTATTTTTTAGATTATTATATTATTTATTATTAATTATTTAATTAAAAACTATTTTAACTATTTATTTAAAACTAAATTTAAATCAAACTAAAAATTATAAATACTACAAATTAAACTAAAAACTTATAAAAATATTTTCTAAACTTAAAATAGAACTTGAAGAAAGTATAAAAAATAAAAATAAATCTTTTTTGTCTTTTTATGAATTTTCTATTAATTAAAAACTATTTATAATAATTAAACTAATTAAACTATTTTAAATTACAAATAATATTAAACTAACTTAGAAAATTATGGAAAAATTTATAAAACTAATTAACCATCATGGGAATCCTAAAAAATTATAAAAACTTTATTTTATATATTTTTAATTTAATCTACTAATTATTATTCTATTTATTAAATAATTACCAATTAAACTATTTAAATTATGAAAACTATTAAATGAACAGTAAAAATTCTAGAAAAATTACTAAAATTATATTATGACTTATAGAAGCTAGGAAAAATATAAAATATAGGTGTTACTATAGAAAAACTAATTATGCTATTTATAACTTACTTATTAATTAATTACTAATAAAACTATATCTAAATCTAATAAATATCAAATGACAATATAAAAATCTAAGAAAATTATTTAAAATACTTTGACCTATAAGGAAATTAATAAAAATATAAAAACACAAATTACTTAATTAAAATCTAAAAATAAAAATTAAAATTTAATTAAATTAAATAGAAACTATCACTTACTATTATTTTGTTTTTTCTTGAATTTTCTTTTTCCAAACTATATTATACCTAAATATAACTAACTTTTGTAAAAACAATAATTTCAGAACTTAAAAATAAGCTGAGAAAAAGCTAATGACCTAGACAGTTGACCAAGTTTGACTGAAAATGGAAATAAGCTCACAAGAGCTTATGTGGGACCCACTTTGGATAAGTCTGGTTCTAATAAGGTATTTGGACTTGTCAAAACTTAATTTGGTTAAATAAGCTCAGTAGAAAAGCTGGTAAGCCACAATAAGCTAATCCAAAATCTAAATTCAACTCAGAATGGGGACAAGCTTTATGGGCTTATTTAGGTGGGGTCCACTGAGGTACAGGTCAAACAAGTGATCAAACTAAACTCTCTGGTAGGAGGGGGGTTGGGAAAACCTAACTAAGGGGTGTGGGGCCCACTGTGGTGGTCACAAAACACCACCAAAGTGGTGGTGGTGAGTAACTGGTCTGCTGCACAGGGGATGAGTAATCCCTGCAGCCCACTTTGGACTAATGTAGCTTATTCAGAAAAAATCACAAAAATATATAAGATATGGGGTTCAAAAGGTGAGTTGACAGACTTCAATTCCACAAAAGCTCAAAGCTTGATTCTAAACAGAAAATTCATAAAAAATCCCACCAGTTTTGAGTTTTTGGACAAAATTGCACTTTTGACTTTTTCTATTAAACACCAACTTTGACTTTATTTGAATTTGTGATGAATCTAACAAACTAATAATGTTATAGTAAGATGAAATAACACCAAATCTAGCTAAAATACTTAAATATGAAATGATATGAGGGTTCTTGGACACCAACTGTCTAACAGTTGGTTATAACCTAACTTTGTGAGTGATTTTGACTTTCTATTACTTGAGACCTGAGTTTTAAACTTCTAATGACCTAAAAATACTTAACTAAGCATACAAGAACCAAAAACAACAACAGAAACTCAGAACCTAGGGGTGAAATACCCTAATCCAAACACCCCTACTAAACTTGTTATTAAGATTTTGTGAAGCAAATGTTGAGCATAAGTCACCACACTGATTCCTATTACTATATTATGATGATAGAAGATCATATGAACCTAAATCAACCACTCCACAAGTATAAAACTCAAATTTGTCAAAAGTGAGTATTTCACTGTGAGATTTTTGATGTTAAGTAGTTATGAAATCTAATGAACAAACAACCTATTTTATGCTAAATACTGATTATCTAACACCAAATAAACATGAAGCAACTATAAATAAGTAATATTGAGCAGTCTACAGTAAAAGATAAAAATTGAAAATTTAAACTTACAAAGGGTATTAGACTGAGAAACAATGAACAAGGACTAGTAACCAATCCTAATACCTCCCAAAAGGTACTAAACCAGTAATAATCCAAATTTCACCATTCACCTTTCTTCTTCCTTCTTCTTCTTCTTCTGATTTTTTATTTATTTTCTATTTTCTATGTATTTTTGAGAATTTTTGGTTTTTCTATTCTAAACAGCTAAGTAAGGTTTCATAAAACTTAAAAAGGCTTTGTCAGAGCTTATATAAGTTTACAAATTCAATAACAACAACTACAAGCTTAGTGATAATTTTGAGATTTTAATGAAAAATGCATAAACTGAGACAACAACTGAGAATTGAAATTAATTATTAGAAAAGGTTTACAAGATACTGAATTGACTTAATTTAATGCTTAAAAGCTTAAAATTACACTAAGAACACCAAACTACACTATTCGACACTAAAACTAAACTAACTAAACTAATACATCTAATCTTCTGCATCTTTTCCATTATGTAGCCCTTTTCTGAGCTTGTGGGACCCACTGAGGTATTTCCCACCAATTCCTAGCCCTTGATAAGCTCTGAGTGATCTCCACCATTTAAAAGTTAAACTTGGCGCCAAAGTCTTCTTTGGCTACTGTAGATTGCGTGGTGAGGTATTTTAGGGTTTTGGACAGTTGTGTGAGGTGGAGGGTGAGGTGGAATGAGTGGGGAGCAAGTGTGGTGAAACCAGAGAGGTGGATGGTGGTGGTTTGGTGTCTGAGTGGTGGTGGTATTTTGGGAGGGAAAGGGAATACGGGGTGGTTTTGGTTTTGTGTTGACCGGGTTGACCAAAGGGGTGGACTGGGCTAGGTTTTGGGCTTGGGTAAAATAGGAAGGGGTGGGCTTGGTTTGTAAGTTGGGTTTGTTTATTTTGGGTAATTATAAAACATAGGGTCCGGTTTGGTTTTTAGGTATTAAATCACAAGGACCAAAAATGTAATTAGGGAAAAGTTGAGGGTTTGAAATGGTATTTTCCCAAATTAATCATAAGGGTTTAAATTGTCACATGTGAATAGTACAAGGGTACTTTTTGATATTTTTCAATTTTTTAATACCCGGGGACTAAAACTGACAATTCACCAAACTTCAGGGACTGATCATGTAATTCCACCAAACTTAACACCAAGGACCATTCCTGCAAAAGATTATTAGTATAAGGACCAAAATTGCTTTTCTCAAAGTTTTTACATCCCAGGGACCTTTTCTGTCAATTTTCCAAAGTACAGGGACTAAACTTGTAATTTTATGAAACTTTGCACCAAAGGACTAAATATGTAACTTTATGATTAAAAAGGACCTTTGGTGACTTTTTCAAGTTTTTAGAATGACCAGGGACTATTTTTGCCAATTTATGAAACTTGAGGGACTGAAACTGCCAATTATGCAAACTTTGTACGTTTTTCATCTGTTTTTGCATATTTTGCATTTGAAACATATAAAACACACCTTTAAGATATTTTAAGTATTTTGATACATATTTGAGTGTTTTTGTATGTTTTGGCAGTTCAGATTAGTATAAAATGATGAGTATTTAGACACTCATCACTCACCCTGAGGATCATCATTCTCTTCCTCATCTTGAAGGTTATCATTCTGCTCACCCTCGTACTCCTCGTCGGAGGGGTACTCCATCAATCGTCATCTCTGAGCAGGTGAACCACGAGGCGATAAAATCGGTGACTTAGGGCGTCAATGAGACGATAAAGTAGTGGCCGAACGCATGACCAACACGTATGGGTCATCAGGGGCCATAGTGATCTACGAGGGGCGACGCGTACCAGCATAAACATCCTCAATAACATCGTACGAATAGGAGGTCATGGTTTGTGACAACGGCGTAGGGTAGGTGTAAGTGTTTCAAAACAACTAAACCGCGAACTCAAAATACCATATCAAAATCATCATATAATTCCCAATCATATATATCAAGAAAGATTTAAAATACCGCATTACTAAAATCATTCATAAAATAATTAAGCCATATAATTCCTCAAAACGCATATAATTCCTCAAAACGCCATTATATCACTAAATCAATAAATCTCAAATCCTCAAATCATCTCAAGAATCCCATATCTAATAATCATCTCAATATACCTCAATAATAACAATGATGCTTCGGCTTGGCGGGCTGGCGGGCAATGGTCGATGATCGTTTTCTATAAAAATCGGTTATAGTTTAGGTGTCTATTTACCTAGTTCTCTATAACCTTGGCTCTGATACCAATCTGTAACACCCCCAAAATTTGGTACAGCGGAAGACTCAACAAGCTTTCGGGGTGCTATGGGGATTGGTATCCAACACAAGACATAAAAGAACGAGATAAAGTAAACATAAGAAAAACACAACCAAAACGGGTTTTAAAGTCTACATTTATCCCAAGAATTATCCAAAGTAAGGCCCAAAAGAAATAAACATAGGTCCACAATAGTTTATCAGAGTTTTAGAAAAATAGATCCATAACCGGTGCCATTGCCAAGCCTCCAATCCAAGCATCCATAGAGCATCACTTAATTTCCTGAGAAAACGTGCTAAAAGTCAGCTTTCGCTGGTAAGATCATAGGTTTAAGTTCATACTCAATATAGTGGACATATACGCAAAACGCTTGCTAGCTAGACTAAAGGATTCACTAAAAACCTGCGGATACCCTCCGCTCCAACATAACACACGGATACCCTCCGCTTTAACATAGATATTCGGGTAACCCCCGCAATATCATAAATACTCGGATAACCTCCGAAGTATTAATAACCTATAGGTGCACACTACAATATCTAAATAAGCCAACCTTGAATAGTACACACGAAACTATGTGACTAAAGTTGACAATCCACCAATAACCAAATAAGCCAACCTTGAATAGTACACACAAAAATATGTGACTAAAGCTGACAATTCACCAATAACCAAATAAGCCAACCTTGAATAGTACACACAAAAATATGTGACTAAAGCTGACAATACATCCTAGTCCATACGCATAGCAAGTTTAAGAAAGAATATAGAAGCGATAATAGTCCACATAAAATAATTTGCACGTTTCTCACCCCAAGTATTGAAAACATAGTTCAAGAGTAAAAGTGGGGCTATGACTCACCTCAAGTCCAGAAATCAGCAATAAGAAATCGATAGAAGTAAGATGTATAGTAACTCAAAAGACGGCAACTACGGACTCGGCACGACCTAACAATATCAACTCGCTCAGAAATCATTTCCTCAAAATCAAATATTCCCAAACCCGAACGTATTCCATTTTACTTCCGAAACTCCATTTCTCGTATAAATCTCGTATTAGTTTGGAGTTTGGCGTTTGGTATCCATACGGGTGGTGGGTCAACACAACTCAAACCAAGAAGCCACAACAAAAAGAATAATAAAACAATCTATAGGTCTAATATTAGCCCAATATATTAATTAAATAACGATCGAAGTTTATCAAATCCGTCGATTTGGTAATCCTCCATATTTATTTACTTAATATACCATTCTAAGATTATACCCGAATCCTAGGTCACACATTGCACATAAAGTACTATATGATATATATCAAAGTTTAATAAATTCTCTAATTATGCCGTTAAGCTACCAAATTCGTCAATTTGGCATCTTCACGAGATACTTAGTAATTTATTACTCTCGTACACATACCACAACCTATGGGCGTCGTAGGATACGATGCCCATTAATATACTCAATTTAAACAACTAAATAGCTCTTATTTAACCCGTCGATTAGATAAGTTACGTAGTTATCAAAAGTGAGTGTATTAATTGTCATATATCCGTGACAACACGAACGTCACAAATAATAATCCACTTGGACTCAAGTGACCACGACCCCGTATAACTCGATAGTTTCCTTTATTTATTTAAAAGAAATTATTTTATTTAATATTTATTTAACGTCAAGATTTCATCGTTATTTATAGTCGTTTAATTATAATAACGCTCCCGACATTTATTACACCACTTTCATAGTATAATATTTATCGTTACGTTATTGTTATAATATTACTCGTGATCGTTTTATTATTAATATACGCATTTATATATTTATATATACGTTATTCACGTCTATATATTTATATAAACGTTTATATTACCAATAATATTATTACGAGTTTTATTATTTGCGTTTAATTATAAATATTCATCGAGTCATACGAAATGGTCACATGTCCGAGTCATCACTCTCGGCTCATTGTCCAAGTCCAAGATAAAAAATATAACCAAGTCAAAATCAAGTAATCAATCTTCGTCCAACAGTTCCCAAAACACGTGCTACAACAATAGGGTCCGGCTACGGCACCCGTCTAACCTATCTCCGTCATTCTAGTTGACCGTCTCACAATCGGTCCTCATTTCAAATTCGTCAACACAACATCAACAATAATATAAGTCCATTTCCGAGACCACGAGGGTCTCGGCCTCTTCTCCTCTCGGCCAGCAACAAGAGCAACAACAACAGTGAACAACAACAACATTAAAAACAACAACAACAATAGCAGCTAATGCTAATAATAAACAAGAAAAACATCAAGTATATAGATGTGTTCCGGGTCGATTTTACCAAGTCAACCCGTGCCGAGAGACCCACTTGGGTCTCGGCTACACCACGAGTCAAGATGACTCAAACCCAAGACCACTTTGGTCTCGGCTTAGGCTCATCCGAGCACACTAAAAACAGCAAAACGGACCCCTTTGGGTCACGGCCACACAAGCACAACAACAAGCATCGAGACCCAATCAAAATCAACCCAAAAATCCAACTCCATAATCCAACACCCTCGATAACATCTCAATCCGAGTCTAAGAATCCACATACTACAAGGACTCAAACAAAACAAATATATCAAGTAACCATAAGGAGGATGAAAACGAGCCAAGCCGTAGGCATAGGCTCATGGTTCCAACTCGACATCCCCAAGAAACATCCAACCCGGATACCAAACTCGTTAAAAATCATCTTTTATTCATAAACCCATATATATTTTTCGTTATTCATCAAAACCCAACCAGAAAAGTAATAACTCGCGACCTCCTGGTCACGTTTTTAGAAAAATCCGAGTCATAAACCTCTTGTGACTCACCTTACCTTCGATTTCACAAGAAAAGAACACGAAATCTTCCAATAAACCAGTAAATTAGAACGTGCACCGGTGGATCTAAAAGATCTAGTGATAAGGATTATTTTTATGGTGGCGGTGTGGTCGTAGTGGTGGCGGTGGAGCAGCAGTAGGGCGGCGGCTGCTTATGGTGGCTAGGGTTTGTAAGAGAAAGAGGTGAGGGAGATGAGATGAGAGAGAGTGGTAGAGGTGTGTTATGGTTGTGTTTTTGTTTGCACCAGGAAGAACCACAAGGACGTTTTTGTAGTTCACTCTTTTAAAAGAAAAGTTTTCTTTTCTTTCTTTTTCTCAAACAATAATACTAATAATAATAATAATAATAATAATAATAATAATAATAATAATAATAATAATAATAATAATAATAATAATAATAATAACAACAATAATAATAATAATAATAATAATAATAATAGTAATAATAACAAAAGTGTTATTATATTTAGGGTAAGGTGACTAGGTGTAAAATACACGGACCAAAACCCGTAACTTTATAAAATACTCCAACTCTTACTCGGACCGAGCTCGTTCCCAAAGTATCACAATACGTTCAATAAATAAATATATATATAGTCGAATCCGTAGACTCAAGACATAAAATTTTAGTTAGGTTATTCTAGTGCCAGAGTCAACGTAGTGCCAATAAAATCTCGAAATAATTTCTCATCACATCGATAATCCAATTTGATTCCATAAAAATTTTAAATATAATCAACCACAACATTGGTTTTTATAAGTTCGTTACGAATAAAATTCCAAATATAAATTTATAAACGAACTTTAATGTAATGCGGGTTTTCAAAATAACTCCCTAATTTGCCAGTTGTCACATATGAGTTGGTCTACGTTAATAACTAGGGGCATCTAAAGGGCAAAGTTGTTAAAGCAACCGCTTTAGGCCTCATATTTTATAAGGCCTCAAATAATTATGTTTCCTCCTTTTGTATTGAGTTTTATGCATCCTTTTTAATAAAACTTCGACTTTTTAGAATTTCTTGATGTAGATTCTGGGTGTTCAAAAACTCTCCGTATTCGGATATCCAAAACTTTAATTGGAATTTAATATAAAGTTGGGATATATGAATTGAAAATTTTAGAACTCATATACAAGTTTTTCAAAAATATAGATAGTTGGATATTTAATATATGGAACTGTCAATTGAAATTTTGGATATTCAAATTGAGAAAACTTAGCTAAAATAATAAGTTTTATATAAAACCATCAGCAGAAAATTCGGATATCCAAATTTGTGATATAACTAATTACTGAAAAGCCCTTTAAATTATTTAAATTAACAACAAAATGGTTTTATAAAAAATGTCTCATTTTGTATTTTCGCTTTAGGCCAAGGAAAAACATGAGAGGACATTATAATGTATTTTATTCATAGTTATTCTTTTAGCATTAAAAGCATGTTTTGTTAATAAAGCTAAAAAACAAAATGGTACCAAAAGAGAAGTTACACAGATGGAACAAGTGGAGTATACACTATGTTCGGCTCCTATGGTAGCCAATTACCAATATACCCTTACCAGTGTCACTATTACTTCCAGCCAGAAAAAGGTAGAACGCATGAGGAGTAACTTCTTGAGAATCTAGTTGGTTAATAACATAAAAACTCTACCGGCCAAATCCGAATACACCGTCAAGTCCTCTTTGGGATTGTTCTACGGATGTGCTACACCTGTTGAATGAACAAATAAATAAGTAACCTTCCTACTAAAATAAAATAGAAAATGTGGAGGCGTATCAAATACTCACCTAAAGAAATGTTGGGTAGAGCATGTGATGTTCCATTTATGTTTAAATGGATGACAACGGTAACATAGTAACATGATCGTTTTAGTGCCACCACTATAATGGAGTTTGTAGCCGCACTAAGCTTGATGGTCACTAGTACGGGTAATGGGGCTCTTGAACAAAGCGTATCTGAACATGAGACCAAATAACTTGTTGATGAGACCGACTCGCCATGGTAAATCTATTATAGAAATATATTAACGGAAAAGTAAAATTAGTATACAAAAAGTCATTAACTTTAGTTTGAAAGAAACCCATAAACAACAATAATCATACATTTGTTTGAAAACAGTTGGTACATGATCTGCAGCAATCCCATAGGCATCATTGTTGGTGTCGATCTGTAAAATATATTATTTTGGTGGAGATCCCAAAAGAACTTTTGCATAGTAGAGCCTATAAACAAAAGCAATTTTAATATCAAGTATTATACACGATGGGACGCATTTGAAAATAAACAATATGAGTATTAACACAGAGAAGGGTTGTTTCACAAAACATAAATTAGACAAAAGAAATTGATCGATTATGCTTACAGTGTCCAAAAGATATAAGTAAGCTCCTCTAGCCAGGTATGCAAAATTTGAATCTAAGTCAATTCTGGTTCTTCTTTACATAAATGTAGAATTATTAATCGGCAAGGTTTGACCATTTACAGATATGCTCTCCAAATTTATATCAATGTTTATAATGAAAGCATGCATTAACATATTTATGAGTTGGTCTACGTTAATAACTAGGGATGTCTAAATGGTAAAGTTGTTAGAGCAACCGCTTTAGGCCTCAACTCATATTTTTTAAGGCCCCAAATAATTGTGTTTCCTCCTTTTATATTGAGCTTTATGCCTCCTATTTAATAAAACTCCGACTTTTTAGGATTTCTTTATGTAGATTCTGGGTGTTCACAAACTATCCGTATTTGGATATCCGAAACTTTAATCGGAATATATTATAAAATTGGGATATATGAATTGAAAATTTTAGAAGTCATATATACAAAGTTTTCCAAAAATATAAAGATTTGGATATTCCAATATATAAAACTGTCATTCGAAATTTCGGATATCCAAATTATGAAAACTCAGCTAAAATTATATAAAACCATCATCAGAAAATTCGGATATCCAAATTTGTGATATAACTAGTTATTGATAAGGCTCTTAAATCATTTAAATTAACAACAAAAAGTTTTTATAGAAAATGTCTCATTTCGTATTTTCACTGCAGGGCACAGAAAGACATGACACGACCTTGTTAATAACTAAATACTCTTCAATTATAATTGGATTTTATTCATAGTGATTCTTTTAGCATTAAAAGCATGTGTTGTTAATAAAGATACAAAAACAAAATGGTACCAGAAGATAAGTTACACAGATGGAACAAGTGGATTATACACTATGTTCGGCTCTTGTTGTAGCCAATTACCAATATACCCTCACCAGTGTCACTGTCACTTCCAGCTAGAGAATGGTAGAACTCCTGAGGAGTAACCCATTGAGAATATTGGTTAATAACATAAAAACCCTACCGACCAAATCTGAATACACCGTCAAGTCCTCTTTGGGATTATTCTACGGATGTGCAACACGTGTTGAACGAATAAATAAATAAATAAATAAATAACCTTCATACTAAATAAAATAGAAAATATGGAAAAAGGTGGAGGTGTATCGAATACTCACCCATAGAAAATGTAGGGTAGAGCATGTGATGTTCCATTTATGTTTAAATGGATGACGATGGTAACATAGTAACCTGATGCATCAGTGTCACCACTATAATAGAGTTTGTAGCTCCACTAAGCTTGATGGTCACTATTATAGGTAATGGTGGCTCTTGAACAAAGCGTATCTGAACATGAGATCAGATAACCTGTTGATGAGACCGACTCGCCATAGTAGTTCTGTTATAGAAATATATTAATGGAAAAGTAAATTTAGTGTACAAGAAGTCATTAACTTTAGTTTGAAAGAAACCCATAAAAGGTAGTAATCATACGTTGGTTTGAGAACAGTCGGTACATGATCTGCAGTAAACCCATAGGCGTCACTACTAGCGTCGATCTGTACACAATACTTTTTTGGTGGAGATCTCAAAAGAACTTCGCATAGTAGATCCTAAAAATAACACCAATTTTAATTTCTAGTATTATATACGAGGGGATGCATTAGAAAATAAACAATAAAAGTATTAACACACAGAAGGGTTATTTTACTAAACATAAATTATACAAAAAAAATTTGATCTATTGTGCTTACGGCATCCAAAAGATATATGTAAGCTACTCTAGCAAAGTGTAAAATTTGTTTCTGAGTCAATTTTGGTTCTTCCTTGCTTAAATGTAGATTGATTAATCAGCAAGGTTTGACCCTTTACAGATATGCTCTCCAAATTTATATCAAAGTTTATCCTGAAAGTATGCATTAACATATTTATGAGTTGGTCTACGTTAATAACTAGGGATGTCTAAAGGGTAAAGTTGTTAAAGCTACCGTTTTAGGCCTTAAATAATTGTGGTTCATCGTTTTATATTGAGTTTTATGCCTCCTATTTGATAAAACTCTAACTTTTTAGGATTTCTTGATGTAGATTTTGGGTGTTCAAAAACTATTTGTATTCGGATTTCCAAAACTTTAATCAGAATTTATAATAAAGTTGGGATATATGAATTGTCAATTTCAGAACTCATAAACAAGTTTTCCAAAAATATAGATAAATGGATATTCCAATATGTAAAACCGTCATCCGAAATTTTGGATATCCAAATTGAGAAAACTTAGCTAGCATAATGGGCTTAATAAAAAACCACCACCATGAAATTCGGATATCCAAATTTATGATATAACTAATTATTGACAAGCCCCTTAAATTATTTAAAGTAACAACATTTTTTTTAATAAAAAATGTGTCATTTTGTGTTTTCGCTTTATGCCACATAAAGACATGGGACGACCGTGTTAATAACTAAATACTCTCAAATTATAATGTATTTTATTCATTGTGATTCTTTTAGCATTAAAAGAATGTGTTGTTAATAAAGATACAAAGACCAAATGACACAAGAAGAGAACTTACACAGATGGAACAGTGGAGTATACACTATGTTCGGCTCCTTTGGGTAGCAAATTACCAATATACCCCTATCAGTGACACTGTCACTTCCAACCAGGGAATGGTAGAATGCTTGAGGAGTAACCCCTTGAGAATATAGTTGGTTAATAACATAAAACTCTATCGGCCAAATCCGAATACATCATCAAGTCCTCTTTGGGATTGTTTTGCCGATGTGCTACACCTGTTGAACGAGTAAATAAATAAATAACCTTCCTACTAAAATAAAATAAAAAATGTGGAAAAAGGTGGAGGCGTATTGAATACTCACTCAAAGAAAACTCCAGGTAGAGCATGTGATGTTCCATTTATGTTTGAATGGATGACGCGGTGACATAGTAACCTGATGCTCTAATGCCACGACTATAATAGAGTTTATAGCTGCACTGAGCTTGATGGTCACTAATACAGGTAGTGGGGGCTCTTGAACAAAGCGTATCTAAACATGAGATCATATAACTTGTTGATGATGCCGACTCGCCATAGTAGTTATGTTATAGAATATTAACGAAAAAGTAAAATTAATATACAAAAAGTCATTAACTTTAGTTTGAAAGAACCCGTAAAAATCATTAATCATAAATTGGTTTGAGAAAAGTCGGTACATGATAAGCTGCAAACCCATAGGCATCACTGTTGGTGTAGATCTATACAAAATGTTATTTTGGTGGAGATCCCAAAAGAACTTTTGCATAGTAGAGCCTACAAACAAAACCAATTTTAATATCAAGTATTATATACGAGGGGTTGCATTGGAAAATAAACAATAAGAGTATTAACACAGAGAAGCATTGTTTCACAAAACATAAATTAGACAAAAAAAAATTGATCTATTGTGATTACAAGTATTAAATATCGTGTTCAGTTTCATTTGTGTGCAGTCAATTGAAAATAATAAGTTAAGCATTAAACTAGATGATTTGAGAAAGAGTTAATGAGTTAAACATTTTGAGATACTCTAAGATCATTTTATTTATCTATATCTATACTACATTATAAAGCATTTAAGACTTCCTATAAAAGGAATTCTTAAAATATTTAGACAAAAAACATTACTATAAAAAGAAAAGTTAAAAAATTAATGCAAAATTTGAAAGGGCAAATCGCATAAAAAGGTATCCATCTTAGGTCCAATTTCAATTAAAGGTACTACTCTTTTTCTTTCTCAATTTAAGGTACCCGACTTTTTTTTTGGCCGATTAAGGTTTTTTTATAACTTTCGTTAACTATTTCGTTAGTAAATTACATAATTGGTCCTTGAGTTTGTATAGGCATTTCATCTTTAGTAAATTACATGATTTAGGTTTTTTTTTCTAACTTCCGTTAACTATTTCGTTAACTTTTTACGTTTTCGTAAGATTTTTTACGTTTTCGTCCGTTTTTTCACGTTTTCGTCCGATTTTTTACGTTTTCGCCCGATTTTTTACGTTTTCGTCTGTTTTTTACGTTTTTCGTCCGTTTGTTCACGTTTTCGTCCGTTTTTTCACGTTTTCGTCCGTTTTTTTCATGTTTTCGCCCGTTTTTTTACGTTTTCGTCCGTTTTTTCACGTTTTCATCCGGTTTTTTTTTACGTTTTTGTCCGTTTTTTTACGTTTTCGTCCATTTTTTCACGTTTTCGTCTGATTTTTCACGTTTTCGTCCGGTTTTCACGTTTTTGTCTTTTTTTTACGTTTTCGTCCAATTTTTAACGTTTTCTTCCGTTTTTTCACGTTTTCGTCCGTTTTTTCATGTTTTCGTCGTTTTTTTATGTTTTTGTCTGTTTTCGTTCGTTTTTTCACGTTTTCGTCCGTTTTTTCACGTTTTCGTCCGTTTTTTCCGCGTTTTCATCCGTTTTTTACGTTTTCGTCCTTCTTTTCACGTTTTCGTTTGATTTTTCACGTTTTCGTCCGATTTTTCACGTTTTCGTCTGTTTTTTCACGTTTCTGAAAACGTGTAAAATTGGAAGAAAAAGTGAAAAAATGGACGAAAACGTGAAAAAACGGACGAAAATGTGAAAAACCGAACGGAAACGTAAAAAACCGGACGAAAACGTGAAAAAAGGACAAAAACGTGAAAAAACGGACGAAAACGTGAAAAACCGGACGAAAACGTAAAAAAACGACAAAAACGTAAAAAAACGGACGAAAAAGTAAAAAAAAGGACGAAAACGTTAAAAAATCGGGCGAAAACGTGAAAAAAACGGATCAAAAAACGTAAAAAACAGACGAAAACGTGAAAAAAACGGACGAAAAACGTAAAAAACAGACGAAAACGTGAAATATCGGGCGAAAACGTAAAAAATCGGACGAAAATGTGAAAAAACGGACGAAAACGTAAAAAATCAGACGAAAACGGAAAAAAACGGACGAAAAACATAAAAAGTTAACGGAAGTTAGAAAAAAAACCTAAATCATGTAATTTACTAAACATGAAATGCCTATACAAACTCAAGGACCAATTATGTAATTTACTAACGAAATAGTTAACGAAAGTTAGAAAAAAACCTTAATCGGCCAAAAAAAAAAAGTCGGGTACCTTAAATTGAGAAAAAAAAAAGAGTAGTACTTTTAATTGAAATTGGACCTAAGAAGGATACCTTTTTATGCGATTTGCCCAATTTGAAAATTTAATTCTCAATTAAACCATATAGTAGCACATCCAATAATAATATATTTTAACAGAATTGTTTATAAGAAAAGTTTACTAAACTTATAACCATCAATTTAATACTATTTTTTAAAAAAAAAAGTACTAAGAATTTACACTATTAATAATTTAAACGTTCTACTTTTGAAAAATATATATCTATCATGTTATAAGTATTTGAGACATGCTAAATAAGGAATTTTTAATATGAATAATATTTGCTCGTCACAAAAATAGTCACCGGATACCCGCCGCCGCATTGCGCGGATACCCTTCTAGTATCAACTAAAAGATTCAACTTCATTTCGGTTGTTTGTTGAGTTCTTCCTACTTTGTTTTGGTTAATATATTGTGTTCGTGTCATAACTATAGCAATAAACACACAGTTTGATAACCGATTTTTAATTATGTGAAGACTAAACATCGCATGCCCATCATTTTCTTTTGTATTTAAATAACCTATTCATGTCGTCAAAAAGGATTTCATGTATATACGTTTTTTTGGTAGAACCATGCTTTCATTTTCTTTTGTATTAAATGAGACTTAAGTATAAATAGCTCACTTGCATTTATCATGTGTGTTTCATTCAATTGCAAACAAATAGTGAATCTCCAAATCCTAGAAGCTTTAATACTCAACATAGCATCTACTTTTGGCTTAAGTAATCGGAGCAAGGTGTCGATCTTCTTATAAATACGTTGCAGCTTTGATAGCTAGCCACAATATTTGTATGAGGCACACGATCAGTAATGCAATCAAGGTGTTGATTGATCTTCCATCAATGTGAGGATTTGTTGAAAGTTTGATTGCGACAATATTTGCAGAAGACATACAATCGACATACTGTTACAAATTTGTAACTTTGATTTTCCTATGACATGTTGTAAGTTCGATGGCGACAATATATGTAGAAGATAAATGGTGAACACATTCCGATATCATAGTAAGAAACTAAGAATGTAACGTTTAGTCATTTTATTGAAAATTTATGTATGCTAGTAACAAATATTAACATTTTATTACTTATTAACATGTGGTATTTGAAAAAGGATGCCATGCATTGTAAAATTTCAAGTACAACATAGTGTGTTTCATCATTTACCATGAAAGTTGATATTTTTGATGTGAAGAAAGCTTATTGTGAAACTAAACAAACGTGAATACCGTGCGTACTATGAAATATACGATGAGTGTTATTGCTCTTCAATTACAATGATTCCTGAAGGATATTGAAACTAGGAGTTCATGTCTTTGTTACATACAATGTTATCCTAAATAACTTACTTCACTACCAGGAACGGAGCTAGTAGGGTGACTAATAGATGTCCTAATCAACTCATTTTATTCATTAGTTATTTAGATTACTAAACGTTTTTCTACTATTTTCTTACATTCGGCTCTCATTTTCTATAAGTAGACTCCCTTAACTAAAATCCTGCCTCCGCCTCTTTTCACCAATCACCACCCACTTATCGTGAACAATATTGAAACTTCATCAAACGTGTACAAATCCTAATCCCGATAAGCCAAACAAAGTATCTAAATAATATAGTCACTCACGTGATAAATACATTTATGTTACCAAAAGATAATCTGTATGGTTTGGTTGAATATATTTTCAATTAATATACAACAAGGTTCTCTAATCTACAAAAGATGATTATAGTTGGATGAAAATTAAGTTTATAATTTTTGATACTTTTTATTTTATTTATTTTATTTTTATTTGTTATTTTTTTTTAAACATGAGTTTCCAACTCGACATTGCGAGCCGACTAATCCCACGGCGACTATCCTTTTTGGATAGCCCGGAGTCGGCGCAGGTGAACCTCCATGAATTTTTGATACTTTTTATGATTGTCATGACACGACGCAACTAGAATGTCAACAAATTAAAGTTTGTGTAAAAAAAACACACGACCAGATTTTTATTTTATGGTAAAGAACACTTTTAGTAAAATGAATAACTAACATTATTATTTGAGAGAGACATCACGTACATTGTAAAATGAATAACAATATGTCAACTTTCTTTTTTGTTTAACTTTTTTACACTAAAAATCAAGCCTAAACTACAATATTAATATGTTTTTTTATGAGTAAATGTTAGCTGTCTAAAAAAGTTGAGTTTTAAACATAAGCAAAAGTTTATTTTTATAGAAAATATTGCGAACTTCTTAAAAGTGGGTATATTGTATAAGCAATATAGTTAGAGCATACGAGGTGGGTTGTGGGAAATGTGAAGATGGTAAGTGGGTTTCAGGGTGGATGATGCCATATGGTAATTGCTCTACCACTGACTTGTGTGTATTTCATGAGTGCGAGCTGAGAACATAGAGTGGTGGCTAGGGTGAGGCCGCATCATGCTCGTTTAACTAGCTGACTATGCCCAAACAAGTTAAGATTTAGCAAAGCTTTCCTTGTTTAATGAGCTAAGATTTGGACTTGGCTTGATAACCGAGCCAAGTTTGTCAATATGAATTTTGAATGATGAGTAGCTTGATCTATAAATCTAAGAATCCATAACAAGTCGAGCTGAAGTTAAATAAGCTGAGGATTGTATTGGCGCGTTTACATCGGCCTACACGTGCTAAAGTTGCGAGTTTAAGGCTCTATGACGAATTAAAGTCCGAGGGGACCTATATTGTGTATAACAATGCAAAGCCCACACTAAACAAATTATGAAAGATGCACACGGCCGGGTTCTTAACTCATGTATAAAAACTTAACTTTAATATCGTAGCTTTCTTTTTCTTTTCATTTATACCATATATATATATATATATATATATATATATATATATATATATATATATATATATATATATATATATATATACAGGGGCGGATGTACATGCAAGCCAGGGGTAGCGGTCGCTACCCCTGAACTTTTACCCGGTAGTGCGATTTTTGGCGATTTTTGGCCATTTTTTGGCGATTTTGCGATCCCTAAAACAAATTTTCGCTACCCCTAAACAAATTTTCGTATTTCGCTACCCCTAAACTTGGCTCCTAATTCCGCCCCTGTATATATACCTCGTGTATGTAACTTATACCTATACTTTTACATTTTCAGTTCAATACATTACTATATATATACATAGATGTACAATATACGTTTCACAGATATATGAAAAAGGGGAGAATGAAAAGACGTCACTTAAGCATAAACGTGACTAAGAGCACTAGGTGTAGGGCTCGCCGTCCCCTTCGCCGTCTGACCTGGCTCCATCAACGGCGAGCCGTAGCTCGCCGCTACACCAAATCACCCTCGCCGATGCTCGTTGTTGGGCACCTCCCCGTGGCCACAGCGAAGCAAAAAAGCTGACAAAATGGCACCACGTCTTTCTTTTTCTTTTTTTTTTGTTGGGTTTTATTGCAAGTATAGTGTGTGTTTTTAGTGTGTGTGTTTGCAAGTGGAAGATGGAAGGTGAAGAAGAAGTTGAGGTGTGTGTGTGTTTGCAAGTATAGTCCTTGTAGTTTTCTTATTAATATTTACAATTTTGGTCCTTGTTTATTTGAAGTTTTTTTTTTTTTTTTAGCAGCTTAAATTTTTTCAAAATATAAGCATAAAATTTTAATTTTAGTTATTTTTGTTTTGAATGACATAAATTTAATTTGATTGAAAAATGAATAAAAAAATAAATGTGTAAGAGGTGGGGCCCTAATGAGGAAGTTGAGGTTTGTTGTTTGGTGAGGAGGGGTTTGTTGTGAATAGTTGAAGTTGAAGTGTTTGGTGATGTGGTAGGAGTGGGACCCGAATGAGGAGGCAAGCCTCCCCATCTACACCTGGTGCTCTAATTTGTGAGAGGCTAAAGAAATTAAGTTCCCTTATATAATTTTGAAGAAATGTCGGAGATAATATGCATCATGCATGCAACCTAATAACGAGTCTTAAACAAACAATTTAATAAATGAGAAGAAGTTCAAAACAATTTCTTCTAAATTAAACAAACAGGAACAAGTCTAAGTGCAATTGAGTGAAATTTCATGGTGATCTATTATTTTAATGAATTTATTAGATTATTTAATCGATCAATTTAATATATAGATTACCAATCTTGTATTTGTTTTCTTGTAATTAAACCGATTATACTGACTTTTTTCGATAGCAAAAGTTAATAAACATGAACAAGTTTCGGTGTTGGACTTGATTATAATTATATGAGTTGAGATATATCAAAAACCACTAGTATATAAAGTACATATAAACAAATCCCAACTATCCATTCCCCCTCCATCTAATGGCTTAGATTAAACCAAGAAAATACAAACAAGGGCAAGATAGTAACTTAGAAATCACAATAAAAAAAAAAAAAAAAAAAAAAAAAAAAAAAAAAAAAAAAAAAAAAACCTACTCCCTATCATAACAACCTCTAATTTCTCTCTCATCCAAAACAAAAAAACCCAGATCTGACCTGAGATCCAAATTCTCACCGGAAAATTCATCCAATCGCCGGATTAAACATCCAATCGCCGGAAAAATCATCCAATCGGAATCATGAATCCAACGAATTCATACAAAACACCACCACCTCCATACAAAACACCACCACCTACATCGGAATCATCATCAACCCAGCCGGAATCATCAATAATCCGATCGGAATCATCAACAAACCAATCGGAAATCATCGGAATAACGAATTCATCAAAAACACCATCGCCGCCGTCGAAATCATCAATAATCAGATCGGAATCTTCTACAAACCCGCCGGATTCTTCAATAAACACGTCAGAAGATGATTTGATAACAGAAGGTGATTTACCAGATGAAGATGGTACTGTTAAAAAAGTTCATGGTAAACCCTTTCAGAATCTTTTTTTTTTTTTTTTTTTGTTTAATAATTTAAGAGAAGTATAAATCCCATGGGATTCATACTGAATCCTATGGGATTCATAGATGAATCCCATTTGATTCATTATTAATCATTTGATTCATCAATTTGATTTTAAAAATGTATCACAAGTAATTTATAAAGAATCTCATGAGATTCTGTGTGAATCCCATGGGATTCTAATGGGATTCACACAGAATCCCATGCGATTCTTTATAAATTACTTGTGATACATTTAAACAAGTATGAGATCTTTATAAATTACTTGTGAATCCCATGGGATTCTGTGTGAATCCCATGGGATTCTGTACAAGAAATTTATAAATGTATCACAAGGAACTTATAAAAGAATCCCATGGGGTTCGTTAAGAATCCCATGGGATCTTAAAGATCTCATGGGATTCTTTAAGATCCCATGGGATTCTTTATGAATAACATGGGATTCTTTATGAATCCCATGGGATTCATTGTTTGCAGAATTCTTAATCCCTTGAGATTATGTTGTTTATATACAGATTCTATGAAATCACCAAGACCAACTTTATATGAATACACCGAGACACCGGGCGGATCGGAATATTGGGAGCCTCATGTAGAAGGAATTCCTATACCAGAAGAAGGAAAATTCTATAACACTCTAGATGAAGCTATAGAAATGTATGATAACTACGCTGAAGCCGGAGGTTTTCAAATTAAAAAAGCAGGACAAAAATTAACAAAAGCTGGAGCGGTACAACTCAAATACATCATGTGCAATAAAGAAGGAGCTCCAAGACATATTAATATCGACACTTTAGATGCTAAAGACAGTGACAAACAAAAAAGAAATACAATGATGCATGTGACAGGTAGTAAAGCTCTAATATATTTATAAGTTTCTTTCTGAATACCATGGGATTCTTTGTAAATCCCATGGGATTCTTTGTAAATCCCATGGGATTCTTTCTGAATCCCATGGGATTCTTTGTCAATCCCATGGGATTCTTTCTGAATCCCATAGGATTCTTTGTCAATCCCATGGGATTCTTTCTGAATCCCATGGGATTTGTTTTTGAATAACATGTTTTTAAAATATTTTTTTATATAACAGGTTGTTGAGCTCGTATAAGGTTAGAATTGGATGTTGTTTCTCAAAAATACCAGATTGTTAAGTTTATTGCAAAACACAACCATATGCTCCTACTAAAAGAGTACAAACATTTTACAAAAAAGCAAAGAAGAATGACACAAGCAGAAAAAATGTTCGTTGTTAAAGCTGCAAAAAACAAGATTGGTCCAACACGGGCTCATAACTTGTTAACGAGTATGAAGGGTGGGTATGAGTATGTTCATGGGACAGTTGATGATTTTAAGAATGAAATGCCGGATGTTAATATGTTCATTGGGGAAAGTGACGCACAAATGCTTATAAATAAAATGGAAAACAGAAAGATATGTGTGCCAAACTTTACGTTTCAGTATAAGGTAGAAGAGAGTGAGTTAGTTGCTTTGTTTTGGGCTGATGAAGTTGCGAAATGCAATTATAAGGAGTTTGGAGACATAGTCTCATTTGATGCAACATTCAGATGTAACAGGTAAGTTTTACAAGAGATTCTTTATGAAATCCCATGGGATTTAATGAGAATCCCATGGGATTCTCATGAAATCCTATGGGATTCACAGATTATATCCAATGAGATTCACCCTTTTAGATTGTGTGTGTAATTAACAATTATGTTATTTTTAGGTACAATATGGTGTTTGTACCATTAACCGGTGTCGATAATCACAGAAAGTGTGTCACACTTGGATCGGAAATGCTATTACATGAAGACACTGAGTCATACACGTGGCTTCTAAAAGCATTTATGACGGCTTTCAAAAAAGAACCAACAATGGTGGTAACAGATCAAGATGGAGCAATGAAGAGAGCCATTGAAGCCGTTTTCACTAAAGCAAAGCACAGACTTTGCATGTGGCATATTGACCAAAAGATTCCCGCAACGGTAACTTATCGAACTTATAAAAAATGTTATCACATATGATACTATGAATCCCATGGGATTGCATGATGAATCCCATGGGATTGACTGATTAATCCCATGGGATTCACATTAATCCCATGGGATTCATTTGTAAATCCCATGGGATTTACATGTGTAAATCATCTTATTTATGCTGATAACATGATTCTAAAACTATCTTTATCAAAAACAGTTTTGTAAAGAGATATATGTATAAACAAATTTCAAGAAACGTTTTAGGAAGATTGTTTGGAATATGTACATGGAACCGTTGGAATTTGAAGAGAAATGAGCTAAGTTGATTGAGGATTTTGGTTTGCAAAATCACAAATGGATGACCAAGATGTTTAACCTACGAGAAATGTGGATTCCAGCTTTTTTCATCGACTTGCCATTGTTTGGTTTGAAGAGAACCACATCAAGATCCGAGAGTGAAAACTCGTTCTTCAAAAGTTTCACAAGCCCAGGAGCAACGCTAGTTAGTTTTATGATGTCCTATGAATCAGCAATGGAAAGACAACGATATAGGCAAGAACATTTGGACTTTAAAACATTTGACATAGCTCCAAAATGCCTAACACAATTAGAGATTGAACGTCATGCAGCAAAAGTGTATACTAGAACGATATTTCTGCTGGTTCAAACTGAAATATACGAAGCATGCTGGAATTGTACGATTCAAGATTTAAAGATAGAAGAAGGTTGTGAGATTGTTATGATAAGAGACAACAATCCGTGGGTTTATAGAAAAACTAAAAAGGAAGCTGCATAAGAACAAGCAGAGGAAGACAATAGTGTGGAGAGGAAAAAGTTTATAGACTATAAGGTATGTTGCTTTTTATTCAGCATGAATCCCATGGGACTCACTGTGAATCCCATGGGATTATCAAATGAATCCCATGGGATTACTTATAAATTATGGTTTTCAGTATGAATTTAAAAAAAGTAAATCAAAGTAATTCTTTTCTTATTTTTCACAGTGAATCCCATGGGATTTACTCCCATGGGATTCACTCCCATGGGATTCACTCCCATGGGATTAGTTTTGAGAATGAATTTGTTACAGTGACTTGTTATCAGCATAAAAACCATGATATACACATGTAAATCCCATGGGATTGAGAAATGAATCCCATGGGATTTACACTGAATCCCATGGGATTGTATGTGAATCCCATGGGATTAGTTATGAATCCATGATTTTCAGTATGAATTTTAAGGAAAAAGTAATTCAAATTAATTATTTTTTTATTTTTTGTTTAAAACAGGTACTGCGTACAATAGATGATGGGTCGGTGGTATGCAGTTGTAGACATTTTGCTCGATATGGTTTTCTATGCCGACACGTATTCTTTGTCTTCAAGAATCGTGATATTAACGTCATTCCAAAACAGTATATTTTGAGGCGTTGGACAAAGGATATAATACCACCTGAATTGAGAAGGAAAAAAAACAGATATGGGGAAAAATGTGGAAGTTGAAAGACTTACAAACGAAGCAACTTCTGTGGTGGACGATTGCTTATTCAGGTTAAGCAATAATGTAGAGAAGATGGGTGAGTTTGTAGAAAAGTTGAAGACTTTGAAAACAGAAGTGGAGGCTGAGGTTCCAAATCCTCCTTCAAGTAAAACGGCAGATGTGATTGGTGAACATTATGCAATTTCTAATCCTGAAGAAACAATAGTCAACAATCCAACAAAGGTAGGAAACAAAGGGAATATTACAGAAAAGGAACGCAATAAAAGGCGAAAGAGTGAGAGAGAAAAAGCACTTGGAGTTAAAAAGAAACAAGAGAGGAAGTGCGGCTTTTGTGGAAAAAAGACCAACTTGCACACAAAAACAACTTGTCCGGATAACCCAAATAGGCGAAAGCCGAAACCAAAAGTTTCTTGAACAAACTTATTATATTCTGATTTTATGTTAGTTCTTTTTTAGTATTTACTTGAATATTTAGATGATTTGCAAAGGAAATTTTTGAATTTGTTAGTTATTTTCTTCTTTAATTGAATATTTAGATTATTTGAAAAGAAATTTCTGAATTTGTATGATTCTAATTTTTTAATTGAATATTTATAAGAATCCCATGGGATTATCAAATGAATCCCATGGGATTATTTCCCTAATCCCATGAGATTCTTTGAAATTCGTTTATAACAGAAGTCATTGAAATTTCTGAATTTGTTGTTTATTTTTATTCTTTAATAAAATATTCATAACAATCTCATGGGATTAGAAAATGAATCCCATCGGATTATTTCCCTAATCCCATTTAAATTTGTTTAAACCAATTACTTATAACAAAAACAACATAACCCAAATTCAAGGCGAAAGCTGAAACCAACAGTTTCTAGAACAAACTTTTTACTTGATTATTCAGATGATTTAAAAAGAAAAATCTGGTTCTTTTTTAATTTTCTTCATTATTTGAATATTTATAAGAATCTCATGGGATTCATTTGCTAATCCCATGGGATTAGCAAATGAATCCCATGGGGTTATTTTATAACTTCATTTAAAATTTCAACCATCAACAATAAAATGTAAATAAAATATCATAAAAATCAGATAATAGCAAAAAAATCTATAAAAAATATCATAAAAATCTGATAATAGCATAAAAGAAAATCTGTGTAAACCATCTGTGTAAACCAATTACTTCAACAGTTATAGTTCTACCATTAACAAAAGACGAACTTCTCGAATTTGCGGTCACGTGCATCCCTGTTCCTAATTGCTGTCAGAATTATAGACAGCTTTTCACGAGAAGGAAGTTTATCAAACTCCAATGCTAATTCATACATCTTACCCGCATGAACATTCATCTCGTGTAACAAGATCTTGGTAGCAAACTTTAATCTCAATAACCTCAATTGGGCAGACTGCTCTTTAGACTCAGCAACCAAACCACAATCCCATTTTCTAGGAGCTTCACCAGTGTAATTATCCATATGTAACATAGCGAAAACACCACAATCCGTGAAGTTGTTCTTGGTCTTCCACTTGAGGCTTGCGATTCTTGGCTTGACTTTACGAATGCTAGCATGTCTATTGAATCCATGCAACTCCAGATGACGGGCAAATAATGTTTTCTACAAAAATTATTAAAAAAAGAGAGCATAAATAACTATAATTATGTTTCAATCCCATGGGATTCAGAATAAATCATAAAAGTACTTACAAGAAGTTCACATGAATCTTCATACTTTTCCTCATACGTTGCACCACAATTGCTGTTATCCAATATCGTCATTGTTATAACCCTTTTAGTAAGGCTGAAGACAACAACAAAGAAATGACCCGATTTGCGAATAGGAAAAAATGCCTGTTTAAACAAAACAAAAAAAATAATAAAAATGACAAAAAGTAAAAACAAAAATAAAAAATTAAAACAAAAAAATATATAATTTTACCAATTCAATGCCATTGAGAGATATGCCACCAACATCATCTTTAAAATGAGCCGAAAGTTCTTTTTCAAATTCTTGAAATTTATCATCATCAGACTCCAATGTTCCATCAAACATAGTTATCGGCTGTATATGCGATTTTACAATATCATGTTACGATATGAATTGAAAACAGTTTACTAAGCAAAATAAAAAAAATAATTACTTACAATACACCCAGTTGGGAAAAAGTGTCGCGATGGACAACCAGCGCCTCTAGAACGATTTCCATGATTCAAAATTGCAGCTAAACAATCAATTACATTAGCATCAACCTCCAAACCGGGTGCTAATGGCTCCATATTCAAACGAACTGAATATGGCTCCCCAGAATGTGTTTCAAAAACTGGTTCACTATATAAGAAAAAAAAATCATTTAAGAATCATATCATATAATTGTAAATCCCATGGGATTTACAAATGAATCCCATGGGATTCATGTGAATCCCATCAGATTCACTGTCAATCCCTCACATTGAATCAGATAACAATGAAACTTATATAAAAAACACAAACTTACATCTTTTCACCCTGCATCGCGAAAACACTATTCCCAAGAACGAACTCCGGCCTAGTTAGTTTAAGTTGAACCTTTGTCTTCTTATTCATATATGGAGACAATAAATAGGAAGACGGTTTCACCAAACGCTTTTCAGGACTCAAACTTACATTGGAGGCACGAGTAGCCATATTTTGAGGAGTAATGGCACCTGGATTCACATCGCCACCCATTGGCTCCACAGTACCTTCAGCGACCGACTTTAGCTGAATAAAACAAAAAAAAAATTTAATTAAAAATAGATAAATTAAATTAAAACACTAATATTATACAAGAATATTACATAATCGAACTCAGCAACTGCACAATTAAACCACTCTTCAATTAGCTCTAAATTGTTTTCGATCCATTGAGTTAAAGAGAAAGGTTCAACAACTTGATTCACGGGAACTGCATCATCTCGCTTCTCGGCATCTTTATCATCCCCATTACCATCATCACATTCTTCTTGTATTTGAGATGGATCAACCACTGTTGAAATAACTAAAACAAAACACTTTGAACATTATGCAACAAAACTTCTGGGATTGACAAATAAATCACACAGAATTAACAGATGAATCCCATGGGATTCACAGATAAATCCCATAGGATTTAATAAAAGAGATCCAATAAAAGGGAAACAGATCCAATAAATTAACCAATGTCGGAAATAGATCCAATAAAAGGGAACTACAACAATTATAAATTTAACAAATTTAAAAAAGTTATTACATAAATCCCATGAGTTTCAAGTACAAAAGAGAACCACAACAGCCTATCGGAATTAAGGATCGGTACCAGATAGGCGTTTATCAGTTACAGTATCAACATCTCCCTCAGCACCTCCATTATCATCAGCTCGATGAAGATCTTCACCATTCAATGAGATAGGATGCTCGAGGATCTGAACATACCTTTGATGAAGTTCAATGAGCTTTGGATCGGCAGGAAAGTCTAAACCGCCTATAACAAAAAATTCTTCAACAGCAACTCTTTCATTGCTTATAACAGATAACTTTTATTCAATTTTTTTATGCAATTCCTGGAGAAAAAACAAACATGAATATTCATAATGAGATAAGTACATTGAATCCCATGGGTTTCATACACAATCCCATGGGATTGTGTATGAATCCCATGGGATTAACTATGAATCCCATGGGATTAACTGTGAATCCCATGTGATTGTTTATGAATCCCATGGGATTCACACATAAAGAAGTATCACAATAAAATAAAACAAGGAATTAAACAAACCTCCTTGTAAGAACTCTCACTAGAACAACCAGCAACAAAACCTTCCGTCTCCGGAAGCTCAGATTCATCATAAACATCTAACGTCCCCATAACCTCTTCTTTCAATTCCATGTCCTCCTTTTTTGACATTAAGAAAGACGACCAATATTTGATGGTCGGACGTGTGTGGACATAAGAAAGCTTGTTGTACTTAGTGGAATCTAAATACAAAAGCTGTAAACAAAAAAACAAGGAACGAAAAAGTGTAAGAAAGATACAACAACTATGTCACAGTTAAAATGCTAAGTAATATACAACTGCCTATCATGCTAAGTAATATACAACATTAACCAGTGGCAATTAAAATGCTAAGTAATATACAACTGAGAGTGGGTTTGTGGTTTGGGTATAATTTAGTCGATAGGCAATCTTAAAAATGTTGAATGGGCCAACCTAATACATTGTTAAGGTGGTTTTAGATTAGGGTATTCGAAACAACTTAAGCATTTATAAACCCCCAAAAAAATCTTGCTCATAGTTTTATAAAACATATGACTTATATAAGCCACCAAGCTCTATAAAAAGCGTATCCAAACACATCTAAAGTCTAAACAAGTTCCCCTTTCTAACTTATTACAATCATCATTGTTTCAAATGTAAAAGGACAGCAACGATTTTGTGATTAAAATTATACTGCTAAAGAATAAAAGCCAATAGACATTTGCAACAATATCAGCAACAGATTGGTGAGCTTATATATTCCTTTTGGTAAAATGATTAGAAGTAATAAATGTTGGTGTTCTAGTTGAACCTTACCTTAGGTAACTAAATTCATCGCAGGCACTCATAAGTCACAACAATATACAATAACAAAGATTGACAAAGAGAAAAATAAAAGACCAAGCAATGTCATTTTATGTTCATCTTAACAGCAATGATTTTCTAAAGAGAGTTAACAACAGAGTAGCAGCAGATTCAAAATATACAGTTAATCCAATGGGATTCACAGTGAATCCCATGGGATTTTGTATGAATCCCATGGGATTCACAGTTAATCCCATGGGATTCACAGTAACATGATATAAACATAATATGTCAACAAATATGTCACACAAACATAAAAACAATTTGAAACTTCGTATAGTTTAAAACTTACAGCAAGAAAGGTATATGGCCCCGTGTATTTGTTTAGAAGAGTTGTCGGTTTTCTACTGACGTTAAGACAATGAAAGATGTACTCACACCAATCAATACCACGAATATCAGTATCTTCACGAAGACGCTTAACAACATCAAAGTTTATTTCCCCCTGCAATCCAGCAACCATTCCCATTGTATTCGTAACCAAGGTAAGAAAGTTGACTTTAAAAAGGAAGTCAACTTCCTTAGACTCAATCAACTTGCTAGCAATATCATTCACTCTTATTTGCTTAGCAGATTTTGATTCAAACTGACCAACCCAAAATTTTTCAAAATCATCTCCCACTGGCCTGGTTTCTAAAGATAACAAAGTCTCGCCGCCAGTCGGAATACCTAGCAGCTCATGAACTTTGTTAACAGTGGCCTGAATACACTTCCCACCTTCCAACTTCAACTCGCAAGTCTCAGCATCAAAATTATCAACAACATACCTACCTAACCTTGATAGAATTTTGTTTATATCAAACTTGAAATATGAGCTAAACCCTATCTCTTCCAAAAACTTCTCAATATCAACATTCTTTATGCCATGGATGGCAGTATGAAGGGCAGTAGGAGCTGACCTAGCCTGAAGAATGGGAATTTTTTTCAGATAATCTTGATGTTGTTTTTCTTCTTCTGTCGACACCTTTTCTTTCTTCTTGCCTTTCTTATTTGGCTTCGATTCATTCTCCTCATCAGTTTCTACTTTAACCATTGAATTCTTCAACAAAGTGTTCATCAGCTGCTTCATCACATTGTCAGGTACAATATCTTCTTTACCAGAATCGTCCTTCACTTTCTTCCCCTTCTCTTCTCTAACAGAAACGGAAGAATCTCCCCTCTTTCTCTTTGATATATTCTTTTCAGCAACATCTGCATAAAAAAAACATAATATAAACCACTTGATTACAAAGAGATTCACATTGAATCCCATGGGATTGACAGTGAATCCCATGGGATTCATTATTAATCCCATGGGATTGACAGTGAATCCCATGGGATTCATTATTAATCCCATGGGATCAGGACTGAAAATAAGGTAGAATACAATCAAACAAACTCAAAACAAATAAGTAAACTGAGATCACAAACTAATATGAACCAATGCAGTTAATAAGAAAATTCAGCAAACAAAATAAAATGCCCTAACTTGCAGACAAGAATTAGCTATCCTAATAAGCTCTAAAGTTCGAAACAATGGGGGCAAAATCTTGTCTACTATACTGAGATTCCAAAAATAGCAAAAAGCCCTATCTAAAACAGCCTTAAACTATTCTAAGTTAATGCCAATTCAGCAGCCTACAGATTATCAAATGCTATGACAGTTGACTATTTGATGATCGCTAAACTTTGACTAATTCTGAATTCAATTGCTAAAAACTATTTCCAGATGTAAAATGAACATGTTAAAGCACAAAAATCATATGCACAATCACCAATTGTAACAATTCAACATGAATGCAAGATCAGATTATGAGAGTAGCCATCTAAAATGAAATGATAAGCCAATTTGACTTTCACCAATTAAACTTCCAATATAATTCTACTTTGAGCAGCATAAAAGTTGTACAAACAAAATAGTTCTAAGTGACCATCAATTAACAACTACAACACACTACACTCCACAGATCCAAACACCCTCTTAAGCTATATATAAAACTACTAAATGCAGATTTAGACTTCTGACTACTGATCTAAGGATTAAAACTAATGTAGAATCATTATATTAAACTAACTCAACAACTTAGTTCAAGCAACCAATTGTACAGAGAATCAAATAAGCTCAACTACAACTACTATAACTAAAATATCATGGGATTCACTAGAAAATCCCATGGGATTGACAGTGAATCCCATGGGTTTCACTGTCAATCCCATAACTCTTAACATAATATTAAATTAGATAAAAGACTCAAACAGAAAAACTTAAAGCAATAGAGATGAAATAAAAACAATTTTTCATGGATTTGGGACATATCTATACCTTTCGGAACCTTAAGCTTTTGTTTCTTTGAACTATCATCAACTTTTGCTAATGCTAATTTCCGTTTCTTTGGAGGAGTTGGAGTTTCATCCTGAACCAACTTCTTGGATCTCAAAACAGGAGCTTCTGATATTACTTTATCAGACTTCTTCTTCTGAGTCGTCTTAACTGGCTTCGTCACCTTAATACTCTTCTTAAGCTTCTTATCATCAACAACCGTCACCTTAAAATTCTTCTTAAGCTTATTATCATCAACAACAGAACCCTTTTTACCCTTTTTTGATTTATATGTAACCAACTTCCCACTCTCCTCATTCTCACTCTCCACCACCTTCTCAATAACGTTCTCCTCACTCTCCACCACCTTCTCAATAACATTCTACTCCTTCTCCTTCCCCTTCCCCTTCTCCTTCTCCTTCTCCTTCTGACTCTCCTTTTCCAAATCAGCAACAACTGCAGCAATAACAACACTACTCTCCTTTCCCTGATCAACAATCGCCTTCCCCTGAACATTAACCTCACTAACATCACCCGTTGGTTTTGTCTTTGACGGCGATTTGTTTTTTTTAACATCAAACGGATTGAACCGAGGCTGCTTCACCGGCGATGTTTTCTTTCCAAAATTATCGAACGGATTGAACCTAGTCAACGGTGTTGGGTTCAATACTTTACCTACATAAATTATAAGATGAAAAGAATAATATTAGTTATAAGCAACTAACAACAGAAAAAACTAATTAATCACAAACACCTAAAACTAACAAACAAAACAGAAAACTATAAATCTGATTCCTAAAAGCTAATACAAACACTCATTATATGTTAATCCCATGGGATTCAGTGATAATCCCATAGGATTATACAGTGAAACAAAATCCCATTTGCTAATCTACTTATATCACAAACCACTGATATTCCGCAATCCCTTCACCTCGACTTGTAACACCCCTCTGATCGTTCATAGCTAAACAAACACTAATAGATTTTTCAACTGGACTTGTGATACAGATGGAATACCTATGTGCTATCAATTAAAAAAGTTGCATAATCTCAACAAGCATTATATCCCGTAAACAAACTGCAATCGCTTATTTGAAACTACTTTTGCTTAATAATAAGTAATCAACCACTTATTTTATTTGAATGACAACACCGTTTTCATAAAACCGAACACTATCTCATCCTACATTGCTTTAGTTACGCTATTTCCCAAACACTCCTTACAAGTACATATATCGCACATATAGGCGTAAATCAAGCAAAAGCATACAAAAACAATACAACGACGTACATAACGAATTTGCTAAACACTCAAACTACAACCACTTATCTGATTATGCCATATTTATCTAGCCAAATATATTGCATATACAGCTTACATCAAGCAAAAACAAATCTAAATAGTCCGTAATTCTCTAAAAAAAAAAAAAAAAAAAAAAAAAAAAAAAAAAAAAAAAAAACTCAAACACAATGTACTCGCTAATCTACTTATACATCACAAACCACTAATTCTTATGTGAATCCCATGGGATTGAGTGATAATCCCATAGGATTATTCAGTGATAAGCAAAATCCCATTTGCTTATCTACTTATGCTTATCACAAACCAAAAAATAAGCAAAAATAAGCTAATCCTAAACAGTCATTACATCAAAAAAATTAACTAATCCTAAAATCTAATCTAATCGCTAACATAAACTAATTCAAACACTCATTCAGTAACAAAAAAGCTAATCAAACCACAAAATAAGCTAATAAATTCAAAAAAATAATCTAATCGATAACAAAAATTTAAAATAATAACTGATTTTAAAAAATGAGACAAAAACATACCAGATTCGACATTATCAATGGGATCCGACAACAAACGCTCTTTAGATTGAGCTATTTCACCACGTAGGTCCATTTAAATGACGATTAATGACGGATTGATGACGGATTAACAGCGATTAAACGATTTAGGGTTAGGCTTTGAACTGGGGAAATAAGGAGAGAGTGTGTGCTTTACTGTGTGTGGGGGTGAGGGTGAGAAAAACACGTGAATTGTGTGATACGGATGAATATTAGAGTAAGTATGGAAATTACAAAAATGCCCCTCCGTTTTTTTTTTTTTTTTTTTTTTTTTTTTTTTTTTTTTTTAAATAAATATACACCGTTGGATGAAAGGGGAATGGAGATCGTTTAATTTGTACTTTAGCTAAATGTAGTTTCGTATAGAACTTTTCTCATAATTATATATGCGTGGGATTTGTGAAGAAAATTTGACAGTAATAACGAATTTATACATGGGGTTTCTAACTGTTTAAATATGTAATCTTATGACAACATAAACGGTACAATATCTTTTATATTTATTTTGTTACGACGAGTTTGTTCTAGTCTTCTAGCTGATGTGTTTTTAAAGGTTGATAAAAATAAGATATTAGCTAGCTAATTAAGCTACATTATTATACCAGAAACTAATTTAACGTAGAAGTTCGAGACAAAGCAGATATCTTTCCCAAATATATGTATTTTGACCTAGTACAAAAGAAAATATCAGAGAAATTGTCAAATATTATAAAAATCTAGAAATGGATTAAACTAATAATAAACACTAAATTTCTGTTAAAAAAAAAAAATAGCACTCCAGCTCAATCATAGTCTCCCAACATGTGATAAATTTAATCATATCTAACTTATCGGATACATGCGCGGTAATAAAAAAAATAATCCACACCTTCAGATAAAATCTTTGGCTTTAGCTAATTCGTTCGAACTACAATGAACCGGACTTGAAAGTTTAAGCTTATGAAAATCATTTTTGAGCAAATCTATGAATCTCTCAAAACAACGGATCAAAATGATTAGAATGACAACATTGCAATCAACATATATTAAAACTACTGGTAAATAGTGTCGTTCAAGTGTTATATTCTATTTTTAATCATAGTTTTCAACCTTTTGATAGACTAACTAACAAGATTAATTTGAGCACACAGTCACACAAATATAAAAATCAGTGAAGCTCTCTCTTTTTTGGTAAGTTGGCATATTATTTTTGACCGTTTAACATACAATTCACAAGATTTGAAGACGATTCAAAATTTGATGAAGATATTGCCGTGGTTCACAAGCCGTTTAAGAGGTTTACTTTCACTTCTTTACATGTATGAGCAATACTTCCGTCTCTATCTGAAGTAGTGTTCCATTAGGTTTCTTAAGTTTTCTTGGTGATACAATTCGAGATTGTGATCTTCTAGTGATAGGTTTTTATTTCTTACAACTTTGTACTTTCTATTGATATATATATATATATATATATATATATATATATATATATATATATATATATATATATATATATATATATTTTTTTTTTTTTTTTTTTTTTTTTTTTTTTTTTTTTTTTTTGTAAACAATGAAGTCTATTGAATTTTAACGAATATTACAGGCAAAAAATCTTACAATGATAATGTCACAAAGAACCAAAATACCAAATACAAACCAACATTATGCTAAAAAAATAGTAGAAAAAATAAGCACCTCCCAAGCTAGTGATAATACTAGAACGCTATTATGCATATATAACTAAGATTTAATTAACTAGTGTAGCTAATAATTTTAATGACAGTAACGATGTAGTATACATCTATACATATAATTTGCTTATTGCAAGAACTTCAACTTTAAATATGCATGTTTATATGTATGTGGATATGCATGTATGCTTTTTGCGTCCAAGAAATAAACTAAGGTTGTTAATATCCGTATCAAAATGTCGTGGGTTCGTTATTGTCATATAAGTATGAAGTTGTTGAAACAAATTTGTCAAAACCTAATCATTAGTTAATGCTTCCTTAGTTTGAAAGACATATAACAATCACAGTTTGACTTTATCAGCCAAAATCGAATAGGTTTGTTATTTGTTCAATTCGAGATATGTATCAGGGACGGAGCCAAGGGGTGCCCGCGGGTGCACGTGCACCCCATGAATTTTTTCGATATAGCGTTAATTTTTGAAAAAATTATTGATTTTTCCTAAATGTATCTTAAATGCACCCGGTACATTAAAATGTGTCTCTAGTATTATTTAGTTCGTATACTTACAAACAAAAAATAAATATAAAATTTTATAAAAGCCCAAAGATGAAACAAGTTTAATAAATTAAAGCACAAAAGCCCATGAAATAGGTTTTTTTATGAAACAAGTTTATTTATCATCCTAACAATTTACAAAAATCCAAAATTGAACTAACACCACAAAGATGAAATAGGTTCGTAAGTTGTAACATATATCTTTCATTTGTTTATTATGTCTTTTAAAGTTTTCATGTTTTAATTGGTTGTATGAAATCTTGACTAAGTTGTTGGTTCCGTATAGTCTATCATCATCAATAAGGGCTTACGGCAATAAGAATAAGTGAATAACTATGCAATTTCTATTAAGACAAATAGGGATAAAAAGTTTAAGTGATAGTCAACAATATATTAGAATATGAATAGTACCCAATTGTGTTGTCATGGGGCATTTTTATTGTTGTCGTATTTACAATATATATGAAAAGTAGTGCTTAAATGAAGTTGGTTTTTAGTCTTGCATGTTATTACCACTATGGTTGAAAGATATTTTTCTAAAATGAAGCTCATTAAAACTGATTTGCGTAATCGGATGAGTGATAATTATTTTAACGGCGCTTTAACTTGTGCTTTAGAGAAAAAAGAACTTATTAATATTAAAAATGAGGGTGCACGTAAGTGTTTTTTTGCCATGGGAGATCGTAGAATCACTAATTAGAAGGTAATATGTTCATTTATTTATCATTTTCATGAAATCTTCGTTTTAATCCACTTTTTAACTCTATTATATTACGGTTAAAAAAAATTGTGCACCCGGTCATATTTCTTTCTGGCTCCGTCCCTGGCATGTATGATATAGTAATATCCCTTGCCCCGTTAGCCATATCCAAAATTATCCATGTAGTTTGATATAATTTGATGAAACTCTGAAAGGGCCTCACTTTTGACAAATTCACATATGGTATCCTATCATGACGTAAAAGAGTTTTTCAAAGAAAGGCTATAACTAATTTCTGGCCATGCAGTTTAGTCCAGATTATTAGGTTACCTGCTCTAGCCAAAGTACGCATACCGTGAACCTATATATAGTAACCCTAAATTAGTTCTTCCAACATATTCACTGCTCACCACTTTCAAGTGCCAAAATGGCTTCTTCCAAGATCATTTCCATTGCACAGGTTGCTTCTATCTTATGCTTGATGAGCATTACTTCTTCGGGTCAGCTCACACACGACTTCTACTCGGAAAGTTGCCCGAGTGTTTTTGAGGTGGTTGGCTCAGTGGTTCGAGATGCTGTATCAAGGGAGACACGCATGGGAGCTTCCCTACTTAGACTCCATTTCCATGATTGTTTTGTGAATGTATGTACTTTTTTCATAAATTTGATACAATTTGTAGTTAGAGTGACTTAGTTGATCATGAGGGCCAAGGCTAATTAGATTTGTACGTCGTTTTCTATTTTAATTTTGTGCAGGGGTGTGACGGGTCAGTTCTACTAGACGACACACCTTCGTTCACTGGGGAGAAAACAGCAGGGCCTAATGCTAATTCAGCTAGGGGTTTTGACGTGATCGATGATGTGAAGTCAAAAGTTGAAGAAGTTTGTCCTGGTGTTGTTTCATGTGCTGATGTATTAGCAATTGCTGCTCTTGAATCCGTTGTGGCTGTAAGTGAAACTACATCAATAAGCTTTTTTTTGCATCGTAAAATGAAAATCATGTGATCACCCCTTTTGTGACTTACATAGCATCGCAAAGTTGACTTTGCCAAAATATATGTTGGCATGCCGTTATGGAATATTCTTAACAAATAAAGCTAGGTGGTCAATTTTAACTTGCAGTACAAGTAACATATACCAGTCATGTGTGCCGTTTGGTTTGCTTCTTTAGATGGCAGAATCTTAACTATTTATAAACCTTCCAAATTATCAGCATATTTCTGTCAAACGAGTTTGACACTCAAAAAATTGACGACGACTTTTGTTAACCATAGCCTTTGAGTAGCGTTGTAGTTCAAGCGAGTCTCTTTAGAAAATGCCTTTCAATATATTTGATCAGTAGTCTATATATTATCATTTGAAGTTGTTTCATGTGTTTCCAAGAAAACATTGTTTCAATATGTACTTACATGATGCTATAATTAATAAGTTATTAGTAATCTTTAACATTTCTTGCTCCATATATACTACTAACAAAAACTAGTAAAATTGCTTCTGTTTGACGGGTTTAATATTTTTCTCTACAGTTAGGCGGCCCCGCATGGGAGATCAAACTAGGTAGACGAGACTCAAGAACTGCAAGCCTATCTGCAGCCAACAGCGGAGTCATCCCCTCACCATCATCCACCCTAAGCAACCTCATCAATCGATTCCAAACACAGGGTCTTTCGGTCAAGGACCTAGTAGCTCTCTCTGGTGCACATACAATCGGACAAGCAAGATGCGCAACTTTTAGAGCACGTGTTCACAACGACACCAACATTGACACTTCATTTGCTAGGTCACGTCAATCAAACTGCCCACTTCCAACTGGCTTAGGTGACAACAATCTAGCACCACTCGACGTTAGAAGCCCAGCCTATTTTGATAATAGTTATTTCAGGAACTTGATCACTGAAAAGGGTTTGCTCAGGTCAGACCAGCTGTTGTATAGTGGTGATGGTGCTACTGATTTATTTGTGGAGCAATATAGCCAAAACCCTGAAAGTTTCCATGTGGATTTCGCGGCTGCCATGATCAAGATGGGTGATATTAGTCCACTTACTGATGGCGAGATCAGGACGAATTGCAGGGTGGTTAATTCGTAATAAGTTTGAAACATGTTTAATTAGAGCATGTTGGTTTCTGTTAGTTATATGTGTAAACTTTTTGATTATAAGTCCGTATGCTTTGTTTTAAATTCTAAGCTTGTTCAAGTGTAGTTTCCAACATGTAAACATCTTTCCAATTATTTTTATGTGCTTTTGATGGTAAAAATGAAGAATAAAATTCCATGTTATTATTTCTTGTGAGCCTATATGATGAACTATTCAAATCATGATCGTTGGGCCTCTAAGAGTCAGTCGAAACCCATAGTTCTTTTGGATCATAAGTAATAGAAGAGGTGTACTAACCTTGGTGTTAAGGATGATTGCGATGAGCAATGATACCAAAAAAAAAAAAAAAAAAAAAAAAAAAAAAAAAAAAAAAAACTATCACAAAAAGATGTGTCATTTCATAATTAACTTATAAATGAAAAGAGAGAGAAAGTACAAAAAATTACATCAATCATGAAGTGACTCATCATTTTGCGAATGTTTTTGTGGATTTATTTTTGTGGTTCTATCATTGCTCGATTGCGATTAAGGGGGTGTTTATTTTTATTTTTTTTTGTTAGCTAAGAGATGTGTAAGGGCTATGTAGTGTGTCTGGATGGGGAGGAGGTACCATGCTTTCTTTGACTTGTGGATATAGATGGAGTAGTGGAAATAAGTGGGTCATACTAAAGAAATACTATTAAATTTGTGTGTGGGCCCATGTCCTTAGCTAAAAGTAAAAATAAACATGACCTCAATCTACTATACAGCCCAATGCCATGTCAAATATTTCCTTGGCCAAGCTTTTTTTTTTTTTTTTTTTTTTTTTTTTTTTTTTTTTTTTTCAACTTTTACAAAATACAAAACAGCCACCTGGATTTTATTTTTAAAAATGACTGAACAACCCTTCATACATATAACAGCCTAAATGGAGTTATACGATAATAAATCAATATTAAAATGTTTTTTAATTTTTGCCAAAAAAATTGTTTAAAACTTGAATGATATTACCAAGGTTACTAATATCCGCTGAGACTAGGTATGATGGGCAGTGTTGGTAGCCAATAGTGGCAGGGAAAAAGAGTACGTGGTCTTGATAAGTGATCTACTACTTGCTAGTTGTGGGGGAGAATTGGAAGAAGGAAGACTCTCTTTGACTCCTCGATCATCTGGTAATACATATATTCATGGCGTTTTTGGTGGTACAAATAATCCGAATTATGTCTCAAATCTTAAAGAGATATGGTCTGACGTAGTGAAAGTTGGGTGGGAAATTCGTAATCTTGGTATACTGTTTCTTTCATCTTTTTCTCATCATAAAGGCGTGATGGTAGTAGCATATTTTTGGGAAGATTGTTGTTTGGGTCCTTCAATTCCAAACTGGCGGATAAACATCCAAGATTATGTTGTCTTAACTAAACACGACATGCATATTAAAGGGGTAAATTTCATAAGTTGGGTGATGTGGTGAATATGTTTTTGGCTTAGTGAAGATAGTTAAAGAGTTGCAAGAGAGTTAGATGAATTTAATCGGCTACAAGGTTAACACAAAGGTATAATGGATGGAAATGGTGTTTTGAGGCTTCGGAAGACTTAAGTTCGTGTCATGCGTTCCACGCACATTAGATGATCGATATGGAACACATTAGTACCTAAAATAGTTTGTGATTTTTAGAGCTAAGAAAGACACAATTTGAACACATATAACATGAATAAAAGAAAGGTCGACCCAAATATGCATTTATGTCCATTTTGTGAAGATCAATGTACAATCTTTGGAGCATTCGTTGGTTGATTATTCCTCGTACAAGAGCAACATGGATTAAAGTATTTTAATGGTCGAGTTTCTCCTTCCCTAAAAAGTTATCAATCTAAGATTAATATACAAATTGCAAGTGCACCAATCGTGTGTACTACTCCCTCCGTCCCATAATTATTGTCCATATTTGACTTTTTTAGTCTTTAGCTTTCAACTTTGACCGTAAATATTTTTTTTTGTAATATACTCCGTATATTACTTGATGAAAAATATATAAACGGATTGAGTTTTAAATGTATTTTCATTAGTATAATTTTCATCAAGTATTATATAACACAAATAAAAATATTTATGGTCAAAGTTGGAAAATAAAGACTTCAAAAGTCAATAGTGGACAATAATTATGGGACGGAGGTAGTATATTTATAGTAAGGACCGGTTTTATTATCCCAAAAAAGCCATTGTCAAATCAATACATGGTTGGGGTAAATTGAGGCAATTGAGGTAATTTGAAATTAAAATTACTCAAATATCTTTGTTTGGTACATAATAAAAATGTGGGCCCAGTAATTTTAATTGCATTAATGAGGCTAAAAGTGAGTTAATTTAATTTCCTCCCACTTGAGAAGCAATTAAATTTGCTTAGAATTTTAAATAGCATCATTTACATATCTTGAAGCAAACGCCCCCTTAAAATGTTCAATTGTATTTTGTAAGTGAATGAGTTTTTGTTCGGTTTTCATTTAAACTATCAATATTAACCTAAATTTCTTTTAATTAATAAAACATTTAAATAGATAAAATAGCTACTTATTTTAGAAAATAATTTGATAATAGTAGTATTACTTAAAGTAGCATTCACTTGAATGGGATGATAACTCAAGATGGTGCAATTGTGGAATTTGGGTTAGAGTATGGTTAGATGTAGAGGGTCTTAATCATCTAACCTTAACAATTATCAAAATGTGCTACAATAGTCTTTTTAAACATCACTTTAAATTGTGCTTTTCTAATCAATATTTAATTTTACAAAGTGTTTGAAAATTAGGTTTCAATAACATAAATGGTCATTTGTGTGATCAAACAATGTTCAAATCTATGTTAAAGTTTCAACTAAACATAGACAATTAGTGAACCACAAATGATTTTCAATAGAAATTGGTCTACAAGCTTAATCCACTCGTTCATAAATTCATTAGGGGAGAAGGTCTTTTCACATGAAAACTAAGTACGCTCTTCATTATTAGATGGCACAAGGCCTTATGGGTTGAGATCATAAGACCATATGGTCCCACGTATATCCAATCTTAAGCATCTTCAAGGTCTACCATTTAAAATCTGCATCAAAACATCATGCTAACTTTACAAAAAGCCTTTTAAATTTAAGCACATATCTCATAACACAAAGACTAATATGAGCAACATTGCAATCAACATATATTAAGATCGACTAATAAATAGTTGTTCAAGGGTTATTTTCTTTTCTTTTTTTTAATCATTGTTTTCAACCTTTTAATAGACTAACTCAGAAAATTTGAGCACACAGTCATACAAATATAAGCGGGTGAAACTCTCTCCTTTTTGGTAAGTTGGCGTATTAGTTTTTGGCCTTTTAACATACTAATTCACAAGATTTAAAGACGATTCAAATATTGATGAAGATATATATTGGTGGCTCGCAAGGCTTTAAGAGGTTTACTTTCGATTCTTTTCACGTTTGAGGAGTATTTCCGTCTCTATCCGAAGTGGTGTTTCTTTAGATTTATTAAGTTGTCTTGGTGATATGATGGAATTCGAGATTCTGCTCTCTAAGTGATAGGTTTTTATGTTAATTACTCTGTTATTACTTTTTCTTACAATTTTGTATTTTCTAGTTTGTTGCTAGTGTTTTTTTAAAGAGATATTAATATTGTCATACTAAAGAAAGAAAGAAAAAAAGTCACAATGCACACCGCCACACAAATACAGACCGGGTAGAACCCTCCCATTTTAGCAAAGATTGGCATGGTCAATAAGAATTAAACTCGAAACATTCCACATTTAGTGATGATAGTAATAAGTATTTTGCTACTAAGCTACTTCTAATGATTAATTCAATTTATTTTTGTGACAGAAATAACGCGATACAAAAGAAGTAACAAGTAAAATCTCTTTATTAAAATTTGTAAACAAGAATTGATAAAGTTCGTTTTGTCAAAATGTAAAAGCAAACAAATAACAACTCTATTCGATCTTGGCCGATAAAGTCAAACCGTGATTTTTATAAGTCTTTCAAACTAAGGAAGCATTAACTAATGATTAGGTTTTGACAAATTGTTTCCACAACTTCATATTTATACGAAAATAACAAACCCACGACATTTTGATACGGAAATTAACAAACTTGGTTTATTGTTGAACGAAAAAAAGTATACATGCATATCGAATGCATTAATAAACATGCATATAAAAAATTGAAGTTCTAATAAGCAAAGTATATGTATAGATGTATGCTACATCGTTGCTGTCATTAAAATTATCAGCTACACTAGTTAAATTTAAGTTATGTTATAAAAATCGTACATCTAGCATTCTCGCATTATCACTAGCTTGGTTCATATATAGGGCCGTCCCATGAATTTTTGAAGGCCATGGATGAATACTATATATAAAGTGTCACCATTTATGAGATATAATGCAATTAGTTAGCTAAACGTTCTAACATATTACTCATTTAATATGCTTTCTCATCTAAATACTTTTTTCTTTGTAAAAAATATGCGTACACATACATATAATTATTAATGAGACAAATTTTGAGGCCCTGTGCAGTCGCTCACCTTGCACACCCTCAAAGCCAGCCCTGTTCATATATATATATATATATATATATATATATATATATATATATATATATATATATATATATATATATATATATATATATATATAATAGCAATACCTGCCAAGTCACTAACGCCACGTGAGCAAAAAGAATTCAACACCATTGACACGTTTAATCCATGTCACTACTACACCCTGCTGGCACACGCCTCACATACTCTTCTTCTCCCCCAACTCATAACAGTCAACTAATTTGTGAAACCCTCACTAAAATCTCTCATCACATTCAAAACATCCCTAAAATCTCGCACAAAATCAATCTATTTTTGTTAATTATTCATAACAAAAAACAACATCTTATCAAATCACAGTTTTTTGCCTTCTTTTTTGCCAAAGATATTTTGATTAAACTGAATTTGATTTGATTGGTTAATTGAAATCAATCTTTAACCTAATCTTCATCTATATAAACGCAATGATTTGGAGTCTTCAAACCATCAATCAATCAAAGTTTCTGAGTAAGGAGAAAACTACAGAATGTCTAAGTCACAGTTTGATTCCCAGCTTCAATTCTCTGGTTAGTCGTGATCATTATCAAGTTTTTGTTCATGTATGTAGATGATTAAGATAAATATAGTGGTTAAAGATAAATAAGAATACTAATTTTTATCTTATTGGTCTAGATCCATTATTCCTTTTGTATAGGTTTATAGTTTTGTATGTAGATGATTAACATAAATATAGTGGTCATCAGTTTGAGTCCCAGCTTCAATTCTATGGTTATTTTTATGTATGTAGATGATTATGATAAATATAGTGGTCATCATTATCAAGTTTTTTTTATGTATTAGCAATACATGTTTTGAATAAGAATACTAATTAGATAAATATAGTGGTTGTCGATGTTTATATCCACGCATGAAATTCATTAGTCTAGATCCATTATTCCTTTTGTATGTAGATGATGTTGCTGCCTTGCTTAAGGCCACCACAACAAGTGCAAAAGAAAAAGGTGTATTATCGGAGCCTGAAGATGCAGCATTTGTTATCAACACAACAAAAAATCAAAAAGGACAAGCTCATGTTGTTGGCCCCGATGAACAATTCACTGCCATGTCAAAGGTTGACCCTATGTTAGATGAAATCAAAGTGAAGGGCAGGTGCATTTCTTTATGGCATACCCATCCTGTTGGTAAGCCCGATCAAGCTTACACTTTGGATATGGTTCTTCAAGATGAGCATGTATGTTTTTAACTTTTTAATTTCCTTTGACAAAACATATACACATTATAGTATAGTTTTTCATTTCTTTGTTTTAAATGTAGACCAACCGTATCCAATGCACAATAAGGCATGATGACATGTACAGTTTTGAACCATTGCTTAAAGAAGGACGGTGTTATGTCATTTCTGATTTCAGCGTCGGTGAGAACAATGGTAAACTGCCCTTGCTTCCTCACAAATACAAGCTCATATTTTTTGGGTCAACTAAAGTTACCAGGATAGACCAAATTAATGATGATGTGTACGGGTTTAAGCTTGAACCTTTCAACGAGATTTTAACAAAAAAATATCATGAAATGGATTCAGTTGGTAAGTTTTTCCCATTATGACACATGTTATTGTATTGTTACTTTAATCTATATCTTTAGAAACTTATATAAAACAAATACATACGGATGTTGTCGGGACTATTGTGGCCATAGGTGATATTGTTCCAGTTACAAACACACAGGTCAAAAAAGTAAGACGCACCGTGGTTATTGAAGACACAGAGTAAGTAACATTCATATGTATTACTTAATGTTAGATTTTCCCTTTGGCATATTTAACCACTAATATTCATGTATCAGAGGGACTAGAGTCAAATGTACTTTCTGGGATAATTTGGCACATATGTTCACCCATTATGCTACTAATAAAGAATCCGCTGGTACCGTTAGCTTTGTCTTGAAGTTGGCAAAAGTCAAATACTATAACAATAAGATTGCTTGCACTATCAAACCCATTTATACTTACTTCTCTCTGTTTAAAAACATTCATTTATACTTACTAATCTCTGTTTAATTACACGATATTTTGTTACTTTATAGATGATCCGGCTGTACACAACTCTTTGTTTGGTTCCAGAATCTTTATCAACAAAGATGTGCCTACACTTTTGTCTTTCAAAGAGAGGTATTTTATAAAAACATGAATAACATTCAGTTACAGTTTATATCTTAAACATATAAATATATGTAAACCTTTATAAACTATAGGTACACATCTAAAGACGGCTACGATGACAGTCAGCACAAGATTGAGCTTTTCACTCTAGAAAAAGTTAATATAACTCCTGAAGTATTCTTTGCCAATACTGTTGCCTGCAAGGATGGAGGAATTCGTGATGTTGCACCAGTAACTATTTTGACTGTTTGTTTGTAATTTAAATTATCATTGTATACAAACAATGTTTACAAATTGATAGTTACACACTGTCTTTCTTTAATAACAGGGTTCTGAAGTTATGGTGTATGCAAAGATTCATCGCATACACAAAGAGCATGGTTGGTGTTATGATGCATGCAAAAAATGCAACAAGATTGCCAAGCCTATCAAAACTGCTGGTTCAAAGGGAAGCTCTGGTAATGGGAAAAAACAGGCATACCAGTGTGACGGACATGGCACCATTTACCAAGTTGTACCAAGGTAACACATATTAATACAAAACAGCTATTTGTTAATATTATATCATATGAATACTTCTTTATAACACAACGACATTTTTTTACACTATGAAGGTTTAAAGTTATAGTGAGGGTGATTGATGAGACCGGCTCAGCTCCGTTGGTCATGTTTGATACCAATGTGAGCAAGTTGTGTAATGGAACATCTGCGTATGAGATTGTTAACTCAGTTAATAGAGACCCACCAGACTGGTTTCCTGGGGAATTGAGCGCTATGGTTGGAAAAAATATCATGTTTAAAGTGTTGTTTACACAACACAATGTTAATTCAAATAGCCATGTTTACACTTGCAAATCGGTTTCTGATGAGTCTGAGTTGATAGACTTTTATAAAGGACTGATTACATCTCAAGCTGAGGTAATATATAGAAAAAACCATATGCAATCGCCTATTCTACCACTCCCATCCATAAATTAAACCTGCATTGTTACTATGATTTAATACTAATATTAAATTTTATTATTCTTATATACTTGCAGGATGGTGATGAAGTTTTGAACACTCCGGAGATTAATGCTATCAACGAAATGTCTGGTACGCCTAAATCTGATATACATGTCACCAAGTTTGTCCTTGACACACCTCCAGCACAAGCATCGTTCTCCGCAAGTGCATCACGCAGTGGTTCAGGTAGTGGTAAAGTCACTGGGAAACGTCAAGTTATTGATTTAGATGATTACCCTGATGTGGAATTAATTGTCCCTGACAACAAGAAGCCCCTTTTGAAAGTGAAAATAGAGAAGGAGTGATTCCATATATGCATTTCCTCTCCATGTTTACTTCATTTTTATTTTATGGTTCATTTTTTTAAGACATTTGGTACTACATTTGCAATTTGGTTTCTAAGTTTTAATCACATATTCCTGCACAATAAGTTGGCATTTGCAGTATCTGCATTGTCATGTTTAATTCAGTTATGTAAACATGGAGATTTAAATTATTAATGATTAATATTTTCACTTTATTGTGCCTTATTATATTTTACAATGTATATTTACTTAATACTTTTACAATGTGAATGCAATATTATATTTAAAAATGTTAATTTCTGAACCACCTACAACAGGATATACTGCAACTCATGATAACAAGGCTAACCAAAAAGAAATAAACAAGGTGATCACTAAATCACAACCTCAAGGTAATAAAACGAATTATGTGATATATTGATTTATTTTTATATTTACTTTTCCAATACTACTTTCTTTCAGATAAGTACCTTTTCTATAAAGGTACTTGGAATAAGATGAAGAAGAGGTTTAGGTGCGATTGTTATCACATGATGGTAGAAATTGATGAACTAATAAATGAATTTGGTCAAGAAGGATACAACATAGCGTATTATTTTATGGTTCGTCTGAAAGTTAGTCGTGATGAAGAATAACTTTGAAAATGTTTTATTTTTATGGACTTTTTATTATTGGTTATTTTTTTTACATTTACCAATTTCTCTATTATAACTGTTTTTTTTATGCACACGTTTAAGCATTTTATAACAGTTTATAACATTATTAATGATTAATATTTGTACATTACTATGCCTCTTAACCTTGAACCATGTATGTTAAGTTATTACTTTGTTTACATTTGCATAGCTTGGTTACCAAATAGAGTACAACAGGGAAAACACCATTGTTTTTATAAGCTTGATAATGACTTACAAAGTAATAAGTTTGAATTACCATTCAAATTCAACATTTCTTAATCAAGGCCTTTTTTAATAAACAATTGTACCTATTTCATGGAGGAACAACTACTTACTTTGAGTTGTAATCAATAACTCAATAATAGATATAAAATTTTCATACTTCTAAACATATTCTTTTGAAAATAATAGACATGACTTTAAAGTGTATTTTTAAGCCAAAAAAAAAAAAAAAAAAAAAAAAAAAAAAAAAAAAAAAAAAAATTCAAATTCATTGCATCTCACAAAATTACACAATCCTACTAAATATATTTAGACATTCCAGCTAAAAGTAATAAAATTATCAAAAATATGCCTAATCATGTTTACCACCATACTAAAAATCTTTTCATGAAAAAGGAATGTTATCCATATATATGCTAAAAAACTCATTACCACTAAAACTGGTTTATCAGTGAAACTCATTACCGCTAAACATAGTTAATTCCATTAAGAACATAAACATGCCATAAATGTGATACATAATTTAAGTTTTGAGCATTTCATACCTGCAACATACATGTGATATATGCATCCAAAGCATACTACATCATATAAATTTCATTGAAACCAAATACCATAATTGACATATTAAAAGTTCATAATTCGACACACAATTCAAAACAATGTCGTTGAGTCTTAAAACTAATAAAACATATCTGAAAGACTACTTAAGAAAATAAGTTTCCCATGTTCAACCATCGAAACAAAAGGCCTACCATCATTCGGATGATCCGTCTAGCACACGTGGAAAAAAGGGTAGGAAAGTTGTTGTGGATCGTTCAAATCTGTAACAATGTACAACAATCGGAACCTTAACATCTTATTGTACTCGAAATGGCAGTCTAATCCAAATTGTTCCCATTCACCAAAGGCATTTACATGGTTCGTCCTTCCCGGATTCTCCTTGTGATGGTCCATGTTCAAGTCGAAGGTGTATTCAATTTGCTGGTGTCTTAGAACCGGTGTCATGTACAAGTGCATTGGATGGCGATCTAAAAATGGGCCTGGTATTGCCTGTATTTGAACACACACAAAAAAATGTAATACATATATGATTGTAGAACAAACGTTATTATACACTCTAAAGTTAATAACATGACCCTTTTGCACCATTCAAATCATCTAAAATATTCTCGCTTATATAACAAGTAACACTATTGATATATAAAGTTACCTAATATATATCCCACTTCATCACATTAAGACTATCAATAACCAATGTAATATATCGAAATGTACATTAAAATCATTCGAAATCATTCAAAAATTTTAAATATTGTTCCTTTGCTGTTTTGTCGATTTAGAATATGCCTTTACATAGTAATATATAAAGAATATAAACTGATAAACATAAGGAAATAAAATTTTGATAACACTTACGAGACGTGAAAATGCCAATATTTCCGAGAAACGCTTATAAAAGACATGTGTTTTTTCACTAAAGTGTTCGCGATGCCCGTTCCGCCTGCATATATGTTGCATTCGCTTATCCTCTGAAAAATATCATAAACAGTCGTTGGTAAGTATGTAAATTTAGTTATATAATGTTATCAATTGTGTATGCATATTATTAACAATTATTAGTATAACTAAAATTGTATGGTTATTAAAAACTCACTCTTTCTTCATGGTCTAACTCTGTTTGAATTAAATTAAGCTTTGATGCACCAAGAAATTGCAAATGTGTTTTAGCACGACCAAAAGGATTGAAAGCCATTACATTTAACCTGTTATTCCCAACTTTGGTGAACACTACCACATCACCATATATCAGATTATTTTGACCAGAAAACACGTTCCAATGGTCTGCGTTCAGCACATATTCGGAAACAATACCATGACTCCCTGGTGCAATGCGGTTCACATGTACCTCAAATTCATTACCTCCACACATAATCTGTATATCCGCTTCATTCCCTAGCCTAGTTAAGAAATCAGCAACAATTGTCTATGGAAAGGTTCAAATACAAAACACTAATTATTATCCAATTCTTATTTCTCATGAACCCATCAAATAATGTCTACTTCATAACGTCCTGCATTTCCATGGATAATGACTTATTCAAATAACTAACCATACAACTATTTATGTGAAATATTAATAATACGCTGTTTATTTAAATAAAATGCACAAACAAAAAAATCGCTTATTACCTGAGGTATGTGTGGATAAGGCAAAACGCGTGTTTGAAAACGATAATAGCCTCTCCTTACCTCTTCATAACCTCCTGTTTCTACCCCGTTATGGTCGTAACCGGTTACATAAAATGTGTCATCACCTTCCTGTACAAAGTGAAGAACCTGGATATTGCCTACCAAGTTCTCCTCAACAAATTCATTCCATTTGTTACCTCTAATTTCCACATACATATTATGTGGACAAACTAAATTAACCTTTTTCCGTACCCTTCTTATTCCACTCACATACATATACATGTTTCCGTTATACCCTTCTTGGAAAAATACATTAGGAAGTTCCAGTTTTGTTGGATACTCATTATGAACGTGAAGTGACACGACAAATTCGATCGGCATTTCTTACTACAAAGGAAGACCTTAAAAATTAGAGCACTTTCGAGATACTATATGCAACAAAATAACCATAAACATGATTATAAATTTGATTATATTAAAATTACGATTATTACCCCAAACACAACTAAGGTTCAATTAATTAAGTTTTATCAAAAATGAATATATGGTACTAAAAACCTAATGGTTACCTATGTATGGGGTTTTTCTCATAACAACTGATAAGCACCATGCAACTTCATAACTATAAACCGATAAGCACCATGCAACTTCATAACTATAAACCTATACATATATGCACATCTTAAACGTATTCTGATCATTAAAAATCTTTACCAAACTATGTAGATCAGTATTAGGCAAACCACATAATCTTACTTTCGAAGCATTCCTACACCCTTAATTAAGGTTTACTAAATTAAGTATATCTAGAACATAAGAAAAACACGGACAATCTACTACATCTTAAAAACTGCGGATCAATGCAACTACGATGTTTTATAATACCATAAAAGGAATAACTAACTTGATCAAATAGTGAATGAAACTTATGTAATCAAACAAACTTTTTCATAACAATGGATCAACAATATTTACATCTCACAATTAGATTGGAAAATTTTTTAGATAAAAAAAATGATGGATATACTAACCTTAGATTTTTGGGGATACCGGTGATATGACAAGTAATCAATGGCAATTGAAAAGATTGTTATTGAGCCAAGTGAGGATAATGATGGTGGGAGAGATTTTATACGCAAAAGATACATGCAATCAATATTACAGGGCAACTTGTGATACATTTGGGCTCAATTAATACAAAAATGATTTTATACAATAGGTAATTTTAATGTGGGCTTTATACTTTAAGCTAATAAATTGGGCCTAATTGATTTACCTATTCGAATTTTTTGAAGGTAAATATATATTCGCTTTTTTACGTTACAAAATTGAATTCACTTTTCAAAATAGGTCAAAAAACAACTGATGATGACAATCTTTGCTACGTGAAGATCATTGTTTAAGCATCTCAATTTGTGCAGGTATGAATTTATACTTTTGTATTAATACATCCTTATTCAATATATATAGAATTTCATACTCACTTATACTTTATACGTTACCATAATCTATCCCTACCATGTTCAGTACTAACATTCATGGTGACACAATACTGACAATTTAACCTATAATACTTTGTATGTTTTCTTTTGCTGTCCAAACAAAGTGATGGATTCAAATAAGAAGAGAAAAACTAATGCATACAACAACCGAATATCACTTGGAAAAGAGAACACAAACACTATGAATACCATAGATGATAGTCATTGTGAAGCAAGTCATCGGAAAATTCCAATGATGCGTTCACAATCCATTGTTGGTAAAGCTCCAACATATGCTGGAGATATGCTTAATAATTCAGGAACGTTACTTCGAGGCACAACTCCACTTAAAGATATCAGTAATAGTAAGTTTACTCACAAATTTTAAGTAATAAATCTTAGCTTTGTTTGCATGTACAGTCCCTGAATACACATAATCTATTTTGTAGAATCAAATCAATAATAGGATAGTATATAATCATAATTTTCTATTTTTTTTGCAGAGAAACCAACCCCAATAGTTTTGAAGAGTAACAATTCGTCGATACCAAGTATGCAACGGTAGTTGTATTATCATACAAAAATACCATAACTTTTACTAATAAGCATAATATATAATCATATCTTAAATGATTACAGTTAGTACATCACCAAGTTTGCCTTTGGACTTAAGTCTAAGACCAAGGGGCAGGCCCAAATCAACACCAAACTTAACAAAAGTGTCTCCTATTCGAACAAGGGGACGGCGACCTACACTTTCTAAGACCATAATAGGAAGTGTCTCATCAACTACAGGTGAGTCATCAGCTCCAAAGCGAAGAGGACGGCCACCTAAACGTATAAGAACAACTAATGTGGACTTACAATCCCCCATGTCAGATACTTTAGTTAGTCCATTAGTAGTGCAAAAGAATACCATATCCAATACAATAAGTGCAAGTTTGTCTGCAAGTACAATTGAGTCGTTAACTCCAAAACGGACGGGCCGTCCACGTAAGATAAATGCAACACCAGGTAGTAACTTATTTGCTTATAACTTATTAAACTAGATTGTTAAAAGTACATAATAGGTCCATCTCTAATAGAATTCATTGTTTCCTTTAAGCGGTTAATGATGCATCATTATCAAATACAATGCCAAATGCAATGCAATCTAAACATCCAGTAACACAAGGTAGTTATTTTCATATTGGTAATTCATTTTTACTATATTTAAATTTTTTATTATATACTTAAATAATTATTTTTACAGGGACACCCACGAGAAGAAACCAATCTTCAAGCTCTGAAAATGAAACTCCGGTTGCCACGACAAGAAGCCAACCGTCAAGATTTCAGAATACGACTCCAGTGTCATTTAATTTATGTAAACTCAAAATAATTTGTATATATAATATTTATTTTCGTAAAGTCTTTTTACTTTTCTTATATGACATACATATGCAGGTTCTACACCCCGTTCTTATAACATAAGAACCAGATCCTCAACCAAGTCAAATATAACGTACCAAGGTACACAAAGAAATGGTAATACGGTTGCTGGATCTACCACTAGAAGAATTGTATTTACAAACGATGAAGGTGTTGAAGTTGAAACTATTCGTAATCCGTTCGTTGGAATATCAAGAGGTAAGAAAACTAAGTACATTATACAATTTAGGATTGTTGTAAACTACGATATTTACTTTTCTTATTTAAACAATTCCACGCTTACTCAATATTGTTAACTAAGATACCTTATTATGCAGAATACCTAGATCATGGTGATCCAGTTGTAGAATGCTCAGAATGTCGTGCATTGTTATGGAGAGTATGAGAGGTTCTAAGGAACTAATGACGGATTCATTTGCTCTCTGTTGCATGAGAGGAAAAGTCCTACTTCCGGTCGCCTTGAAATCCTCTCCAGAATTGCTAACGAAACTTACAAAAAACGAACATCCAAAAAGCAAAGGATTTTTAGAGAATATAAGACGTTACAACTCCATGTTCACGTTCACATCTCTTGGTGGTCATATTGACCACTCTATTAACAATGGTCGTGGACTAGGGCTGAGCAAACGGACCGGATGGACCGGACCGACCGACAAAACCGACCGGACCGAGACCGACCGGACCGGACCGACCACATTCGGTCCGGTCCTCGGTCTAAGCTTTTTGCCAAATTCGGTCCTCGGTCCGGTCCGGACCGACCAAAAACCGAAAAAACTTGCCTAATTGGACCGGACCGACCGAAGACCGACCGGACCGGACCGGACCGAGACCGGACCGACCATATTCGGTCCGGTCTCGGTCTATGGTTTTCCGGTTCTCGGTCCTCGGTCCGGTCCGGTCTTGGTCGGTCCGGTCCGGTTTTCGCCCGATGCTCAGCCCTATCGTGGACCATATTGTTTCAGGTTACATGGAGAAAATTACCACCAAATTGGTCAGTTATTGCCAAAATCTAACGAGAAACCAAAGTTTGCTCAGTTGTACATATTCGATACAAGAAACGAGATCCAAAACAGAATAGCTGTTGTCAGGTATTTTACAAAACAATTATTTACTATATTATAACATTATCTTATACTTTACCTTCAAAATCATATTATGTATTCATATTATATACTTTTAACAGTAATGGACCCTCAACATCCTCATACACACAAGATATTGACTACCAATTAACCAAAGAATTGAAAGATACGCTTGATAAAGACAATCCATTGGTTGAGCAATTCTGTATGACCGGCCAACATTTAACAACGACAAGTGATGATGAGAATATAAAAATAAGGCTTCTTGGCAGGAGAGGTCATGATGGTAGGCAATATAACCTACCATCTTCAACCGAGGTTGCGGCGCTTATTGTTGGTGATTTTAATTCTTTGAGCAACAAAAGAGACATTATCCTCCACCCACATACCGGTGGTATGAAAAGAATAAGTGAATTGCATGTCTCTTACCTTGCTCTTCAGTATCCGCTATTGTTTCCCTATGCAGAGGATGGATATAGAACCGATATATATCATAGGGGTGTTACCGATTTTAGTGAAACAAACAAACGCACTAGGGTAACTATGCGTGAGTGGTTTGCATATCAAATACAAGATAGGCCAGGAGTTTATTCAATGATTCTAAACTCAAGAAGGTTGTTCCAGCAATTTCTGGTAGATGGATATACAATGGTGGAGTCTGAAAGAATGACTTACCAATAAAAAAGCAAAAAGAGTTGAGGAGCGAAACATACACAAGGTTGGCTAGCCTTGCAAGCACATCAAATGGAAATCGCGTTCTTCGTGGAAAAAAGGTTATTTTACCTTCTTCTTTCACTAGAAGTCCAAGATACATGTTACAGAATTATCTTGATGCTATGGCAGTTTGCAAAGCTTATGGGTATCCTGATCTATTTATTACATTTACGTGTAACCCAAGTTGGCCTGAAATTACACGATACATGGAGGCTAAAGGCTTGAAATCAGAAGATCGTCCAGATGCTACAACAAGAGTTTTCAAAATAAAATTGGACAACCTCATGAAAGATTTCAGAGAAAGGCGCACGTTTGGGCGTGTCAAAGGAGGTTAGAACAAATCATTAATTTAGCAAAACCTTTACTGATGACATACTATATATTTTATCATTTATTGTTATATGTAACTAAATCTCTCAATTGTGATACCTTATTAATTTTTATTCTTCATTAAAATGCAGATTTGTACACTATTGAATTTCAGAAACGTGGACTGCCGCATTCTCATATTTGTTTGTGGTTGGAGGCATGCGATAAATTAAGGACACCACAACAGATTGATAAATACATATCTGCTGAAATTCCAAACAAGGAAATTGATCCAGAATTGTGTCAACTGGTAACGGAAAACATGATGCATGGCTCATGTGGTCTTGAATATCATAATTGTCCGTGTATGGATAAAAATAGACGCATGAAAAAGTTTCCAAAAAACTTTAACGAGTCCACTTTCATTGATGAACATGGATATGCTATATATAAAAGACCCAACAACGGAAGGACAATGAACAAAAGTGGAGCTGATTTGCACAACGGATTTGTTGTTCCATACAATCCAGGATTATTGAAATGATATCAAGCTCATATCAATGTTGAATACTGCAATCAGTTTGGTTCTATAAAATACCTCTTCAAATATATAAACAAAGGTCCTGACCGAGTAACAGCTGCTGTTGAAGATGAAGAAATTGATGAAATGAAGGATTACTTAGACTGTCGTTATCTATCATCATGTGAATCGGCTTGGAGGATTTTTCAATTTGACATACACCACCGGAATCCATCTGTTTGAAAGGCTTCTGTTTCACCTTCCAAATGAGCAACCAGTACTTTTTGATGAAACTGAAAGTATTGACTATGTATTAGAAAAGGATTCAAACAACACGTCAAAGTTTTTGCAATGGATGGAAACAAACAAAACAGATACAAATGCTAGAAAGTTGCTTTATGTAGACTTTCCAAAAGAATATGTTTGGAAGAGTCAAGAGCGTAGATAGGAAAAGAGGCAAAGAGGTTCTTCAATTGGCCGCATACATTAGGTTCTAGCTTCTTGGGGTGAAATGTTTTACCTTCGTATACTGTTAAATAAAATTCCAGGAGTACAAGAATGGGACGGATTTAAAGAGTACAACGACGTGTTGTACCCAACTTACCAAGACGCTTGCTACGCCCGTGGCTTATTGCAAGATGACAAAGAGTACATCGATGGAATTACAGAGGCAAGCCAATGGGGAATGGGCACCTATCTGAGATCATTCTTTGTAATGCTCCTCATGACAGATAGTATGTCACGGCCAGAGGTCGTTTATGATAAGACGTGGCATCTATTGGCTGATGATATTCAGAGTAAAGAACGTAGAAAGCGCAATGACCCAGGTATTAATATACTTATTATTTTATAAACGGTGTAATATTATATTATTAATTTTTGCAATGTTTGCTTCTTTTTTGAACGCAACGTTGTATAATCTATATTTATTTGCTTACCAGATTTGGAGTTAACAGACATACAAAGGTACAACATTTGTCTTACATACATCGAGGACATGTTACGCTGCAACAACAGGTCATTAAAGACAATTGCAAAGATGCCTTATCCTAATGAGATGTACACAATGGATGGGTACAACAGATTGGTTAACGACGAGCTCAGTTACAACAGACCAGAATTGGCCGAGTTGCACCTAAAATTGTACCGCACGCTAACCGATGAGCAAAAATGTATTTACGCTAACATACTGGATGCTACAGAGCACGATAAAGGTGGTATGTTTTTTGTTTACAGTTACGGAGGAACTGGAAAAACATACCTATATAAAACAATGACAGCTGCATTACGTTCTGAAGGAAGTATTGTGTTGAATGTCGCATCCAGTGGTATTGCAGCTCTTCTTTTAGAAGGAGGAAGAACCACGCATTCTAGATTTGCACTACCAATTGATATTAACCAGCAATCAATGTGTTCCATCAGTGCGGACAGTGATTTGGCAGATTTATTACGCCAAACTAAACTCATTATATGGGATGAGGCACCAATGGTTCATAGGCATTGTTTTGAAGCTTTCGACAGGACTATGCGCGATATATGTAGAACAAACGATGGACAACCTTCTGACAAAGTATTTGGAGGTAAAATTTGTTTGTCAATAACTTAAAAACTACATTTACATTTCTATTTTTCATGTTTCACAATTTAAATATACTGAAAAAACAAATGGTATATCCAGGTAAGGTTGTCGGTTTTTGTGGTGACTTTAGACAAATTTTACCAGTTATTCCAAATTGTTCAAGGCAAGACGTTGTTCATGCATCAATCAACGAATCTTATCTTTGGAAGCATTGTACTGTTATGAAGCTGACAGTTAATATGCGCTTAACGGTTGGATCAAGTAGCGATGATGTGAATGAAATTAAAGAATTTGCTGATTGGATACTTGATATTGGTAATGGTAAAGTTGGAGGACAAAATGATGGTGAGGCAACGGTCGTATTTCCAGAGGATATGCTCATACCCGATTCGGAAGACCATGTTGAATCAATCATTCGAGACACATACCCACATCTACGACAAAACTTATGGAATCCAACTTATTTTCAGGAAAGAGCAATATTAGCACCAACGCATGAAATGGTGGATTCAATCAACGAATCTATGCTAGATCTATTAGAAGGACAGGAGAAAGTCTATTTAAGTTCAGACAGCGTCTCACCAGCTGATGACGAATCAAACTTTCTTGAAGACGCCTACACACCAGAGTTCTTGAACAGTATTCGAATGTCTGGGGTTCCGCATCATGAGCTTCATTTGAAAGTAGGAACTCCTGTTATGTGTATGAGGAACATTGATCAGAGGGCTGGACTATGTAATGGTACAAGACTGCAAATCCTTCGTTTGGGAAGGAATGTTATAGAGGCAAAGATTATATCAGGAGGAAAAGTAGGAACGATATGTGCAATTCCACGCATGGTTATTACTCCAAGTGACAACAAAATGCCATTTAAACTCAATAGAAGACAGTTCCCTGTTCAAGTTTGTTTTGGAATGACAATCAACAAGAGTCAAGGACAAACATTGTCACATGTTGGATTGTTTTTACAAAAACCAGTCTTCTCTCACGGACAATTGTATGTTGCGGTTTCAAGAGTAAAGAGCAAGAGAGGTCTAAAGATATTGTGTTGCGACAACGATGGAGTCTACACCAACAGTACAACAAATGTTGTATTCAAAGAAGTCCTGCACAAACTTTGATTTCAATCCATTAGTAACTTTCTTTAACTGTTACAATAAAATGCAATCAACATTAACTTTCCCTTTTTTATTTTTCAAACTATAAATGAGTATGATAGGTTCATTTGTGTTACTTCTTCAAATTGTCATTCCTATATTTCACAACTACATTATTCCAAACATATATGTGTATTTTAAGGATAAACATCAGTTGGATTAAATACACAGCCTGCTAATCTGAGATGACTGAAACTTCAAGTCGTGAAAAACAACTGATCCAATACAAACCGATTTAGTACCGTACTCGCTAATATCATATCAAGCTCCTGGACGTTACAACTTATAGCATAATGTACTATTTTTGTTTACATTTAAATACTAATTTTTTTACATTTAAATACTAATTTTTTTTACATTTAAATGCTAATTTTGTTTACATTTAAATAACTAACAGCAAATCTTTTTGGATCTTCTTATAATTTAAATTTATACACTTTGATTTCTGTTTTAATGAGCATATACATTCTAAAAAATCTATATAATACCGACATTCCTACAAACATCTCAAACAAAAGAAAACCAGATAACCCTAAATAAATATTACTTTGAAAACATGTCTAACTTTATTGAAGAATATAAGAACGATGAGGCTACATTGCCAAAGGTAAACAAAGTACTTTGCATATACTTGATATACATTGTTGATAACATTTGTTATTTTGATTACACACCAGAAAGGAGAAGAGTCACAATCATCAAATAAATTCTGGAAGGAAGACCCACCTGTGATAATAATATCTGATGATGAACTGGTATGTTTTACACTAATTATTAAAATGATATTATGCAGGCTACTATGTCGTATAACTTAATTTAGAATTTGTTCCAGGAGGTAGAAAAATATAATAAAAGAGAAAGACTATCAAACAATGGAACAGATGAACTTGTCAAAAACAATGTTGTTAATGTTGTCGATTGTAAGGATGACAATGAAATGTGGATATGTGTCAAAAAAGTTTGTTTAGATCATTCAAGCAATGAAGAAGATTTGGTATCACTATCCGCTATTGATGATGAACCTATTGTTGATGATGACAATATTGAATGGATATGCATTAAGAAAGATTGTGCATACCACAATCATATTATAGACAATGTCAATCAAGAAGAGAAATCGATGTGAAACATATGTTACTTCTTTAACTGTTTTGAATAAATGATGGTAGGCCTTTTGTTAGATTATTATGAATAAAAGATAGATATTTGAATAATGTGCTATTCAAACATTCAAAAAAACACAAACGTATCCATGCATTGTTTTTCTTTTCAGTTCTTTTAATTTGTATATTTTGCATTTAAGATATTTGGAAATTTTATTTTATATTCAACCAAAAAAATTTAATCATAAAAAAATTTGGTAAGAAACAAAATTACAATTATATCATAATAATACGTAGATTTATAAATTATACTACCTCCGTCCCAATTTATTTGTCCACTTTTGATTTTCAAAGTCTTTCTTTGTCAACTTTGACCTTAAATATGTTTGTTTGTGTTATTTAATATTTGATGCAAAATATATGAATAGATTGAGTTTTAAGTGTATTTTTAATTTGTATAATTTTCATAAAATATTATATAACACAAATCAAAATATTTACGGTCAAAGTTGATATAGAAAGACTTAAAAAGTCAAAACTGGACAAATAAATTGGGACGGAGGGAGTAAATGTTTAACATACTATAACATGAAACTCGCCCGGCCATCGGCCGGGTCATGAAGATAGTGTGTATATATATATATATATATATATATATATATATATATATATATATATATATATATATATATATATATATATATATATATATGGGGATATCTTGGCTACAATTCGCACCAAAATTACACAAAAAATTATCCAGGACCCACTAAAATGATTCAGGGACCCACAAATTATAACATATAATTGTAGGGAGTTGGCTACAAAAAATTGTAGCTAATATATTCCATATATATATATATATATATATATATATATATATATATATATATATATGGGGATATCTTGGCTAAAACTATTGTAGCCAAGATTGCTACAATCCTCACCAAAATTACACAAGAAATGATTCAGGACCCACTAAAATAATTCAGGACCCACCAGAAAATTCAGAGACCCACAAATTATAACATGAAATTGTAGAAAGTTAGCTAAAAAAAATTGTAGCTAATATATTCCATATATATATATATATATATATATATATATATATATATATATATATATATATATATATATATATATATATATATATATATATATATATATATATATTGGATTTTAGTGCGGATAGTACGGACGAATCCCAGCCCTCCATCTAGTCAACCACCTGAAAAAGGTGGAGTGACAATATCGTAAATATCCCGTCTTTTTTTAAAATCGTTAATATCATATTAGCTTTTTTTCTGAAAAAAATTCAAAAAAATCTGAAAAAATTAAAAAAATAAAGGTGACAACAAATAATTAAGAATCGCTGAAAAGAATTTCAAAAAAAAAAAAAAATAAAATAATAAAATAAAATAAAAAAAAAAACGTTTTTATCTTTAAAGGTGTTGTGATATTAGGGTATGAGTCAAGATCAGATCTTGACTTTTGTAAAAAAGTCAAAATCAGAGTTTGATATCATATAAACTTTTTTTTTAGTTAAAATTTTAATATCACAATAACTTTTTTGATATCATAGAAACTTTTTTTTAGAAAATTGTTAATATCGCCGTCACTATCATGTGTTTTTTAATATCACGGTTCATTTTTACATGTGAGAAAACTTAGTATCACGATTGGTTTTATAATATCACCATTTTATAAATATCACCGTATTATAAATATCACCGTATCGTAATATCGTTTATATCACCGTAATTATCATGTTTTCTTAATATCAAAGTTAAATTTTTTAATATAATCGTAAGTTTTCTTAATATCGTAATAAAAAACAGTGATATTAAGTATTTTTACAAATATCAAAGTAGCTTTTTAAGTAAAATATCGTTAATATCATGGTAGCACTTATAATCACAATAGAAAAAATTGCTCAGAAAAATCTGAAAAAATAAAAAAAGTAAAGAAGACAACAATAGTAAGAATCACTCAACAAGAAAAAATTAAAAAAATCATTTGCATGGTCGATTGGCACCGTGAATGTTGCGTTGGATCTTGAATTTTTTACGAAAAGTCAAGATCAGATCTGGAATATATGGTCCAGATCTGTCCGTACGTCCGCACTTAAATTAAAGATCTGCACGTGATCCTCAATATATATATATATATATATATATATATATATATATATATATATATATATATATATATATATATATATATATATATATATATATATAGGGGAGGGATCGGGTGCATTTTTCCTTTTTAGCGCGGATGGTACGGATGAATGTGGACCACACGATCATCCGTCTATCTCAGATTCTGATAAAAAAAAACGCGGTGGCAATATCGTAAATATCCCGTCTTTTTTCAAAAATGTTACTATCGTATTACGTTTTTTTCTGAAAAAAATTCAAAAAAATCTGAAAAAATTAAAAAAATAAAGAGGACAACAAATAATTAAGAATCGCTGAAAAAATTTCAAAAAAAAAATCGTTTTCATCGTTAAAGGTATTGTGATATTAGCGTATGATTTTGACTTTTGTAAAAAAGTCAAAATCAAATTCTGAAACTTTTTTTTTTAAATAAAAATTTTAATATCACAATAACTTTTTTAATATCATAAAAACTTTTTCTTAATAAAAATTATTAATATCGCCGTAACTATCATGCTTTCTTAATATCACTCTAATATTCATACATTCTTTTTCAGTTTTTTTAATATCACCGTAAGTTTTTTTAATATCGTAATAAAAAAAACAATTATATTAAGCTTTTCACTAATATCACGGTTCATTTTTACATGTAAAAAAGTTTAATATCACGTTGGTTTTACAATATCACCGTAGCTATCAATGGTTTTCTATATCACGGCTCATAATATTGTAAATATCACGGTAGAACTCATAATATGGTTAATATCACGGTAGCACTCATAATCAAAAAAACAAAAAGTTCTCAGAAAAATCTGAAAAAATAAAAAAAATGAAAGAAGATAACAATATTAAGGATCGCTCAAAAGGAAAAAAATTAAAAAAATTGTTTGTATGGTAATTTGGTACTGTGATAGTTGCTTAGATCTTGACCTTTTTACAAAAAGTCAAGATCAGATTTGGATTGGACGGCCTAGATCTATCCGCACGTCCGCACTAAAACAAAATATCCGCACGTGATCCTCACTATATATATATATATATATATATATATATATATATATATATATATATATATATATATATATATATATGTATACACTATGTAAATAGAATTTTTTTTTAAAAGTTCACGAAAAAATCCAAGAAAATACATGCCGATCACTTTTTGTCAAAAGATCAAATCTTTTAATTTCACCATTTACTATCTTTTCATTAGCTTGCTTCATATTATTATTATTATTATTATTATTATTATTATTATTATTATTATTATTATTATTATTATTATTATTATTATTATCATTATTATTATTATTATTTTGTCTTTTCGTTTTTTTTTTATCTTTTAACAAAAGTTTTCTACCGATAACTTTTTGTCAAAAAATTAAATCTTTTAATTTTCACCATTTATCATATTTTCATTCAATGGTCTACAGTAATCTTTAATTTAAATTAATTAATTAGCTATAAAAAACCTACTTTCGTCATTTTTAATAAAATATTTAGTAAACCGTTAATCGTTACATGAAATTAATTATACCGTCGTATGACAACCCACAAAATCTCACCACTAAGTAATCTATAATCTATTTTTGACCAAACCGTTCATTTCTTTTAAGATTTTAACATGTGAATCTATTGTTCATCACGCATGTGATGATATAATTTTCACATATTTCCACCGGTTTGATCTTCTCCTTTAATTCATTTTATATTTTCGTTATTTCCGTTACTCTCTCATTGTTCTTCTCCATTTTCCCCAATTCTAATCAATCTATTGATTATGTAGATTCTAATATTCATTCCTATTCCATTTTACCTTTAATTTCAATATGAGAGACCCAGATCCTAATAAACCTAATTCAGAGATGCCCCCAAAGTTCTCCGATGATGTCATACGTTCCAATAAAGCTCCTAAGAGTAATAAGAAATCGAAGGTCATTAATAAGCCAGCTCATTCTGGTGGGAAGAAGGCTAATTCGAGGTTGGTCATTAAAGGGAGTAGTTCTATTAAGGATATGGAGAGTTTAGTTTATGATGATGAAGGTAATGAGGTTGTGGAGGAAGGATTTGGTAATGATAACCAAAGTTTAGAATCTAAGAGCTGTGGTGAATCTGTTTCTGTGTCTGAGAAGGATGTTCACTCTGCTTTTGAGTAGGATATGGTAAGAACTTTGGTTAATGAATCTTTGAAAGTTAATATTGAATCTGAACTTAATGTTTCTGCTAGTGATAAGGATAAGCATGTTGTGAGTAATGAGGCTAAGGTTAATGTTAAGGATACTAGTAGTAATGATGTTGCTATGGCTAATCATGCTAATGTTAGTCCTAGTAAGAACCTTAGTCCTAGATTATTGAAAAGGGGTGAGGTTCTTTGTGATTGTGGCAGTAAGGCTAGTGCTTCATTTTCTTTTAATAGTGCTGAGAAATGGCCTAGCCTTAATGTTAATGGTAATGATAAGGGTAATGATTTGGGAAAGAATGCTGAGAAAGTGGATGATGTTCATGTGGTCAATGATGACACTGTGATGAAGGAAGATAATAGTGCTAAGAAACCGTCTTCATTTTTAAGTGTTGTCCAGGGTACAAGTTTTAGTGGTAGTACTTAGTCGAAATTATTTCCTATGAGTATCAATGAGAAGGGTATTGAGGTAGTTGAAATGGATCCAGTTATAGAAGAGGGGAGTAAGAATTGGTCAATGACATTGGTTGGGTATTTTGTGGGGTTGAAGATGAGTTATAGGGAAATTATGGGCCATCTTAGAAGAATATGGAGACCATATTTCTTTGAGGAAGCTATCTTAAATGAATGTGGCCTGTACTTCTTTAAATTCAAAGTTGATGAGGGTATGCAGTAAGTGTTAGAAAATGGGCCTTGGCTTGTGGACGGGAACCTTTGTTTGTTCAAAAATGGGAAGCGGGTATGTGTATGAATAAACTAGAGCCTGCTAAGGTACCTATTTGGGTGAAGGTTATGAATGTGCCGCTTGAGGCATAGAATTTTGAAGGTATAAGTAGAATTGCAAGTGGCATTGGTACTCCTATTATCAAGGATAGGATAACGGCTTCAATGTGTGAAAACGCTTCAAGTAGGGCTAATTTTGCTAGGGTGTTAGTTGAGGTGGATGCTGCCAAGGGGCTTGTTGATCATGTTGAAGTTAATTATAAAAGTTTGGGTAGGTCAATGAAACTAAAAGTTGAATATGTTTGGAGGCCTCCTATTTGTGGTCGTTGCAAGGTTTTTGGTCATAACTATGAGCATTGTGTTCATAGGGTTGTTACTGAAGCTGAAAAGAAATTTAGGAATGACAATGAGAATCAGAGAACTGATAAGGGTGTGAATGCTGGTGATAATGGTAATGAATGGAAGACAATTGGTGGTAAAGAGCCGGTTAGAAGGGAGGGGAATAATGAAGGTGTTAATGGACAAAGGAATTTCTATGGTGAAGGTTCTAGTAGAGGAGGCTTTAGTGGAAGAGGTAGAGGGAATATGTATGGTAGAGGGTTTGGGAATCAGAGGTATGGTAATTTTAGAAATAAGCAATATGTTCAGGTTAAGAAGGATAGTAATACTAAAGATGATCAGTCAAAGGAAAATGTTCAAAAGAAGAATGGTAAGGGTACGATGGATATTGATGGTGAAGTAAGTAATGGAGGAGGTAAGAAAGATACTACAAATACCAACAGATATTCTACGTTAGCTGATGAAATGGAGTCTGAGAAAGATTTGGCATGGGAAGCGACCAGGAATAGGATTGATGATATTTGTTCTAGGGGTATGTATGTGAGTGAGGAAGAAGTTAGTTGCTGGTAAGAGGATCTTAAGGAGTATTATAAAATGAAAAGGAAAATTTCGCAACCTAATCAAAAAGTTGAAGGATTAAGACAGAAAGTGACGGAACTTCAAAAGCAAATCAATTATAGTAATAGAAGTATTGTGAAGGATTCTAAGGATAAGGCGGAAAAGATGAGTAAGGGTATAATGGAGGAAAGAGGTTTATCTAAAAATCAGGTGTATACTAAAGCGTATGAGGAATATTATAGGGAGGAATTGAAGAGGATTGAAGACTTGGTGGTGAAGAAACAAATGTTTGAAGTGGAGCTTTTTGTTGCTACAGATCAAACTTTTACTCTTTATGAATTGGAAACTTGGACCAGTAAGATGATTGATCTAAAGTTGGTGATAATCTATTCGATAAGGTTCTGGATTCTCTTAAGATTCGAAATGATGACATAACTGAAGAAGTAGCTGAAGATACTTCTGCTCATGCTTCTTTTATGACTCAGAACAGTGTATCAGCCACTTGTGATCTGTCTATGGCCAAGGTATTAAGTAGTGATGGTCCAGGTCCTTCTAGTTCTTCTTTATAATGATAAACATAGCTGCTTGGAACATTAGAGGTTTGTCTACCACCTTTAAGCAAGATGAAATTAAAATGTTAATGATTGAAAATGATTTAAGTATGTGTGCTGTTGTTGAAACCCAACTTAATAAGAAGGTTGTTACTAAGGTTTGTGATAGAATTTTTAGGAGATGGTGTTGGTTATCTAATTCCATTGATAGCAACAAGGGTTATAGGATTGTTGTGGGATGGAATACTAATGTTATTAATGCTAGGTTATTGTTCCAGTCTAGCCAAATTATGCATTTTGAAGTTAAAATCATTCAGGAGAATAGAAGTTTGCTGGTCTCTTTTATATATGGTCATAATGACCCTAAAGACCGAATTGAGCTTTGGGACTTCTTTAGAAGTCAAGGAAATAGTATCAGTAGTATGCCATGGGTTATGTTAGGTGATTTCAACATCACTCTTTATGCTGATGAGAATTCTTGTAGGGTTTCTAATAATGATCAGGGTGTTAAAGATTTTAGGAACTGTATTACTTATCTGGATATGGAAGATATTGCTATGAAAGGTATGTTTTATACTTGGATTCAGAAGAGGAATAATCCTGAACTAGGTATTCTTAAAAAACATGATAGAGTTATGGGTAATAGTAGTTTTATTGATTAATATGGGGCGAGTTTTGCTAATTTTCTGTCATATGTCACATCTGATCATTGCCCGGCTCTTCTTGTTTTGGCTGATTTAAATGTAAGGAAGAAAAAAGCTTTTAGATTTATGAATTATTTGGCTGATAAGAAAGAATTTCTTGAAACTGTTAAGGAGAAGTGGAGTTGTCTGGTGGATGGTTATGCTATATTTGTGTTAGCCAAAAGACTTAAAAGTATGAAGAAGATTCTTAGGGAATTGAATTGGAGGAATGGGAATGTTTTTGATAAGGTAAAGGTGTTGAGAGCTGAATTGAAAAAAGTTCAGATGGAGCTTGATAAAGATCCTAATAGTAGTGAATTAAGAGAAGCTGAGATGATTTACACTAGTGCGTATAAGGAAGCGGTTCTTGATGAAGAGAAAGTTCTTAGACAGAAGTCCAAGATTAATTGGCTTAAAGAAGGTGATCAGAATACTGCTTTTTTCCATAATTGTGTGAAAGGTAGAATGAATAGAAGTAGAATTAGGGTCATTAAAGATGAGCAGGGCAGGGAATTTCATGATGATGAGGTGGCTGATCAATTTGTGTCTCATTTTCAAAAAAATTTGGGAACCATGGATCCTATCTACCCTGTTGATGATCCTGTTAGCCTTTTTATCAATAAGATTGATCCTAGTGCTGCTATGTATATGATTAGAGATGTCTCAGATGATGAAATAAAGTCAGATATCTTTGATATTGATGATGATAAGGCCCCGGGACCTGATGGGTTTACATCCAAAATTTTTAAAGCTTCTTAGAATGTGGTGGGGAATGATGTTTGTGCTACTGTCAAAGAATTCTTCTGCAGTGGTAAACTTCTTGGTGAGTTAAACACTACCCTTATATCTCTTGTTCCTAAATCTAAATCTCAGATGATTGTTTTGATTATAGACCCATTACTTGTTGCAATGTGATCTATAAATGCATTAGTAAGATCCTTACTAGTAGAATTAAACTTGTCTTGAATGACCTCATTCATCCTAATCAGAGTGCTTTTATTGGTGGTAGGCAGATTAGTGATAATAATTTGATTGCTTAGGAAATAATGTGTGGGTACAATTGGAAAGATAGGACTAGTAGATGTGCCTTTAAGGTTGATATTCATAAGGCTTATGACACTGTTAACTAGGAATTCTTAAGATTCTGTCTTATCAGTTTTTGGGTTTCATAAGATTATGGTTGACTGGATTATGGTGTGTATTAAGTCTGCTTCATTTTCTATTAGTGTAAATGGTGAGTCTCATGGCTTTTTTAAATCTAATAGAGGGTTGAGACAAGGTGATCCTATTTCTCTTTATCTCTTTACCATTGTTATGGAGGTCTTTACTCTTATGCTTTATAGACAAATTAAATTGGATAATAGATTCAAGTTTCATTGGGGGTGTAAAGAATTGAGGATTGCTAGTCTCTGTTTTCCTGATGATTTGCTCTTATTTTGCCATGGGGACCTGGTTTCTGCTTCTATTCTGAGGAGAGCCTTTGATGAATTCTGCCTATCTTCTGGTCTTAGACCTAGCATCCATAAGTTTACTGCCTTTTATGGTAATGTCTTTGAAGAGGTGAAAAGGGATATTAGTATGGTTATGCCGTTTAATGAAGGAACACTTCCAATTAGATATCTTGGTGTCCCTCTAGTTGCTAGAAGTCTCACTAGGGGTGATTGTACTGTGTTGATTGAAAATGTGAAAAAAAAGGATTGATGATTGGAGGAATAAGACCTTGTCTTTTGCTGGTAGATTGCAATTAATTGCTTCTGTCCTTCAGTCTCTTCATATTTTTTGGGCTTCGATCTTTATTTTGCCTATTCATGTTTGCAATGACAATGACAAAATGCTTAAGAGTTTTCTTTGGAATGTTGGGGGTAGTAATAGGGGTAAATGCAGTGTTTCTTGGAAGGGTGTATGCCTACAAAAATGTCAGGGTGGGCTTGGCATTAAACCTCTTCACTCATGGAATGAAGCTCTTATTGCTAAGCACCTTTGGAATGTGATTTCTGATAAGCAGTCTATTTGGGTAAAATGGGTGAATGCTCATTGGTTAAAAGGTAAGAGCATTTGGGATATTATGATACATTCTAATTCTTCTTGGGTCTGGAAGCAGATACTTGGACTTACAAACAAGATTAGGATTTTTGTGTATTGGAAGATTGGTAATGGTTAGAAGTGTAATTTCTGGTTGGATAAATGGCATAATAGGGGCCCTTTGTGTGATCATGTTAGTCATGATGTTCTAAGGAGTACTAGTATTAACTGTAAGCAGAAAGTTGTTGAGCTTATTAGAAATAATAGATGGAAGTGGCCTAGAGGTTGGAATGAAAGATTTGGTGACATTCTGGATATTGCTGTTCCTAACATAGTTGCAGGTATGGATGACAAAGCTGTTTGGATTAATACTAAAAATAAAGAAAAGAAGTTTGCTGTTAGTGAAGTCTGGAAAGTTTTAAGACCTAGTGCTCCAAAATTTATATGGTGGAATCATGTGTGGTTCTCACAATGTGTTCCTAGGCACTCCTTTATTCTCTGGATGGCTATTAAAGGCAGATTAAAGACTCAAGACAAAATGTCTAGATGGTTGAATGTGCAGGATATGAAGTGAATTTTTTGTAAGAAATGTAAGGATTCTTACTCTCATTTATTCTTTAATTGTAACATTACCAGAAGATTATGGGAAAGGCTAAAAGTGACGGCTAATTTGTGCAATGTATCTAATAATTGGGTTGAAGTTATATCTAGTATTGCTAATAAGGCTGCTAATAATACTATATGGAGTGTTATACAGAGGCTTGTGTTCGGTGCTGTGGTATACTTTATACAGCAGGAAAGAAATTTAAGATCTTTTGGTAACTGTGAGAGGTCTGAGATTGAAATGTTTAGAACTATTGTTGACTCTGTTAGAATGAGAATAATGGGGTTGAAGCTAAAAGGTACTGCTGATGTCATTAAGGATTCTGAAATTTGGGGTTTCCCTATTGATAAGAGTCTAAGATATAGGAGTATGCTTAAGGATATAGACAGTGATCATATGGTAATGGATGATTGATTCTAGTGTTGCTGATGTGGATTAAATTCTTATGCAAGTGTTGGGTTAACTGGTTCCAAGGTGGTACTGTTTTTTGGGTTTGTAATTGGATTTTTAAAATTGATATATGGATAAGTGATTGGGATGATATAGGGCTGTGTTGGTCAATTAAAAGCTTGAATGTTAACTATCCTAATTTGTGGAATGGTGAGTGGTGGTCGTGTGATTCTCTTTTCACAAGCTTGGAGTGGTTGGTTTTGTTTGAGTTAGTAAGCTGTATTTTTAGTTTCCTATATGTTTTGGTGAATTTAGATGAGGCATTGTATGGGAAGTGTAACTGGTGGTGCTATATTCTTCTTCTAATGTTCTATGCTAGCAGCCTTGTTGTTCTTTGTGTGTGCAGGTTGTTAGCTAATTTGGCACCTGGTTGTGGGGAGGTTTTGGGGAAAGCTACACTCTTTTCCCACCCTTTGGTTTTTCCCTTTGGGTTTTACTATGGGTAGGTTTTTAAGGAGATAGTTTCCTCTTAACTAGCTACACTAGCAATCCCCTCTATTGGATAAGGATGATGGTTTGAAGAATTGTAAGGGTGTGTGAATATTTATATTTCTACTCATGGATGTTTGATGCAGGATGCTGCTTATGTTTAAGGTACCACATCAGTCTTGGCAGTCATGCTTACTATATATTGTCTTCATATGGTGATGTTTGGAGGTGCTTAGGTTGACTCCTTTGCACTGACCATGTATTCAGAGTATGGAAATGATATTAGTTTAAGCCCTCTTTTCTGCTATGATTGATGTCTGGTGTTGCCTTGATTGTTATCCACTACATTTAGTTATCTTTTGTTTCTGTATTGTCATGTTTTAGTATTTGTAGTGTTAGTATCTCTTTATTCAGTTGTTATCTTAGTATGTATCTTGTATTTAGCTTATTTGCCTCTTGGAAGCCAAGCTAACTAGTTAGGGACGTGTCCTAACAGTTTTTAAGCTTTGGTCTTCGTTTTTTTTGTACTCTTTGCCTTTTTTGGGCCTTTTCTTATCGATATTTACCTTTTAAGGAAAAAAAATCTCACCAATATTATTCCTACTACAAATACCTATGTCAGGTATTTCACAGGTAATTAAAATTTTGCTTTCTATGTGCAATTACTACCTCCATGACTTTATAGACTTGCTCACGTATCCACTCAAGCCACATATCTTCACACTTACCTCTGGTATATATGTCAAGCATAAGATCACAACAACTCCACAATAAGTAATCTACCAACCTAACACACTAAACATATCACAATATCACAATAAACCCTAATCTAACCCTAATTAAGTCCTAATTAGGCCTATGTGTTTACATATCACAAGGCTTATGTATGAGTTACCTTAGGAACAATAGGATATCTTAGCACCCTTAGACCATAGTACAACCCCTTAGAGCTTAGGTACAAGTCTCTTAAGCATAAAACCATAACTAGGTCATAACTTCCTGGAACTAGGTCTAAACTGTCCCAAATCTTTACCATAAGCTACCACCACTTAGTATAAGCTTATTAGAACTTAGGATTAGTCACTAAGCACCCATAGGACCCTAATCTAGGCACTAAACCCTAATCTCCCACTAAACCAAATTAGGTCAAAACTAAAGCTAACTTAACCCTAATCCTAAAACTAAGTACCCTAAGCACCTCAAACACCTCTAGCAACCTACCTAGCAGCTTACCTACCACCTTAGCACCTCTAAGAACCCAAGCACACATCTCCATCACCACCTTGTCACCACTTTTGTCCAAAACCACCACACGACACCAAATTTAACCACAAGCCCCCTAGCTAGTTTTGTAGCCTATCTTACTCAGCCCTTAGCTTCTCCTAGTCATCCCCCTCCTCCTTATACCTCCCCTCCATGTTACATGCCACCTAGCCCTGTTTTCATTGGCCTCCAAGGTTAACGAGGGGTATAAATACCCCTACACCCCCATTCACTTCAAACCATCCCATTCTCTTCTTCCACCTCAAACTTTCTATAGCTAGTAGTAGTATAGAAGTCTTAGAAGCCCCAGGAGTCGAGTACTAGAAGCCTTGAACCCTTGTCGACTTGTTTTTCCATTGAGAAACCTTAGAAAACTCTAAACACCCACGTTAAGCCCTAGCTAGTCAAGTAAGCTTTCAAATTTAATTATAATAGTTATTTTACAGTATTAGGATAGTATTAGGATGCATTAGAACCTTTACCTAAGCCTTTATCACTAAAAACTAGCTCTTTACATTTTAAAACCCTAAATAGAGTCGAATTCATGTTTATATGCTATAAGCCCTTTTCATAAGCTATAAGTTAGTTTTGGCAACTTAGTTAAGCTAATATTAGTTAACCATAAGCTAGGAAACCTTTTTGTATCATAAAAAAATATGATTTGCATTGAATTAGGACTAGTTTTGCAAAGTTTTCCATGCATAGGGGTATATATAGTAACTTTATAAAAATATTAAGTCTAGCGACTATTTTTGACATTTCTTAGAAGTTATAAGTATAAGGACCCTTTTTGCAAAGTTATGTAACCTTATAAAAAGTAAAATAGTTATAAACTTATAAGGACTAGTTTTGCAAAGGTTATAAAGTAAAGGGTATAAATGGTAAATTTTGAAAACTTATAAGTCCAAGGGTCATATATGCCATTTTTGTAAAATATATAAGTATAGGGACTAATTGTGTCAAGTTTAGATAGTTAATAATATAAGTATTATAAGTCTAGGGTAAATTTTGTAAATATATAAACTATAAGGGTATAAAGTGAAAGTATTTTCATATAAATATAAAACCTATCTTAAGTTAGAAGCATAACACAATTCTAGGGAGCTTCATGTGAGGGGTATCATGTGGATATTTCATTTTGACGAGTTTGTTGGATTTATGAATTAAAGTGCCCTAGCTCCTCAAATGATTATTGCATGACCTCTGAATTATGATGGCCCGAACGGTGTTATGTTATAACTAAACTCTAAAAACAACATGACTCAATAGTAGGGAGCTTCATGTGAGGAGTATTCACTTCTGAATTATGATGGCCTGAACGGTATTATGTTGATAACATAATACAATAGTAAGGAGCTTTATGTGAGGAGTCTTATACTTCTGGATTGTGATGGCCCGAACGGTATTATGCTATTGATGCATGCGATATGTCAGTGTAGCACAGTGGTGATTAGCCTAATTCAAGTTTTACATGTATATTTAGCCGACTTATTACTAACACACACACTTAACGAGCAGCGTACCCGATTAATATGCATATAGTGGTAAGTAGAGTGTCGAACACAAAGAATGGAACGTAATATCTAGTTGATTTAATCAGTATTTTAATATCTAAGTTAGTTTTACAATCATAATATAGTAAAAAGGGGGTTTAGCCTGAGAGACTAACACATATTTTAATAAACAATAAAAGTAAAACTAATGAGAACGAATCAACGAATAGCAATCACGTACACAGATAGATAATAGAAACACGTAAGAAGACATGTCCTTATAATTAAGTAGCTTGTCACTTGTTATATTGCTAGATTTATATGATGAGTATCGTAATATAATCTGTCTTGTTGTATCCTATATATCGGTGAGTAAACCCTTAACGATTAATTATGTTTATCCTACTTTCTAGAAACTAGATAAGCAGGCGAGGAACAGGTATGGTAGCCCGGAAGACTCAACTAAACACAGAGGTTATCAATGCATAAACATAATTCACCAAAAACATCAATCATATAAACTTTAACCGATGGGAAAACAATTTTAAGGGGAGCAGTATGGTGGCCACAAGCCCATCAATCTTGATGGATTAAAGCTTACTAATACAATAAACAAAACTACTTAATGAATTATACACATGCAGGACCTTCTTACGGCTGTAATATCTTTATTTAGGGCGTGTCTTGTAATGTTTCTTTGAATGAATTCGTCTCCTTAGGGTTTTTCAGTACACAAAACTCGTATCTGTCTTGGGATATTTATAGGTTCTGTCTGAGGGGTCGATGTGGCGCATGTTGATGACAGATGCAGCGCATCTACTTAACTTCACGTGGGGCCCAAGATTATCATATTCTGGAATATTCGTACACTGGCTTTATATGCGGCGTAACTTGTTTCTTTATGCGGCTCATGTTCTTTAACGTCTTTGATAGAATCTGGTGAAGTCTTTAGCTGATACGCCGCATGTTGTAAATGAGATGCGGCGTATTTTGGAGTAGATCAAGTTGATTATGCTTCGTTTACCAAAGTTTCATATGCGGCGCATGTTGTAATTAAATGCGGCGCATTCTTCAAAGCCAGGCAATGATCTTCGAATTCATCTAAGTATGATGTTGCGGCGTATCTGTTGAGAGAGATACGACGCATCTCTTGATCATTTAGCTCCATAATTCGTCCATATCATTAACTTTCACCTATTGCTTGTTTTTACGTGAGAATCACTAAAGTAAACATTAAAGCACCAATTCTCATACAAAATAATAAAAAACATGTCAATTAAATAGGATAAATGATGCTAATAAAATGTACTTACTTGATCTCATCAGTTATATCTAAAACACTAAAAACCCTAAGAATGATTACTTAAGAAACTTAAACAAGATAACTAAAGCTATACATACAACCACACCTACAATACCACCAGGATACGTGAGTAGGCAGTCTAGTCCCCGAGTCACTTTTCACATCAATTAGATTTCCCTAAGCCCAGGTGAGTTTTCATAGCCTCACTCTTTTAAATGCTTTAAAACCCTGTAAGGGGGATACATGCTTTAAACCGAATACAAGTCTTTTTCTTTGGTTGTAACACGAGTAAACTATCTGCCACCCCTACACAACAAAATTCATGAATCTAAGTGCTTGTGATATTTTACACAAGTGAACGCGAATATAATTGATAAATCTATTAGAGTTTGACAACTCCCGTTGGTACTACCTCTCTCTAGAGGGTACCAATAAGTATTATATTTGAACCCTCTGAAGGATTAACTTTGGCAAGTTATCCTTCCCGTCCCATCATGGTTTGGTCTGCAAACCCCATGATCTGGACCGTTAATGTGTGGTTCATGAGCTTAGTGCAACATACCAGCTCTTGATAATTGTACATGCATTACGATTATCACACACACTATATTTTCCTTGGAGGGTGTAACAACTGAACCCTATGGATCTTGTATTCACTGTCACTTAAAACCTATGACTCTCACTCAATACCTAGTGTTGACTCTTTATGCATGTATCCTAGATAACAGAGCTCTGTGGAAATTATGGCATGGAGTGGCACGAGACTTGAAAGACTTTCCATTTGGTTATCATTCAAGCTTCATAAAAAACTTAGATTTTGGGACCTCCTTTTATAAAACTCTGATAATTTTAAAGAATGATAACACATTTTTATAAAACGTCTCTTTTCCAGTCGTTTTCTATTACTGTCTCTATGATCCATGAAGTAATACCCCAGATCCAAATTCCGATGCGATCTGTGAAATCGGGGGGTGTTACAGATTGGTATCAGAGCTTCAGTTGTAGAGAATAAGGTGAAAACCGAAACTACAACTACTTTCCCCAATACCCGAGAAAGTCCTTGTGCCACTACACTCCCCAATGCCTTTTTTTCCAAGAGCCATATGTGCATTAGGTCTGCATAATAGGTATTTCTTGACTTATATTTTAGTTTATATTATTTTATCGGGTTATTAGATAGTCATGCCTGCTCCCCATTACTCTACCTTTACCCCATCCGGATTACATACGGAGAATGTTCTTCCCTCTCTGAATGATTCGGATCTTAGCTTTGAAAATCTTTTTCCCAATTCCCCGGAAAACCCTAGGAATAATATAGATACGACGTCACCCTTAGGTTTTACACCTTTCATAGATGACCCACACTTAAAATGTATAAGAGAATTCTATGCTAAGGCATCACCTATTACTCCCCCAAACACTATTTTACACCCACCATTTCCCTCCCCAACATTTGAGCCACACGGGTTCTTTTTTCCAAGAGACCCATATATACCTAGGAAACCTTTCCCTGCCTATACTCCTAGATATGAACCTAGACAACCCTATACCTTAGCACCCACACCTTACTTAGTAAACCCTCCCACTTTATATTGGAAATTTGAAGTCGGAGAAAATTCCACTAGGACAACTATAGAAAAATAGGAAAATCAGGTAGAGAATATTTTAAATAACTTAGATGAAATTTTCCTTGACCTTACTAAGAAGATGGAAGAAGGTCATGATAATAACATAGGCACCCGACCTGATTATAGTAGTTTAAGAAACACCCTACAACAAGCCCGTTTTAAGATAGCTAAATTACAAAAAAACCAAATAAGATACCACCATTAGATAGCCTTTGCCCGTTTTAGGATTTGTACTTTAGAAAAGATGATTGATGATGATGAGGAGTGTCATCAATCAAATCTAGGAAACATCCAAAACACAAACCCTTAGATTTAAGAAAACCTCGGAAGAAATCCCAAAGTAGTATGTCTTTTATAGCTTTAGGAGTTTTTCCCTAGAATAATGCCATAATACTTATAAGATACGTAAGATAAGAAATCAATAATATAAGTTATACCATAGATACCTCTTACTCTCACCTCCTAGTGCCCCTTAATTTAGGATAACTTAGCTAACCTAAGATTAGGTATGCCTCTTCTTGATTACCCTAGGTTATTCCAAACCTTATTGTAATCCCTAGGAATTTAGATATATCCCGTAAAATATAACAAGTTGGGTACTTGTTTTAACATACCTTAAACCCTTGCCTCATTATAACCCCTAGGAACTTAAGATGAATTATCCCAATGCCTTAGATTCATAGATTCTCAAAACTCTTATAGCTTAACTCGTTTGGGTTTCGATTTCAAACCCAAGACCTTACTGAGAATCGTCTCGTAAGGATACTTATTCTTGAATTTAGGCATTTTAGGGAAGCCTAAAGTGTCATTCTATAGAGTTCGTTCCCAATTCCCATTTTCTATTTTCCCTCCTTAGGCAATCTGCCTAAAATCCTTATCCTCTTAATCTAACAACAAGACATTTGGCATAAATAGCGACACTTGCTAAAAACAAGTTATTTATGACCTTATGCAGTTGTAACTTCCACTCCTGTTATTTTATGAAATTATATGTCATGAATAACAATTTCCCTTGAACTTCATCTCTTTTCACCTCCTAAAAATCCAATCCCTTAAAAACACTCCCTTATCCTTTCATATGATACCAATGATGAGAATTCTTATTCTCCATCATAGAGATCTGAATTCTTTCCAAATTCAGTATTTCTAGCCCTCACTACTTCCTTAGCCTTCTTTAGTTATCTTCCCCTAGCTATTCTTATTCCCAATCTTCCCTCTTTATACCTCTAAATTACTATGATTCCTGAAATAGTTATTCCCTCTTAGAAAACCCCGAATTACACTCCCTAGGATTTTCATACCTAAGAATAGAAAAGATTTTAAGGTATCTTTGGGAAATAGGAATATATATAGAATATTTCAAATCACTAAGATAGGCTAACTCTAAGAAATTATTAAGAAAATAGGAACTAAGAATAGAAAATTTTAAGAAACCTATATAACTTATCTTAGGATTTGACTTAATGACTATCGAGGACATTAGAACTAGTTATAGATTGGACATGAGAAGTATTTTAGATACAATTTAGGAAATTTAAGAATAATAAAGGATTAAATCAGTACACTACCTTAAGCCTTTAGCACCTAGTCTAGTAGTAGGATAAGAATACTAGTTAAATTTCACCTTATAGGAACTAGCCATTTTGAGGTTATAGTTTACCTACACCTAGTTTCATAAGTGACCTACCCCGTATTAAAATTTCCCACATATATTCGAGGACTTAGAAATTTCTTGGAATAATACACCATTAGTATAACCCAGACTTAGAATTTGAGGTTACTAGTTATAACTAAGAATAAGATATTTGAAGATTTTAGTCTACCTATACTTAGAGGATACTATGGATTGATCGTTCAACTCAGGAATAGTGTCGCTAGGATTAGAAAGCCTAAAAACTAGGTCTAGAGGTGAGGGATGATTCTTTTTGTATTTTTATATTTTTCTAAAAGCAAGTAAAATCTCAGGTTTTGGAAGAGTGGGCGGAATTAGTTACTAATCAACTAACCCAATAACTAAAGATGCAATCAAAATAAAGTAACAAAAATGTAAATAAAGATAATTAAACTAATGGTGTGAACACTAAATGGGAGAATTGTGTTTACTTAGATTTCACTACTCCCTAGATATCTTTTACAGGTTAAATGTTTGTTACAGTTGCGTGGATGACGGGTTATATTCCTTAATACCAATCGTGGGGTGGCGTACGTACTTCCCCAACTCTATAAGCTCCTACTTCACTCCTATGTCGAGCCTGCAAGAAGCACCTAACATGGGATCACTAGAATTCGCTCATGCATTAAATACAACCATAAAAACCTAGAACGCATTGGTTCATGCTTCTTCAGACGTTCAAGCAAGTTACACAATGGAGATCTGCCAGTTTTCTTAAGCCTAACATCGAAATCATTCATCCATTACAACTATAAACAAACAATCAACCTATAATCAGCATCTAGGTTTCATTACATCTAAGCAAACACACAAAAGATCTAGCCTAGCATGTTAAAATCAAGACAAGCGTAAGATATATTTAAACAACACATAGACATATTGAATGAATTGAAAGGATACTTATCTCAATTGAACATGAAAGGTTTCAAGGGGTGAAAACCCTTGAAAATACTGTAAAAGTCGTGTTAGGGTTTATTCGATTCGACCCTAAAATTCTCCTCCCTTTAGAATGAAAATTACAAAGAGTATATATAGATTTCCTAAGATGACGGCGTCAAGAAGAAACTTTTAACGCCGTCAACCCGCCGCCCATAATATTCTCGGACTGCCTAGATCTAGATCTAACGCCGTCATGTATAATGTTGTTCTGGGCCGTCACCACTTTTGCTCTTGACGGCCTTGCTTTGACGCCGTCATGTTTTCACTGGGCCGTCACCATTTTTACTCTTGACGCCGTCATCAAATTGCTCTTGACGCCGTCAGGTACTATTCTCAGCAAGGAAAATTAAGACTTTGCCGTTTTCTTCACTTTTATGCTCCAAAAACGTCCAAAATGCTTCTTTTTCCAGAATTCACTCCAAAAGTACCTAAAATCACAAAAGGAACGATTTAGGGCAATAATTGATCAAATAAATTCCAATTCCGGCTTAAATGACCCCCTAAAAACGGATCATTTTTCGCCTCATCATATACCCTTAGACTTGAGATTTGCTTGTCCTCAAGCAAATGCGCTTTTATTCTAGTAAAAATACAAGTTAGGGGTCATTTAACACTAATATAAAAGTAATTACAACAAATAATCGTTCCACTAAAGACCAAAGACAAGCACGGAGGTCATACACTAGCACATCACAAATAGTGTTTAGATACTCACATCTCTCGGGTGTAATAAAATATATATCACAATATGGAAATGGAAAACATCTCTCACTACCTGTCATAGCAAAATAGATTACCATAGGCTTGGGAAAGGATCAAACCTCCACCACATGGCATAAGCACCTAGGATAAACTATCAAAAAGGCCTTTTGAAGGGTTATAATGTTAGGTGTAGGGATATGGAATACACGGTTTTGTTGGATATAGGCAATCTTTACTGGTGGCGAGTTAATCATCTTGGTTAATTACATGAACAATATGGCGTTGCTAAGCCAAGACTCGACTCGACTTAAGCTAATAAATCAAAAATAACAAAAACATAAAATAAACATAGAATGAAACGGGATGGTAGTCCGTATGTTTTTCTCTTCTCTCTTTTCCTATTTTTTTTTTTCTTTTTCTTAATTTTTCGATTTTTTTTTTTTTTTTTTTTTTTTTTTTTTTTTTTTTTGCATACACTTTACCCTACCATCCAAAATAATACATCATAGGGAATGAACATTCCCCTTACACTTGAATTTTTACATACTTTACAATAGACTAATCTAATGACTCGAATTAAGATAATCAAAACACTTGGAGTACTTTTAAGATTAACGCACATATGGGGGTAATAATATGTTGTTCTTCCCCATTACTCCATAACATAAGTACTTTACCCATAAGTCCCAATCATCCCAAAACAATATGTACAAGGATATGACTCGATTTAGCAACCATGTAATCAATTAGATAATTAACTAAGGGTTTAAACATGTAACAATAATGCACTAAAGATGAGTGCATACACGGAAGGTTAAGGCGATTTGGTTGTACATTTAAGTGGGGTGTAACAAATTCTTCCTTTAAGTAAGATGCTTAAAGTTAGAAACGAAAAGATAGGCTCGGAGGGGTGTGCTAGGGGTTTCGTGTACTAAAAATGAGTACAACGCTAAGGTGTGGGAAAAATTAATTGACTTAACTAGCCAAGTAATATGACTTAAATGGTCAAGTAATTATGATACGGGTTTAATACAAGGGTGATCCTAATGCCTCTTATCATGTAGTAAATCCTACCACACGAATGTAGTCTCACTAGCGGTCTCGGGATGCATCACTAACGCAAGTTCTAGAATCTAAATGCTACCGGTACACTCATAAGCACTAAAGGTGAATGCTTTTCCTATCAAATCTAAAGGTGAACCTCACATATTTGGGTGGAAAATTTTTCTGAATAGTACGGTTTTGTGCTAGTCATACGACTCCTATCCATGAGACGCTTGCTAAGGCTAAAGTTTCACTCCTAAATATTGTAAAAAAATTTAAATTTGGTGCTAAAATTACACTAACAAGTATTTCTCATAGTTTTATTACACACCTACCATCAAACAAACAAACTCAAGTGAAAGTTTATCTATAAGGTATCATCATTTACCCTCCCCTTACACTTAGGATGAACATTGTCCCCAATGTTCAATTAAAGAATGTAAAAGTAAAATAGGTAAAAGAGTGAAATCAAATACTCCCCTGCTTCACTCGGTATGGATAGTGTGGTAACAAGGTTAGATCTTCCTCCAAGAAAATGAACAATCAAAGCTTCCCTTCCAGAATATAAATCATCTTCTTGTCATACATAACCTGTTAAACCTGAGAAAACAAACAAGGCAACCTCGCGTAAAATCGGCGGCAATCTACATATGATAACAAATCCTAGAAAACAAAGTAAGATATAATGCTTGTGGAATGAATGTTTGCAGATTCCCTAGAGATTATAAAACAAAAGATTTGACAAAAACTTTAAGACTCCGTTAGAAAAGCAAAACTAGCAAAATTTCCAGATTTTTACACATGACGCCGTCAGGAATTTCTTCCTGACGTCGTCAGAAGTGACCTATAGAAATCTTTATGTTAAGTTTCTGGAAAATTTCTGGAAAAACTTTGTCCTACTTCCTGGAAAATCCTGCAAAACATCATTATGACTCGATACAAGTATTTGACTCTAACAAATACGAATATACATGTTCATTTAATATTGTGGAGAATCATGATCAATTTTGTTTCTTAAAAACAAATTTGGGATTTCCCCTTACACTTATCTTTTGCGAAATACCTTTGGATGAAGTTTAGACTAATTCAAATGACAAAATAAAGTATTTTCACCATTTTAGTTTTAAAACATGATCTACCAACAATAAAATTAAAGCATGCATACGGAAACAAATAATATTCAAACAAATAAAAATCACACAAAGCATGGGTTACCTCCCAAGAAGCGCTTTTCTTTATTTACGAGTCTTGTAGCTAGACTCAAGGTCATGGGTTATTACGTGACCTCATCTCTCGAAATGATGTACCCCATGTAGTTGTGATCATTACTATCGTGGTGGTGGTGTTTCAATCTGTCGATACTTGTAATCACCTCTCCTCCTCCTTTACTAATCAAGTTAGCCATCCCGTCTTGGCTTATGCCCTCAATTGTGAATGGCCCACACCACCAAGGACTCGGTTTATCAGGAGGTATCATTATCTCCAAGTGTCTTAAGAGTACTAGGTCCCCTTTTTTGAATGGTACATGGTTCCTCATTGGTTGACTATGTTCAAACTCGACATGAACTTCGTTGCTTTTGCTTTTGCTTTTGCTTTTACTTCTTTCATGATTAGTCTCTTTGTAACTTTTGATTCTTGCCTCCCATGCAAGTATCTTCTGCTGAACATGAATAGGCGATGTGTCAATATTGTTTCTGAGCCTTCTCCTCATCAAACTTTCTTGCGCATACCGCGGGGTCATGGGAAAGCTAATCTTTATTTTTCCTGATTTAAGCTCAATTTTCCTATTTTCATACCTAATGACAGCTTTTGCGACGGTAAGGAATGGTGCCCCAAGGATTATTAGGATGCATCCACCCCCTTTATCATCGATGATCATGAAATCAACGGGATACATGAATCCCGCGACATTGACCAGCACATCTTCTGTGATTCCTAGAGGGTACACGTAAGAGTGTCCAGCGAAGGATAGCCTAACACGAGTGGTGGTTGGCATTTTTGACGTTAGTTGGGTGTAGATAGTTAGGGGCATAAGATTTACTTCCGATCCTTGGTCGGCAAAAGCGTTTAGATATTTCAAATTCCCGATGCTGGCCGGTATCTCAATGTTCCCACACACCATCTGCTTAGTAGCTACCTTCTGTACCAGTAGTTTTTCAAATAGCGGTCCCCCAGGTAATGTATCATACTCATCATTTCCCTCTTCCTCCTTCTCTGAACCCTGTTTGGAGGATTGGTTACGCCCGTCACCCTTTATCCAATTTGTTATGGTGCTTTCGTTTATATCATGTTTCAGGTAGTAACTTAAGGGTTGAGATTGTGGCGGTTCTTCTGTGGTTTGTTCCCTAGGGATTTCTACTTTCTCATTATCCGTATGGATAATTGTGATGGAATTAACAAACCGGGTAGTGGGGGTGACGCTTTCTTTCCTCAGTAACATCCTTTCAGGGGTTTTCTGGTTGGCATACTCCTCCACTAGACTCATCATCTCATTCATTTTCTCTTGCATCTCCTCCCTTTGTTTATAAACTGCTTCCTCGAATCTAGCAAGCCGCTCAGAATGGGTTGCCATATGTTCCCTCATTCTGGCTTCAAATTCCAGGCTAAGTTTCTCAAGAGGAGAATAAGGTGGGGCATAATTTTGAAAGGTCTCAACATTCTCCCTAGAGGGTGACTCTGATAACGGCGTTGAAGTCATTTTCGAGACAGAATTGACAGCAGCCCGTCTTGGACTTAAGGGTCTCTTTTGCCTTTCCGCGAAATAGTCAACTTTTGCCTCAAGTTTGCAAAGGAGTTCATTAGAGATTTGATTACTCCCTCCAAGTGTCGAGATTGCGTTGATGGCCGCTTTTATAGTGTGATTAAACTCCCATAACTCTTGATTATCGGTGGCAAGTTCGTCAATAATTGCCCAAGACTCCTCGGTGTTCTTATCATGCAATCTCCCTCCTGCGGCTCGATCAATGGTACGTTTAGTGTGATAGTCGACATGGTCATAGAAGATTTGAAATAATAACCAAATATTTATACCATGATGAGGGACCTTGTGGAGTAGATCCTTGAAACGAGCCCACGCTTCGTAGAAAGTTTCACCCTGATGTTGTTCAAACATCAAGATGTCATTTCTAAGCATCGCAGTCTTCCCCGATGAGAAGAATTGAGCAAGGAAACGAGTGGTGAGATCATCCCATTAGGTGATGGATCCCGTGGGGAAACGTTCAAGCCATTGACTAGCTTGATCACGTAGAGAGAATTGGAATAGGCGTAATCAGGTTGTCTCTCTAGTTGTAACATCAAGGTCTATAGAATCTACAATTTTAAGGAAGTCCTTGAGATGTTGATTAGGATCTTCGGAACGAAGTCCATGGAATGCACATCCGCTTTGCACCAACCGGATGGTGTCGGATCGCAAGGGGGACACATTGGCTCCTTGGGTGAGCTCAATGGTCTTTCGATAGCCTTGGTGGCTAGGTCGGGAATACTCTCCTAGGGTTCGGGGCCTAAGAGCTTGGTTAGCTAGTGGTGGGTTTTGTGGGTGGTCTTGTTGTGGTAGGTTGATGGGTTCAAAGATGTTACCACCTTCCATGATGTCGGATGGTAGAGATTACGAACAAAAGCACGAAGAGATAAGATAGACTAAAGAAAACTAAAAATAAAAATAAAATCTTACTAGAAAGGAATCTAGCAAGTAGACCTAATAAAAAGAGATCCTAACCTAGACAATAACTATTCCCCGGGCTGCGGCGCCAAAAACTTGATGCGTGGGAATTGCACCAGGATTTACCTCTTGAGGGATCTCGAGAAGCTTACAACCCCCACTAGGCAGTGTACCTGATCGTTGTAGTATAGTATAGTGACAAGTACCGGGGGATTGATCGTTCAACTCATGAATAGTGTCGCTAGGATTAGAAAGCCTAAAAACTAGGTCTAGAGGTGAGGGATGATTCTTTTTGTATTTTTATATTTTTCTAAAAGCAAGTAAAATCTCGGGTTTTGGAAGAGTGGGCAGAATTAGTTGCAAATCAACTAACCCAATAACTAAGATGCAATCAAAATAAAATAACAAAAATGTAAATAAAGCTAATTAAACTAATGGTGTGAACAGTAAATGGGAGAATTGTGTTTACTTAGATTTCACTACTCCCTAGATATCTTTTACAGGTTAATTGTTTGTTACAGTTGCGTGGATGACGGGTTATATTCCTTAATACCAATCGTGGGGTGGTGTACGTACTTCCTCAACTCTATAAGCTCCTACTTCACTCCTATGTCGAGCCTGCAAGAAGCTCCTGACATGGGATCACTAGAATTCACTCATGCATTAAATACAACCATAAAAACCTAGTACGCATTGGTTCATGCTTCTTAAGACGTTCAAGGAAGTTACACAATGGAGATCTGCCAGTTTTCTTAAGCCTAACATCGAAATCATTCATCCATTACAACTATAAACAAACAATCAACCTATAATCAACATCTAGGTTTCATTACATCTAAGCAAACACACAAAAGATCTAGCCTAGCATGTTAAAATCAAGACAAGCGTAAGATATATATTCAAACAACACATAGACATATTGAATGAATTGAAAGGATACTTATCTCAATTGAACATGAAAGGTTTCAAGGGGTGAAAACCCTTGAAAATACTGTAAAAGTCGTGTTAGGGTTTATTCGATTCAACCCTAAAATTCTCCTCCCTTTAGAATGAAAATTACAAAGAGTATATATAGATTTCCTAAGGTGACGGCGTCAAGAAGAAACTTCTAATGCCGTCAACCCGCCGCCCATACTATTCTCGGACTGCCTAGATCCAGATCTGACGCAGTCATGTGTAATGTTGTTCTGGGCCGTCACCACTTTTGCTCTTGACGGACTTGCTTTGACGCCGTCATGTTTGCACTGGGCCGTCACCATTTTTACTCTTGACGCCGTCATCAAATTGCTCTTGACCCCGTCAGGTACTGTTCCCAGCAAGGAAAATTAAGACTTTGCCGTTTTCTTCACTTTTATGCTCCAAAAATGTCTAAAATGCTTCCTTTTCTAGAATTCACTCCAAAAGTACCTAAAATCAAAAAAGGAACGATTTAGGGCAATAATTGATCAAATAAATTCCAATTCCGGCTTAAATGACCCCCTGAAAACGAATCATTTTTCGCCTCATCACCCATCTCCTATTATAGGATCTTCTTCACCAACTAAGACCAATATATCACCCTTAGATTTTAAAACTAGTTATGAAAACTAGAAGAACCTTAGGGGGAAAACAAACTTTGAAGGAATCTAGTAAATCTAAATCCCATTAGGATACCATCTTTTCATGTATCCTATACTCTTACTCTTCCGTATAAATCTATTCTCCCGCTTCTTCTCATTCTCCCGTTTAAATCTCACTCTCCCGCCTTTTTCCCGCTCTCCTATTCAAATCTTATTCTCCCGCATTCCTCACTCTACCGTTTAATCCTATACTTCTGTCCTTTTCCCACTCCACCTATTCCTACTCTTCCACCCTTTCATTATCTCCTACTCCTTCATACTTTCCTTTTTCATCCCTTGCCTTCCCTTTTTCCTATTCACTCCTTCTTATAAAATCCATCTTTCCACTTCCTCCCATCCTTTCATTCCTCCGTCATTTTTCACTCTATTTTTCCCTACTCTAAACTCTCTCCCTAACTCATCCTACAATATTCTAAGTGTTAGAACTTCTACTTTTCGTCATATCACAAGATTCTATTAGTTAGAAATTGTAAGAATATCTATGTCGAACTTTAATCCTCATTATGTTCGACTATGATATTATATCTCGCCTTGCAAAAGTTGCAAGAATGAGATCTTTAACGTCTGTCACTCTAGCTATAACGTGGGATGATACCAGGTGACTAGTTGCTAAACAGGGAGACTGTAGAACTAGTCACCATGACTAGAACTTGTCTTCACCATGACTAGAACTTGTCTTCACCATGGTTGAAACTTGTCTATAAAACATTCCCGTATCACACTTCCTTAAGTGTGGTAAACTCTCTCCATTTTCCGCCGATACTAGTTAAGGATGATTTTTAATGACTATCCTATTAAAATGAACTAGGACGCTCTTTCAATTTAATGAGGAAGTTATAAATCAAATGGATCATGAATTTATAAGCTCTTGCTTACAAGAATTGGGATGCCTCTACTTGTAAGTAAAAGAATATAAGTGAATGAGCCTAAGTATCTGGCACATGTACAAACATTTCTTACTCCGTTTGTACAATTCCTTTCTTACTCTATCACCTATCTTTTCTTGAATCGTCAACTTGTTCATCTTTTACCCTACGTTTAACTAAATCTCGGGACAAGATTTCTTCCAAGGGGGTAAGACTATAAAAACCCACAAAATCTCACAACTATCATTCTCACTACAAATACCTATATCAGGTATTTCACAGTCAAATTTTTGCTTTCTATGTGCATTTACTACCTGCATGACTCTCTAAACATGCTCACGTATCCACTCAAGCCACACATCTTCACACTTACCTCTGGTATGTCAAGCATAAGATCACAACAACTCCACAATAAGTAATATACCAACATAACAAACTATACATATCACAATATCATAATAAACCCTAATCTAACCCTAATTAAGTCCTAATTAGGCCTATGTGTTTACAAAACCCTAATTGTTTATCTAAACTAGTTTGGAAGTGTTCAAGGCTTTTGTATGAGTTACCTTAGGAACAATAGGATATCTTAGCACCCTTAGACCCTAGTACAACCCCTTAGAGCTTAGGTATATGATGAGGCGAAAAATGATCCGTTTTTAGGGGGTCATTTAAGCCCGAATCCGAATTTATTTGATCAAATATTGCCCTAAATCGTTCCTGATGCGTGGGAATCGCACCTTGCTTTACCTCTCGAGGGATCTCGCGAGGCTTACAACCCCCACCAGGCAGTGTACCTGATCGTTGTAGTATAGTATAGTGACAAGTACCGGGGGATTGATCGTTCAGCTAGGAATAGTGTCGTTAGGATTGAAATTATTCTAACTAGGTCTAAAGGTGAAGGATGATTCTTTTTATGTTTTTATATTTTATGAAAAGCAAGTAAAAATCTCGGGTATTGGGAGAGTGGGCGGAATTAGTTGCTAATCAACTAACCCAAAAGCTACTATTTAAACTAATTAACAAGAAAACTAAACTAAGGTTCTACAAGATGAGTGAAGCATGTCTACCCATGATATGTTACTCCTTGCTAGCTATCCAATCCTACCTATTGATTTGTAACCTTGTTTTAATTGACGGGTTGTATTCCTTAATACCATTCGTGGGGTGGCATACATAACTCCCCAACTCTATGAGCTCTTATCTCCTCCTACACCATGACCCAGCACAACTATAGGGATTGTAAACAGTGGCTCATGCATTAAATACAACCAATAAAGACCTAGTACGCCTCGGTTCATGTTTCTTAAGACGTTCAAGCATGTTACCATTTGGAGATCTGCCAGTTTTCTTAAGCCTAACATATAATATCATTCAATCAAAACAAGAATCAATAGGAAACAAGGATTATAAACTAAACCAACTAGATCTATTGAAGTTGTCACGCCTTAATTGATGGAGATAGACACAACATCAACAAGAAATCAATGAGATCTAATCAATTATATACAAGTTTCACATAATCATAAGTAGACACAAGGTGAATTAGCAAATCATCATCAAAGAAGAGCAAACAACAATGATAATGGAAAACATAATTACGATAGAATCATCAAACCAATACATGATGTTTATGGAGTGATTGAAACCCTCTAAGTTGCTGGAAAAACACCCACCTAAACCCAGGAATCGACCTTAGGGTTTAGGGCTTACAAAAAGTGAAGTTATGAAGTTATATTTATAGGCTTGTTTTATGTCGGCCCTTCGTGACGGCGTCAGCCCATACTCTTGACGCCGTCAAGAAGCCTTTTTCACCAAGTTGTAGATCTTTTCGTCCTCTTCGTTTCCTTTTTTGAATCGCCTCAATCCGAGTTCGTATGCAAAAGTTATGGCCAAAACGGTGTCAGCTACTCCGCGCGCAAGTTTTGACAAATTTACACGTGACGGCCTTGGTGACGGCCTTGGTGACGCCGTCACCACCTACGGTATTTTATTCTTGATGTCTTGACGCCGTCAAGAGTAATTCTTGACGCCTTCATGCACTGTTCACAGCATAGAATTTTGAGACTTTGCCGTTTTCTTCACTTTTATGCTCCAAAAACGTCCAAAATAGCTTCTTTTCCAGAATTCACTCTCCAAACACCTAAAATCACAAAAGGAACGATTTAGGGCAATATTTGATCAAATAAAGTCGGATTTGGGCTTAAATGACCCCCTAAAAACGGATCATTTTTCGCCTCATCATATACCCTTACACTTGAGATTTGCTTGTCCTCAAGCAAATGAGCTTTTATTCTACTCAAAAGACAAGTTAGGGGTCATTTAACACTAATATAAAAGTAATTACAACAAATAATCGTTCCACTAAAGACCAATAGACAAGCACGGAGGTCATACACAAGCACCTCACAAATAGTGTTTAGATACTCACATCTCTCGGGTGTAATAAAGTAATATAACATTATGGAAATGGAAGATATCTCTCACTACCTGTCATAGCAAAATAGATTACCATAGGCTTGGGAAAGGATCAAACCTCCACCACATGGCGTAAGCACCTAGGATAAACTATCAAAGAGGTCTTTTAAATGGGTTATATCGTTAGGTGTAGGGATATGAATTACACGGTTTTGTTGGATAAAGGGAATTTTACTGGTGGCGAGTTAACAATCTTAGTAAATTACATGTACAAGATGGCGTTGCTAAGCCAAGACTAGACTCGACTTAAGCTAATAAATGAAAAATAACAAAAACATAAAATGAACATAAATTAAAAACGGGATGGTAGTCCGTATGTTTTTTTCTCTTCTTCTTTTCTATTTTTTTTTTCTTTTTTTTTCTTGTTTTTTTCTATTTTTTTTTTTCGATTTTTTTTTTTTTTTTTTTTTTTTTTTTTTTTTTTAGCATACACTCTTACCCTACCATCCAAAATAATACATCATAGGGGATGAGAATTCCCCTTACACTTGAATCTTTACATACTTTACATTTAACTATTCTAATGACTCGAATCAAGAAAATCAAAACACTTGGAGCACTTTTAAAATTAACGTACATATGGGGGTAATAAGTGATGTTCTTCCCCATTACTCCATAAAATAAGTACTTACCCATGAGTCCCAATAGTCCCAAAACAATATGTACAAGGATATGACTCGACTTAGCAACCATGTAATCAATTAGAAAGTTAACTTAGGGTTTAACAAATAACAATAATGCACTAAAAATGAGCGCATACACGGAAGGCTAAGGCGATTTGGGTGTACATTTAAGTGGGGTGTAACAAATTCTTCCTTTAAGTAAAATGCTTAAAGTTAGAAACGAAAGGATAGGCTCGGAGGGGTGTACTAGGGGTATCGTGTACTAAAAATGAGTACAACGCAAAGGGTGTGGGAAAAATTAGTTGACTTAACTAGACAAGTAATATGACTTAAATGGTCAAGTAATTATAATACGGGTTTAACACAAGGGTGATCCTAATGCCTCTTATCATGTAGTAAATCCTACCACACGAATGTAGTCTCACTAGCGGTCTCGGGATGCATCACTAACGCAAGTTCTAGAATCTAAATGCTACCGGTACACTCATAAGCACTAATAATGAATGCTTTCCCTATCAAATCTAAAGGCGAACCTCACATTTTTGGGTGGAAAATTTTTCTGAATATACGGTTATGTGCTAGTCATACAACCTCCTATCCATGAGACGCTTGCTATGGCTAAAGTTTCACTCCTAAATGTTGTAAAAAATTTTAAATTTGGCGCTAAAATTGCACTAACAAGTATTTCTCATAGTTTTATTACTCATCTACTATCAAACAAAACAAACTCAAGCGAAAGTGCATATGTAAGGTATCATCTTTTTACCCTCCCCTTACACTTAAGATGAACATTGTCCCCAATGTTCAAGTAAAGAATGTAAAAGTGAAAAAGTAAAGAGAATGAAATCAAATACTCCCCTGATTCGCTCGGTATGGATTATAGGTTGGCCAGGTTAGATCTTCCTCCAAGAAAATGAACAATCAAAGCTTCCCTTCCAGAATATAAATCATCTTCTTGTCGAACATAACCTGTAAAACCTGAGAAAACAACTACAAAAACCCAAAGCATCAAGCCGAACAAAGATAACTCACAACTAGATGTAATTCCAGACTTAGGAATAAAAACAAAACAATTAAAGATATAATGCTTGTGGAATGAATGTTTGCAGATTTCCTGGAGATTATAAAACTTAATAATTCACAAAAACCATAAGACTCCGTTAGAAAAACAAAACTGGTAAAATTTCCAGATTTTTACACGTGACGCCGTCAAGAGTAAACTCGTGACGCCGTCAGAAGTGACCTGCAGAAATTCTTATGTTAAGTTTCCGGAAAATTTCTGGAAAAACTTCGTCCTACTTCCTGGAAAAATCCTGCAAAACATCATTACGACTCGATACAAGCATTTGACTCTAACAAGTACTAATACACATGTCCATTTAATATTGTTGTGGTTCGTGCTCAATTTCGTTCTTATAAACAAATTTGGATCTCCCTTACACTTATCTTTTGCAAAATACCTTTATATGCAATTAAGACGAAGTTAAAAACAAAATAAAGCATTTTCACAATTTACTTTGAAACATGAGCCACAAACAATAAAAATAAAACATGCATACGGAAACAAATAAAATCAAACAAACAAACAAATAAAGCTTGGGTTGCCTCCCAAGAAGCGCTTGTTTTTGTTCGAGTCACGAGCCTGACTCTACCCTTATTTAATGGAAATAGGGGAGGTTTTCCCTACACTTAGGATTAAGTGCGGGTGAAAGTAGCGATACACACCCTTAGGGTGGAAATATGCCACGTGAGGTGAAGGGGGTGAGTGAATGGCTTCCTTCATCCTAAAACTACCTGGATAATATTGGTTGATGGGTGGGTCGGTTCCTCTTTTGTCTCCTAGAAATATATCTAAGGATGGAAAGGTGTGTAAAGATTGAGGTTCCGGTTCATCAACATTAGGAAATTCCCTAGAACTAGGAGTAAGGTTATCACTACAAGTGTTCAAACCTACATCCTCAAGTGGTGCCTGGTCCAAGGGTTCTACCTCCATCGGAATTCCTAAAGTTTCTTCTACTTCTTCCGGGTAAGTCACGGGCGGTGTGTGTGCCTCAAATGATGGTTGAGTATTTTGTAGGCTTATGTTATTTACCTCATCATTCCACGTGTCACGATCACCTATATCCTTAGGTAGTGATAATAACAAACCTAGTGCTTCATCCAACTTATGATTTGTTGCAATGGCTCTCTCCATAATTCCTTGGCAAACTAGGTCGCATTTCCTATTGGCCTCACTAAAACTAGATCTTAAACATGGAGGTTGTTCATAAGAATCTATCCTAGGTGAAGGCTCATATGATTCATAGGTGTCTCTAAATGAGGTATTTTGAACTCTTTGGTGTGTTAGCCGCTCAACCCTATCTTGCAATCTTAGAAGTCTAAGTGTAAGGTCCATTTGAAGCAAGTTACAAACAAAATCACAAAGAAAAGATAGACTACGAGAAAGCTACAAAATAAAAAGAAAAAATCTCACTTGATAGGAATCTAATGAGTAGACCTAATAAAAATCAAATTCAACCTAAACAATAACTATTCCCCGGGCTGCGGCGCCAAAAACTTGATGCGTGGGAATCGCACCTTGCTTTACCTCTCGAGGGATCTCGCGAGGCTTACAACCCCCACCAGGCAGTGTACCTGATCGTTGTAGTATAGTATAGTGACAAGTACCGGGGGATTGATCGTTCAGCTAGGAATAGTGTCGTTAGGATTGAAATTATTCTAACTAGGTCTAAAGGTGAAGGATGATTCTTTTTATGTTTTTATATTTTATGAAAAGCAAGTAAAAATCTCGGGTATTGGGAGAGTGGGCGGAATTAGTTGCTAATCAACTAACCCAAAAGCTACTATTTAAACTAATTAACAAGAAAACTAAACTAAGGTTCTACAAGATGAGTGAAGCATGTCTACCCATGATATGTTACTCCTTGCTAGCTATCCAATCCTACCTATTGATTTGTAACCTTGTTTTAATTGACGGGTTGTATTCCTTAATACCATTCGTGGGGTGGCATACATAACTCCCCAACTCTATGAGCTCTTATCTCCTCCTACACCATGACCCAGCACAACTATAGGGATTGTAAACAGTGGCTCATGCATTAAATACAACCAATAAAGACCTAGTACGCCTCGGTTCATGTTTCTTAAGACGTTCAAGCATGTTACCATTTGGAGATCTGCCAGTTTTCTTAAGCCTAACATATAATATCATTCAATCAAAACAAGAATCAATAGGAAACAAGGATTATAAACTAAACCAACTAGATCTATTGAAGTTGTCACGCCTTAATTGATGGAGATAGACACAACATCAACAAGAAATCAATGAGATCTAATCAATTATATACAAGTTTCACATAATCATAAGTAGACACAAGGTGAATTAGCAAATCATCATCAAAGAAGAGCAAACAACAATGATAATGGAAAACATAATTAAGATAGAATCATCAAACCAATACATGATGTTTATGGAGTGATTGAAACCCTCTAAGTTGCTGGAAAAACACCCACCTAAACCCAGGAATCGACCTTAGGGTTTAGGGCTTACAAAAAGTGAAGTTATGAAGTTATATTTATAGGCTTGTTTTATGTCGGCCCTTCGTGACGGCGTCAGCCCATACTCTTGACGCCGTCAAGAAGCCTTTTTCACCAAGTTGTAGATCTTTTCGTCCTCTTCGTTTCCTTTTTTGAATCGCCTCAATCCGAGTTCGTATGCAAAAGTTATGGCCAAAACGGTGTCAGCTACTCCGCGCGCAAGTTTTGACAAATTTACACGTGACGGCCTTGGTGACGGCCTTGGTGACGCCGTCACCACCTACGGTATTTTATTCTTGATGTCTTGACACCGTCAAGAGTAATTCTTGACGCCTTCATGCACTGTTCACAGCATAGAATTTTGAGACTTTGCCGTTTTCTTCACTTTTATGCTCCAAAAACGTCCAAAATAGCTTCTTTTCCAGAATTCACTCTCCAAACACCTAAAATCACAAAAGGAACGATTTAGGGCAATATTTGATCAAATAAAGTCGGATTTGGGCTTAAATGACCCCCTAAAAACGGATCATTTTTCGCCTCATCAGTTCCTTTTGTGATTTTAGGTGTTTGGAGAGTGAATTCTGGAAAAGAGGCTATTTTGGACGTTTTTGGAGCATAAAGTGAAGAAAACAACAAAGTACCAAAAATCCAAGCTGGAAATACAAGGTGACGGCGTCAAGGGTTTGCTCTTGACGGCGTCAGACATGAAGAATAAATTACCGTAGCTGGTGACGGCGTCAGATGGAGTTATGACGGCGTCAAAGTGGCCAAGAATAATTTACCGTGGGTGGTGACGGCGTCACATAGGCCGTCACGATTTTATCTAGGGCGTCCGAGGAAGTGTATGGCGGCGAGTTGACGGCGTCAGATTTAACTCTTGACGCCGTCAGGACGATTTTCCTATATATAGTTTTCTAGTTTTTTCATTAAAAAAAAAGGAGAGAAGTTTTGGTGAAACCCTAAAGACGATTTTGGTGCCTCTTTTACAGGTTTTTCAAGGGTTCCAAACCCTTGAGACCTTGCATTGTAATTGAGATAAGTATACTCTTAATTCAATCAATATGTCTATGTGTTGGTTGTCTATCTTTTGTTCTTATCTTAATTCTACTATGCTAGGCTAAATTTCCTTTGTGTTTGCTTAGATCTAATGAAACCTAGATGTTGATTATGTGTTGATTACTTGTCTATTCTTGTTTTGAATGATATTATATGTTAGGCTTAAGAAAACTGGCAGATCTCCAAATGGTAACATGCTTGAACGTCTTAAGAAACATGAACCGAGGCGTACTAGGTCTTTATTGGTTGTATTTAATGCATGAGCCACTGTTTACAATCCCTATAGTTGTGCTGGGTCATGGTGTAGGAGGAGATAAGAGCTCATAGAGTTGGGGAGTTATGTATGCCACTCCACGAATGGTATTAAGGAATACAACCCGTCATTCATACAAGTGTAACAAGTAATTAACATGTAAAAGATATCTAGGGAGTAATGAAGTCTAAGTAAACACAATTTCTCCAATTACTGCTCACAACCTTAGTTTAATATTAGTTTAATTTCATTTTCATTAGTTAATTAGTTATAAAGTAGTTTTTGGGTTAGTTGATTAGCAACTAATTCCGCCCACTCCTTCAAAACCCGAGATTTTAATTGCTTTCATAAAATATAAAAACACAAAAAATAATCATCTTCCATCTCTAGAACTATTAATTAGGCTTTCTAATCCTAGCGACACTATTCCTAAGCTGAACGATCAATCCCCCGGTACTTGTCACTATACTATACTACAACGATCAGGTACACTGCCTGGTGGGGGTTGTAAGCCTCGCGAGATCCCTCGAGAGGTAAAGCAAGGTGCGATTCCCACGCATCAAGTTTTTGGCGCCGCAGCCCGGGGAATAGTTATTGTCTAGGTTAGGATTTCTTTTTATTAGGTCTACTTGCTAGATTCCTTTCTAGTAAGATTTTATTTTTATTTTTAGGTCTTCTTTAGTCTATCTTATTTCTTCGTGCTTTTGTTCGTAACTCTTTACCATCCGACATCATGGAAGGTGGTAACATCTTTGAACCCATCATCCCACCACAACAAAACCCACCATTAGAACCCCTTAGGCCCCGAACCTTAGGAGAGTATTCCCGACCTAGCCACCAAGGCTACCGAAACACCATTGAGCTCACCGGAGCCAATGTGACCCCCTTGCGATCCGACACCATCCGGTTGGTGCAAAGCGGATGTGCATTCCATGGACTTCGTTCCGAAGATCCAAACCAACACCTTAAGGACTTCCTCAAAATTGTAGATTCCATAGACCTAGGTGTTGAAACTAGAGAGACTACCCGTTTACGCCTATTCCAATTCTCTCTACGGGATCAAGCTAGTCAATGGCTTGAGCGTTTACCCGCGGGATCCATCACCACATGGGATGATCTCACCACTCGTTTCCTTGCTCAATTTTTCCCACCGGGGAGAACTACTAAACTTAGGAATGACATCTTGATGTTCCAACAACGTCAAAATGAATCTCTTTATGAAGCATGGACTCGTTTCAAGGACTTACTCCAAAAAGTCCCTCATCATGGCATAGATTTGTGGCTCCAAGTCCAAATTTTTTATGACCATATCGATATCCCCACGAGGCGAACCATTGACCAATCGGCCGGTGGTAAGCTACGTGATCTTAGTGCGGAACAATCATGGGAACTCATAGAAGATCTTGCTCTCTATGACAACGAAAGTTGGAATGATCCCCGTGATTTGAACAAAACGGTCAAGGCAATATCTTTGCCTTCGAATAATTCAAGCACTCCCGACCGTAGGATCATGGAACTTGAGGACCAAGTCAAGTTTCTCATGAAATCTTACGAAGCTCCGAAGCATTCAATCCAAGTGAACAAAATCACTTCTTCATGCGAATTATGTAGTGGTCCCCATGACACTCGTGATTGTGTGGAACTCCCCGGAACAGCTTTTGCGGACTACGCATCCACGCGTACCGACGAAGCGGGAGATAAGTGGTACACTTTCAAGCCCGAGCCAAACACATACGGTGATTCATATAACCCCTCATGGAAAAATCACCCAAACCTTAGGTGGAAACAAAATCAACCAAATTCATCCAACCCACCTAATCGTTACCAATCAAACGGTCCACCATCCAACCGTATCTTCAACAACAATCCTTCTAACAACTATGGTAGTACCAACAATCTGGAAGGATTGATGTCGAAATTTATGGCATCTCAAGAAGCTCGCATAGCTAGGTTTGAAACCGAATTCAACCAACAACAAACGGAGATGACCAACAAAATCGACAACTTGTTGAAAGCCCTCAACAACCAAACATTAGCCACACCTAGGAAGGACACTAGGGACACCAATAGTGGAATCCAAGCTAGGGACCCCTCATCATCCAAACATGTCCACTTTGTCAATGTTGTCACTATTAAGCCGATAGATAGGGAAATAGAGGAGAGTGACAAAGATGAAGTTAGAGTAGAAGCCAATAGTGAGGATGAGAGTAGGGAAGTTGAGGTTAATAAGGATGAGGAATTAGAGGAGGTAGAACCTATAGAGGAATATTTTGATAAGTTGCCAACCAAGGAAGAACGGGAATACCATAAGTATTTATTCGATAATCCCGAAACAACATATATCTTTGGCGATCCCCTGATCAAAATGGGAGACCCCTCTAACATTAACATCCCATGCAATATCGGGCACATGCATGTATGGAAAGCTTACATAGATCTTAGATCCCCCGTGAACATCATGTCTAGGACTTATTACAATTGGGTGATGAAGAAGCAACTCAATTTTAGGATAATGCCCGGTAAAAGTTGGATAAGTAATTTTGCGGGAAGAGTGAAGGGATTGCATGTCATTATAGGGAATCTCACCTATGAGATTGATTTTATGATAGTTGAAGACATTCGTCCGGTGATAGATGCTTGCCTAAGTCAAGTAGTATTCGGGAAGCCATTTGTTGAGGCCACTAGGATGAGTTATGATCCGACATTAGGGATAGTTAGATTCAAGGAAGAGAATGATGAGGTTGCTTATCAAATGCCCTACAAGATTGAGCAATACCGCCTTCTCTCTAATTTCGAAAAGGAACGTAAGCAAGCGGCTTATTATAGGAATGAGGAGGATAGACGTAGAGGAGTAGAGTATGTTAGAAATAGGATGCTTGGTTTCTACAAAGAGTGCTTACAACTAGGTCCAGAATACAAAACTGGTTTAGAAGATGACCTAGAGAATGGAACCAATGATGAAATCACGTAGTAACCCACGACTTTGAGTCTAGCTACAAGACTCGTAAATAAAGAAAAGCGCTTCTTGGGAGGCAACCCATGTTTTGTGTGATTTTAATTGTTTGATTGTTATTTGCTTCCGTATGCATGCTTTATTTTTATTGTTGGTTGATCATGTTTCTCAATTAAAATGTGGAAATACTTTATTATGTTGTTTAGCCTAGTCTTAACTTCAACCTAAAGGTATTTTTGCAAAAGATAAGTGTAAGGGGAAACCCCAAATATGTTTTTTAAGAAACAAACCGATCATGATTCTCCACAATATTTAATGAACATGTGTATTCGTATTGTTAGAGTCAAATGCTTGTATTGAGTCATAATGTAGTTTTGCAGGATTTTTCAGGAAGTAGGACAAAGTTTTTCCAGAAATTTTCCGGAAACTTAACATAAAGATTTCTGCAGGTTCATTCTGACGGCGTCAGGCAATTGCTCTTGACGGCGTCAGGAGTCAAAAATCTGGAAATTTTACCGATTTTGTTTTTCTAACGGAGTCTTATAAGTTTTTGTGAATTATTAAGTTTTATAATCTCCAGGAAATCTGCAAACTTCATTCCACAAGCATTATATCTTACTTTGTTTTCTAGGATTTAGTAACTTATATAGGATGCCGCCGATTTTACGCGAGGTTGCCTTGTCTACTTTTGTCAGGATTTACAGGTTATTTGAGACAAGAAGATGATTTATATTCTGGAAGGGAAGCTTTGATTGTTCGTTTTCTTGGAGGAAGATTTAACCTGGCCAACCTAAAATCCATACCGAGCGAATCAGGGGAGTATTTGAATTCATTCTCTTTACTTTTAACTTTTACATTCTTTACTTGAACATTGGGGACAATGTTCATCTTAAGTGTAAGGGGAGGGTAAAAAGATGATACCTTACATATGCACTTTCGCTTGAGTTTGTTTTGTTTGATAGTAGATGAGTAATAAAACTATGAGAAATACTTGTTAGTGCAATTTTAGCGCCAAATTTAAAATTTTTTACAACATTTAGGAGTGAAACTTTAGCCATAGCAAGCGTCTCATGGATAGGAGGTTGTATGACTAGCACATAACCGTATATTCAGAAAAATTTTCCACCCAAAAATGTGAGGTTCGCCTTTAGTTTTGATAGGAAAAGCATTTATTATTGGTGCTTATGAGTGTACCGGTAGCATTTAGATTCTAGAACTTGCGTTAGTGATGCATCCCGAGACCGCTAGTGAGACTACATTCGTGTAGTAGGATTTACTACATGATAAGAGGCATTAGGATCACCCTTGTGTTAAACCCGTATTACGATTACTTGACCATTTAAGTCATATTACTTGGCTAGTTAAGTCAACTAATTTTTCCCACACCCTTTGCGATGTACTCATTTTTAGTACACGATACCCCTAGTACACCCCTCCGAGCCTATCTTTTCGTTTCTAACTTTAAGCATTTTACTTAAAGGAAGAATTTGTTACACCCCACTTAAATGTACACCCAAATCGCCTTAGCCTTCCGTGTATGCGCTCATTTTTAGTGCATTATTGTTATTTGTTAAACCCTAAGTTAACTTTCTAATTGATTACATGGTTGCTAAGTCGAGTCATATCCTTGTACATATTGTTTTGGGACGATTGGGACTCATGGGTAAGCACTTATTTTATGGAGTAATGGGGAAGGACATCATTTATTACCCCTATATGTACGTTAATTTTAAAAGTGCTCCAAGTGTTTTGATTTTCTTAATTCGAGTCATTAGATTAGTTAATTGTAAAGTATGTAAAGATTCAAGTGTAAGGGGAATGCTCAAACCCCTATGATGTATTATTTTGGATGGTAGGGTAAGAGTGTATGAAGAAAAAAAAAAAAAAAAAAAAAAAAAAAAAAAAAAAAAAAAAAAAAATTCGAAAAAAAAAAGAAAAAAAGAAAAAAAAAAAAAAAAAATAGAAAAAAAAGAGAAAAAAAAAAACATACGGACTACCATCCCGTTTCATTCTATGTTTATGTTTTTGTTATTTTTCATTTATTAGCTTAAGTCGAGTCTAGTCTTGGCTTAGCAACGCCATCTTGTACATGTAATTAACCAAGATTGTTAACTCGCCACCAGTAAAACTTCCTTTATCCAACAAAACCGTGTAATTCATATCCCTATACCTAACGTTATAACCCTTTAAAAAGACCTCTTTGATAGTTTATCCTAGGTGCTTACGCCATGTGGTGGAGGTTTGATCCTTTCCCAAGCCTATGGTAATCTATTTTGCTATGACAAGTAGTGAGAGATATCTTCCATTTCCATAATGTTATATTACTTTATTACACCCGAGAGATGTGAGTATCTAAACACTATTTGTGAGGTGCTTGTGTATGACCTCCGTGCTTGTCTATTGGTCTTTAGTGGAACGATTATTTGTTGTAATTACTTTTATATTAGTGTTAAATGACCCCTAACTTGTCTTTTGAGTAGAATAAAAGCTCATTTGCTTGAGGACAAGCAAATCTCAAGTGTAAGGGTATATGATGAGGCGAAAAATGATCCGTTTTTAGGGGGTCATTTAAGCCCGAATCCGAATTTATTTGATCAAATATTGCCCTAAATCGTTCCTTTTGTGATTTTAGGTGTTTGGAGAGTGAATTCTGGAAAAGAGGCTATTTTGGACGTTTTTGGAGCATAAAGTGAAGAAAACAACAAAGTACCAAAAATCCAAGCTGGAAATACAAGGTGACGGCGTCAAGGGTTTGCTCTTGACGGCGTCAGACATGAAGAATAAATTACCGTAGCTGGTGACGGCGTCAGATGGAGTTATGACGGCGTCAAAGTGGCCAAGAATAATTTACCGTGGGTGGTGACGGCGTCACATAGGCCGTCACGATTTTATCTAGGGCGTCCGAGGAAGTGTATGGCGGCGAGTTGACGGCGTCAGATTTAACTCTTGACGCCGTCAGGACGATTTTCCTATATATAGTTTTCTAGTTTTTTCATTAAAAAAAAAGGAGAGAAGTTTTGGTGAAACCCTAAAGACGATTTTGGTGCCTCTTTTACAGGTTTTTCAAGGGTTCCAAACCCTTGAGACCTTGCATTGTAATTGAGATAAGTATACTCTTAATTCAATCAATATGTCTATGTGTTGGTTGTCTATCTTTTGTTCTTATCTTAATTCTACTATGCTAGGCTAAATTTCCTTTGTGTTTGCTTAGATCTAATGAAACCTAGATGTTGATTATGTGTTGATTACTTGTCTATTCTTGTTTTGAATGAATGATATTATATGTTAGGCTTAAGAAAACTGGCAGATCTCCAAATGGTAACATGCTTGAACGTCTTAAGAAACATGAACCGAGGCGTACTAGGTCTTTATTGGTTGTATTTAATGCATGAGCCACTGTTTACAATCCCTATAGTTGTGCTGGGTCATGGTGTAGGAGGAGATAAGAGCTCATAGAGTTGGGGAGTTATGTATGCCACTCCACGAATGGTATTAAGGAATACAACCCGTCATTCATACAAGTGTAACAAGTAATTAACATGTAAAAGATATCTAGGGAGTAATGAAGTCTAAGTAAACACAATTTCTCCAATTACTGCTCACAACCTTAGTTTAATATTAGTTTAATTTCATTTTCATTAGTTAATTAGTTATAAAGTAGTTTTTGGGTTAGTTGATTAGCAACTAATTCCGCCCACTCCTTCAAAACCCGAGATTTTAATTGCTTTCATAAAATATAAAAACACAAAAAATAATCATCTTCCATCTCTAGAACTATTAATTAGGCTTTCTAATCCTAGCGACACTATTCCTAAGCTGAACGATCAATCCCCCGGTACTTGTCACTATACTATACTACAACGATCAGGTACACTGCCTGGTGGGGGTTGTAAGCCTCGCGAGATCCCTCGAGAGGTAAAGCAAGGTGCGATTCTCACGCATCAGTATAAGTCACTTAAGCATAAAACCATAACTAGGTCATAACTTCCTGGAACTAGGTCTAAACTGTCCCAAATCTTTACCATAAGCTACCACCACCTAGTATAAGCTTCTTAGGACTTAGGATTAGTCACTAAGCACCCATAGGACCCTAATCTAGGCACTAAACCCTAAGCTAGACCCTAATCTCCCACTAATCCAAATTAGGTCAAAACTAAACCTAACTTAACCCTAATCCTAAAACTAAGTACCCTAAGAACCTCAAGTACCTCTAGCAACCTACCTGGCAGCATACCCACCAACTTAGCACCTCTAAGCACCCGAGCACACTCCTCCATCACCACCTTGTCACCACCTTTGACCAAAACCACCGCACGACAGCAATTTTAGCCACAAGCCCCCTCGCTAGTTTTCTAGCCTATCCTACTTAGCCCTTAGCGTCTCCTAGTCATCACCCCTCCTCCTTTTACCTCCCGTCCACGTTACATGCCACCTAGCCCTATTTTCCTTGGCCTCCAAGGTTAACGAGGGGTATAAATACCCCTACACACGCATTCACTTCAAGCCATCCCATTCTCTTCTTTCACCTCAAAATTTCGGTATCTTGTAGTAGTATAGAAGTCTTAGAAGCCCTAGGAGTCGAGTACTAGATGCCTTGAACCCTTGTCGACTTGTTTTTCCATCGAGAAACCCTAGAAAACCCTAAACACACCACGTTAAGCCCTAGCTGGTCAATTAATCTTTCAAATTTAATTCTAATAGTTATATTACAGTACTAGGATAGTATTAGGATGCATTAGAACCTTTACCTATGCGTTGATCACTAAAAACTAGCTCTTTACATTTTAAAACCCTAAATAGAGTCGAAGTCATGTTTATATGCTATAAGCCCTTTTCATAAGCTATAAGTTAGTTTAGGCAACTTAGTTAAGCTAATATTAGTTAACCATAAGCTAGGAAACCTTTTTGTTTCATACAAATATGATTTGCATGGAATTAGGACTAGTTTTGCAAAGTTTTCCATGCATAGGGGTATATATGGTAACTTTCTGGAAATACTAATTCTAGCGACTATTTTTGACATTTATTATAAGTTATAAGTATAAGGACCCTTTTTGCAATGTTATATAACCTTAGGATAAAAAGTAAAATAGTTATAAACTTATAAGGACTAGTTTTGCAAAGGTTATAAAGTAAAGGGTATCAATGTTAAAATTTTGAAAACTTATAAGTCCAAGGGTTATATCTACCATTTTCCTAAAATATATAAGTATAGGGACTAATTGTGTCAAGTTTAGATTGTTAATAATATAAGTATTATAAGTCAAGGGTAAATATTGTAAATATATAAGCTATAAGGGTATAAAGTGAAAGTATTTTCATATAAATATAAAAGATATCTTAAGTTAGAAGCATAACACAATACTAGGGAGCTTCATGTGAGGGGTATTATGTAGATATTTCGTTTTGACGAGTTTGCTGTGTTTACGAATTAAAGTGCCCTGGCTCCTCAAACGATTATTGCATTACTTCTAAATTATGATGGCCCGAACGGTGTGATGTTATAATTAAACTCTAAAAATAACATGACTCAATATAAGGGAGCTTCATGTGAGGAGTATTAACTTCTGAATTATGATGGGCTGAACAGTATTATATTGATAACATAATACAATAGTAAGGAGCTTCATGTGAGGAGTCTTATACTTCTGAATTGTGATGGCTCGAACGGTGTTACGTTATATCTAAAACACTAAAAACCCTAAGAATGATTACTTAAGAAACTTAAGTAAGATAAATAAAGCTTGACATACAACCACACCTACAATACCACCAGGATATGTGAGTAGGCAGTCTAGTCTCCGAGTCACTTTTCACATCAATTAGATTTCCCTAAGCCTACGTGAGTTTTCATAGCCTCACTCTTTTAAATGCTTTACAACCCTGTAAGGGGGATACATACTTTAAAACCGAATACAAGTCTTTTTCTTTGGTTGTTGCACGAGTAAACTATCTGCCACCCCTACACAACAAAATTCATGAATCTAACCGCTTGTGATATTTTACACAAGTGAACGCGAATATAATTGATAGATCTATTGGAGTTTGACAACTCCCGTTGGTACTACCTCTCTCTGGAGGGTACCAATAAGTATTATATTTGAACCCTCTGAAGGATTAACTTTGGCAAGTTATCCTTCGCGTCCCATCATGGTTTGGTCTGCAGACCCCATGATCTGGGCCGTTAACGTGTGGTTCATGAGCTTAGTGCAACATACCAACTCTTGATAATTGTACATGTATTACAATTATCACACACACTACATTTTCCTTGAAGGGTATAACAATTGAACCCTGTGGAACTTGTATTCACTATCACTTAAAACCTATGACTCTCACTCAACACCTAGTGTTGACTCTTTAAGCATGTATCCTAGGTAACAGAGCTATGTGGAAATTATGGCATGGAGTGGCACGAGACTTGAAAGACTTTCCATTTGGTTATCATTCAAGAATGATAACTCATTTTTATAAAACGTCTCTTTTCGAGTCGTTTTCTATTACTGTGTCTATGATCCATGAAGTAATACCCCAGATCCGAATTCTGCTGCGATCTGTGAAAATGGGGGTGTTACACATCAGAACAAGAATTAAATCATCTTTCTATAGATGACACTTCAATATACTTTCGGTGGATTTCTTTTTTTTCAAAAGATTTGCTCAAAAAAATCACATGTGAATTGTGAATCACATATGAATTATTAAATCACATGTGAATTTTTTAAAATAACAAATCACAATGATTTTATAAATTACGTGTGATTTTTCTGGGCTAAAATTTCAACACTAAAAAAGGTCAAAAGTTTATCAAAATATCTGTCTACTGTAAGATAAAAATATTATCGTCGTGATGGTGTACTTTTGTAGCTTGAGGTTTTACCGTTTGCAAGATTTTTTTTTTCCTAGGAAGTGGATGGCTAGGATTCACTCATTTGATTTTTAGAAAAAAATGGTCTTTGTTGACCTCACATCTTTTTTAGCAAAATATTGGTTGTTTCATTTGGTATTTTGGTTCTTCATGACATTATCATTGTAAGATTTGTGCCTTTAATATTCGTTAAAATTCAATAAACTTCATTGTTTGCCAAAAAAGTTAAAAAAAAAAAAAAAAAAAAAAAAAAAAAAAAAAAAAAAACGTGTTTATGTATGCCATTATTTTTTGGGTTAAAGAGTTTCCTCGGTAAAATATATTACTCCAAAAAATAATTAAATACATAGAATGAGAGTGAATCCTACATCTCAGCCTGTTACAGACAAACAAATGCACCTATTGTGCTTCAAACAAAATCTAGCATAAGAGAGAATACAATCTTATCAACCTACCAAAATAAAATGCCAACAACAAAACTAGAACTACTTCCTAACCTTACCACGAATACGGATATCCCACGCATCACAAAAAGCAAGTTGCTCCTCAGGTTAGTCATTAACATCATACTTGTGGCCATCATAATCTTCATACTCAAGGAGACTTGCATCATTAGCTCCTCCACCAACATGATTCGGGTTAACCGTATATCCTTGACTTCATCACTATCCGAATCTTCCCATTACTTTTCCATAGTAGTACTAGGTTCAAATACCGATGTCACAGTAGCCTCCTTTTCCAAAGAAAATTTTGATCCACAAGGTTTAGCGGCTTCCTATCATTACCAAATAGCACAAGCTTCCCATCAAGCATTTGAATATCTAGTTCATTAATCTTTACAGCTAGAGATGTAGTACTTGGACCACCAAATACTGAAGCTTTACGATCCTCTCCTACCTCCACACCCACCATAGGGCTTAATACATCAAATAAGTTCGAAGTGGAAGGAATCGTAGTATCATTTTTATCATTAGTTGCCTTCGGTGTCCTTGGTACCTTAGGTGGATAAGCGAACTAAGTTTTTGAACCAATCTAAACCCCATGTATAGCTTGCCTTGGTGCTTTCATGTTCTTAATAGCATCCGTGACAAGTTTCTTAGAACATTCATTAAGAATGTGACCAAATAATTTACAACTTGAGCATCTTGGAGGTGTCCACTTGTACTTAATACAAAGAGTGTGCATAGTATACCCCTCATCCTTGAATTTTGGTACTGCCACCATGAGGGAGTGTTACAACTATGCATCAACTCTCAACTCACATGCATAACTCGACATATCCCACGAATCCACGCACATAGTGGACGTATAAGAATCAAGCATCAATGGGGTGCCTAGTTTGGTTGCAATAGCACTCAAACCATCTTCCTTGAATGCGGCAATAGGAATATCATGAAGCTTAACCTAAACAGGAACATTACACACATCCTCCTTCAAAATAATCGCATCCGGAGACTGTTTTTTAAGAATTAATGGCACATTGCAAATTAACTACATACCATTTTTCAGCATTGT